>CM039688.1:21957500-23207500 GCA_022530915.1 Paspalum notatum
TCGTTGTATGTGACAGGATCCGTATGGCCCTCGAGTCGATAGCCGATGTGCTGGCCTCAAGCCTAAAATAGGTGCTCCGGCCCACAGCTCACCTTGGATTCCTCCGTGAAATGTATTGGCCGCTGCGTCACGCTTGGTTTCCCGTAACAACCAGCCGGCCCTGATAGAAGAGATTACCAAGGCATGTGCAGCAGCAATCCAATTCAAGGCAGACCTGGATGATGACAGTGAAGAGGCGAGATTGAAGACGTCCAGGCAAGTACTTGATGCGAAGAGGGTGAAGATAGGTGATGAAATCAAGCGTCTTGAGGAAGAACTATCTCAGGTTGATGCCGCCATTCTGGCCAATGATGCAAGCATGAAGACGCTTGTTGATTGTTGACGGTCATTATTGCACTACCAATGACCATCAACTAACCACAAACATGGAGGAAAATGTGCCAAAGTATGGATTAACCCATGCTACTGACATAGTTCCACAAGTTGTGTTGAATATTTGATTGCAGGTGAAAGATCAGCTGAAAACAGGCAAAATATGGCTAAGTCAGGAGGTGACTGGCAAGTAGGCCAGGCCGCCCGGCTCCACCTCAAGCTGCCCGGCCTGACAATGTGGCCAATTCACTTCATCTTCGACCTGCATGTGCCTAAGTGACGTGTCAACACAGCTGTGAAGTACAAATACCGAAACATGTCAAGTACCGGAAGGCTTGCCACATCATCGATCCAACACTTGGATTGGTGAAGTCAGCGATCCTGGGCACTTCAATCCTGCGGCTAAGGAAGAAACACAAGTGAGATCCAATGGCTCGGGAGAAAACACAAGATAACCGCCTTAACCACCATGCAACCGACTTGGGGAGTCAAGATGTACCACAAGATGAACGATGGCGGTGGATCCAACGGTTGGCCAGGCCGCCCGACCTAGGGTGGGGCCGCCGGCTCCCTACCAGGCCGCCTGACCTGCCACCTGTCCCCTTAACCGCCATACCGACCCTATAAGTACCCCCACTCACTTGGTGGCTATAAATACCCCCGAGCTCTCATTTGTGAAGTGCGGAAGTTGAGTAGCTCATACTATCGCTTAGTCTAGTAGCACTTTGTTAGTCTTGGGAGTTAGAGTTGAGTCTGAGCTTTTGCCTCAGGGATTCCGGAGTCTTCTTCGAGTCTCAGTAAAACCCTTGTATCTTTCTATCTTTGTACTCGTTACTCCAGTATAATACATATAATTGTTCTACCTTCTGTTATACTTTACTTTACTTCTTAACGCTTGCCTAGTGTGGTGTACCTTTATTGCACACTAGATCCAAGGCTTAGGTTTGTGTTGTTCTTAAGTTATCTGAACCCTGTTAGACTTGCCGGTGCTATAAGCTTGTCTTAAGCTTTTGATCTAAGATTAAGTTAGTTCTCACCCTCTGATCAAGGAAGAGCTTTAGTGTTCAAGTTCTCACTTGAACACTAGTATAGCGTGCCATCTTACCCACGTAGATCTGGTTGGTAGCCTCTCTAGGTGACAGCTCTAGAGGTCTTAGTATTCCAACCCGTCGTTCGGTAAGCTCGTAGGTGTTAGCCGGGTCTCCTTCGGAAGTCTACTATCTACCCCTTGACCCCTCGAAGCGCCAGAATTTCGCTCGACGCAAGATCCTAGCTTATTTCCAATTAACTTAGTTCAACCGCGAATACTCCTCTGCAGCGGTTAAGTAGTAGAGTTTGGAAATCTAATCTCACTCATTGTCCTCCCAGGCAACTACCTAAGTGTTAAGCTTCTTTAGTCCCTGTTTTACTCTTCCCACCATACACTATCTTTATATCTTACCCCCGTTGTAAGATTAGCTGGTATTTTATCTAAGTTATAGTACTGCTTGAAAGTTCGACATTTCATTCCACCTATTCGCCCTTGCTTCCCTGTGGATTTTTACGATATTTGGAATACTCTGAGTGAAAAAGCTACAGCGAATCTCCGTGAGCTTGCGGAGTAAAATCTGTTACGCTAAGAGACGTCAACAAGCTTTTTCTGGCGCCGTTGCCGGGGAAGCAATTGGCAATAGAAGTTTGATTTGTTCGAATCTAGGTACTTATAACTTGATAACATACCGCTATTTCTGAGCGGGCTTATTTGTCTCTGTCTACTTTATTGTTGGGTGACAGAGAGGTGTATGACCGGTTTTGACCTACCGGCAAACTATCACAACAATCCGGAGTCGCTGCTCAGAAGGAGAGTCCGTCAGAAGACGATCCACCGGCAGAGGCCTGTGCCAGCTACACTGGAGTTTGGATCATCAAGCACATCCGACACGACACACATGGCCGAGAAGACCATTCGCGAGTTCTCCGTCCCATCCAGCAGCAACATCCCTATGGGGCCAAGTGTGAATGTTGGAGATGGATTTGAGCTCAAGCCTGGTGTCATCCACATGGTCCAAGCTAGCCCATTCTGCGGATTGGCATCGGAGGATGCAAACAGCCATCTCCAGCAATTCCTGGAGATATGCAGCACTTTCACTATCAAGGGTGCAACCACCGATGCTGTTCGGCTTCGCCTCTTCCCATTCTCTCTGATTGGGAGGGCGAAACAGTGGTTCTACCTGAACTGCAACAACTTGATGACTTGGGAGGCATGCTCCAATGCCTTCCTTGCACAGTATTTCCCGCTGGGAAAGACAAGCTCACTGAGGAACCGAATCTCGAGCTTCAAACAGCTCGCTGATGAGTCCGTGGCGGAGGCATGGGAGAGTCTACAAGAGTACATCGCCGCCTGCCCCCACCATGGTATGGAACAGTGGTTGATAATCCAGAATTTCTTCCACGGACTACATCGGTCCGCGCAAGAACACCTCGATGCAGCCGCTGGAGGATCATTCTTGTCCTAGAGCGTTGCCGCTGCCCACACTCTCATCGAGAAGATGGCAAGCAACCAAGGATGGAGAGAGGAGAGGGCGAACAATAAGCCCCATGGAGTCCACCATATTGACAGCTCCGACATGCTTGCTGCCAAAATGGACCTCCTGCTAAAGAAGCTGGAGGGCGCTCCTGAAGCTGTGCCGGTCCAGGCACTGGATTCTCGCATGACTTGCGAGCATTGTGGGAACACCGGCCACACGGGGAACAGCTGCCCCGAAAATGGATCGGAGGACGTCAACTTCATCAACAACAATGGCTTCAGCAAAGGGCCTCGTCCTCAACCAGGTTGGAACTCACGACCCAACTTACCTTTCGCTGGTCAAGGTATGTCTTCTGGCAGTTTTCAGCAGTTTAATAAAAATTGTTTTGATCAAAAAGCTGTGAACGATAACATTAGTAAGAAGTTCCATGCGAATGATAGAGTTCTTGAATCTCTGTCAAATCAATTGGAAACTCTGAATAGTGCCATGAAGAACCAACTGAGCTTTAATAAAAGGTTAAAAACCCAAATAGCTCAGCTTGCCGCCGCTCTACCTAGTCCTACTTCGGGGAAGCTTCCGGGACAGCCCAAGCCACCCCTGAAGGAACATATAAATGCTGTGACCACTAGGGGTGGAAGGTCTACACAAGACCCCCCACATCCTAGGGCTGCAGGAAAAGAACAGGGAAAGCGGGCCGCACCAAAGGAGGAAGATGAGGTGGATCGTGAACCACCACCGGTGAAGGAAGCATCAAAGTTAGCTCCGCATGAGTTTTATGACAGCATAGTGCTCCCTTTTCCTCAAAGGCAGAAAAAGGCCTCGGTCGACGATCAGTTCGGCAAGTTTGTTGAGGTAATCAAGAAATTATATGTCAATATCCCATTGCTAGATGCGATGCAGGTGCCTACGTATGCTAAGTTCCTGAAGGACATCCTCAACAACAAAAAGCCGCTGCCATCGACCGAAGTTGTGCACCTCACGGAGGAGTGTAGCGCTGCTATACTCAATCAACTGCCTGAAAAGAAGAAGGATCCTAGGAACCCCTCCATATCATGCTCAATCAGAACCTAGAACTTTGATCAAGCTCTCTGTGATCTGGGAGCAAGTGTCAGCGTCATGCCAAAGATAGTCTTTGATAAACTTACGCATGCTACACTTGCCCCTACTGCTATGTGCCTGCAGCTAGCAGATCAATTGATTCGCTACCCCGTCGGGATCGCCGAAGATGTCCTGGTGAAAATCCGAAACTTCATCATCCCGGTGGATTTCGTGGTGCTAGACATGGAGGTAGACATGAAGACGCCGCTCATCCTTGGGCGACCATTCCTAAGCACCGCTGAGGCTAACATTGATGTCGGAGCTGGAGAAGTCCACCTCAACATCAATGGCAGACGGGAGATGTTCGCCTTTAAACCAAAGGTCGAACAGTGCCGACAGGTAAAAACTTTCAAATTTAAGTGTCAGGCACCCCGGGAAACACCAAGAGAGAAGATCGAGCTTTCGCCAAGTAAGCCGAAGATGGACTCTGTGATGCTCCGGCATCTCGAGTGCATTTTCATCTCACATACATGCAACATTCATCATGATGCATCATACGATGACATGCATTTGACCCCTAGTTCAAATTTGGTTGAAATGAAATTTGTTGAAAACCTATTTTCTGCATACATGTCTCTATGATTGTGCCCATAACTTTGATTCTATTTAGATCTAGGTGAAACTCATATTGACAAACTTGTAGACAATTTGATGATAAACAATTTTGGTAATTGGTGCTTTGACATGCATTAAGGTTTGCATAGAGTTTTGGGGCTTTTTTCTATCAGCATGTGAATTCTGTCCAAACATGACCAGTTTAGTAATTTTAAATTTTCTTGATCTTAAAGCCAAAATGTTGCAATGCTTTCATTGAGAAAATTGTAGATCATGAAATTCTGAACTACATTGGTATAAAACTCCTTGAGTGAATGTGACTAGAAAATAGACTTTTGGAATTTCTAAACTGGAGGGTTCTGTTAGTAAAAACCTTGGGCAGCAGCTTAAATTCAAATTTACACCAGATTTTTGAATATAACATGATACACAAGTTTATGAGACTAATGTAGAGGAACAAATTTAGAACATTTCATCCAAATAGAGTTTTGTCAAATTTGGACTCTAGGTTTCTCAAAAACTCCAAGTTCCAGAGTGTATCCTGTAGGTCAAACTTGATTTTTTCCATTTTTCTGGGCAATTTCCGGTTATGTGCCTATGACAGGTGGGACCCAACCGTCAGGCCGTCCGCACGGGTCGGGTGACGGAGCAGCCGCGGGCCCCGCATGGTTTTCTCTCCGCGCACCCGGTCCACGGACCTCCCCCTTTACTCCCTTGCCTCAGCCCCACATGTCACTGACTGACGGTCCATAGACCCACTCCACCGAACCGCCACCGTCACTCTCTCCCCCTTGGCTCCGCCCACGCGGCGAGCGCGCCCGGATAGCGCACGCCACGCGCTCGACGCCGGCCGGCTGAGCCGCGCCGAGGCCGCGCCCTGCCCGCCTCCGCACCTGGACGGATTCCCGACCAAGGCTACCTTTCCTTCGGCCTTAAGCCGCGGAGGGCACCCCCTCTCTGCCCCTCACTCCCTCGCTCTCTGCCTCTCCCCTCCGCAACGAACGCCGCCGCCATTGCCGAGCTCAGAGCTCGAGCTCACGCCGGCCGCTTCGCTGCTCCCCGCGTCTCCAGACCACCGCCATCACCTCCGCCTCCTCCTCCCGCGTCCAATGCGCTAGACCTCGTCGTCTCCCTCTGCCTCTCCCTCCACAAGCGCGGTCCGCCGCCGCCATAGCCGCCGCATCGAGCTCACACTGCCGGCCACCTCGATCCGCCTCCCGCCCCGCCGACGCGCGCTTCGCGCTTGCCTCGCTGTGCTCCACCTTTTCCCCAAACCCTCGTCCACCACCGGTGCCTCTAACACTCTCCCCCGCGCGCCGTCGCCATAGAGGCTCGGCCCAAGCTCAAGCTCATCGTGGACTACCACCTTCAGGTGTCTCCCCGCGCCCAAGACCTCCACAACCGTGTTCGCCATAGACCCACGCAGCTCACACGCCCGCCGGCGTGGCTGTTCCACCCCGCGACCACGGTCACCACGCCGTCCAGTTCACGCTCGGTTCATGCGCGTTCCCCATCGATCCCGACCACCTCGCGCGACGAGATCTTCGGGGAAGGAACCACCGTGGCCCGGCGCACCTCCCGAGACCCACTCGGCTCCAAGTGCCGCCTCCACGGCGCCGGCGCAGCCCAGCTCTTCCATCCCCCGCGCGCACCACCGCCTCTGTCGAGAGGAAGAAGAAGGCGATGGTGATTTTACCCGAAACCCCCTGCCGTTCCTTTGTTTTACGCGTTCTCATTTGAGTACTGTTCACTGAGTCTGGGTTTATTTTGTGCTAGCCCCCTAGATCCTAGGGTTAATTACGTTTAAGCCCTAGGTCTAATGTTTTTCCATTTATTTTTAATTATTTCGGCTGAAACTTTAAAAAATCATAACAATTCAAAGAAAAATCCAAAATGGACAAACTCAGTGGCTATGGACTCCTCTTGAGTAGATCTACAGGATGGGTATGATGTGGATGTGTGAAAAGTCTAGTTTGCCCCTAGTTTAGTGCATGCATGTTGAGGGTAAATAAATGGAAAAAGGGATGTAAATGAACTCCAAAAATTATGAAACTTGGACAGTAGCTTTGTTATGGCATCTAGGTACTGTGTGATTTTTGGTAGCCCTAGCATTGACTGTTTAATTACTGTTTACCCTTATGCCTGTGTTTTGTGTATTTAATTAACTTGGAAAATGAAAGCTACATAAAATATGCTCAAATATGACCTCTGGTATTTTTCATGTACTTGATATAGTATGAGTAGTTCACTAGTAAAGTATGAGGTTGTGCATGCATGTTTTAGCTGCTGCTTTGAAATTGACAAAATAATACTTGCTAGACTTGATAATTAGAAAAAGTGACTTTAGAATGCAAAGGTAATTCTATGAAAAATCGGGTAAGCTACTAGTATGCTAGGGAGTCCAGAAAGTATTTTTGGAAGATTTATTAACACTGTTTATAAGTGCATCTTAATTTGCATAAGATAAATATATGGAAAATAGGTGTCATATCAAACTATGGATTTTGTGCTTGCTGATTTTTGTATATGATGTTTATGCAATGAAATGCTTGCTGTAGAAATTTTAAGTCGAGAAACCATTAATATAAATAATGAAAATTCTGAGAAGCTATAGGGCTAAGAACTTGTTGGAATTTTAATAAATTAATTATAATTTCTTTGTAGCTGAAATTTTGGCAGTAGCGCTATGACGTATGTTTCTGCATGTGGTAAAAATTTGAGATCAATTTGAGTTGTCTAACTACATGAACTCATGAGTGCCTTATATTCATAAAGGTATCGTGTCCATTACCTTGCGTGTATATGTTTAACTGCAAGTGATAACATTTTTGTGTATATATAAAGTTATTTGCTGCACACCATTAAATATATCTTGTGATTCCAAGGGTATGCAATGAAGGTGTTTTCAAAAGACAAATTCATTTCATTTGATAGGGACTGTGTACACATATAAGATCATGGTTTGTATGATTTTTAGTGATGGGTTGTATGATTTCTTAGGAAAGTTGTTAAGTTTTCTTCTTATGGGATATGTTTGAACCAAATACAATTGAGTCTTTTTGTCACAAACCATCTGATCATGCATTATGCTTTAATTTGCACCTCATACATACAATTGCATTCGTTGCACTTATAATTGCACTATGACATACATATAACCGGTAGCATATGCAGGTATTTGCATTATCTTGCACTCACTTGCATATTATATCATGCATATTGATTCCGCAAAAGAAGGATCAACACGAGAGCTGCTATTGATCGATAAGCCGAACAACGAATTGAACCAAGAGCCAGAAGACGACGTGTCGCTGATTACATCCGTGCCTGTTTCAACGGGTTGCCTGGGGCAATGCCTCACAACCCGGCAAACTAACTTAGATTAGTTTGTTGGTATTCACAAGAATACTCAAAGGTAGGCAGGACCATGATTTCTCCCAGCAAATACAAATTCTTGTTTAATGATTACGTATATGCATTAAGAGTTGTTTGAAACCAACTGCATTAGACTTTCTGGCCGCCCTGGTCCTAGCACCTATACATAGAGTTCGTAGGACGAGTGCCTAGTAATGCTAGGTGCAAGTAGACACGAGTGAATGGAGTCACTCGTCGCGTAGGTGATTTCAATCACAAAAATCCTACTATTATGGAAATCATTATGCTTATGTTTTAAATGGAGACCGGGCGGAGATTTTATGAGTTATTTACTGTTTACTATATTGAGCATTGGACTCCTCCCGAGTCGCATAAGGCCCGTTCGCTGTTCGCCTGCTGAGCGGCATAACATTGCTAGAGGTGTTTATCCGGGATAATGGACCGGTGAAAGTCTTACTTGTGCCATCCGAAGAACAGAGACTTGGTCCTACCATCGGGCCCAGGGGCGCTTGGGTGTTGACTCGTGGAGGGCTGGACCCGGTGCGCCGTGGTAACGCTCCATGGGGGCTAAACCTGGGGAATGGCGGGTTGGAATCGAACTTGGGATGGGACAAGTGGAGATGGGGGCTATATGTGGAAACGCAATGGCTAGTAAGCATATACCCCTGGCATTTTTAGTTGTTCCCGGGAATTAACAAATCGATTCGAATCGCTGATGCTCACCAGGTGTGAGAATGGCAATATCGCACACGGGCAACGTAGTAATAACTGTAACATGTTGTTTACTAAATCACGCTTTTCAATACAACATGCTTGGATGTGTATGATCCGTCCCACTATTCATGGTGCTGTCCATCCACTGATAGGAGGTCGAAGGACTTGGGAGGTGCTTTGAAGTCGAGGGAGGGCTGACCCAACGTACCGTGGTATCGCTCCTGAGACGGATACTCCCAAGGGTTAGATGGGGGCGCTGTGAATATTGGGACGGGACATGGGTAGAATAGGGGTATATATTGGATATTATGCAAGTTACTGATGGATTCTCCTGTTTTACTTTCCTGCGAGTATTCACTTTATGATATCAATGACCCTCATGCTTAATGGATAGTAGCTGTCAAATCTTGCTATCTTATGTCAACATGACCTTGTAAAATCAATGGCTAAGGATTCACCTGACTAGTAAGCTATGCTTTGCGTCAGCCGTAAGCCCTGTCCATTAAGTCCTACTAAGTAATTAGTACTCAGGGTTTGCCCCCACTTTTGGATTACAGGTACTGATGGTAGCTGGACAACTCTGTTGGAGGTGGTAGTACCGATGGGCTCGGTGCTACTCGCCTTGTTCATCTCTTCATGAAGACTACTTGAGTTTGTTTCCGCTGCGAGATGTTTTGAAAACGCTTCCGCTATATATATAATTTGAAGTCGCTTCCGCTATATTTTGACCATGTATTTGAATTCACATATTTGGTCTGTAAACTAAAGTCTATTACTCTCTATTTCAACTGCCTGTGATGATTGTAACTGTTGTGGCTCCTTCGAGAGTCGGATGTGTTTGATGTCGGTTCCTCGGGAAATGGTGTTATTGAGAGCCCGAAGGACTCTCGACGGACTACCGGGTTTAGTCTGGCCTAAGTATACTGCGAGCCAGAGGTGGCAGGTGTGCTTAGTCTGGATTAAGCAGGGCGGTTCCGCCACAGCTGGTATCAGAACCTATCATACACAGACAACAGTTATATCATCAAGTTTTGGTTTACAAACCTATCTTCAAGTAATTCAAAAATGAGAGTATGCGATATGCCCATATTAAGGATGTTAGTGTTATCCAGGTGACATCACTGACATTCTGACCTAGATAGAACTCATATGCATATTTGGCGCTTTGGGAAGCAACTTTTCGGCCATAGCTATCCCCAGTACTGGTGGAAGCTATTGGGATTTGCGAACGGTTGTAAACCCTGCATTCATGCTGTATAAGTAAAAGCTCTTTAAGGGTGGTGGGCATGCTTCGGGCTTTCATGCCCACCACACTTATAATTGGTTTTTGGGATCCACCTTTTTCTCGACAATCCCCAGTACTGGTGGAAAGTTAGGTTTTGAGGAAAAGGTGCAGCGGCCCACCAACGTTGTCCATACAGCGGTCACGCGTGGATGCCACATTAGGTGGTAATGTATGAGCATGCATTTTTCTGCATGTACACTAACCACGTGCGAAACTAAGAACGGCTAGACGCATTGAGGAGAGACGTGCATATATGTCACCGAATTATCGCTAGCTATATATGAAATACATAGGATGTGTGATGTGAGGCCGAATAGGACGAAACATGCATCATGTATCTTTTGTTATCATTTTGGGGGATATTAATAAAAGAAAAATGGAATAAATCGTGATTTAAGCAAATTTTCTGGACGTTTCACTCTCACAATACAGTTAATTTTGTGAAGAAGAGTCCCAAACGACATACACGGACAAACCGTGGAACTCGACCGAGTTGCAAAAGGAATTAGTCGGAACTCTATGTAACAGAGTTATAAAGCACAACATATGGAACAACTTTGTTATAGGTGATATCACGGGAAAATGCACAGAAGGAGAACAGTTTAATTTTTAAACTAGTGACTGACTTAGGTGGAGCTAAGAACCTAAGTACAGTTAGTAAATCGACTTTACGCCGTTGGCCCAGTCAGGTTGGTAGAAGTGATGTCCTGCCTGTAAAAACGACGCACAAGTTTCCATTAGCAAAGACGCTTGTCCAAACCTACAAGATGTTGGCTAACACTTTATGTGCAAATGAGTTATTCTGTTCACTTACATGCTTTCATGTATTCAGAATATATTTATGGTGCTATGACTTTTTATCACCGCATCTATTGCACAAAAGTTCTTGGACTAAACTCGACTGGCTTTATTTTCTGCAGATGGTCACCCCACCAGAGACATCTGCTCAGGGGGCTGCTCATGGAGCACTATCTCCTTCTGAGTTGGCCACTCAGGTCGCTCAGCAACTCATCAACCTGATAGCTCAAGAGCAACGACGGCGTGACCCGCAAGAGATCAGTTACACTGACTTTGCGGCGCTACAACCGCCAATCTTCACCACTGCCACAGATCCATTGGATGCTGATGACTGGCTTCGGATCATCGAGTCCAAGTTCAGTCTACTGCCTCGCCTCAGTGAGCAACAGAAGGCTCGCTTTGCAGCACAGTGTCTACATGGTCCCTCGGGGGCCTGGTGTGCTTCATTCCTGGCAATGTAACCAGCCGGGCACCAGGTCACGTGGGATGAGTTCCGTGCGGCTTTTCGGGCTCACTATCTCCTGCCTAGCCTCATCAAGCTCAAGCAACGGGAATTTCGTGCACTTCAACAAGGGGACATGTCGGTACTCGAGTATGTGCAGGCTTTCATCCGCCTGTCGCAGTACTCCCCTGAAGACACCGACCCACGTAGGGCTGCCCGTCTGTTGGGAGGGTTCGATCCCACTCTGCTGACTCACTTGGGGCACCGCTACGACAGCTTCACTGAGTTGGTAGACGTCGCCATCGACATGGAGCACTGCCTCCATCAGGCCCATGAGGACCAGCAGAGGAAAAGACTTGCAAGTACACCTCCATCGAGTCCATCTCAGCAGCCACGGGTTGAGCATCAATTCCCACCGCACATATACTACCTAGAAGAGCCTCCGCAACAAGAACAACACAGTGGGGCACCACAGCCCATGTCATTCTACAGTGCACCACCTCCTCCACCTGTTCCAGTGCCACCCGCCAAACGCAGCACCGGCTATACTTGCTTCAAATGTGGGAAGGCCGGACATTTCAGTCGCACCTGTCACTCGCACCGAAAGACTTTAGGATCAGTGCCTATGGGCGAAGGGAAGAAATCAGCCCCAAAGATGGGCCAACTGCACTATAGTCAGCTTGAGCAAGTTTCGGAGGGTGAACCCGTCTTGGCAGGCACATTTCTTGTCAATGACCACCCTACGGTTGTTTTGTTTGATTCGGGAGCGACTTTTTCATTCATCAGCAAAGCATATGCATTGAAGCATGGGTATGAAATTATAGAGTTGAAATAGAAATACCACATCACAGCTGCAGGGTCATCTATCAATACCAATCACATAGTGAGGGACTTGCGTTTGCAAGTAGGAAAAGAAAGTTTGTTCATCAGTCCTATAGTACTTCCACAACTAGGGATTGATGTTATTCTTGGTATGGAATGGTTGAAACAACACAACGCTATGATAAATGTTGGGAGTAGAACCGTTCAGTTGCGCTCGAGCAGTGGGACCGATATGATTATTCATGTGCCACTTCATAAGCATGTGTCTCACACGGTTAATGTTGCAGAAGCCCACGTTGAGGCACAAGCACTTGCAAAGATCCCTATAGCTTGCAAGTATCCGGATGTGTTTCCAGAAGAGCTTCCCGGACTACCGCCAGATAGGGATGTAGAGTTCAGAATAGACCTTGTTCCAGGCACGGCACCTGTCTCTAAGAGGCCGTATAGAATGGCACCTGATGAACTGAAAGAACTGAAAACTCAACTGTAGGAGCAGTTAGACAAAGGGTTTATCCGACCTAGCTCATCACCTTGGGGTTGTCCCGCCCTCTTTGTTGAGAAGAAAGACCAAGGTGGTAAAAGGTTATGCGTCGATTATCGACCATTGAATGCTGTCACTATCAAGAACAAGTACCCGTTGCCACACATTGATATCTTATTTGATCAGCTTGGGGGAGCCACAGTTTTCTCCAAGATTGACCTTAGGTCTGGGTATCACCAAATAAAGGTTCGAGAGGAAGACATACCAAAGACCGCTTTCTCCACGCGGTATGGGCTTTATGAGTATCTTGTCATGTCCCTTCGGTTTGACAAATGCACCGGCTTTCTTCATGTACCTGATGAACTCGGTGTTCATGAATGAGCTTGACAAATTCGTGGTAGTATTCATTGATGACATCTTGGTGTATTCCAAGAATGAGAAGGAGCACGAAGAGCATTTGCGGATAGTGCTATCTCACCTTAGAGAGTATAAACTTTATGCCAAGTTCAGCAAGTGTGCATTTTGGCTAAAGGAAGTGGCATTCCTAGGCCATATCTTGTCAGCAAAGGGAGTGGCTGTCGATCCCAGCAAGGTGGAAGATGTGCTGAATTGGAAGCAGCCACAAACTATGACAGAGATACAGAGTTTTCTTGGTTTAGCAGGCTACTACCGCCGCTTCATCAAAGATTTCTCAAAAATTGCAAAGCCTATGACAGCGTTGACCCAGAAGAATGCAAAGTTCGCATGGAGCTCAAAATGCGAAGAGGCGTTTTGAACATTAAAGACACTCCTAACTGCAGCACCTGTTCTTGCTCAACCAGACATCACCAAGCCGTTTGACGTGTATTGTGATGCCTCTGGTAGTGGCCTCGGTTGTGTTCTGATGCAAGAAGGGAGAGTGATTGCATATGCATCCTGCCAACTGAGGAAACATGAGGTGAATTACCCAACTCACGATCTGGAGCTACTTGCGGTTGTCTATGCACTGAAGAAATGGAGACATTACTTGTTAGGCAACACCTGTCACATCTACACTGACCACAAGAGTCTCAAATACATATTTACCCAACCTGAATTAAATATGAGGCAAAGACGGTGGTTAGAGTTGATAAAAGATTATGACATAGAGGTTCATTACCACCTCGGTAAGGCTAATGTAGTAGCAGATACATTGAGCCGTAAAGCTCATTGCAACTTTATTGAAACTCGTCCAACAGTGAGAGTGCTATGCTGTGGGATTGGGGAAATAGAAATGCCAACGGTGCTGGAAGCTGAACTTTATAACCTTGTCCTTGAACCAACCATCAAGGATCAAATCATAGTAGTACAAAAGCAAGATAAGGGCATGTCACATATTCGAGATGAGATCAATGACAAGAAGAAGGCCTGTTTCAAGCTTGACGAAGAAGGAGTCTTGTGGTTCAAAAACCGCTTAGTGGTACCAAAGAACATGGAGCTAAGAAAGAAAATCCTAGATGAAGCTCACACCTCCATGTTCACCACGCACCCGGGCAGCAATAAAATGTACCAAGACTTAAAGCAGAAATTCTGGTGGACCCGTATGAAACGGGAGATCGCCAAGTATGTGTCTGAGTGTGACGTATGCCAAAGAGTAAAAGCTGACCACTTAAAGCCTGCAGGTATGCTTCAACCTCTAGCGGTTCCAGCCTGGAAATGGGAGGACATACATATGGACTTCATTGTAGGTTTGCCTCGCACACAGAAGGGGTACGATTCCATTTGGGTGATTATTGACCGATTCACAAAATCTGCACATTTCATCCCTGTCAAGACCACCTATCGGGCGAAACAATATGCTGAACTATATATTTCTCGGATTGTATCCTTGCACGGTGTCCCTCAAACCATCACTTCGGACAGAGGTTTGCTGTTTGTGTCACGCTTCTGGGAGCAATTGCAAACTGCTCTTGGAACCAATTTAATTCATAGTTCGGCATACCATCCTCAAACAAGTGGCCAAGTTGAAAGAGTGAATCAGATCCTTGAAGACATGTTGAGGGCATGCGCTTTTACTTATTCCACCAAGTGGGATGAATGTCTCTCCTTGGCATAGTTCGCCTACAACAACAGCTATCAGAAGAGCTTAGATATGGCGCCTTTTAAGACCCTATACGGTAGATGGTGTAGAACACCACTCAACTGGTCTGAACCAGGTGAGCGTGTCACATTCGGCCCAGACTTGGTAACACAAGCAGAAGAGCAATTTAAATTCATTTACGACAATCTGAAGAGATCATAATCTCGGCAGAAGAGCTACTCAGACAAGAGGAGGAGACCGCTAGTCTTTGAGAAGGATGATCACGTGTACCTCAAGGTGTCACCTATGAAAGGGGTGCATCGGTTCAGAGTAAAAGGCAAGTTAGCACCACGATATGTTGGTCCGTTCAAGATCACAGAGCAATGTGGGCCAGTTGCTTACCGGCTGGAGCTACCACCACATCTAGCTGCGGTTCATGACGTGTTTCATGTCTTGCAACTCAAGAAGTGTTTACGAGTGCTAGAGGAAGTGATTGATACATCTCAAATTCAGATTCAACCAGACCTCACCTATCAAGAGCAATCCATAAAAATCCTTGATCAAAAGCAAAGATCAACACGGAGAAGGGCTATTAACTTCTACAAAGTGCAGTGGAGTAATCACTCCGAAGAAAAGGCAACTTGGGAGCAAGAAGAATTCTTGCGAACAAAATATCCTAGTTTTCTTCCATCCACTTCAAATTGAGTACGTCACAACAGTTTAAAGTTTCAAATTCATACACAATGCACTTTCTTCTCGTTTAACTTATCCACCCACATCACATAAAAAATCTCAGGACGAGATTTCTTTAAGGGGGATGGGTTGTGATGCTCCGGTATCTCGAGTGCATTTTCATCTCACATACATGCAACATTCATCATGATGCATCATACGATGACATGCATTTGAGCCCTAGTTCAAATTTGGTTGAAATGAAATTTGTTGAAAACCTGTTTTCTGCATATATGTCTCTGTGATTGTGCACATAACTTTGATTCTATTAAGATCTGGGTGAAACTCATATTGACAAACTTGTAGACAATTTGATGGTAAACAAATTTGGTAATTGGTGCTTTGACATGCATTAAGGTTTGCATAGAGTTTTGGGGATTTTTCTGTCAGCATGTGAATTCTATCCAAACATGACCAGTTTAGTAATTTTAAATTTTCTTGATCTTAAAGCCAAAATCTTGCAATGCTTTCATTTAGAAAGTTGTAGACCATGAAATTCTGAACAACATTGGTATAAAACTCCTTGAGTGAATGTGACTAGAAAATAGACTTTTGGAATTTCTAAACTGGAGGGTTCTGTTGGTCAAACCTTGTGCAGCAGCTTAAATTCAAATTTACACCAGATTTTTGAATATAACATAGTATACAAGTTTATGAGACTAATGTAGAGGAACAAATTTAGAACATTTCATCCAATTAGAGTTTTGTCAAATTCGGACTCTAGGTTTCTTAAAAACTCCAAGTTTTAGAGTGTATCCTGTTGGTCAAACTTGATTTTTTCCATTTTCCTAGGCAATTTCCGGTTATGTGCCTATGACAGGCGGGACCCAACCGTCAGGCCGTCCGCGCGGGTCGGGTAACGGAGCAGCCGCGGGCCCCGCATGGTTTTCCCTCTGCGCACCCGGTCCACAGACCTCCCCCTTCACTCCCTTGCCTCGGCCCCACATGTCATTGACTGACGGTCCATAGACCCACTACACCGAACCGCCACCGTCACTCTCTCCCCCTCGGCTCTGCCCACGCAGCGAGCGCGCCCGGACAGCGCGCGCCACACGCTCGACGCCGGCCGGCTGAGCCGCGCCGAGGCCGCGCCCTGCCCGCCTCCGCACCTGGACGGATTCCCGGCCAAGACCACCTTTCCTTCGGCCTTAAGCCGCGGAGGGCACCCCTCTCTGCCCCTCACTCCCTCGCTCTCTGCCTCTCCCCTCCGCACCAAACACCGCCGCCATTGCCGAGCTCGGAGCTCGAGCTCACGCCGACCGCTCCGCTGCTCCCCGCGTCTCCAGATCACCGCCATCACCTCCGCCTCTACTTCCCGCGTCCAATGCGCTAGACCTCGTCGTCTCCCTTTGCCTCTCCCTCCACAAGCACGGTCCGCCGCCGCCATAGCCGCCGCGGTGAGCTCGCACTGTCGGCCACCTCGAGCCGCCTCCCGCCCCGCCGACGCGCGCCTCGCGCTCGCCTCGCTGTCCTCCACCTTTTCCCCAAACCCTCGTCCACCGCCGGTGCCTCTAGCATTCTCCCCGCGCGCCGTCGCCATAGACGCTCGTCCCGAGCTCAAGCTCGTCGTGGACTACCACCTTCTGGTGTCTCCCCGCGCCCAAGACCTCCACAACTGTGTTCGCCATAGACCCGCGCAGCTCACGCACCTGCCGGCGTGGCTGTTCGACCCCCCGACCGCCGTCACCACGCCGTCCAGTTCACGCTCGGTTCACGCGCGTTCCCCATCGATCCCGACCACCTCGCGCGACGAGATCTTTGGGGAAGGAACCACCGTGGCCCGGCGCACCTCCCGAGACCCACTCGGCTCCAAGTGCCGCCTCCACAGCGCCGGCGCAGCCCAGCTCTTTCATCCCCCGCTTGCGCCACCGCCTTTGTCGAGAGGAAGAAGAAGGCGATGGTGATTTTACCCGAAACCCCCTGCCGTTCCTTTGTTTTACGCGCTCTCATTTGAGTACTGTTCACCGAGTCTAGGTTTATTTGTGTGCTAGCCCCTGCATCCTAGGGTTAATTACGTTTAAGCCCTAGGTCTAATGTTTTTCCATTTATTTTTAATTATTTCGGCTGAAATTTTGAAAAATCATAACAATTCAAAGAAAAATCCAAAATGGACAAACTCAGTGGCTATGGATTCCTCTTGAGTAGATCTACAGGATGGGTATGATGTGGATGTGTGAAAAGTCTGTTTTGCCCCTAGTTTAGTGCATGAATGTTGAGGGTAAATAAATGGAAAAAGGGATGTAAATGAACTCCAAAAATTATGAAACTTGGACAGTAGCTTTGTTATGGCATCTAGGTACTGTGTGATTTTTGGTAGCCCTAGCATTGACTGTTTAATTACTGTTTTGCCCTTATGCTTGTGTTTTGTGTATTTAATTAACTTGGAAAATGAAAGCTACATAAAATATGCTCAAATATGACCTCTGGTATTTTTCATGTGCGTGATATAGTATGAATAGTTCATTGGTAAAGTATGAGATTGTGCATGCATGTTTTAGCTGCTGTTTTGAAATAGACAAAATGATACTTGCTAGACTTGATAACTAGAAAAAGTGACTTTAGAATGCAAAGGTAATTCTATGAAAAATCGGGTATTCTACTAATGTGCTAGGGAGTCCAGAAAGTATTTTTGGAAGATTTATTAACACTGTTTATAAGTGCGTCTTAATTTGCATAAGATAAATATATGGAAAATAGGTGTCATATCAAACTATGGATTTTGTGCTTGCTGATTTTTGTATATGATGCTCATGCAATGAAATGCTTGCTGTAGAAATTTCAAATCCAGAAACCATTCCTATAAATTATGAAAATTCTGAGAAGTTATAGGGCTGATAACTTGTTGGAATTTTAATAAATTAATTATAATATCTTTGTAGCTGAAATTTTGGCAGTAGCGCTATGACGTATGTTTCTGCATGTGGTAAAAAGTTGAGATCAATTTGAGTTGTCTAACTACGTGAACTCATGAGTGCATTATATTCATAAAGGTAGCGTGTCCATTACCTTGCGTGTATATGTTTAACTGCAAGTGACAACATTTTTGTGTATATAAAGTTATTTGCTGCACACCATTAAATACATCTTGCGATTCCAAGGGTATGCAATGAAGGTGTTTTCAAGAGACAACATGGTTTGTATGATTTTTAGTGATGGGTTATATGATTTCTTAGAAAAGTTATTAAGTTTTTTTCTTATGGGATGTGTTTGAACCAAATACAATTGAGTCTTTTTGTCACAAACCATCTGATTATGCATTATGCTTTAATTTGCACTACAGAAAAACAGGCAAAGTTCGTGGGCGAAAAACCCACGAACTCAGGCCTAAACCCACGAACTTAAGCTAAGTTCGTGGGCCCAAGCACGCTTAATTTCGGAGTTCTGATGGGATCCGGTGCTTTAGTGCTGGTATGATCGCATCCGACATATTACTCACTCCCCGTCCCCTTATACGCGCCTCACGCCCCGCACGGCGGCTCTCAAGCCCCGCATGATACTTCGAGCGGCTACCTTCCGCTCCGCCCCTGGTGATGAATGCGTATGTCGTAAGTAACGGAGTACGGTGTTTTTTCTACGGTTTGAACACTTGCTGCAGTTTGAAAAGACACGAATTTGGAAAGCGGACCAGAAAAATAAAAACAAATAAAAAAAGGGTTGGAAAGCAACACGAGGACTTCCCAGGAGGTCACCCATCCTAGTACTACACTCACCCAAGCACGCTTAACTTCGGAGTTTTGATGGGATCCGGTGCTTTAGTGCTAGTATGATTGCGTCCAACATATTGCTCACTCCCCGTTCCCTTATACGCGCCTCACGCCCCGCACGGCGGCTCCCAAGCCCCGCATGACACTTCGAGCGGCCGGGGGCGCAGGGGCAGCCGAGGCCGGCGCGGCCGGGCACCCGGGGGAGGGGGTGGCGCAGCAGCGCGGGGCGGGGGGAGGGGCGGCAGCCACCGGGCGGCGGCGGCCGGGCCGGGGGTGGGGCGGCGGCGCGGGGCGGCGGAGCGTCGGGGTCGGGAGAGAGAAGGCGGCGGCAGCGGTTTGAATGGCGAGAGAGGGAAAGAAATCGGGCGCGGATCTCACCTAGGGCGAATTAAGTTCGTCGGCCGAAGGGGGAGGCAGTTCGTCGGCCGAGTGGCCCTGGCCGACGAACTTAACTGGTGGGCCCAACCGAGCCGGGCCCACATAGTCGGCATTGCGACTAAGTTTGTCGGCCATGGCCACGTGGCCGACGAACTTAATTAAGTTCGTCGGCCAGTGCCACCTGGCCGACGAACTTAGTTGGTGGGCCCGGCCAAGCCGGGCGCGGCTCGGTGGCATGGCAATTAAGTTCGTCAGCCTCGAGTTCGTGGGTTTTTTACCGAACCGACGAACTTAGTGGCTTAAGTTCGTGGGCCCCCTGGTGGCCGACGAATTTGAAGAAACCCACGAATCTTCTTTGTTTTCCTGTAGTGTTGCACCTCATACATACAATTGCATTCGTTGCACTCATGATTGCACTATGACATACATATAACCTGTAGCATATGCAGGTATTTGCATTCTCTTGCTCTCACTTGTATATTATATCATGCATATAGATTTCGCGGAAGAAGGATCAACACGAGAGCTGCTATTGATCGATAAGCCGAACAACGGATTGAACCAAGAGCCAGAAGACGACGTGTCGCTGATTACATCCGTGCCTGTTTCAACGGGTTGCCTGGGGCAAAGCCTCACAACCCGGCAAACTAACTTAGATTAGTTTGTTGGTATTCACAAGAATACTCAAAGGTAGGCAGGACCATGATTTCTCCTAGCAAATACAAATTCTTGTTTAATGATTACGCATATGCATTAAGAGTTGTTTGAAACCAACTGCATTAGACTTTCTGGCCGCCCTGGCCCTAGCACCTATACATAGAGTTCGTAGGACGAGTGCCTAGTAATGCTAGGTGCAAGTAGACACGAGTGAATGGAGTCACTGGTCGCGTAGGTGATTTCAATCACAAAAATCCTACTATTATGGAAATCATTATGCTTATGTTTTAAATGGAGACCGGGCGGAGATTTTATGAGTTATTTACTGTTTACTATATTGAGCATTGGACTCCTCCTGAGTTGCATAAGGCCCGTTCGCTGTTCGCCTGCTGAGCGGCATAACATTGCTAGAGGTGCTTATCCGGGATAATGGACCGGTGAAAGTCATACTTGTGCCATCCGAAAAACAAAGACTTGGTCCTACCATCGGGCCCAAGGGCGCATGGGTGTTGACTCGTGGAGGGCTGGACCCGGTGTGCCGTGGTAACGCTCCATGGGGGCTAAACATGGGGAATGGCGGGTTGGAATCAAACTTGGGATGGGACAAGTGGAGATGGGGGCTATATGTGGGAACGCGATGGCTAGTAAGCATATACCCCTGGCATTTTTAGTTGTTCCCGGGAATTAACAAATCGATTCAAATCGCTGATGCTCACCATGTGTGAGAATGCCAATATCGCACACGGGCAACGTAGTAATAACTGTAACATGTTGTTTACTAAATCACGCTTTTCAATACAACATGCTTGGATGTGTATGATCCGTCCCACTATTCATGGTGCTGTCCATCCACTGATAGGAGGTCGAAGGACTTGGGAGGTGCTTTGAAGTCGAGGGAGGGCTGACCCGACGTACCGTGGTATCGCTCCTGAGACGGATACTCCCAAGGGTTAGATGGGGGCGCTGTGAATATTGGGACGGGACATGGGTAGAATAGGAGTATATATTGGATATTATGCAAGTTACTGATGGATTCTCCTGTTTTACTTTCCTGCGAGTATTCACTTTATGATATCAATGACCCTCATGCTTAATGGATAGTAGCTGTCAAATCTTGCTATCTTATGTCAACATGACCTTGTAAAATCAATGGCTAAGGATTCACCTGACTAGTAAGCTATGCTTTGCGTCAGCCGTAAGCCCTGTCCATTAAGTCCTACTAAGTAATTAGTACTCAGGGTTTGCCCCCACTTTTGGATTACAGGTACTGATGGCAGCTGGACAACTCTGTTGGAGGTGGTAGTACCGATGGGCTCGGTGCTACTCGCCTTGTTCATCTCTTCATGAAGACTACTTGAGTTTGTTTCCGCTGCGAGATGTTTTGAAAACGCTTCCGCTATATATATAATTTGAAGTCGCTTCCACTATATTTTGACCATGTATTTGAATTCACATATTTGGTCTGTAAACTAAAGTCTATTACTCTCTATTTCAACTGCCTGTGATGATTGTAACTGTTGTGGCTCCTTCGAGAGTCGGATGTGTTTGATGTCGATTCCTCGGGAAATGGAGTTATCGAGAGCCCGAAGGACTCTCGACGGACTACCGGGTTGAGTCTGGCCGAAGTGCACTGCGAGCCAGAGGTGGCAGGTGTGCTTAGTCTGGATTAAGCAGGGTGGTTCCACCACAGACTCTCTCCTCGTAGCCATGGAAAAGCTGCTGTACGATGGAGAAGCCCGCAAGCTCAAAGCCGATCGCAGAGCCGAGTCACTGAGACGTGCCTCACTGGCCCAGCCACTGACAAAGGACTCAGGAGGCAAAGCTCCTGAGACAAAGGTCACCGCCAAGGCAACGAACACATCTCAAGAATGGCGGAAGAAAGAGGAAGCGCCAAAGCCAAAGCCAGAAAAGAAGATCAAACCTCAGAAACAAAAGGCCGTGGCAACCAAGAAGGTTTGGCGAGCAAAAGTTGCAGCACAGACGGCCGCTATGTCTCTGTCGAGCGCTGACACGACACCAAAGGTATGACTTGCCCTCGCCAGGAGGTAAACTGGACTTATCCTCCACAGCATATTTAATTTTCCGCGTTATAATTTTCCTATCGTTCATGCACTTACTTTGAATTTCACCATTGCATGTTTAAATTTCATCAAATTTTTGTTTTAAGTTTGCATTTAGCTAGTTCTATTTTGCAACAAAAAATGTTGGAGCCGCCCGGCCCCACCAGGAGCCGGCCGGCCCCTCCCCTCTGCTCCCTCTGCGTGCGCACGAGGCAGTGGCTGAGCCACCCACCGGCGTCGCCCGGCCTGAGGCCAAGCCGCCCGGCCTGCCCTTGCTGCCCTGCTACTCCCTCTCGCGCCTATAAATACGTGCATGCACTCCCTCAGTTCCTTGCACCGCTCAGCAGCGCGAGCAACTCCTTTCGCCCCCCCTAATCACTCTCTTAAGCTTAGTTAGGTACTTAGTTTAATTCCAGCACTTAGTTGAAATTCTGCCCAATAAAATAAGTGCTACACCCTCGGTACCAATTGTAGAAGTAGGATTTTTGGCAAGCAAATCGCCAAGCAAGATGTTTTCTTTGTGGAGAAGAAGAAGCTTGTCTTGACAACTAGATCAAAGCGGAAGGGCCACTCACTATAGAAGCTACCTATTAGAAGACTGCGAACATCTGCCAACAACCTAGATTGCTTTACCCTCACTCACCGGCTTGGTTTAGGAATCGATAGCCTACACAAGAAATAAAAGCAAAGGACTAGCTGATTTCTCTGCTTTTTATACCCGAAGACCGGTTTTCTTGAAAAGGTCGATACGATATGACTAACTATACTAGGAGTACTTGTCTCAATTCAGTCAGACGGACTTATGAAGGCACCCTTGAATAAATTCCTCAGAATGCCTTAAAAACAAAATAGAAAAAAAAATGAAAAAAGAAAATGCTCAACCTTGAGGAAGTACTTCTCCCTAAGATACAGAGCCGAGGTTGGAACAATTCTTTATTTTTTTGTTGGTTCCTTCTTTCTTATTTAGAATAAGTGAGGCTACACAAGCTCTTATTTATGCCAGGACGGTACAAGAGTGAGACTGTGCTAGCTCCATGCAAGTCTTTTAGTAACTGAAAGACATATCATAGAAAAATGAAATCGAAAATATTCGGAACCGCGGCGAACCCTCAGACGACCCTTCTAAGATAAGGGGGAGATCCTCAGTTCTGCTTTCACCACCTAACCCAACGATACCTGGCATGTGACTATCAAAGCCCGAGATGATTTGACCTTAATCAACCCGACCTGACCCAAAAGCGTCGATTCGAGGCGTCAGCAAAACGTTGCATCTTTTTCGGCCAAATCCGGATTTCGTTTTGCTTCCGGATTCACTTTCAAGGAGTTGCTCAGTGTTTCAGTCGGTAATGGAAAATACGGTGTTTCCAAATGAGTGGGTGAATCAAGTTTTTCTGTCCCATTTTTTGGTAAATTAAGTCTTAGTTTTATTCTTCGTCGCCGTAAGTAAATACGTTCATATTTATTTAGTACACGGATTCAGGATGAAATCTTTCGGGGATATTACAAGAGCGAGAGGACAATGCGCCGCTGAACCTTCTTCTGACAGGAATTACCAATCCTTTATTGGCTATGTCATCCTCTGTTTTTCGACGAAAGCTTAGCTTGGTAGGCGCTGCAACCTAAAAATTCCATTTACCTTCGTCCAGAGTCACAGCCACATTTCGGCAGTTAAAAAAAGAAAAATATCTGAATCAAAGGAAGAAGGAAAAAATCCGGAATCTTTCCCTAGACCAAAAAAAAGAGTAGTAGCTTCTCAGCGGTCAAGGTGGAATTCATACATCAACTACCGTAGTCGCTACACCTCATAGTGATGTCTTGCCCATTTTACAAAGACCAAGAAGAAGCGCTTTCCTGTCCATGTGAGTTCCCCCATGGAATATGGATCCAGCCTTTATTTTTGTCCATAGGCCGCTACCCCAGGCAGCTTGGTTGTCCGGTAAAGGATCCAAACAAAGTAGCTGCTGAAAACGCAAGATTAGCGCTAAGAAGCAACCCCCCTTTCAAAAGGAATCAATGGCGAACGTACGCTATCCAAGGTACATAGGATATGTAGGGATAGTCTTTTCCAAGGTCTCAAAAAAAGGGCGTGGAAACAGATAGAAACTTTTTGGACGTTTTGTGGAGGCTCTGCCCCGCAAGGACGACTAATTCTTGTACGACTGACTTCTGGACGACTAACCGCTAACGCTAATATTTGTGTCTGCTTTGTCCCTTGTGTAGTATATTGTCTATTTTTGCAGGATGTCTTCTTTCTTCAGGAAAGCGAAGAAGGCCCTGAGCAACACAGGGAAGGGACTGCACCTGAAGTTCCCCTCTTCGTCGGACGAGCGCTCTCGCTTTCATTCACAAAGCGGAAGCTCCAGGACCCCAACAGCATCTGATAGGACTCCCGCAGTGTCCGACAGGATGTCTGTCAGCGGTACACGCAGCCGCCAGGACCAAGAGCAAGATGAAGGAGTTTGTTCTCAGCAACAACCGCAGCACCGACTGATGAACCTGCAGGAAATCAACATCCAAGGCGATCAGGAAGCCCAGGTGTTACAAGCTCTTACCACCAAGACCTTTGGGAGGCCAAGTCCTTCGACGCCTTCTTCCTCGTCGAGATAGGTATGTTGGACCAGTTCATTAAAGCCTTTGATTATATAGGTTGGTCGGATTTCACTAACATTACAGAGGAAGGATCCGTCCTTCTCACACAAGAGTTCCTGATGACTCTCCGCGTGGATAAGCATACAACAGGTACGTTTATAAATTTTCTCCTGTTCAATACTGAATTTTCTGTCTACCCGCGGCAGTTTGCCGACCTCCTGGGCTTCCACTCCAACTGTTCGTTGAGTGACCCAGCCGGGTATGACATGAAATCTTTTTGGGTAGAAATATGTGGAGAGTACGGGAAGGGGAAACACAGCACCACTAAAATTCACAATCCCACTCTGAGACTCTTAGCTCGCTGGGTCTCGCTCATCGTCTTTCCAAGAGGCGAGGTTCGTTGTGCACCCAACGAAGACCTCAAGTGCCTCTATGCCATGGTCAAAAAGAAGCGCTATGCTCCGGTCCTCGACATTGTCCACCACTGGATGGGCATGAGAGCGACCAACACCCCTATAAGCATCACTTCCTTTGTCACCAGGATAGCAGCCAACTTGGGCCTCCTAGAGAATGCCCAACTTGACTACCTTCCCAACGACACATCACACTATGTGGGGGAGCAGCACTTTGTCCAGGCATATTTTATGAGGCGAGACGCCGCAACTGGGAGAATGATCATGACATGGTTTGGGCACAGTCTTGAGCTGCCGCTTCCAGCACCGCAGTTCGACATGTACACCATTAGAAGCCTAACCATGCAGCTAGATGTGGAGGCACCACGCCAAAGCATCGGCGGCGTCATGACCAGAGCCCAGCGACGGCGAGCGGAGGAGTCGCACCACAGAGCCGGAGGAGAGGATTTCGAGGAACCCATCCATGCTTCCATACCATCTGAGCCATCCTGGTACTTCTCCAGTACCGGTGGCGAGAGTTCTTACCAGCCTTCCCATAGTACACAACACTACGGAGGCAGTAGTGCATCACGTGTGCTCAGTAGAGACATAGGTCACTCTGCTTTAGCCCGGTACCACACACCTGACATGGCCGACATCAACTCCGCAATGTGGGGGATGAACTTGGGCCAGTACGATCAGAGGTTGTATCAGCAGGTAGGTGACATCTACCAACGCACGGAAGAGATGGGTCAACGGCTCAAAACCAACACGGAAATGCTCCAGAACCTAAACGAGCAAGTTGGAGCCGGTTTCCTCAATGCTCAGAACTTCTACAACTACTACTACCAAAACCCCTAGCTTCATTGAAGCTTGGGGGGGATGGTAGACCGTTATGAGCATGCCTCCTCGCGCCTGTGTCTCCTCAGAGTAAGGTGTCCCCGTCTCTTGTCCTTGTCTCCTTCCATGTGCACCAGCAGTACCCCTGTCCGACCAAGCAGCAGCAGTACCCCCGTCCGACCAAGTAGCAGTATCACCCGTCCTACCAGTACCAGCAGTACCCCGTCTGACCGAGCAGCAGCATCACCGTCCTACCATGGTAAGTACTTTTAATAATGTTTTTATATTTCCTTTTTATTGCTTTATCTAAAAAAATGTGTCAATAAAAGCATCTCCCAACTTTGATGCATATATCTTTCATATGGAAATGATGAATAGTTGCTCTATTATGTTCATGCTTAGTTGTTTATGCATGTTCTACATTTAGTTTAATTTCGAGCTTGTGTGTATAAGTTGAAAACTTGATCTTGTACTTAGTGGATGCCATTTGCATAACCTTGTCTAAGTTGTTGTGAGAAATGATATGGCTAAGCACTAGGTTTCCTCCACATGTCCCTTGTAAGATAAACATCTCAGGTTCATTCTTTTGAAAAATGAAATGAAGTTCCCCCATCGGTTTTAAATACCTACCAGAGCCAAATACACTAAAATATCTGAGCCTAGCTTGTTTAAGCTACTTAAAGTTGTTTTGAGCTTTGTCAAATTTTGAGTCTCTTAGAATGGAATCATTTCTATCTTGTAATTGTTGGAGCAAAAATCCACCACCACAAATGCATTTACCTATCATGGGTATGCATCCATATATCTCCAAAATAATACCCTCATCCTTACTCCTTCCAATCGAAAAGAGGTAGAGTATGGAGCAAACAAAAATATGAGAAAAAAAAAGCATGCTAGTTAAGCATGGCAAAAATATGAGAAAAAGAAAAGCATGCTTGTCAAGCATAGCAAAAAGAGAGAAAAATACAAAAAGGGCTCCATATTCATACCTATCAATCAAAAAGGAGAAGGAAAGGAAACAAGGAGATTCATCCATCCATCGACCAAATAAAGCTCCAACAATGAACAAGGCTAGATGATGTAGTACATTTCTTTGGTCCAATCTTTGGCCCTACAAAACAAACAACTTTAGTAAGCTAAGTTCTTCCATGACCCTGAGCTCCACATAAGCCTTAGTATAGGAAGTTCTTAGCCATGCTCTTGGCTTCAAATGGTGAGGATACACTTTGAGCGATCAAGAGTACCTTTGGGGAACTTGTTTTTTTTAAAGAATCTTTAAAAACACCTGAGATGGGAATCCCAAAAGACATGCTTGGAGAAGAACCTGCAGCTAAGTCGTTCTTCCTCTCAACCGCCCAAGACATGGTAAGACGAAAAGATGCACTACAGGTATGAGTAAGGGTGATCATTGCATACACTATGGCTCGAGGTAAGAGCATGGGTGTCATCTGTGCATAACTCCTATTTATGAGCATCGATATTGCAGCAACTCCTGATCCATAACCCATCTTGGCTTTACTCGAGGACGAGTAAAGGTCTAAGCTTGGGGGGTGTTGACGGTCATTATTGCACTACCAATGACCATCAACTAACCACAAAGATGGAGGAAAATGTGCCAAAGTATGGATTAACCTGTGCTACTAACATAGTTCCACAAGTTGTGTTGAATATTTGATTGCAGGTGAAAGATCAGCTGAAAACATGCAAAATATGGCTAAGTCAGGAGGTGACTGGCAAGTGGGCTATGCCGCCCGGCTCCACCCCAAGCCGCCCGGCCTGACAATGTGGTCAATTCACTTCATCTTCGACCTGCATGTGCCTAAGTGACATGTCAACACAGCTGTGAAGTCCAAATGCCGAAACCACCACGTCAAGTACCGGAAGGCTTGCCACATCATCGATCCAACACTTGGATTGGTGAAGTCAGCGATCCTGGGCACTTCAATCCTGCGGCTAAGGAAGAAACACAAGTGAGATCCAATGGCTTGGGAGAAAACACAAGATAACCGCCTTAACCACCATGCAACCGACTTGGGGAGTCAAGATGGACCACAAGATGAAGGATGGCGGTGGATCCAACGGTTGGCCAGGCCGCTTGACCTGGGGTGGGGCCGCCCGGCTCCCTACTAGGCCGCCCGACTTGCCACCTGTCCCCTTAACCGCCATACCGACCCTATAAGTACCCCCACTCACTTGGTGTCCATAAATCCCCCCGAGCTCTCATTTGTGAAGTGTGGAAGTTGAGTAGGTCATACTATTGCTTAGTCTAGTAGCACTAGGTTAGTCCTGGGAGTTAGAGTTGAGTCTAAGCTTTTGCCTCAGGGATTCCGGAGTCTTCTTCGAGTCTCGGTAAAGCTCTTGTATATTTCTATCTTTGTACTCATTACTCCAGTATAATACATATCATTGTTCTACCTTCTGTTATACTTTATTTTACTTCTTAACGCTTGCCTAGTGTGTTGTACCTTTATTGCACACTAGATCCAAGGCTTAGGTTTGTGTTGTTCTTAAGTTATCTGAATCCTATTAGACTTGCCGGTGCTATAAGCTTGTCTTAGGCTTTTGATCTAAGATTAAGTTAGTTCTCACCCTCTGATCAAGGAAGAGCTTTAGTGTTCAAGTTCTCACTTGAACACTAGTATAGCGTGCCATCTTACCCACGCAGATCTGGTTGGTAGCCTCTCTAGGTGATAGCTCTAGAGGTCTCAGTATTCCACCCCGTCGTTCGGTAAGCCCATAGGCGTTAGCCGGGTCTCCTTCAGAGGTCTACTATCTACCCCTTGACCCCTCGATGCGCCAGAATTTCCCTCGTCGCAAGATCCTAGCTTGTTTCCAGTTAACTTAGTTCAACCGCGAATACTCCTCTGCAGCGGTTAAGTAGTAGAGTTTGGAAATCTAATCTCACTCGTTGTCCTCCCAGGCAACTACCTAAGTGTTAGGTTTCTTTAGTCCCTGTTTTACTCTTCAAACCATATACTATCTTTATATCTTACCCCCATTGTAAGATTAGCTAGTATTTTATCTAAGTTATAGTACTGCTTGAAAGTTCGACATTTCATTCCACCTATTCGCCCTTGCTTCCCTGTGGATTTTTACGATACTCAGAATACTCTAAGTGAAAAAGTTAAAGCGAATCTCCGTGCGCTTGCGGAGTAAAATCTGTTACGCTAAGAGATGTCAACATTGATGACAAGCAGAAACTATCAATATCACTCAAAGCCAGCATCGCGCATATCCGAGAGCTCAACAAGGGACTGATAATCGGCTCTGATGAACCAGATCGCCAGATCATCAACTCCGCCGATGCGATCAGGACAAAGGCCTTGACTGCAATGCATTGATACCTTCAAAGGCTACCGGCGTCTTCCTCTGCATGATTTCATTCCATTACCTGAACATTGTTGATTGTGCCCACCGAGCGTATAGCTCGGTTAAGAACATTATGGTTTTCTGTATTTTTGTACTAAAGGCGATGCCTAGCATCGGCTATAGCCAATGACACACGCTGGCCCTGCTACTCATAGTTGCTCGTTTATATTATTTTTCTTCTAAAGGCGATGCTTTGGTACATCGGCTCTTGTTAGGACCAGATGGCAATGCATCGGTCACACTTTTTTCTAAAGGTGATGCCAAGGCATCGGCTATTCTTGTCTGGATGTTACCACATCATTTTTTTGCCTCAGTCAAGATCCGATCCACATAATAGGATAATATTGTGGCGGAACCGCCCTGCTTAATCCAGACTAAGCACACCTGCCACCTCTGGCTCACAGTGCACTTAGGCCGGACTAAACCCGGTAGTCCGTCGAGCTACCCAAAGGGCACTCGATGTAACCATCGCCCGAGGATACCGACATCACACACATTCAGCTCTCGAAAGAGCCACAACAGATTACATCATCACAAACAGTTGAAGTAGAGAATAAGTAGACTTAGTTTACAAACCGAAGATAAATAGTCAAATACATGTTCAAATATAGCGGAAGCGAAGTCAAAATATACATGTATAGATACATATAGCGGAAGCGTTCAAAACATCTCACAGCGGAAATAAAACTCAACTAGTCTTCAAGTAGAGATAAACAAGGCGAGTAGCACCGAGCCCACCGGTACTACCACCTCCAACACAGTTGTCCGGATGTCGTCAGCACCTGTAATCCAAAAGTGGGGGCAAACCCTGAGTACTAATTACTCAGTAGGACTTAATGGACGGGGCTTACGGCTGACGCAAAGCATGCTTACTAATCATGTGGATCCTTAGCTGTTGATTTTTAAACCAAGTCATGTTGACATAAGATAGCAGGATTTGACAGCTGCTATTCATAAATCAAGAAGATCATTTATATCATAAAGTAAATACTTGCAGTAAGTAAAACATGAATACATGTCCCGTCCCAAGATTCACAGCGCCTCCATACCACCCCTTGGGAGTAGCCGTCTCAGGAGCGATACCACGGTACGTCGGATCAGCCCTCCCTCGACCTCTAAGCATCTCCCAAGTCCATCGACCTCCTAGCAGTGGATGGGCGACACCCTGAATAGTGTGACGGATCATACACATCCAAGCATGTTGTATAAAAAGGTGTGACTTAGTAAACAGCATGTTACAGTTATTACTACGTTGCCCGTGTGCGATATCTGGCATTCTCACATCTGGTGAGCATCAGCGATTCGAATCGATTTGTTAATTCCCGGGAATAACTAAAAATGCCAAGTGATATATGCTTACTAGCCATCGCGTTCCACACATATATCCCTCATCTCCACCTGTCCCGTCCCAAGATTCACAGCGCCCCCACCTAACCCTTGGGAGTAGCCGTCTCAGGAGCGATACCACGGTACGTCGGGTCAGCCCTCCCTCGACCTCTAAGCATCTCCCAAGTCCATCGGCCCCCTATCAGTGGATGGGCAGCACCATGAATAGTAGGACGGGGCCGGTAAGACTTTCACCGGTCCCACGACCCGGATAAGCACTCTAGCAATGGTATGCCGATCAGCAGGCGAACAGCGAACGGGCCTTATGCGACTCGGGCGGAGTCCACCATACCTTGCCACATCATCATTTTTCTTATAATATTCCCATAACTCCGCCCGGTCTCTATTTAACATCAGCAATAATAATCATAAATTGTGTCATAGTAAGATTTCTGAGGTTTGTAAAATCACCTACGCGACGAGTGACTCCATTCACTCGTATCTACTCGTACCTAGCAATTCTAGGCACTCGTCCTACGAATTCTATGTATAGGTGCTAGGGCCAGGGCGGCCAGGATGTCTAATGCAGTTGGTTCCAAACAACTCCTGATGCATATGCCTAATCATCACGACATAAGATGTTTGCTGGGTATAGTATGGTCCTGCCTACCTTTGATTCACTTCAATAGAACCAACAAACTAAGCTACTGTTAGTTTGCCGGGTTGTGAGGCTTTGCCCCAGGCAACCCCTTGATCCCTTGGACAACTCCTCCGTCCAAACACGACTGATGGGCTCTCCAGGTCGTGAGTGGGTCTTAGTTGGTCTTTTGGATCACCGTTGGTTGAAGTAGTTCCACGCGCTTGTTTCTAGATCACGTACCTGTAATAAGCGCCACTATATGGATGACATGCGTGATGATGCAAGGAATAGGATGCATGAATGTCACGCACACACGATAAACAGTCATTGCATGGTTAGACAGAAAAGTGATTGACAATCATTTAAACAAGGTCACCCTGGTGGACATAAGGCTAGCATAACCCATATAATTAGAGACACGCAATACAACATTCGGACTAATGCATGAGCAAGATATCAAATTAAATTGTTCGTTATCATTTCATGTGTAAGCAAAACGTCACACAAGTATATGACTACACATGTAGTGACTTACTATACCATTCTCCTAGCATGAGTAACAGTAATACATTCATGAACTGATAACAAGCATATCCAATCACATGGCTAGCTAGTAAGTCATTTATCGTAAAGAAACCATGTTGGGTACTACGGGGATGGAACCACACAATGATATCGCAAGGTTAAAACATTATTCGGTGTTTTGTTTGGAATAAGTTATTTAACATGAAAAGATTACTTCATGCACACATGGGAAACATTTACTAATGATGTCACACACTTCGGTTATCTTATGGATTAAGGCCCTATATTAACCTCAAGTGTGTTACACAGTAAACGAATTAACCCCTCAATCAAGTGTGGCATAAACAACAATAGATAGCTTGTAGCTAGACATCAACTCTCATGTATAATGATAGCAAATGCAACTTAACACCGACTGTTATAATTAAACATCATATGCCTACTTTATGAATAAGAAGCATTACTTGTGTTCATATAGTTAGACAACTCTAAACGAGCTCAGATTTTTATGACATGTAGATTTATACTACATTAGGCTACTGTCAAAGTTTTAGGACAATTGGAGTTATAATTATTTTATTAAAATTACAACACATTCTCAGCCCTACACATTGCCAGAATTTTCATAAATTATAGGAATGATTCCTGAAGGTGAAATTTCACCAGTGGGCTATACTTGGTATGAACTGTATGTACAAAAATTTGCAAGTTAAAACTCCCAAGTTTGACAGGACATCTATTTTCCCTATATTATCCCTAGGTGAATTTAAGATGCGCATATGAACAGTGTGAGTGGCCCTTTAGCATATACTTTCTGGACTCCATGCATCAATCTTAGGCTACCAGCTTTTCCAGAGAATTTTTCCTAGCCATTTATGGCCACTTTTTCTATTTATCATTTCCATCATGCACCATTTTATCATTTTCAAATCACCATTAAAACTTAACATGCATGACTTCATATTTCACCAGTGGGGTACTTATACTATCCAAAGTATATGAAAAATGCTAGAGAGTCAATTTGAGCATATCCCATGTAATCTCTAACTTCTAAGTTAAATAATGCACATAACACATGTAAATGGCAAAAGGGTAATTAATCAGCAAGTGCTAGGGCTACAAAAATTCACATGGTGCTACAATGCCACAAGAAGGCTACTGTCCAAATTTCATAGCCTTTAGAGTTCATTTAGTCCACTTTTGACTTTTATCCTAATTAATCATGCATGCAACAAACCAAGGGCAAAACAGACATTTCACACTTCCACATCATACCTATCATGTAGATCTACTCAAGAGGAGTCCAACGCAACTGAGTTTGTCCATTTTGGATTTTTCTGTGCTTTTATATGATTTTCCAAAGTTCATAGCCAATTTAAATGCATTTAAATGGAAAATTACTCAGACATCAGACTAAGGACCCGAACGTAAATAACCATAACCTCCAGGGGCCTGCACCGAAGATTGTATAGACTCGGTGAATAGTACTTAAAACAGAGCGCGCAATTATCTAAAAGGCGAGGGGGTTTTGGGGAAAACCCCCTCCTTCTTCTACCTCTGGACAGGGGAGAGGAGGCGCGCGGCCGGTGGCGTGGGCGGCGTGAATCCGGGCGTAGAGGCGGGGACTTGGAGCCGAGGGGATGGCGGTCGGTCCCTCTGGCGACGGGGAAACTCTCCCCCTTAGTCTCTTTGCGTGAGGGGGCTTGTAGAAGCGGGACGGCGGCGGTGAACTAGCGGCGTGTTGGCGCGCGGAGTGTGCCGGCGCGCCTCGATCCGCAGGCTCCGGCGAGGGGAAAGGCCATGGGGTGGCGCACCGGTTGCGCGGGGAGATGGGGAATGCAGCGGAGGCGGTCTATTGGTGCAGAGACGGCCCGGCGGTGGCCCTCCACGGCGAGGCATGGACGAGCGCGCTCGGCGAGCGGCGGCGTACGCGGAGCGGGTGGAGGAGGCGACGGCGGGGGACGAGAACCTGGGATTTTGGCGGAGGGAGATGTGGCGGTGCCGGGGTGCGCATTGGGCGAAGGGGAGGCGGCCCAAGGCGACCAGCGCAGTGAGCTCGCCGAGAGCTGGACCACGGCGAGTGGCCTCGGCGTGCTCACTCGCGGAAGGTCCTAGGGGCAGGGCCGGCTCTGGAACCTCGGGGGATCGACGGAGGGGCTCGAGGCAGTTGTGGTGGAGGTGGTGGCTGGGCTAGCGGAGGCCTACAGGGGCGGTGGCGTGAGCTCAACTGAGCTCGGCCATGGCGGCTTGCTCCGGTCGCGCGGCGGGGGCGCAGCAGAGGCAGGGAGCGAGGGTGAGGGTGCGGGCGAGTGGAGAACGAGGACGCGTTGGCGTCCAAGTTCAGAAGCCGGGGCGCGGGCGCGATCCGTGGGCGCGCGGCGCTGCCCGGCCATCGCCGGCCGCGTGGTCGCCATCGGCCCGGACACGGTGGCGGCCGGGGGAGTGGGGCCCACCTGTCATTGACCGGGAAAAAGGAGGAAAAAGAAAATAGAAAAATGTGTTTTCTCTTGTGTTGAAAATCGCCATTTAGACCAATTTAGAGGCCGAATTTGGAAAAACTCCAATTGAATGAAATGTTCTACTCTTTGAACTCTACAACTTTGTCAATCGGCATGATTTCAAATTCGGTATGGAAATATGAAATTCATTTGAAATTAGCTCTCAAGTTTAATTTGGCCCACAAACCCCATTTATTTGAAAATTCCAAAAGTCCTATTTATGGACATTATCTCCCAAGGTGTCTTTTGAAAAGTTTGTTTAGAATTTTAAAACTTACAACTTCTCTCATTTGAGCTTTGCATGAAAGTGGCTGTAGGTTAGAGTAAATTTGGAATTTCAAATCAGCCCTAATTTGAACCGGTTTTCTGTGCTGGTATAAAATGACCCCAAACTCCAATTAAAACTCAATATATGATCAAGCTCTAATTACCAAAGCTGTTCTCCAGTTTATGACCTAAAAGTTTGGTAATATGACTTTGGTCTGAAACCCCACATATCTTGAATTATAGACACAATTATGTTCCATGGTTTATTAAAATAGAAATTTCACTTTGTGGAGAGACTTTCTTGTTTCAAACTTTTGGGGTATCAAATGAAGTCCAATCACTTCCACAATAGGTGCATTTGAAAGGTGATAAGTTTAATTCCACTTCATAAAAGGAAGATTTTGAAGTTGTATAGTGAATTCAAAAGTAATTTCAGAACCAACTTAGGGAAGAGCTAAAAATCCATACTTGTGAAAATTCTAAGTGTGGGTTGATCTAGTTGTTTCCATGGGATATTTGGGTGAAAATTTGAGTGAGTAGACGATAGCTTTGATCCCAGCTCAGTGTAGCAATAGGATAGTCCAGAGCCTGTACAACAAGTTTGTCAACGGAGTTGAGCTCGGGTACTTAATGGATTTGAAAGCTTTATTAGGGCTCAAGTTTGCTCACGATTCACAACTGGCACTTATCAAGAAACTTTGGGTTTGATCCTTTAAACCTCTCGTCTTTAGATTCTTAGACATGGTCAAATAGAAAGGTCCAGAGTTACTTTCTTATCCGAGGGTTGGCATTGGATGTTGAGCTCAAAAGTATGTGAGTGTTGACTTATTCAACCACGAAATGTGTGGTCTTGTATCTTGTGTAGAAAATTTTGATTTAGTGGCTCCTCCACGTGTTTCCTGTTAATCACTAAGCATGATTAAGCCTTAATCCATCGTTAGCTTTCATCTAACCGTGTGTTAAGGCTTTTGAGATGCCAGGGGAATCACAACCCACCCCCCTTAAAGAAATCTCGTCCCGAGATTTGGAGGAAGCGGGGTTCTAGGGCTTACTGCGTAATGAGAAAGGTTTTGGCAGCGTTGTTCGTGTGCTTCTGTCGTACATGGTAACATTAAATCCTTCATCGAATTTGCTTTGTTAACTGGCTCGTGAATGGTTAGTGCCTCTTTAACACAAGTGAGTTACAAAGCTTTTGAATACGTCCAAGGTGGTCCTTCCCAGATGCTCGGCAAGTCGTGGTTTATATGAGAGCGAATGAACACTCCTCATAGACGGTGTGGCCAATGTGAAAACGGCAGTGCTTTACTCGAATAATGGAACAGGGTTACTCCTAACTTTGACACCAAGATTTTATAAACGTGATGAATATATAGGTATTAGAACAATTAGAAGCAAGGGGTACACAATCGGAGGACCGAACCACGAAGGCTCTTGGGATTCAAAGGGTTATCGATGGATGTGCTTTTGAGAGACACATTCATTTCCTTTGATAGGGACTGTGTACACATATAAGATATTTAAATCCGAACATTCTTCAAAGAGTAAGATGTGGTGATACATAACACATTCTACTCATTGTTTCAAGAAAGATGCCGTGGAAAGAGGATAGGACATATTCACCTAGATAAGGTGATGGTTTGTATGATTTCATACAATTGATCAAGACTGACCAAGAAAAGTACAGGCAGAGGGCTTATGCTTACTAACAGAACACCAAGATTAGTGAGCCCAACTTTGAGGATAATTTCAAAAGAAGAATGAAACAACTCTTGAAAAGGACAATGCGATGAAAGCACTAGCCGAGAACAAAAGCTTAGTGCAGTGGATGATGCTGAAGTTCTTCTTTAGGAGATAAGATTCAATATATACGAAGGGAGAACTCATAAGATAGAGTGGTGGAAACAGAGTTGATTGCTTCCCACAAATCAAGAGAGGCAAGTTGGAAGAAGGCCATGGAATGACGTAGCAAAACAGTGGAAATGGAACCAAGCATTCCCACAGATACGGACGTTAAAGCTGATCAAGGTAAGCATAAAGGAGTCCGAGGCTAGGACCAACGGTTGAAATTGTACCATAGAGATAGAATCGATCATCCCCATGAAGCACGACTAGCAAGGATAAGCAAAGCAACGAAAAGATGTGGACAAGTGGAACCATAGAATTGATCCGTCTCCATGAATCGAGAAAAACATGGTTCAACAAGGCGAGGCAAAGGTGTGAACGATACTGGGATTTGAGACGGATTTTTCCCCACAGGTCAAGAAAGGCAAGGTGAAACAAAGCAGGGAAATGATACAAGGCGGCAGTGGAAATAGAGTAAATTATCTCCACGAATTAGATGTATAGAGGTCAACAAGGCGATAGAAAATGGATATGAATGTTCCACAACTGAAGCGGTGTCATGCCTTTGCGAGTCTTGATACCAGCGCGCACCTAGTGACACAACCAAGTGACGGCCGTACACACGGGGCCCTAGGTTCCGTCGCGGCACCATAGACTGCTCGGGTAAACACTACATCAAGAGTGGCACAACTATCCAATTTCAGGACATGCGAACAATATCAGGTTACATAAAGACTTGACAAGTAGTATGTATGACATGGATCTCAATGTATTGGTGATGTAGACCAAGGAGTTGAAAGCTCATAGATTTCAAAGGTTGGAAACACAGGAATCTTGATAACGAGAGACACATGGCCCATCAACTGTTGAGTTGGGGTGGTGACATAGACTCAGAAGTACATGAATTGGCGTGAACCCAAAACATGTGGGCTACAAAAGTTTGAAATGCGTGGAGTGCACGAGCTTGAAATACACGGAATAGTGGAGCTTGGAACTCTGGTTCTGCAATTGTTGGGAAAGGCATGATACCCTAGAGTTGATTCTAAGAAGTTAGGATCGAGTGGCACAGTGATCCGTACTCACTCAATGTGCAGCCAATACATGACAAAGCTAAACATTGTCACTACACCAATAGGTACCCGTACGGTTTGCCTAATCGTAGGATTTAAAAACATTTTTGGTCGACAGCTAGCTTCTTCTTCCAGCCATGTCGATGCAGCGCGGAGCTTCATGTGGGAGACACCATGGTGTTGTAGTCTTGACAGATCATCATTTTGGAGAATGTTGTCGGAGTTGAGGTAGATCTCGAAAACTCCCTCTTTTATCTCTCATGCCATCAACTAAGAACTCTAAGCGTTGCTAGGGGTATGTAAGCGACGATATAATCTTGCACGTTGCATCTTCTGAACTCATTCTTGTCTTGGCGGAGCTCCCACTTCGTGTGCCGGTGTAGAAGTTGGCGTTGCGTATGTTGGGATCGATTAGAGGGGAATCCTCCTGCTTCAGTTATGAGGTGTTGGGCAACCTTCTTGAACGCTCCTGGTATTGCGGAGGCTCGTGCACCAGTCTTGTAGTTGTAGATTACCTATTGATTTCTACCAAACGAGCAACTAAGAATTTACATGCTAGAACTATCTTGATTCGATCTTCGAGCTTGTCGAGTTCAGTCAGTAGAATTATCCCGTGTTGCAGGCGTTGCACCGAAGCCACATATATGGTGTACTCTTCAGCATTGTCTTCTCACTCCGTTGTTGTGATATCTTCGGTGAGGGCGACCAGGTTTAGAGCAATTTTTGATTTGAACAATCTTCTTGGCATGATACATAAGTGTTACCTTTATGAGTTTCAAAAGATGTGCCAAAGGTGAGACTATCTAAATATCGAGGCACGATTACTATCTTCCTTTCTAACATGTATATCCTTGATGTTCTGTGCCAAACCCATCATAATTTAGAATAGAAACTGTTTTAGGCTGAGAGTTTAATACCAAAGTTGTTTGTTTTGAAGTTTCCTACGACATTGGTATAGTACGTTTCTACCAGTTCGGACCCTAAAATAGACGGAACTTCAGATTACTAAGCTATGGTCCCATCTGTTCAGATTTGAGTCTGGTTCTAGATTCAGGTGTTTGGTCCAGTTAGAGGCACTTTTAGGACAAGGCCCAAATAGAAAACTTGTGGTAAACTTTATGTTCTACAACTTTGGCATAACAAGTTTCAGCTAGTTATGTCTAGATCATGCCCAGAATTTAAATTTGCACACCCAGCACTCGCTGTCCAGATTTGAAATTTTGAATTAAACTGGTCGTAGAGCGTTTTTACTTCCATTCTTGCAACAAGGTGAATATAGAAAAGTTGTTAGTTAGGTTTCCAGCTACAACTTTTTGATAGAAAGTTTTTACTAAAACCATTTAGATCAACATCGAATTTCGGATTTTTAACAAACGGTCACATTATCGCAGATTTTTAACTATGGACATGTCTTAGGCTGTAGCTATTGAATCTTTCATATTTATGGTAAGGAAGGCATGGAAGAGGGGTCGCCAATTAGTTATACTACCATTCATGTATAAAATTTTTCAGTTGATTCCGTTTGCTTAACCAACCAAGTATTGGCACAGTAGCATCACATGTATAATTGTAATATGCACCAAGTTACTTTCAATCAAACGCATCGCAAGGCAAATGAGATGAGATGGAATGATGCATGATTCGTCCTACCCGGTCTCGCTTCACACATCCTATGTATTTTATATATAGCTAGCGATATTTCGGTGACATATATGCACGTCTCTCCATAATGCAACTAGCCGTTGTCTAGTCGTTCTTAATTCCGCACGTGGTTAGTGTACCTGCAGAAGAATGCATGCTCATACATTACCACCTAATGTGGCATCCACGCGTGACCGCTGCGTGGACAACGTTGGTGGGCCGATGCACCTTTTCCTCAAAGCCTGACGTTCCACCAGTACTGGGGATTGTCGAGAAAAAGGTGGATCCCAAAACCAAATGTAAGTGTGGTGGGCATGAAAGCCCAAGGCATGCCCACCACCCTTAAAGAGCTTTTACTTATACGGCATGAATGCAGGGTTTACAACCATTCGCAAATCCCGATAGCTTCCACCAGTACTGGGGACAGCTATGGCCGAAAAGTTGCTTTCCAAAGCGCCGAATATGCACATGAGTTCTATCTAGGTCAGAATGTCAGCGATGTCACCTGGATAACACTAAACATCCTTATACGGGCGTAGCGTATACTCTCCTTTTTGAATCACTTAAAAGGGCTTTCGAAAATAGTTTTGTAAACCAAAACTTGATGATGTAACTGTTGTCTGTGTATGATCGGCTCTGATACCAGCTGTGGCGGAACCGCCCTGCTTAATCCAGACTAAGCACACCTGCCACCTCTGGCTCACAGTGCACTTAGGCCGGACTAAACCCGGTAGTCCGTCGAGCTACCCAAAGGGCACTCGATGTAACCATCGCCCGAGGATACCGACATCACACACATTCAGCTCTCGAAAGAGCCACAACAGATTACATCATCACAAACAGTTGAAGTAGAGAATAAGTAGACTTAGTTTACAAACCGAAGATAAATAGTCAAATACATGTTCAAATATAGCGGAAGCGAAGTCAAAATATACATGTATAGATACATATAGCGGAAGCGTTCAAAACATCTCACAGCGGAAATAAAACTCAACTAGTCTTCAAGTAGAGATAAACAAGGCGAGTAGCACCGAGCCCACCGGTACTACCACCTCCAACACAGTTGTCCGGATGTCGTCAGCACCTGTAATCCAAAAGTGGGGGCAAACCCTGAGTACTAATTACTCAGTAGGACTTAATGGACGGGGCTTACGGCTGACGCAAAGCATGCTTACTAATCATGTGGATCCTTAGCTGTTGATTTTTAAACCAAGTCATGTTGACATAAGATAGCAGGATTTGACAGCTGCTATTCATAAATCAAGAAGATCATTTATATCATAAAGTAAATACTTGCAGTAAGTAAAACATGAATACATGTCCCGTCCCAAGATTCACAGCGCCTCCATACCACCCCTTGGGAGTAGCCGTCTCAGGAGCGATACCACGGTACGTCGGATCAGCCCTCCCTCGACCTCTAAGCATCTCCCAAGTCCATCGACCTCCTAGCAGTGGATGGGCGACACCCTGAATAGTGTGACGGATCATACACATCCAAGCATGTTGTATAAAAAGGTGTGACTTAGTAAACAGCATGTTACAGTTATTACTACGTTGCCCGTGTGCGATATCTGGCATTCTCACATCTGGTGAGCATCAGCGATTCGAATCGATTTGTTAATTCCCGGGAATAACTAAAAATGCCAAGTGATATATGCTTACTAGCCATCGCGTTCCACACATATATCCCTCATCTCCACCTGTCCCGTCCCAAGATTCACAGCGCCCCCACCTAACCCTTGGGAGTAGCCGTCTCAGGAGCGATACCACGGTACGTCGGGTCAGCCCTCCCTCGACCTCTAAGCATCTCCCAAGTCCATCGGCCCCCTATCAGTGGATGGGCAGCACCATGAATAGTAGGACGGGGCCGGTAAGACTTTCACCGGTCCCACGACCCGGATAAGCACTCTAGCAATGGTATGCCGATCAGCAGGCGAACAGCGAACGGGCCTTATGCGACTCGGGCGGAGTCCACCATACCTTGCCACATCATCATTTTTCTTATAATATTCCCATAACTCCGCCCGGTCTCTATTTAACATCAGCAATAATAATCATAAATTGTGTCATAGTAAGATTTCTGAGGTTTGTAAAATCACCTACGCGACGAGTGACTCCATTCACTCGTATCTACTCGTACCTAGCAATTCTAGGCACTCGTCCTACGAATTCTATGTATAGGTGCTAGGGCCAGGGCGGCCAGGATGTCTAATGCAGTTGGTTCCAAACAACTCCTGATGCATATGCCTAATCATCACGACATAAGATGTTTGCTGGGTATAGTATGGTCCTGCCTACCTTTGATTCACTTCAATAGAACCAACAAACTAAGCTACTGTTAGTTTGCCGGGTTGTGAGGCTTTGCCCCAGGCAACCCCTTGATCCCTTGGACAACTCCTCCGTCCAAACACGACTGATGGGCTCTCCAGGTCGTGAGTGGGTCTTAGTTGGTCTTTTGGATCACCGTTGGTTGAAGTAGTTCCACGCGCTTGTTTCTAGATCACGTACCTGTAATAAGCGCCACTATATGGATGACATGCGTGATGATGCAAGGAATAGGATGCATGAATGTCACGCACACACGATAAACAGTCATTGCATGGTTAGACAGAAAAGTGATTGACAATCATTTAAACAAGGTCACCCTGGTGGACATAAGGCTAGCATAACCCATATAATTAGAGACACGCAATACAACATTCGGACTAATGCATGAGCAAGATATCAAATTAGATTGTTCGTTATCATTTCATGTGTAAGCAAAACGTCACACAAGTATATGACTACACATGTAGTGACTTACTATACCATTCTCCTAGCATGAGTAACAGTAATACATTCATGAACTGATAACAAGCATATCCAATCACATGGCTAGCTAGTAAGTCATTTATCGTAAAGAAACCATGTTGGGTACTACGGGGATGGAACCACACAATGATATCGCAAGGTTAAAACATTATTCGGTGTTTTGTTTGGAATAAGTTATTTAACATGAAAAGATTACTTCATGCACACATGGGAAACATTTACTAATGATGTCACACACTTCGGTTATCTTATGGATTAAGGCCCTATATTAACCTCAAGTGTGTTACACAGTAAACGAATTAACCCCTCAATCAAGTGTGGCATAAACAACAATAGATAGCTTGTAGCTAGACATCAACTCTCATGTATAATGATAGCAAATGCAACTTAACACCGACTGTTATAATTAAACATCATATGCCTACTTTATGAATAAGAAGCATTACTTGTGTTCATATAGTTAGACAACTCTAAACGAGCTCAGATTTTTATGACATGTAGATTTATACTACATTAGGCTACTGTCAAAGTTTTAGGACAATTGGAGTTATAATTATTTTATTAAAATTACAACACATTCTCAGCCCTACACATTGCCAGAATTTTCATAAATTATAGGAATGATTCCTGAAGGTGAAATTTCACCAGTGGGCTATACTTGGTATGAACTGTATGTACAAAAATTTGCAAGTTAAAACTCCCAAGTTTGACAGGACATCTATTTTCCCTATATTATCCCTAGGTGAATTTAAGATGCGCATATGAACAGTGTGAGTGGCCCTTTAGCATATACTTTCTGGACTCCATGCATCAATCTTAGGCTACCAGCTTTTCCAGAGAATTTTTCCTAGCCATTTATGGCCACTTTTTCTATTTATCATTTCCATCATGCACCATTTTATCATTTTCAAATCACCATTAAAACTTAACATGCACGACTTCATATTTCACCAGTGGGGTACTTATACTATCCAAAGTATATGAAAAATGCTAGAGAGTCAATTTGAGCATATCCCATGTAATCTCTAACTTCTAAGTTAAATAATGCACATAACACATGTAAATGGCAAAAGGGTAATTAATCAGCAAGTGCTAGGGCTACAAAAATTCACATGGTGCTACAATGCCACAAGAAGGCTACTGTCCAAATTTCATAGCCTTTAGAGTTCATTTAGTCCACTTTTGACTTTTATCCTAATTAATCATGCATGCAACAAACCAAGGGCAAAACAGACATTTCACACTTCCACATCATACCTATCATGTAGATCTACTCAAGAGGAGTCCAACGCAACTGAGTTTGTCCATTTTGGATTTTTCTGTGCTTTTATATGATTTTCCAAAGTTCATAGCCAATTTAAATGCATTTAAATGGAAAATTACTCAGACATCAGACTAAGGACCCGAACGTAAATAACCATAACCTCCAGGGGCCTGCACCGAAGATTGTATAGACTCGGTGAATAGTACTTAAAACAGAGCGCGCAATTATCTAAAAGGCGAGGGGGTTTTGGGGAAAACCCCCTCCTTCTTCTACCTCTGGACAGGGGAGAGGAGGCGCGCGGCCGGTGGCGTGGGCGGCGTGAATCCGGGCGTAGAGGCGGGGACTTGGAGCCGAGGGGATGGCGGTCGGTCCCTCTGGCGACGGGGAAACTCTCCCCCTTAGTCTCTTTGCGTGAGGGGGCTTGTAGAAGCGGGACGGCGGCGGTGAACTAGCGGCGTGTTGGCGCGCGGAGTGTGCCGGCGCGCCTCGATCCGCAGGCTCCGGCGAGGGGAAAGGCCATGGGGTGGCGCACCGGTTGCGCGGGGAGATGGGGAATGCAGCGGAGGCGGTCTATTGGTGCAGAGACGGCCCGGCGGTGGCCCTCCACGGCGAGGCATGGACGAGCGCGCTCGGCGAGCGGCGGCGTACGCGGAGCGGGTGGAGGAGGCGACGGCGGGGGACGAGAACCTGGGATTTTGGCGGAGGGAGATGTGGCGGTGCCGGGGCGCGCATTGGGCGAAGGGGAGGCGGCCCAAGGCGACCAGCGCAGTGAGCTCGCCGAGAGCTGGACCACGGCGAGTGGCCTCGGCGTGCTCACTCGCGGAAGGTCCTAGGGGCAGGGCCGGCTCTGGAACCTCGGGGGATCGACGGAGGGGCTCGAGGCAGTTGTGGTGGAGGTGGTGGCTGGGCTAGCGGAGGCCTACAGGGGCGGTGGCGTGAGCTCAACTGAGCTCGGCCATGGCGGCTTGCTCCGGTCGCGCGGCGGGGGCGCAGCAGAGGCAGGGAGCGAGGGTGAGGGTGCGGGCGAGTGGAGAACGAGGACGCGTTGGCGTCCAAGTTCAGAAGCCGGGGCGCGGGCGCGATCCGTGGGCGCGCGGCGCTGCCCGGCCGTCGCCGGCCGCGTGGTCGCCATCGGCCCGGACACGGTGGCGGCCGGGGGCGTGGGGCCCACCTGTCATTGACCGGGAAAAAGGAGGAAAAAGAAAATAGAAAAATGTGTTTTCTCTTGTGTTGAAATCGCCATTTAGACCAATTTAGAGGCCGAATTTGGAAAAACTCCAATTGAATGAAATGTTCTACTCTTTGAACTCTATAACTTTGTCAATCGGCATGATTTCAAATTCGGTATGGAAATATGAAATTCATTTGAAATTAGCTCTCAAGTTTAATTTGGCCCACAAACCCCATTTATTTGAAAATTCCAAAAGTCCTATTTATGGACATTATCTCCCAAGGTGTCTTTTGAAAAGTTTGTTTAGAATTTTAAAACTTACAACTTCTCTCATTTGAGCTTTGCATGAAAGTGGCTGTAGGTTAGAGTAAATTTGGAATTTCAAATCAGCCCTAATTTGAACCGGTTTTCTGTGCTGGTATAAAATGACCCCAAACTCCAATTAAAACTCAATATATGATCAAGCTCTAATTACCAAAGTTGTTCTCCAGTTTATGACCTAAAAGTTTGGTAATATGACTTTGGTCTGAAACCCCACATATCTTGAATTATAGACACAATTATGTTCCATGGTTTATTAAAATAGAAATTTCACTTTGTGGAGAGACTTTCTTGTTTCAAACTTTTGGGGTATCAAATGAAGTCCAATCACTTCCACAATAGGTGCATTTGAAAGGTGATAAGTTTAATTCCACTTCATAGAAAGGAAGATTTTGAAGTTGTATAGTGAATTCAAAAGTAATTTCAGAATCAACTTAGGGAAGAGCTAAAAATCCATACTTGTGAAAATTCTAAGTGTGGGTTGATCTAGTTGTTTCCATGGGATATTTGGGTGAAAATTTGAGTGAGTAGACGATAGCTTTGATCCCAGCTCAGTGTAGCAATAGGATAGTCCAGAGCCTGTACAACAAGTTTGTCAACGGAGTTGAGCTCGGGTACTTAATGGATTTGAAAGCTTTATTAGGGCTCAAGTTTGCTCACGATTCACAACTGGCACTTATCAAGAAACTTTGGGTTTGATCCTTTAAACCTCTCGTCTTTAGATTCTTAGACATGGTCAAATAGAAAGGTCCAGAGTTACTTTCTTATCCGAGGGTTGGCATTGGATGTTGAGCTCAAAAGTATGTGAGTGTTGACTTATTCAACCACGAAATGTGTGGTCTTGTATCTTGTGTAGAAAATTTTGATTTAGTGGCTCCTCCACGTGTTTCCTGTTAATCACTAAGCATGATTAAGCCTTAATCCATCGTTAGCTTTCATCTAACCGTGTGTTAAGGCTTTTGAGATGCCAGGGGCATCACAAATATTTCTTCAAATATTTACCATTGACGTTTCTAAAAAACCGGACCCCTTCTAATGTCTCCATTCTATATGAATTTCCTGTGGCAGTCTCCACAATGCGATAGGGCCCATGCCAGTTAGGTGACCACTTTCCAAATGTTAGATCTTTCATCCCAACTGGCAAGACTAACTCCCAGACGAGATCGCCTACTTTGAAATTCTTCGGCTTCACTTTCTTGTTGTAGGCTTTCGCTACCCTGGCTTTGTTGTCTCTAATTTTTTTAAAAGCCCATAACCGAAGCTCTGTCAAATCATCCGTGTTGATGTTCATGAGTGATGTATAATCATCGGCTGACAGATCATTCTGAAATTGAACCCTACAAGAGCCGATGTTAACCTCCCATGGCATAACGGCCTCTTGGCCGCACACCAACTGGTATGGAGTGCACTTAGTCGCCCATGACACGACATCCTGTATGCCCACAATGCCTCTGCAAGCCGATCATGCCACTGCTTAGGATATTCATCTATCTTTCTTTTGATCAGCTTGATGAGACTCTTGTTCGACGCTTCAGCCTGACCATTGGCCTGAGCGTAGTAAGGGGACAACTGCAGCAGTGTGGTACCCATCTCTTTGGCAAAATTTTTGAACTCTTCAGCCAAAAAGACAGTCCCTTGATCCGTGGTGATAGTTTGTGGAATGCCAAACTGGTAGATGATATTCTCCTTGACAAAGTTCACCACATCTTTGGCCGTGACGTTCTTCATTGGCACGGCCTCCACCCATTTAGTAAAGTAATCGGTGGCAACTAGGATCCATTTGTGTCCCTTGCTGGTCGGAGGGTTAACTTGACCAATCATATCCATACCCCAGCCTCTGAATGGCCATTGTTTGACAATAGGATTCAACGGTCCAGCCAGCGCCATCTGGACGGCTCCGAACCTCTGACACTCTTGGCAACCTTTATAGTATTTGAAGCAATCCTCCAACATGGTTGGCCAATAATACCCTGACCTCCTAATCAGCCACTTCATTTTATGAGCCGATTGGTGGGTACCACATACTCTCTCATGGACATCGTGCATAACTTTAAGTGCTTCTGTTGGTCCCAAACATTTTAGCAATAGCCCTACCGTGATCCTGAAATACAGTTCATCACCAATAAGCACGTGTTTCAAAGCACGATGTCTTGTCTTGTTATCTGCCGCCCGAGCCGGATCCCTCAAGTAATTGAGGAGATCGGCTCTCCAGTCGTTTGTATCAATCGGCATGACGTCGACACAAATGCTATCGTCTTGTTCCGCATATCCAGAAGCTATTTGTGCTAGCTTGTTGGCTTCAAGGTTGCTTTCCCTTGGTATCCATGTTAGCCGAACAAATCTGAATTTTGCCATCAATTCTTGACAATGTAGAAGATAAGGATATAATAAATCACTGGCACAATTAAAATCCTTCGTTGACTGATTAATGGCAACTCTAGAATCGCCGAAAGCTTCTACTACTTCGGCTCCTGCCTCAAGCAACAACTCAAGGCCTTTGCACAAAGGTTCATACTCTGTTTGGTTGTTGGTGCATCGCTCACTGAGGCGAAAGGCAAATTCATATTGTGCACCCCGAGGGGAGATAATAAGAAGCCCAACACCACAGCCAGCGTCGCACGCAGAACCATCGAAGAACAAAGCCCAAGATGATATGCCGACGAAATTTTGTTGTGGAGCCGATCGTTCAGTAATAAGATCGACTAATGCTTGGCCTTTCATGGTCCTAGCTGGTTTGTACCTGATATCAAACTCCTAGAGAGCAAACATCTATTTGCCGAGCCTCCTTTTAAGAATAGGGGCTGACAGCATATGCTTAATAACATCGGCTTTACATACTACCCAAGTTTCAGCATTAAGCAAGTAATGTCGCAGTTTGGTGCATGTAAAGTATAAACATAAGCATAAACGCTCCATCTCAGAGTGCTTGGTTTCAGCATCAAGCAATCGTCGGCTCAGATAGTAGACGACCCGCTCCTTCCCATCAACTTCTTGAATCAGCACAGAGCCGTTGGTTGTCTCGTCAGTTGATAGATAAACAATAAATGGGACATCAAGACAGGGTGGACCCATCATTGGTGGCGTTGTTAGATACTTCTTCAAGTTGTCGAACGCCAGCTTTTGATCAGGCCCCCATACGAATTCTTTGCTCTTTTGCATCCTGATCAACGGCATGAATGCTTCAAGCTTGGCAGACAGATTAGGGATGAATCTTCTGATGTAGTTAATCTTGCCAATCAGCTTCTGAAGCTCGTTCTTGGTCTTTGGTGGCATCATTGTCTCGATGGCGTCCCTACTTTTTGAGCCAATTTCGATTCCTCTTTCATGGATCATGAAACCAAGAAATTGGCCAGCTGTGACGCCAAATGCGCACTTGTCTAGGTTCATCCTCATCCCGTACTTCCGAGTGCGCTCAAGAACTTGGCGAAGATCGGCTAAATGATTTTCTTGCAAGACCGATTTCACCACCACATCGTCGATGTAAACTTCTACAAGCCGGCCGATCAAGTCGTGAAAAATATAATTCATTGCTCGCTGGTAAGTAGCTCCAGCATTGCGCAAGCCAAAAGTCATAACCACAAATTCGAACAATCCTTGAGGGCAACGAAAAGCTGTCTTGTAGACGTCTTCTTCGGCCATGAATATCTGATTATACCTGGCATTGCCATCAAGAAAACTCATCATTTTGTGGCCGGCCGCAGCATCAACAAGTGATTCGGCAATTGGCATGGGATATTCATCCTTTGGGGTAGCTCTGTTCAAATCTCTTAAATCAATACAGATCCTGAGCTTCCCGTTTTTCTTCCACACAGGAACAATGCTCGATATCCAAGTGGCATATCGGCAAGGGCGAATAAACCCAGCACGAATCATCTTCTCTATTTCCTTTTTGACCGTATCTACAATCTTCGTATCGATCTTTCTGGGGTGTTGTGCAAATGGACGGAACCCAGGCTTTGTTGGTAATCGATGTTCGACGATAGATCGATCAAGACCAGGCATCTCATGGTAGGTCAAGCTTCTTACTTACCCATGTTAGCCTAGGGCGATCGCCTGGACCGATGTCAACCGCTTCAAGCTCATCAGAAGGAGTAAAACCAAAGCCGAGTTTACCTTCCTCGGCAAATTCCTGGGTAGAGCTTGATGATGCCGGGGATGGATGGGGAGGTGCGATCTCAGGTTTCTCATCATCATCAGGCGATCGATCATCACATGTCAAAACATCTTTGTTAGAAAAGTGTAAATTACATTGATGTTTTTCGGCCAATCACCTAGATTGGCCAATTTAGAATTGTTACAAAAAATATGATTACAAATTTTTTGGGGTCGATCATGCAAATCGGCCACTACGGCCCGTGCGTCCGTAGATACATTACTAGCATCTGTTAGCCAATGAGGATCAGCCGATGCCATTGGCTGAAGGAGCCTACTGCCTACAGGTGAGTGCCGATTACCAAAACCGGCGTGATCACGTTTTTTGCCTCTTCTACGAAGCTCCAGTTCAACTCCTGCCTGTCTGACAGACACTCTACTTCGTCTGATGTGGACGACTATGCAATGCTGCGAGAATCATCCACGGACACCACCTCATTGTTGTTGCTATCCCACTGAATCAGACATTGGTGCATTGAGGAGGGCACGCAGCAGTTGGCATGAATCCAGTCTCGGCCAAGGAGAGCCGAGTAGGGACCATGGTCGTCGACCACGAAAAAGGAAGTGTTCTGTGTCTTGTGGCCAACTGTCAGCTCGACATTAAGGACCCCTTTGACCTGAGACGAAGCGCCCTTGAAGTCGTTGAGGGTGACATTGGTCTTCACAAGATCGACGACAGATCTCCCAATCTTGCGGCACAGGGAATACGGCATGATGTTGACAGTTGCACCCGCGTCAACGAGCATCCCACTAACTGGCTTGCCATTGATGAACCCTTTACGTAGAGAGGCTTGAGGTGCCGATACTTCTTGTCGATCGGCTTTTCGAAAATCGCGGCAGCGGGGCCAAGGCTGAGCTGCGCCATCGACTCGGCCAGCTGTTCGTTGCTGGGAGGACGAAAATCTGCGGGGACGTAGAAGACCATGTTCATACCTGCTGCGGCCTTCTTGATCACCTCGCTGACCTCGTCTTCAATATCATCGTCGTCGCTGGAGGAATCATCACCGACCATGCGCGACGAACCTTCTTGTGCGTCTTGTTTAGCCGACTCGGCTGGTGCCGGCTTTGTCGACATCTCAGCACCATCGGGTTGGGGCTTCCGTTTCCAAACAAGATTGCGTTCGGGGCGTAAGCTTGGAATCTGCATAATGCCCCCAATCTTCTTGAGCTACCGAAGATACTCCTCTTCGGCCAGTTCTAGGCAGTGTAAGCGCTGAACCCTACGCTTCTGGGTCTTTGTCAAACCCTCAGGGCACCACCTCTCCAGGTGACACTCTAGACGACGTTGAGTGTCCTTTGAGTCATCCTGCTTCGCTAGAGGAGGCGAGCACGCCAGCGGTGAAGACGCAGACCACCGCTTTGGTGGTGGAGACAGAGGACGCCGTGGCGGAGGAGTAGGGTCACGGCGGCGGTGTGGCGAGGCCGTGCGCTGTCGTCGCGGTGATGGCGCGCGTTCCAGGCGTTCGAACACGGACGCCTTGCCGTGGCGACTCCTGCGGTCAGAACATTCTGGACAATCTTCAAGGGTTGGGAGTATCTCCATACCTTGCGTCCAGCAGAAGTGAAAATAGGGGCAGCGTCAATGCTCGTCGCGGTTCATGGCGTCGCGGCGCGCTTGGTACCGCCGCTGTTCCTCGCGGCGCCGTTCCTTCTGCCATTGGTCTTGGCGATGTCGCTCTTCAATATGGCGGCGATGTTCACGATGGTAGGCTTCCTCCTCTTCAGCTTGATGCCGCTCCTCGTTCCGCTGATGATGGCATGCGTACATGCCCATCAACACTCCCGAGTTGGGGCGACATCGCCGATTCCGCTAATCGTTCTGACCGAAGTATGCTCTTTGGCCCTAAACTCTAGAGGGTTGTCGTCGGAGGATCTGCCTTGGCCTTTCCCTTCTCGTCCTTGGATGCGTGAACCATGTTGATTGACGCGGTAGAACCTCGGAGGATCGAGATGGGAATACTGATGTTGATTGCCCTGGTGCAGGATCCTGCCTGTAGAAATAGCCCTGCCCAGGTGTGCTCGGCACATCGACTCGGATACGAACTCCGAGTAGCACTCGTCGGGCAACGAACTTGTAGCGTAGACAGCGTTGATTGGGAAAGGCGTCGTGTCTATCTTCATCGGAGGATGGGCAAAAACTAGCCTCCCTTGCTCTATGGCCTTCTGAATTTCAGACCGCAAAATCCTGCAGTCACCCGTATTGTGCCCGTCTAGTTTGTTATGCCACTTGCAGTACTTGTGGCCACGCATCTCCTCGGCCGTAGGGGTTTGATGCCTAGGAAGTGGCACCAACAGCTTTTCCTTGACGAGCATGTCAAAGATGACTTCGGTCTTTATGACGTCGAAGTCATAGCCTGGGATAGGCTCAGGCTGTTTCACCCACTGGCACTGCAGAGGCTTGTTTGTCCTTGCCCATTTAACGAGGTAGGCGTCGGCATCGTCCAAGGCGTCGTCTTCCTCGGCCTGGATACAGCCGATGCTCCGTCTTTGCCTCTCCTGCAGAACCTCTGGATGGCTCCGCTCATAAGCAGAAACTTTTGACACTAAATGGCCGATGGAATTGAAATCGGTCGGCCCATATACTGCCTTGACAGCCTTGTTCAGCCCGTTGTAAGCTATTTGGGCCAGGATCCTCTCATCAAGATGGAGAGAGTAGCATCGGTTCCTTAACTCACAGAACCGTTGGATGTACTTGTGAACTGGTTCCCCTAGGAGCTAGTGGTTGCTATTTAGGTCGGTGAACGTAGCCTCATCAGATCCAGAAAAGAACTGTGCATGGAAACTCTCTTCCAGTTGCTTCCAAGTAGTGATGGACCCAGGGGCCAATGTAGTGTACCACCCATAAGCTGGCCCGGTTAGTGATAGAGAAAACAGCCAAATTTTCATATGTTCGGCCCTTGATGCGATCCCTAGTTGTGCGAGGTATCGGCTGACGTGTTCCATGGTACTGGCCCAGTCATTGTCACTGAACTTGGTGAAGTTAGGGATCTTGAACTTGGGGGGCGCCTCCAGATGATCGTACACCTCCGGGTAGGGTTTCGCGTAGGAGACGGCACCCCGCAGAGGTGTGATACCGTATTGGCTCTTCAAAATCTCAGAAAGGTCTTTCCGAGACATGTTGAGGCTAATGCCTGCGGCGAACACGGCCTGATCGCTATGGATCGGCCCAGTCCCATAGGTGTTTTGCCATTCGATCACCTCTTGGTCCGCCGTTTTTACCGGTCAGTGTGGAACTGCCTCATGCATAGGCCTGACTTCTAGCGGATTTTGCTTTGGCCCTCATGGTGGGTTAACGAGGACCAGGTTAGGGTACGGGGGAGGAGGTGCTTCTCCTTCCTCTAGCTGTCGGTATCTCAACTGGCATACAAAACCGTCAGGTATGACCAAGGGGGAGTCGAGTATACCTTGGTCTCTAGAGGGAGCCTATCGCGCGGAGGATGCATGATGAACTCTGCGATGTTATCCCCCTGTACCTCGATGCGGATTGGTGTGAGCGGCCTAGAGTAGAACATGGCTTCTCCTACATGGCCATTCAACTCGGGGCCGGTGATGTGAAGGGGCTCACCGGCCAACGCTGCTCTGACCGTCTTGACCACAATGTTATCCATGCAGTTTATGACCGCCTCAGACTGTCTCATCAAAGCGTGCGCGGTAATCCTGTATATCTCCTAGTGGAGTGCCTCAGTACGCTGCTGCGAGGGAGTCATGAGGTCGACTCTGTCGAGAAGCGACAAAGGGACTCCATGTAGCACGAAGCCACTGTGACGGGACCTCCCGTACATGGTGAGCACTTTGGCCTTGAGTTCGTCTATGATTTCAGTGTAGCGCCTTTGGTGTATCTCGGGGAGATCTTTGAGTTTGTCGATGGGGGTAAACTCTTCACCGCTTTCATCGGTGCTGGTACCATGTCCTTTGCCAGCCATGCAGACGTATTTGGATGTTGTCCCACTGGGCGTGCCAAAAATGTGTTGCACCAGGAAACCGATAGGTAGCACCCTGGAGAGCTTCACATAATAGGGCCAGGAGGTGTATGTGGACCGTAGGGATCACTCCTCCTTGCTGCGACCCACGATCAGCTGAACGGATTAGCCAATCGTCTCTGGCTTGGTGGTGGTTGGGCATGCCACCTAGCTTATGATCTAGCTAGGGAGGTTATGGTGATGGGGTTGGCGTTGGTTGACTCCTGTTTTCCCTGTATAAGCAGACAAAACAGATTAAACGTTAAATACTAGCCAGATCGCTCGGATCGGCTCATCCTGTATCGGATCTTCTTCATCGGCAAGGCCCTGCTGTCTTACCAATAGTATATCCAGATATAATATATAAAAGTACTTAAATAAAGGAAGGGTAAACACGACTAGATCTATTCTAGTCGGCTAAAACATCCAGATGAACGTCAAACATGCCTTAAACAGATCTATAAAAGCAGAAGCATCTTTGACAAAACAATAAAAGGCAAGACAGGGTATACATCGGATCTTCTTAATAACACATGATCTGTAGATAAAGCTGTAAGAACAGATCTGATCTATGCCTCAAGCCTCGCGATATGCTAATCTAATAACCAGCAGCGTGATAGCATGCATCACAAAAGGTATTAGCATAACAGCGAGTTGTGCATGAGCCGACGTGCAAGCATATCGGCTCATACACATGATGGATCTCATGCCTAGCTAGGCTTGACATGAGATTCACCGGGATAACTAATGGATCTCGCGCTAAGCTAAGCTTATCAAGAGATTCATCATGGTAACTAGCAAACCGTGCCATCAAAAATGCTTCAGTACACGATTTGCCAGGCAACTAACGTCGTAATGCCTATAACGAACTAAATCGTTAAGGCAGCATGACGATTACCTGAAACTCTAGTCGCTAGAGGTGGCGATGCGCCGAGGGGATGTGGAGACAGCCGCTGCTCGATGAACGTATGTCGTCAACTTTATTTCAATAACGAGGGTACATATTTATAGTCCAGAGACTAGGGCGGCAAGCCTGCCCCTCTATAATTAAGTTGCAAACCTTAACTGATTTGAACTGGACTCTCTAATCTATGATACAAGGCCCAATGGCCTGTTTTACCATCCGCCGTCGCTTCCTTGGACAACTTCTCTTTAGCCCAAAGCCGATCTTGGCCCATTAACAGGGATGGCCAAATTCCGTTGTCAACAGGTAGCTAGAATCTTGTCATAAGCAGCCTTCTGCTCTTCAATAAGGGAATCTTTGAGAGCTATGTCTTGTGCCGTCGGTTCAATAATTCTCCTCGTATTCCTCCCTAGTGGTGCCCCTGGCATCGTCGTATCCGTCGATTATTTTTGGGATGTATTTATGTCCTTCCCCATTGTTTCGAATATCAATCAAGACCATCTGTTGCGCATGTGTTTGGCTCCAATTGCTTCGCTGATAGTCTTGTGACAAAGATTCCAAGTGTTTAAGCTAGAGTCCTTCTACATCGGTCGCCTCACAGTACACCAGTATTGTAGCAAATAGCCTCCGCAACGCGGAAGGCATTTGGTAAAGAGCGGCTTCGGTTAGACACTCATCATGTGTGGTATCTCTTTCGAGGAATCCCCTTCTCTCGGCAGCCTCACGAAAAGTCGAAAGTAGCTCATCATCTACTGTCATTAGGTCCTCAAAGGACGTAGCACCAGCCACGTGGTTTAGGAGAACGCGGAGATAGTAGCGCTCCCCCTCGGCCGGATGATGTAACACCCTAATTTTATTTCCAGTATTTTAGAATAAATTTAATATGGTTTATTTGATTTTCTAAGGTTATCTATGCGTAGCCTTGCATTTTACATGGTTTATTTTATTAAATAAGAAATTTAAATTCATCATAGGATCAACATTGTTCATGCATTCATGCCGTTGCATTGGTTTTCTGTTGCGTGGTTGCCTAAGGACTTGAATTCAAATTTACTTGAATCCATAGATTTGGTTTTGGTTTTAAAAAAAAAGAGAAAAGGAGAAAAGGAGAAAAGCGAAAAAAAAAGTTGCGAAGCCGCCTAACCGGCCTGCCAGCCCAGCCCGGCCTGCCCCCTTTCCCTGGCCCAACACGCCGCTGTGGGCCCAGTTGCCCAAGCCAGCCTACAGCCGCGCCTCCCCTTCCTTCTATCTCTGGCCGATAGGCCCCAACGCCCCGAGTCACTATGCCGCCGGCCCGACCCGTCAGGATCTTCTTCCTCCCCAAGCCACCGCTTCTCTCTCCCTACACGTGGCCCGCGCGCCACCTAGCCGCCTCTTGCCCTTAGCGACTAGACCCGCGCCCTCACCTTCCCTGCGCGAACCACTCGCGCGCCAGCCTCCTCTTCCCCTTGTCACGCGTGTTGACGGTCATTATTGCACTACCAATGACCATCAACTAACCACAAACATGGAGGAAAATGTGCCAAAGTATGGATTAACCCGTGCTATTGACATAGTTCCACAAGTTGTGTTGAATATTTGATTGTAGGTAAAAGATCAGTTGAAAACAGGCAAAATATGGCTAAGTCGGGAGGTGACTGGCAAGTGGGCCAGGCCGCCCGGCTCCACCCCAAGCCGCCCGGCCTGACAATGTGGCCAATTCTCTTCATCTTCGACTTGCATGTGCCTAAGTGACGTGTCAACACAGCTGTGAAGTCCAAAAGCCGAAACCACCAGGTCAAGTACCGGAAGGCTTGCCACATCATCGATCCAACACTTGGATTGGTGAAGTCAGCGATCCTGGGCACTTCAATCCTGCGGCTAAGGAAGAAACACAAGTGAGATCCAATGGCTCTGGAGAAAACACAAGATAACCGCCTTAACCACCATGCAACCGACTTGGGGAGTCAAGATAGACCACAAGATGAAGGATGGCGGTGGATCCAACGGTTGGCCAAGCCGCCCAACCTGGGGTGGGGCCGCCCGGCTCCCTACCAGGCCGCCTGACCTGCCACCTGTCCCCTTAACCGCCATACCGACCCTATAAGTACCCCCACTCACTTGGTGGCTATAAATACCCCCGAGCTCTCATTTGTGAAGTGTGGAACTTGAGTAGCTCACACTATCGCTTATTCTTGTATCACTAGGTTAGTCTTGGGAGTTAGAGTTGAGTCTGAGCTTTTGCCTCAGGGATTCCGGAGTCTTCTTCGAGTCTTGGTAAAGCTCTTGTATCTTTCTATCTTTATACTCTTGTTACTCCAGTATAATATATATCATTGTTCTATCTTCTGTTATACTTTACTTCTTAACGCTTGCCTAGTGTGGTGTACCTTTATTGCACACTAGATCCAAGGTTTAGGTTTGTGTTGTTCTTAAGTTATCTGAATCCTGTTAGACTTGCCGGTGCTATAAGCTTGTCTTAGGCTTTTGATCTTCGAACCTAGGTACTTATAACTTGATAACATACCGCTATTTCTTAGCGGTCTTATTTGCCTCTGTCTACTTTATTGTTGGGTGATAGAGAGGTGTATGACCGGTTTTGACCTACCGGCAAAATTTCACAACAATCCGGAGCCGCTGCTCAGAAGGAGAGTCTGTCAGACGACAATCCACGGGCGGAGGCCTGTGCCAACTACACTGGAGTTTGGATCATCAAGCACATCCGACACGACACACATGGCCGAGAAGACCATTCGCGAATTCTCCGTCCCATTCAGCAGCAACATCCCTACGGGGCCAAGTGTGAATGTTGGAGATGGATTCGAGCTCAAGCCTGGTGTCATAGACATGGTCCAAGCTAGCCCATTCTGCGGATTGGCGTCGGAGGATGCAAACAGCCATCTCCAGCAATTCCTAGAGATATGCAGCACTTTCACTATCATGGGTGCAACCATCGATGCTGTTCGGCTTCGCCTCTTCCCATTCTCTCTGATTGGGAAGGCGAAACAGTGGTTCTACCTGAACCGCAACAACTTGACGACTTGGGAGGCATGCTCCAATGCCTTCCTTGCAAAGTACTTCCCGCTGGGAAAGACAAGCTCACTGAGGAACCGAATCTCAAGCTTCAAACAGCTCGCTGATGAGTCCGTGGCGGAGGCATGGGAGAGACTACAAGAGTACATCGCCGCCTGCCCCCACCATGGTATGGAACAGTGGTTGATAATCCAAAATTTCTTCCACGGACTACACCGGTCCGCGCAAGAACACCTCGATCCAGCCGCTGGAGGATCATTCTTGTCCTAGAGCGTTGCCGCTGCCCGCACTCTCATCGAGAAGATGGCAAGCAACTAAGGATGGAGAAAGGAGAGGGCGAACAATAAGCCCAGTGTAGTCCACCATATTGACGGCTCCGACATGCTTGCCGCCAAAATGGACCTCCTGCTAAAGAAGCTGGAGGGCGCTCCTGAAGCTGTGCCGGTCCAGGCACTGGATTCTTGCATGACTTACGAGCATTGTGCGAATACTGGCCACACGCGGAACAGCTGCCCCGAAAATGGATCGGAGGACGTTAACTTCATCAACAACAGTAGCTTCAGCAACGGGCCTCGTCCTCAACCAGGTTGGAATTCACGACCCAACTTACCTTTCGTTGGTCAAGGTATGTCTTCTGGTAGTTCTCAGCAGTTTAATAAAAATTCTTTTGATCAAAAAGCTGTGAACGATAGCATTAGTAAGAAGTTCAATGCGAATGATAGAGTTCTTGAATCTCTGTCAAATCAACTGGAAACTCTAAATAGTGCCATGAAGAACCAACTGAGCTTTAATAAAAGGTTAGAAACCCAAATAGCTCAGCTTGCCGCCGCTCTATCTAGTCCTACTTCGGGGAAGCTTCCGGGACAGCCCGAGCCACCCCCGAAGGAACATATAAATGCTGTGACCACTAGGGGTGGAAGGTCTACACAAGACCCCCCACATCCTAGGGCTGCAGGAAAAGAACAGGGAAAGCGGGCCGCACCAGAGGAGGAAGATGAGGTGGATCTGAACCACCACCGGTGAAGGAAGCACCAAAGTCAGCTCCGCATGAGTTTTATGATAGCACAGTGCTCCCTTTTCCTCAAAGGCAGAAAAAGGCCTCGGTCGACGATCAGTTCGGCAAGTTTGTTGAGGTAATCAAGAAATTATATGTCAATATCCCTTTGCTAGATGCGATGCAGGTGCCTACATATGCTAAGTACCTAAAGGACATCCTCAACAACAAAAAGCCGTTGCCATCGACCAAAGTTGTGCACCTCACGGAGGAGTGTAGCGCTGCTATACTCAATCAGCTGCCTGAAAAGAAGAAGGATCTTGGGAACCCCTCCATATCATGCTCAATTGGAACCCAGAACTTTGATCAAGCTCTCTATGATCTGGGAGCAAGTGTCAGCGTCATGCTAAAGGTAGTCTTTGATAAACTTACGCATGCTACACTTGCCCCTACTACTATGTGCCTGCAGCTAGCGGATCAATCGATTCGCTACCCCGTCGGGATCGCCGAAGATGTCCCGGTGAAAATCCGAAAGTTCATCGTCCCGGTGGATTTCGTGGTGCTAGACATGGAGGTAGACATGAAGACGCCGCTCATCCTTGGGCGACCATTCCTAAGCACCGCTGAGGCTAACATTGATGTCGGAGCTGGAGAAGTCCACCTCAACATCAATGGCAGACGGGAAACGTTCGCCTTTAAACCAAAGGTCGAACAGTGCCGACAGGAAAAAACTTTCAAATTTAAGTGTTAGGCACCCTGGGAAACACCAAGAGAGAAGATCGAGCTTTCGCCAAGTAAGCCGAAGATGGACTCTCTCCTCGTAGCCATGGAAAAGCTCCTGTACGATTGAGAAGCCCGCAAGCTCAGAGCCAATCGCAGAGCCGAGTCACTGAGACGTGCCTCACTGGCCCAGCCGCCGACAAAGGACTCAGGAGGCAAAGCTCCTGAGACAAAGGTCACCGCCAAGGCAACGAACACATCTCAAGAATGGCGGAAGAAAGAGGAAGCGCCAAAGCCAAAGCCAGAAAAGAAAATCAAACCTCAGAAACAAAAGGCTGTGGCAACCAAGAAGGTTTGGCGAGCAAAAGTTGCAGCACAGACGGCCGCTAAGTCTCCGTCGAGCGCTGACACGACACCAAAGGTATGACTTGCCCTCGCCAGGAGGTAAACTGGCCTTATCCTCCACTGCATATTTAATTTTCCGCGTTATAATTTTCCTATCGTTCATGCACTTACTTTGAATTTCACCATTGCATGTTTAAATTTTATCAAATTTTTGTTTTAAGTTTGCATTTAGCTAGTTCTATTTTGCGAAAAAAAAATGTTAGAGCCACCTGGCCCCACTAGGAGCCGATCGGCCCCTCCCCTCTGCTCCCTCAGCACGCGCACGAGGCAGTGGCTGAGCCACCCACCGGCGTCGCCCGGCCTGAGGCCAAGCCGCCCGGCCTGCCCCTGTTGCCCTGCTGCTCCCTCTCGCGCCTATAAATACGTGCATGCACTCCCTCAGTTCCTTGCACCGCTCAGCAGCGCGAGCAACTCCTTTCTCCCCCCTAATCACTCTCTTAAGCTTAGTTAGGTACTTAGTTTAATTCCAGCACTTAGTTGAAATTCTGCCCAATAAAATAAGTGCTACACCCTCGGTTTTTGGACGTTTTGTGGAGGCTCTGCCCCGCAAGGATGACTAATTCTTGGATGACTAACTTCTGGACGACTAACCGCTAACGCTAATATTTGTGTCTGCTTTGTCCCTTGTGTAGTATATTGTCCATTTTTGCAGGATGTCTTCTTTCTTCAAGAAAGCCAAGAAGGCCTTGAGCAACACAGGGAAGGGACCGCAGCTGAAGTTCCCGTCTTCGTCGGACGAGCGCTCTCGCTCTCGTTCACAAAGCGAAAGCTCCAGGACCCCAGTAGTATCCAACAGGACTCCCGCAGTGTCCGACAGGATGTCTGTCAGCGGTACACGCAGCCGCCAGGACCAGGAGCAAGATGAAGGAGTTTCTTCTCAGCAACAACCGCAGCGCCGACTGATGAACCTGCAGGATATCAACATCCAAGGCGATCAGGAAGCCCAGGTGTTACAAGCTCTTACCACTAAGACCTTTGGGAGGACCAAGTGCTTCGACGCCTTCTTCCTCGTCGAGATAGGTATGTTGGACCCGTTCATGAAAGCCTTTGATTATGTAGGTTGGTCAGATTTTGCTAACATTACAGAGGAAGGATCCGTCCTTCTCACACAAGAGTTCTTGATGACTCTCCGCGTGGATAAGCGTACAACAGGTACGTTTATAAATTTCCGCCTATTCAATACTGAATTTTCTATCTACCCACGGCAGTTTGCCGACCTCCTAGGCTTCCACTCCAACTGTTCGTTGAGTGACCCAGCCGGGTATGACATGAAATCTATTTGGGTAGAAATATGTGGAGAGTACGGGAAGGGGAAACACAGCACCACCAAAATTCACAATCCCACTCTGAGACTCTTAGCTCGCTGGGTCTCGCTCATTGTCTTTTCGAGAGGCGAGGTTCGTTGTGCACCCAACGAAGACCTCAAGTGCCTCTATGCCATGGTAAAAAAGAAGCGCTATGCTCCGGTCCTTGACATTGTCCACCATTGAATGGGCATGAGAGCGACCAACACCCCTATAAGCATCACTTCCTTTGTCACTAGGATAGCATCCAACTTGGGCCTTCTAGAGAATGCCCAAATTGACTACCTTCCTGACGACACATCACACTATGTGGGGGGGGCAGCACTTTGTCCAGGCACATTTTATGAGGTGAGACGCCGCAACTGGGAGACTGATCATGACATGGTTCGGGCATAGTCTTGAGCTGCCACTTCCAGCACCGCAGTTCGACATGTACACCATTAGAAGCCTAACCATGCAGCTAGATGTGGAGGCACCACGCCAAAGCATCGGCGACGTCATGACCAGAGCCCAATGACGGCGAGCTAAGGAGTCACACCACAGAGCCCGAGGAGAGGATTCTGAGGAACCCATCCATGCTTCCATGCCATCTGAGCCATCCTGGTACTTCTCCAGTACCGGTGGCGAGAGTTCCTACCAGCCTTCCCATAGTACACAATACTACGGAGGTGATAGTGCATCACGTCCACTCAGTAGTGCGACCAAGCAGTAGCAGTACCCCTGTCCGACCAAGCAGCAACATCACCCGTCCTACCAGTACCAGCAGTACCCCGTCCGACCGAAAAGCAGCATCACCGTCCTACCAAGGTAAGAACTTTCAATAATGTTTTTATGTATTTCCCTTTTTATTGCTTTATCTAAAAAAAAAAGAGAGCGTCAATAAAAGCAACTTCCAACTTTGATGCATATATCTTTCATATGGAAATGATGAATAGTTGCTCTATTATGTTCATGCTTAGTTGTTTATGCACGTTCTACACTTAGCTTAATTTTGAGCTTGTGTGTATAAGTTGAAAACTTGATCTTGTACTTAGTGAATGCCATTTGCATAACTATGTCTAAGTTGTTGTGAGAAATGATATGGCTAAACACTAGGTTTTCTCCACATATCCCTAGTAAGATAAATTTCTCAGGTTTATTCTTTTGAAAAATAAAATGAAGTTCTCCCGTCGGTTTTGAATACCTACCAGAGCCAAATACACTGAAATATCTGAGCCTAGCTTGTTTAAGCTACTTAAAGTTGTTTTGAGCTTTGTCAAATTTTGAGTCTCTTAGAATGGAATCATCTCTATCTTGTAATTGTTGGAGCAAAAATTCACCACCACAAATGCATTTACCTATCATGGGTATGCATCCATATATCTCCAAAATAAAACCATCATCCTTACTCCTTCCAATAAAAAAGAGGTAGAGTATGAAGCAAACAAAAATATGCGAAAAAGAAAAGCATGCTAGTCAAGCATGGCAAAAATATGAGAAAAAGAAGAGCATGCTAGTCAAGCATGGCAAAAAGAGAGAAAAATACAAAAAGGGCTCCATATTCATACCTATCAATCAAAAAGGAGAAGGAAAGGAAACAAGGAGATTCATCCATCCATCCACCAAATAAAGCTCCAACAATAAACAAGGTTGGATGATGTAGTACATTTCTTTGGTCCAATCTTTTGCTTTGCAAAACAAACAACTTAAGTAAGCTAAGTTCTTCCATGACCCTGAGCTCCACATAAGCCTTAGTATAGGAAGTTCTTAGCCATGCTCTTGGCTTCAAATGGTGAGGATACACTTTGAGCGATCAAGAGTACCTTTGGGGAAACTTGTTTTCTTTTGAAAAATCATTAAAAACACCTGAGATGGGAATCCCAAAAGACATGCTTGGAGCAGAACCTGCAGCTAAGTCATTCTTCCTCTCAACCACCCAAGACATGGTAAGACAAAAAGATGCACCATAGGTATGAGTAACGCTGATCATTGCATACACTATGGTTCGAGGTAAGAGCATGGGTGTTGACAGTGCATAACTCCTATTTATGAGCATCGATATTGCAGCAACTCCTGATCCATAACCCATCTTGGCTTTACTCGAGGACGAGCAAAGGTCTAAGCTCAGGGGGTGTTGACGGTCATTATTGCACTACCAATGACCATCAACTAACCACAAACATGGAGGAAAATGTGCCAAAGTATGGATTAACCCGTGCTACTGACATAGTTCCACAAGTTGTGTTGAATATTTGATTGCAGGTGAAAGATCAATTGAAAATAGGCAAAATATGGCTAAGTCCGGAGGTGACTGGCAAGTGGGCCAGGCCGCCCGGCTCCACCCCAAGCCGCCCGGCCTGACAATGTGGCCAATTCACTTCATCTTCGACCTGCATGTGCCTAAGTGATGTGTCAACACAGCTGTGAAGTCCAAATGCCGAAACCACCACGTCAAGTACCGGAAGGCTTGCCACATCATCGATCCAACACTTGGATTGGTGAAGTCAGCGATCCTGGGCACTTCAATCCTGCGGCTAAGGAAGAAACACAAGTGAGATCCAATGGCTCGGGAGAAAACACAAGATAACCGCCATAACCACCATGCAACCGACTTGGGAAGTCAAGATGGACCACAAGATGAAGGATGGCGGTGGATCCAACGGTTGGCCAGGCCGCCCGACCTGGGGTGGGGCCGCCCAGCTCCTTACCAGGCCGCTCGACCTGCCACCTATCCCCTTAACCACCATACCGACCCTATAAGTACCCCCACTCACTTGGTGGCTATAAATACCCCCGAGCTCTCACTTGGTAGCTCACACTATCGCTTAGTCTGAGCTTTTGCCTCAGGGATTCCGGTGTCTTCTTCGAGTCTTGGTAAAGCTCTTGTATCTTTCTATCTTTGTACTCTTGTTACTCCAGTATAATATATATCATTGTTCTATCTTCTGCTGTACTTTACTTTACTTCTTAACGCTTGCCTAGTGTGGTGTACCTTTATTGCACACTAGATCCAAGGCTTAGGTTTGTGTTGTTCTTAAGTTATCTGAATCCTGTTAGACTTGCCGGTGCTATAAGCTTGTCTTAGGCTTTTGATCTAAGATTAAGTTAGTTCTCACGCTCTGATCAAGGAAGAGCTTTAGTGTTCAAGTTCTCACTTGAACACTAGTATAGCGTGCCATCTTACCCACGCAGATCTGGTTGGTAGCCTCTCTAGGTGACAGCTCTAGAGGTCTTAGTATTCCACCCCGTCGTTCGGTAAGCCCGTAGGCGTTAGCCGGGTCTCCTTCGGAGGTCTACTATCTACCCCTTGACCCCTCGAGGCGCCGGAATTTCGCTCGATGCAAGATCCTAGCTTGTTTCCAGTTAACTTAGTTCAACCGCGAATACTCCTCTGCAGCGGTTAAGTAGTAGAGTTTGGAAATCTAATCTCACTCATTGTCCTCCCAGGCAACTACCTAAGTGTTAGGCTTCTTTAGTCCCTGTTTTACTCTTCCCACCATACACTATCTTTATCTTACCCCCGTTGTAAGAATAGATGGTGTTTTATCTAAGTTATAGTACTGCTTGAAAGTTCGACATTTCATTCCACCTATTCGCCCTTTGCTTCCCTGTGGATTTTTACGATACTAGGAATACTCTGAGTGAAAAAGCTAGAGCGAATCTCCGTGCGCTTGCGGAGTAAAATCTGTTACGCTAAGAGACGTCAACAACGCGCGCGATGTGGAGTCCAGGATGAACCCGAGCCGCTCTCCCCGATTCGAGTCGGACTCGAGTCCGCGACGCTGCCCTCGCTACGCCACCCTATAAAAGGGGTCTCCGACCCCCCCGCCATCTCTTTTGGCCACCCACTCCCTCGTGCAAGCCCTAGCGCTGCCATCACCTTTGACTTTCCTCGCCGAAGCCGCAAGGTGACTTCACCCGCCGCCGCCAAATTGGCCGCTTATGAGGCTTTCCCGGCCTAAATTGACCTCCGTTCCACGTTTGCAGGACCCCACGAAGTCCGCCCGCCATTTCTTGGACACCAGGAGCCGCCCACCGGCTCTGCCCACGCACACCCACCGTCACCGTCTGCCCCTGCCCGTCGCTAGCCCCTTCCATCAAGCCACTGCCGTCTCCAAGGCCGTGGTGAGGCTCGCCGTTCCTTTCTCTCACTCCTAGGTGAGAGCCAATGGACCGGTCTCATTGCTCTCCTGGTGTGATGAGTGATTGTCAACGAGCTCAAGCCCTCCGATGGACTGGAGGCCCTCCGATGGACTTGAGGTAGATGATGAAGACCTCGATGGACTGAGGCAAAAGCCCTCCAATGGACCGGAGGCAATGCTCGGCGTCGGTCGGCCATGGAAGCTCGGTACATGGAGGGGCGGATCGGCAACGGTGGTGTAAGCCCTCCGATGGACCGCGAGGCAACTCCGATGGACTGGAGAAGCCGGGTGCCACCGTGGTGCTCCAACCCGAGTGCATGGCGCGAAGGCATGCGAGGGAGGCTTTGGCGGCTTCGGCTCAAAAACCCAAGCTACCCAAGGCTTGGTGAGTTGGGCCACGACTCGCCAAGATAGAGAAGATGGGCCAAGTCCAGCCCAGAGGGAGATTTCCTAAAGTTTCCCGGTTTCTGACTTCAAAACCGAGGGTGCAAAGGCGGATTGGACTACTGGACACGTGGAGGACATCTGAAGATTGCGTGGAAGCTAAGAAGATCAAGTCTTCATCGTGGTCGTCCGTTCCCGATATTTCGGGTTCTTTTCTGTTTTAGCCCTTCCGGGAGTTTCTAGTGTTAGGGGTCTATGTGTAAAAATGCCAAAACTAAACCGGTGTATAAATAGCCTAAGAGCTGGTCATTAGAGAGATTCTTGGCAGCTAGGTTTTCATTTGCTTTGTGTAATTTTCGTCCTCAAGCTTTGAGCTCCAAGTTTAGGAGGGTTAGGGTGAGATCTAGCCTCCAAATCAAGAGGGAAGGTGAGGGTGGTTGCTTGGGACGAAATCCTTCGTTGTAATCTGACCTAAGACCTCTTTTGAGGCTCATAATCGAAGTGGTTTCGTGCAGCAACTTTGTGTGCTTCTCCTCCCTTTGTTCTCTTTGGTTTTTGGCTTCAATCCTTAGCCTTTTGGGTGTTTGTTTTGGACAAGGTTGAATCCTTTATTTTCCTTGTGTTTTGGACTTGCAAGGACGTGGAGATTATGTCTTAGAACATCTCAATCCCAAAGGATTGCCACGAGCAAGTTGTTCTTGAGCTTTTCCCTTTCTTGGCCAAATATTCACCTCTTCATGAGATCTGAAATTCCCGCTAATCCCGTGATCTTTTTCCATAAATCTTTTGGGAATAGTTTTGGAATGGGGCTAGGATAGCCTGTGCCAATTTTCGTGATGTTTGGAGAAGGTTTGGTCAAGTTTAGGATTGCTTTTGTGTGAAGTTTCCTACTGTCCAGTTTTCCTGCTGGTTCTGTCCACTTTCAAGTCTTGTTTGGTTTAGGGGTCAAACCTTCGAATTTTGGGCTGAAGTTTTGTGGAGCTCTTTATCCGTGAATCATAAAGCTCCCATAAAAATTTCAGATCATTTGGAGGTGTTTTGACCTGGTTTTGGTATTTTTCTTTTCGGGTTAGTCTGTCAATTTTTAACCACCGGACAGTCCAGTGGTTAACCACCGGATGGTCCGGTGGCTCTAGGAATTTTATTCCTTGTCCAATTGAGCTGAAAATTTGTGGAGTTGTTCCTTGGCCCCTTATTAACTTCCAGTAAAAATTTCATAATTTTTGAAGTTGGTTTGATAAGGTTTTGATTCGAATCTTTTTGGAGTGTCAAGCTGTAAGCACCGGACAGTCCGGTGGTCACAACTTGCTCCAATTGGCCTGAAATTTTCTGGAGTTGTTCCCTATTGCCTTGTGAAGGTGTGGTAATTTTGGGGGATTTTTTAGAGCTTTTCTTGAGGGGTTTTGAGATTTTTCTTTGCAGCCCTCTCTGTCTGAAATCTGCAGTTCTCCGGAGTTGGTTCCTTTTGCACTTTTTTCTTAGCCGTTTGAGCGTGTGCTTCCGCTTGGTGCTTGGTACGTATCTGTTCAGTGGACGGTACCAAGCACATGTTGTGAGCTAGATACGTATCCTCTCAGTGGACGGTGTCTAGTTTCGTTGTGGGCGTTGTTTCCGTTTTGCACTGGGTAGGGGTTTAAGTTTGAGTTTTCAAGTGCTCCTATTCACCCCCCTCTAGTCGCACGTCTCGGTCCTACAAGTGGTATCTGAGCCGGTTAGGTTTTCCATACCTTAACCGGTGAAGAAACCGTAGCGACTATGACTTACTCTGGGAAAATTCCCGTCCTTGGCTCTGATGGCTATCCCTACTGAAAGGGTAGGATGGAGGCGTTCCTTGTTAGCCAGAGTCAGGACATATGGGATGCTACTCAGAGTACGACTTTTGTGGTGCTTCCAGTCGCTGAGCGTACTACGCAAGATATCATGGCTCAGCATGAGGCGAATGCCAAGGCTGTTAACTTTCTCTTCTCCGGGCTTGGTCCCATGGATTATGAGAGAGTGAGTCACCTTAAGACTGCGCGTGAAATATGGTCACTGCTTAGTGCACACCATGAGGGTACTGCGACGATTAAGGCTAGGCTTGTGGAGACTTACCGGCGGGAATATGAGAATTTCGTCCAGAAGCTGGGAGAGTCAGTAGACGACTTGTTTGGTCGCTTTCAGTCGATCATCAACAAGTTGCGTGTCAACTCTGCCCCCACTGGCCTCCCATATACTGATCATCAGCAGGCTGTCAAGTTGCTGTATGCTTTGGACAGAAAAATATGGGAGATCAAGGTGAATTCAATCATTGAGTCGGCAGGATATGATACGATTGGAGTAGAGGCGCTCTATAGTAAGCTCAAGGCCACCGAGGTAGATTACAAGATGAGGGATTCCCTCGCTTGTACAGGTTCTAAGAATCTGGCCTTGGTTACCCCTTCTAGTGAGTCTGTCACTAACCCCATGTTACACAACTTCTCGTTTTCTGCTTTGATGTCTGTTACAGAGGAGCAGCTAGCGACGCTTGGGGATGATGAGTTGTGTTTGGTGTCTAGTCGCTTTCAGCGCGCCTATGACAACCGGATGAGCAAGAAGAGGGGAGAGCGGCCCAAGTGCTTCGAGTGCGGAGAGGTCGGCCACTTCACCGCCGAGTGCCCCAACAAGAACGACTACTACAAGAAGGGCAAAAGCTACTCCCGTGACTCAAACAAGTACCACTCTGGCAAGGCAGGCTTTGACAAGCACCGCTCCAGCAAGCACGGCTCCGGCAAGCGTCCCTTCGGCAAGAAGAACTTCCGGAAGGCTTTCAAGAGCTACCAGAAGGACAACCGAAAGCGGGACAAGGCCTTCTTCGCCGAGATCAGGTTCTGCAGCAGCGGATCTTCTTCCTCTTCGTCCACGTCGAGCTCAAGCGATGAGGAGATCACGTACAGGAAGGACAAGAGGAACGATCAAGGAGGTCCAGCTGGCTTATGCTTCGTCTCCACCAAGTCTAGGCGCAGGAACAAGGAGAAGAGGAGCTTGGTTTGCTCCATGGCGCTTGAGGACAAGGAAGACAAGGATGACGGCAGCAACTCTTCTTCCGATGATGAGGTAACTCCTGAGCAAGCCGAAATCCTTGAGATGCTAGAGCAGAACAGCCGAGAGCTTAAGGCCTAGGATAAGATGCTAGAGAAGGCAGCCAAGAAGCTGCAGAAGTTGAAAGCCCAACTTGCTAAGGCTTTAGAGGAGAATGAGAGGTTGAGGAGTGTGAGACCCCAACCCAGTGAGATTGAGTGCCCTACTTGCGAGTCTTTCATGATGGAGCTTGGTGACCAGAGAGATAGGTATGCCAAGCGGGTAGAGGAGATAGATGAGCTGAAGGCTGAGCTAGGCAAACTCTAGTTCAAACTGGATGAGCCTACTTTGAGTGGAGAGCTTGAGTGTGAGTCTTGCCCCTGTCTAGCTAGAGAGCTAGCTGTTCTAAAGGAGAAGTTTGAGGGGCAGCTCATGGAGCTTGAGGAGCTTAGGGCTAGACCTACGCTTTTGGGTGCGTGTATGGTCTGTCCTACCTTGAGAAGTGAGTTAGAGCAGTTGAGAGCTGACTTTGAGGTGCTTTCAGCACCTACTGACACTTGTGAGAACTGCCTAACCCTTAGGATGCAGCTGATGGATAGGGATGCCGCCATTAGGAAGTTGGAGAAAGCTGTTGTGGTTCCCTCCCTAGACGGTGACACTTGTGCTATCCAGACTGTAGTTCTGGGGGATCTAAGGGAGGAGGTGTTGTCTTTGCAGAATGACAACAACAGGTTGAGAGAGGTGCTCAGTTGGGTATATGCGAGGCAACCCCAACTAGAGATGATCATAGAGAGCACCAAGAGAGCTGAGGGTGAGACGAGTGGTGTTGGGTTTGGAGAGTGCAGCACTTCGGGTGAGAAGAGTGCCCCAATTAAGGTCAAGACTGCACCTACCTAGCCAGGAGAGACTGTTGATGGGGTTTACCATGAGCCACCCAAGGCTGCCCCAAACAAGCAGTATTGGACACCCAAGCCTTCTAAGGCTAATCAGGACAAGATTGTTGAGGAAGAGCTTAAGCCCAAGGGCAAGAAGCCAGTCCAGCAGCCTAAGACACCCAAGGCCACACCACCTAAGCCCAAGTCCCAGCCTAACCCAGTTCCTAGGAGGCCTGTCTACCACTGTGAGTTTTGCCAGCGGAATGGCCACCTAGAGGAGTTTTGCTTCAGGAGAAAGCAGGTTGAGAGGCAGGAGAGAGCTTGGGGGAACCAGGATCAGTTCTACCAGGGTGGTAGGCAAGATCCTCCCCACCGCCGTGAGATGAGAGACCGCTTTGCCAGTGGTGAGAGAGGAGGCGGCTTTCAGGCTCGTGCTCCTAGTGGTGAGAAACGCTTTACCGGCCGAGCTCCTAGTCGTTTTCAGCGCGGCTATGGACCTCGTGACCGAGGCTTTGAGAGAGCTTTCGAGGGTTCACGCTTTGGAGGTCGTGGTTATCCTGATCGTCGTGATGATTTCTTTGATTGTGCTTACCCCACTTCTAAGCAGATGGCTCAGCACTGGTACAGCAGTTTTGGGACTAACCCCAGTGCCGGACCGTTTGCTTACCGTCGCTTTACTTGACTTTGCAGGATCGAGGCATGGAGGACGTGTGGATCATGGACTCCGGTTGCTCTAGGCACATGACAGGGCACCGCAAGTGGTTCTCCAGCCTCAACCCCGTAAGCACCAAGGAGTACATCACATTCGGGGACAATGGTCAAGGTAAAGTGATGAGTGTTGGTTCTGTTTCGCTCTCTGCTAAGCTTTCCCTGAGAGAAGTTGCCTTTGTCTGGAATTTGGGGTTCAATTTGGTTTCTGTTTCGCAACTTCTCGATGAAGGATTTGAGGTTCGTTTTAAGAAAGGTGCGTGCTGCGTTCTTGATGCTGAGGAGACCCTTGTTTACTCTTTGCTGCCTTTTGGTCAGGTTTTTAGGGTCGACCTCACATCTGTTTCTGGCCCTGCGCGCTGTTTGGTTGCTAGTCCTTCTGCTGATATATGGAAGTGGCATAGGAGACTTGGTCACTTGAGCTTTGATCTGCTAGTTAGGTTAAGTTCAATGGGCCTAATCCGAGGATTGCCCAAATTGAGAGCTGAGAAGGACTTAGTTTGCCACCCCTGTCATCATGGCAAGATGGTTGCCGCCTCTCACATTCCTGTGTCTCAGGTTATGACCTCCTATCCGGGTGAGCTACTCCATATGGATACAGTAGGTCCCGCTCGGGTAGAGTCGGTCAGTGAGAAGTGGTACGTGCTTGTCGTTGTGGACGATTTTTCGCTGTTCTCGTGGGTATTTTTCATGGAGTTTAAGGATGAGGCGTTTGGTTTTGTTCGGGATCTGGTACTGAGGTTGAGAAATGAGAGTCATAAGGCCATGAGGGCTATCCGCAGTGACAATGGCAGAGAATTCAGAAACTCTCGGTTTGAAAACTTCTGTCATGACCTAGGTCTTGAACACCAGTTTTCTTCTCCATATACCCCTCCGTAGAACGGTGTTGTGGAACGCAAGAACCGCACACTTGTTGAGATGGCACGGACGATGCTCGATGAGCATAGGACTCCGAGGTGCTTTTGGGCTGAGGCAGTGATTACGGCCTGTTACATTGTGAACCGGATTTTCTTGCGAGCTTTCCTTGGGAAGACCTCGTATGAACTTCGGTTTGGTAGGCAGCCCAGCGTCAAGCATTTGCGAGCGTTTGGCTGTAGGTGCTTTGTGCTGAAGAAGGCGGGGTATTTGGACAAGTTTGAGTCTCGTTGTTTGGATGGGATTTTTCTGGGGTATGCTTCTAGTTCTAGGGCTTTTCGTGTGTGGATTTTAGAGGCCAAGCAAGTTGTTGAGACTTGTGAGGTTTCTTTTGATAAAACTATGCCCTGCACAACCCCTACCTTTGAGCTTTCAGGTGATGATGAAGAAGGCACCCCCATCTTTGAGGATGAGGAAGGTGCAGTTAATGATGGTGATGCAGGAGCCACTGCACCGGCTGCAGCTCCTGCCCCCTCTACTACGAGCTCAGATGATGAAGGAGGACCCTTGCCCACGGCTTCCTCCTCACTCCCCCGACAGCAAGCTCATGCAGAGGCTGGACCCGCTGAGGACGCAGGGGAGGTGACCTCCGAGATTGTACCATCTCGGCAGGTCCAGCGGGATCACCCTCCACACAGGATGATTGGAGATATTCACCAGCGTGTCACACGCTCTTCGGTTAACTCTCTAGCCTTTTTCTTCCACTCTGCATATGTTGCTTCTTTTGAGCCCCGGGATGTGTCACATGCATTATCTGATCCTAACTGGGTGAACGCCATGCATGAGGAGTTGGAGAACTTTGAGAGAAACCATGTCTGGGATTTAGTTGAACCTCCACCAAACTGTCGCCCTATAGGTACCAAGTGGGTTTTCAAAAACAAACAGGGTGAGGATGAGATGGTTGTGAGGAACAAAGCGAGATTGGTAGCCCAGGGTTTCTGTCAGAAGGAGGGGATAGATTATGAGGAGACCTTTGCCCCTGTAGCTCATTTGGAAGTCATTAGGATTTTGTTTGCCTTTGCGGCCTCTAAAGGCTTCAAACTGCAGCAAATGGATGTCAAGTCTGCTTTTCTGAATGGGTTCATAGAGGAGGAGGTATATGTGAGACAACCTCCTAGCTTTGAGAGTGCCAAGTTTCCAGACCGGGTGTATAAGTTGAGGAAAGCCCTTTATGGTCTGAAGCAAGCTCCTAGAGCTTGGTATGCTAGGTTGAAGAGTTTCCTACTCAAGTCTGGGTTTGTGATGGGTTCAGTAGACAAGACCTTGTTTTTGTTGAGTCGTGGCGGTGACACCCTGATAGTTCAGATATATGTTGATGACATAATCTTTAGTGGTTCATCTCACGCTTTGGTGTCTAGTTTTGCTGAACAGATGAGCAGGGAATTTGAGATGAGTCTTATGGGTGAGCTCCAGTTCTTCCTCGGGCTGCAGATCAAGCAAGGCCTTGAGGGTACCTTCGTCCATCAAGCCAAGTACACAAGGGACATACTCAAGAAGTTTAACATGGGTGACTCTAAACCCATGACAACTCCTATGAGTACAAACACGGTGCTTGATGCTGATGAAGATGGGGAGGCGGTGGACCAGAAGGAATTTCGTGGGATGATCGGCTCACTTCTGTACCTGACGGCGACCAGGCCGGACATTCAGTTTGTAGTCTGTCTTTGTGCGCGCTACCAGGCTTTTCCTAGGACTTCTCACCTTCAAGCGGTGAAGCGCATTTTTAGGTATCTGAAATTCACTCCTGAGCTTGGTCTTTGGTATTCCTCGGGTTCTTCTCTTTCTCTTAGAGGGTTCTTAGATGCTGACCATGCTGGCTACCGGATTGATCGCAAGTCAACCTCCGGCACATGCCAACTCTTAGGAACTTCTCTTGTCTCTTGGTCCTCCCGCAAGCAAGCTAGTGTAGCTCTTTCCACTACTGAAGCAGAATATGTTGCTGCTGCTAGTTGCTGCTCCCAGCTTTTATGGATGAAAGCCACCCTTAGTGATTTCGGCCTTAGGTTTGGTAGAATCCCTCTCCTAGTTGACTCTACTTCTGCTATTTCTGTAGCTAAGAATCCCGTTTTGCACTCTAGAACCAAACACATAGACGTGAGGTTTCACTTTCTAAGAGATCACTATGAGAAGGGAGACATAGAGTTGATCCATGTAGTATCAGCAAACCAGTTGGCCGATATCTTTACCAAGCCCCTAGAGTTTGACGCTTTTACACGTCTGAGAGGTGAGCTTGGAGTGTGCTATCCCTTTTAGTCAGGGATAGTATGCTATTCCTTTTAGTAAGGAATAGCTTCTATAATTTAGTTTTTGCTTTTATCATGCTTTTATTTCTCTTTGTTTCTTTTGTATATTGTATCATATCATGCATTGCACTGTATCATATGCATTTTCACTAGCACTAGAGCTCTTTTGGAATGATGAGTTAGTACTTGCTTGTGCTAGTCTGTACAGATGCATGCTTGATCATGGTTGGCTAAGCTCTCTTGAGTCTGTTGAATACTAACTGTGAGCTAAGTCATTTTATTCTTTGTAAATCAAAAACCATGATCACCACTTGTTTTGGCTACCTAGCATGTGTAGGAGTGTTGAATGCTATGCTATCTTTTCATACCTGGATATGCTAGTTGTATGCCTTTGCTATGATAATGCCAAAGCTTTTCTGACACCTTGCTTAAATTGAAATCTGAATCAAAATACTTACAAGTGTGTCTTATATGATGAATTGAGAAAGATCCAGGTGGGTTTGCTTGTCACACTGATCTAGTTCGAGACAGCTTGCCTTTGCACTTTGGCATGAACTTGGACTAGGCTGTGTATAACCGAAACCTTGTCTTAAGCTTCTGATGGTTATATAACCTAGGCTTGGCATTGGTTGGTAAGAAGTGGCAAAAGACAAGTAAATAACCCCTGGCACAAAAAGAACTTGCTTTTAACTACAAATGTCTAAATCTGAAATTTGCAAGTCTCTAAAATGCTTATGGCTAGGTGTATATGCTTTGGTTGAGAGTAGCACACCTTGTATGCATTGCTAGCATTTTGTTGTTCATGCCTATCTTGCTAGGTGCTATTCATGTTGGTGATGCTTTGTTTTCATTAACCCTAAAAAACAAGCTTACTTTTGATATGTGTAAGATAGATTCATTTGAGCTTGTTGTATGCTTCCTTGCCCTCACTTGCTCTGTATGCTAGAACTTGTGATTACTAGCTTTTCATCCCCTCTGAGCTCTTTCAGTTGCACTCCTTGCATTTCATGGCATATTTTGAGGGGGAGTTATCTAGTTCATGGGGAGTTGAGTTCAAGGAACCCTTGATGTGTCCATTGTCAACAAGGGGGAGAAATTTGGGGAGAGATTAGTGTATTTCTCCAAGGGGAAGAAATTTAAAAATATGGATAAGGGGGAGAACTCAGGAGAGATTTTGTTGAGGGAGAACTTTGCATTCATATTGCATTTGTGAGGATGCATTTCAGGGGGAGTTTAAGCTTTTAGCATGCTCTTTGCATCGGTGCGTTGAGCCTTTTGCCTCTGCCTTGAGGAGCCGATGCTTTGCTTTCTTTTGTTGTCTTATTGTGCCCTGTTTCTTTGCTTGTATTTGATTCTTGGGCATTTTGAGCAACTTTCTTCTTTCTTTCTTTCTTTTTCGGTTTTACGCTTTTCTCTTGTCTTTGTTCTATTTTAGGTTACAGGTTGAAGGTGTTGACAATGCACTCATCAAGGGGGAGATTGAGAGCCAATGGACCGGCCTCATTGCTCTCCTAGTGTGATGAGTGATTGTCAACGAGCTCAAGCCCTCCGATGGACTGGAGGTAGATGACGAAGACCTCGATGGACTGAGGTAAAAGCCCTTCAATGGACCGGAGGCAATGCCCAGCGTCGGTCGGCCATGAAAGCTCGGTACACGGAGAGGCGGATCGGCAATGGTGGTGTAAGCCCTCCGATGGACCGCGAGGCAACTCCGATGGACTGGAGAAGCCGGGTGCCACCGTGGTGCTCCAACCCGAGTGCATGGTGCGAAGGCGTGCGAGGGAGGCTTTGGCGGCTTCGGCTCAAAACCGCCACCCAAGCTACCCAAGGCTTGGTGAGTTGGGCCACGACTCGCCAAGATAGAGAAGATGGGCCAAGTCTGGCCCAGACGGAGATTTCCTAAAATTTTTCGGTTTCTGACTTCAAAACCGAGGGTGCAAAGGCGGATTGGACTACTGGCCACGTGGAGGACATCTGAAGATTGCGTGGAAGCTAAGAAGATCAAGTCTTCATCGTGGTCGTCCGTTCCCGATATTTCAGGTTCTTTTCTGTTTTAGCCCTTCCGGGCGTTTCTAGTGTTAGGGGTCTATGTGTAAAAATGCCAAAACTGAACCGGTGTATAAATAGCCTAAGAGCTGGTCATTAGAGAGATTCTTGGCAGCTAGGTTTTCATTTGCTTTGTGTAATTTTCGTCCTCAAACTTTGAGCTCCAAGTTTAGGAGGGTTAGGGTGAGATCTAGCCTCCAAATCAAGAGGGAAGGTGAGGGTGGTTGCTTGGGACGAAATCCTTCGTTGTAATCTGACCTAAGACCTCATTTGAGGCTCATAATCGAAGTGGTTTCGTGCAGCAACTTTGTGTGCTTCTCCTCCCTTTGTTCTCTTTGGTTTTTGGCTTCAATCCTTAGCCTTTTGGGTGTTTGTTTTGGACAAGGTTGAATCCTTTGTTTTCCTTGTGTTTTGGACTTGCAAGGACGTGAAGATTATGTCTTAGAACATCTCAATCCCAAAGGATTGCCACGAGCAAGTTGTTCTTGAGCTTTTCCCTTTCTTGCCCAAATATTCACCTCTTCACGAGATCTGAAATTTCCGCTAATCCCGTGATCTTTTTCCATAGATCTTTTGGGAATAGTTTTGGAATGGGGCTAGGATAGCCTGTGCCAATTTTCGTGATGTTTGGAGAAGGTTTGGTCAAGTTTAGGATTGCTTTTGTGTGAAGTTTCCTGTTGTCCAGCTTTTTTGCTGGTTCTGTCCACTTTCAAGTCTTGCTTGGTTTAGGGGTCAAACCTTCGAATTTTGGGCTAAAATTTTGTGGAGCTCTTTATCAGTGAATCATAAAGCTCCCATAAAAATTTTAGATCATTTGGAGGTGTTTTGACCTGGTTTTGGTATTTTTCTTTTCGGGTTAGTCTGTCAGTTTTTAACCACCGGACAGTCCGGTGGTTAACCACCGGATGGTCCGGTGGCTCTAGGAATTTTATTCCTTGTCCAATTAAGCTGAAAATTTGTGGAGTTGTTCCTTGGACCTTTTTTAACTTCCAGTAAAAATTTCATAATTTTTGGAGTTGGTTTGATAGGGTTTTGATTCGAATCTTTTTGGAGTGTCATGCTGTAAGCACCGGACAGTCACCACCGGACAGTTCGGTGGTCACAACTTGCTCCAATTGGCCTGAAATTTTCTGGAGTTGTTCCCTATTGCCTTGTGAAGGTGTGGTAATTTTGGAGGATTTTTTGGAGCTTTTCTTGAGGGGTTTTGAGATTTTTCTTTGCACCCTGTCTGTCTGAAATCTGCAGTTCTCCGGAGTTGGTTCCTTTTGCACTTTTTTCTTAGCCGTTTGAGCGTGTGCTTCCGCTTGGTGCTTGGTACGTATCTGTTCAGTGGACGGTACCAAGCACGTGTTGTGAGCTAGATACGTATCCTCTCAGTGGATGGTGTCTAGTTTCGTTGTGGGCGTTGTTTCCGTTTTGCACTGCGGTAGGGGTTGGAGTTTGAGTTTTCAAGTGCTCCTATTCACCCCCCCTCTAGTCGCACGTCTCGGTCCTACACTAGGCCAATCCCCTTAACCCCTAGACCACTCCCAAGCCTATCGCGCTGTACTCCAGCGATGCGCCGCCGTGAGCAGGGGGCTCCGCCGCCCCTGGTGGTCGCCATGGGCCACCCCTCTTTCCCTTTCATCCTGAGCCGTCCGATCTCAATCCAAGGACCCACGGCGACCGGAGACGGGGTCAGTACCGGTCAACCGCCGGTCAACTCCAACACTTTTGCTAAAGAGCCCTCTAGCTTTGGGGAATTTAACGCGCAGTCCAAGCCAGTAGAGGCGAGGCCCTGTTTTTAATGTTTTTACCCCTGGTTTTCGAAAAATAATTCAATTCAAGTCCTACCACCTTCAAAAGGCTATATCTTTCACGTATTAAATCTGTTTTCGGCGATTCTCGTGCCCACGCGATCGTATAAATGTGTAAAATAATTTTAAGTATGTTTTACATTCTATTTTTATGTAATGATGTATTGTTTCTTATATTTCGCATTTGTTTGCTAGCATGTGTGATAATGTGGATGCTTGTTTGGTTCCGTGTATCATGCGTAGACGTTGATCCACCTGTTGATTTCGAAGAGCAGCCTCCAGAAGCCTCTGAGCAGCAACAAGGAATAAATTTTGAGGAAGTCAAGTATAATATAAACAACACCTAATAACCTTTTTATTTACTGCATGTGCATTTTAATTTGTATGCCTGTAAGGTTTTACCTAGCTACTTTTATCCTTATATATCTACCTGTTGGGATGCATATGGTTAAGTTGTGCTAGGTGCTGCGCAAACTCATGTCCTTTTGTTAATTTAATTTTGATTAATAATCCTATGCAATTAATTGTTGGGTTTGACCCCTGATCGGTTCATGTCCATTTTAATATGGCTTTTTAGCAACATTGTTTAGGGAGCTTGGGGAATGTGCTCGTGTGTTTTTGCTAGTTCTCTTCGTAAGGACCAAATCACAAAGCGACCACCTGGGACAACAGTGCTACCACAAGATTGGAATAGGACGATCTTAGCTGACTAATTAGGTTGTTTTGGTTTGGGAGTAACTTACTTGCGGGGCAAGAGGGGAGGTGAGCTCCTGTGGCCCTCGCACTACTTGGGTTGAGTGTGCTTTACGTTATATGTATGTGCTTCTCCCCTTGAGGCTTGCTTCACGGTTGCGGAACCTGAAACCTTAGCGGTTACACCTTACCAATGTGATCTTTGTAAAGGCTTCGTAGTGCGCTTGCTAGTCATCTTATCTCCAGTAATGTGATGAACTCCTAGCGTAGCTCACGACTTGTGGGTAAAGATGTGCAACCTCTCGAGAATGTAAAACTAACATGTTAGCCGTGCTCACGGTTATGAGCGGCCCAGACCCTTTCCAGTGATTAGAAGGACCCTTGGCTGAGATTCCTTGGTTTTGGTTATGGTTATGATAATGGTTATATCTGTTTAATCTTATTTAATTCTTATGCAATATCTTTTGGGATAACAGTTTTGTTACTAATTCATAGTAAGTAGGCCTTAATAAAAGTTTTAAATTAAAAGCTAATGCAGTATGTCAGCTAACCCTAGAGCCTCATGGTTTATGTTATATTTATTGGGTATTCTGTACTCACTCTTCTTTCTTTATATTTATTCCTTGTTGGGGGGAAAAATCCAACTGCTGCTCAGTTGATGGAGGTAATGAAGACTATGTGCAAGACTACGACGATGAGTTTTAGGCGTTTCGTTCACCAGTCGATGTCCCTGTGGCGCCCCGTTATCTTTATGTTTTATGCGTCCGCTATGCTACGTTATACTCTGAGTTAAACACTTGTGTTACAGTGCAATAATGATATATTTAATGTTACGTACGTTTTATCTTTGGCATGTGTTTGTGGTATTTCGTAATTTGTCATGTATATGCGAGACGTTTCTTGGCGCATATATATGTTGTACGGTTTTGTTCGTTGAAACCGGGCGTGACAGATGAGCAGCGACGATTCTTCCGATCTGTCCACTTGTATTTCATTTCCTCTGCTGCCGCACTTTACCCTGCTGCCAAGTGTAATACTCTGGGAAGTCACGCTATAGGATACCCCTAGCATCCTCGTGTTCCCTATTTGCCTCAAAATAAGCTGTCAGCATTGACCTATTAGCACCCGGACAATTGACCACTCGTTTTATATTCTGGCGCTCATGAAACGACACCATGTGCATGTTTGGAAGATGGAGTTGAAGCTGCATCACTGGTGGAGAGTTCCGGAGGGGTCACCCACCTCGCATCCCTTGGTATGGCCACCTGGGTGCCACAGGCTGGGGCGCAGGGGGCTTCTCCTCCTCCTGCTAGGGTGCAGGCGTCACCTCTAGAACTGGGGCTATTGGTGTGGGGGCGCCCTCTCCCTCAGACTCGCCACCGGAGTTGGCGTCGTCGGTATTGTAGAACTCCTCTTCATCTTGATTGTCCTCCTGCTCCACTGGAGGTACGTAGTGAGGGGACATGCCTTGTCCACCAATGCTCTTTCGTGCGGTCACCTGGTGCGAGCCATCGTCCACAGAAACGAAAGAGAGGGTTCAAGATCAGTTCTATTATGACAGAAGGAATAAAAAAATTTAACATATAATGATTAGTAAATAAGGTGAAGTAAACAACAAGTAAGGCAAAGAGATGTAAAAATCCTTAAATTCGTCCAGTGCTAAGCTAGGCATTCGTCCTACAGTCAACATGGCTCTGATACCAATTTGTCACACCCGGTTTCCAACGAACAAAACCGTGCACAATACATATGCTCCAGGATCAAGTCTCGCATTTGTTTGACAAATTACAAAGGTATCACAGACACATGCCAAAGATAAAAGTGTACATAATGTTAACATCATTATTACATAAAGACCATGTCTTAATCTCAGAGTCACACAAATTGCAGAAGCATAAAAGATAACTAGGGCGCCACAGGGACGTCAACTGGTGAATGAACGCCTAGAACTCATCATAGCTTTGTGTGTACTCTTCGGCGTCTCCATCAACTGAGCAGCGGTTGGATTTGTCCCCCCAACAAGGAATAAAGATAAACAAGCATGAGTATGAGGTACTCAATAAGTATAACATAAACTATGAGGCTCTAAGGTTAGCTGCTATGACTGCATGAGCTTTTAATTGATTAAGCTTTTATTTCAACCTAGTTACCAAAGTTGAGTAGAAGAACCCATTAGCCCAAAGTTATTGCATAAAGAAAATTTACCATATTAAAGAAACATAACCATAACCAAACCATAACCACTAATCAAAGTAGCTAGGTAAACCTTAAAGGTACACAGGATTAAATGCACATGCAATAGTTAACGGTTAATGGGAGTTCTTCATATTATACTTGCCTTCCTCGGGATTATCCTGCTGCCGCTCAAAGAATTCAGGAGGTGGCTCTGCAAACTCCACGGACTGCTCAACGTCTACTCACGAACACAGCACCATACAAGCATTCACGTACATACATTCATGCAAACAAAAGCAACATGATAAGAAACAGTAAACCATTACATAAAAACAGAACATAAAACTCATATAAAACCAATCTACGTACTGCTATGAACACATGAGCGCAAGAATCACTCTAATCAGAGCTAAAACGTGCAAGTTATGCATAAAACAAGGTTCCAGGGGCATAACTCTGATTAAAAACCTAGATTTAAGGTTTATTTCATAAAACCGAGGGCTTCTACGTTAAATAAACAAAAACCCGAGGGCTTACAGGCAAAAACCAGCAGCCCAGGGACGGCGGGTTCTATTTTCAAAAGGTCAGGGGCTAAAACATAAAGAAAAGGACCTATATCTAATTACTTTTGAACTAAACTGGACCGCGGGTTGATTTTAGATAAAACCAGGGGCTCTTTTGCAAAAGCACCTCGGTTGACCGGCCTTGACCGGTATTGGCCGGTCGCCGGCGCTTCTGGGCCATCAGATCTGGTTTCGGGGGCTTGGATTAGATCGGCTTGGGTTTAGATCTGGCCCGTCCAGATCGGATCCGGCGGCTAGGGCTGAGCGGAAAGAGTTTCACCGGCGGCGACCATAGGAGACGGCGGTGCATCGCCAGCGCCCGCGCACTTCGCTAACGAGGGCGCGGCTCGAGACTAGGCTACACCAGGGAGAGAGATAGGAGTGCGGCGAACCTCACCGTGGGGTTGTGGACAGCGGAGGATGGCCGGAAGTAGGTCGGCGACAGACGGGAGCAGACGGAGGTGGTCGGCGCTTCGCGGGATGGCAGGACCGAGCGGCTCTGGGTGTCAAGAACTGGCTGCGGAGCTTTAAAAAGATCCTGCAAACGTGATTATGGGGTCAAAGAGGCCTGAGGAGGACTGACGGTGACGAATTTGACCACGGCGGCGGCACTTACCGTGCAGCTTCGGCGGGGAAATTCCGGCAGCACGGTGTGGCGGCGGCGAAGACCAGGACGGTATTTATAGGGCCGGGGTCAGCGCGACGGCGCGGAACAGACTCTGAGTCTTGCGGCTGGGGAAGGCGGCGCGAATTTACCCGGGGTGGAGTCTGCGTCGGCTCGGACTCCATGGCGACTCCGCGTCGGGAAGGAGAGAGAGGCTGCCGAGCGGGCCTGGGCATTGGCACGGGGCCATGGGCCACGGGCAGAGAGAGGAAGACGGCACCAGGATTTTCGGCCGGGGGTTAGGGATGGAACTGACAGTCGGGGCCCTGTGGCGGAACCGCCCTGCTTAATCCAAACTAAGCACACCTGCCACCTCTGGCTCGCAGTGCACTTAGGCCAGACTAAACCCGGTAGTCCGTCGAGAGTCATTCGGCTCTCGATAACACTATTTCCCGAGGAACGGACATCAAACACATCCGACTCTCGAAGGAGCCACAACAATTACATCATCACAGGCAGTTGAAATAGAGAATAATAGACTTAATTTACAAACCAAAGGTATGAAATCAAATACATAGTCAAAATATAGTGGAAGCGATTTCAGATTATACATATAGCGGAAGCGTTTTCAAAACATCTCGCAGCGGAATAATATACTTAAGTAGTCTTCATAAAGAGATGAACAAGGCGAATAGCATCGAGCCCACTAGTACTACCACCTCCAACACAGTTGTCCAGCTATCGTCAGTACCTGTAATCCAAAAGTGGGGGCAAACCCTGGGCTTACGGCTGACGCAAAGCTTGCTTACTAATCATGTGGATCCTTCGCCATTAATTTTTAAACAAGGTCATATTGACATAAGATAGCGGGATTTGACAACTGCTATCCAGTAACCATGAAGATTCATTTATACCATAAAGTAAATACTTGCATGAAAGTAAAACATGAGAACCATCAGTAACTTGCATAATATTCAAGATATACCCTTATTCTACACATGTCCTGTCCCAAGATTCATAGTGCCTCCATCTAACCCCTAGGAGTAGCCGTCTCAGGAGCGCTACCACAGTACGTCGGGTCAACCCTCCCTCGACATCAAAGCACCTCCCAAGTCCATCAACCTCCTACCAGTGGATGGGCAGCACCATGAATAGTGGAACGGATCATCACATCCAAGCATGTTGATATACAAACCATGAATTTATAATACAACATATTCAAATGGATTACTACTTTGTCCGGCAGTGATACTGGCATTCTCACACCTGGTGAGCATCAGCAATTCGAATCGATTTTTATATTCCCAGGAATAACTAGAAGCACCAGGATGGCATATGCGTACTAACTCCCAGCATTCCACATATGCTTCCCCCATCTCCATTTGTCCCGTCTCAAGTTCGATGACCACTCCCGCCTGACTCCCGGAGCGCGTTGTCGCAGGAGCGTTACCTCAGTTACGTCGGGTTCTGCCCTCCTTTGACACCCGCCTTCGCGGCCACCTTCCTCTCAACCAGTGGGTAGGAACGTGCCCCTTGCTTGAGACGTCACAAGTAAGACTTTCACCGGCCCATAGATTCCGGATAAGCACTCTAGCAAAGTTATGCCGATCTCAAGCGAACAACGACCTGCCTTATGCGACTCGGGCGGAGTCCACCACACATTATTCCAAATCTCCTCATTCAAGCCTATATCTCCGCCCGGTCTCCATTTAAAACATAACAAAATCATAGCATGGTAACAATAACTTGCATAGTGAAAGTTTTTCTTTTGAAAAGTAACTCCTACGAGACGAGTGACCTTTATTCACTCGTGTCTACTCGTACTTAACCATTCTAGGCACTCGTTCCTACGATCTCTAGGTATAGGTGCAAGGGCCAGGGCGGCCAGGGAATCTAATGCAATTGGTTCCATTCAACTCCTAATGCATATGCGTAATCAACAGATATATTATTTTATTTGTTGGGAATTTCATGATCCTGCCTACCTTCTTCCTCGCTAAGGTTAGTCTCTTCGGCGGCGGGGTCAGTGGTCGGCTGCTGGTTCTCTTGTTCTTCCGCGGGTTCTTCGATTAGAGGTTGTTCCTGCACCGTCTCTTCTTCGATCGCGGGGTCTATATGCATGAAAGGTGCAGGCATGAGTGCATACGAATGCAGATGCATGCATTTGATGTAGAAGAAATGCAGATGTCAGTATGCAGCATATACTTCATGGGAAATGACATGTGCGTAGTAGTTAAAACAACGTACATACACATACTTAGTGTAAACCAAGCACATTTGTGAATTAAAACATGCATTTGAGTTCTAGCAGTTCCATAAATCCAAATGAGACCAAACTTTTACGATATGCAGATACTTCATACCCAGGGCTACTGCCAAAATTTCAGTCTAATTGGAGTTATACTTATTTTATTAAAATTCCAGCAAATTTTCAGCCCTACACCTTGTCAGAATTTTTATATTTATTGGAATGGTTTCTGAAGATGAAATTTTACCAGTGAGCTATACTTAGTATGAACTGCATGTACAAAAATTTACAATCTAAAAATCCCAAGATTGACAGGACATCTATTTTCCATATATAAATCTAGTGCAAATTAAGATGTACATATAAACAGTGAGAATAACCCTATAGCATATACTTTCTGGACTCTACAGCACTCCCATATGCTACTAGAATTTTGCCAGAATTTATCTTGCACATTAGAACCCATTTTTCCATTTATCTAGTTCTCCAAGTCAAGATTTGTCATTTTCAAATCACCATCAAAACTTAACATGCAGGGGCTCATATTTTACCAGTGGTGTTCACAAAGTATATAGGACCTAAGAAAAATACCAGTGAGTCATGTTCATCATGTTTTGTAGGGACCACATTTCCAAACTATCAATTTAAGCTTAAAATACATGCAAAATGGTAAAACAGAGAATAAACAGTAATATATTGAGTTACCAAAATTTACACAGTGTCAAAACATTCCAAAACAGCTACTGACCAAGTTTCATCACCTTTGGATTCCATCTAGACCATGTTTTCTATTTTTCATTGAATTAACATGCATGCACAATAACAGGGGCAAAACTGTACATGCACACCTCCACATCATACCCACTGTGTAGATCTATTTACTAGGAGTACAACGCAACTAAGTGTACCTTTTTACGATTTTTATTCGATTTTATATGAATTTCCAAAGTTTCAGCCGAAATATGGGAAAAAGAAATGGAAAAACATAGATCTGAGGACTAGAACACAATTAAACCTAAACTCCAGGGGCTAGCATGCAAGATTTCCTAGACTCAGTAAACAACGCTTATTTTACAAATGGAAATACACAAAACCCGGGGGGTAGCTTGCAAATCCCCCCGGTCTTTCTCCTTCATCTCGCCGCGCGCGACGGCGCGGCGGCACGCGCGATGGCGCGGCGGGCTCGCCGGAGCCGCGACGCGGGGCGCATCGGGTGCGCGCGGACGCGGGCTTAAAGGTGAGCTAGGTCTCGGCGTGGGGAAAGGGGAGGCGAGGTTGGGGGAGGCGATGGACTGCGACGTCAATGGCGCGGCGGCGACGTCGAGCTTGGGTGGATCTAGGCGCTCGGTGGGGGAACGGCGGCGAGGATAGGCGCCACGGGTGCGCGGCGGAGCGGCGCGTGCGGTGAGGGTAGTCTATGGGTGCGAGGTGGACGGACGGCGGCAGCGCAAGCTCGAGACCGACCTCGGCCCGGCCATGGCGGCGCGTCGGGGCGCGGCCTGATCTACGGAATGAGGGGGAGAGGGATGACGAGATCTACCTCGGCGGGTGTGCAAGGGTGAGAAGAAGCCGATGGTGGTGGTTGGAGGCGCGGAGATGGACCGAGGCGGCCGGCGTAGCGAGCTCACCTTCGGCGGCAATGGCGGTCAGCTCGCGCGGTTGGAGAGAGAGCGAGCGAGCGAGAGAGCGGGGAACGGAGGGAATGGATGCGGACGGGGTTTCGGCCTGATGAAGGCGCGGGGCGCGGCCGAGGGGGGGGCGATCCGTGGGCGCGCGGGCACGGCCGTACATCGCCGGCCACGTGGCGGCCGCGAGCTGGGGAAGTGGGGCGGCGTCAGTGACCCAGAAAGAAGGAATTTGAATTTGTGTTTTCTCCCTCTCTGAAAAATGGATTAGAAAGTTTTATTAGGGCTCAAGTTCGGTCTCGGAAGAAATGTTAGATGGATTTGGTTTGATCTTTTAAACCTCTTGTCTTTAGATTTTTGAACATGGTCAAACAGAAAGGTCTAGGGTTACTTTCTTATCCGAGGTTTTGTATTTGATGTTGAGCTCAAAAGCATGTGAGTGTTGACTTATCCAACCACTAAATGTGTGGTCTTGTATCTTGTATAGAAAATTTTTGACTTAGTGACTTCTCTACATATTTCTTGTTGCTCTCTAAGCATGATTAAGTCCTAATCCAACATTAGCTTTTCTCTAGCTGCGTGATAAGGCTCTTAAGATGCCAGGGGCATCACAACCCACCCCCCTTAAAGAAATCTCGTCCCGAGATTTGGAGAAAGCGGGGTTGTACGGCTTACTGCGAATTGCCAATGGTTTTGGCATCGTTGTTCGTGTGCTTCTGTCACACATGGTAACACTTAATCCTTCATCAATTTGCTTTGTTAACTGGCTCGTGAATCGTTAGTGCCTCTTTAACACAAGGTAGTTACAAAGCTTTTGAATACGTCTAATGTGGTCCTTCCCAGGTGTTTGGCAAGTCGTGTTCTATATGAGAGCGAATGAATAAACCACGAGGAAGGTGTGGCCAATGCGAAAACGGCAGTGATTGACTGGAACAATAGAACAGGGTTACTCCCTGACTTTGACACCAAGGTTTAGAAACGTGACAAAGATATAGGTCTTAGAACAATAGAAGCAAAGTGTACACAATTAGAGAAATCGAACCATGAAGGATTTTGTGATTCAAAGGGTTATCATGGGATGTGTTTTTGAGAGACACATTCATGTTATTTGATAGGGACTGTGTACACATATAAGACAATAAGTTAGAACATCTTCAAAGAAAGGAGGTGGTGAAGCATATCACATCCTGCACATGGTGGCAAGAAATGTACACGGGACTCAAACAAACTGGATAAGGTGATGGTTTGTACGATTTCTTAATAATGGACAAGACTGATCCAGTAAAGTCTAGGGGATGGTATGTGCTTACGAATGAAACAATTGGTAAGGTTAGTAAACCCATCTCCGAGGAAAATTTCAAAAGAAGAACAGAGCAACTCTTGAAATGGGCAATGTGATAAAACACTAACCGAGAACAAAAGCTTAGTGTGGCTGAAAATTTTAAAGTTCACTTTTAGAAGATAAGATTCAATATGTACGGACAAGGGAAACATATGAGATGGTAGTGGAAACATTGCGGATTGTTCCCACAATTCAAGAGAGGCAATTTGGAAAAAGGTAATGGAATGATGTAGCAAGACAGTGGAAATGAAATCAAGCATTCCCATAAATACAAGACATTAGAGATAATCAAGGTAAGCATAGAGAAGTTCGATATTCGGACCCATGGGTGTAAATGTACCATGGAGATAGAGTAGCTCATCCCCATGAATCACGACTAGCAAGAGTAAACAAGGCAAAGAAATGATACAATGCGGTAGTGGAAATAGAGTAAATCATTTCCACGAGTTAGATGCATAGAGGTCGACAAGGCGATCGAGGTAGTCTTTCCCATGAGTCCGGCGAGGCAAGGTGAAACAAACAATGAAATCAAGTGAACAAAGAATGACCCTAGGATTGATCATTCCCCTGGATCAAGAAAGCCAAGATTAACAAGGTAATAAAAGGTATGAAGAAGCTGTGGGACTGAGATGGATCCTTCCAACAGATCAAGAAGGGCGATGTGGAACAAGGCAATGAAATGGCACGATCGGGCCGTGGAGATGGAGTTGAGTATTTCCACGGATCAGAAGTAATGAGTTCCTCAAGGTGATGAAAATTGGATATGAATGGTTCCGCACTTGAAGCGATGTCAAGCCTTCGCATGTCTTGATACCAGCGTGCCCCTAGTGGCACCACCATGTGATGGCCGGTCACAAGGGACCCTAGGTCCCGTCGCGGCACCATAGACTGCTCGGGTAGACATCACAACCAGAGTGGTATAACCATCCAGTCCAACCCCATGGGACTCGAATGCTACAAGATCATGGTAACGAAGCGATCAATAAGTGATATATTTAGTTAAGGGAGCTTAGAGCGCATGGCGTATAATACCCAGGTGGCATGACTCAAGGAAACAAGATATAGTGGTTTACTTTTCAAAAATGGTTCTTAGTATGGGAATCCTGGGGAACATATGGACAACAAACCCTTGAGTCATGGTGGTTACATAGATTCAGTATGACGTTAATTAGCACGGAATGCCTGGAATACGAGAGTTTGGAACCAAGGAGTTGTAACGGTTGGAAAATTTATGATACTCTAGAGGTGATTCCAAGGAGTTAAGATCATGTAGCGAAATGAACCATGCTAACCCAAAGTCCAACCAATACAAGTCCAAGCTAAATGTTGTCACTACGCTAATTGATATCCATTTCATTCTCCAAACTAGTTTCTTTTTCCAACTGGGTTGATGCAGCATTGAGCTTCACATGGGTGACACCATGGTGATTGTTGTCTTGATGGACCATCATTTTGCAGAATAGTGTTGGAGTCGAGTTGGCCCTGAAAGCTTCCTCTTTATCTCTCATGTCATCAACTAAGAACTCTAAGTGTTGCTAGGGGTATGTAAGCGATGGTAGAATCTTGCCCGCGGTATCTTCTGAACTCAGTCTTGTCTTGGTGGAGCTCCCACTTCGTGTGCTAGTGTAGAAGTTAGCGTTGTGTACGTCGGGGTCGGTTAGAGGAGAATTCTCCTGCTTCAGTTATGAGGTGTCAAGCAACCTTCTTGAACGCTTCTGGTATTGCACAAGCTCGTGCACTAGTCTTGCAGTTGTAGATATACTTATTGATTTCTACCAAACGAGCATCTAAGATTTAACATGCTAGAGCTATCTTGACTTGATCTTCCGGCTTGATGAATCCCTCCTGCAGAAGCACCCCGAGTCATAGATGTTGAGTTGTGGTCGTACATCTGGGGCACTCTTCAGCCTTGTCTTACTTCTGGTCCTCCTCTTGTGAAGCCTGGGGAAGTCAATATGGCGTGGATTAGCAGTGATTTGGCCCATAAAACTTATGCATGATTACGAGTTCGTTACCATTATTTGCTTAGGAAAACGTGCCGAAGGGTGAGTCTTCGCACTGTCGGGGCCCAAGAGGTGTGAATACAACAATTCCGAAGATCTGGATCGTCAGATCAATTTGATTTAGGAACATAGTGACAAGCGAACCAATGTATCATGGATTACTAGGACAGAAATACATGAATGATAAGAGCTTGAACATAAGGAATTGCAAGAGTTCGACGTGCTATCGTAACATGACCAAAAGTACATTAACCTTAAGAATGAGATACACATCGATTCTACACATCCAAGTACACGAGGTCTTCCTGATCTACGAGGCTCAGGATACCACACTACAAAAGTTGGATATAAATATCAACTTAATACTTGCTGCATGGCTAGTGCTGTCTAAGTCTATGATTTAGGCGTCCAGCATTTGAATAAATTCGTGCCATCAACTGATTTGTTCTTTCAACTAGGTTGGTGTAGCATCAGACTTGGAGTGAAAACATGTAGATCCGCCTTGCAATCATTGATGCTTGTCCTCTGGCTCTTTACCCCTGATATCGTCCTCTTTTGTCATTGGTCCAAGCTGATACGTGGTTTTTGTGTGTCTCGTATTCCTCCCTCTTGATCGACAATTCCGCTCAAGATGCCCAGCTCGTCCACAGTTATAGCAATATATCTTTTTAGAAATCCTACAATCCAATTGGTTGAAATGCTCACGGGGTTCCCGTGGGCGCCTTTCCCTGTAGGTTATGTCCCACTCATCAAGATTTATCTCTAGTTTCTCTGGGTAGACATGGCCTACCGGATCTTTCTCATCGTTCACTGGTGCAGAAATGTCCCCATCGTTGCATGGGTGAACTTCTTTGTAGGTGATCGTCCACTCGCTTAAGTCAAGGTGGCGTATCTCATCCTCGATGGCCTCGCATCTTGCTGAGCTGATTTTCTTGCTCACTCTTACCTTTCTTTTGTTGCTCGTAGGAGCCACTTCTTTGACCTGCACCGGCTTGTCGTCACTAGAGCGTGGGTCTAACAGTTGCGACGAGAGCTGCCACATCTGTAACAGGAAGAATAAGGCCTGTGTCAATTTTTTTTTTAAGAATCTAGCTTGGTGCGGTCATAATGCGTTTCGTATTTATGGGCTGCAGATAATACGCCTAATAAGGGAACTCATCGCGGCACTATGACACAAACTTATATCGTTCCCTTCTCGCGTGTACAACTTACACCTGGATTGTAGAGAGTAGATCTTTGGCCTTTCTAGAACTAAAGATATGAAATTATACGAAAGTTCTTACCCTACACCGTTGGTACAGAAAATCATTTGTTAGGTCTATTTTGAAATGGTTCCAAAACTCAAATTGTTTAGCTAGCCAAAGCCTGCCCAGATGTCAACTTCTAGGCTAATTCTATCATAACTCAACATAGGAGCTGTTTTAGACTAAGACCAAAGTACCGAGGTCGTTCCTTTTGAAGTTCTCCCTAACATTGGTATAGAGCACTTTTACTAACAAGCCAAAAATGGATGAAACTCTTGATTACGTGGTTAAATCTGTACTATCTTGAGTCTTATTTGTATTTTTAGTATCTTGGCTAGTTAGAAGCATGTCCAAAGGATGGTCAAAATAGAAAAGTTGTTACAGGTTTCATGTTCCGTAACTTTGGTATGATAAGCCCTAGCTAATTTGTATGGACCATGCCCAGAACTTCAACTGTAAGTGTCACACTACCTATCCAGACTTAATCTTTGACTAAAAGTGATGGTAAGTCCTGCTTCTGTGCATCTTTGTAACCAAATAATTATACCAAAGTTGGTTGTTATGTGATTAGCTACGACTTTTGTGTAGAAAGCTTTTACTCAACCATTTAGGTAAACCCAAGATTTCAGATCTTTGACAATGGTCATAGTGGTGCAGATCCTACTACATCCATGCCGAATGTGTGTGGTTTGTAGTAATGGATCCTCTCATATTTAGAGTAAGCGACGTATAACAAGGTGATCACAAATTTTTTCATTCTTCAATCATCTTATATAAAGTTTGTATTGATTCTATTTACATGTTGAACTACGCATCAAATCAGCAGCACATACACAATTGCAATATGAATCTAGTTACTTTCAATCAAGCACATAGCAAAGTAAATGAGATGAGATGGAATGATGCATGATTCGCCCTATCCGGTCTCACATCACACATCCTATGTATTTTATATATAGCTAGCGGTAATTCGGTGACATATATGCACGTCTCTCCTTAATGCAACTAGTCGTTCTTAGTTTCGCACGTGGTTAGTGTACCTGCAGAAGAATGCATGCTCATACATTACCACCTAGTGTGGCATCCACGCGTGACCGCTGCGTGGACAACGTTGGTGGGCCTTTGCACCTTCTCTCAAAGCCTTGACTTTCCACTAGTACTGGGGATTGTCGAGAGTAAGGTGGATCCTCAAACCGAATGTAAATGTGGTGGGTATGAAAGCCTCAAACATGCCCACCACTCTTAAAGAGCTTTTTACTTATACAGCATGAATGCAGAATTCACAACCATTCGCAAAACCCAATAGTTTCCACCAGTACTGGGGACAGCTATGGCCGAAAAGTTGCTTCTCAAAGCGCCGAATATGCATATGAGTTCTATCTAGGTCAGAATGTCAGTAGTGTCACCTGGATAGCACTAACATCCTTAATATGGGCATATCGCATACTCTCATTTTTGAATTACTTGAAAAGGGCTTTCAAAAATAGTTTTGTAAACCAAAACTTGATGATATAACTGTTGTCTGTGTATGATCGGCTCTGATACCAGCTGTGGCGGAACCGCCCTGCTTAATCCAGACTAAGCACACCTGCCACCTCTGCCTCGCAGTGCACTTAGGCCAGACTAAACCCGGTAGTCCGTCGAGAGTCATTCGGCTCTCGATAACACCATTTCCCGAGGAACCGACATCAAACACATCCGACTCTCGAAGGAGCCACAACAATTACATCATCACAGGCAGTTGAAATAGAGAATAATTGACTTAATTTACAAACCAAAGGTATGAAATCAAATACATAGTCAAAATATAGTGGAAGCGATTTCAGATTATACATATAGCGGAAGCGTTTTCAAAACATCTCACAGCGGAATAATATACTTAAGTAGTCTTCATAAAAAGATGAACAAGGCGAATAGCACCGAGCCCACCGGTACTACCACCTCCAATACAGTTGTCCAGCAATCGTCAGTACCTGTAATCCAAAAGTGGGGGCAAACCCTGAGTACTAATTACTCAGTAGGACTTAATGGACGGGGCTTACGGCTGACGCAAAGCTTGCTTACTAATCATGTGGATCCTTAGCCATTAATTTTTAAACAAGGTCATGTTGACATAAGATAGCGGGATTTGACAACTGCTATCCAATAACCATGAAGATTCATTTATACCATAAAGTAAATACTTGCATGAAAGTAAAACATGAGAACCATCAGTAATTTGCATAATATTCAAGATATACCCTTATTCTACACATGTCCCGTCCCAAGATTCATAGTGCCTCCATCTAACCCCTGGGAGTAGCCGTCTCAGGAGCGCTACCACAGTACGTCGGATCAACCCTCCCTCGACATCAAAGCACCTCCCAAGTCCATCAACCTCCTACTAGTGGATGGGCAGCACCATGAATAGTGGAACGGATCATCACATCCAAGCATGTTGATATACAAACCATGAATTTATAATACAACATATTCAAATGGATTACTACTTTGTCCGGCAGTGATATTGGCATTCTCACACCTGGTGAGCATCAGTGATTCGAATCAATTTTTATATTCCCGGGAATAACTAGAAGCACCAGGATGGCATATGCGTACTAACTCCCAGCGTTCCACATATGCTTCCACCATCTCCACTTGTCCCGTCTCAAGTTCGATGACCACTCCCGCCTGACTCTCGGAGCGCGTTGTCGCAGGAGCGTTACCTCGGTTACGTCGGGTTCTGCCCTCCTTTGACACCCGCCTCCGCGGCCACCTTCCTCTCAACCAGTGGGTAGGAACGTGCCCTTTGCTTGAGACGTCACAAGTAAGACTTTCACCGGCTCATAGATTCCGGATAAGCACTCTAGCAATGTTACGCCGATCCCAAGCGAACAACGACCGGCCTTATGCGACTTGGGCGGAGTCCACCACACATTATTCCAAATCACCTCATTCAAGCCCATATCTCCGCCCTGGTCTCCATTTAAAACATAACAAAATCATAGCATGGTAACAATAACTTGCATAGTGAATGTTTTTCTTTTGAAAAGTAACCCCTACAAGACGAGTGACCTTTATTCACTCGTGTCTACTCGTACCTAACCATTCTAGGCACTCGTTCCTACGATCTCTAGGTAAAGGTGCTAGAGCCAGGGCGGCTAGGGAATCTAATGCAATTGGTTCCATTCAACTCCTAATGCATATGCGTAATCAACTGATATATTATTTTATTTGCTGGGAATTGCATATCCTGCCTACCTTCTTCCTCGCTAGGGTTAGTCTCTTCGGCGGCGGGGTCAGTGGTTGGCTGCTGGTTCTCTTGTTCTTCCGCGGGTTCTTCGATCAGAGGTTGTTCCTGCACCGTCTCTTTTTCGATCGCGGGGTCTATATGCATGAAAGGTGCAGGCATGAGTGCATACGAATGTAGATGCATGCATTTGATGTAGAAGAAATGCAGATGTCAGTATGCAGCATATACTTCATGGGAAATGACATGTGCGTAGTAGTTAAAACAACGTACGTACACATACTTAGTGTAAACCAAGCACATTTGTGAATTAAAACATGCATTTGAGTTCTAGCAGTTCCATAAATCCAAATGAGACCAACTTTTATGACATGCAGATACTTCATACCCAGGGCCACTGCCAAAATTTCAGCCCAATTGGAGTTATACTTATTTTATTAAAATTCCAGCAATTTTTCAGCCCTACACCTTGTCAGAATTTTTATATTTTATTGGAATGGTTTCTGAAGATGAAATTTTACCAGTGAGCTATACTTAGAATGAGCTGCATGTACAAAAATTTAAAAGCTAAAACTGCCAAGTTTGACAGGACATCTATTTTCCATATATAAATCTAGTGCAAATTAAGATGTACATATAAACAGTGAGAATAGCCCTATAGCATATACTTTCTGGACTCTACAGCACTCCTATATGCTAGTAGAATTTTGCCAGAATTTATCTTGCACATTAGAACCCATTTTTCCATTTATCTAGTTCTCCAAGTCAAGATTTGTCATTTTCAAATCACCATCAAAACTTAACATGCAGGGGCTCATATTTTACCAGTGGTGTTCACAAAGTATATAGGACTTAAGAAAAATACCAGTGAGTCATGTTCATCATGTCTTGTAGGGACCACATTTCCAAACTATCAATTTAAGCATTAAATACATGCAAAACAGTAAAACAGAGAATAAACAGTAATATATTGAGTTACCAAAATTTACACAGTGTCAAAACATCCCAAAACAGCTACTGACCAAGTTTCATCACCTTTGGATTCCATCTAGACCATGTTTTCTATGTTTCATTGAATTAACATGCATGCACAATAACAGGGGCAAAACTATACATGCACACCTCCACATCATACCCACTGTGTAGATCTATTTACTAGGAGTACAACTCAACTGAGTTTACCTTTTTACGATTTTTATTCGATTTTATATGAATTTCCAAAGTTTCAGCCGAAATATAGGAAAAAGAAATGGAAAAACATAGATCTGAGGACTAGAACACAATTAAACCTAAACTCCAGGGGCTAGCATGCAAGATTTTCTAGACTCAGTAAACAGCGCTTATTTTACAAATGGAAATACACAAAACCCGGGGAGGTAGCTTGCAAATCCCCCCGGTCTTTCTCCTTCCTCTCGCCGTGCGCGATGGCGCGGCGGCGCGCGCGGACGCGGGCTTCAAGGTGAGCTAGGTCTCAGCGTGGGGAAAGGGGAGGCGAGGTTGGGGGAGGCAATGGACTGCGACGTCAACGGCGCGGCGGCGATGTCGAGCTTGGGTGGATCTAGACGCTCGGTGGGGGAACGGCGGCGAGGATAGGCGCCACGGGTGCGCGGCGGAGCGGCGCGTGCGCCGAGGGTAGTCTATGGGTGCGAGGTGGATGGACGGCGGCGGCGCAAGCTCGAGACCGAGCTCGGCCCGGCCATGGCGGCGCGTCGGGGCGCGGCCTGATCTAGGGAATGAGGGGGAGAGGGACGATGAGATCTACCTCGGCGGGTGCGCAAGGGTGACAAGAAGCCGATGGTGGTGGTTGGAGGCGCGGAGATGGACCGAGGCGGCCGGCGTAGCGAGCTCACCTTCGGCGGCAATGGCGGTCGGCTCGCGCGGTTGGAGAGAGAGCGAGCGAGCGAGAGAGCGGGGAACGGAGGGAATGGATGCGGACGGGGTTTCGGCCAGATGAAGGCGCGGGGCGTGGCCGAGAGGGGCGATCCGTGGGCGCGCGGGCACGGCCGTACACCGCCGGCCACGCGGCGGCCGCGAGATGGGGAAGCGGGGCGGCGCTGACGAGTGAGGCCCACTCGTCAGTGACCCAGAAAGAAGGAATTTGAATTTGTGTTTTCTCCCTCTCTGAAAAACGCGTATCTGACCTCCTTAGGAGCCGAATTTGGAAAAGTGGTAATTGGATGAAATGTTCCACTCTTTGAACTCTACAACTTTGTCAAAAGGTTCAACCCCTACATCTGTTTGCAAATATGAATTTCACTTGAATTTGTGTAGCAGCCCCAATTTGGACAGGGGGACCTTTATTGCTTAGGAATTCAGAAAGTCCTACTTACATGCCTTCTCTCCCAATGTGCCTTTTGACAAGTTTGTTTAGAATTTCAAAAACTACAACTTCTATAGTTTGACCTTTGCATGAAAGTGGCTGTAGGTTATAGAAACATTAAAGTTACTAAACAGGTCAGATTTGGACTGGTTTTCTGTGTTGGTAGAAAATGATCCTAAACTCCATTTAAACCTCAATATGTGACCAAGCTCTAATTACCAAAGTTGTTCCCCAGCATTTTATCTCCAAGTTTGATAATATAAAGTTGGCCTGAATCCCAACAGAATTTGAATTATAGGCACAATTATGTTCCAAGGTTTGGTAAAACAGAAATTTCACTTTGCGTAGAGGCTTTCTCGCTTCCCACTTTTGAGGTATCAAACAAAGTCCAATCACTTCCACAATAGGTGCATTTGAAAGGTGATAAGTTCAATTCCATTTCATAGAAAGGAAGATTCTGAAATACTGTAGTGAAATCACAAGAAATTTCAGAATTAACTTGGGGAAAAGCTGAAAATCCTAGGGTTGGGGAATTATTCTAAGTATGGGCTGATTTTGGTTATTTCCAAGAGAATTTGTGGTGAGGTTTAAAACAGGTTAAGAACATTTCTAAAACCATGTTCAGTGTAACAAAAGGGTAGTCCATAACATGTACAACAACTTTGACAATGGAGTTGAGCTCAGGTACTTAATGGATTAAAAAGTTTTATTAGGGCTCAAATTCGGTCTCGATCACACTTGCTTTCCTCGGAAGAAACGTTAGTTGGATTTGGTTTGATCTTTTAAACCTCTTGTCTTTAGATTTTTGAACATGGTCAAACAGAAAGGTCTAGGGTTACTTTCTTATCTGAGGTTTTGTATTTGATGTTGAGCTCAAAAGCATGTGGTTGACTTATCCAACCACTAAATGTGTGGTCTTGTATCTTGTATAGAAAATTTTTGACTTAGTGACTTCTCTACATATTTCTTGTTGCTCTCTAAGCATGATTAAGTCCTAATCCAACATTAGCTTTTCTCTAGCTGCGTGATAAGGCTCTTAAGATGCCAGGGGCATCACAGGCCCACTTGTCCGCGGCAACGGGGGCATGGGTCCACGCGACAAAGAGAGGGAAAGGGGGGTGAGCGCGAGATGGGCCAGCTGGGCTGGTTGCTCGGTCGAGCTAGGCCTGGAGGAGACCGAAAGAGGGAAGGGGGTAAGGGGGCCGGGCCTCTTTCTCTTTTCTATTTGTATTTCCCTCTTCCACCTTCTCTATTTTTCCTATTTAAATCAAGCCACAAACTATAGATTCAAATAAATTTGAATCCAAAACCTTATACCATACAACCAAAAGACATATGCACTAGCATGAATGCACAAACATGTTGACTCTATGATAAATTTTAATTATTGGAGATAAAATAAATCATTAAATGCATGGCTAAGCATAGAAAATCCTAGAAATTAAGTAAAACATGTTGAATTTATTATAAAAATTGGTTAATGTAAAATTAGGGTGTTACAGCGATGTTTCCTCGAATTTCATTCGTGAGAGGTGATCTGCAACTGAATTTTCTACTCCCTTTTTGTCTCTGATCTCAATGTCGAACTCTTGAAGTAACAGGACCCACCGGATCAAGCGTGGTTTTGCGTCTTTCTTGGTGAGAAGGTATTTGAGAGCTGCATGATCTGTATATATAATAACCTTCGATCCCACCAAATATGATCTAAACTTGTCGACAGCGAAAACCACTGCTAGTGATGAGGATACGATCAATATGCATATAACCAAAGCCCAAGTGTAGATGGAGTTACAAGCCCAATTGGTGTTAGAGTCCAATTCAATCTCGAAGCCAGTTTGGACTACTGAAGCAGGCCTCACAAAAACAGACGTCTAGGCCACATACGGGTTCCGTTTTGGGCGTTCTACGTATCGTTGGAAAGCTAATGCTATAACCTTTCCAAACCAACTTGTAGGACCGAGATGTGCGACTAGAGGGAGGTGAATAGGAGCATTTGAAAACTCAAACTCAATCCCCCGTAGTCCAAACTGAAACAACACCCACAACAAAGCTAGACACCGTCCACTAAGAGGATACGTATCTAGCTCACAACACGTGCTTGATACCATCCACTGAACAGATATGTACCAAGCACAAAGCGGAAGTACACACTCAAACGGCTAAGACAAAGAGCGCAAAAGGAACCAACTTCGAGAAACTGCAGATTTCAGACAGACAGGGCTGCAAAGAAAAATTTAAAAACCCTAGAAGCAAAGCTCCAAACCACCCAAAAAAATACCACACCTTCACAAGACAATAAGGAACAGCTCCAGAAAAATTCAGACCAATTGCAGCAAGTTGTGTCCATGGGACTATCCAGTGGTTAAGCACCGGACTATCCGGTGCTCACAGCCTCACACTCCAAAAAGATTCGGACCAAAACCTAATCAAACCAACTCCAAAAATTATGTAATTTTTGCTGAAGGTGAAGAAGTGGCCAGGTAACAACTCCACAAATTTTCACCTCAATTGGATAGACCAACCCCAAAAGAAAAATACCCAAGGGTGTACAAGGCCAACGGGCCCAAAGACCGATGTCGCAGCACCCTGGCAGATTCTGTCCATCACCTTGCGATGTGATTTCCCGTCGACTCCGAAGTCCAAATGATGTGAAACTAGTTGGGTTGGAAAGGCTATAGCATTAGCTTTCCAACGATATGCAGAACGCCCAAAACGGAGCCTGTATGTGGCCTGGGCATCCATTTTTGTGAGGCCTACTCCAGTAGTCTAAACTGGCCTCGAGATTGAATTAGACTCTAACACCAATTGGCCTTGTAACTCCATCTTCACTTGGACTTTGGTTGTATGCATATTGATCATGTCCTCATCATCACAAGCTTTCCAGAAAGTACAAGAACACTAAACTCCGAGTTCGTATGAAAGATTTATGATCGAAATACCGAACTGGACAGAGACACACTCAATCTTGACGGGATGATGTGATGAAAACGAATATGGTGATACGATACAAAACTCAAACCAATCTAAGAACACAATCTAAACCAGTAACAAGACTATGACCACGGACACAAACTCAATAATACGGACTCCAAAATCAAAAGGTGCAAAGGCTAAACTTGGCGATAGGACAAGTTGTGCCACAAACCCTAATTTTATGTATGACTTTTTGTGGACTATGGCACGAAACAAAACTAATCTACTAAGGATAATGGCAAGCAAACCTGACGGTAAACCTTGCTCTGAATACCACTTTTTGACAGAATCCAACATTGACAAGTACTTTAGACTCTTATGTGATGCCCCAGGCATCTCAAGTGCATTACATTTGTTTCATTGACATATTTGCATCATCGCATGAACATTTTATGTTGAGTGCATAAGTAGACCAAGTCATTTGAACCAATTAAATTCAGTTTTTCCTGAATAGGCCTCCACTTTTGTCACTATAACTTTGAATCTGTTGTGAATTTGAAGAAACGTGATATACCAAACTTGTAGACAATTTAATGCTTGACAACTTTGGTATTTTGTGTGTTAACATGCATAGTGGTTTGGATATGGTTTGGGGCCATTTTATGTCAATTTATGAAATCTGTCCAAACCTGATCTGTAAAGTAAATTCAACTTTCCTTGATCTTAAAGCCAAAATCTTGCAGTGCTTTTATTAGAAAGTTATAGATCTTGAAATTCTGAACAACATTGGTATAACAATCCTTGTGTGAAAGTGGACAGAAGATGGACATTTAGAATTTCTAAACTTATGGGTCCTGCTGTTCAAACTAGGGTCTGCAGTTTAAATTCAAATTTAAACCATATTTTTCAGTACAACATGGTATGAAAGTTTATAAGACAAATGTGGTGCGACAAATTTAGAACATTTCATCCAATTGAGGCATTTTCAAATTTGGCCCCTAAGTTGGTCAAATAGGCAAATTTCAGAAACATGTTCTTTGGTCAAAGCTATTTTTTTCCATTTTTGGGATTTTCCTTTTCTTTTGACTCTATGACGTGCGGCCCCACCTGGCAGGCCTCGGATCTCATCTCGCGGACGACCGGCGTTGTGGGCCCCACTCGGTCCCCTCGTCTTTCGGTTCGTACACCCGGTCCATGGGCCCTCCTCTCTCTCTACCCCACCCCGGTCCCACCTGTCATCGACACAGGGTCCATAGACCTTGTTCCACGTCCTTCCTCTCCCTCTCCCGCGCGCCCACGCGGCAAGCGCCGCCTGCCGACGGTCGAGGCCGCCAGACCACGCTGGCTTCAAGAGGACGCCAAGCCCCGGCCTCCCTATCCCTCTCCAATTCCCTCTCCGCGGCCTCCCTCTCCCTCACTTGGCCCCCTCGCCGAATGACCTCGCCTCTCTCCACTGCCTCCCATCGTCGCCGCCATTGACGGAGCTCGGGCCGACCTCGCGCCCGCCGCTCCGCTCCTCCCTGTGGCTCCCTACCATCACGCCGAGCTTCGTTGCCCTCCACTCCCTCAATTACCCTAGACCTCGTCGGCTATAGCTCCTCTCCCATGTCGCATTCCTCCGCCGAAGCTCCGCGTCCTCTGCTCACCGCCGCCGGTCTTCTCACCGCCGCTCCGCTCATCCCCGCTCCTCCACACCACCGCGCCGGCGCTCCCCGTCCTCCCCTCCACCGAACCCCACTAGTCTAGGCCGCCGAAAGCTCCCCACCGAGCCACACTCCGGCGCCGGACTCTGTGCCCCTGGAGCTCCGTCGCCGCGCCATCTCCTCCATCCTCCGCCGCTCCAAGTAGTAGGGTAAGGACCGCCGCCTTCCCCTATCCCTCCTCGGCCGCCTTCGGCGAGCTCCCATGCCCCGCGCGGCCGGTTCCCGCGCGCGCCGCCGCCATTTCCCCCTCCTGTCGGGAAGTTGAAGAAGAAGAGAGGAGGGAGATGGTGGTTTTGCGTTTTAACCCTCGGGTTTTTGACGTTTCGCGTTTAGATCCCGAGCACTGTTCAATTAGTCTTGAGAACCTTACGATCTAGCCTCTGTACTTTTGGAATAATCACGGATTAGTCCCGGATCTATAGTTTTCCTTTATATTTTGCTTGTTTTAGGCTGAAAACTTTGGAAAATCGTATAAAATTGTAGAAAAATCCAAAATGAGTAAACTCAGTTGTGTTGGACTCCTCTTTAGTAGATCTACATGATGGGTATGGTGTGGAGCCATGAAAAGACTGTTTTGCCCTCAGTCTAGTGCATGCATGTGGAGGGTAAATAAATGGTAAAAGTGGACTAAATGAACTCCTAAAATGTTGAAACTTGGACAGTGGCTTTAGTGTGATATTTAGGCATTGTGTGAATTTTTGTTGCAGTAGCACTTGCAGTTAAGTGTAGGACCGAGACGTGCGACTAGAGCGGGGGTGAATAGGAGCACTTGAAAACTCAAACTCAAACCCCCACCGTAGTGCAAAACGTAAACAACACCCACAACGAAGCTATACACTATCCATTGATAGGATACATATCTAGCTCACAACACGTGCTTGGTACCGTCCACTGAACAGATACGTACCAAGCACCAAGCGGAAGCACACGCTCAAAAGGCTAAGAAAAAGAGTGCAAAAGGAACCAACTCCGAGAAACTGCAGATTTCAGACAGACAGGGCTGCAAAGTAAAAAACTCAAAACCTCTCCAGAGAAGCCCCAAAAAATCCCCCAAAATTACCACACCCTCACAAGACAACTAAGAGCCACCCCTAAAAAATTCAGAGCAAAAGGAGGAAGTTTAGACCATCGGACCATCCGATGATTAGAGCATCGGACCGTGTGATGGTCACAGACGAACACCCTGAAAAGAGTTGATCAAAAACATTATCAAACCAGCTCCAAAAATTATGAAATTTTTACTGAAGGTTAAGAAGGGGCCAGGGAACAACTCCACAAATTTTCAGCTCAATTGGATAAGAAATAAAAGTCCTACTACCATCGGACCGTCCGATGGCAAAAACTGACAGACCACTCTCAAGAGAAAAATACCAAAACCAGGTCAAAACACCTTCAAATGATCTGAAATTTTTATGGGAGCTTTATGATTCACTGATAAAGAGATCCACAAAATTTCAGCCCAAAATTCGAAGGTTTGACCCCTAAACCAAACAAGGCTTGAAGACGGACAGAACCAGCAGGAAAGTTGGATAGCAGAAAACCACACACAAAAGCAATGCGAAACTTGACCAAACCTTCTCCAAACTTCACGAAAATTGGCACAGGCTATCCTAGTCCCATTCCAAAGCTATTCCCAAAAGACCTATGGAAAAAGATCATGGGATTAGCGGGAATTTCAGATCTCGTGAAGAGGTGAATATTTGGGCAAGCAAGAGGAAAGCTTAAGAACAACTTGCTCGTGGCAATCCTTTGGGATTGAGATGTTCTAAGACATAATCTCCACGTCCTTGCAAGTCTAAAACACAAGGAAAACAAAGGATTCAACCTTGGCCAAAGCAAATACCCAAAAAGCCAAGGATTGAAGCCAAAAACCAAAAAGAACAAAGAGGAGGAGAAGCACACAAAGTTGCTGCACGAAACCACTTCGATTATGAGCCTCAAAAGAGGTCTTAGATCAAATTACAACGAAGGATTTCATCCCAAGCAACCACCCTCACCTTCCCTCTTAATTTGGAGGCAAGATCTCACCCTAACCCTCCTAAACTTGGAGCTAAAAGCTTGAGGACGAAAATTACCCTAAGAAAATAAAAACCTAGCTGCCAAAGACACCTCTAACGACCAGCTCTTAGGCTATTTATATACCGGTTCAGTTTTGCCATTTTTACACATAGACCTCTAACACTAGAACCCGAAATATCGGGGACAAACGACCACGATGAAGACTTGATCTTCTTAGCTTCCACGCAATCTTCGGATGTCCTCCACGTGGCCAGTAGTCCAATCCACCTTTGTACCCCCGGTTTTGAAGTCAGAAACTGGGAAACTTTAGGAAGTCTCCGTCTGGGCCAGACTTGGCCCATCTTCTCTATCTTGGCGAGTCGTAGCCCAACTCACCAAGCCTTGGGTAGCGGTTTTGAGCTGAAGCCGCCAAAGCCTCCCTCGCACACCTTCACGCCATGCACTCGGGTTGGAGCACCACGGTGGCACCTAGCTTCTCCAGTCCATCGGAGTCGCCTCACGGTCCATCGGAGGGCTTACACCACCGTTGCCGAACCGCCCTTCCGTGTACCGAGCTCCCATGGCCGACCGATGTCGAGCATTGCCTCCGGTCCATTGGAGGGCTTTTGCCTCAGTCCATCGAGGTCTTCATCATCTACCTCCAGTCCATCGGAGGGCTTGATCTCGTTGATAATCACTCATTACACCAGGAGAGCAATGAGGCCGGTCCATTGGCTCTCATTAAGTGACTAATCTACCCCTAGGCTTACGTTTTTGCAATAAAAATGCATGGGAAGTACTTACCATATGAAACATACTCCAAAGGTTGTATCAGATTTTTGGGACACACCTTATGCTATGTATAGCTTGCTGGTGAAATTTGAGGCTTTGCATGTTAGGTTTAGATGGTGATTTGAAAATGGCAAAGTGTCATATGCTTAACTAAATAGTAGGGAAAAGTGATTCTAGGATGCTAGGAAAATTCCAAGGAAAATTTGGTAGCTTGCTGATGGTATATAGGTTCCAGAAAATATTTTTGTGAAGTTTGGGAGCATTGTTTAAGTGTGAATTTAAAATAGACCTACATAATTATATGGAAAATAGATGTCCTATCAAACTATGGATTTCATGCAATGAAATGCTTGCAGTAAAAATGTTAGGCCCAGAAACCATTCCTATAAATTATGAAAAATCTGAGAAGCAATAGGGCTGATAAAATGCTAGAATTTTAATAAATTCATTATAACTTCATTGTGGCTGAAATTCTGGCAATAGTGTTGTGTAGTATGTTTCTGCATGTCATAAAAATTCGAGATCAATTGGAGTTGTCTAACTATAAGAACTCATAGGGGCATTTTTATTCATAAAGGAAGCATGTGCATTGATTTGGTGTTTATATGTTTACCCACAAGCGACCTCTTTGTTGTGCGTTTGTAAAGATTCTTTCTGCATACCATCATGTGCATATAACCTGTACCATATGCATGTATTTGCATTTTTTTGCACTCACTTGCATATTATACCATGCATATAGATCCCGCGAACGAAGGACAAACGCAGGAGCAGCCGCTGATCGAATAGCCAGACGAAGAGCTCCTGCACCAGGAGTTGGTTTTTCCTCAACCAGAAGACGGAGGGTCGCTGATTATATCCGTCCCTGTTCCAAGGGGTTGCTTGGGGCAAAGCCCCACAACCCGGCAAACTAACTTAGATTAGTTTGTTAGTTTTCATAAGAATAATCAAAGGTAGACAAGACCATGATTTCTCCCAGCTCACATAATCTTGTTGATGATTACGCATCTGCATTAGGAGTTGATTGGAAACATCTGCATTAGACTTCCCGGCCACTCTGGCCCTAGCACCTATACATAGAGTTCGTAGGACGAGTGCCTAGAATTGCTAGGTACGAGTAGACACGAGTGATTGTACTCGTCTCGTAGGTGCTACTTTACAATATGACAGAAATCTTACTATTATGGAAGTTATTATATATACTTATGTTTTAAATGGAGACCGGACGGAGATTTTATGAGTTATTTACTGTTTATGTTATTATGCATGGGACTCCGCCTGTGTCGCATAAGGCCCGTCCGCTGTTCGCTTGGGATCGGCATAACATTGCTAGAGTGCTTATCTGGGATAATGGACCGGCGAAAGTTTTGCTTGTGCCATCTGAAGAACAGAGATACATTCCTACTGTTACACCTTGGGGAGCTTGTAGTCGAGGGAGGGCTGACCCGGTACGCTGAGGTATCGCTCCTAAGGCGGCACAACCTGGGAACTACAGAAGGGTTGAATCGAACTTGGGATGGGACAAGAGGAGATGGGGGGCATATGTGAGAACGCCGGGGGCTAGTAAGCATATGCCACCTGGTATTTCTAGTTATTCCCGGAAATTAGAAATCGATTCGAATCGCTGATGCCCACCAGGTGTGGGATGCCAGTATCACTGCCAGGTAACGTCGTAACAACTTAAACCATTTATGCTTATTCATGATTTCAAAGATCTACATGCTTGGATATGTGTGTATTTAATCATGCAAGTTATTATGTTGTCATGATCTTATTTATGCAAGTTATCTATATTATCCTGATCATGTAACTACTAAAAGAGAGATGGCAGCTGTCAAATCCTGCTATCTCCTAATAATATGATCTTGTTTAAAATCAATGGCTAAGGATCCACATGATTAGTAAGCAAGCTTTGCGTCAGCCGTAAGCCATTTCCATTAAGTTCTACTGAGTAATTAGTAATCAGAGTTTGCCCCTACTTTTGGAGCGCAGGTACCGAGGACATCCGGACAGCTGTTTGGAGGAGAGTAGAACCGGTGGGCTCGGTGCTACTCGCCTTGTTCATCATCTGCATGAGGACTACTTAAGTATTTTATTTCCGCTACGAGATATTTTTGAAAACGCTTCCGCTATATTTTGAACATGTATTTGATTTCATATATTTGGTCTGTAAATTAAGTCTATTAATCTCTAATTCAACTGCATGTGATGATGTAACTGTTGTGGCTCCATCGAGAGTCGGATGTGTTTGACGTCGGTTCCTCTGGGAATGGTGTTATCGAGAGCCAAAGAACTCTCGACGGACTACAGGTTTTAGTTCAGCCTAAGTACACTGCCAGCCAGTGGTGGCAGGCGTGCTTAGTCTAGATTAAGCAGGGCGGTTCCACCACATCTTATTCAATTTTGCTATCTGATTTCGATTTGTGCTAATCCTTGCTACCATATATAGCCTCCCAAAGCTCCACATATTTATTTCTGATCAGTACAGGTTCAACCTTTGCAATCGCATCGCTCACACCCTCACGATATCACAAACCAGCTACCGGTTGTACCGTCTCTTGCTTTGCATCGGTAAGAACACTTGTAAGAGCTTGGTAAGACGCTTTGTGTGATTCCACTACATATACACAGTAGTTAGTAAAAAAAATATACTTTTTGTGTGTTTTCTTGTTTTCTGCTAACAATGATAGGGCATAGCACTGCTCTGATGGAAAATATAAAGACATGTGAGAGCTACACCACATTGCAAACATCCACATCAAAAAGTTCAGGTATCAACTGGGAAACAATGTTTAATCATTTATATCAAGAAATATCACTTAATAGATTGAAACGCTTGAAACAACGAGATAGAACTGTCATGACTTATTATCAGAAGTTCAAATCTATATTGCCCTATTGTGATTTAGATGAATCTGATGAAGCCACTGAAATACATTTTTTAAATGGTCTTAATAAGAAAATTCAGAACAATCTTGTTGACGAGGAATATAATTCTCTACCTGATTTAATTGATCCAGCTTGTGAGATTGAGAATCAAATTAAAAATGATACATGTCTTGCTGAAATTAAACATGGTGAAACACATATTGTGGATGTTTTGCCTGCTACTAACCTTAGACAGGTTGTTGTGAGCGAGGATGAGATAGACAACATGTTGAAAAAAAAAAAGCAAACAAGTTTGATTTTTTTTCATATTTGCCACATTACACTGAACATGTAAACAAAGGTAATGATATGGGTGCAAAGATCATCCAAGGTGAAGAAAATTTAGTTGCACCAAATTTGCCCACAGTTCATGCTACTGTAGAGCAATCTATGGTGGAAAAATTTTCTAATGTACCTTTGTCACATGACTACTGTCTTGCTACTCCATGTGACAAAGAAAAGTTGTGTGCTAATTCATCTATTATTTTTACACCACAACTTGTGAATAAACTTGATGTTGATGTTGCTGAACCAATCGATTGTGCTGAAAATAATATTTTTCTACCTATTATTTGTGCGCATGATAAGCTAAAATTGTTATCTTCTTTAAAAACTTTGGGTTATATTGAATTTGATATTCTTTGTAATCTAAAAAAATTGAATGAGAAGCTTTTTGTGCATGCTGATTTGATATGGATATCTAAACATACATATCATTTCATTGGCAAATATGATAGTAAATGAGAATATATGATTCATCGAGTCTATATTTGTTCAAATATGAAATCTCCTTTTGTTGTGCAACAATTTGAAAAAGAGTGTTGTTTTAAGACGTTGACTCTACGGTCGGCTGCGCTTTGCTCTCCTTCCTCGCTTGTTACTCGGGCTATCATCAGATTAGCCTAGCGACTGAAGATCAGGAGAAGACAGCGTTCATCACGCCTTTCGGTGCCTACTGCTATACCTCAATGCCTTTCGGGTTGAAAAATGTAGGAGCAACGTACCAAAGGGCGATTCAAGCTTGCCTCACCGATCACTGGGGTGAACGTGTCGAGGCTTACGTTGATGATGTTGTAATCAAGACTAAGAACGAAGAGGATTTCATCGATGATCTGCGCAAAGTGTTCGACAGCCTGAGGAAATTCCGGTGGAAGCTCAACCCCAAGTGCGTCTTCGGTGTTCCCGCAGGTCAGTTACTCGGTTTTGTCGTCAGCAACAGGGGAATTGAAGCCAACCCCGAGAAGATCAAGGCTATCCTGCGCATGCACCCTCCCAGATTGCAGAAAGACGCGCAGAGGTTGACTGGGTGCATGGTAGCCTTGAGCCAATTCATATCACGGCTCGGGGAGCGCGGCATGCCTTTCTACAAGCTACTCAAAAAGGTGGACAGGTTTCAGTGGACTACAGAGGCTCAGGAAGCATTGGACGCTTTGAAGAAGTTCCTCACATCACCTCCTGTACTCAAGTCTCCTGATCGTGCCACTGCCGACTCACCAGCGGAAGATTTGCTCCTCTACATCTCCTGTACGACTCACGTGGTCAGCACCGCATTGGTGGTTGAGCGACCGGATGGGCAGCACAAGGTACCCAGACAACACCCGGTCTACTTCATCAGCGAGGTCCTCAGTCCCTCCAAAATCAGGTATCCTCAAGTACAGAAGTTATTATATGCAGTTCTCATTACCGCACGCAAGCTGCGCCATTACTTTAAGGAACATAAGATCATAGTGGTCATGGAGTTTCCAATCGGAGAGGTCTTGCATAATCGAGAGGCCACAGGGCGTATCACCAAGTGGGCTTGCGAGCTGGGGGCTCATGACATCGAATTCCTTCCTCGTACTGCAATCAAGACACAAGCACTAGTTGATTTCGTCTCCGAGTGGACTGAGCATCAAGTGCCTGAGAAACCAGAAATCATGGAGGTTTGGAAGATGTATTTCGACGGCTTGTTGAAGTTGAAAGGAGCCGGTGCTGGCATCGTCTTCACCTCGCCAGTAGGGAAAAAACTCAAGTATGTATTACAGATCCTTTTTTCGGTTTCTAACAACGCAACTGAGTATGAGGCCCTCCTTCACGGCCTGCGCATCACTGTATCACTCGGGATCCAGCGTCTAATGGCCTACGGAGACTCCTTGATAGTCATTAACCAAGTCAACAAGGAGTGGGATCGATCCATAGAAAGTATGGACAAATACTGCGAGGCAGTTCGTAAGTTGGAAGGCAGATTTCAGGGCATCGAGTACATTCACGTGAATCAGGATCGCAATGTGGACGCTGATAATCTGTCCAAGCCAGCTCGTCACGTGCCAAGGTACCTTCTGGCGTCTTTGTCCAAGAGCTTCATCATCCTTCCATTCAGCTAGACGAGCTGAGCACACCTCCCGACAGGCATATCTTAACTCTGGATACGCCGACTGATTGGAGGACCCCTATCATCAAGTACATCCTGAATGAAGAAATTCCAGAGAATAAAGCAGAGGCTGAGCGAATAGCAAGACGGTCTTCCAGCTATACTCTGATCAATAATGAGTTATACAAGCGAGCTGCCTCAGGAGTTTTGCTAAAATGCCTAATTACCTCATCAGGGCAGAGTTTGCTACAAGAGATACACGCTGGAATCTGTGGAATTCATGCCGCCTCACGCACATTAGCCGGGAAGGCATTCAGGGCTGGATTCTATTGGCCCACAGTGAAGAAGGACGCTGCCGAGTTAGTGTAGCACTGTGAAGCTTGTCAGTTCCTCACCAAGCAACATCGCCTTCCAGCACAGCAATTGCAGAATATACCGGTCTCATGGCCTTTTGCCTGCTGGGGGCTGGATATGATTGGGCCTTTCAAGAAAGCTCAAGGTGGATACACTCATGTGTTGGTTGCCATCGACAAGTTCACCAAATGGATCGAGTTCAAGCCCATTGCTTCTTTAACATTTGCTAAAGCGGTGGAGTTCATTCAGGACATCATCTTTCGTTTTGGGGTCATGAATTCAATATCACAGATCTGGGATCCAACTTCACGGGCTCTGAATCTTCGATTTCTGCGAACAAAGGTCCATCCGTGTCATGTATGTCTCGGTGGCTCACCGCAGAGCTAATGGGCAGGTCGAGCGAGCTAATGGCATGATACTGGACGCACTCAAGAAAAAGATTTTTGACAAGGACAAGAAGCTGGCTGGGAAGTGGATACGCGAATTGTCATATGTGGTCTGGAGCCTTCGAACACAATCTAGCAAAGCTCTCGCAGGGAATACACCCTTCTTCATGGTATACGGATTAGAAGCAGTCTTACCTGCTGACCTCAAGTTTGAAGCCCCACGTCTGGTTTTCAATAGCATCGTTGAGGCTGAAGCAACCCGACTCGAGGAGATCGACCTACTCGAGGAGGAGCGCCTTAACTCTGTTATTCAGTCGGCTCAATATCAGCAGACTTTACGTCGTTATCATGATCGGTATACGAGGCCTCGTTCCTTCTCAATTGGGGACCTGGTGCTACGCAAAGTGCTCAAAACTGCGGGACAGCATAAGGTATCTCCTCCTTGGTAGGGCCCATACATTGTGACAGAGGTTACTCGTCTAGGATCATATCGTCTATCTCAAATGGATGGGACTCCAGTCGGGAACTCCTGGAACATAGAGCATCTGCGCAGATTCTACGCATAGCTTTCTCTATTCCTCTATGACTTTTAAAGTTAGTAGTCAGTGTCATCTTTTGTACTCTGTCCTCACTTGTGTTCTATAAATAAATGTACTCTTGAGATGAAGTATTTAGTATTCTTTTTACTCGTGATGTTCACTCGTTGTATACGGGCAATCGACCTAGATTGTATGACCGACAGTATGGTGTTACATGCCCACTCTTACTCTTAACGGGGATATCTCCGGCCCCAACCACGAGAGCAATCGGCCTAGGTCGTATAACCGACAGCACGGTGTTACATGCTCTCATTCGAACTCATAATAGGGGAGCACTCAGGGCCCCAACAAAACAAAGGCAATCGGCCTAGGTCAGTCAACCGACAGCACGGTGCTACATGCCTTTGCAGGACCTCATAATTGGGGAGCATTCAAGGCCCCGACTGAACAAAGACAGAAGGGCATAGGTTTTGACGACCTACAGCTCGTCACTGCATGTCTTTGCTTCATCACAATACAGAATTCGTGTTTTTTGACTGTTGTATGTTGTTGTTCTTATATTCAGCTCAAACTCAGATCATGACAAGGTTACTTCTCTATGCACAGGAATAATCCTCAAGGTATGTATGGCATATTTTGATTTGCTCTTGAGAACTAACTTGGTTTTGCAGAATAAATACTCAAGATTGTTCACGAAAGATACAAAAACACATATAGACAGCATTCAGTTCATTACATCACATGAGGGGATCATTGTTCACTCATTATCACCGATAAGGAGCTCGGCAATCACTCGGGCCTCATCTTCATGCTCAACACCGTGATTCTCGTTTACTATTTTTCCTGGTAAACCTGCCAAGTCGATCTCAGGTTGTGCACTCTTGATGACCATAAGGACGCGAGTAAGTACGGTTTTTACTCGCTCGGACACTTTGGACTTCATATCATCCAGGAAGGTTGTTATTCGGTCACCGAGAGGCCGTGGTGCAGCTCTTTCTGGCACATAGATGTCCAGGATCTTGATCAAGGTAGTATTGGCATTCAAGGCAGCCTCCTTTGCCTTCTCAAAGGCGTCTTTCAGCTTGTTGCAGTTCTTCTGGCTAGTCTCATAGTTCTTTTTCAAGACCTCTGACACTTGAGCCTGATGAACAACATGATCTTGGGATTCAAAGTGCAGACCTCGTGGATGCTAGTACCTTCTTCATTCTCTCAAGGGTGCTTTGAGATCCTGCCAGTTCGGTTTCTTTGTCCTTAAGCGCTTGGCGAGTTAATGAATGGCTATTCTTCAAAGATTCCAAGGAGCTGGCAGTCTCGCGGAATGACTTCTCAAAGCCATCTCGCGATTTCTGTAACTATTGGTACTCATCATTTCTTTGGCGCATCTTCTCTTGTGGAATGATACAGTTCATATGCTTCTGTGAGCAAAGAATAGGCTAGTTGGGATTCTTGACGGGTTACCTCATGTTTTTTCTTCTCAATATCCAGCTGTCTGCGCAAATCTGCTGCTAGGTCTCTGGCTTGATCTCTGTCAGCATTAGCATTGCAGTGCTCTGTCTCCCGAGTCATAGCCGTTTGCTTCAGACGAGCAATCTCAGCAGCAGCAGCTGGTAGCAAGTCCTGAGTTTAGTTTGAGATCTCAAGTATTGGTGTATGGAACAGTTGTATGCGTACCTGCTGTTTCAGCTTTTCGTGCAGCCTCAAAGTCAGCCAGTTGTTGCCTCAGTGTAGTAACCTCCAGGCTGGATAATGCGGCAATTTTCTCATGGATTAAGTTGGCCTGCTGCATCCCACCTTGGAGTGTCTTTAGCATAGCCTACAGAGAGTAATTCGAGTTGTTCAAGCAACAGTAAGGTTAAAAACAGGTTATGTGCACAATTAACATACCTCGAAAGCTGTGAGCAACCCTGAGCTTGTGGGTGCCGGCACTATTTGGTGACTGCCATCACCTGCCTCAGTTGGAGAGGGTTGAATGCTGCCTGGCTCAGTCGGGGCTAGGGAGTCTGATTGTCCCTTCTCGACTTGATTAGTATCCTTGGATTCTTCAGTTTCTTTCTCCTGGGCCGACTCATGCGTTTTAGACGGGGGATGGGGAGTATCGCCTGTGTCGACCTCAGTCAGGCGTTCCTGCAAGCCAGTAGTTTCAGGTAGCGGCTCGGTGGCAGGTTCTTGTTGCTTTTCTTCTGGAGTTGCCCCGATTAAAGCCTGTTGCCAGTTCTCAGATGGCATTAGCACTTCATGCCCAGTCTTAGTGGCTTTACTCGTATGAGCGGCCTCATCGTCAGGAATATCTCCTGACGTTGGGCTCGTGAGGTTTTCAGATTTTACACTCTTTGTTCTCAGCTCTATTTTCACTCGTGGGCTTGTGGTCTCAGTTTTCTTTCCCCTAGAACATGTTGATAGTGATTCTATATCTTCATCAGAACATATGGTGAATGGAAGCTTACATGTATCTCTGATAATTTGTTCTAGATCCATATCTTTTGCTGTCAGATCAATTTCATCCTTCTCAGGCGGTAATATGGATGCACAAGGGGCTGAGATAGTGTCATCGTGGTGTTTCTTGGATCGCCTCTCACGATGAGACAGTTGAGCTTCTTCTTCTTCTTCTCCTTCGTCCTCATCAACTAAGCTACTCCAGTCAACCCCAGTTACTGTGCTGTCAGCTTTAGCTGTGGTATGGGAGGAATATCTGGATTTCTTAGCCTTGTCTGATGACTCTAGAGAGCTTGTCAGATCTTTGATCGTCCTCTTGTGTGCCCTCTGTCTGCGTGTCACCAGAGTACGAGTGGCTTTTGCCTTGATTCATCCCAGACCAGTTGTGTGTCTTCACACCACTTGAAGCAGCTGTTAGCTCGGGGGCTTTGGTGATGTTGCTCATATTGGGTTCTTGGGCGATCTGAGCTGTACGTCGTATCACAATGAATGTATGTTCTTCATTGTTTCCTGCGCCATGGGCAGCAGCAACAACGGCTTCCATCTCTTCAGTGGATAACTCGGATTGTCGCTTTGATAGCCCGACGGTTCCAGAGGTTGTCGGGTCTAACAGAAACTTGGATATGTTGCTCTGCAGTAATTTCATGAATCAGAATACGATTATGTGAAAGGATACTTAAGGAAATCACAGTAAGGTCACTTACAGTGGGAGTTGGATTCCATGCAGAATATGGTTTTGGAGTATCCTCGTTGTGAGCTTCACCTCTAAGTATCAACTCTACTCGGGCCTTGACATCAGCTTCAGTCATAGGTCGGACTGTTTCTCTAGTTGGATCACTAGCCCCGACATATAGATAAGCGGGGTAAATTCTATCTTTCAGAGGCTGAATGCTGCGGTACACAAAATCTATCACTACAGCATGGGCAGTGAGGCCTCTTTCTTTTAGATTGGCTATTTCTTCCAGCAGTGTGTCGACCTCAGTCTGCTCTTCAACAGTTGGGCCTTCCTCTCAGCTGGGCAGTTTGCTATCAGGTTGTCTCCCAGACCTCAAGGGGAGAGAGTTTCCATGATTTTCAATATAAAATCACTCGGCGTGCCATCCTCTTTTGTTATCTGGGAGGGGGATATCCAAATACACAGCTTTGCGATTTTTTCGCAGCTCAAAGCTGGCCCCTCCAGTCACTTGTAGCACTCCGTCTCTCAGACCGGCTTTGCAGTGGTAAAGGTATTTCCACAAGCCAAAGTGCGGGACAATTCCAAGAAACGCCTCGCAGAGGTGAATAAAGATTGAAAGTTGCGGGATTGAATTGGGATTCAGATGGGCTAGAATGATGGCATAAAATTGCAACAGGCCTCGCGCGAATGAGCAGAGGGGGAGACCTAACCCGCGGATGAAGAATGGCATGAACACCATCGCCTCGTAAGTATCCTCGGTTGGAGCAGCGTCATCTTTCTTCTCGCAGACCCTCCAGTTTGCCATTTCCTTTGGAGGCAGGACACCCATATCCACTAAGGATTGTTGCATGGGCTCGGTGATAATGTAGGGGCGGTACGCTAGGTTTGGTGAAGGTAACTGCCGGTTCTCGTTGTGAGGCAGGCCCTCAGTGGTGTTTCCACGCTCGCTCAAGGTCTTCTTCTTGGGAGCCATGGAAGTGGATGTCGAGGTTTGGATTGGGATTCGAGAAGCAATGGATGCAGTGGAACTTTTGGTTTCAAACAGCAATGGCGGCGGTCTCAGTGGGGAAGAATAGCAGTTCAGGTCTTGGATAAGAAAACTCTTGGTTTAGGGTATAGATCTCAAAGTAACCCTGACGCCGTCAGTAACAGTTGGCGTGGATTGACGGAACCGGTGGATATTGTTAAGATTAACTCGGATTTCTCGACGGTAACAGTTGAGTCGGATTGAACTGGAATTAAGTCGTTTATTTGAGTCGGGATAATTTCTTCAGCATAGCCATTCAGTCGGTATTCATGAGTACAGGTTCCGGTTCTCTATTACTCAGAGAATGAGTTATTCAGTCGGACCTAACAGTTTAAGTCTCGCCTGAACTCTGGGCATTGGCAAAGTGTGGTTTCCTTTGCTGTATGACGTTTTTGGTCTTGGTACAAAAAACTCAAAAGAGGGGAATTGAGTCGGATACAAGATTCCCAAGATGAGAACACAAAGACGAACTCAGAAACGAAGGATAAAAGATGGATTTCATTATATATAGTTCATCAAAGTGGATTACATATAGGTGGAGAGATTATCCTAATCTACTACTAACTACTACTACTGATATGGTGGTAGTGGTGGTGGCGGCCTACACACCGGTGGATGGCCCGGCCGGAGGCCCAGTAACGCGGCGACGCTTGGAGGCCGGAGCGTCGGCGTCATCTCCGCCGTCGTGGCCACCGTCGTCACCGCCATCGTGGCCACCCGGGCCATCATGACCACCCGGGTCGTCGTCGTCGTCTTCGTCCTCGGAGTCCTCCTCCTCCCTCTCCTTCACCGATCTCAATAAACACTGCTCTAAGGACCTGTTCGGGTTGCCTCGCATTGACCAGGTCGTTGACTCTACGGCCGGCTACGCTTTGCTCTCCTTCCTCGATTGTTACTCAGGCTATCATCAGATCAGCCTAGCAACCGAAGATCAGGAGAAAACAGCGTTCATCACACCTTTCGGTGCCTACTGTTATACCTCAATGTCTTTCGGGTTGAAGAACGTGGGAGCAACGTACCAAAGGGCAATCCAAACTTGCCTCACCGATCACTGGGGCGAACGTGTCGAGGCTTACGTTGATGACATCGTAATCAAGACCAAGAACGAAGAAGATTTCATCGATGATCTGCGCCAGGTGTTCAACAGCCTGAGGAAATTCCGGTGGAAGCTCAACCCCACCAAGTGTGTCTTCGGCGTTCCCGTAGGTCAGTTACTCGGTTTTGTCGTCAGCAACAGAAGAATCGAAGCCAATCCCGAGAAGATCAAGGCTATTCTGCGCATGCACCCTCCCAGATCACAGAAAGATGCTCAGAGGCTGACTGGGTGCATGGCAGCCTTGAGCCGATTCATATCACGGCTTGGTGAACGTGGCATGCCCTTCTACAAGCTCCTCAAAAAGGTCGACAGGTTTTAGTGGACTACAGAGGCTCAGGAAGCGTTGGACGCTTTGAAAAAGTTCCTAACGTCACCTCCCGTACTCAAATCTCCTAATCGTGCCACTGCCGACTCACCGGCGGAAGATCTGCTCCTCTACATCTCCTGTACGACTCACGTGATCAGTACCGCATTGGTGGTCGAGTGACCAGATGGACAGCACACAGTACCCAGGCAACATCCGGTCTACTTCATCAGCGAGGTCCTCAGTCCCTCTAAAATCAGGTATCCTCAAGTACAGAAGTTATTATACGCAGTTCTCATTACTGCACGCAAACTGCGCCATTACTTTGAGGAACATAAAATCATAGTGGTTACGGAGTTCCCAATCGGAGAGGTCCTGCGCAATCGGGATGCCACAACGCGTATCGCCAAGTGGGCTTGCGAACTGGGGGCTCATGGCATTGAATTCCGCCCTCTACTGCAATTAAGACTCAAGCACTAGTCGATTTCGTCTCTGAGTGGACTGAGCATCAAGTGCCTGAGAAGCCAGAAGTCATGGAAGTTTGGAAGATGTATTTCGACAGCTCGTTGAAGTTAGAAGGAGCTGGCGCTGGCGTCGTCTTCACCTCGCCAGCAGGGAAAAACTCAAGTATGTATTACAGATTCTCTTCCCAGTTTCCAACAATGCAGCTGAATATGAGGCCCTCCTCCAAGGTCTGCGCATTGCCATATCACTTGGGATCCAGCATTTAATGGCCTACGGAGATTCCTTGGTGGTCATTAATCAGGTCAACAAGGAGTGGAATCGCTCTACAGAAAGTATGGACAAATATTGCGAGGCAGTCCGCAAGCTGGAAGGCAGATTTCAAGGCCTTGAGTACATTCATGTGGATCGGCATCGCAACGTGGACGCTGACTTCCTGTCCAAACTGGGCTCGTCACGAGGCAAGGTACCCTCCGGCATCTTCGTCCAAGAGCTTCATCATCCTTCCGTCCAGCTAGACGAGCTGAGCATACCTCCCGACCGGCATGTCTTAACTCTGGATGCGCCGACTGACTGGAGGGCCCCCATCATAAAGTACATTCTGAACGAAGAAATTCCAGAGGATAAGCAGAGGCTGAGTGTATAGCGAGACGGTCTTCCAGTTATACTCTGATTAATAATGAGTTATACAAGCGTGTTGCCTCAGTAGTTTTGCTGAAATGCCTAAGCACCTCATCAGGGCAGAGTTTGCTAAAAGAGATACACGCTGGAGTCTGTGGAATTCATGCTGCTTCACGCACACTGGTCGGGAAGGCATTCAGGGCTGGCTTCTATTGGCCTACGGCGAAGAAGGACGCTGCCGAGTTGGTGCAGCACTACGAGGATTGTCAATTCCTCGCCAAGCAGCATCATCTTCCAGCGCAGCAGTTGCAGAATATACCGATCTCATGGCCTTTTGCCTGCTGGGGGCTGGATATGATTGGGCCGTTTAAGAAAGCTCAAGGGGGATATACTCACGTGTTGGTTGCTATCGACAAGTTCACCAAATGGATCGAGTTCAGGCCCATTGCCTCTTTAATGTCTGCCAAAGCGGTGGAGTTCATTCAAGACATCATCTTTCGCTTTGGAATAATGAATTCTATCATCACAGACCTTGGGTCTAACTTCACGGGCTCAGAATTCTTCGATTTTTGTGACCAAAGGTCTATCCGCATCAAGTATGTCTCAGTGGTTCACCCCAGAGCCAACGGACAGGTTGAATGGGCCAACGGCATGATTCTGGACGCACTCAAGAAAAAGATCTTTGACAAGAATGAGAAGCTGGCTAGGAAGTGGATACACGAATTACCGTATGTGGTATGGAGTCTTTGAACGCAACCTAGTAAAGCCCTCACAGGGAACACGCCCTTCTTCATGGTATATGGATCGGAGGCAGCCTTGCCTGCCGACCTACAGTTTGGAGCCCCACGTCTGGTTTTTAATAGCATTGCTGAAGCTGAAGCAACTCGCCTCGAGGAGATCAACTTATCGAGGAGGAGCGTCTCAACTCTGTTATTCAGTCGGCTCGATATCAGCAGACTCTACGACGTTATCATGATCGATATACGAGGCCTCGTTCCTTCTCAATCGGGGACCTGGTGTTACGCAGGGTGCTCAAGACTGCGAGACAGCATAAGTTATCTCCTCCTTGGGAAGGCCCATATATCGTCACAGAAGTTACTCGTCCAGGATCATACTGCCTATCTCAAATGGATGGGACACCAATCGGGAACTCCTGGAATATAGAACATTTGCGCAGGTTCTATGCGTAGCATTTTTCTATGACTTCTAGAGTTAGCAATCAGTATCACCCTATGTACTCTGTCCTCATTCATGTTCTATAAATAAATGTACTCTTGAGATAAAGTATTCCGTGTTCTCTTTCCTACTTTTTACTTGCGCTACTCACTTGTTGTGTACGGGCAATCGACCTAGGTCAGTCGACCGACAGTACGGTGCTACATGCCCACTCTTACTGTTGACGGCTATATCTCCGGCCCCAGCCACGAGAGCAATCGGCCTAGGTCAGATGACCGATAGCACGGTGTTACATGCTCTCGTTCGAACTCATAATAGGGGAGCACTCAAGGCCCCAACAAAACAAAGGCAATCGGCCTAGGTCAGATGACCGACAGCACGGTGCTACATGCCTTTGTAGGACCTCATAATCGGGGAGCATTCAAGGCCCCGGCTGAACAAATGCAGAAGGGCTTAGGTTTTGGGGGCCTACAGCTTGATACTGCATGTCTTTGCTTCATCATAATGCTCTTTCTTACAGCACTCATATTTTTTACTGTTATATCTTGCTTTTTCTATATTTGGTTCAAACTCAGGTCGTGATAGCGTCGTTTGTTTTCTCGGCATAGGAAACTCTCATGTACGTATGGAATATTTTAATTTGCTCTCTAAATTAACTTGGTTTTGCAGAGTAAGTAGTCAAGATTGTCGACACAAGATGCCAAAACACGTACACACAGCATTCAGTTCATCGTATTACATGGGGAATCATTGTTTACTCATTGTCACCTACAAGGAGTTCAGCAATCATGCAAGCCTCCTCTTCATGCTCAACACTCTGGTTCTCGTTTACTATCTTTGCAGGTAAACCTGCCAAGTCAATCTCAGGTTGTGAACTCTTGATGACCATAAGGGCGCGAGTAAGAATGGTTTTTACACGTTCAGAAATCTTGGACTTCATATCATCCATGAAGGTTGTTATTCGATCACCCAGAGGACGAGGTGCAGCTTTCTCTGGGGCACAGATGTCTAGGATCTTGATCAGAGCAGTATTGGCAGTCAAGGCAGCTTCTTTTGCCTTCTCAAAGGCGTTCGTCAGCTTGTTGCAGTTCCTCTTGCTGGTCTTATAGTTCCTTTTGAAAACATCTGACACCTGAGCCTGATGAGCAGCCTTGTCTTGGGATTCTTTGAGCGCAGACCTTGTGGAGGCTAGCACCTTCCTCATTTTATCATGGATGCTCTGGGATTCGGCCACCTCAATCTCTTTGTCCTTAAGCGCATGGCGTGTTAAGGAGTGGCTTTCCCTCAAGGACTCCAAGGAACTGGCAGTCTCACGGAACGACTTCTCAAAGCCGTCTCGCGGTTTTTGCAGCTGCTGGTACTCGTCATTTCTTTGGCGCATCTTCTCCTGTGGAATGATACAGTTCATACGCTTTTGTGAGCAAAGAATAGGCTAGTTGGGATTCTTGACGGGTTACCTCATGGTTTTTCTTCTCAATGTCTAGCTGTCTGCGAAGGTCTGCTGCTATGTCTCTAGCTTGGTCTCTGTCAGCAATGACATTGCGGTGTTCCATCTTTCGAGCCATAGCCACGTGCTTCAGGCGAGCAATCTCAGCAGCAGCAGCTGGCAACAAGTCCATAGTTTAGTTTGAGATATCAGATATTGGAGTATGGAAAAGTTGCATGCATACCTGTTGTTTCAGCTTTTCGTGCGGCCTCAGAGTCAGCTAGTTGTTGCCTCAGGGTAGTAACCTCAAGGCTGGATAGTGCAGCAATCTTCTCATGGATCAAGCTGGCCTATTGCACTCCACCTTGTAATGTCTTCAACATAGCCTGTAGAGAGCAATTCGAGTTGTTAAGGCAACAGCAAAAGTCAGTACAGGATATGTGCAAAGTTAGCATACCTCGAAAGCTGTCAGCAGCCCTGAGCTTGGGGGTGCTGGTACTAGTTAGCGACTGTTATCACTTGCCTCAATTGGAGGGGGTGGGGTGCTGCCTGGCTCAGTTGTGGCTAGGGAGTCTGATTGTCCCCTTTCGACTTGATCAGTATACTTTGGTTCTTTAGTCTCTTGCTCTTGGGCTGATTCATAGGCCTCAGAAGAGGGTTGAGGAGTATCGCCTGCATCAATCTCAGTTAGGCACTCCTTAGAGAAAGCGGCTTCAGATAATGGCTCAGTTGCAGGCTCTTGCTGTTTCTCTTCTGGAGCTGCCTCAGTTAATGCCTGTTGCCAGTTTTCAAATGGCATTGGTACCTCATGCACAGTTCCAGTGGCTTTATTCATATGAGCAGTCTCATCCTCAGGAATATCTACTGGTGTTGGGCTTGCGGGGTTTTCAGACTCTAAATTCTTTGATCCTAGCTCTGTTGTCGCTCGGAGGCTTGTGGTCTCAGTTTGTTTTCCCCTAGAGCATGTTGACAGTGACTCTATATCTTCATCAGAGCATATGGTGAAGGGGAGTTTGCACGTATCTCTGATAATTCGGTCTAGATCCATATCTTCTGCCGTCAGATCAATTTCATCCTCCTCAGGTGGCAGTATGGATGCAGAAGGGGCTGATATAGTGTCATCATGATGTTTCTTGGATTGCCTCTCACGATGAGACAATTGAGCTTGCTCTTCTTCTTCTCCTTCGTCCTCATCAACCAAGCTATTCTAATCAACTCCAATTAGGGTGTTGTCAGTTTTAGCTGCGGTATGGAAAGAATATATGGATTTCTTAGCTTTGTTTGCTGACTCTGGAGAGCTTGTCAGATCTTTGATTGCCCTCTTGTGTGTCCTTTATCTACGTGTCACCACAGTGCGAGTCGCTTTCGCCTTGGTGCGCCCCTAACCAGTCGTAGCTCGTGTCTTCACACCGCTTGGAGCAGCCGTAAGCTCAGGGGCTGCTTTGGTGATGTCGCTCACATTGATCTCTTGAGCGGTCTGGGCTGCACGTGGTATCACAATGAATGTATGCTCTTCATTGTTTCCTGCACCATGGGTAGCAGCAACAACAGCTTCCATCTCTTCAGTGGATAACTCGGATTGTCGTTTGGATAGCCCGACAGCTCCAGAGGTTGTAGGGTCTGACAGAAACTTGGATATATTGCTCTGCAGTAATCCTATGAGTCAGAGCATGATTGCGAGCAAGGTTACTTAAGGATATCATAGTAAGATTACTCACAGTGTGGGAGTTGGATTCCATGTAGAATATGGTTTGGGAGTACCCTCGTTGTGAGCTTCACCTCTAAGTATCAACTCTACTCGGGCCTTGACATCGTCTTCAGTCATGGATCGGGCTGTCTCTCTAGTTGGATCACTAGCTCCGACATACAGATAGGCGGGGTAGATCCTATCCTTCAGAGGTTGAATGCAGCGATACACGAAATCTATCACCACAGCATGGGCAGTAAGGCCATTTTCCTTTAGATTGGCTATTTTTTCTAGCAGTGCGTCAACCTCAGCCTGCTCCTCAACAGTTTGGCCTTCTTCCCAGCTGGCCAGCTTGTTGTCAGGTTGCCTCCCAGACCTCGAGGGGAGAGAATTCCCATGGTTCTCAATGTAAAACCACTCGGAGTGCCATCCTCTGTTGTTATCTGGGAGGGGGTATCCAAATAAACAGCTTTGCGATTCTTCCGCAGCTCAAAGCTGGCCTCTCCAGTTACTTGTAGCACTCCATCTCTTAGACCGGCTTTGCAGTGATATAGATACTTCCATAAGCCAAAGTGCGGGACAATTCCAAGAAACGCTTCGCAGAGGTGGATGAAAATTGAAAGTTAGAATCGAATTGGGGTTCAAGTGGGTCAGATTGATTTCATAGAACTGCAAAAGGCCTCGCGCGAATGAGCAGATGGGGAGACCTAATCCGCGGATGAAGAACGGCATGAACACCATTGCCTCGTAGGTGTCCTCAGTTGGAGCAGCGTCATCCTTCTTCTCGCACACCCTCCAGTTTGCCACTTCCTTCGGAGGCAGGACGCCCATATCTACCAATGATTGTAGCATGGGCTCGGTGACAATGGAGGGGCGGTACGCTAGGTATGGTGAAGGTAGCTGTCGGTTCTCGTTGTACGGTAGGCCCCCACTGGTGTTTCCGCGCTCGCTCAAGGTTTTCTTCTTAGGAGCCATGGATGTGGATGTCTCCGTTGGGTTGGAGATTAGAGAAGAAGCGGATGCAGTGGAGCTTTGATTTCAAACAACAGTGGCGGCGGTCTCAATGGGGAAGAACGGTAGTACAGTTCTTGGATAAGAGAACTCTGGTTCAGGGTATAGATCTGAAATAACCCTGACGCCGTTAATAACAGTTCGCGTGGATTGACGGAATTGGCGGATATCGTTAAGATTGACTCGAATCTCTTGACGGTAAAATTTGAGTCGGATTGCACTAGAGTTAAGTCGTCCATTTCGGTCAGGATGATTTCTTAAGAATGGTTGTTCAGTCGACATTCATAAGTATAGGTTCATGTTCTCTGTTACTCGGAGAATGAGGTTTTTTACTCGGCCTAGTGAGATTGAATCTTGGCCTAACTCTGGGCATAAGGAAGAGCGAGTTCTTTTGTTGCATGACGATTTCGTTTTTTCTTCAAAGAACTCAAAAGAAGCAATTGACTCAGAGGCACGCTTTTCAAAATGAGAACACACAGACGAAATCAAGAACGAAGGATAATATGATGGATTTCATATTATAAAAATAGTTCATTACAATAGTGGTGATTACATATATAGGCGGATTGTCCTAAACTACTACTACTAATTTATGGTGGTGGTGAAAATGGACGGCCCAGTGGCGCACTTAGTGGCCGGTGGACGGTCTGGCCGGAGGCCCGGCGGTGCGGCAGTGCTTGGAGGCCGGAGCATCGGCCTCGTCTCCGCCGTCATGGCTGCCGTCGTCGCCGTCGTGGCCACCCGGGCCATCATGACCACCGGGGGCATTGTCGTCGTCGTCGTCATCGTCGGAGTCCTCCTCCTCGCTGTCCTCCTTCTCCTCATCGGCGAAGTCCTGGAAGGTGGCGCGTCAGAGGCCCTAGCGCTTGGTGCGCTCCTGGGCGTCGTAGCCTTGGGAGTCGTCGGTGTCAGGTTCTGACTCGTCCTCCAGCGGCGGCGTCTCCTCGGGGGCTGGCTCCTCCTTAGTGGAGGAGCCGTCGTTGGAGGAGTCCCCGTCGTACGCGCCGCCGAAGAGCGTGTCGTCGGAGTCCTCATACTCCTCCTCGTTGGCACGGGCGCGTTTCTTCCCCTATCCTCCGGCCATGGCTGCGAGAGAGAGGGTGGGGAGTTCTTGGGGTTTTTTCTTGAAGAACTGGGTACTTGGTGGAGGCGTAATGGATGGACGGGAGATGGCTCTGCTCTTATAGTACGACCACCTCGTTTCGATCTCTGTGAACATGATTCAATGGGCTGCGTTGTTTCGACTTCCTCCACGCGTCAGTTATCACTTGGGCGAGCAGTGACTGTTGCGTGTTCGGAAGATTCCTGTTTTTTGGGGTTTTTTCGGGTAACTCCTTGGTACCTTCTGCTCGTTCCCTTTGGGTTAACCCCATGGGGTGTGGGATTTGTGGGAAAATTATTCTTTTTCCTAAAAGTTTGAGAAAATAGGAAGTCTGAGTTGGTTTTCTATGACTCGAAAAACTGGGAATGGGCTGGCCTGTAGCCCAACAGGCTAGCTAGGCCCAACATCCAGCGAGGCCGGAAGCTCACCCCACGCCCCTCTTTCCCTCTCTGGCCGCTAGACCCAGGCCGCCTGAGCCAATGACAGCCGAGGCCCGCTCGTCATCCCCTCCTCCAGCCGCTTTCCCGCGGGTCGCTCCTCGACCCTCCACCATCTCTGGCCGGTGGTCCGCTCCCTGATCCTGCGGCTCACCTAGGCCCGCCTGACCGCCACCCCTCTCTCCCAGCTCGCGCGCTCGACCCAGAGGCGATGCGGACTCGAGTCCAAATCGAGCCAAAGCCGCCATGCCGCCACCACCCCTTGAACCCGAGTCGGACTCGCACTACCGCCCAAGTTCTTCTCCTATAAAGGAGTCTCCTATTTCCTCTGCCATCTCTTTTCGCCATCGACCGCATGCCCAAACCCTAGGGCTAGTCGCCGCCTCCGAATTTCGCCATCGGAGCCGAAGGTGAGCTCCATCGCCGCCTCCTTAAATTCATCGTCTCCGCTGCATCTCCGGCCCTTTTAAACCCCATATCGTTGTTGTAGAAGTACCCTGAGCCCATTCCGCCAGTTCTTGGAAGCCGAAGCCGCCTCCCGTTGTTGTTTCACGAACGCTAGTCCCACCACTCGCTCGAGTTCGCCGCTGATCCCTCTCTGTTGCTCCGCCGCCGCATCCGAGCCCCTGGTGAGACTCGCCGTCTTCCCCTCTCTCTCCTAAGCCTATCCTCGCCGTCCCTGACGCCTTCCCGAGCCCTGGACCCGCCGCTCCGGCGAGCCGCCACTGCAAGCGGGCAGAATCCGCCATCCAGGAAGGTCATCGCCGGCCTACCCTTCTCCATTCTGTTCGAACCGGTAGATCTTGATCCAACGGCCATCAAGCGCCGGTGACCGGTCAATTCCGGTCAAATTCCGGTCATCCCGCCGCTTTTTGCTAAAAAGCGCCTCGCTTTTGCTAAAAAAACCCGCCGTCCAAGCTAGAAAAAGGCGAGCCCTATTTGTTTTTAAACCTAATTTTCAAAAAGTATTTACATTTCAGTCCTAACAACATTCAAAAGGCTATAACTTCTACGTTTTAAATCCGTTTTTGACGATTCTTGCGCTCACATGATCGTGGCGACATGTAGAATAATTTTAAATATATTTTATCTTCTATTTTATTTGTAATGATGTATTGTTTCTTATCATTTATGTTTGTTTGCTTGCATGTGTGATCATGTGAAGGCTTGTGCGATGTGATAAGATTGTGCGTAGACGTTGAGCAGCCTACTGAGTTTGAAGAACCACCTCCTAAAGCTTTTGAGCAGCAGCAAGGAACTTTTGAGGAAGGCAAGTATAACATAAACAACACCCAATAATTTTTTTAATCATTGCATGTGCATTTAATTTTGTCTACCTGTAAAGTTTTACCTAGCTACTTTATTTCCTTATATATCTACCTTTTGGGATGCATATGGTTAAGTTTTGCTAGGTTCTGCGTGAACACATATCATTTTGTTAATTAATTTTGATTAATGGTTCTATGCAATTAATTGTTGAGCTTGACCATTGAGCAGTTCAAGTCTGTGGTAAAACATGCTTTTTAGCAACATGGCTTAGGGAACTTGAGCAATGTGCTCGTGTGCTTTTGCGATTTTCTCCCTAAGGACTGGTTCACAAAGTGACCACCTGGGACAATAGTGCTACCAAGGTTGGAATGGGACGATCTTAGCTAAGTAATTAGGTCATTTTGGTTTTGAGTAACTTACCTGCGGGGAAAGAGAGGGAGTAAGCTTCTGTGGTCCTTGCGCTACCTCATGGTTGAGTGTGCTTTACATTATATGTATGTGCTCCTCCCTTTGGAGGCGGTCCCTACCGTTGCGGCGCTTGATTCCTTGCGGTTACTTTTTACCAACGTGATCTTTTGAAAGGCTTCGTAGTGTTGCTTGCTAGTCATCTCATCTAAGGTAATGGGGGTGAACAACTAGCATAGCTCATGACTTGTGGGTAAAGATGTGCCACCTCTCGAGAGTGTAAAACTGACATGTCAGCCGTGCTCACGGTTATGAGCGGCCCAGACCCTTCCCAGTGATTAGTTGGTTCCTTGGTTGTCTTGGTATGGATATGGTGATGGATATCTCTATTTAATGTTATTTAATTCTTATGCAATATCATTTGGGTTAATAGTGTTGCTACTAATTCGTAGTAATTAGGCTTTAATAAAAGTAATCAATTAAAAGCTAAAGCAGTCTGTCAGCTAACCCGAGAGCCTCATGGTTTATGTTATATTTGTTGGGTACCTTGTGCTCACACTTGCTTCTTTATATTTATTCCTTGTTGGGGGAAAAATCCAACCGCTGCCCAGTTGATGGAGGTATCGAAGACTATGTGCAGGACTAAGACGAGTACTAGGCGATTCGTTCACCAGTTGATGTCCCTGTGGCGCCCTAGTTATATTTTGTTTTACGCTTCTACAATGCTACGTTATACTCTAAGTTAATGACTTGTGTCATTGTGTAATAATGATATATTTAATGTTATGTACGTTTTATCTTTGACATGTGTCTGTGGTACTTTGTAATTTGTCATGTATATGCGAGACGTTTCCTAGCGCATATATATGTTGCATGGTTTTGTTCGTTGAAACCGTGCGTGACAAATTTGGTATTAGAGCCGTGTTGATTGTAGGACGAAAGCCTAGTTAGAACTATTCGCATTTAAGGATTTTACCTCCCCTTTGTCTTGCCTACTAACTTTAAAATGCTTAGTCTTTATTTTATTTTACTGATTAATTGCTCACTTTATGTTCAAAAATTTTTATTTATCCCTTCTGCCATATGGAACTTAACTCAAGTATTTCTATCGTTTTTATAGGTGGCATCACTAGGGTGCTTTTCCATAAGATTATATTTCACATATAATGTCTTGTTAGCACGCTTTGATTGGATGTGTGAATGCTTGTCATGATGAACTATGTTTGATTTGGTTCTTTGATTGATTGATAGTCTAGCTGTGAGATTTGTCCACAGTATAAACAGCTATGAAGATTAAATTAATTAATTAATTAATTTAGTTAGACCGTTTGGGTTAAATATCCATCTACTCTTTTGGTTCTCTCTACTTTATCAATCACCTTTGTTTATCAGTATGGTTATGTGCAACAACGGTTTACTCATATTGTCTCTACTACTGTAAACAGATGGTTAACACTAGGAGAGGCAATGGACCTGAGGACAACAACTAGGCAAATGGCCCTCAGATGCCCAATCGTTCGTAGTTGACTGGAGAACAATTCTACAACTTGCAGATGCAGATGATGGCCACTCTCAACAATACTGCCCAAGCCTTGCAGCATGTGCATGCCAACCCACCACAGCAGCAGCAGGACAGACGTGGGGACTTTCTGAAGGGACATCCGCCTACATTTTCTCACTCTGCGGATCCACTTCAGACAGATGATTGGCTCCGTGCAGTGGAGCGACAGCTTGACATTGCATAGTGCAATGATCAAGAAAGGGTCCTGTATGCTGCAGGACAACTTCAAGGTGGTGCCCTGGACTGGTGGGAGTCCTACAGACAGCAAGACAGAGAGCGTTTCACTTGGGCTCAGCTCTGTGAGAGGTTCAGAAGTCACCATGTGTCTGCGGGCATAATGAAGATGAAGAAGAAGAAGGAGTTCCTCTCTCTAAAATAGGGGAACATGACAGTCACTGAGTACCATGACAAGTTTCTGCAGTTTGCCCGCTATGCTCCTACAGAAGTTGCAGAAGACAGAGATAAGCAGGAGCACTTCTTGGAAGGCCTGAATGACCATCTCCAGTTACAGCTGATGATACCTTTGGCAACTTCAATCACCTGGTGGATCGTGTTTTACTCACTAAGCAGAAGCGCAAGGAGATTGATAAGAAGAAAAGGAAGCTCAACTCTGCGCCCACTAATAGCAACACTCGTCCTCACTACCCACAATAGCAGCAGTTCCAGCAGCAGGGTTACCAGTAGCGCCAGCAGCCACAGTAGATAGGGCAAACAGGTCAGGGTCAGAGCTACCAGAGTCAGAATCAACGCTCTACCTACCCATCTATGCAACAGGGGCCAACAAACCCCCTGCCCCTAATCAGGCTACCGTTCCTGTGGTCCGTAATTGCTACAAGTGTGGCGACACAGGGCACCTCGCCAACAATTGTCCTCAGAAGGTACAGCCCAATCAGCAGGGCGCTAGGCAAAACGCCTCACAACAGCAGTAGGGGTGCCCCAACCATCAGCAGAATAAGGCGCCACTCTGGGGCATGATGAACCACGTGACAGCAAAAACTACAGCAGAAGCTCCCAATGTTGTGCTTGGTACTGATAGATACGGGTGCTACTCATTCTTTTATTACCAAGTCATATGTTAAGCAACATAAATTACCTACTAGTACATTGAAAAGATCAATGTTAGTCACTTACCCAGGAGGGGAATTGAGAACCAATATAGTCTGCCCCAGAGTTAACATCAGCATAAAGGGGGTAGAGTTCAGTGCTAACCTAATGGTCATAGACTCAGTGGGAATTGATATAATCTTGGGTATGGAAACTCTAGTTAAGTGGGGTGTCAGAATTGATTGTGCTCAACGGACAGTTCACCTAGAAGCCTCAAGTGGTCAAGAAGTAAGGGTTAGTGCATCTGAACCTTCTGGGCATTTGCATCAAATGGAGGCCAGGCCTACAGATGGTATTCGGGTAGTATGTGATTATCCAGATGTCTTCCCTCATGTGTTGCCAGGTATGCCACCTGACCGGAATATTGAGTTTTTAATAGAGCTTTTGCCTGGCACTGCACCCATAGCATTGAGACAATATAGGATGTCACCTATAGAGCTCGAGGAGGTTAAAATGAATATAGATGAATTGTTAGCTAAAGGATATATCAGCCCTAGTTCCTCACCTTGGGCTTTTCCAGTTTTGCTTGTTGAGAAGAAGGATATGAATGCTAAGCGGATGTGTGTGGATTACCGGGCTCTGAATAAGATAACCATTAAGAACAAGTACCCACTCCCCCGCATTGATGACTTGTTTGATCAACTCCAAGGTGCTTGTGTCTTCTCCAAAATTGACTTGGGATTTGGTTATCACCAGTTAAAAATCCGTCCCTCAGATATTCCTAAGACTGCCTTCACCATTAAGTATGACTTGTATAACATTGCTAGAGTGCTTATCCGGGAAATGGGCCCGGTGAAATCTTACTTGTGCCATCCTAAGAACAGAGACACGTTCCTACCCACTTGTTGAGAGGAAGGTGGCCCGGGGGAGCTTTGTACTCATGGTGGGAGGCCGAGATGTCGGCAGGCTCGCCATGGGGGCACAACCCGGGGGTCAGGCGGGAGTGAATCGAACTTGGGATGGGATGAGTGGAGAAGGGGGGCTATATGTGATGAACGCGATGGCTAGTAAGCATACCCCCTGGCATGCATGTGAGAATGCCAAATATCACTGTCGAGCAACGTAGTAACTAATTGAATACCTTATGCTTATAATCATGTTTTCGAATACCACATGCTTGAATATATCCTGATGTTTTACTTTCATGCAAGTTCTTATTATTGAGAATATGAATCTATCCTGAGGAAAGGTGGCAACTATCAAATCCTACCATCTTGTATAACCATGACATTGTTTAAAATCAATGGCTAAGGACTTACACGATTAGTAAGCAAGCTTCGCGTCAGCCATAAGCCATTCCATTAAGTCCTACTAAGTAGTTTGTACTCAGGGTTTGCCCCCACTTTTGGATTACAGGTGCCCTGTTTCTTTGCTTGACTTCGGTTTTTGGGCATTTTGAGCAACTTCTTCTTTTCTTCATTCTTTTTCAGTTTTACGCTTTTCTTTTGTCTTTATGCTATTTCAAGTTACAGGTTGGTGTGTTGACAGTGCACTCATCAAGGGAGAGATTGAGAGCCAATGGACCGGCTTCATTGCTCTCCTGGTGTGATGAGTGATTGTCAACGAGCTCAAGTCCTCCGATGGCCTGGAGGCCCTCTGATGGACCGGAGATAGAGGATGATGAAGACCTCGATGGACTAAGGAAGAAGCCCTTCGATGGACTGGAGGCATGTCTCAGCGTCGGTCGGCCATGGAAGCTCGGTACACGGAGGGGCGGTTCGGAAACGGTGGTGTAAGCCCTCCGATGGACAACGAGGCGACTCCGATGGACTGGAGAAACCGGGTGCCACCGCGGTGCTCCAACCCGAGTGCATGGCACGAAGCCATGCGAGGGAGACTTTAGCGGCTTCGGCTCAAAACCGCCACCCAAGTTCAAATGACTTGGTGGGTTGGGCTCCGACTCGCCAAGATAGAAGATTGGGCCAAGACCCGGCCCAGGAAGCCAGCAGAATAAAGTTTTTCGGTTTCTGACTTCAAAACCGGGGAAAGCTTCCAGACTACTAGCTATGTGGCGTACATCCAAGCGAGGCGTGGAGAAGAAAAAGATCAAAGCGTCATCGTAGTTGTCCGATTGTATCATTTTCATTGCAGCCCCTTCTAGGCTTTCTAGAGTAGGGGTCTTAGTGTTAAATGGTGTCGTTAGGCCTTGGCTATATATACCTATGTGGCTGGTCATTTAGGTGACTCTTCCACCATTAGAAAACCCTAGGCTTAGTTTCCATGCAGCCAGTGCTTAAGAGAGAAAGGAGAGCTTTAGTCTAGGATTTGAGTCCCCTAGCTAGTGCTTTTCACATCAAGAGGGAGGATGAAGGGTGGTAGGCTGTAGAAACCTTTGTATGAACTCAATTTCATGATCAATCCAGCAATATTCCACTAAAATTCGAGTGCTTGTGTGCAGCCCTCTCCCTTCCCCTTTTTTAGTTTGGTTTTTGGGTGATTTCTCAAAGGCTTTTGGTGCTTTGTGCCTACGAGTTTTCCCCACTTCTTTTGGTGTTTTGGGATTGCAAGGACGTGGAGATTATGACTTAGATCATCTCAATCCTGCTGGATTGCCACAAGCAAGTAGATCTTGAGTTTTCCCTTTTCTTGCCCAAAGCTTGCCTCTTCACGAGATCTGAAATTTCCGCTAATCCCCTAGTCTTTTTCCATGGATCTTTTGGGAATAGCTTTGGAATAGTGCTCAAATAGCCTATGTCAATTTTTGTGAAGATTGGACAAGGTTTCTTCAAGTTTTAGGCAGTGTTAGCCTAAACGGTAAACGGTAAACAGTCGGTCGCCTATTGTTTAGGCATTATTCGGTGCTAAACGGCCATTTAAACGGGTTTAAACGGTATAAATGGCCAATTAAACGGAAACGGTTAACCACTGTTTAGCGTTTAAACGGTGTTTAAATTGGCTAAACGTCCGTTTAGGCGAACAGTGGTTTTAGGTTTGGAAACTCAAGTTCCAGGGTGCTACCGGACTATCCGGTGCAACCACCGGACTGTCCGGTATCCTACCGGACAGTCCGACGGCATGCACCGCACTATCCGGCTTAGGCCCTCATCCCAGCTCCTGTCGGACTATCCGGTCTCCACCAGACTGTCCGGTGAAGTGCATCGGACTATCCGGCGTAGGTCTGGCTGTTTGCTTTCGTTGGAGTTTTTGCCGTTTGGGTTTTGCTTCGTCCTTGCTAGAGTGATTCTCACCACTGGCCCATACTCATCGCTCTCTGATCATCAGTGAGACGCATTTAGGTGCGGAGTGGCTACGTCGGATCCTCATTTACGAGAGACGTTGTTTCGCTTGACTTACGATCTTGTGGTCATTGAGTCTTGTGCTTCCACTCGTTTGGTGTGTTCCCGTTCAGTGGGCGACACCAAGTGCTTGCTAGACACATTTCCTTTCAGTGGATGGTGTCTAGCGTTTGTTGTGTGAAGTGTGTTAGTTTACACCAGGGGGTTGTGAGTTTGAGTTTTTAAGTGCTCCTATTCACCCCCCCTCTAGTCACGCGTCTCGGTCCTACAATAACAAATTGTAACTCAACGAATCAACCAATAAAACATTAGAGATGGATTGATCATTTGAGATAGGAATGTTACCAAGACCTAGAACTTCTCCTTTGCCACTATCACCAAAGACAATCTCTTGTGAATCATGAGTGAGTTGCAAGGAGTTGAACATGCTTCTCTCTCCGGTCATATGATGTGTGCATCCACTATCAAGCGCCCAACTTGATCCACCAGAGGAGTAGTCCTACAAAACAAATCATGCTCTAGATTTAGGTACCCAAATAGATTTGGGTCCTTGAGAGTTAGTCACAAGAGCCTTGGGCACCCACACACTTCGTTTGATCAAGGTTTTCTTTGTGTAGGCACCCACTTACTTGACGACCATTTTACCACGATGGTCCCAAGTCAACATATAATCACAAGCATAGGACCTAGAGATGGGAACTTGAGGTTCTTCTTGTTTGGTTGACTTGGCTTGCTCACTTTCTTTCTTGCTCTTCTTCACCTTCTCTTGTGATTGGGAAGTGGTGGAGGAAGGTGAGTGAATCTTGTTCATCACATCATGCAATGTTGCTCCTTTCTTCCATGTGGAGCACTCTCGCCCATTGATTTTTTCAAGTGGATTAGCCACATCTTGAGGCTAAGTCCCGCCTTTCCTTTGTTGCCCCTTGCCGAAGGAGCCATAAGTTCCTCTTTTCTTGTTCCATCTTGTTTTGTGAACAAGTCATCCTTCATTGCTAGCAAGAGTGTCTTCACTTTATGCTCCAACATTCCTATCTTCTCATGATTAGCGGTATAAGCATCCATATCATGATAGTAACACCGATTACAACCATTACTAGTGGAGACATTAGAGTCATGGGCTACCTTGGGAGTAGTAGAAGTGGTCTCCCATAGTGTCCTATATTGTACTTCAAGGTCCTTGAATCGACCATTCAAGCTTGACATGCTTTCTTGAAGTTCAACATTAACACTCTTTAGGATGTCCAAAGAGGAGTTTGCCTTAGCAAGATTTTCATCTTTCTCCTCAATGGCAGATTTGGCTAGGGCAAGTTTCTTAGCCAATTTTTCCATCTTCTCCTCACTCTCGGCTAATGACTTCTCTAAAGCAAGGTTTCTTTCCTTCGCAAGGATGAGCAAGTCCTCTTGCTTGTCAAGAGTCATTTCTCTTTTCTCTAATTTTTCCAAAAGTTTCTTGATTACGTTATAGCTATTTAGCCCAAATGCTTTTATCATGTTTTGTTTTGAACTATGTTCTTCATCATCACTAGAGGATGAGTCATCGGATTGTACCTTCCTCCCTTTTGCCATAAGGCAAGTGAGGGTGTTGTCATCCTCGTCTCGGAGAGGTTGATGAAGAGACATGGAGTCGGTGTAGCCTTGTGGATAGCAAGACTTGCTATTCCTTCATCATCGGAGCTCGAGCTCTCATCATTCGAGTCCCACTCTTCACCCACATGAGCATTGCCACGTTGCTTCTTCTTGTAGTTCTTGCTCTTGTATTCCTTGTACTTGCCATTCTTCCTTTCCTTGAACTCTTCCTTCTTCTTAGGACAATCGGCTATGTAGTGACCAAAGTCACCGCACTCATAGCACCTTCTCTTCTTGTACTTGTCCTTCTTGTACTTGTCACCATACCTTCTCCTGTACTTGCTTCCACCTCTCATCATCTTTTTGAAGGCCTTAATGAACATGGCCACATCTTGATCTTCATTATTCGAGCTATCATCACTTGATGACTCTTCAACCATCTTCTTGCTTTTCTTAGCTTTGCTTGACTTGCTAGCTTCCACTTCATTTGTGGCTTGGAGAGCCATTCCTTTGCTTTCACCTTCATTTGGCACAATTGCATTGGGTATTCTTCCGGCGGCTGCAATTGCAGCTTGATCCGTCATCTCATGGTGTTGGAGTGTTGGCGGCTCTTAGCCTACCGGATTTTACTCCGCAAGTACATGGAGACCGCTGTAGCCTTTCACCTGGGAGTATTCCAAGGTATCGTATTTATCCATAGGGAAGCATTGAGATAGAGATATCAAACTATCATTCATCCAGCTGTTACTACTCTTTCACGTCAACCGATAGCTAGGAAAGGTTGACACCAAACACCATGGGATACAAGCCAAGTACCGTTGGCAAGAAAACAGGTAAAGCTAGGAGGACAACCAGACAGGGACTGCTATATGGTCTTCTATCTCTGCTAGCATACAAGAGCTATCCGTTCTAAGGGTCGAAATGATCTCAACAGAGTTATGACTTACGTCGAGCAAAATTCTGGCGCCTCGAGGGGTCAGGGGGTAGATAGTAGAGCACCGAAGGAGACCCGGCTAACGCTTACGGGCCTACCGAACGAACGGGCCTGGGATACACAGGCACACCACACGCTGTCACCGTGTGGGGCTACCAAGCAAATCTGCGTGGATAGGCTGGCACGCAACAAATGTATTCAAGCGAAGCTTGAACAACATTAGTTCATCCTTGGCCAAAGGAGAGGAACTAACCAGAGCCTAGCGTATAGGTTGGATTGTAACACCGGCAAGCATAACAACGATCACTCTATTCTATTCTAGTTTACCACAACTCAGGCCTCAACTTGGTATGCCCAAAAGGAAAAAGGTGCTTAACAGCTGCATACATACCAAGCGAGTAACTAACTAGAGCAGAAGATAAGAGCATAAAGTAGAAACATGAAGTACTTGCACTTGTCAATAATAGGGAAGTAATGCTCTAGATAAGTGTTGACGGCACTTAAGCGCGTCAAACCTTATACTGCAAGCGCACAGTATCGTGGTAGCTTTTCCCCAGGATGAGTATCTTGGGTTTGTCAATCCAAGGATAATTATGCTTAAGATATTATTAATCTAATATTAACTTAATTACTAGCTAGTTCTAATAAATCTAAACAAGCTTAAAAAGGGATTAGAACTACTCTAATAATACTTCTAATTATGCTCTAATTATACTCTAATTAAGGTCTAAACGAGATCCAAACTATAGCATAAAATGATAGAACAAGTATTAACGAGATTGATATGGTTTAACGTGGCAAAAGGATCCACAAGAGATATGAGACAAACAACCTATGTACTAAGAACCACCTTGAGATAAAATCTAAACATAAAGCAAAGATTAAGCATGATCATGAATGTCAAAAGCTTACTAGAACCTTTCTCCAGCCCTACTGTCACTAGAACCAGTTAATCGACGAACTAGCAAACTTTAACCATCTCTAAGCATGAGTAGATTCAATCAACTAATTAAAGTAAAAAGATCTACTAAAAGAACATGCTAAGCTTATTATCTGGCCAGATATAAACATGTCGGAATTAAGCATTGCAAAGATATGGATCATAAATCATGCATAAACAAGAAGCTAAGTCTAAAAGACAAACTTTATTGATCAAATCATCAAGGTTTCATCAAAGTAGCATAAGAAGTACGAGAAATTATTCGAGATACATCACGAAGTTGAAGCACAATCGTCGGGATGAACTCGACGAAGAACTCGACAGAAGATGAACTCGAACAACCCTCGGGAGGGCCTGGGTCGGCCGACCAGACCCCTAGGGGTCGGCCGACCAGCCCCCCTCCTGTCTCCTCTTGCTTCCTCCTTTCGCCGAGATGCGCCTTTCGCCGAGTTGAACGCCTTTGGCCCCCGACCTCTGCCCTAGACTCTCGGCTTACAATGAATTTGCGGTGGACAATGATGCCTCTCCCCTTGGGAGGCCATATATTTATACTCCGGAGAGTCCCCTATACATGGAAACTAATAGGTCGGTTCTAAGAGTCCTAAAATACCTAAAACTCTTATTTCCAAGTATATATAAGTTTCCAAAAGAGTCCGGGACGTCCATATATTTCCTTGCTTGGAGATGAAGTCATTGATAGAGTCCTTCCCGAAATCACCTTTCCATATTCTGCAGCCTTTAGTAATTCGACCATAACTTCCTCATCTGAAGTCCAATAAATGCAAATTCGGACATTTTCGTGTAGAGCTCGAAAAGTTCTACAACTTTGTCAATTGGACTTTCTTCATTTGACGTCGTTAAAGTTTCCAAATTTGGCCCACAAGGTGCAGCTGTCCTGAAATCCGAGAATATCTCGCGATTTATTTGGAGTTTGGATTGGACTCTTGATAAACCTTCCTTATCTTCATATTCTTCATATCCAAACAATCCTTAGCTTCTGGAATCTTCTCCATAATGGGCTTGGGCTTTTAATTGCTCTCTTTTAATTAATCATCTCTCCTCCTTGGACTTGTAGCATAATCCTATCTTCGAGAAATCCTCAAAATATCACATTTATACCCTATTTTCCTGCAAAAATTAATATTGCACAAAAACAAAGAGCATTCTCGAAAACGGGGTTATTTGTTAGCAAAACAAGACTAAATCATAATATTAAACCCTGAAAATATATAAAATCATAAAAAAAAGAGCATAATTTTAGTCAATATCTTGCGTCAACAACATCCCCACACTTAGATCTTGCTAGTCCTCGAGCAAAGGATCGATAAACTTATATAAAAAACTCTATTTAAGAAAATTCTAAACAAATACTTTTCAACTTAATCTTACGTTAGAAATCAATCAAATCATAACATGGATTTTAAATCGACTTTTATGCATATAGATCCCCATAAAAATTATCAAAGTCAAATGAATCATAGCAATGCCAAAATTTTCTTTCAGAATCATAAAAGAGGGTTTTAGAAAACGAAACTTTCAAAGATCAAGAATTTACTTGCCCTTTACTAAGCTCTCAAAAGACACTCTTTATAAGTGGCTATCCTATAAAAATTTACTCTCAAAATCCTCTTCTCACAGGAGTATATGTGGAGCTTGGTAAAGGTTTAGCAAAGCTAATCATTTTATTGTCCAGCTAAGTTATCTCTCTAAAAATCATCTAATCAACTCAAATTATCTTGGTCATCGAAATAAGAAACTAAATATATAAAGAGACAAGGAAAAGAAGATATAGAAAGTGGACATGTGCAATAATATAATGAAGTGGAATAATTTCCGGAATTTGCACATGGTTGGAAAAGTAAAAGTTTTTGCTCATTACACTGATAAGATTATTTAGACTTTCACATCTCTTCTCCAAACTCTCCAAATTCTACATTTATTTTTTTCTTTTCTCCCCCTTTCTCCTTTTCCTAATTCTACTTGCGACCACTTGGTCATTTTTTTTTATATATAACCTAATTCTACAAGCGACCACTTGGTCATTTTTTTCTCCCACTCTTTTTTTTTTATGCTAGGCGCCATCCCTCTTCTCTCTTTTTTTTTTTTCTTTTAATGGTGCCCTACCTCTCTTTACCATCATTTTGGAAACAATTGCTTTTTATGACAAGATTATTTGAGCAAAAACTTTACTTATATAGGTAATGATGAAATAATGAGAAGAAATTTGACTCAAAGGATTTAAAGAAATCGCTCTTTTATTGTAAGCAATTGAATTTATAGAAGGCTAGCAAAAGATGAAATAAAGATGACCAAGATTATTTAAGAGATCAAATTTTCTAAAGAGATCAAACTTAACCAAACTCACATGAGATAACTTGCTTATAAACTGGCTTTCATAATCTAAGCTCTACTAGGAATTTTAACTCTCTCTTAACAAAGGGTTTGTAAAACTTGATCAAAGAAGAGAGGTTTTATGAAAAAAAAAAATAGATACACCTCTAATCTTTTTCTTAATTAAAAACTTTGGCAAAGCTATAAAACATAATCCTCTGATAAAGATATGGGTTATGCATTACTAATCAATCTAGTAATCACCACATTAATCAAATCATGAAAACTTAAGTAAGATTAAATATCAAAGTAAAAATAAAGAATAAACTTAAATAAAGAGAGGCAATTATTCAACACACATTTTATTAATATAATAAGACCTAATAAAATAATTTCATAGACTAAATATATAATACTTTAATAAGGCTTTAATAAAACCCATATAAAACAAATACTTATTTATTTATACGTCCAATTAGACGTTTTATTTAGATATGGGAGGTAATATAATAACCTCCCCACACTTACACTAAGCAAAGCTCTTAAATTTCCCTAATCCACATTGTCTGAACTGAATTATTCCTCAAAATTATTAGGGAAACAACAGAGACTATGCCATAAAAATTTGAACTTAAACCGACGAGGAAACACGCTGGGTCGGCCGACTTCGACCCTCCTGGTCGGCCGACCTGGGGCTATCCTCTGGCCAAAAGGCCTCATATTGAGTCGGTAACCTTATTTTCTAATTTAAAATAAATATAGATAGAAAATTTTTAAAAACAAGAAACTAAACTCTACTAAATATATACAAAGATGCGAAAAATAAATAAAACTAGGGATTTAGATCATAGTACGGTACCTTTACTTCCTTGAATTCATATGTATCAATATAATTGATTTCAAATTTGTCCTCTTCAAGGAAAACTTTAAGTCTTTGACCGTTGACCATGAATCGATTCCCTTCTAAATCCATAATAGTAACTGCCCCGGTAGGTGATACATCATGTACTATATAAGGTCCATCCCATTTACTTTGTAGCTTACCTTTTCCAAAAAGTTTGAATCTTGAATTGTAAAGAAGAACCTTATCACCTTCCTTGAACTCTTTCTTTTGGATTCTTTTATCAAACCATCTCTTAACCCTTTCCTTATAAATACTAGCACTGTGATAAGCTCGTAGTCTAGCTTCATCAAGGGTACTTAGTTGAATCCTTCTTTTGATCAAAGCAGCGTCTAAATCTAAATTTAATTCCTTAATAGCCCAATAGGCCTTGTGCTCCATCTCTACTGGTAAATGATAAGTCTTTCCATAAACAAGCTGATAGGGTGTCATTCCAATAGGGGCTTTAAATGCAGTTCTATAAGCCCAAAGAGCATCATTAAGCTTCTTTGACCAATTTTTACCACCTTTAATTACTGTTTTTTTAGAATATCTTTTAATTGTTTATTTGATGTTTCGGCTTGGCCATTTGTCTGTGGATGATAGGCTGTAGAAACTCTATGCTCGATTCCCATCTTTGCTAGATAATTAGTAAATTCTTTTCCAACAAAGTGTGATCCTCCATCTGAGATAATAACTCTAGGAACTCCATATCTTGGAAAAATATTATCTTGAATCATTTCAATGGATTCCCTTGTAGATGCCTTTTTGCATGGTATAGCTTCTACCCATTTTGAAACGTAATCCACAGTTACCAAAATGTACTCATATCCATGTGAATTTTCAAATGGTCCCATGAAATCCATTCCCCAGACATCAAATAAATCTATCTGTAAATTATATGTGAGAGGCATTGAATTTCTTGAAGTGATATTTCCAGACCTCTGACACTCAGGACAAGTGGCTACAAATTTTCTTGCATCTTCATGCATTTCTGGCCAATAAAATCCACTCCCCCATACTTTAGCTTGGGTTCTAAAATGACCATGATGTCCTCCATATTCTGCAGAGTGGCATTTCCTCAAAATCTCCTTTCTTTCCTCTGCAGGTACACATCTTCTAAGGACACCATCTGATCCATATCTATATAAGTAGGGAGCACTCCAATAGTATTTCTTAGCTTCGGCCAGAACTCTTCTCTTAGAATTATAGTTGAGGTGTGGTAGTGGTTCTCCTCTTATAGCTCTTATCACATCTCTCATCCATGAATCTTTATCTAGGACCGCATACAGAGTGTCATCTCTTAGTGCATCTTCTATTGGTGAACCATCCTTTCCATGATCCATCCTAGATAAGTGATCCGCCACTACATTCTCAACTCCCTTCTTGTCTCTGATCTCTACATCAAACTCTTGTAGCATTAATATCCATCTAATTAAACGAGGCTTAGCATCCTTTTTAGTGAGTAGGTACTTGATAGCAGCATGATCAGTGTAGACTATAACCTTTGAATTAACTATATAGGATCTAAATTTCTCAAAGGCAAAAACTACTGCTAACAACTCCTTCTCCGTAGTAGCATAATTGACTTGAGCCTCATTGAGAGTCTTACTAGCATAATAAATGGCATGTACTTTTCCATTTTTCCTCTGTCCTAGCACGGCTCCCACTGCATAGTCACTGGCATCGCACATGATCTCAAAAGGAAGATTCCAGTCTGGTGGTTGAATGATCGGTGCACTAATAAGTAACTCCTTAATCTTTCTAAAGGCAACCTCACACTCCTCAGTGAACTCAAATGGAATATCCTTTTGAAGAAGATAAGTAAGGGGCTTAGCTATTTTTGAAAAGTCCTTAATAAATCTCCTATAAAATCCAGCATGTCCAAGAAAGCTTCTTAGAGACTTAATATTAGTGGGTGGTGGCAATTTTTCTACCGTCTCTATTTTGGCTTTGTCTACTTCAATTCCTTTTTCCGATATGATGTGTCCCAACACAAGACCTCTTCTAACCATAAAATGACACTTCTCCCAATTTAACACTAAATCAACCTCTGTACACCTCTGAAGCACCTTTTCTAAATTCCTTAAGCAGTGGTCAAAACTAGTGCCATGGACTGAGAAATCATCCATAAAAACCTCCATAATGTCTTCAATAAAGTCTGAGAATATTGCCATCATACACCTTTGGAAAGAAGCAGGTGCATTACATAGACCAAAAGGCATTCTCCTATAGGCAAAGGTTCCGTATGGACAAGTAAAGGTAGTCTTGTGTTGATCGTCTGGATGAATAGGAATTTGGAAGAAACCAGAATATCCATCTAAATAGCAAAAATGGGTATTCTTAGCTAGTCTCTCTAACATCTCATCTATAAAGGGTAGCGGGAAGTGATCTTTTTTAGTGGCTTTATTAAGTTTCCGGTAATCTATGCACATCCTCCAACCAGTCACTGTCCTTTGTGGAATTAATTCATTTTTATCATTTTTAACTACGGTTAAACCTCCCTTTTTAGGCACACAATGGACTGGGCTTACCCACTCACTGGTTGGTACTGGGTAGATAATTCCGGCGTTTAAAAGTTTGATTACTTCCTTTTTCACTACAGACCTCATTTCATTACTCATCCTCCTTTGATTGTCAACCACTGGCTTGTGGTCCTCCTCCATTGGAATCCGGTGAGTACAAAATGCTGGGCTAATTCCTTTTAGATCTGCTAGAGAATAACCAATTGCCTTCTTGTGTCTCCTCAACACTTCCAGTAGCCTTTCTACTTCTTCTGGACTTAATTTATCACTGATGATTACTGGGTAAGTTTTATCTTTTCCTAGAGACTCATATTTAAGTCCATCAGGTAGTGGTTTTAGCTCTACATCTGGCACCTCCTGATGATCTAGGTCGCCTAGTGGCTCTACTGGAGTGTCTTGGGTTTCTTCAATATTTTGTTCAAGTTGATTAGTGGCAATGGTTGTTTCCTCGGAGAAGAAACCTTCCTCTTCTCCTTCTAGGACTAGTTTTAAAGGCTCTCTAAAAGCATTTATATAATTAATACTCTCTATCTCCTCTATATCGGGAGTGAGATTAATGGGCACTTTAGATGCCGGTAGGAAATCAAAGTCATATTTTAAACCATTAATATTAAGCGTGACTTTTCCTTTTTCATTATTAACTACAGCATTAACCAACTTAAGAAAAGGTCTACCAAAGATTAAATTAACATTATCATCATAGACATTAATCACATAAAAATCAGTTGGTATAATTTTATTAGCAAAGTTAACTTCAACATTTTTAATTAAGCCTACAGGTTTAATCATTTCATTACTAGAAAGTTTAATCTTAAGATTAGTAGAAACTAGACATGGTTTATCACATAACTTAGAATAAACTTCATAGCTCATTGTACTTACCTGGGCTTCCATAGAGCAGTGTATGTTGTTGAAGTCTTCGTTGTTGATGGAGCATGAAATTCCAGTTGAAGATTCCTCAGGCGACAGCTGGACGATAACCTCCTCAGTAAGTGATGACTCCGGCTTGACTTCGATCACTCGCTTCACTTCAGACACAAAGTCACTATCCAACTCCTCCTCTTGGAACAATTTTTGCAGCATCTCCCCTGTGTCTTGGCTATCAGAATTCCTCCTTAGTGGTATTTCTGGTGGAAACAGCTCCTCCTCTTCCACTAAGTCTTCTGGTGGGAGTGGTCCTGCACACTTGAGTGTAGCTCCAAAATCCACTGGCATCCAGCTCATTCTCTCGAACTCAGTCAAAGGTTTCGCACTGGCAAGACTTCTGTGCTCCACACTCTTGACATCCTCTTGAGGTGCAAAGCTTCCAAAGTCTTCCTCATCAAATGCATATGAGACTGGAGTCCTTTTGGCAGGTAGTTGGTCCTCAATTATGGCAGGTGTAGGCGCCATAAGCTCCTCATCTGGCTCTTTCACTCTTCTGTCTTTTCTCTCTCTTTCACTCTTGGAAGTCAAAAAAATGTTGGACAGAACTCTGGTGGCTTCTTTGCTTGAGTGGCTCATGAGTGATCCTCCTGCACACGTGTTCACATGCTTGAAGGCTTCTGACGTCAGACCAAAGAAGAATATGTGAATAGCCATCTCTGGTGTCACTCCAAGTGGTGGTCCTTGCAGCAGCAGATCGTTGAGTCTCTCCCAGGCTTCGTCGATGTCTTCATCCGTCTTTTGCTCAAAGTTCCAAACCTCCTTCCTCAACTTGTGCACTCGAAGTATAGAGAAGAACTTGGTGAGAAACTTTTGTTCGAGCATTTGCCAATCTCCTTGAGCTTCAATTGCGGCAACTTGGTACCATCTCTTGGCTTTATCGACGAGGGTAAATGGAAAGAGGTTCCACTTAACCCACTCTACTGGGACTCCATCTTGATGGAAAGTGCGGCACACTTGGTTGAGCTTCTCCAAGTGCTTGTAAGGATTCTCGTCGTCTTCACCACTGAACAGATTTTCAGCAGCAATCCGGATGATTCCTGGCTTTAGCTCGTAGGATTCTGCTTCCGGCTTCTTGTTTGATTCTTGAAACTTCAAATCTTCAGCTTTTGGAGTTGAAAACTCCCTAAGAGTTAAGTGTTGAAGATCTTCAAGAAACGTAGTCATATCTGACACAAAAAATAAAAACAAAACACAAACAAAAGATCTATGACAGCAAAAGTTGCTGGGTTAGTTTGAATGTAGAACGAACACAAGAACGGATAATAAAACAAAAAACTAAATTAGAGAACTAAGAACGTAATTAGATATCTCTAAATAACTAGAACCAAATCTAAACACAGAATAAAGAACTAGCACACAATTAGAAAAACTATTAGCAAACAATTAGAACAAGATTAACACACAAATAGCAAACTAATCTCACTATTAAAACTAGTAGTAAAAAAAAGTTAATAAAAGATTTACAATAACTTAAACGATAAATATCCCCGGCAACGGCGCCAGAAAAGCTTGTTGACGGCACTTAAGCGCGTCAAACCTTATACTGCAAGCGCACAGTATCGTGGTAGCTTTTCCCCAGGATGAGTATCTTGGGTTTGTCAATCCAAGGATAATTATGCTTAAGATATTATTAATCTAATATTAACTTAATTACTAGCTAGTTCTAATAAATCTAAACAAGCTTAAAAAGGGATTAGAACTACTCTAATAATACTTCTAATTATGCTCTAATTATACTCTAATTAAGGTCTAAACGAGATCCAAACTATAGCATAAAATGATAGAACAAGTATTAACGAGATTGATATGGTTTAACGTGGCAAAAGGATCCACAAGAGATATGAGACAAACAACCTATGTACTAAGAACCACCTTGAGATAAAATCTAAACATAAAGCAAAGATTAAGCATGATCATGAATGTCAAAAGCTTACTAGAACCTTTCTCCAGCCCTACTGTCACTAGAACCAGTTAATCGACGAACTAGCAAACTTTAACCATCTCTAAGCATGAGTAGATTCAATCAACTAATTAAAGTAAAAAGATCTACTAAAAGAACATGCTAAGCTTATTATCTGGCCAGATATAAACATGTCGGAATTAAGCATTGCAAAGATATGGATCATAAATCATGCATAAACAAGAAGCTAAGTCTAAAAGACAAACTTTATTGATCAAATCATCAAGGTTTCATCAAAGTAGCATAAGAAGTACGAGAAATTATTCGAGATACATCACGAAGTTGAAGCACAATCGTCGGGATGAACTCGACGAAGAACTCGACAGAAGATGAACTCGAACAACCCTCGGGAGGGCCTGGGTCGGCCGACCAGCCCCCCTCCTGTCTCCTCTTGCTTCCTCCTTTCGCCGAGATGCGCCTTTCGCCGAGTTGAACGCCTTTGGCCCCCGACCTCTGCCCTAGACTCTCGGCTTACAATGAATTTGCGGTGGACAATGATGCCTCTCCCCTTGGGAGGCCATATATTTATACTCCGGAGAGTCCCCTATACATGGAAACTAATAGGTCGGTTCTAAGAGTCCTAAAATACCTAAAACTCTTATTTCCAAGTATATATAAGTTTCCAAAAGAGTCCGGGACGTCCATATATTTCCTTGCTTGGAGATGAAGTCATTGATAGAGTCCTTCCCGAAATCACCTTTCCATATTCTGCAGCCTTTAGTAATTCGACCATAACTTCCTCATCTGAAGTCCAATAAATGCAAATTCGGACATTTTCGTGTAGAGCTCGAAAAGTTCTACAACTTTGTCAATTGGACTTTCTTCATTTGACGTCGTTAAAGTTTCCAAATTTGGCCCACAAGGTGCAGCTGTCCTGAAATCCGAGAATATCTCGCGATTTATTTGGAGTTTGGATTGGACTCTTGATAAACCTTCCTTATCTTCATATTCTTCATATCCAAACAATCCTTAGCTTCTGGAATCTTCTCCATAATGGGCTTGGGCTTTTAATTGCTCTCTTTTAATTAATCATCTCTCCTCCTTGGACTTGTAGCATAATCCTATCTTCGAGAAATCCTCAAAATATCACATTTATACCCTATTTTCCTGCAAAAATTAATATTGCACAAAAACAAAGAGCATTCTCGAAAACGGGGTTATTTGTTAGCAAAACAAGACTAAATCATAATATTAAACCCTGAAAATATATAAAATCATAAAAAAAAGAGCATAATTTTAGTCAATATCTTGCGTCAACAATAAGCAAATGAAATACATTATCGAGTACTTCCGACTGACTCTGATACAGCAAACCTTCTCTAACACCTAACTAAACAATGTTTTCACAATGGAAGCCCCTCCCGTGGGGAGCCTCCTAGAGGGAGAAAGAGAGTTCACATGGTGTGAAATGGTACATTTTGGAGTGGGGGGAGTGCCCCTCTATTTATAGGGCGAAGAAGGTCGGTGGGGGCAGCAAGTCGGTTGGTCGGGCGGCCACGTGGGTGCTCGGCCGACCATCACGGAGGTCGGCCGACCAAGCCCATGGTCGACCGACCTTCCCCCAAGTCGGCCGACCGTCCGATGCACCGCCTCACTTCTCCAACGCTTAAGATGCCTTCTGGAAGTCGGTTTCCGTGGATACACGTATTGAACATGTCCGAACGGCCAAGTAATGGGCCGAGGGTCTTTTAGGGTGGTCGGCTGGCCATGTGAAGTGGTCAGCCGACAATAGGCAAGGTCGGCCGACCATCGTTCCAGCCTTTCAGCCCTTCCTTGGCCCATGTGGTAGCCTTCCGACGTTGGATTCGACTTGGGCTTGTTCCTCCACTTGTATTTGGCCCCTTGGTAACTTCCTTGGTTGAATAACATGAAGGATATGGCATTTTAAGAGAGTGTAGGGTCGGCCGACCATGCCTTTGGTCGCCTGACCAAGGTCATGGTCGCCCGACCACCTCTCTTGCTTCTAGCATTGTGAATCTTGCAACGGCCATAACTTTTGTGTTCGGACTCCAAATTGAGTGAACCGAAACTCCATTTTGATTGTTTTGATGAGCTCTTTGCAATCGCTTGGTCCATGAGGGCATTTGAGATACTTCATAATGATGATATTTCTCATTCATTCTCAAGCCCTTTTATGTGTTGATTCTCTCTTGCCACAAATGGTATTCTTTTGTACGAAATGTGAGCTTCTCCTTGTGATACATCAAAAACCACCAAAACTCGTGGAATTCATTAGTGTTAGGTAAATAATGCATTGAACTTTTTGTATACCCCATTTATTCACCGAGGGATTGACGGTCGAAATAGGAAAATAACGACCGTCAACACCCCCCAAGCTTGAACTCTTGCTCGTCCTCGAGCAAAGCTAAGACTTAGGCTCGGCGGATCAGGAGTTTCATCAATGTCGATGTCCTGCAAGTATTAAGTGCACAACCCAACATTCTACCTTTATGTTCGAACAAACTGGCATAAGTGTAGCCCTAACCTTTTTATCCATACCGGTGGGGCTTCTGACATTTCTTACCTTGTCTTTGGCGGTTGAGAGATGGAACAATCTTAGCAGAGTGTCACCAAACTCTATCTCCTTTCTGGTTTCATGCTCGGATGGTTTTGAAAATTTTGAAAAGAAAGAACCAAGTTCCTCAAATGTTACCCTCGATTGCTCAAGTAGTTTTATATTCCTCACCAGGCCATTGGCCAAACTTTTCCCTATCAACTAAAAGGCTTATGTGGAGCTCAAGGTAGGGATAAAGTTAGCTTACCTATGTCATGTATTTTGTTAAGTCAAAGATTGGTCCTAACGAAGTTGGTGATACCTCTCATCCCAATCAAAGGAGAATGGATTGGTTTTGTTGGTGGATATGATCTATGGATGAAAACTCCTTATTTGATGAATCCCCTCTTGAAACTTTGAAGCATTTGAGTACATGGAGCTATCATTCTTTTCTCTCTTTTTTTTACTTTTTTTCTCTCTTTTTTTTTGATAGCTCCATGTCTCCTTTTTGTATGAGAACTTTGGGGATATTGCTGGAATATGATTGGGATATTTATTTGTAAGACCATATTTGTGGATAGGTATATGGATGACGGATATGGTGGAGAAATATCTGGTGCACGAGGATGCTTGAATCCAGTGTAGATTTAAGCATGACCAGACGAAGAAAGGCTAGCAAATGGACGTGTATGTGAGGGTTTTTGATCGGGATTTGAAGTGCCACTACCTCATAAGAACTCAAAATTTGACAAAATTCAACACAACAATAGGTAGCATATGTAGAGGTTTAACATGTAAAGTATTTGGCTCTAGATAGGTATTTAATTTTCAAAAGAAAATTCCGAGAATTCACCTTACTAGGATCAAGATGGGTTAAACTCATACTATGATTATATCACATCTCACAACAATTTAGACTTGGTTTGAAAGCACTCGCTCCCACAAGGTTAAAGATTAAAGGTAGGATCACGACAAAAGCCAATAAGTTTAAATTTTAGGAGAGTGTCAAGTTGTATACGAAATACTTACAAGAAATTAATAGAGCAACTATTCATCATTTCCTTTAAGCAAGGGTATAAACAAAGTTCTAGCATTATAGGAGTTAGTTTATTCATGGTAAAAGCAAATCTTTTTGTTGTTTTCGAATTATGCAAATTTTTATAACTTTTCTTTTATTTGGGATAACAAGAAGTAAATATTTTTGGTACCATGGCAATTTTCAGGATTTAAGGTATTCAAATAAAAACAGAGCATTCGGGGTACTCACCTAGTGATCTTCCCCCAAGCTTAGTTCTTGCAAGTGATTGCCAAGAAACTAAGCTTCAACATTACCTGGCATTGCCTCCTGCAAGCTTGTTTGTTCCCTGGGTGACGACGATGCTGCTTTTGTTACTCACCTATGTTAGGCGAATTCGCTTCTCTCTTTACTCTTGTTCTGCCTCCTCTATTTGTAAAATGACTGTTTGATGAGCAGTTCTCGTGCTGCTGTTTGGACCGTCTACAAAGTGTCGGGAGCTTGGATTTATCTGATCTGATGGTGCTACTCCCGTGGATGAATGTCTCTTGTGGGATCTCCCGCTCCAACATCATATTTTTGCCTTTAGCCTGACATTCTTCCAAAGTGACACCGTTTCGGTCGCGGCTAGCTGTTTATTCCTAAACAGACTGCGTGGAATGATAGAGATGGATGTTTGTTGGAGTTGACTCCTTTGCATCCTTGGCAGTTTGCCACCAATCTTCGGAAGATGGCTATTCGCCATGTTTGTGATTGGAGTGCTGACTCATGCTACGCCATGCTTGTTATGTTAGGTGGCTCATTGGTGCATTGACTCATGAGTATAGTAGATCAACCTGACCTCTGGTAAACTGCTTTGTCTTTGTTGTATGTTTGGTCAGGGGAAGGGAATTAAGGAATGTTCACTCGTAGCGTTCCTCCATACTTGGGTGATGTCACTACATAGATCTTATGCCAATTGCAACCTCATACTATAGTGACATCTGGTCTTGTGGTGTTCGAGAAGTACTCTCGGGATGAGAGATGGCCTTTATGTTTGCTTCCCAAGTGATGCAGAGCATGATCAATGTCTCGCAGCGATCAACCACTATTGTAGGTTGAATATCGAAGTCCTTCCTCTCAGGGGTTGGGTTGGATGATGGATCTTTGGCCCATCTTCACCCAAGCTTGATTCTTGTGTTGTCATGAAACAAACCTTCAGTTGAAGTTTTCATGTTCAGCTTTGACCTTTATTCAGATTCCAGTGGAAGGCGTTGTCCAATCATGGCGTGAAGAGATAGTCAAGATCGAGAGTGGATGACGTGATGGCATTTTTGTTCCTTCTTTATGGTCTCTAGAAACCTCCTTCTACTTTTCCTTGCATGTTAGCGTTCGACACACACGCTTGTCTACCTAACAAGATTTTTCCTAAGTTGGGCAGAGTAGAGGGCTAGCTTAACTAATCAGGATAAGCTAGCCTATGATAGCACTATTGGAAACTCTTATGGTCGTAGGATCTTGGCATGAAAGTTTGGTTTCATGTGCTACCATGATTTACTAGAAGATCCTAGCACGATGGAAGTTTTGTTCCAAGAGCTATCACTAACAGGCATTTTAAAACTACCTCTAAAAAGAGAATGTTGAAAACAGCTATTAGAGGGGGTTACCTTCATTGACATTTGAAGTAACGATGCTAAAAATTCCATCTCGGCAGTAGGTACATCGGGTTCTTGCTTCATGGTTGGTCATTGGAATGTTGATGTAGCGGATATCCTTTAAACATTGCTTCGTTGGCTTGGAAATTTTGGTTGTTTCTCCAGAAGCTTGTCAAATGCCTGACAATTTTCTCCCCCAAGCTTGGTTTCTACACTGAATGCTGATTCCAAACTTGCTCCCTATCATGCTCTTATTGGGCTTGATACTTGTCGATCATGACATGTGCCACCAGTCGTTGTTTGCCTTTGTGCCACACAACCATCGACTGCATGTCATGACATCGACATTCTCACCTTGCTTGTAGGCGTTGATTTGTTTTTGCCTTTGTGGTGCATAAGACAGAGCTCTACCTGCGATCAGAGGTGTCTATGCCGGCCGAATTTGGGATCTACACCATAATGCCACGGGTACGCAATCCTCCCGTGGGGCAGTAGACCAGTGGCCAACTAGCTGTGCAAATTCAAGCATGGATGACAACATAACATGATATAGAATTTTATGCGTACCTTGACATGATGCTATCATTTTCCAAAAAGGGCAAGAGGTTGAGCTTGAAAATGTCGGTCACGGGGCCTCTATCCTCGCGTGGGAAATGAAAGCCTCCTGCAACAGGTTAGTGTACGACATATACAAGGGTCCAATATGCATAAAGAATAATAACTACCGGGCTCGTTGTTCACATAGTGCTAGCAAAATATTTCAATCAAAACATAACACAAAGCCTGTTGCTATACCATGACTTTCATCTCTCCACTTTACTCAAGATCATTGTCTTAAAAAAACAGGTGCATTTTTTAAAGAACACCGGGATTTTTGTGTCTCCATGAAACTTGAGAGATCCAGCTAGCTCTCAAGGATTGCGGTTCATGAACTAGCATGGAACGTCACTACCAAAGTCTACACATAGCTCATTTATCCCGACACATCGATTGATAAAAAGAGGCTAATACAACCTAAGCACCACGCTTAATTTGAAAATTACCCTCTGGGCACACAATAGCCCAAGCTATGCTTTCACGGTAAAATTTGGGTAGCATGAACAAGCATGATCAAGATTTACTCAATGGATAGAGCAAAATTGAAGAGAAGGTTTTCTATTTTTCTACTTTTTTTTATTTCCAAAGAAAGAGAAAGAGCAACAACAAAAGGATGAACAACAGAATAATACTCTAACTCGGCGCTTCCCTGGTAACGGCGCCAGAAAAGCTTATTGGCGGCTCTTAGCCTACCGGATTTTACTCTGCAAGCGCATGGAGACCGCTGTAGCCTTTCACCTAGGAGTATTCAAAGGTATCGTATTTATCCATAGGGAAGCATTCAGATAGAGATATCAAACTATCATTCATCCAGCTGTTACTACTCTTTCACGTCAACCAATAGCTAGGAAAGGTTGACACCAAACACCATGGGATACAAGCCAAGCACCGTTGGCAAGAAAACTGGTAAAGCTAGGAGGACAACGAGACAGGGACTGCTATACCGGTCTTCTATCCCTGCTAGCATACAAGAGCTATCCGTGCTAAGGGTCGAAAGGATCTCAACAGAGTTATGACTTGCGTCGAGCGAAATTCCAGTGCCTCGAGGGGTTAAGGGGTAGATAGTAGACCACCGAAGGAGACCCGGCTAATACCTACGGGCCTACCGAACGAACGGGCCTGGGATACACAGGCACACCACACGCTGTCACCGAGTGGGGCTACCAAGCAAATCTGCGTGGATAGGCTGGCACGCTACAAACATGTTCAAGCGGAGCTTGAACAACAATAGTTTATCCTTGGACAAAGGAGAGGAACTAACCAGAGCCTAGCGTATAGGTTGGATTGTAATACCGGCAAGCATAACAACGATCAGTCTATTCTAGTTTACCACAACTCAGGCCTCAACTTGGTATGCCCAAAAAGAAAAAGGTGCTTAACAACTGCATACATACCAAGCGAGTAACTAACTAGAGCAGAAGATAAGTGCATAAAGTAGAAACATGAAGTACTTGCACTTGTCAATAATAGGAAAGTAATGCTCTAGATAAGCAAATGAAATACATTACCGAGTACTTCCGACTGACTCCGATACAACAGACCTTCTCTAACTCCTAACTAAACACTGTTTTCAGAATGGAAGCCCCTCCCATGGGGAGCCTCCTAGAGGGAGAAAGAGAGTTCACATGGTATGAAATGGTACATTTTGGAGTGGGGGGAGTGCCCCTCTATTTATAGGGCGAAGAAGGTCGGTGGGGGCAGCAAGTCGGTTGGTCAGGCGGCCACGTGGGTGCTCGGCCGACCATCACGGAGGTCGGCCGACCAAGCCCATGGTCGGCCGACCTTCCCCCAAGTCGGCAGACCGTCCGATGCACTGCCTCACTTCTCCAACGCTTAGGATGCCTTCTGGAAGTCGGTTTCCGTGGATACACATGTTGAACATGTCGTAATGGGCCGGGGGCTTCTTGGGGTGGTCGGCCGGCCATGTGAAGTGGTCGGTCGACCATAGGCAAGGTCGGCCGACCATCATTCTAGCCTTTCAGCGCTTCCTTGGCCCATGTGGTGGCCTTCCGACGTTGGATTCGACTTGGGCTTGTTCCTCCACTTGTATTTGGCCCCTTGGTAACTTCCTTGGATTGAATAACATGAAGGACAAGGAATTTTGAGAGAGTGTAGGGTCGGCCGACCATGCCTTTGGTCGCCCAACCAAGGTCATGGTCGCCCGACCACCTCTCTTGCTTCCAGCGTTGTGAATCTTGCAACGGCCATAACTTTTGTGTTCGGACTCCAAATTGAGTGAACCGAAACTCCATTTTGATTGTTTTGACAAGCTCTTTGCAATGGCTTGGTCCATGAGGGCATTTGAGATACTTCATAATGATTATATTTCTCATTCATTCTCAAGCCCTTTTATGTGTTGATTCTCTCTTGCCCAAAATGGTCTTTTTTGTACGGAATATGAGTTTCTCCCTGTGATACACCGAAAACCACCAAAAGTCGTGGAATTCGTTAGTGTTAGGTAAATAATGCATTGAACTTTATGTATACCCTATTTATTCACCGAGGGATTGACGGTCGAAATAGGAAAATAACGACCGTCAACATGGAGCTTCCCAAGTAATGTGTGGGCATCCATGGCTTCAAAGTCATCACATTCTCTAATGATAGTTGCAAGTTTCATGTTCTTCACTTGTGAAACTCTAAGAAATCTTCTTGTAACCTTGTTCTCATCATCCCATTCTTGACTACCAAGAGCTCTAATCTTGTAGATGAGTTCCATGAACTTATCGTACAACTCTTGGAGTGTTTCTCCCTTGAGCAAAACAAAGTTATCTAATTCTCCTTGTATAAGCTCAATCTTTCCAAGCTTGGCCTTGCGGTCACCTTCATGAGCGAATTGGAGCTTGTCCCAAATTTCCTTTGCAATCTCCATGCCTTTGACCTTGCGGCGTTCTTCTTCACACTATCCATTGTTGAGTATGCGGACGGTTTGAGCATTGCGGTGTAGGTCTTGCATCATCTCAGGAGTGATCAATTCATCCTTCTTGGGAATGTTCACACCTACAACCACAATCTCCCAAAGACTTGGGTGCAAAGAGATTAAATGCATCTTCATATTGGAATCCCAATCAGCATAGTTTAACCTATCTAGAATAGGTGCTTTGTCGATAGGCACGGAAGTAAAATTAGTAGAAGGGGTATTGATCAAACTTGAGTAGTCGAATGGTATTTGAGTGAACTTCTTGTTGTCGAACGATTTTGTCTTCTTTGGTGATGAAGTAGACTCCGACTTCTTCTCCATCTTCTTTTCCACTTGGGCCATGAGCTTCTTTGTCATCTTCTTTAGTGCCTTCTTAGCCATCTCCTTGGCCATCTTCTTCATCTCCTTTTGGGCTTCACTTTCACTTTCTTCTTTTTCCAAGCTTAAGCTAAGATTGATTGAGACAAGATCTTCTTCTTCTTCGATGGGTTTGGTCTTTCCACCCTTGGGACTCGATGCTTCGCCCACGGTCGACGTTCCTCACGCGGTTAAGCACTAATCACGAGGATTAGGCTCTGATACCAATTGAAAGTTGCCTAGAGGGGGGTGAATAGGCAAATCTACAAACTAATACAATCTCAAACCTAAGTCAGTGACAGACCGGTTCCAACCGGTGTGGACCGGTTGAACTAGTGCTCACCGAAGGAACAGGGCAGCAGCAGAAAGAAATGAATTGATCTCCAAAAATACTAAACCAAATTTGATACCGTAAGTTCCTGAGGCTTTCTTGAAGCTTGCTCTTGTAGATCTGAGAGGGGCAAGCCTTGATTCCTACACAAAATGGATCCACATGAAAAATGCCAACACAAGGTATACAAGCTCAAGAACAACAAGAACGGGAAGAACACAAGGCACCACAAGCAAGCACATGAGATAAGGAATTAACCCAAGGTTCGGGAACACCACAAAGGCGTCCCTACGTCCTTGTTGTTGAGGAACCCACAAAGGGCTTGGGCTCACGACCCTATCCTCTTCTCCCCAATCACCAAGACCGGCAGAGAGTACTTACTATGAGGCTCAAAGAGCAGGTAATACAAACTTCCCGGAGCAATCCACACGAAATAGATGCTTCAACGGTCGACATCTAGTCGTCTAGGAGCACCAAGCTACAAGAGTAACAAGTCCACCGAGATTGCTTCAAGTGTCACCAAAGCTCACAAAGAACAAGAGAGAGGGAAAGATGAACACGGAGTCATCAATGCTCTCTCAAGATCTCACCCACTCACACTCACAAGCAATGGAGGATTTGAGCACAAGAGAGTGGAGAGTGATTGAAAGGAGTGAAAGAACTTGGAGCTTTTGTCTCAGGTTGAAGAAGTGGCCAAGCCAGAGAAAAGAGAGTGAGTGAAAGGGTATATGTACCCCCTCTCTCGAACTAGCCGTTATTTGAAACGTTACAGGCTGAAACAGTGCAGACCGGTTCAACCAGTCCGGACTTGTTCCAACCAGTGGGAACGATTCTAGAGAGGGAACGATTCCAGTGAGGGCACACTGGTTGAAAATGCCATACCAGTTGGAACCGGTGGTTCAACCGGTGGGCACTAAGAAAAGGCTGATTTTGACTATGTAGCTTGTGATGCTCCGGCATCTCAAGTGCATAATCCTTCATCATACATGCAACATTCATCATAATACATCATGCAATGACATGCATTTGAGCCCTAGTTCAAATTTGGTTGAGGTGCAAATTGTTGAAACCTGTTTTCTGCAGATACGTCTCTGTGATTGTGCTCATAACTTTGATTCTATTTAGATTTGGGTGAAACTTATATTGACAAACTTGTAGACAATTTTGTTGTGAACAACTTTGGTAATTGGTGCTTTAACATGCATGAAGGTTTGCATAGAGTTTTGGGGCTTTTTCTGTCAGCATGTGAAATCTGTCCAAACCTGACCAGTTTAGTAATTTTAAATTTTCTTGATCTTAAATCCAAAATCTTGCAATGCTGGTATTGAGAAAGTTGTAGATCATGAAATTTTGAACAACATTGGTATAAAACTCTTTTTGTGAAAGTGTTTAGAAAATAGACTTTTAGAATTTCCAAGCTGGAGGGTTTTGTTGGTCAAACCTTGGTCAGCAGATTTAATTCAAATTTACACCAAATTTTTGAATATAACATGGTATTCAAGTTTATAAGGGAAATGTAGAGGAACAAATTTAGAACATTTCATCCAATTAGGGTTTTGTCAAATTCGGCTTCTAGGGTGGTCAACTAGGTGAATTTCAGAACCACCTTCAGTTGGTCAAAGCTGATTTTTCCAATTTTCGGGATTTTCTTTCTTTCCCGTCTCACTGACCGGTGGGTCCCACCGGCAGACCGCCTACGGATTCCCGCCCACGGGTTTGGAACCGGCCGACGGTGGGTCCCACCATTCTTTTCGCTGCGTACACTCGGTCCGTGGACCACCTCCTCTCTCCACCCGCCTGGGCCCCACCCGTCAGCTGCCCGCGGCCCATGGACCGCGTCCACCCTTTCTCCACCGGCCTCCTTCCCCTCTCCCTCGCGTGCACGCGGCAGGCGCGCTCTGCCCGCGCCGCGCGTGGCCGACGCCGGCCGGCCGACGCCGCGCCCCGCCCGCACCTGGACGGAGTTCCGACCAGGGCCCCTCTCCTTCGGCCTTAAGCCGCGGAGGACACCCTCTCCACTCTCCCCTCTCACTCCCTCGCCCTCTGTTACTCCCTCTGCCTCCCGGCGCCGACCGCCATTGCCGCCGCCGCGGCGAGCTCACCCCGCCGCCGCCTCGGGCCGCCTCCTCCCCGTCCGACACGCGCCCCGCACGCCCCTCGCCTCCCTCCACCCTTCGGGGTAGATCTCGTCCCCCGCCATCGCTCCTAGCCCCTCTCCCCACGCGCGCACCACCGCGGCCGCCATAGCTGCCGACCCCTCACCGCGGAGGACCACCCTCGGGCCCTCCCCTAGCCTCCACAACTCCACCGCCGGACTCGCCACACCGCCGCGCAGCCGAAGCACCCCTCCGCTCCCCTTCCCATCGCCGGAGCTGCAAGATCGAGCCCCGGCCGCCACGAGCCCCGTGCGCCATCGCCGCTCGGTTCACCGGCCTCGCACCGCCTCTCCTCTCCACCTCGCGCGACGAGATCAAGGGGGAAACGAACCCCGTGACCAGGGGTACCTCCGGCGACCTCGTCGGCTCCAAGCTCAAGCTTCTGCGTGCCGCACCGAGCGCGGGAACGCCGGCCGCCGCGCGCCCTCGTGCACTGACCGAAGGTAGAAGAAGAGTCGATTTTTGCAGAAAGGTCCTTCCGTTTATGGCATATTTTATCACTGTTGATTGAGTCTTGAATAACTTATGAATACACCCCTAGATCTATTAGGGTTTCGCATTTTAACCCGAGCCGTCGCATTTTGCAGATTTAACCCCGGGCTTTCGGCGTTTCGCGGTTAGATCCGGCGCGCTGTACACTGAGTCTCGCAAATCTTACGGTCTAACCCCTGAGATCTATGGTTAATTGCGTACAAGTCCTTGGTCTAATGTATTTTTCATTTATTTCATTAATAAATCGGCTGAAACTTTGAAAAATCATAACAATTCAAATAAAAATCCAAAATGGATAAACTCAGTGGCTATGGACTCCTTGTGAGTAGATCTACAGGATAGGTATGATGTAGATGTGTGAAAAGACTGTTTTACCCCTGGTTTGGTGCATGTATGGTGTAGGTAAATAAATGGTAAAAGTGTACCAAATGAACTCCAAAAATTATGAAACTTGGACAGTAGCTTTGTTATGACATTTAGGTACTGTGTGATTTTTTTGTGACACTAGCATTGACTGTTTAATTACTGTTTTGCCCTTATGCATATGATTTGTGTATTTAATTAACTTGGACAAAGAAGGCTATATAAAATATGCTCAAAATATGACCTTTAATATTTTTCATGCACTTCACACAGTATGAGTAACTCACTGGTAGAATATGAGGTTGTGCATGCATGTTTAAGCTGCTGTTTTGAAATTGACAAAATGCTACTAGTTGAAAAAGAAAATAGGAAAATGTGTATTTAAACTGCTAATAAAATTATGGGAAAAATATAGTAGCGTTATGGAGTATGTTGCTGCATGTGGTAAAGATTTGAGATCGATTTGGAGTTTTCTAACTACATGATCTTATGAGTACATTTTATTCATAAAGGTAGCGTGTCCATTAATTTGCATGTATATGTTTAACTTTAAGAGACAACTTCATTTCATTTGATAGGGACTGTGTACACATATAGAACAATTATTCCCAATAACTTCAAAGATAAAATGTGGTAGTGGTTTGTACGATTTTCTTAGTGATGGGCTGTATGATTTCTTAGCAAAAATCGTTAAGTTTTCTTGTTTTGGGGTGTGTTTAAGCTATGAATACCCGAACCCAGTATTCACAAGTTGTTTGATCATGCATTATATTTCATTGACACCTCATGCATACATTCGCAATTCGTTGCACTCATGATTGCACTATGTCATGCATATAACCTGTATCATATGCATGTATTTGCATTCTCTTGCACTCACTTGCATTTTATCATGCATATAGACCCCGCGTGCAAGGAGCTACCAACACAGGAGAAACCAGTGATCAAGAAAACGGACGACAGGCTATATCCGGAGCAAGAAGACGGAGGGTCGCTGATTAAATCCGTCCCTGCTTCAAGGGGTTGCCTGGGGCAAAGCCTCACAACCCGGCAAACTAACCTAGTTTAGTTTGTTGGTTTTCTTAAGATCAAGCAAAGGTAGGCAGGACCATGATTTCTCCCAGCAAATACAAATCTTGTTTGATAATTACGCATATGCATTAGGAGTTGTTTGAAACCAACTGCATTAGACTTCCTGGCCGCCCTGGCCCTAGCACCTATACGTAGAGTTCGTAGGGCGAGTGCCTAGAATTGCTAGGTACGAGTAGATACGAGTGATTGTACTCGTCTCGTAAGTACGGTTTTACAAAGTGACAGAAATCTCACCTATGGAAGTGACTGTACATGCTATGTTTAAATGGAGACCGGGCGGAGATTTATTGAGTTATTTATGGATTATGGTATTGTGCACTGGACTCCGCCCGAGTCGCATAAGGCCCGTTCGCTGTTCGCCTGCTGATCGGCATAACATTGCTAGAGTGCTTATCCGGGATAATGGACCGGTGAAAGCTTACTTGTGCCATCCGAAGAACAGAGACAGACTCCTACTGTGACACCTTGGGGAGCTTGTAGTCGAGGGAGGGCTGACCCGACGTGACCGTGGTATCGCTCCTAAGACAGCACAACCTGGGAACAACGGAAGGATTGAATCGAACTTGGGATGGGACAAGTGGAGATGGGAGAAGCATATGTGGAACGCTGGGAGTTAGTAAGCATATGCCATCCTGGTGTTTCTAGTTATTCCCGGGGAATTAACAAATCGATTCGAATCGCTGATGCTCACCAGGTGTGAGAATGCCAGATATCGCACACGGGCAACGTAGTAATAATTGGAACATACTGTTTACGAAGTCACGCTTTTAATACAACATGCTTGGATGTGTATGATCTGTCCTACTATTCAGGGTGTTGCCCATCCACCGGTTGGAGGTCGATGGACTTGGGAGATGCTTTGAAGTCGAGGGAGGGCTGACCCGATGTACCGTGGTATCGCTCCTGAGACGGCTACTCCCAAGGGGTTGGATGGAAGCACAGTGAATTTGGGACAGGACATGTTTTCATGTTTTACTTTTCATGCAAGTATTTACCTTATGTCATAAATGAATCTTTATGAATAATGGATAGCAGCTGTTAAATCCTGCTATCTGATATCAACATGACCTTGTTTGAGAATCAACAGCTAAGGATCCACATGATTAGTAAGCATGCTTTGCGTCAGCCGTAAGCCCCGTCCATTAAGTCCTACTGAGTAATTAGTACTCAGGGTTTGCCCCCACTTTTGGATTACAGGTACCGACGATAGCTGGACAACTGTGTTGGAGGTGGTAGTACCGGTGGGCTCGGTGCTATTCGCCTTGTCATCTCTTCCTGAAGACTACTTAAGTATATTTTCCGCTGCGAGATGTTTTGAAAACGCTTCCGCTATATTTATATACTCTGAATTCGCTTCCACTATATTTGAACATGTATTTGATTTCATACAATTGAGTTGTAAATTAATCCTATAACTCTCTATTTCAACTGCCTGTGATGATGTAATTGTTGTGGCTCCTTCGAGAGTCGGATGTGTTTGATGTCGGTTCCTCGGAATTGGTGTTATCGAGAGCTCGAAGGACTCTCGACGGACTACCGGGTTTAGTCTGGCCTAAGTGCACTGCGAGCCAGAGGTGGCAGGTGTGCTTAGTCTAGATTAAGCAGGGCGGTTCCGCCACAGCTGGTATCAGAGCCGATCAAACACAGACAACAATTATGTCATCAAGTTTTGTTTTACAAAACTATTTTCGAAAGCTCTTCTCAAGTAATTCAAAAAATGAGAGTATACGCTATGCCCGTATAAGGATGTTAGTGTTATCCAGGTGACATCACTGACATTTTGACCTAGATAGAACTCATATGCATATTCGGCGCTTTGGGAAGCAACTTTTTCGGCCATAGCTGTCCCCAGTACTGGAGGAAGCTATTGGGATTTGCGAACTGTTGTGAACCCTGCATTCATGCCCCGTAGTACAAGCTCTTTAAGGGAGGTGGGCATGTTTGAGGTTTTCATACCCACCACACTTATATTCGGTTTTGGGATCCACCTTTTTCTCGACAATCCCCAGTACTGGTGGAAAGTCAGGCTTTGAGGAAAAGGTGCATCGGCCCACCTACGTTGTCCACGCAGCGGTCACGCGTGGATGCCACATTAGGTGGTAATGTATGAGCATGCATTCTTCTGCAGGTACACTGACCACGTGCGAAACTAAGAACGACTAGAGAACGGCTAGTTGCATTAAAGAGAGACGTGCATATATGTCACCGAATTATCGCTAGCTATATATATAATACATAGGATGTGGGATGTGAGACCGAATAGGACGAATCATGCATCATGTATCTTTTGCTATCATTTTGGGGATACTACTAAAAGACAAATGGGATAAATTGCGACCTAACCAAACTTCCTACACATTTCACTCACACAATACAGTTAATTTTACAAAGAGGGGTTCCCCCACGATAACCCGAACGACCACGGTCAGAAGCAACACCTGAATGAAGTTGCATCCCTCACCCAATTCGTGAGAAATTTGATATTAGAGCTAGTTACATACCAAAGGAATAGAGGACTAGTCATTAGAGAACTTCCATAATTGGACATCCATCCAAATCGATCGACTTGACCAGCATCTAAAACTGCGCCCAAGTTCCCATTAGCAGATTCGTTTACCCAGACCTATAAGACTTTTGCTAACACTCTAAGTGCAATTGAGCTATTCTGTTCACTTATATGCTTTCATGCATCCAGCATGTAATTATGGTGTTATGACCTTTTTATCACCGCATCGGCTGCACAAAAGCTCTTGGACTAAACTCGACTGGCTTTATTTCTGCAGATGGTCACCCCACCAGAGACATCTGCTCAGGGGGCTGCTCATGGAGCCCCATCTTCTTCTGAGTTGGCCACTCAGGTCGCTCAGCAACTCATCGACTTGATAGCTCAAGCGCAGCAACGGCGCGACCCGCAAGAGATCAGCTACACTGACTTTGCGGCGCTACAACCGCCCATCTTCACCACTGCCCCAGATCCATTGGATGCTGATGACTGGCTTCGGATCATCGAGTCCAAGTTCAGTCTACTGCCCCAACTCACTGAGCAACAGAAGGCTCGTTTCGCGGCACAGTGTCTACATGGTCCCTCGGGGGCCTGGTGTGCTTCATTCCTGGCAATGCAACCAGCCGGGCACCAGGTCACGTGGGATGAGTTTCGTGCGGCTTTTCGGGCTCACTATCTCCCGCCTAGCCTCATCGAGCTCAAGCAACGAGAGTTCCGTGCACTTCGACAGGGGAACCTGTCGGTACTCGAGTACGTGCAGGCTTTCATCCGCCTGTCGCAGTACTCCCCGGAAGACGTCAACACTGACCCACGTAGGGCTACCCGTCTGTTGGATGGATTTGATCCCACCCTGCTGACTCACTTGGGGCGCAGCTACGACAGCTTCACTGAGTTGGTAGACGTCGCCATCGACATGGAGGATCGCCTTAATCATGCCCATGAGGATCAGCGCAGGAAAAGACTTGCAAGCACACTTCAGTCAGGTTCCTCTCAGCGGCAACGGGTTGTGCTTCATCGCTCACCACTTATACATTACATCGACATGCCCCAGCAACAAGAACCACACTGGGGAACGCAACAACCCTCCTCTTGCAGTGCACCACCTCGTCCGCCTGCTTCAGTGCCACCGGCCAAACAAAGTGCCAAATACCCCTGCTACAATTGTGGAAAGACCGGCCATTTCAGCAAGAATTGTTTTGCCCGTCGGCGAAGCCAGGCACCATTGTTGATTAGAGACAACCCACGCCAAAGTAAGAAGAAAGGACCAAAGCGAGATCTAGCCCCAACAGAAGGTCGTGTGCACTATACCCATGTAGATCAGATTCCAGAAGGTGAACCAGTGTTAGCAAGCATATTTCTTGTCAACGAGCACCCTACTGTGGTTTTATTTGACTCCGGAGCAACCCACACTTTCATCAGCAGGTCATATGCAACCAAACATGGTTATCACATTGATAATATGAAGGCCAAATACCATATCACAGCCCCGGGATCACCGATTGACACGAATCAGATTGTGAGGCACTTACGCTTGTGCATAGGCACAGAGGATTTCTATGTTGACCCTGTGGTACTTCCTAACCAGGGGATCGACATTATCTTGGGGATGGATTGGATGAAGGAGCACAACGTCTTGTTGGATATTACTAGTAGGATAGTTCAGGTTAAGTCTAGCAAGAGTGGGAAAGTTATGCACATTCATCTGCCAAGTCACAGGCATTCGCCACCCACAGTAAATGCCACAGAAGCCCAGTTGATCAAGAAAATACCGGTGGTTTCTGATTTTCCAGATGTGTTCCCGGAAGAGCTTCCCGGGCTCCCACCGGATAGAAATGTTGAGTTCGCCATTGAGCTTGTACCTGGCACGGCACCTGTCTCCAAGAGACCGTATAGAATGGCACCTGATGAACTGAAGGAGCTAAAAACACAACTGCAGGAGCAGTTAGACAAAGGGTTTATTCGACCTAGCTCATCACCTTGGGGTTGTCCCGCCCTCTTTGTTGAGAAGAAAGACCAAGGTGGTAAGAGATTATGTGTGGACTATCGACCGTTGAATGCTGTTACTGTCAAGAATAAGTACCCTTTGCCACACATTGATATCCTATTTGATCAGCTTGGGGGAGCCACAGTTTTCTCCAAGATTGATCTTAGGTCCGGGTACCATCAAATTAAGGTCCGAGAAGAAGACATACTGAAGACTGCTTTCTCCACGCGTTATGGGCTTTATGAGTATCTTGTCATGTCCTTCGGTTTGACAAATGCACCGGCTTTCTTCATGTACCTGATGAACTCGGTGTTCATGAATGAGCTTGACAAATTCGTGGTAGTATTCATTGATGACATCTTAGTGTATTCCAAGAATGAGAAGGAGCATGAAGAACATTTGCGGATAGTGCTATCTCGCCTTAGAGAACATAAACTTTACGCCAAGTTCAGCAAGTGTGCGTTTTGGCTAAAGGAAGTGGCATTCCTAGGCCATATCTTGTCAGCGAAGGGAGTGGCTGTCGATCCCAGCAAGGTGGAAGATGTGCTGAATTGGAAGCAGCCACAAACTGTGACAGAGATACGGAGTTTTCTTGGTTTAGCGGGCTACTACCGCCGTTTCATCAAAGATTTCTCAAAAATAGCAAAGCCTATGACAGCATTAACCCAAAAAAATGCAAAGTTTGCGTGGAGCCCAAAATGCGAAGAAGCATTTGGAACATTGAAGAAGCTCCTGACTTCAGCACCTGTTCTGGCTCAACCAGACATCACCAAGCCGTTTGACGTTTATTGTGATGCCTCTGGTAGCGGCCTTGGTTGTGTTCTGATGCAAGAAGGGAGAGTGATTGCATACGCATCCTGCCAACTGAGGAAACATGAGGTGAATTACCCAACTCACGATCTTGAGCTACTTGCAGTTGTTTATGCACTGAAGAAATGGAGACATTACTTGCTAGGCAACACTTGTCACATTTACACTGACCACAAGAGTCTCAAATACATCTTTACCCAACCTGAATTAAATATGAGGCAAAGACGGTGGTTAGAGTTGATAAAAGATTATGACCTAGAGGTTCATTACCACCCCGGCAAGGCTAATGTAGTAGCAGATGCATTGAGCCGTAAAGCTCATTGCAACTTCATTGAAGCTCGTCCAACAGTGAGAGTGCTATGCTGTGAGATTGGGGACATAGAAATGCCAACAGCGCTGGAAGCTGAACTTTACAACCTTGTCCTTGAACCAACCATAAAAGATCAAATCATAGCAGCGCAAAAGCAAGATAAGGGCATGGCACATATTCGAGATGAGATCGATGACAAGAAGAAGGCCTGTTTCAAGCTTGACGAAGAAGGAGTCTTGTGGTTCAAAAACCGCTTAGTAGTGCCAAAGGATATGGAGCTGAGAAAGAAAATCCTAGATGAAGCTCACACCTCCATGTTCACCCTACACCCGGGCAGCAACAAGATGTACCAAGATTTAAAGCAAAAATTTTGGTGGACCCGGATGAAACGGGAGATCGCCAAGTATGTGTCTGAATGTGACGTATGCCAAAGAGTGAAAGCTGACCACTTGAAGCCTGCGGGTATGCTTCAGCCCCTAGCAGTTCCCGCCTGGAAGTGGGAGGATATACACATGGACTTCATTGTGGGATTGCCTCGCACACAGAAGGGGTATGATTCCATTTGGGTAATTATTGACAGGTTCACAAAATCTGCACATTTCATCCCTGTCAAGACCACCTATCGAGCAAAACAATATGCTGAACTATATATTTCCCGGATTGTATCCTTGCACGGTGTCCCTCTAACCATCACTTCGGACAGAGGCTCACTGTTTTTGTCACGCTTCTGGGAGCAATTGCAAACTGCTCTTGGAACCAAATTAATTCACAGTTCGGCATACCATCCTCAAACCAGCGGCCAAGTTGAAAGAGTGAATCAGATCCTTGAAGATATGTTGAGAGCCTGTGCATTGACCTATTCCACCAAGTGGGATGAATGTCTCCCCTTGGCAGAGTTCGCCTACAACAACAGCTATCAAAAGAGCTTAGATATGGCACCTTTCGAGGCCCTATACGGTAGACGGTGTAGAACACCACTCAACTGGTCTGAGCCAGGTGAGCGTGTCACATTTGGACCTGACTTGGTAACACAAGCAGAAGAACAAGTTAAATTCATTCACGACAATCTAAAGAGGGCACAGTCTAGGCAGAAAAGCTACTCAGATAAGAGGAGAAGACCGCTAACCTTTGAAGAGGATGATCATGTATATCTTCGAGTATCACCCATGAAAGGAGTACACCGGTTTGGAGTAAAAGGCAAGCTAGCACCAAGATATGTCGGTCCGTTCAAGATCACAGAGCAATGTGGGCCAGTTGCTTATCGACTGGAGCTACCACCACATCTAGCTGCGGTTCATGACGTGTTTCATGTCTCGCAACTCAAGAAGTGTTTAAGAGTGCCAGAGGAAGTGATTGATACATCTCAAATACGGATCCAACCAGACCTCACTTATGAAGAGAAGCCCATAAAAATCCTCGACCAAAAGCAAAGATCAACACGGCGAAGAACCATCAACTTCTACAAGGTGCAATGGAGTAATCACTCCGAAGAAGAGGCAACATGGGAACAAGAGGAATTTTTACGAACAAAGTATCCTGGATTCCTTCCATCCACTTCGAATTGAGTACGTCACAGCAATTTAGAGTTTTGAACTCATACACAATGCACTTTCTTCTCATTAACTTATCCACCCACTTCACATCAGAATCTCGGGACGAGATTTATTTAAGGGGGGTGGGTTGTGATGCTCCGGCATCTCAAGTGCATAATCCTTCATCATACATGCAACATTCATCATAATACATCATGCAATGACATGCATTTGAGCCCTAGTTCAAATTTGGTTGAGGTGCAAATTGTTGAAACCTGTTTTCTGCAGATACGTCTCTGTGATTGTGCTCATAACTTTGATTCTATTTAGATTTGGGTGAAACTTATATTGACAAACTTGTAGACAATTTTGTTGTGAACAACTTTGGTAATTGGTGCTTTAACATGCATGAAGGTTTGCATAGAGTTTTGGGGCTTTTTCTGTCAGCATGTGAAATCTGTCCAAACCTGACCAGTTTAGTAATTTTAAATTTTCTTGATCTTAAATCCAAAATCTTGCAATGCTGGTATTGAGAAAGTTGTAGATCATGAAATTTTGAACAACATTGGTATAAAACTCTTTTTGTGAAAGTGTTTAGAAAATAGACTTTTAGAATTTCCAAGCTGGAGGGTTTTGTTGGTCAAACCTTGGTCAGCAGATTTAATTCAAATTTACACCAAATTTTTGAATATAACATGGTATTCAAGTTTATAAGGGAAATGTAGAGGAACAAATTTAGAACATTTCATCCAATTAGGGTTTTGTCAAATTCGGCTTCTAGGGTGGTCAACTAGGTGAATTTCAGAACCACCTTCAGTTGGTCAAAGCTGATTTTTCCAATTTTCGGGATTTTCTTTCTTTCCCGTCTCACTGACCGGTGGGTCCCACCGGCAGACCGCCTACGGATTCCCGCCCACGGGTTTGGAACCGGCCGACGGTGGGTCCCACCATTCTTTTCGCTGCGTACACTCGGTCCGTGGACCACCTCCTCTCTCCACCCGCCTGGGCCCCACCCGTCAGCTGCCCGCGGCCCATGGACCGCGTCCACCCTTTCTCCACCGGCCTCCTTCCCCTCTCCCTCGCGTGCACGCGGCAGGCGCGCTCTGCCCGCGCCGCGCGTGGCCGACGCCGGTCGGCCGACGCCGCGCCCCGCCCGCACCTGGACGGAGTTCCGACCAGGGCCCCTCTCCTTCGGCCTTAAGCCGCGGAGGACACCCTCTCCACTCTCCCCTCTCACTCCCTCGCCCTCTGTTACTCCCTCTGACTCCCGGCGCCGACCGCCATTGCCGCCGCCGCGGCGAGCTCACCCCGCCGCCGCCTCGGGCCGCCTCCTCCCCGTCCGACGCGCGCCCCGCACGCCCCTCGCCTCCCTCCACCCTTCGGGGTAGATCTCGTCCCCCGCCATCGCTCCTAGCCCCTCTCCCCACGCGCGCACCACCGCGGCCGCCATAGCTGCCGACCCCTCACCGCGGAGGACCACCCTCGGGCCCTCCCCTAGCCTCCACAACTCCACCGCCGGACTCGCCACACCGCCGCGCAGCCGAAGCACCCCTCCGCTCCCCTTCCCATCGCCGGAGCTGCAAGATCGAGCCCCGGCCGCCACGAGCCCCGTGCGCCATCGCCGCTCGGTTCACCGGCCTCGCACCGCCTCTCCTCTCCACCTCGCGCGACGAGATCAAGGGGGAAACGAACCCCGTGACCAGGGGTACCTCCGGCGACCTCGTCGGCTCCAAGCTCAAGCTTCTGCGTGCCGCACCGAGCGCGGGAACGCCGGCCGCCGCGCGCCCTCGTGCACTGACCGAAGGTAGAAGAAGAGTCGATTTTTGCAGAAAGGTCCTTCCGTTTATGGCATATTTTATCACTGTTGATTGAGTCTTGAATAACTTATGAATACACCCCTAGATCTATTAGGGTTTCGCATTTTAACCCGAGCCGTCGCATTTTGCAGATTTAACCCCGGGCTTTCGGCGTTTCGCGGTTAGATCCGGCGCGCTGTACACTGAGTCTCGCAAATCTTACGGTCTAACCCCTGAGATCTATGGTTAATTGCGTACAAGTCCTTGGTCTAATGTATTTTTCATTTATTTCATTAATAAATCGGCTGAAACTTTGAAAAATCATAACAATTCAAATAAAAATCCAAAATGGATAAACTCAGTGGCTATGGACTCCTTGTGAGTAGATCTACAGGATAGGTATGATGTAGATGTGTGAAAAGACTGTTTTACCCCTGGTTTGGTGCATGTATGGTGTAGGTAAATAAATGGTAAAAGTGTACCAAATGAACTCCAAAAATTATGAAACTTGGACAGTAGCTTTGTTATGACATTTAGGTACTGTGTGATTTTTTTGTGACACTAGCATTGACTGTTTAATTACTGTTTTGTCCTTATGCATATGATTTGTGTATTTAATTAACTTGGACAAAGAAGGCTATATAAAATATGCTCAAAATATGACCTTTAATATTTTTCATGCACTTCACACAGTATGAGTAACTCACTGGTAGAATATGAGGTTGTGCATGCATGTTTAAGCTGCTGTTTTGAAATTGACAAAATGCTACTAGTTGAAAAAGAAAATAGGAAAATGTGTATTTAAACTGCTAATAAAATTATGGGAAAAATATAGTAGCGTTATGGAGTATGTTGCTGCATGTGGTAAAGATTTGAGATCGATTTGGAGTTTTCTAACTACATGATCTTATGAGTACATTTTATTCATAAAGGTAGCGTGTCCATTAATTTGCATGTATATGTTTAACTTTAAGAGACAACTTCATTTCATTTGATAGGGACTGTGTACACATATAGAACAATTATTCCCAATAACTTCAAAGATAAAATGTGGTAGTGGTTTGTACGATTTTCTTAGTGATGGGCTGTATGATTTCTTAGCAAAAATCGTTAAGTTTTCTTGTTTTGGGGTGTGTTTAAGCTATGAATACCCGAACCCAGTATTCACAAGTTGTTTGATCATGCATTATATTTCATTGACACCTCATGCATACATTCGCAATTCGTTGCACTCATGATTGCACTATGTCATGCATATAACCTGTATCATATGCATGTATTTGCATTCTCTTGCACTCACTTGCATTTTATCATGCATATAGACCCCGCGTGCAAGGAGCTACCAACACAGGAGAAACCAGTGATCAAGAAAACGGACGACAGGCTATATCCGGAGCAAGAAGACGGAGGGTCGCTGATTAAATCCGTCCCTGCTTCAAGGGGTTGCGTGGGGCAAAGCCTCACAACCCGGCAAACTAACCTAGTTTAGTTTGTTGGTTTTCTTAAGATCAAGCAAAGGTAGGCAGGACCATGATTTCTCCCAGCAAATACAAATCTTGTTTGATAATTACGCATATGCATTAGGAGTTGTTTGAAACCAACTGCATTAGACTTCCTGGCCGCCCTGGCCCTAGCACCTATACGTAGAGTTCGTAGGGCGAGTGCCTAGAATTGCTAGGTACGAGTAGATACGAGTGATTGTACTCGTCTCGTAAGTACGGTTTTACAAAGTGACAGAAATCTCACCTATGGAAGTGACTGTACATGCTATGTTTAAATGGAGACCGGGCGGAGATTTATTGAGTTATTTATGGATTATGGTATTGTGCACTGGACTCCGCCCGAGTCGCATAAGGCCCGTTCGCTGTTCGCCTGCTGATCGGCATAACATTGCTAGAGTGCTTATCCGGGATAATGGACCGGTGAAAGCTTACTTGTGCCATCCGAAGAACAGAGACAGACTCCTACTGTGACACCTTGGGGAGCTTGTAGTCGAGGGAGGGCTGACCCGACGTGACCGTGGTATCGCTCCTAAGACAGCACAACCTGGGAACAACGGAAGGATTGAATCGAACTTGGGATGGGACAAGTGGAGATGGGAGAAGCATATGTGGAACGCTGGGAGTTAGTAAGCATATGCCATCCTGGTGTTTCTAGTTATTCCCGGGGAATTAACAAATCGATTCGAATCGCTGATGCTCACCAGGTGTGAGAATGCCAGATATCGCACACGGGCAACGTAGTAATAATTGGAACATACTGTTTACGAAGTCACGCTTTTAATACAACATGCTTGGATGTGTATGATCTGTCCTACTATTCAGGGTGTTGCCCATCCACCGGTTGGAGGTCGATGGACTTGGGAGATGCTTTGAAGTCGAGGGAGGGCTGACCCGACGTACCGTGGTATCGCTCCTGAGACGGCTACTCCCAAGGGGTTGGATGGAAGCGCAGTGAATTTGGGACAGGACATGTTTTCATGTTTTACTTTTCATGCAAGTATTTACCTTATGTCATAAATGAATCTTTATGAATAATGGATAGCAGCTGTTAAATCCTGCTATCTGATATCAACATGACCTTGTTTGAGAATCAACAGCTAAGGATCCACATGATTAGTAAGCATGCTTTGCGTCAGCCGTAAGCCCCGTCCATTAAGTCCTACTGAGTAATTAGTACTCAGGGTTTGCCCCCACTTTTGGATTACAGGTACCGACGATAGCTGGACAACTGTGTTGGAGGTGGTAGTACCGGTGGGCTCGGTGCTATTCGCCTTGTCATCTCTTCCTGAAGACTACTTAAGTATATTTTCCGCTGCGAGATGTTTTGAAAACGCTTCCGCTATATTTATATACTCTGAATTCGCTTCCGCTATATTTGAACATGTATTTGATTTCATACAATTGAGTTGTAAATTAATCCTATAACTCTCTATTTCAACTGCCTGTGATGATGTAATTGTTGTGGCTCCTTCGAGAGTCGGATGTGTTTGATATCGGTTCCTCGGAATTGGTGTTATCGAGAGCTCGAAGGACTCTCGACGGACTACCGGGTTTAGTCTGGCCTAAGTGCACTGCGAGCCAGAGGTGGCAGGTGTGCTTAGTCTAGATTAAGCAGGGCGGTTCCGCCACATAGCTTTGGACTTGAATTTCGATGAAAGAAATGATCTTTGTGAGCTCAATGACACTAGGAGCACTACAAGTTGGACCCCCCTTGATAGTACGGCGATTCCTATACTCAAGAAGTAAATTAACAAATTTATTTTGGCATGGAACTTGAGCGCGAACCACTATAATTCATCTTCAAATAAATGAGGGGCCTCTTTTCTTTCTGACACCTTAGCACTTGTTTGCTTGATAATGAATTAAAGACCATCTTCTCTTGCTCGATATGAGTGTATGTAGCACTTTCATTGGATTTGATCACTATATCCATGCTCATGAAAACCATTAGTGCCTTTTAATGTTTTTGTCAACATTCACTAAAACCCTCATAGAGGTTGATTGCACTTACAGTTAACATCAGCTAAAGCAGTGGAGTTCATTCAAGAGATCATATAGCATCATAACGGATCTGGGCTCCAATTTCACTGGTGATGAATTCTTCAGCTTTTGTCAGAAAAGATCCATCCTTGTAAAGTACGTGTTAGTGGCTCATCCTAGAGCCAATGGTCAGGTGGAACGGGCTAATGGTATGATCCTTGACGCTCTCAAAAAGAAGATTTTCGACAAGAACGAGAAGCTTGCCAGTAAATGGATAAGGGAACTCCCATACGTCGTTTGGAGTCTACGAACGCAACCAAGCTCAGCTCTCAGTGGAAATACACCCTTTTTCTTGGTTTATGGTTCAGAGGCAGTGCTACCATCGGACCTAGCCTTTGGTGCACCTCGGCTGGAGTTTGAAAACATAGTTGATGCAGAAACTACTCGCCTAGAGCATCTGGATTTACTGGAAGAGGAACGGTTAAATTCAGTAATTCAATCGGCACGCTACCAGCAGACACTGCTACGTTATCATGAGCGCAATATGCGTCCCAGAGCCTTTCAAGTTGGCGAGTTAGTCCTTCGATGAGTGCTCAAAAAGGCAGGAAGTCACAAGCTATCTCCACTATGGGAAGGCCCTTACATCGTCACAGAGGTTACTCGCCCTGGATCCTATCGCTTATCTACAATGGATGGAACTCTAGTCGGGAATTCATGGAACATCGAGCATTTGCGTAGGTACTACGCGTGACAGTCTTCATAGTTGGTTCCCTTCATATACTTATGTTAAGATTTTGTGTCCTCAAAATAATATGTCCTCATATGTACTCTTATGATTCGTACTCTATACATAAAGTTTGCATGACCTCTGTGCAAAAGTGTGTTATTTTGTTATTCTATTTTAATTTATTCTGGTATTTCAATTCCTTTTTTAGGCAATCAACCTTAAGTCCTGATCTGATTTACGGTTAGTGTGACATGCCGACATTATAAGGGTGTCCTCTATCCCTTTGAATGGGGCAATCGACTTAAGCCACCATGTGGCTTATAGTTCGGTGTTACATGCCTGACGCAGTATCATTAAAGGGTGTTTTCTATCCCTACCAATGGGGCAATCGGCTTAAGTCGTCGTGCGGCTTATAGTTCAGTGTTATTGCCTAGCGCAGTATCATTAAAGGGTGTTTTCTATCCCTACCAATGGGGCAATCGACTTTAAGTCATCGTACGGCTTAAAGACCGGTGTTACATGCCTGGCGCAGTATCAGTAAAAGGGTGTTCTCCATCCCTCATTACGGGGCTAATGGCTTAAATCGCTTCGCGATTTATAGTCTGATGTCACAAGCCTGGCGCAAATTCATCTTTTAGTTTTCATTTATTAATAACTCTATGATTCATGTCTTTTTCTTTTGGCCTATTACCTTCTTTTTGAATCTCAGTGCAGGACACTTATTCTCAAGTAGAAAGAAAGTGCATCTTTGGCACAAACACGTCCAGTCTTTCGGAAGGAGGAACTCAAGCATGATAACTCGATTCGGGATTTCAAATCAACGAATTTTTATTCAACAAAATACAACAAAGATGACATTACAAGAAGAGCTAGATCGGATGAGCATGACATTACAAGAAGAGCTCACCCGACTCAAAATATCTCCTATTGCCATCCTAGAGCAATGCCGGCAACAAAGGCTGTTGCAGGCGATGATTTAGTCAGACAGAAGGAGCGATATATAAGACTGCCCCTGGTTGATCAAAAGGTAGCATCTAGACACTCATAGTGGGCCAAACAATACCATTTGGAGCCTAGACGATATTCAATACAAGGGAGGAACAGCCATTCCATGGGGAATCGATTGGACATAAGTCGAAAAGGGAGCTTCACCTTCCCCTTACCAAGCAAGGCCGCACCGATTCCCTCGAAGCCTCTGGAATCGCCAACTACAAACATGCCAACATGAGTTCTCCCATCTGCAGTAAGAGCTTATGAAGCCCAGAGTGTCGGGGGTAACCTACTCTTCACATCAGCATCGGATGAGTCAGTGATCCACGAACTAAGACCTTAGAGTATTCTCCTACCCTAGAATCCTGTGCGTGAGGTCTTTACGCACAGGATACTTAGAGAATTCTCATATCCTAGAGCAAGAACAAAGCTGGACTTCAAGATCTACTCGTAGATCTGATGTCTCCATGGTGGCAGTTCCTAAGAGCAAGGTATGTTGTAGCTAGTTGGGTATGCATTTCCCGTTTGATCTACTCGCCTTTTATAGGTGGGTGGCGTGATGAGAGCAATAAGTGATAATGGCCCATGCGGAGCACGATTCAGAGTCATGGCCGGATAGCTGTGTGGTCAGGATAAAAGTGACTGGCAACTTTTTGCGTTCACACATGCGCACATAGTGCCTTCAACTTTATGTCATGAGTGGTTGGTTGGTGGGCGTTTCAATTATTGAGGTAGTGTTCAGTCTTGTCAAGTAGCAGTAACGTTGGCACATGGGTAGTATCATTCAGCAAACGCAGTAATAAAGATATAGAAGAAACATCAGTCACGCAGTTTTCAATTACACAGAATTTCAGCATACAGGTTTCAGTCGGGCAACACAGCAGTAATCATTCTTAGTTGCTCAGAAATATTACATTAATGATTTACAGCTCAAGATCATGGATAATCTGTTTAGCAACCGAGTCAGCTTCCACACTATTGGTTAAATTTCTCATTGTCATGTTCCATCTCGATGGCTTGAGTTAAGTCAGAAAAAACATGTCACGCCCAGTTCTCAACCAACGGAACCGGAACAACATATATGTGCCAGGAACGTGTCTCACATATATTATGACAATAGTGACATCACAGAACGTGCATAAACGATAAATAAAACGTTTACATATAGTATATCATCACTTTATTACAATAAGACAACATGTCTTTAAACCAGAGTCATAGCGGAAGCGTAAACGAAGATAAACGAGCCACCACAGGGACGTCGACTGGTGGACGGGTACGCCTAGAACTCGTTGAAGTCCTGAACATACTCTTCGAGGTCTTCTGGAGCTGAGCAGCGGTTGGGTTCCAGCCAACAGTAGGTTTAAAGTAAACCAAGCGTGAGCATTTCATACTCAACAAGCATAACATGAACTATGAGGTATCTAAGGTTGGCTGACTCGTAGCATGAGCTTTTAGTTGGTCAAGTTTTATTAAGCGACTAATTACTACAAGTGAGTTGGTAAACCATTAACCCAAGATATTGCATCAGAACATTATTCAACAATGTTAACATAAGAACCACTTTCAAACCCAACAGAACCACTAATCTGCATAAAGGATCTAGGCCGCTCATAACCGTGAGCACGGCTGACATGTCAGTTTTACACTCTCGAGAGGTCGTACATCTTTACCCATGAGTCGTGGGCTACGCTAGCGGTCCACCACATTACCTTAGATGAGATGGCTAGCAAGCACACTACGAGGCCTTTACAAAGATCACGTTGGTAAGGTGTAACCGCTAAGGTTTCAGGGTCCGCAACTGTGGAGCAAGCCTCAAGGGGAGATAAACGCACTCAACCCAAGTAGCGCGAGGGCCACAGAACCTCACCTCCCCTCTTGCCCCGTCGGTAAGTTACCCCCAAACCAATGCAACCTAATTAATTAGCCAAGACCGTCCCATTCCAGTCTCATGGTAGCACTGTTGTCCTAGGTTGTCGCTTTGCGAACCGGTCCTTACGGATAGTGGCTATAAGCAAAACACATGCTCATGCCCCCTAAACCAAGTTGCTAAAAAGCCATTTTTAAAGGAACATGAACCACAGAGGGTCAAGCTCAAGATTTGATTGCACAGATCTATTAAACAAAATTATTAACAAATGATACATGAGTTCGCGCAGCAACTAGCAAAACTTAACCAACATGCAACCCATAGGTAAACATATCGATAAAAGAGGCTAGGTACAGTCCTTATTGGCATACAAAATTAGACACATGCATATGAAGTGATTAAAGGGTTGTTAGGTTGTGTTCATGCTATACTTGCCTTGCTCAAACTGGTCTTGAGTCTGCTACTCAACACCCTCAAACTGCTGCTCTTCGTCACCAACAAACTGCTCACGGTCTAACCACGTTCACGGCAACAAACAAGCATTTCCACGCATACATACATGCAAACAATTATCAAAAGGTGAGAAACAGTACATCATATCATAAAAACAGAAGATAAAACTATACTAAAAACATTCTACATGTTTCCACGGTCGCGTGAGCGTAAGAATCACTCAAATCGGAGTTAAAACGCGAAAGTTATGCATAGAACGGGCTCCTAGGGGCATAACTGTGATAGAAACATTGAAACCAGGGGCTAGATTTGAAAAACTGAGGACTTAAATGTAAATAACTATAGCCGCCGAGGGTTTCCAGGCAAAACCGCCGAGACTTGGACCGCGGGTTTAAAAACCGGAAAGTCCAGGGGCCAAACCGAAGAAAACAGGACCTAAATCTAAATACTTTTCAACGCAGGTGGACTGCGGGTTGATTCTAGGGAACCACGGGGGCCTTTCTGCAAAAGTCCCATGGTGGACTCGGTTAGTGCGACGTGGCTGCCGCGTGGCCGGCCACGTGGCCGGACGAGCGGGGTCGGGCTGAGTCGGATTATGAAGCGCGACGTGTCACACTCTGGTTGGCCCGCGAAGGGGTACGCCACGTTCTAATCTCGGTCGCCCATATCAGATCTGAGGGCCAGGGTTGAACGGGAGAAGAGGGCGCCGGCGGCGACCATTCCCCACGGTGGAATCCGGCCGGCGCGGCAGTGGCTCGCCGGCGTGGCGCACGCCGGGGCCTAGGGGGCGTCTCGCTGGACTAGACCCAGCGGAAAAGAGAAAGGAGGCCGAGGCGGAGCTCACCAAGGAATCGAGGGAGACGGGGAGCGGACGGCGGGGCTTGGCGACGTAGGTCGGCGGATGGGCTCGGGCGGCGCTCGCGGACGGGAGCGTCGGAGGCTCGGCCTCGCGTGAAGACCTACTGGAACGGCTCCGCGAAGACCCTGCGATCGTGAAGGGGGCGGTTAGAGGGCTGGAGATGGATCCACGCCGATGAATTGAACAGTGGAGCATCTTACCGAGGTGAAGCTCCGGCGGCGAAATGCAAGCGCATCGGTGCACGGGAGCGGAATTGGAGTGGAGGCGTGGTAAAGGGGCTCGAGGCGACGCTTGGGGTCGGGTTTTATAGGGGTTTGGGACGCTAGAACGCGGTGTACAGAGAGGGGGTGGACGGCGGCTTTGAAACCCGTCAAGGCGCAGTGAGGGAAAGGAGGGAAAAGGGGGAAACCGGCGCGGCGGGTGCGGGATTGAAGGCGAGGGTTTAAGGAAGGGAGCGGGTGAGGGTTCGGAGGAAGCTTCCTTTGCTCGGGCGTCGATGTGGCCGAGTGGAGAGAGAGGCAGGCGGGCGTGGATCGCGGCGGGAGGAAGGGGATGGGTCTGACCGGTGGGGTCCGCCTGAAAGTGGGGGTGGGGCGCGGGGCGCTGCGGGTCGGCGCGCTGAGAGAGAGAGGGCGCGGGTTGGGCCGGCCTTCGGCCCAGGCGGGAAGGGGAGGCGGGGTTTGGCCGGGCCGGGGCCCAGGCGGGGGGAGCGGGGCGCCGGGGTGGCTGGGCCGAGTCGGTCGGCTTGGGCCGGCCGCTTGGCTTGGCCCCCTTTCTCTTTTTTTTTTCTTTTTCTTTTTTGTTTTTGAATTCTTTTGAATGGAGATAGAAATGGTTCTAAAATTCAAATGAAATTTGAATTTGAATCCTTAATTCCAACAATCAAGAAACAATGCACCAGCATGTATGCACAAGAAAGTTAGGCCTATGATTAATTTTATACAAGTATTTATTTTGAATAAAACCTGTTAAATGCAAACTAAACATATGAGCCTTAGGAAAAAATAAATAAATTACTTGAATTTAATTGTAAAATGCTGGAATTTAAACTAGGGTGTTACAAAACAAGTTTTGGCTTGGTCACTTTGAGCGCAATCAAGGCCTGCTTCCAGGTCGCCTCAAGCTTGACCCGCAATTGGTTCTTCATGTCTTCGGGAAGAGTTTCTACTCGCTCTTGCAGAGTTCGTGATGTCCCGAGATTGGGAGCACACATGTCCAATATGCTGGTCATCATTGTAGAGACCGACTTCATAGCATTCTTGGCTTTCTCAAGAGAGGCTTCATATTTCTGGCAATTCTTCTTGGCGACATGGTAATCCTGTGTCATGAGATCCAATGCCTCGTGGTATTTCTTCCTTTTGATTCGGATTCCTTCAGAGCTTCTCTAGTTGATTTAAGGACTTTGTCCAAGTCTTGATTCTTCTTCTGGACAGCAACAAGCTTTCCGTTAATCTCGATCGACTCGATATTCCGTTTTTTGAGATTAGTTTGGTTTAACTTGTTGCTTTTCTCCAAAGTCTTGTTGATTCTTGGAGCTTGCGATTTTCGTCATTCAACCGAGTGATGTCTTCTTTATGACGCAGTGCCTCGTCCTACGGATTGGTTCAACTTATAGGCTTCCGTGAGTAAGGAGTAAGCTAGTTGAGTTTCTCGGCGAGTTACCTCATGATTTGTCTTCTCCAGATCTAACGCTCTTTGCAAGTTTGAGGCAGTATCACGGGCAGCATCTCTCTCCATCACGACGTTACAGTATTCTGTCTCCTGTTGAGCGAGAGCATCTTCAAGTTCTTTTATCCTCTTGGCAGCAGTTGCGATCATTTACATTTTATAGTGCATTGAGAGGGAAAATTCAGATCGCTTATGTAGCAACAATATATTACATACCATTGACTTCGGCAACACGGCTGGTTTCTGTCATTTGTTGCTACAATTGGGCCCCTTGGTTTATCCAGTTCTGGAAAAAATCACATGTTATTTGAATTTTAACACGACAGTAATCACGGATTGGGAATTCAAATGGCTTACCTCGAAGGCAGCGTTTATAGCAGGAGTTGTGGACGGAGCAGTCAGTTGTAGCCTTATATGGGTACAGTCGAGTGTCTGGATATCTTCAGTGTGACCGGTAGCTCAGGGGCTAGGATTGCTATCAGGTAGTTTCATTAAAGGCTGGATAGCCTGGTCTGGTCGAGGGGCACCTATTTCCAGTCGGCTTGATTGAGCCACTTCAGTTTGGTTGATCCCCAAGTTAAAAGAGGTTTGTCCAGCATCTTAAGACTTAATGCCTTCTGCATGTGTTTCAGTTTCGTTTCTTGTCACTTGCTTGGGGGCTGGAGTTGCTTCCGAGTCATTGGTGGGCCCTTCTGGATTTCCCTTGGGCATCACAAGTTTCATCGCCACCATCACTTTTATTAGACGGGTTATTAGTAGGCTCTATCGGATTCTCGGGTATCGTCTGCTGACTACTAGTTTCAGTTTGATGCGCTGTTTGTGTGGCAATTGGAATCTCCTGGGAATTGTGGCCAGTTAACTCTTGTGTTGGAGATGGATCGGGCAGCGGGATTTCAGATGATCTGCCATATTGTATTTTTTTTGGTTAGTTCGGCCAAGAGTAATGCATATGGTATTTTAAATTTTTGAATTCCGACATTGGTTCATATATACCTTGGTGGTGTTGCATGATGCTCAGTATCTATGTTGAAAGGGAAGCGGGTGGTTGCTCTGACTATTTAGTCAAGATCAATATCAAATCCTGTTAAGTCGGCTTCACGCTTGGGTTCTAGCAACACTCGGGGTGGAGGTGTTGGGTCATCATGTGACTTTTTGGCCCTCTTTTCACGATGTCGCAAGGTGCTGTCCTCTTCTTCTTCATGTTCTTCAAAGTTGAGCAAGCTGTTCCAATCAATGGTATGATCTGCGGTGTCACTTGCAACCCCTCTTAGTGGAGTTTGAGCTTCTTGGTGGATCTATCAGGAGAAGGGTTTGGCTCATCCCTCTTAGTGGTGGTCTTCTTGTCAGTTGCACGGTGATGAGTGGTCTTTTTCAATGTTGTTGGCTTTGGTTTCACACCGGCAACTTTGCTCCTAGTTTTTCGAGGAATGGGGATTTTTTTACACTAGATGATTGTTTTGGGGTGTTCTCAGTTTGTACACCACTTTCAGCCTCGGGGGCTTGGTCTTCATCGTTTGGATTTTCTGTTTGGTCATCTTCGTCGGGGCCTTGTATTACAATAATGGTTGATTCTATGGTGTTGTCATCACTCTGAAGGGCCGCAAGGGTGGCCTCTATCTCTTGCTTGGTCAGGTTGGCTTCTTGTAGCATCTCTCATGTTATTTCTTCCTGCTGAGGTCAGGCTAGGAATTGGAGAATGCTCTTCGGCATATGATGCGCAACAGGAAAACATAGGAGTTTATCAGCAAGCATATATAGTCTATCAAGTTCAGAAATTGAGTCGGTGATACCTTCACAAAATACTTACAGATGATGATGGTGCAGGATGCCATATTGAGTACGGTTGGGGAGATCCATCATTATGGATATTGCATTTCAGCATCATATTCACTCGGTTTAGTACTTGTTCCTAAGTAATGGTTCTCTGTTGGGATTTTTTTGCTCCAGCATACAAATAAGCTGGGAAAGCTCGTTTCTTCAGTGGCTGGATGCTGCAAAACTATTGACGCCACTTAAGAACGTCAAACTTTATACTGCAAGCGTACAGTATCGAAGTAGCTTTTCCCCAGGATGAGTATCTTGGGTTTGTCAATCCAAGGATAATTATGTTTAAGATACTACCTATCTAATATTAACTGAATTACCAACTAATTCTAATAGATCTAAACAAGCTTAAACAAGGGATAAAACTATTCTAAATAGACTATAATCTATACTCTAATAGGGTTCCAAAAAGAGATAAAACTATTGCATAAAATGATAGAACAAGGTTTAGGCTATAAGCGCGAGAACGATAGGTTTGACATGGCAAAAGGATCCACAAGAGATATGACACAAACAACCAACATACTATGAACCACCTTGAAACTAGATCTAAACATTAAGCAAAGAATAAACATGATCATGAATGTCAAGGATCTACTCCAACCTTTCCCCAGGCTCTACTGTCACTAGTAACTAGGTAATCGACGAACTAGCAAACCCCAACCATCTCTAAGCATGAGCAGATTCAATCAACTAGCTAAGAAGAAAGATCTACTACAAGAACATGAAGAACTTCTATACTTCGGCCGAATAGACATGTTGGAATTAAGCATTGCAAAGACATGGATCATAAATCATGTGTAAATAACAAACTATGTCTAGAATACAATCTTTATTGCTTGAATATCAAGGTTTAATCAAAGTATCGAAGGAAGTACAAAGAATTACTTGAGATACATCGTAAACTCTGAAGCATAGTCGTCGGGATGAACTCGACGAAGAACATGTCGAAAGATGAACTCGAGTCCTCCTCGGAAGGGCCTGGGTCGGCCGACCAGGCCCCTAGGGGTCGGCCGACCGGTCTCCCTTCTGCCTCCTCTTGCTTCCTCCTTTCACCGAGATGAGCTTCTCGCCGAGTTGAACGCTTCTAGCCCTCGACCTTTGCCCTAGACTCTCGATTTACAATGAATAATGCGGTGGACTAACTCCCTCTTCCCTTAGAAGGCTCTATATTTATACCCCTGAGGGAACCCTATACATGGAATCTAATAGGTCGGTTCTAAGAGTCCTAAAACACCTATTTCCATGTATATACAAGTTTCCAAAAGAGTCCCGGACGTTCGTGACTTTCCTTGCTTGTAGTCGAAGCTTCCATCCTTGTCCTTCTGGAGTTGGACTCTTCCATATTCTGCAGCTTTTAGTATTTCGACGATAACTTCCTCATCCGAAGTCCAAATAAGGCAAACTCGAACTCTAAATTGTAGAGCTCAAAGAGATACAACTTTGGTATTCAAACTTTCTTCATTTGACGTCGTTAAGGTCTCTGAATTGGGCCTACAAGCTGCTGCTGTCATGTATTTCGAGAAGATTTCAGGATTTAGTCATTCAAGCAAACTTTATCTTCCAAGACTTCTTTTCTTGTTGGGCTTCTTCCTCAAGTGGGCTTCGGTTAATCATTATTTCAGATCCCGCTTCATAGTATAAATCCTTTCTTCGAGAAATTCTCAAATATCTTTAATTATTCCCTATTTTCCTGCAAAACTAAATATTGCACAAAAACAAAGAGCATTCTCGAAAACAGGGTTATTTGTTTGTAAAATAAGACTAAATGATAAGACTAACTCTCAAAAAGATATAAAATCATATAAAAATAGAGCAAAATTTTAGTACTTAACGAGCGTCAATAATATCCCCACACTTAGATCTTACAAGTCCTCGAGCAAAAGATCGACAAAAGAACTTAACTATATTTAAGCAAATTCTAAATAATTACTTTTCAGAAATAACCATGCTTTTAGAATTCATTCAAATCATAATATGGATCCTTCTAGACTAATTTTCATGCATATAGATCCCCACAAAGTTTATTTAAGTCAAATAAATTATAGCAATGCCAAAGTCTCTTTCAGAATCATCAAAGAGGGTTTTTTAAAACAAAATCTTTCAAGGATCAAGAAATTACTATATCCCAAAAAGTTAAGCTCTCAAAAAGGCACTCTTATAAGTGGCTAACCCTATAGAAGTCACTCTTTTTCTCTTATCTCACCAGAGTTTAAGTGGAGCTCGGTAAAGGCTAAGCAGAGCTGCTTATTCTATTGTCTACCTAAGGTATCTCTCTAAAGATTATTCAATCAACTTGTAAACTATCTTGGTCATCGAAATATAGAAAAGAGATTATAGTAAAGGTCAAGGAAAAAGAAGATATAGATGGTGGATATGTGCAAGAACAAATGAAGTGAAATAAATTCCGAAATTTTGCACATGGTTGGAAAAAGTCTTTGCTCATTGTATTTAACAAGATTGTGAAGCTCTCTTTTATTTTACTTCTCCAAACTTTATATTTTTCTTCTCCTTTCTCCTTTTCCTGATTCTACTTTTTCAATATTCGACCACTTGGCCCTTTTTTTCTCCCTTTTTCTTTTTTTTTATTTCCAGGCGCCATAATTTCTCACTAAATCTTTTTTTTAACTAGATGGGCGCCTCTTTCCCCTTTTGCCACCTTTTTTTTGATAAATTGCTTTCATGAAGTATTATTTGAGCAAAACTTTATATAGGTAAAGATAAAATAATGAAATGAAAAAGGCTTAAAGGATTAAAGAAATTGCTCTATTGATGTAAGCAATTGGAATATAACAAAAGGCTAGCAAAAAGATGAAAATAGATGACCAAGATAATTTTAAGTGATCCAAATATCTAAAGGGATCAAACTTAACCAAACTCATATAAGACAACTTGCTTTTTAAACTGGGTTTCATAAATCTAGGCTTTACTTGGAATTTTAAGCTCTCTCTTAACACATGGGTGTAAAACTTGATCCAAGAAAAAGAAATTTTAATGAAAAGGCAATTCTTCCCTAATCTTTTTCTTAATTAAAGCGTTGGCAAAGCTATAAAACATAATCCTTTAATAAAGACATGGGTTATGCAATTTTAATCAATCTAGCAATCACCATATTAATCAAATCATAAAACTTTAAGCAAGATTAATCATCAAAGTAAAAATAAAGAACAAACTTAAATAAAGCAAAGTAATTTATTCAATCACACACTTTATTAATCAAATAGACCGATTACATAAAAGACAACTGATTCTTAAACTAACTTTAAAAAGACTCTATAAAAAGACTCTATTTATTTATTTTATCTAAACTCTCTATCTAATTGGGGAAATTCTACTAATATCCCCACACTTAAACCAAGCAAAGTTCTAATCGTCACCACTGAACCAGTGTGTATCATCCACTGGACCGTCAAGAGGATCTTCACCAGGCACCAGTTGGGTCGAGGCGAATATGTCTCTTCTGGTTCTTCCCAAGTGGCATCTGGTTCCAGTCTTGTAACGTGGCGCCAAATGGAATCAATCACTCGCTTCTGACTCTCACAGACATTTTGAAGGTGGTTCACTTGCCCTTTTAAGTTTCTGACAAAATTGTCAACTCTCTCTTTTGTGTCTTGTATCTTCTTATGAAGCCTCTCTTCTACGTCAATGACTATATCAGGAATATCCTCACTCTTTTGTTTGTTGAAGTAGATAGCTTCTCTACACTTTGGGCAACAATCCACTCCATCCGCTCCTCCAACGTGATAAGTATCGAAACAAGGAACGATATTGATTGAGTTTACCTCTTCAATCTCTGATCCTCGATAATCACTGAAGTTCATTGATTGATCCTTACTTGAATGGATAGTTCCTCCAGAACGGATAGGGCTTTCTTGATAGTCTATCCTAGGCATCTCTCCAATCCTTTGGGATCTTCTAACCTTCATCCTCCATGGTTGAATTGAAAGCTTGGCCATGTGCTTCGAGATCTCACGCTTTTCGGGTAATCCACACCCCCTCGCCTCTTCATCTTCATCATCAAAGATCACCTGTGAAAAGTTGCGGCGAGTACCCCAGGAAATAGGACTAGTCGGCCGACTGGACCTCTCTTGGTCGGCCAACCAGGCCCCCTCCTGCGGCGCCTCGGCTTCCCTCTTCACGAGTTGCATCTCCATCGCTTCGGAACTTGTCGTGGCTAAGTTTGGATGTGTTTTGAGTTAGATGTCTCGGCTCCATGGCTTTCCTATGGTTTTATACTCCGGAGATTGACGAGATTTGGAAACAAAACAGTGATTCCGATCCGAACTCTACCCTAAACTTACTTGGAATACAACGCGGACCTTGCCGGCAAAATTTGGAAGCAAACCGCCTCGATAAGTCCTTGGGTCGGCCGACTTACCCCTTCTTGGTCGGCCGACCTGGGCCTTTCCTTGCGCAAAAGGTTCCCAAGTTTTGTCGGTATCCCTAATTCCTAATTTAAAATAAACGTGAAACTAAATTTTTAGAAAAACCTAAACTAAACGTGACTATTTACATATAAAGATACGAAAGCAATGGAAAACTAGAGATTATAGCCATGGTAATGAATCCTCACTTTCTTGAATTCATATGTATCAATATAATTAGGCCCTGTTTGGAACATGGTAAAATTTTCCTGTTCCTGCGTTTTTCCTGTGAAATTGAACTGATTCCTGTAAAATTCTTACACAATTCCTGTGAAATTCCTGCGTTCCAAACAGGCCCTTAACTTCAAATTTATCTCCTTCAAGGAAAATCTTAAGTCTTTGTCCATTTACCATAAACTTGTTTCCTTCTAGATTCATAATAGTAACTGCTCCAGTAGGTGATACATCATGTACTATATAAGGTCCATCCCATTTACTTGGTAATTTTTCTTTTCCAAATAATTTAAATCTTGAATTAAAAAGAAGAACCTTATCACCTACTTTAAATTCCTTCTTTAGGATTCTCTTATCAAACCATCTCTTAACCCTTTCCTTATAGATAGTAGCATTACGATAAGCTTACAATCTCGCCTCATCAAGGGTACTAAGTTGAATCCTTCTTTTGACTAAAGCAGCGTATAAATCCAAATTTAATTCCTTAATTGCCCAATAAGCGTTATGCTCCATCTCCACTGGCAAATGACAGGTTTTTCCATAAACTAACTGATAAGGCTTCATCCCAATAGGTGTCTTAAACGCAGTCCTATATGCCCAAAGAGCGTCGCTAAGCTTATTCGACCAATTTTTACCTCCTTTAATTACCGTCTTTTTAAGAATTTCTTTTAATTGTTTATTTGATGTCTCGACTTGGCCATTTGTTTGTGGGTGATAGGCTGCGGAAACTCTATGTTCAATTCCCATTTTCTCTAAATAATTAGTAAACTCTTTATCAACAAAATGCGATCCTCCATCTGAGACGATGACTCGAGGGACTCCATATCTTGGAAAGATATTATTTCTAATCATCTCTATGGACCCCTGTGTAGTTGCCTTTTTACATAGTAAAGCTTCTACCCACTTTGAGACATAATCCACAGTCACCAGAATGTATTCATACACATGTGAATTTTCAAATGATCCCATGAAATCCATTCCCCAAACATCAGACAAATCAATTTGTAGATTATAAGTGAAATGCATTGAATTTCTAGATGTAACATTTCCAGTCCTCTGACACAGGACAAGAAGCAACAAATTTTCTTGCATCTTCATGCATTCCTGGCCAATAAAATCCACTCCCCCATATCTTAGCTTGGGTTCTGAAATGTCCATGATGCCCTCCATATTCTGCAGTGTGGCACTTCCTAAGAATTTCTTCTCTTTCTTCTGCGGGCACACAACTTCTAAGGACTCCATCAGATCCAAACCTATATAGGTAAGGGGCATTCCAGTAGAATTTCTTAGTTCGGCTAGGACTTTTCTTTTGGAATTATAATTGAGATGAGTTAACGGCTCTTTCTTTATGACTCTTATAACATCTATCATCCATGAATCTTTATCTAAAACGGCATAAAGGGTATCGTCTCTCAACGCATCTTCTATAGGTGGTCCACCCTTAGCATGGTTCAATCTAGATAAATGATCCGCCACTACATTCTCAACTCCCTTCTTGTCTCTAATCTCTACATCAAATTCTTGTAACATTAAAATCCATCTAATTAAACGAGGCTTAGCGTCTTTTTTTAGTAAGAAGGTATTTGATAGCAGCATGATTAGTATAAACTATAACCTTTGAATTAACTATATAAGATCTAAATTTCTCAAAGGCAAAAACTACTGCTAACAACTCCTTCTCTGTAGTAGCGTAATTTACTTGAGCTTCATTAAGAGTCTTGCTGGCGTAATAGATGGCATGCACTTTTCCATCCTTTCTTTGACCCAGCACAGTTCCTACTGCATAATCACTTGCATCGAACATGATCTCAAAAGGTAGATTCCGGTCAGGTGGTTGAATGATAGGTGCACTAATAAGTAACTCGTTAATTTTTCTAAAGGCGACCTCACATTCTTCAGTAAACTCGAAAGGAACGTCCTTTTGAAGCAGGTAAGTAAGCGGTTTAGCTATTTTAGAAAAATCTTTAATAAATTTCCTATAGAATCCAATATGACCTAGAAAACTTCTTAGAGACTTAATGTCAGTAGGTGGTGGCAATTTTTCTACGGTCTCTATTTTGGCTTTATCTACTTCAATTCCTTTCTCGAAAATGATGTGCCCTAACACAAGCCCTCTTCTAACTATGAAATGGCACCTCTCCCAGTTTAGCACTAAGTCGACCTCTTTACATCTCTTAAGCACCTTTTCTAGATTCCTTAAACAGTGGTCAAAACTTGTACCGTGAACTGAGAAATCGTCCATAAAAACTTCCATGATATCTTGAATAAAATCTGAGAAAATAGCCATCATACACCTTTGGAAAGAAGCAGGCGCATTACAAAGTCCAAAGGGCATTCTTCTATAGGCGAAAGTTCCATAGGGACATGTGAAGGTAGTTTTATGCTGATCATCTAGGTGAATAGGGATTTGAAAGAATCCAGAATATCCATCTAAATAGCAAAAATGGGTATTCTTAGCAAGTCTCTCTAACATCTTATCTATAAAGGGTAAAGAGAAGTGATCTTTTTTAGTGGCTTTATTAAGCTTCTGGTAATCTATGCACATTCTCCAGCCAGTCGCTGTTCTTTGTGGGATTAATTCATTTTTATCATTTTTAACTACGGTTAAACCTCCTTTCTTAGGTACACAATGAACTAGGCTTACCCACTCACTAGTCGGTACTGGATAGATAATTCTGGCATTTAAAAGTTTGATAACTTCCTTTTTAACTACAGACCTCATTTCGTGACTCAATCTCATTTGGTTGTCAACTACTGGCTTGTGGTCTTCTTCCATCGGAATTCGATGAGTACAAAACGTGGGGCTGATTCCTTTTAGATCTGCTAGAGAATAACCAATAGCCTTCTTATGTTTCCTTAACAATTCTAGCAGCTTTTCTACTTCCTCTGGACTTAGCTCATTACTAATGATTACTGGGTAGGTTTTATCTTTTCCTAAACACTCATATCTAAGTCCATCAGGTAGCGGTTTTAGCTCTACATTTGGCGCCTCCTGTTGATTAAGGTCACCTAGCGGCTCTACTGGGAAGTTTCAGGTTTCTTCTATATTTTGTTCTAATTCGTTAGTGGCATTGGTTGCTTCTTCAGAGAAAAAACCTTCGTCTTCTCCCTCTAAGACTAGATTTAAAGGTTCTCTAAAAGCATTAATATAATTAATACTCTCTATCTCCTCTATATCGGGAGCGAGATTAATAGGCACTTTAGATGCCGATAAGAAATCAAAGTCATATTTTAATCCATTAATATTTAAAGTGACTTTTCCTTTTTTATTATAACTATGGCATCAACCAACTTAAGAAAGGGTCTTTCAAAAATTAATTTAATATCATTATCATAGACATTAATGACATAGAAATCAGTTGGTATAATTTTTCCAGCAAAGTCAACTTCAACATTTTTAATTAAGCCTACAGGTTTAATTACTTTATTACTAACAAGTTTAATCCTAAGATTGGTAGAAATTAAACATGGTTTATTACATAACTTAGAATAAACTTCATAGCTCATTGTACTTACCTGGGCTTCCATAGCGTAGTGTATGTTGTCGAAGACTTCTTTGTTGATGGAGCAGGAAATTCCAGTTGGTGATTCCTCGGCAGGTAGCTGAATGATAACTTCCTTAGTAAGTGATGACTCTGACTTGATCCCGATCACTTGCTTCACTTCAGAGACAAAGTCACTATCCAGCTCTTCCTCTTGGAATAATTTCTGCAGCACCTTCCCTGTATCTTGACTGTCATCACTCTTCCTTAGTGGTACTTCTGGTGGGAACAACTCTTCTTCTTCCACTAAGTTTTCTGTCGGAAGTGGTCCTGCACACTTGAGTGTATCTCCAAACTCCACTGGCATCCAACTCATCTTCTCAAACTCCGTCAAAGGCATACTGGCAAGACTTCTATAATCACTTTTGGTCTCCTCTTGAGCTGCAAAACTTCCATAATCCTCCTCGTCAGAGGCATAAGACACTGTAGTCTTTTTGACAGGTGGTTGGTCGTCAAAGATAGCAGATGTGGGCACCATGTGGGCTTTTGGCTTCTTCACTCCATCATCGTTCCTTTTTCTGTTGAACTTGCAAGCTAAGCAGATATCAGATAGAATCTTGTGAGCTTCTTTCGATGTCCTGCTTAACAGTGATCCTCCAGCAATAATATTCACTTTCTCAAAGGCTTCTGGCGTTAGACCATAGTAGAAAGTATGAATATGCACAGCTGGTGTTACTCCAAGTAGTGGTCCTTGTGTGAGCAAGCCGTCGAGTCTCTCCCAGGCTTCGTCGATGTCTTCATCTTGTCTTTGCTCAAAGTTGAAAATCTGCTTCCTCAACTTGTACACTTTTAGTGATGAGAAAAATCTTGTAAGGAACTTCTGCTCAAGAATTTCCCAATCTCCTTTAGCTTCAATTGAGGCAGCTTGATACCACTTATTGGCTTTATCCACAAGGGTAAATGGAAAGAGATTCCACTTGACCCACTCTACTAGGACTCCTTGATAGAAAGTATGGCAAACTTGCTTGAGCTTCTCCAGGTGCTTGTACGGATTCTCGTCGTCTTCTCCATTGAATGGATCTAAGGCAGCAATCCTGATGATTTCTGGCTTCAGCTCGTATGATCCTGACTCCGGCTTCTTGTTGGATTCTTGAAACTTGAGGTCTACAGCTTTTGGAGTTAAATGCTCCCCAAGCGTCAAAAGCTCCCACTCTTCGAGCTTTGAAGTCATATCTGAAACTAATCACAAAAACAAAAACATGAATCGAAAAATCTATGACAGCAAAGTTGCTGGATTAGTTTAAAAATAAACTAAGGATAAGAACGAAATTAAATAAAACTAAATAACTAGAAATTAAACGTAAAATAACGATTATTATATTATCAAAAGTAAAAACTAAAAACAAACTAACTAAAACAAAATTAAACACAAAAAAAGCAAATAAACTAACTATCAAAATTAGTAGTAATATAGTTAATAAAAGATTAATAATAACTTAAACGATAATTAGGATTCCCCGGCAACGGCGCCAGAAAAGCTTGTTCACGCCACTTAAGAACGTCAAACTTTATACTGCAAGCGTACAGTATCGAAGTAGCTTTTCCCCAGGATGAGTATCTTGGGTTTCTCAATCCAGGGATAATTATGTTTAAGATACTGCCTATCTAATATTAACTGAATTACCAACTAATTCTAATAGATCTAAACAAGCTTAAACAAGGGATAAAACCATTCTAAATAGACTATAATCTATACTCTAATAGGGTAACAAAAAGAGAAAAAACTATTGCATAAAATGATAGGGCAAGGTTTAGGCTATAAGCGCGAGAACGATAGGTTTGACATGGCAAAAGGATCCACAAGAGATATGAGACAAACAACCAACATACTATGAACCACCTTGAAACTAGATCTAAACATTAAGCAAAGAATAAACATGATCATGAATGTCAAGGATCTACTCCAACCTTTCCCCGGGCTCTATTGTCACTAGTAACCAGGTAATCAACGAACTAGCAAACCCCAACCATCTCTAAGCATGAGCAGATTCAATCAACTAGCTAAGAAGAAAGATCTACTACAAGAACATGAAGAACTTCTATACGTCGGCCGACTAGACATGTTGGAATTAAGCATTGCAAAGATATGGATCATAAATCATGTGTAAACAACAAACTAGGTCTAGAAGACAATCTTTATTGATCAACTATCAAGGTTTCATCAAAGTATCGAAGGAAGTACAAGGAATTACTCGAGATACTTCGTAAACTCTAAAGCATAGTCGTCGGGATGAACTCGACGAAGAACATGTCGAAAGATGAACTCGAGTCCTCCTCGGAACGGTCTGGATCGGCCGACCAGCCTCCCTTCTGCCTCCTCTTGCTTCCCCCTTTCGCCGAGATGAGCTTCTCGCCGAGTTGAATGCTTCTAGCCCCCGACCTTTGCCCTAGGCTCTCGACTTACAATGAATAACGCGGTGGACTAACTCCCTTTCCCCTTGGAAGGCTCTATATTTATACCCCTGAGGGAACCCTATACATGGAATCTAATAGGTCGGTTCTAAGAGTCGTAAAACACCTAAAACACCTATTTCCAAGTATATACAAGTTTCCAAAAGAGTCCCGGACGTTCGTGCCTTTCCTTGCTTGTAGATGAAGCTTCCATCCTTGTCCTTCCCGAGAACCATAACTTCCTCATCCGTAGTCCAAATAAGGCAAACTCGAACTCTAAATTGTAGAGCTCGAAGAGATACAACTTTGGTATTCAAACTTTCTTTATTTGACATCGTTAAGTCTCCGAATTGGGCCTACAAGTGCTGCTGTCATGAATTTCGAGAAGATTTCAGGATTTAGTCCTTCAAGCAAACTTTATCTTCCAAGACTTCTTTTCTTGTTGGGCTCCTTCCTCAAGTGGGCTTCAATTAAGCTTTATTTCAGAGCCCGCTTCATAGCATAAATCCTTTCTTCGAGAAATTTTCAAATATCTTCAATTATTCCCTATTTTCCTGCAAAAATGAATATTGCACAAAACAAAGGGCATTCTCGAAAACAGGGTTACTTGTTAGTAAAACAAGACTAAATGATAAGATTAACTCTCGAAAAGATATAAAATCATATAAAAATAGAGCAAAATTTTAGTACTTAACGAGCGTCAACAGAAACACAAAGTCAATAACGATAGCTTGGGCAGTCTGGTTGTGTTGTTTCAAGTCTTCGATTTCATTTAATAACTCGTTTACTTCAACGAGTTCCTCTGCAGTTGGTGCCTCTTTCCATTTTGGCAGTTTATGATTGGGCTTGTGACCTATGCGTTTGGGTAAGCTATCCTCAGGATTTTCCATGATGAACCACTCGGAATGCCATCCCCGATTGCTGTCCTTTAGTGGGATTTCTAGATACACAAATCTGCGGCCTCGCCTTAACTCTAGGCTAGCACCTCCAACTACTTGCAGTACGCCCTCACTGGTTCCAGGTTTGCAGTGGTACAGATGTTTCCACAAACCAAAGTGAGGGTTGATTCCGAGAAATGCCTCACAAAGATGCTCAAAGATGGCAATTTGAAGAATGGAATTGGGATTCGGATTTGACAAATCCACTTCATAGAAGTCGAGTAATTGGCGAAAAAACGAGGAAATCGGCAACCCTAATCTGCGGATGAAGAATGAAGCGAAAACAACTAACTCATGAGCTGGCCACAGTAGTCCGTAGTAGTTCCTCCAGTTCCCAACTTCTTCATCTGGGAGGACACCTAGCTCAACAAGGTTCTTGAGGTCGTATGCTGAGACTGTCGAGGGATGGAACACGAGCGCGGGATCTAGGGTTCGTCGGCTGGGATCATGTGGCAGGCCGTCTGTGGTATTGCCGCGCTCACTGCGGGTCCTTTTCTTGGGCACCATTTGGGAATTGAATGGAGGTGGTGACTGATGTCAAGGGTGATTAATTTCGCTAGGTCTGAACTCGGGAGTAATGGTGGCAGAGTAAATGAGGAACTCAGGAATTAGGGCTTTAAGTGGAAAGAACGGTTTGGGGGTGGAAACCCATATTTAACCCTCACGGCGTTATTCGGATCTAGGCGTTTGACAGAGTTAATACTCTAACTCGGGGGCTCGTTTTTTCTAGTAACTTGTCTCATGGGACCTTGTTGACTCAGATAATACTACTGAACCTCTTGAGTTGATTTTGATTGAGTTAACTCGGATACAGGGCTTGGTACGAATTACTTCAGATGGTTTTCAGATTTGGTTAATTTTTGTGAATTATTCGTACAAGTGCTAGTTTGGGGTGTTCAGTCGGCATTCTTTCTCCAAGTTGAGGTGGTTTCTTCTTTAAGTCGAAATTCAGTGCAGATGTTTGGAATTTTCAGAAAATTAAGTCGGAAAAGGAGTTCATCAACATTCATGCATTAATAATGTATGCAACTGGAGGATCTCGTGATTACAAGAGGAGAAGTTCATACAATATTCATATAATGATGGATAACATATAGGCGGTTGCATATAATTATTCCTATCACAATATGCTATGGCCTAATTCTAAATGGCAATGCGACGGTGCTTTAGCGGGTGAGAGGAGACATCCTCATCGCTAGCGTCGTCGTTGTCATCATCACCATCGTCATCGTCGTCGTCATCTTCGTCTTCTTCCTCGATGTCATCTGGACCGCCGAGGCCGGGTGATCGAGACCCCGTTTGGCGGCCTTCTCCTTCCAGCTCTACTGGTCAGAGTCGGAGCCGTCGTCGTGGTCGATGGTAGAGTCTTCATATTCCTCTGCCCTGTCGTCGCTGTTGTCGTCGTCGTCACTAGCGGGGGCATGGAGGGAGTCTTCCTCGTCGTCGTACTCCCTGGCGAAGTACGCGTCTTCCTCATTGGAGTTGTGGGAGTTTATTCCCAGCAGCCCACCACAGGATAGGTCTCGTGGGGGTCTTCAGATAGGTAGAGGGTTAGCAAGGAGATTGCGATGGTTACAGAATGAAGAACACAGCGATTTAGACAGGTTCGGGCAGCCAAATCGCTGAACCCTACGTCCTGTATGGTGGTGTGTGCATTGTATTGTTCTCGAGCATATGAGCCAAACCTAGGTCATTGTGACCTAGGGTCAGGCGGCTATTCTTGGTGTCGAACTAGGGTTCCCAGCTCCCCTTATATAGGCTGAGGAGCTTGGGGTACAAGTAAGACTCCTAGTGTCGTGGGCTTCAAGGCAGACCACTCGGCCCACCTGGCCTAGTTGTTACAATCAATAGTCATCGGGCACCTTTGGGTATATGACTCCCACAGGAGTACACGTACTCATTCGGCATCGAGGGGCCAGCATTTTTCTTTCCCATGCCGCCAGCCATCGTTTGATTGAGGAAGGGGGAGATTTCATGGTTTGGAAGTGGAAGACTTTGAGAGAATGCACAGCGTGAATGGCGGAGTATTCAGGCTCTGGTTATATAGATGGGTGTTGTACTTAAACATGGCAAACTTTATACTGCAAGCGACAGTATCGTGTGTAGCTTTTCCCTAGGATGAGTATCATGGGTTTTGTCAATCCAGGAAAGTAACCAATTGAGAACCAATTAACAGGAGTTTAAGGTAAACTAAAGGTATAAGTAAGCCCTAATCTATCTCTAAACTAACTCTAAACTATATCTAATATATGTCTAAACTATACTAATATTATATGATAAACAATTAGAACAGAACTAGAACACTAATCAAAGGGTATTAACTAGACTCTAACCAAGCTCTAATTGGATCCAAGACATGCATGTTAAGGACGCCACAATTAGATAAAACCAACGAGACAACTAGTAGCTCAAGGTAGACAAGCATGATCAAGCATAAACTTCATAGCATGATTAAATCAAGATCAATCAATCTAAGCCCTAGATCGAGTTTAACCTTTCTCTAGCTGTACTGTCACTACCAACTAGTTAATCGACAAGAAACTCTCAACAGGCATATATAATTAGAGAACTAGCTTATAATTACTTCACATAGTCTAATAACACAATTAGTACAACTAGAACCTCTAATCACCATGATTACAAGAACTAGAAATACAACTATATCATTAGTAAGCTAGATTAATGATCAAGAACGCTAGAAGAATATAACCCTTAATGACGTGCTCTAATTAACATGCATCTAGACCTAAAGTTAATTAGAGCTAGAACAAGTATAATTAGAACAAGAAGATGATAATTAGACAAGATCAATGCTTCATTAATAAACTGTATCATATTTACAACCATGATCATACCTTCCCTTGATGATACAATTAGACCACTGGAGCTAGGTAATTAAAGCACCATGCAAGGCCTCTAATCACCTCTATGGATTAGATCCTCTCTAATCCTAGCCTAGAAACTCAACCCTCTACTCTCCTCTAGTTGTTGTCCCTCTTCTCTACATCCTATCGCCTTGATAATGAATTGGATGCCCGAACTCGGGGCCTAGACTCGCTATTTATACCTTAGAGGAGGCGTGGTATAAAGGAAACTGGAAACCGACGTAGGAATAGGTGGGGTCAACTGACTTTGGGGGGTAGGGTCGGCCGATCTCAGCCCCTCCTCTGTCCGTTTCTTTCCATCTTTGGCCAGGACGTTCCTTATTGCTTAGGCATGAAGCGTTGGTCTCAGACTCAGCTTGGAAAGCTTTGGAATCTTCGATATTGGCTGATGTACACCGAAATTTTCTGGGTTTGGATAAATATGAAGTGTCTTGGCACCTTCCATGTAGATTTCTTCTAGTAGCTTCCATGCCCAACGTAACATATGATATCTTCTAGAAGTTCCCCGAATAGGAAGCCTTGATCAACTCATGGGGGGGAATGAATCAACCAATCTTTCCTTGTTTATCACCTTCTAGAATACCATCTCAGAGGTCTTTCCTTACTCAACGTAGATTATGATGAATTTTGCGAAAAATAGCTCAAAACCTGCAAAAATCAAGTATAGCAATTTTCTAAGGCAATGTTGCAAAATCCACAATAATCAGTGATAATTGTTAGTGAAATATATGATTGACGCTCAAAATCGGTGGAAAATCACATAGAATGATACAAAATATTAGTCAAAATCTTGCGTCGACAATGGGAAGCATGCCTTTTCGACTTTTTTTGGCTGTACCGAGGAGACGCTTCGTATCCTGGTAACTGCGTGCGCGTGGCAGTTTTTCTGTGCAACACGGTTCGTCGTTCGTATTCTGGGCAGTTTATTCACACCCATTGGGTTTTCTTTTTCAAGAATTATGGGATTACACCCATTGGGTTTTCTTTCTCAAGAACCGCGGTATCACACCTATTGGGTTTTCCTTTACAAGAATGGTGGATTTAAAGTTATTGGAATTTTCTTGGTATGAATAGTGCTGTGCACACCCATTGGGTGAGGAAGTTATATAGAGTTTATGGAAAGATGAAGTTGGAGGATATGAGTCGGATATCAATAAGTCGGGAGATATAAAAGGAATCAGTTTTAACTCGGTGGCATATGAATCGAGATGAATCAAGTCGGCTTAGAGCTCGGGGGCTACACCCATTAGGTGCACTGGGTCGGTGCAACCAATGGATCAAAGTGGTGACTCAGAAAAGGTTTGTTCTGGATTTTGGATCTTCGAGCTGATTGTTACTCAAGTCAACTCAAAGCTCGGGGGCTACACCCATTAGGTGCACCTGGACGGTGCAACCAATGTAAAGAGGCGATTGTTGATTCGGGAATATTTTAATTTGGAGATGTGAGTTTCTTAAGGAGTCTCGAGTTAATTGTCTTCAAAAATTAGCTCGAGTCTTGGGGCTTGTGGGGGATAAATATCCCCTAGCTCTTCATGGCGTGGATTCAAGTCATGGGCCAGTGGAGGGCTCGAGATGATCTGTCGGCTGGGTTACTGGGCCGACCGAATAACTAAAGCCCAATCGTGAAGACATCAAGTCGTCGACATCAAGACAAGGAAGTTGTAATCAAGGAAGGCTTCGTAATTGATAGGCTCAAAGATGGAAAAGAGTATAGATTGTAGATTTCATGTTGCGTGTTGTAGTCTAAACCGAATAGGAATCGTAGTAAGGAATCGACTTGTAACCCAAGCCACATCGGATTATATAAGGCGGGTAAGGGGCCCCTACAAGACATATCTCATAGCATCCCTCATTACATCACGCACGCCCTCGCATGCACGTACGCCTAAACCCTAGCACTCATTGTACTCGAGATCAATACAAACAAGCCCAAACAGGACGTAGGGTATTACGCATCTCGCGGCCCGAACCTGTCTAAACTCGTGTCTCCTGTGTTTTCTCTCGGGTTACACGCGAACCATCAAGCTACACTCGGAGTCGTCTGCCCCAAAAGTACCACGTGAGCCATCCCGTGGTGCATTGCCAATACAAAACACCAACAAGCTTACCTATGTCATGTGTTTTGTTAAGTCAAAGATTGGTCCTAGCGAAGTTTGTGATACTTCTCATTCCGATCAAAGGACAATGGGTTTGTTTTGTGGATGCATATGGTCTATGAGCAAAAGCTCCTTGTTTGATGCATCCCCTCTGGAAACTTTGACGCATTTGAGTTCATGGAGCTATCATTTTCATTTTTTTTCTTTTTTTTCTCTCTCTCTCTCTCTGTTTTATCCTTTTTTCAATAGCTCCATGTCTCCTCTTGTAAGGGAATTTTGGGGATATTTCTAGAATATATCTGGAGCATTTATTTAGAGACCATATTTGTGGGTAGGTGGATGATGGATATGATTGAGAAATGTCTAGTGAGGGTCGATGCTTGAATCCAATGTAGATTTAAGCATGACCAGACATAGAAAAGCTAGCAAATGGATGTGGATGTGAGGGATTTGATAGGGACTCGAAGTGACACGATAGAACTCAAAATTTGACAAAACTCAACACAACAAAAGGTAGCATATGTAGAGGTTTGAACATGTAAAGCATTTGGCTTTGGATAGGTATTTCAAACCGCTGAGGAACTTTCTTATTTTAATTTTGAAAAAGAAAAAGTTTGAGAATTCACCTTACCAGGATCAAGATGGATTAAACTCAAACTTTCATTATATCACATCTCAAAACAACTTAGACTTGTTTGAAAGCACTTGCTCCCATAAGGTTAAAGATTAAAGGTAGGATCACAACAAATGCCAATAAGTTCAAATTTTCAGGAGAGTGTCAAGCTGTAAATAAAATACTTATAAGGAATTAACAGAGCAACTATTCATCATTTCCTTGAAGAAAGGTATGAACAAAATTCTAGCATTATAGCTAGGAGTGAGCTTATTCATGATAAAAGCAAGTATTTTTGTTGTTTTCGAATTATGCAAATTTTTATAGCTTTTCTTTTATTTGTGGTACAAGAAGGAAATATTTTTGGTTCATGGCAATTTTTAGGATTAAATATATGGAAGTGAAATATTGAGCATTCGGGGTACTCATCTAGTGATCCTCCTCCAAGCTTAGTTCTTGCAAGTGATTGCCAAGAAACTGAGCTTCAATATTACCTGGCATTGCCTCCCTCAAGCTTGCTTGCTCCCTGGGTGATGACGATGCTCCTTGACCTCTGTTTATACTCACCTATGTTAGGCGAATTTCCTCTCTACTTTTGTTTCACCTCCTCTTATTTCTTTCAAGATGAGACTTCCGTCATATCTCTAATGCTGCTATCCGGACCTTCTTCATAGTGTCGACAGAAAAATCAGATTTGATAGTACTGCTCTCATCTTGGTGAATGTATCCTTGTATTAATGTTGGTTCTCCCGCTCCAACATCATACTTGCCTTCAGCTGACATTCTTTTCCTAAGTGACACTTGGGGGTCGCGGTGCATCCTTGTCGCAAGAACTAGAAGTACACCCAGGGCCCCTTTCGAACCATCTAGCAAAGGGGATGGCCTATGGGAACCCCCCTATCTTGGTAGTACTGCTCTCATCTTGGTGAATGTATCCTTGTATTAATGTTGATCAGATGTTGACCTTATGGACCCCTATCTTGGGTTTGAGTGTTGAGGCTCTTGCGTGCTGATCATGAGGAGCTTTTGCTCGATGAGATGTGTCTATCTTCCATTTGCTAATAGGACAAGTAACATGATACTTCTGGAAAGGTACTCCTCTGCCTTTGCTACTACCACATCACAGGCTATTAAGGCTTGAGATCCTATTCGCAGACCTTTGGTCCTTCTGAGAACGTGTACCTAAGCAGGCTTCTTAGTGATTACTATGCCCTCATGTTGCACAGATCACTAGACGGATGTAGTTGGGATTGACTCCACTGTCATTTGTACTTGCCACCAATCTCCGGTGATGGCTGTTTGCATCCGATGGGTTAGAGTAGATCATTGCCAACTTCTGGCAAATCTTGTTGCACCAATGGTTGAGGAAATTAAGGAACGCTCTCTAGTCGCATTCCTCCACACTTGGGGTGATGTCTCTCCATATAAGTCATGTTATCCAAAACCATGTTTTGCCTTCAGTGAAGCAGTGACCAATGGTCTTCTGGTTGCAACCTCATGGCACTGACATTCGCTTCCCAAGTGATTCAGAGCATTGTTGAAGTCTTGCAGCGATCAACCACTATGAGTTGAACATCGAGGTCCTTCCTCTCAGGGGTTGGGTTAGAGGATGGGTGCCTCTTGGCATATCCTCCCCTAAGCTTGATTCTTGTGGCATGATGAAACAAACCTTCAATGAGTGAGAGCACATCTTCGTCTATGTTTGATGAAGTTTCCCTTTTGTTCCGCTTTGACTTTCATTTTGTTTCCAGTGGAAGTTCTTGTCCAATCATGGTGTGAAGAGACACCCAGGATGTTGAGAATGGATTTTTTCATGATGGCACATTTGTTCTTCCTTTATGATCTCTGGAAAACCTTCTTCTACCTTTCCCTGCATGTTAGGAATCGACATGTGCAACTCTACCTAGCGTTCTACCTCGCCTTTAATTATTTCACGATCTTCCCGAGGTTAGGGGAGGTAGAGAGATAGCTAGCTATTTACAGAGCAGTTGTCTTAAGGTAGCACTACTAGAAGATCCGAATGCCTTATAATCTTAGCATGGCAAAAGCTTGGTTTCAGGTGCTACCACTAACAGGTTTTAAAGCAACCTCTAAAAAAAGTGATGAAAATAGTTGTTAGAGAGGTTTACCTTCATCGATGCTGTTGAAGGAAGTAATAATCTCAACAGGATGTACCTACTGAGAGGTCCATCGAGTTTGGGCATCGTAGAGGATGTGATTGATCAAGGAAAATCTCCTCCTCCTTCTCGTTCCATGGCTAGTCAATGGAATGTTGTAGTAGTGGACACTTTTGAGCCCTGCTTCGTTGGCTTGGTAATTCAGGTTATTTCTCATTGCCACAAATTGCTTGTGAAATGCCAGACAGTCTTCTCCCCCAAGCTTGGATTATGGATTCTGCAATGAATGTTGATTCCAAGCTTGCTCCCTATCATGCTCAATACTCTTCTTCTTGGGCTCGATACTTGTTGAACATGACATGTGCCACCAGTCGTTGACTGTCCATGTGCCACATAGTCATCGGCTGCATGTCATTGACATTCTCACCCTGCTTATGGACGTTGAATTGTCCATGTTTGCCTTTGTGGTGCTTTAGATGGAGCTCTCCTGCAATGAGAGACGTCTAAGCCAACGTTTTTGGGCCTACACCACAACTCCATCGTGTACGCAGGTCTGTTGCGGGTAGTAGACCAATGGTCTACTAGCTGCAAATTTGAGCATAGGAGATTGCATAGTGTGATATGGAATTGCATGTCACCTTGGATGATGTTTATTCTTCTATAGTGTTAAAGATCTTCTTGTGCCGTCAATGTCTATATCGACCACCACCGCTTCATCAGACATGATGCTATAATTTTCCCAACAAGAGTGGAACAGATCACAAGAGGTCTTGAGCATGAGCATGTCGAGAACAAGGCCTCTCATCTCGTGTGGGGATGAATGCCTCCTACAACAGGTTAGTGTACAACATATACAACGATCCAATATATGTAGACAGAATTAACACCGGACCCATGTGGCAGAACCGCCCCGCTTAATCCAGACCAAGCACACCTGCCACCTCTGGCTCGCAATGCACTTAGGCTGGCCAAACTCGGTAGTCCGTCGAGAGGCCTTCGGCTTTCGATAACACCATTCCAGAGGAACCGACATCATACACATCCGACTCTCGAAGGAACCACAATAGATACAACATCACAGGCAATTGAATAGAGTAATAATAGATTAGGATTACAAACCAGTTTGAATTCAAATTACAGTCTCAACATAATGTCATAGGATAGAACGAGTTCATGGAAGTCTTCTCGCAGCGGAATATCAAAGTTCAAGTAACATGATAGTCAAAAGCCTTAGATCATTTAGACAACATCAAGCCCACCGATGCTGCCCTTCAGCTACAGAACAGTGCCTCAGCCCTGGTGAGAGCAGACACCACCGCTTACGCAGGCACAAACGATGAACTACATACATGTAATCCAAAAGTGGGGACAAACCCTGAGTACTAATTACTCAGTAGGACTTAATGGATGTGGCATACGGCTGACGCAATGCTTGCTTACTAGTCAAGTAAGTCCTTAGCCATTTGTCTTAAACAATGTCATGAGTACATAAGGAAGCAGGATTTGACAGCTGCTCCCTTTCATATTGATTAGTTCACATTGCCAATTATAGAGCTTTGCATGAAAGTAAAACGTCAGGTCACATATATAATCAAGCATGTGGTTTTTGAAAACATGAATATAACATATGGTATTCAAGTAGTTACTACGTTGCCTGTGTGCGATATGTGGCATTCTCACACCTGGTGAGCATCAGCGATTCGAATCGATTTTTATATTCCTGGGAATAACTATCATGCCACGAGTATATGCTTACTAGCCATCGCGTTCCCACATATAGCCCCCTTCTCCACTTGTGCCATCCCAAGTTCGATTCACTCCCGCCTGACCCCCGGGTTGTGCCCCCATGACGAGCCTGCGGACATCTCGGTCTTCCCGTCATAAGTACAAAGCTCCCCCGGGCCACCTTCCTCTCAGCCAGTGGGTAGGAACGTGTCTCTGTTCTCGGGATGGCACAAGTAAGGTTTCACCGGGCCTATTTCCCGGATAAGCACTCTAGCAATGTTACGCCGATCAGCAGACGAACAGCGAACGGGCCTTATACGACTCGGGCGGAGTCCATAGTGCGACATCATGAAAAGTAAATACTGAATAAAATCTCCGCCCGGTCTCCACTTAAAACTTGAGCATAGTAATAATCTTTCTTCATAATAAAATTTTTCCTCTGCTTTCTGAGATATCACCTATGCGACGAGTGGCTCCTTTCACTCGTGTCTACTCGTACCTAGCATTACTAGGCATACTCATCCTACGAACTCTAGATATAGGTGCTAGGGCCAGGGCGGCCGGGAAATCTAATGCAAAGGGTTTTAAGCGACTCCTAATGCATATGCGTAATTTGTCCACATGGTATTAGCTGCGTTGAAGTATGGTCCTGCCTACCTTCTTCACTGGGGTTAGTCCCCTCGACGACGGGGTCGGTGGCCGGCTGCGGGTCCTCCTGCTCGTCCTCGGGCTCTTCAATCAGTGGTTGCTCCTGCACGACCTGCTCCTCGCCCGTAGAATCTATATGCAATGATACAGTGCATATGAGTGCAAAGGTATGAGATGCGGACACATGATGCAAGAGATTAAATGTGCTACACAATCGCGTAATGCAAGACTCAAGCAACCACATTTTCAACTCATTTTATACCAAGGAGACATGTAAGCTTTACTTTAAAAAATTGCACACATTTATTAAGAAATCGTACAAACCATCACTAAAGCCTAGGTAAATCTGTCATCCATGATATTTCAAAGAGTTTAAGAGAATATGTCATGGAGTATTAAATAGCAGCATATATACCCAATGTCTACACATATATTTATATGCATTTTACCTATTTGTTGCATTTAAGTTCACATGTTGAGTTCACGCTATTACTTAGTCTCAAATGAGCCCAAATAATTATGTCATGCAGTTCAATGATGTGATAATCTACTGCAAAAATTGCAGCCTTAGAAGAGTTGTATTTATTTTTCTAAAATTCGAGCTAAAACATACATGCACACCCTTAAACTTCACCAGTGCGCTAGTCATACTATATAAGACACATGAAAAATACCAAGATGTCATCTTGAGAACAATCTATGTAGCCTTCATTTCATAATTTTACTTAATGCACAAATAACACTCATAAAAGCAAAATAGTGAGCAAATGAGCAATACTCGGACTACAAAATTGTACACCTGTCAAAACACCCTAATCATGCTACTGCCCAAGTTTCATAATTTTTGGTAGCCATTTAGTCTATTTTTTCCTATTTACTTGGTTTAACATGCACACACAATAGCAAGGGCAAAACTATACATGCACACCTCCACATCATACCCACTGTATAGAGTATTTTGTAAGGAGTCCATAGCCACTGAGTTTGTCCATTTTGGATTTTCATTCGATTTATTATGATTTATCAAAGTTTCAGCCGAAATAAACCAAAATAAATGGAAAATACTTAGATCCAGGACTAGTTCGCGATTATTTCAAATCTACAGGGGCTAGCTTGCAAGATTCCAAAGACTCAGTGAACAACGCCGGTAAAAAGAGAAAAGCCAAGGGGGTAGATCTAAAAAATCACCCCCTCGTTTTCTTCCTGGCGCCGGCCCGCGGCCGCGCGGCACGGCGCGCGTGTGCCGGCGAGCGGAGCTCGCCGAGGCCGCGATGCGAGGTGCGTGAGGTGCGCAAGAGTGTGCCGCTCACCATCGGGTGGAAGGCGGAGACGGAGCAGGACGAACGGCGGCATGCGGCGCGGTGAACCGAGGCGGCGCGACGTGAACCGGCGTGACGCGTGACGTCGAGGCGAGGTTGATCCGGCGACTGGGGCTCGGGGAGGCGACGATGTCAAGCCGTACGGGTGCGCGAGAGGGAGGCGGTTGCGGCGGTGGTGATCTAGTGGTGTGGGAGGGGGTGGAGCGGCGGCGCGAGCTCGAGCTCCGAGCTCGACCCGACAATGGCGGTGTCATGTGGGTCGCGACGCGATCTAAGGAATGGGGAGGGGAAAGGCGACGAGAGCTAGGGCAGGAGGTGCGCAATGGCGAGGCGAACTCGGTGACGGGGTTTTGAGGCATGGGGTCGGACGGAGATGGCCGGCGCGGCGAGCTCGAGCTCGTCGGCTATGGCGACTTGGGCGCACGTCCGAACGAGAGAGGGAGCGAGTGGGGCGAGTGAGGCGAGGGAGTGAATGAGGATGGGAACGCGACCTGGTGAAGGCCGAGGCGGGCGCGAGGCGCAATCCGTGGGCGCGGCCGGTTAGCCATACGCCGGCGGCCACGCGGCGGGCGTCCACCCGGCCATGGACGCGGCTTGACCGCCGGGTCCCACCGGTCAGTGTGACCTAGAAAAGAAAATGGAAAAATGTGTTTTCTCCTCCACTGAAAATCGTCATTTTGACCTATTTAGAGTCCGATTTTGGAAAAGTGCCAATTGGATGAAATGTTGTACTTTTTGAGCTCTACAAGTTTGTCAAAAGGTTTAACACCTAAATCTAAGTGGAAATATGATTTGAATTTAAATTTAACTAGCAGCCCCATGATTGTGCAATGGACCTTTATCTCTTGAAGTATCCTCCAAAGTGCCTTTTGACAATGTTGTTTAGAACTTCAAGACCTATATTTCATTCCATTTGGGCTTTGCTTAAAAATAACTGTAGGTTGGAGAAAACTTGAGATTTCAAATCAGGTCAGGTTTGGGCTGGTTTTCTGGGTTGGCAGAAAATGACCTTAAACACCATGTAAACCTCATTTTATGGCCAAGCCCCAATTAGTAAAGTTGTTCACCACATTATTACCTACAATTTTGGTAATATTAACTTTACCTTGTTCTCAACAGAATTCAAGTTATGACTCCAACATAGTAGCATTCAAGCAGAAAATTGAGTTCACCAAGTTGCACTCTAGCCAAACTTTGAACCATGGATCAAATGCATGTAAAAACCTAATGCTTTATGATGAATGCCACATGTATAGAAGATGATTATGCACTTGAGATGCTGGAGCATCACAACCCATTGTACACATCGTGCTAGCAGAAAGTTTCTCGTTAAAACATAACACAAACCATGTTGCTAAACCATGACTTCCATCTTCCAAACTTTTACCCAAATCCACGGTCTTAAAAAAATGGGTTGAATTTTCGAAATATAACCGGGATTTTTGCGTCTTCATTGAACTTGAGAGATCCAACTAGTTTTAGAATTGTGGCTCATGAACTAGAAATGGAACATCAAAACTAAAGTCTACACATAGCTCGTTTATCATGCATGCCTTGCACTGTTATGATAAAAAGAGGCTATTTCCAACCTAAGCACCATGCTTAATTTGGAACTTAGTCTCTGGATCAGTCGTTCGACGATTCTCATCCAAGCTATGCTTTCATGGTAAACATTGTAGCATGAACAAGCATAATCAAGATTTACACAACAGACAGAGCAAAAGATTGAAGAAGGGTTTTTTTATTCATATTTTTGTTTTGTTTTTAAAGGAATGAAAAAGGTAACGATAACTAGATGAAAGATAAAAGAGTATTCAAACTCATCGCTTCCCCTACAACAGCGCCAGAAAGATTATTGGCGGTTCTTAGCCTAGCTAACAGATTTTACAACGCAAGCACACGGAGACCGCTATAGCTTTCACCCGGGAGTATTCTAGGTATCGTATTTATTTCTTTAGGGAAGCATCGAGAAGAATACAAATTCATCGATCATCTAGCTACTACTAACTCATTCATTCCAAAAGATAACAAGAAAAGATAAACGACCAACAACATGAGATACAAACCAAACACCGTTGGTGCGAACTCAAGTTTAAGCTAGGAGGACAACGAGTCGAGGGCTAAGGTTCGCTTTTCCATCTCTACTAGCATACAAGAGCTATCTGTACTAAGGTCGAAAGGCTTGAGCAGAGCAATAATCTTGCGTCGAGCGAAATTCCAGACTACACCGAGGAGGCACTGGGGTAGATAGTTGGCCAACCGAACGGCAACTGGCTAACGCCTACGGACTTACAGAACGACGGGATTGGAATACTGAGATCCATAATGCTGTCACCAAGATGGGCTACCAACCAAAGCTGCATGGGTAAGATGGCACGCTATACTAGTGCTCAGGTGCTTTCACCATGAAAGTGGTTGGGCACTAAAACTCGCCCTTGGCGGTTAGAGTTAACCAAACTCTTAGATCTAAGTCTAGGAGAGGCTTATAGCACCGGCAAGTAAAGCAAAGCTCAATCAATTCTAACTTAGCACAACTCAAGCCTTGAACTTGGCATGCCCCCTAGGAAAAGTTGCTAGTATATAAATGCAGCCGCATACATACCAAACTCGAGTAACTAGACAAAGATAAGTGCATAAAGTAGGAAAATAAAGTACTCACACTTGTCATATATTGGAAAGTAATGCTTAAGATAAGATAAGAAAATAAAGTACATTACCGATGTTTCCGACCGCCTCCGAAATAGTAAAGCCTGCTCTAACTCCTAGCTAGACAAAGAGTTCCAAGAGTGGAGGCACCACCTGAGGGGTGCCTCCTAGAGAGGGAGAGAGTGAATTACATGGTGAGGTGGAAGAATGAAGTGAGGGGTGCCTCTCTATTTATAGGTGGAGGAGGAGGGAATATTCTATGGCACGCTATGCAAGATTTCTCTCCAAATTGCTCCTTGGGCAATATCTGTCCTCTCAACCAACCTAGGAAGGTCGGTGACTTGTTCCCACACATGCAGGCGTGAAGAACAAGCCAAGAACCGGCTTTTAAGGCCTTGAACCGATCATTAGAAGTGAAAACCGGGCTCTGAAGTGAATTCTAGGTCAAAAACCACCTTGGCTTCTCTTCCTGGGCAACTGGACCGACCAAACTTGTCAAGAACCAGCCGAACCAGGGGGGCCAACCGCGTTAGACGCGCCCTCCCTGCTTCCACGTGCGCCACCTATCTGGCTGGGGTGGGAAGACCGCGCTACAGCCTCCCTACGCGCCACGTAGCCGCTCGGGTAGGCGAGCCAGGCCGTCCCGCGCGTAGGCGCGCTGCGCTGTTGCCGTGGCCTAGTGGGCCGCGCCCCTTGCCACGCGGCAGCTGCTGGCTGGCCGCGCTGCCCCAGCTGGGCCCCGTCTGCTCCCCTGCTGGGTGCACAAGCACGCGGGAAGCGCCACAACTGCCGCCGCCGCCATGTGTCAGCCCTGGGGCTGTTCCCGCTCACACCATTGTACGGAAAGGGGCGGTGCTGATGTCAGCGTGACGTCAGCACTGTCCTATAGATTTGTATTTCCCATAACTTCTTCGTATGAACTCCAAACGAGGCAAGTAATATGTCCATCTTGATCGTCTCGACGGGCTCTATGCAACGGTGCTGGTCTTGAGGGCTTTTGAGATACTTTTTAGTGATGGAGTTTGTGACTCTTGTCTCAAACCCTTTTGTACCCAAATTCTCTCCAGCTCCAGATGATATTCTTTTGCATGGAATTTGAGCATATCTCTGTGAAACACCGAAAACCTCCAAAACTCATGGAATTCATTAGTGTTAGGTAAATAATGCATAGAATTTGGCTTATACACTATTTATTCACCAAGGAATTGGCGGTCGAAATAGGGAAGTAATGACCGCCAGTACTAAAAAGATTTGTGGAGTGGATATTTCATTATGGCATGAGCAACACATCTCTAGTGATGGCAACTTAGTACCTTTGGGTGTGCCTCCTAACAATACATGAATCAAATTGTCCTTTTATCTCCTGCTATCCTGCATAGGGGGTTATACGTGAATCAAAGAGCTGCACAGAGGACTCAATTTACCTATCTTTTTATCTCATGTTGTCCTACATTGGGGATATTACATAATTATTTGGGTAAGAAAGGCAAGTGCCTTCATATAATATGAAGTCTTACATTTAGAAAGTGCGACGACATTAATACATGAATGAATGTGAGATGCAGAGAGTAACTTCAACTTGCTACTGAATGAATGTGAGATGCAGGGAGTAACTTCAACTTGCTACTGAATGAATTGCAGTGATTAAAACATGATGGGTTCACTTGTGTATATATGTGTAAGAGAAAAAAAAGATATATATAGTTGTATAGTAAACCGTAGAGTAGAGTGACTTGAACAGGTATTTGACAATCCTTATTAGTAGGAAATTTAGGCTAATAGAAAAATAAATAATATGTGGAAAGTAGGATTCACCTCAATCGGCACGTTGTGGGAGCTACGGGAATTTTTAAAGTGACATGATTTCCAAATTAGTGGACTCAAAGATGACGTTGACTTTCAAAGTAGAAATATACTAATGTATATTGTATGAGAACATTTTTTTAACACATTATACTTGATAACTTATTCATCTTAGTTTAAAGAGATTGACTTTTAAATGATTGATCATCTGGTATGACAATATTTTTCTAAATACATTATTTTTTTAATGTACTATTTTTTAAACACATTACACTTGTTAATTTATTTATCTTAGTTGAGAGAGATTAACTTTTAAATAATTGATTATCTATGACACATTATTTTTGAACGTATTATTTTTTAAACGCATTATACTTTATAACTTATTCATCTTAGTTGAGAGTGATTGACTTTTAAATTATTGATAATCTACGACACATTATTTTTGGACGTACTATTTTTTAAACACATTATACTCGATAACTTATTCATCCTAGTTGAGAGAGATTAACTTTTAAATGATTGATCATCTCTGTGTTTATGTTGTGGGTATTTTATGGCGAAGTGATCGAAAGGACAAATAGTTGAATGCATGGATATTATAAGCCACAATAGATCGGTGAAAGACATTAATAAAGTGTCCTAATGGCTTCTTAGTGAATGATGATGTGGATAGCTTACATGTTGAGATCTGACCTTAGTGGCCTTCATCTTATATAGATATATAGGATTTCCTTATTTCACATGCAGGACATGTCTTGTATATGCTTTTTATAAATGACCTTTAGAGTTTTAGTTTTTAGAATGCTAATTTTCTCCCTTCATCATGGACATTGTATATACTAAAAACTAAGCATCTATTACTTGAAAAAGAAAAATGGTTAGCTAAATCACCTTTCTAGTAGTAGTATTTATGATTAGCCAATATATACTGCGCGATAGAAAAGAGGAGCCGCCAAATGCACGCATGGTCGTGCAATCTCTTTTTGCATGCAGAATCCGTACAAAGGAAAAGAAAATGTTTCTCCGTGCGCATAGTCCATAAAGGAAAGGAAGCGTGTACTATTTTGCTGTGGAGCGTAGGACATGTAGTGGGCCATTTTTTTTTTATAAGTGCATCAGCTTTATTAGATCCACAACATATTACAAGCTGAACGAGGGTTTGTCCCCAATCAAAGGAAGCTGGGGACTGAACAAACTCAACAACCGGGCAACTCCCGTGTAAATGATTAGTACAGCAGAAACTGGATGAGTAGGCAATGATTGTCTTGCTTTTTTTGCCTGGTTATGAGCAATTGTATTCCTAGCCCTTCCTATCTTGTCGTAGGAACAGGAACTGAATTTGTCATGGCCTGTAATTGATGCTAATAGAGCCTTATCCTCCATGTCGGTGCCTGTTGGATTGGATCTGTAGAGTTGAGGGCCGTGATGATCTCTTGATTATCTGAAAAGATTGATGCTTCAGGGATCTGCGGTTTGGATATGATTTGCATAGCCAGGAGAATGGCCTGAGCTTCAGCTTCCACTACCGATGAAGTGTGCGGTGCCTGGGCTTGGAGTTTGAGCTTGAAATCTATTCCCTGCAACCTTCCCTTTAGATGCATTCCTAGGCCAACCATGTTTGGAGCTCCTGTGTATACCTGCTGAGGAACAAAGGAAGCATCCACTAGGGAAATGCAGAGAGAGTCTGTAATTTGGGTATTGTCATTAAGGTTAATGTTAACAATTTGGGTAGCAGAAGCATGCATATGGTTATGGAGGTTTTGTAACAGAGAGTTGGTTTCTAAATCTGCTCGAACATGCATATGAATTTGTTGTTCTGTTTAGGTTTTATTGTTGAATCTTTTGTCATTCCCGGCTTTCCAGATATACCATAAAGTTGAAATACTTTGCTGCAACTATGTGGAAGAATCATTGTAAGAAAGGATATGGCAAACTGCATCGTGAAGGTTTTGGTAATTTTGAATGAGATCATCTGTTCTTAAAGAGGGGACAGAGGAGAACCAAAAAGCTCTAGGGAGATCACAGGAGAAAAATAAGTGCATGTCATCTTCTACCTGATTGCAGGATCTGTATTTTTCATCTTTATGTTTGGAGAACCTAGAAACTCTGCCAGCTGTGGCTAGAGCGTACCTGAGTAGTCGCCAGAGAAAAGTTTTAAGCTTTGGTTGAATGATTTTGTCCTTCCAGGTTCTCTGCAGTAGGGACAGTGATTGAGTGGATAGATTTCTTGAGCCCTGCAAGTTATGAACAGAAGGAGATGTAGAGTTTAGAAATCTGTAAGCTTCTTTTGTGGTGCACTCTCCTTTCCTTGCTGGCTTCCAGATCAGCAGGTCCTTATCTATTCTGTGAACTACAGGGGTGCTAGAGATTGACTGCATTGCTTGATTATCAAAGATTTGGGAGATGAGAGGGATGTTCTAGTCTCTAGTGTTTGGTATCCACAGATCCTTAACAATGTTTGGGAGAGGGTTAACTGGGGTTGGCATGAGGAGATGGGAATGTATATTGTCCCAGATAGGGCACCAAGGGTCTGACCAAATGTTGACAGAGCCATCTTGTATTTAGTAAGAGCAGTTTTCAGAAAGGTGATGTTTAACTGATTGGATTGAGGACCAAAACACAGACCTTGGTCCTATTGAGGGGGCTTTCCAAAGGAATAGTTGGGGTGGTATTTTGCTTTGAGTGCTTTGGATAGAAGAGGCTCTTTTTGGGCTGCTATCATCCAAGTTGAATGAGTTACCAGATTTTTATTGATTGTGGAGATGTTTTTGATTCCTAGACCACCTAGATGTTTTGGTTGGCAAATGTCTTCCCACACTCTAAAATAGATGGGCAAGCTGTCTCCTTCATGTTGGTTTCCTTTTCACCAGAAATTCCTGATAAAAGTTGTAATTTTGTCCATAAAGTTCTTAGGATAAAGAATGTTAGTCATATAGTAGATTGGAATAGAGACTAGGACAGAATTAATGTAAACTAATCTACCTGCAAGACTCAAAGAATCAGCTTTTAGAGTGGTTAACTTAGTTCTGAATTTGTTTAGAATAAAATTGTAAGCTGCTGTTTTGTTTTTGTATGAGAGCAGGATAGGGTGACCCAAATGAATAGTGTCATTGTCCATTAAAGGGACTGGGAAAAAAGTGCTTACCATGGACTTTTCTTGCTGTGTTACCTTCTTACTATAGGTGATGGAAGATTTGGACCAGTTTGGGATTTGTCCAAAAGTGGAACAAAATTCTTCAATAATTTGTTTGATGGCTTGGACTTCCTGATGTGTGGTCTGTCCACAAACTATGAGGTCATCTGCAAACATAAGGGAGTGAATAGGCGGGCATCCCTGCCCTAGAGAGATTCCTTTGATTTCCTCTGATTCAATTGCTCTCTGGAGAGATAGGGATAGTTCATTGATAGCAATAACAAATAAATAAGGGGAGAGAGGGCATCCCTGCCTGATTCCTCTTTGAGCATTGAAATTGTGAAAAGGTTGACCATTAATTATTACAGAAAAGGAGATGCTTGAGAGGCATTGGTGAACCATCCTACAAAAATGGTTAGAGAAACCTCTTCTTTGAAGGGCTGTAAGAATGAAAGACCATTCCATTCGGTCGAAAGCCTTAGCTAGGTCAATTTTTAGCATGAAGGTATGTTGATTCCAACTTTTAAGGGAGAAGGAGTTAGTTATTTCCTGAGCTAGAATAATGTTGGAGGTTATATGCCTACCAGGAATGAAAGCTGCTTGGGACTCATGAATATAGTTGGGGAGGTGGTGTTTTATTCTTCTAGCTAAGGTGGGGGAGATGATTTTGTTAATAACATTACAGAGGCTAATGGGTCTAAAATTCTAGGGTGTGTTAGCATTAGAACCTTTGGGTATACGAGTGATGTAGGTTCTGTTAAGAATTTGAGGCATCTCACTTGTATGGTAGAAGTCTGTGATGAGCTTTATTACATCTTGAGCTAACTGTGGCGGAACCACCGTGCTTAACCCAGATTAAGCACACATGCCTCCTTTGGCTCACAATGCACCTAAGCTGGACTAAACCCGGTAGTCCGTCGAGTGGACTTCGGCCCTCGATAGCACCAATTCCCAGAGGAACCGACATCACACACATCTGATCCTCGATGGAGCCACAACAATTACATCATCACAGGCAGTTGAAGAGGATAATAATTAAGGATAGTTTACAAACCAGCTCGAATCAAATAGAGTTCCAACATAGTACCATAACATAACTGAGTTCAAAAGTATCTCGCAGCGGAATTAAAGTTCATAGCTCCAAGTTCTTAGTGATGCAAAAGACTACAACGATGGAACCACATCGAGCCCACCGATGTCGCTTCCATGCCAACCATGATGATTACTCCTGATGATAACATGCCCCTCCTCCGACACAAGTGCAGAACATGAACTCCATACCTGTAACACAAAAGTGGGGGCAAACCCTGAGTACTAATTACTCAGTAGGATTTAATGGATAGGCTTACGGCTGACGCGAAGCTTGCTTACTAATCATGTGGGTCCTTAGCCGTTGATTTTTAAACAAAAGCATGTTACTTGAGATAGCGGGATTTAACAACCGCTATCCACCATCATATTAGGAATTTCATCATGAATGTAAGTAATCTTTGCATGAAAGTAAACACTAAAGGAAGAAGTATTTTTTTCATGGGCCAAAAGCCCACGAAAAAGAACAGAAACCGACGAAAAGTGGGCCGGCCGACGAAAAAGGCTGACGAAAAAAACTCCCACAAAAAAGTGTGACTTTTTTCGTCGGCCCCCACAACTCTGACAGCGGCCCACGAAAAACGACCTTTTTCGTCGGCCGGTGACGTGGCCGACGAAAAAACTTTTTCGTGGGCTAGCTGGCGGCCGACGAAAAGTTTTTTCGTCGGCCACGTCACCGGCCGACGAAAAAGGTCGTTTTTCGTGGGCCCAGTTTTGGCCGATGAAAAACCGGGCCAGGCGCCAGCTTTTTTGTCGGCCCGCCACTAGCCCACGAAAAAGCTGGCGCCCCCCCCCAAACCAGGGCCCTTTTTCCCTTTCCATATCCAACAGGAATCAGATTATACAGCATACAGCACATAGAAACAGAAATCCAACACATCCAATCACATAAACAAACACACAAAGTTCAACTCATCACAAACATACAATCCAGTCCATCACAAACAGATAGTCGAGTCCAACATACATGACCAACACATCCAAATGTGTCCACTTCTCAAAGTCTCAAACATACATGACCAACACAATCCGTAGCTTACGATTGTGGATAGTTGGAGTTGTGGCCGCTACCAGATCCTCCGGCTGAATGGCGCAGGTACTCGTTGGGGTCGACCTCTGCCTCAGGAGTCACATTGCCGGGATGTGAGCCTGAGCCCTGCAAAATGAATGAATCAGATGTGGCCAGAAGTTTATCAGTAGTGCAAGCTTATGAGTTTAAGTGGCTATATCAGAAGTAATAATTGTAAAGTGCCATTCATGTTAAAAGGTCAAGTCATAAGTTAAAAGGTACTTAAAGTTGAGCCAAACCACAAGTGTATGTCACAAATATATGGAACGTGTTATCTACATCAATGTGGTGAAAGACCGAACGAAACAGATGGCATTGGCCAAGTATATTTGAAAAAACATATTTCATATTGAACAAGACTCAATTGAAGTTAAAAGGTCAAGTCATGAGTTAAAAGGTACTTAAGTTACTTAGCGTTACCTAGATGTCCAAATATAGAGTTGAATAGCGTTACTTAAGTTACTTAGCTCGATGTAGTGCTCGTACCTGCGGACCCGGAAGTGGCCGAATGCAAGGGGCATAGTTGGGACTCGGACCTAGTGCCCAAAAAGGACCCTGTTGCATCCACCCCATAGGTGGCTGAAAGCCCTGTGGTGGCATCTGCGAGCCCTGCGGTCCCATCTGTGAGCCCTGTGTTGGTGGCCACGCCGACCACCCTCCAGATCCCTACGGGCCCTGAGATTGCGTCCATGCCGGGGGAGGGGGGCCTGAGGTTGCGTTCGCGCCTGAGGTGGCTAATGTTGAGATCAAATTAACATATGTTTCGAATTGGGCTTGTCGAGAAATGTAACGAATAGACTAAGCATATTTACCTGTTGGATGGTCTGTGGAGTGAAAACAGGAGGGCAGAATTGTGGCAAGTTCACCTCAGGACCGAGAGAAGCCATCAGTTGCTGTAATGTATTAAGTGGCGTTAAATTCACAAAATGGTATCAAATAGAAACAACAGCAACAGTCCAATGCATTTACCTGCATAAACGAAGACAGTACGCAAAGGCTTGTTGGCTCTGCTCGCGGGTTTGGCGAGCCTCCTCTCGCGCCTGCTGAGCCTTCTCTCGAGCTTCATGAGCCTCCTCTTGTGCATCTTCAACCCTGGACCATCGAGAAGTCGTTGTAGACGTACTCGACGATCCCACACAAGACACAGAGGGGTTGTAGTCAACAACCCCTGTGCCAAAGGCAAACCTACAAACAACAATTCCACATGACTTGTTACTAGGATCTCAAAGGCTCATCAAACAAGCAACCGACCACATCTGAATCCAAGGGAGCAAACCTGCCATGTCTTCTACCCTCACCGCTTTGATACAAAGCATCTACATCTATAGGCTGCTGCATCCACTGGACACCCTCGCCATGACGCTTCACCATTTCTTGCCCATACCGATCCTACAAACCAACAATGAGCACACCAAGTAATATTGCCAAAACCAAACTTTGTATAACAAATAATATTGCTTACCAGTTTGTCCTTGGCCGCCTGGGAGCACAAAACATCGGTGTTGTTCAGATCAGGACCTCGGTGGCCTCGAAGGAATACATTGAGTAAGCTTTCTTGTGTTCCACTCTCAGCCTCCTGCAAACACATATGATAAGCATTTTACATATACGACCTCAAAGAATATATATGCTTATAATGGCAACCATGCATTGAGCCACATGCTTACCATGCGTCGCTGAAGCCCAAAGTGTCCATCTGCTCCGTACTTGTGCCCCGGATTCTGCCCTCTGTTGCTTCGCTTGCCCTCTGACTTTTCAATCCACTCAGGTGAGGACCACAGCTTGGCCAACCACCTCCAAGCTTCTATGTCCTTCACAAGCCAATCAACCTCGGTCTTGAGGTACTCTTCTTCCTTAAGGTATATCGTATTGGCTCCTTTCTTTTTGGTCATATTCTCTCCTTTCACCGACTTATAGTAGTGGCAGACAGCCGTGATCCTTGCATTGTAAAGTGAATCATGAATGACCTTCTCGGCAGCTTTGCTAAAGTGCCTCTTTAGCGCCTTCATAGCTTCACGATCGTCTTGGTCCATATCCGTGGAGTACCAGGTCTGCATATGAAACAAAACAAACTCAGATGAATTATTATGCACATGTTCCAATGAAAATCACAATGCACGGCAACTCACCCAAAAGTCATCCCACACAACGCCCTATAGAGTCTTACCCTCCGCACCATTTTCCAAAACCTCCCTCTTAAGGCCCCAGTGTGCCTAGCGAGTAGCCGCTTGAGGCTCACCGTTCACTACTACCATGCCAGGGTAGTAGTAGCGACAGAGGGCACCCAATACACCGTTGATCTTGGTGCGTGGGCGTTTATTACCTTCCCATTTGACGTCGTCCCACGACCTACAAAGAGGATTTGTTGAAATATACAAGTGGTCAACAATAGATGTAACATTATAAACCTACAACATATCAATTGATGAGACTCACCACTCTCCAAGTGGCTTGATCAGCAGCTTCTCACTGTCAGCAGGCCTTGCACAAACTGTACACTTTCGAAACCTACATATAGCAAAATGGATTAAAGTCAATTGAAAGATAAAAATAACTTTAACTTTGAAAAACAGTAATATCAAGGATACCTAATTCTTGATGAAGAACCTGTATGCCCAGCATCAGCATCAACCACGTGTTCCTCCTCGTCAGTCTGACCTCCAGCTTCCGCAACCTCCAGCTTCCGCATCACCACCCCCTCCCAAGTTGGTCTCACGACCCCCTCCCAAGTTGGTCTCACTACCCCCTCCCATGTCCTCCCTAGACGCATCAGCGTGAACCGCCTACTCCCTAGCTGCCTCATCCATTAAACCCATAAATTTCGGCTGCCTTTCTCTGCTCTGGGAGGTGCCCTGAAAAAGACCGCTGCTCGAGGCAGAGGCAGTCTTACTCCTCCTGTGCCTGAACATCTGCAAAATTCAAAAGGTTAGTATACATTTTGAATAAGACATGATAGAAACAACAAGTATAATCTGAAAGTCTTAAATTCAAGAAAACACATGATAGAAACAACAAGTATAATCTGAAAGTCTTAAATTCAAGAAATCTTACAATACATACTTATCAAAAATCATCAGCATCTGATTCGGCTTCGTTGACTCGTTGCATGCTCACTTGTTTTTTGAGTCGTGCCATCTCCTTAATTCTTTTTGACTTTCTAGTAATGGGCCGTTTTCGCTGACGTGTGGGTTCCTCTATTAAGTCCCTATCTTCCTCGTGTAACAGCTCTAGAGCATTGTCACCAGTAACATGAAACCTTTCGCCTTAAACCCTTTCGTCTTGTTGAAATCCATCGTTGTCATCATCATCATCAGAACGTTCCTTCTCGAACGTTCCTTCTTGGAACACATCATGGTCATCATCTTCATTGTACCCTTCGTCGCCAGGAGGCAAGACTTGAAGGTTAACTTTAAATGCCACCCACCATGCATGCAAGCTAGGATGAGGATATGGCAGGTAGTAAACCAGCTCACCTTGATGAGCAAGAACGACATTGTCTTGGCCTTGAAGCTTGGAACCGTGCTTCACCTCGACCATGCCAAAGTTGTCAACTCGAGTGCCATTATGTGGATGAAACCAATCACATTCAAAGAACACTACACTTAGTGGTTTGGGACCATCAAATTCATACTTAATGATGTTTTGTAAGACACCGTAGTAGTGAACTAGATTCTCATTAGCATCATAAGCGGTGGTCATAACTCCGCTATTGATAGTGGCTGCAAATGGACGGCTCTTCTCTAATTTTGCTGTTCTAAAGTGAAAGCCAAAAACATCATATCGATTGTAGTTTCTTGCCTTCACAAGACCATGAGACAGCTGGGCTAGGTCTTTGTGGACGGTTCCTTCAATAAGACACTGCGTAAGAAAGCATCATTATTTGAGAGGCAAGTTAAGGTCATGTATGATCGAAGAGATGATGGGATGCTAATTACATGCTTGCGGAACCACTGCACGAAATTAGGACCACCACGTAGCCCATTGCGCATTAGGTTCTCTAATTGCTTGGCGGTGGGTCGGTCAGTGGATGTCCAATACTTTTTGATGTTCAACTTGCGTTATTTGATGTTCAGAGAGGACGAGATTATTTGATACTTAGAGATAACAGTAGATAGAAATCAAATAGTACAGAATGAAGTTAGAAGATGACATACTCAAAATATTTGTTCATTTCTTTCATGTTGCTAAACATATACAACAAAAACAAGTTCAGCGCTGATTCTTCCACATGGCGTACAGTCGAAGGTCCACTGGTTGTACCTTGGAACTTGAAAATCTGAAGGTCGCTTTGTGATTCCACATCAGTAACAGAAACCCGATTGGAGTGTTTTTCAGCGTCTACTTTGTTGAAATACTTTTTGGTGAAGTGTGAGATCTCTTTAAGAGCAAACGCCTCAGCGATACAACCCTCAACCCTAGCCTTGTTGCGTACAGTAGCCCTTAGTTTTTTAAGTTGCTATTGGCGGTTCTTAGCCTAACAGATTTTACTCCGCAAGCGCACGGAGACCGCTGTAGCTTTCACCCGGGAGTATTCCAGGTATCGTATTTATTTCCACAGGGAAGCATCGAGAAGAATAAAAATTTATCGATCATCTAGCTACTACTAACTCATTCATTCTAAAAGATAACAAGAAAAGATAAACGACCAACACCATGTGATACAAACTAAACACCGTTGGCCCGAACTCAAGTTTAAGCTAGGAGGACAATGAGTCGAGGGCTAAGGTTCGGTCTTCCATCTCTACTAGCATACAAGAGTTATCCGTACTAAGGTCGAAAGGATCGAGCTGAGCTATAGTCTTGCGTCGAGTGAAATTCCAGACCTAGACCGAGGAGGCTAGGGGGTAGATAGGAGGCCAACCGAACGGCAACTGGTTAACGCCTACGGGCTTACCGAACGACGGGATTGGAATACTGAGACCCATAATGCTGTCACCAAGATGGGCTACCAACCAGAGCTGTGTGGGTAAGATGGCACGCTATACTAGTGCTCAAGCGACGTGTTGCATCTGTCACCATAAAAGAGCTTGAGCACTAAAACTCGTCCTCTGCGCTAGAGGGTGAGAGCTAACCTTACTCCTAGATCTAAGTCTAGGAGGGGCTCATAGCACCGGCAAGTATAGCAAAGCTCAATCAATTCTAACTTAGCACAACTCAGGCCTCGAACTTGGCATGCCCAAAAGGAAAAGATGCTAGCATATAAATGCAGCCGCATACATACCAAATACGAGTAACTAACTAGATACAGAAGATAAGTGCATAAAGTAGGAAAGTAAAGTACTCGCACTTGTCATAAATCGGAAAGTAATGCTTAAGATAAGAAAATAAAATACATTACCGAGGATTCCGACTGACTCCGAAACAGCAGAGCCTGGTCTAACTCCTAAGTAAACAAAAGTTCTAAGAGTGGAGGCACCACCCGAGGGGCGCCTCCTAAGAAGGAGAGAGTGATTACATAGTAAGGTGCATTTTGGAAGTGAGGGGGTGCCATCTATTTATAGCTTGAGGTGAGGAGGATCCTTCCATGGGTTCCCAAGGTGGGATTAACACCCAAACCATCCATGGGCTGCCCCTTGGGCCTGGTGGGCTGCTCCCTACGCCTGGTGGGCTGCTCCGCTTGCTGCGTCATACGGTGGGGCGGTGCTGATGTCACAGCACTGCCATTTAATCTTGTCTTTTCAATAACTTTTCCACCGGAGCTCCAAATGAGACAAATAATATGTCCGTTCGAATCGTCTCGACGAGCTCTTCGCAATGGTGCAGGTCTTGAGGGTGTTTGAGATACTTTGTAGTGATGGAATTTTCAAGTCTTATCTCAAGCCCTTTTGTGCTGAAATCCTCTCTTGTTCCAGTTGATCTTCTTTTGCATGAAATCTGAGCATCCCTCTCTGAAACACCGAAAACCACTAAAACTCGTGGAATTCGTTAGTGTTAGGTAAATAATGCAAGAACTTTATCTGTACCCCATTTATTCATCGAGGAATTGGCGGTCGAAATAGGGAAATAACGACCGCCAACACACCCCCAAGCTTGAACATTTGTTCGTCCTCGAGCAAAGCTAAGACTTAGGCTCGGCGGACCAGGAGTTGCATTGATGTTAATATCCTGCAGGTATTAAGTACACAACCCAACATTCTACCTTTATGATTGAACAAACTAGCATAAGTGTATCCCAACCTGTTCATCCATACCTGTGGGGCTTCTGGCTTTTGTTACCTTGTCTTTGGCGGTTGAGAGATGGAACTATCTCAGTAGAGTGTCACCAAACTCTATCTCCTTTTTGGTTTCAAGCTCGGAGGGTTTTGAAAATTTTGAAATGAAAGCACTAAGTTCCTCAAATGGTACCCTCGATCACTCAAGTGGATTTGTATTCCTCACCAGGCCATTAGCCAAACTTTTCCCTATCAACTAAAAGTCTTATGTGGAGCTCAAGGTAGGGATAAAGTCAGCTTACCTATGTCATGTATTTTGTTAAGCCAAAGGTTGGTCCTAGCGAAGTTGTGATACCTCTCATCCCGATAAAAGGAAAATGGGTTTGTTTTGTGGATGGATATGGTCTATGGATGAAGAACTCCTTCTTGATGCATCCCCTCTTTTGAAACTTTGAAGCATGTGAGTACATGGAGCTATATTCTTTCTTTTCCTTTTTCTCCACTTTTTTCTTTTTTTTCTTTTCCTCCACTCTTTTTTTTTCTCTTTTTCTTTAAACCTCCATGTCTCCTCTTGTAAGGGAACTTTGGGGATATTTCTGGATATAACTGGAGTATGTATTTAGAGACCATATGTATGTGGGTAGGTGGATGAAGGATATGGTGGAGAAATATCTGGTGAAGGTATATGCTTGAATCCAGTGTAGATTTAAGCATGACCAGACAAAGAAAAGCTAGCAAGAATGAAGGTGGATGTGAGAGATTTTTTATCGGGACTTGAAGTGACACTACTTCATAAGAACTCAAAATTTGACAAAACTCGACACAACAAAAGGTAGCATATGTAGAGGTTTCATCATGTAAAGCATTTGGCTCTGGATAGGTATTTCAAACCACTGAGGAACTTTCTCATTTTAATTTTCAAAAAGAAAACTCCGAGAATTCACCTTACTAGGATCAAGATAATTTATACTCAAACTTTGATTATATCACATCTCACAACAACCTAGACTTGGTTCGAAAGCACTCGCTCCCACAAGGTTAAAGATTAAAGGTAGGATCACGACAAATGCCAATAAGTTTAAATTTTCAGGAGAGTGTCAAGTTGTAAACAAAATACTTACAAGAAATTAACAGAGCAACTATTCATCATTTCCTTTAAGCAAGGGTATAAACAAAATTCTGGCATTATAGCTAGGAGTGAGCTTATTCATGATAAAAGCAAATATTTTTGGTATTTTCGAATTATGCAAATTTTTATAGTTTTTCTTTATTCGGGGTAACAAGAAGGAAATATATTTTTGGTGTCATGGCAACTTTCAGGATTAAAGATATGGAAGTGAAATACTGAGCATTCGGGGTTCTCACCTGGTGGTCTTCCACCAAGCTTAGTTCTTGCAGGTGATGACCAAGAACTGAGCTTCAAATTACGTGGCATTGCCTCCTCCAAGTTTGTTTTCTCCCTGGGTGACGACGATGCTGCTTGACCTCTGTTATACTCACCTATGATAGGCGAATTTCCTTCTACTCTTGTTTCGTCATATCTCCAATGCTTCTATCCGGACCTTCTTCAAGTGTTGCCAGAAAATCATACTTGATGGTACTGCCCTCTTCTTGGTGAATGTCTCCATGTGTTAATGTTGGGTCTCCCGCTCCAACATCATATTTGCGTTAGCTGACATTCTTTTCCCAAGTGACACTTGGTGGTCGCGGTGCGTCCTTGTCGCATGGAAGTACACCCAGGGCCCCTTTCATACCATCTAGCAATGGGATGGACTATGGGTACCCCCCCTCAAGGGATCCATCATAGAATTGATCTGATGTTGACCTTATGGACTCCTATCCTTGGGTTTGAGTGTTGAGGTTCTTGCATGAAGAACTCCTGCTTGTTGAGATGAACCTATCTTCCATAGGACAAGTAGCATGATACTTCTAGAGAGGTGCTCCTCTGCCTCTGCTATTGGCACATCACAAGCTGTTGAGGCTTGAGATCCTGTTCGCAGAGCTTTGGTCCTTCCGAGAATGTGTACCTGAGCAAGCTTCAGTGATAACTGGCCCTTCATTCCCAAACAAAATTGGGTGGAGATGGATGAAGTGGGGATTAACTCCACTGTCATTTGTACTTGCCACCAATCTCCGGTTGATGGCTGTTCGCATCCGATGGGTTAGACTAGATCATTGCTGACCTCTGGCAAATCTTGTTGCACCACTGGTCAAGGAAATTAAGGAACGCTCTCTAGTCGCATTCCTTCACACTTGGGGTGATGTCTCTCCATATAACTCATTTATCCAAAACCATGTGTTGCCTTCAGTGAAGAAGTGACAATGGTCTTCTGGTTGCAACTTGTCATGGCACTGACATTCGCTTCCCAAGTGATTTAGAGTATAGTGAAATCTTGCAGTGATCAACCGCTTTGTGTTGAACATCGAGGTCCTTCCTTTCAGGGGTTGGGTTAGAGGATGGGTGCCTCTTGGCATATCCTCCCCCAAGCTTGATTCTTGTTGCATGATGAAACAAACCTTCCTTGATTGAGAGCATATCTTCATCTCTGTTTGACGAAGTTCCCCTTTTGTTCCGCTTTGACTTTCGTTTTGTTTCCACTGGAAGGTCTTGTCCACTCATGGTGTGAAGAGACACCCACGATGTTGAGAATGGAATTCTTCATGATGGCACCTTCGTTCTTCCTTCATGATCTCCGAAAAACCTCCTTCCACCTTTCCTTGTATGTTAGGAATCGACATGTGCACCTGTCTACCTAACATTCTACCTTGTCTTTAATTATACAAGATTTTCCTAAGGTTAGGGGAGGTAGCGAGATAGCTAGCTGGTTGCAAAGCAGCTGGCTTAAAATAACACTACTAGAAGATCCTAATGCCTTAGAATCTTAGCATGGCAAAAGCTTGGTTTTAGGTGCTACCACTAACAGACTTTTTAAAGCAACCTCTAAAAAGGAGTGCTTAAAATAGCTGTTAGAGAGGTTTACCTTCATCAATGCTGTCGAAGGAAGTAGATGCTAAATCTCCATCTCAACTGATGATGTACTTGCTGAGGGGTCCATCAGGTTCCAGCATCGCGAAGGATGTGGTTGAAGACAGATCTGCTCCTCCTTCTTTCTCGTTCCATGGTTGGTGAATGGAATGTTGTATTAGCGGACACTTTTGAGCCATGCTTCATTGGCTCGGTAGTGTAGGTTCTTTCTCATTGCCACAAATTGCTTGTCAAATGCCAGACAATCTTCTCCCCCAAGCTTGGATTATGTATTGAATGTTGATTCCAAACTTGCTCCCTATCATGCTCACTGGTCCTCTTCTTGGGCTTGATACTTGTCGAACATGACATGTGCCACCAGTCGTTGACTGCCCATGTGCCACACAGTCATCGGCTGCATGTCATTATATTGACGTTCTCACCCTGCTTATGGACGTTGCTTTGTCCATGTTTGCCTTTGTGGTGCTTTAGATGGAGCTCTCACGCAATGAGAGACGTCTAAGTCAGCGTTTTTGGGCCTTGTAATGATGCTGATTCTTGTGTGGTGTTGAAGATGATCTTGTGTTGTCGATGTCTATATCGACCACCATCACTTTATCAAGCATGATGCTATCATTTTCCCAAGAAGAGCGGAATAGATTGCAAGAGATATTGAGCATGAGAATGTGATCAATGTCTCTCTTCTCATGTGGGGATGAATGCCTCCTACAACAGGTTAGTGTACAACATATACAAGGGTCCAATATATGTAGAGAATATTAACACCGGGCCCATTGCACACAACGTGCTAGCAAAAGTTTCTCATTAAAACTTAGCACAAAACATGTTGCCAAACCATGACTTCCATCTTCCAAACTTTTACTCAAATCCACGGTCTAAAAAAAACGGGTTGAATTTTTGAAACATGACTGGGGTTTTTCATCTCCATTGAACTTGAGAGATCCGACTAGCATGAGAATTGTGGCTTATGAACTAGAACGGAACATCACTACCAAATTCTACACATAGCTCATTTATGCGAAATGCCATGCACTGTATGATAAAAAGAGGCTAATTCCAACCTAAGCAACATGCTTAATTTGGAACTTAGTCTCTGGTCCAGTCGTTCGATTCTGGCCCAAGCTATGCTTTCAAAGTAAACTTTGTAGCATGCACAAGCATGATCAACAACTTTTCAAGGAAAACGGTAACATGAACAAGCATGATCAAGATTTACTCAACGGACAGAGCAAAAGATTGAAGGATGTTTTTTTCAATTTTTTTTTTGGTTTTTAAACGAATGAAAAAGCTAACAAAAACTAGACGAAAGATAAAAGAGTATTTTGACTCATCGCTTCCCCGGCAACGAGCCAGAAAGCTTGTTGGCGGTTCTTAGCCTAACAGATTTTACTCCGCAAGCGCACGGAGACCGCTGTAGCTTTCACCCAGGAGTATTCCAGGTATCGTATTTATTTCCACAGGGAAGCATCAAGAAGAATACAAATTTATCGATCATCTAGCTACTACTAACTTATTCATTCTAAAAGATAACAAGAAAAGATAAACGACCAACACCATGTGATACAAACTAAACACCGTTGGCCTGAACTCAAGTTTAAGCTAGGAGGACAACGAGTCGAGGGCTAAGGTTCGGTCTTCCATCTCTACTAGCATACAAGAGTTATGCGTACTAAGGTCGAAAGGATCGAGCTGAGTATGGTCTTGCGTCGAGCGAAATTCTAGACCTAGACTGAGAAGGCCAGGGGGTAGATAGGAGGCCAACCGAACAGCAACTGGCTAACGCCTATGGGCTTACCCGAACGACGGGATTGTAATACTGAGACCCATAATGCTGTCACCAAGATGGGCTACCAACCAGAGCTGTGTGGGTAAGATGGCACGCTATACTAGTGCTCAAGCGACGTGTTGCATCTATCACCATAAAAGAGCTTGAGCACTAAAACTCGTCCTCTGCGCTAGAGGGTGAGAGCTAACCTTACTCCTAGATCCAAGTCTAGGAGGGGCTTATAGCACCGGCAAGTATAGCAAAGCTCAATCAATTCTAACTTAGCACAATTCAGGCCTCGAACTTGTCATGCCCAAAAGGAAAAGATGCTAGCAAATAAATGCAGCCGCATACATACCAATACGAGTAACTAACTAGAGACAGAAGATAAGTGCATAAAGTAGGAAAATAAAGTACTCGTACTTGTCATAAATCGGAAAGTAATGCTTGAGATAAGAAAATAAAATACATTACCGAGGATTCCGACTGACTCCGAAACAGTAGAGCCTGCTCTAACTCCTAACTAAACAAAAGTTCTAAGGGTGGAGGCACCACCCGAGGGGCGCCTCCTAAGAGGGAGAGAGTGATTACATAGTGAGGTGCATTTTGGAAGTGAGGGGGTGCCATCTATTTATAGCTTAAGGTGAGGAGGATCCTTCCATGGGTTCCCAAGGTGGGATTAACACCCAAACCATCCATGGGCTGCCCCTTGGGCCTGGTGGGCTGCTCCCTGCACCTGGTGGGCTGCTACACTTGCTGCGTCATACGGTGGGGCGGTGCTGATGTCATCATGACGTCAGCACTGCCATTTAATCTTATCTTTTCAATAACTTTTCCACCGGAGCTCCAAAATGAGACAAATAATATGTCCATTCGAATCGTCTCGACAAGCTCTTCACAATGGTGCAGGTCTTGAGGGCGTTTTAGATACTTTTTAGTGATGGAATTTTCAAGTCTTATCTCAAGCCCTTTTGTGCCGAAATCCTCTCTTGCTCCAGTTGATCTTCTTTTGCATGAAATCTGAGCATCCCTCTCTGAAACATCGAAAACCACCAAAACTCATGGAATTCATTAGTGTTAGGTAAATAATGGAAGAACTTTATCTGTACCCCATTTATTCACCGAGGAATTGGCGGTCGAAATAGGGAAATAACGACCGCCAACAGTTGCCTTTCTATAGGATACATCCACCTGCATTGAACGGGTCCACCAACCAAGGGCAAGTGAATCAACAGATGCTGCATCACATTCATGAAACCAGGAGGAAACACTTTTTCCAGTTTGCATACAAGCACCGGAATTTCCCTCACAAACTTCACCATCAAACTCTTCAAGACTGTCTTAGCACGTAAGTGCCTGTAGAAGTAACTGAGCTCGGCTAACAACCTCCATAGTTCGTCTTTGAAATAACCACGAAACATTACAGGTAGGAGCCTTTCAATGATGATATGATAATAGTGACTCTTCAGTCCGGTCAACTTTCCGGTCTTCACATTTACCGCCCGCTTTAGGTAAGCTCCATAGCGATCTGGAAATTTCAGGGTCTTCAACCATTCGAATATCTGTTTCCTTTCTTCCGGCTTAGGACAATATTCGGCTCGTGGTCTACACTTCTTTCCTTTCCCATTTAGCCTTACCTCAAGATTGGGATGATCACAAAGCAAAGCTAAGTGTTGCCTTGCTTTGATATTGTCTTTGGATTTCTCTGTCACATCAAAACACATGCTTACGATGCTTTCCTTGACATTACGCTCTTGGTGCATGAGATCGATATTGTGAGGCAGCATCAAAGCCTCAGCATAAGGCAGCTCCCAAAGTAAGGAAATGTGAGTCCAATTGTGGAGCTCACCGTAACCGTGAAACCTTTTGGTGCTCGGATCAACCTTCAGACGTCTATGCCATGCCATTATCTCCTTTGTAGTCTTACGTTTTGAGGGTAGCTTTGTGACTTTAACACCCTTTCGAAATGCAGTAGTCGACTGCCTTAACTTGTGCCTTGGAGGAAGCTCCCTTCGAGTGTAGTCAAAGAAAGTGTATTTTCCACCATGCTTTAGCCTGTATGCATCTGAGTCATCCATACATATGGGACACTGTAGACGGCCATTCACAGACCATCCAGCGAAATTGCCATAGGCCGGTAGATCATGTACGGACCAGAGGTATGCGGCACGCAGGTTAAATTCTTTCTTAGCGTAACTATCATACGCCTTCACCCCTGTCCACAATTGTTTGAGTTCTTCTATTAATGGGCGTAAGAAGACATTGAGATTCTTCCCTAGATGTTCAGGTCCTGGAATAACGAGCGCAAGAAATATGAATTCATCTTTAAGCACCATCTCAGGTGGAAGATTGTATGGCATGATGAAAACTGGACAGCAAGAGTATGGGCTCGCAGAAGTACTGAAAGGTGTGAACCCATCCGTCGCCAACCCAAGTCAGACACTCCTTGGGTCTCTTGCAAACTCAGGATCGAACTCGTCCAGTGCCTTCCATGCATCGCTGTCTGCCGGATGCACCATTACATCCTCACTCTGGCTGCCACGTCTGCGTTCTTTGTGCCACCTCATGCTCTTAGCTATTTTCATTGAAAGGAACAGCCGCTTCAGACGAGGGATGATGGGCATATACCGCAACTGCTTAGCCGACACCGTTGTGTCCACATTCTCCCCCGCCTCATTTTTCACCTGAATGTACCTAGACTTCCCACAGTGCCTACATGTGCCCAATTTATCATCCTCCCTCCAAAATAGCATGCAGTTGCTAGGACAGACATCTATCTTTTCATATTTCATCCCAAGACCTGCCATCATCTTCTTCGCGAAATATAAGTTTTTTGGCAGTTTATGATCAGATGGGATAACCTCAGACACCAGTTCGGTGATGTCATTGAAGCAACTGTTCAAAAATGTTGTGCTTCGATTTTATTGCCATAAGCCTCGACACCGTATCAAGCGTGGTCTTCTCGGTATGATCATGCAGCTTCTCATCACCGGCTTCAAGCAGTCGGTAGAATTCTTGCACCTCCGGCGGTGGCTGATTGTCCTCTTCTGGATCAAACTCAAACCCCATGGCAAAGTCATTCAGCATATCCATCATCATGCCATCACGGTTTTGCTGAGCCGGCTTTAAGATGCGACGGCGGGCTTGCTCTCCATGCATATGCCATACAAGATAGTCAGGCATAAACCCAAATCTACATTGGTGTTCCTCGATCACATGCCTGGTCTTGTACGACCCGTTCTTACAGTCAAGGCAAGGACATGGCGTGACAGGACCTCTTGCCACCTTGAATGCTTGCTTGAGAAAATCCTCTACAATTGCCTGCCATTCCCTGGAGTGTGCCCCATTCTTTCGCCATCCTTCATACATAGCCTTTCGATTGTCCTCCATTTTCGAGGCTAAACCACCAACCAAAATTCATCATATATATAGTAGCGACACGTGGCTTAGGTGACAACAAAGAACCCTACTAGAAAAGGCCCTAAACCCACTCAAGAATGGAGGTGGCCGCATGCGATTTGTGACGTGCCCGATGATCCGAACGAAATTTCGGCAGCATAACCCCACTGTTCTCCGAACGCACGCCTATTCCTGGTGCGACGGAGAACAACCGGGTTATGCTGTCGAAAACTCGTTCGGATCATCGGACGCGTACACAAATCACATGCGGCCACCCCCATTCTCCGGCTATCCAAATACGTGGACAATCCCGGAACCACGCACATCACAAGTAATCTTATGTTTGGATCGAATGAAACTATACAATCCATGCATCCATAGATTGTGTAGCTTCATTAGGTCCAAACACCACCATAAATGCGATGTGCGTGCTTCCGGAACGGGTGACGCCTAGGGTTAACTACTGGTTTGCGCATTAAACCCTAAAACTCTAGAAAATAACGGTTAAAATAAATTAAACTCTAGAAAATAACGGTTAAAATAAATTAAGTGCATAAACAAATAAACAGTAATCATATGCTGCCATTATAAATCATAAACAGTAACAAGACAGTTTAGAATCTCATAAAATCATTAAACAGTAAGAAGACAGTTTAGAATCTCATAAAATCATTAGACAGTTTACGAAGCACATATAATGATTATTCACCAAGATGGATTAATTTAAAATCTAATCTAATCATCAACATGTTTAACTCTCTAATGGCAATCATACTACATCATTAACTTCTTTAACTGTAATCAAGATTGGTCGGTTTTGGACATGGCCGACAAAAACATCAATATAATAACCTAATCACAATAGTACCACACATCATTAACTTAATCACGATTCGTCGGTTTTGAACATGGTGTGATGCGCTGGCATCTCAAGTGCATAATTACTCATCATACATGAAGCATTCATCATTGAGCATCATGGCATAACATGTATTGGTGCAATGGAAACAAATTTGGTGTATACTACATAGTGAAAAACCTTGTCATTTCATGTGTGATACTATGTTTGTAGTTGTATCTTGGGTTCTATTGAGATCTGGGTGAAGTTCATATTGGCAAAACTGTAGATCTATATGAGATAAATAACTTTGCTAACTAGAGTCTTGTCATATAATGAGGTTTACAAAGTGATTAGGGTCATTTTGTTACAGTACAGAAAACCAGTTCAAATTAGGTCTGGCTTGAAATTCTAAGTTTACTCTGACCTACAGCCACTTTCATGCAAAGCTCAAATTAGAGAAGTTGTAGGTTATGAAATTCTAAGCAAACTTGTCAAGAGGCACCTGGGGAGAAAATGCATGTAACTAGGAGTTTCTATTTCCCTAAGCAATAAAGGTCCCCCTGTCCACATTGGGGCTGCCATATAAATTCAACTGAAATTCATATTTATGAAACAATTTTAGTATGGAACCTTTTGACAAAGTTGTAGAGCTCAAAGAGTAGAACATTTCATCCAATTAACATTTTTCTAAATTCAGAATCTAAGTGTGTCAAAATGATGAATTATAGGAGGTGAGAAAACATATTTTTCTTTTTCTCCATTTTTCCCTCCCCGCGGTCACTGACCGGTGGGCCCGCGGGCGTGCGCGCGACACCCTGTCCGGGCCGGCGAACGCCGCGTGGACGCCGGCGTACGGCCGACGCCGCGTGCCCACGGATCGCCCCCGGCCGCGCCCCGCTCTACCGCGCCTTCATCTGGACGGGATACTGCCCCGGTTCACTCCCTCCCCCGCTCACCTCACTCACTCGTTCCCTCTCTCGCCCGCGCGCCGTCGCCATAGCCGCCGCCTTGAGCTCGCTACGCGGCCTCCTCAGTCCACCTCTGCGTCTCCAACCGCCGCTGCGGGGTTCGCCTCACCCTTGCGCACCCGACGAGGTTGACCTCGCCGTCCCTCTCCTTCCCAATCTCTAGATCGAGTCGCGCCCCGACGCGCTGCCATGGCCGGGCCGAGCTCGGTCTCGAGCTTGCGCCGCCGCCGTCCGTCCACCTCGCACTCGTAGACTACCCTCACCGCACGCGCCGCTCCGCCGCGCACCCGTGGCGCCTATCCTCACCGCCGTTCCCCCACCGAGCGCCTAGATCCACCCAAGCTCGACGTCGCCGCCGCGCCGTCGATGTCGCAGTCCATCGCCACCCCCAACCTCGCCTCCCCTTTCCCCATGCCGAGACCTAGCTCACCTTGAAGCCCGCGTCCGCGCGCACCCGACGCGCCCCGCGTCGCGGCTCCGGCGAGCCCAAGCTCGCCGACGCGCGCGCGGCGGGAGGAAGGAGAAAGACCGGGGGGATTTACAAGCTACCCCCCGGCTTTTGTGTATTTCCATTTGTAAAATAAGCGCTGTTTACCGAGTTTAGGAAATCTGGCATGCTAGCCCCTAGAGTTTAGGTTTAATTGTGTTCTAGTCCTTAGATCTATGTTTTTCCATTTCTTTTTCCTATATTTCGGCTGAAACTTTGGAAATTCATATAAAATCGAATAAAAAACGTAAAAAGGTAAACTCAGTTGCGTTGTACTCCTAGTAAATAGATCTACACAGTGGGTATGACGTGGAGGTGTGCATGTACAGTTTTGCCCCTGTTATTGTGCATGCATGTTAATTCAATGAAAAATAGAAAACATGGTCTAGATGGAGTCCAAAGGTGATGAAACTTGGTCAGGAGCTGTTTTGGGATGTTTGGACACTGTGTAAATTTTGGTAACTCAATATATTACTGTTTATTCTCTGTTTTACCATTTTGCATGTATTTTATGCTTAAATTAATATTTGGAAATGTGGTCCGTACAAAACATGAAGAACATGGCTCACTAGTATTTTTCTTAGGTCCTATATACTTTGTGAACACCACTGGTAAAATATGAGCCCCTGCATGTTAAGTTTTGATAGAAATTTGAAAATGACAAATCTTGACTTGGAAAACTAGATAAATGGAAAAATAGGTTCTAATGTGCAAGATAAATTCTAGCAAAATTCCAGTAGCATATGGGAGTGCTGTAGAGTCCAAAAAATATATGTTAGAGGGCTATTCACACTGGTTATATGTACATCTTAATCTTGCACTAGCTTTATATATGGAAAATAGATTTCCTGTCAAACTTGGGAATTTTAACTTGTAAATTTTTGTGTATACAGTTAATACTAAGTATAGCTCACTGGTAAAATGTCACCTTCAGAAACCTTTCCAATAAATTATGAAAATTCTGACAATGTGAAAGGCTGAGAAATTGCTGGAATTTTAGTAAAATAATTATAACTCCAGTTAGGCTGAAATTTTGGCAGTAGCCTTGGGTATGAAGTATCTGCATGTCATAAAAGTTTGGTCTCATTTGGGTTAATAAAACTGCTAGAACTCAAATGCATGTTTTAATTCACAAATGTGCTTGGTTTACACTAAGTATGTGTATGTACGTTGTTTTAACTACTACGCACATGTCATTTTCCATGAAGTATATGCTGCATACTGACATCTGCATTTCTTTTACATCAAATGCATGCATCTGCTTTCGTATGCACTCATGACTGCACCCTTCATGCATATAGACCCCACGATCGAAGAAGAGACGGTGCAGGAACAACCTCTGATCGAAGAACTCGAGGAAGAGCAAGAGAACCAGCAGCCGACCACTGATCCCGCCGCCAAGGAGACTAACCCTAGCGAGGAAGAAGGTAGGCAGGACCATACAATTCCCAGCAAATAAAATATCTGTTGATTACGCATATGCATTAGGTGTTGAATGGAACCAATTGCATTAGATTCCCTGGCCGCCCTGGCCATAGCACCTATACCTAGAATGCGTAGGACAAGTGCCTAGAATGGCTAGGTACGAGTAGACACGAGTGAATAAAGGTCACTCGTCACATAGGTGTTACTTTCCAAAAAGAAGAAGTCTCACTATGAAAGTTATTCTTATTATACCATGATTATGTTATGTTTTAAATGAAGACCGGGCGGAAATATAGGTATGAATGTTGAGAAATTGAGAAAATGTGTGGTGGACTCTGCCCGAGTCGCATAAGGCCGGTCGTTGTTCGCCTATTGGTCGGCATAACATTGCTAGGGTGCTTATCCGGAATCTATGGGCCGGTGAAAGTCTTACTTGTGACGTCTCAAGCAAGGGGCACGTTCCTACCCACTGGTTGAGAGGAAGGTGGCCGTGGAGGCGGGTGTCAAAGGAGGGCAGAACCCGACGTGATCGAGGTAACGCTCCTGCGACAACGCGCTCCAGGAGTCAGGCGGGAGTGGTCATCGAACTTGACACAGGACAAGTGGAGATGGGGGAAGCATATGTGGAACGCTGAGAGTTAGTAAGCATATGCCATCCTGGTGCTTCTAGTTATTCCCGGGAATATAAAAATCGATTCGAATCGCTGATGCTCACCAGGTGTGAGAATGCCAATACCACTAACGGGCAAAGTAGTAATCCATTTGAATATTGCGGTATTAAGAATTCATGGTTTTGACAACTACATTCTTGGATATGCCTGGTGTATTTTTATGCAATACTGGTCACACTCATGATGTTTTACTGGTTTTACTTTCATGCCATGCTATGCCATATCCAACATGTTCCACCAAATTATGATGACTTGAGCCGCTGTTAAATCCTGGTTGGGTGCAACAATATGAGCAGCTGTCAAATCCTGCTTCCACTGATTAATTTGATCCTGTATAAAAGCAATGGCTAAGGACTCAGATGCTAGTAAGCAAGCTTTGCGTCAGCCGTAAGCCTCATCCATTAAGTCCTACTGAGTAATTAGTACTCAGGGTTTTGCCCCCACTTTTGGCTTACAGGTACGGAGTTCCTCTTCTGTGCCTGTGTTGGTGGAGGGCCGTGTCCTCATCAGGAATAAGAAGAGTCATGATCTGGCAAGGAGCGGCATCAGTGGGCTCGATGCTCGTTCTATTTATGCAAGTCTTTTGGTTACCGTGAAACCTGAACTTTAAAAATTCCGCTGCGAGAGACCATTTGAACTATGTTGTTGTATGACGCTATGTTGAACTCTATTTGATTTCGAACTGGTTTGTAACTAAAATCTATGTAATATCTATTCAATTGCCTGTGATGTTGTAACTGTTGTGGCTCCGTCGAGGGTCGGATGTGTATGACGTCGGTTCCTCTGGAAAATGGTGTTATCGAGAGCCCGAAGGACTCTCGACGGACTACCGGGTTTAGTCTAGCCTAAGTGCACTGCGAGCCAGAGGTGGCAGGTGTGCTTAGTCTGGATTAAGCAGGGCGGTTCCGCCACAACTAGTATCAGAGCCGATCATACACAGACAACAGTTATATCATCTAGCTTTGGTTTACAAAACTATTTTCGAAAGTCCTTTTCAAGTAAATTCAAAAATGAGAGTATGCGATATGCCCATACTAAGGATGTTAGTGTTATCCAGGTGACACCACTGACATTCTGACCTAGATAGAACTCATATGCATATTCGGCGCTTTGAGAAGCAACTTTTCGGCCATAGCTGTCCCCAGTACTGGTGGAAGCTATTGGGTTTTGCAAACGGTTGTAAACTCTGCATTCATGCTGTATAAGTAAAAGCTCTTTAAGGGTGGTGGGCATGTTTGAGGCTTTCATACCCACCACACTTACATTTGGTTTGAGGATCCACCTTACTCTCGACAATCCCCAGTACTGGTGGAAAGTCAGGCTTTGAGAGAAGGTGCAAAGGCCCACCTACGTTGTCCACGCAGCGGTCACGCGTGGATGCCACACTATATGGTAATGTATGAGCATGCATTCTTCTGCAGGTACACTGACCACGTGCGAAATTAAGAACGGTCAGGAAATGACTAGTTGCATTAGAGAGTGCCGTGCATATGTGTCACCGAAATATCGATAGCTATATGTACTCTTCTTTTAGATGTGTGATGTGAGACCGTTTAGATACGATTCATGCCTCATATTTACTGCTTTTATTCATAGTGGGATATTATTAAAATGCAATGAAATAAATCGGGATTTTTAAATTTACCTTCCATATGATGCACTGTTGTACCCTTGTCATAATCTATCACGTGTATAATATGTCTCTCACTAATGCACAACCTTGCTTATCCAAACAGATGGCCAGAACCAAGCAGACCGCACGTAAGGCCACCGGAGCCAGGACCACTGTTCTCCCTGACGTGACCCACACTCCCCCTGTGGTGGAGGATGGGTTACTCCACACTCGCTGCAGGGAGGAGTGTCCCATGTCCCAGTTGCTGTGCAGGGCCCTGAGGGAGATGGGGCATCGGCCCTGTCCCTTCATCTCGGTGCAGACAGTGCACGAGGAGGGCAACTGCATGGCCCAGGTTGTCCTTCCATGAGGGACGTTCGCGGGCCAGGAGACCATCACCCTTTACGGGGCCAACGAGGAGGAGGCCTACCGTAAAACGGTAAGGGCAGCGCTCACCTCGTTGAGCTCCAGGTGGGAGGCAGGCCACACCGTCCTGCGCTTCCTCCCCACACGCGACCTCGACCACGCGTGGCAGGACCGCCGTGAGCAGCTCCGGGGCCAGAACGGCTCCCGACCGCTAGTAGCGTGCATGGACTATGCACGTGAAGCGCGCGGGATGTACCACCGCGCGGAGAACTGGGCCCGCTTCTACTTCGAGAGGTTCGTAGAGACGCGCACCCGAGTGGAGGAGCTGGAGACTCAAGTGGGTGCACTGCAGCAGCGCCTTGCCGAGTACGAGCCACCACAGCAGCCTGCACCTCTGGAGGAGGAGGAGTCCTCAGAGCCCATGGAGATGGAGGAGGAGGGAGAGGACGATCCTTCGGACGCGAACTCCCAGGTGCAAGAGGATGTGATGATGAAGATGTGGACTGACGTTGTAGGGACGGCACGTTGAAAGCATTGTTTTGTAATATTCCGCTCCGTGCTTTCGATGTATGGTTGTACTAAACACTAAGTGAGATGTGAGAGCTCATTTAAGTACGCCATTTGAAGTAGTTTGGAACATTTTAGCCTGTAATATTTGATGGTTGGTCGATGCGACCATCATACTGCGAAGTGACAGTAAGACCCTTTAATGTTGCTTGAACTATCTATGGGGTTCTTAAAGCTAGATTGATGGCGTTGAAATGATGGGACGAGTTGCATGGAAGTGAAGGAAGTTGTACCTTGTTTTGGATTGCGTTTTGCAATCTGAAATTTTTGCACAGCTGCAGATAAAAATTGCTATTATCTTGGAATGTGTGAGGAATTGAGCCAAGAGTTAATTAGCAAAGTTGTAGAGAACTGTACGGGGTACAATTTTGCCATTTGGAGCTATCACTGATTTTGCTCAGATATGAAGTTACGGTCAAATTTTTCAAGAACCTGTAATCTGGACTGGAGCAGCACCTGTAGGAAAAACCCAATTTGCACAACCTTAGTGCAGAAACTGAACTGAGAGGGTATTGATAAAGTTTTAGAACTGGAAGTGTAGAATAACTTTGTTATACAAAGTTTATCCTAAAAGTATCTCGTTTGGAAGTTATAGCCTAAATCGCGCAGTCTCAGAAATCTGAACTAAATTGACATATACCGATGTACACAGAAATTGAACAAGATACTAATTGAACCACCAAAAACTTTTCATACAAAAGTGAAAGGACACAGCAGGGGGAATAACTTTACTAAGGGGGGCGTAATCAAAAGATGCACGGTTTAAGAACAGCTCGCCGTTAAAGTCGTTGCTGTCCAGAAATCTACGCGAATGTCGAATATTATGCGTCAACACATCCGAGCTATACTAGATGTGACGATGGTCGGACCGCTGCAAGAAGGAAGCTAACACTTTACTGCAATTATATGTTTCCGTCTTACATGTTTCAAGTAACTGTGTTTCGGCGCATCTAATTGCTTTAAAGTGGTTGGACTACACACTGTTAGCTTCACTCTTGTAGATGGTGAACACTCGTCAGGGACAGACCTCGGGCCAGTAGCCACACGATGCACCGCCTCCGCCGGAATTGGCCACCCTGGTCGTGCAATAGGGCGAGCTGATCCGCCTCATGAGGGAAGAACGGCAAGCTCAGGGGCAGCAGCGGCCGTGGGAACACCAACCCCGTGGGATCACCTACAAAGACTTTGAGGACTTGCGCCCTCCAGTCTTCACCACGTGCCCCGAGACACTTGCTGTGAATGACTGGCTCCGCACGATAGAGTCCAAGTTCACACTGCTTCTGGGGTTGACTGAGCAAGAGAAAGCTCGGTTTGCCGCGCAGCTACTCCAAGGCCCAGCTGGAGCATGGTACGACACGTTCCAGGCGATGCAGCCATAGGGTCACATCATCACGTGGGGAGAGCTCCGTACAGCTTTTCGGGCCCACTATATCCCAAAGAGCCTTATGGAGCAGAAACAGCGAGAGTTCCAAGAACTGAAGCAGGGTAACCGGACGGTCATGCAGTACGTGCAGTCATTCATACACCTGTCGCAATATTCAACGGGGGACGTTGCTAATGATCCTAGCAGGGCAGCTAGACTCTTGAGTGGGTTTGACCCCACACTCATGACGCACCTGGGGTGTGAATACTAGAGTTTCACACAGCTGGTGGACACAGCACTCGATATGGAGAACCGTCTCCGTGTTGCAGGTGAGGACCAAAAGCGAAAGCGTCAGGCCAACAGTGCACCTGGGTCGTCTCAGAAGCAAAAGGCCAACTACCAGCAGCCATAGCAGTACCACCAACAGTCTCGCTTTGTGGTCCGGCCCAATTAGTCGGGTTGGATCCACAGGGCACCGCAGCAGTAGAGGTTCCCTACCTACCTGTCACGCCCAGTTCTCAACCAACGGAACCGGAACATCATATATGTGCCAGGAACGTGTCTCACATATATCATGACAATAGTGACATCACAGAACGTGCATAAACGATAAATAAAACGTTTACATAGAGTATAACATCACTTTATTACAATAAGACAACATGTCTTTAAACCAGAGTCATAGCGAAAGCGTAAACGAAGATAAACGAGCCACCACAGGGACGTCGACTGGTGGACCGGTACGCCTAGAACTCGTTGAAGTCCTGAACATACTCTTCAAAGTCTTCTGGAGCTGAGCAGCGGTTGGGTTCCAGCCAACAGTAGGTTTAAAGTAAAGCAAGCGTGAGTATTTCATACTCAACAAGCATAACATGAACTATGAGGCATCTAGGGTTGGCTGACACTTAGCATGAGCTGTTAGTTGGTCAAGTTTTTATTAAACAACTAGTTACTACAGGTGAGTTGATAAACCATTAACCCAAGATATAGCATGTGAACATTAGTCAACAACATTAACATAAGAACCACTTTCAAACCCAACAGAAACACTAATTTGCATAAAGGATCTGGGCCACTCATAACTGTGAGCACGGCTGACATGTCAGTTTTACACTCTCGAGAGGTCGTACATCTTTACCCATGAGTCGTGGGCTACGCTAGTGGTCCACCACATTACCTTAGATGAGATGGCTAGCAAGCACACTACGAGGCCTTTACAAAGATCACGCTGGTAAGGTGTAACCGCTAAGGTTTCAGGGTCCGCAGCTGTGGAGCAAGCCTCAAGGGGAGATAAACGCACTCAACCCAAGTAGCGCGAGGGCCACAGAAGCTCACCTCCCCTCTTGCCCCGTCGGGAAGTTACCCCCAAACCAATGCAACCTAGTTAATTAGCCAAGACCGTCCCATTCCAGTCTCATGGTAGCACTGTTGTCCCAGGTTGTCGCTTTGCGAACCGGTCCTTATGGAGAGTGGCTATGAGCAAAACACATGCTCATGCCCCCTAAACCAAGTTGCTAAAAAGCCATTTTTAAAGGAACATGAACCACAGGGGGTCAAGCTCAAGATTTGATTGCATAGATCCATTTAACAAAATTATTAACCAAAGATACATGAGTTCGCGCAGCAACTAGCAAAACTTAACCAACATGCATTCCCATAGGTAAACATTGCGATAAGAGAGGCTAGGTACTGTCCTTATTGGCATACAAAATTAGACACATGCATATGAAGTGATTAAATGATTATTGGGTTGTGTTCATGTTATACTTGCCTTGCTCAAACTGGTCTTGAGTCTGTTGCTCAACACCCTCAAACTGCTGCTCTTCGTCACCAACAAACTGCTCACCGTCTAACCACGTTCACGGCAACGTACAAGCATTTCCACGCATACATACATGCAAACAATTATCAAAAGGTGAGAAACAGTACATCATATCATAAAAACAGAAGGTAAAACTGTACTAAAAACATTCTACATGTTTCCACGGTCGCGTGAGCGCAAGAATCACTCAAATCGGAGTTAAAACGCGAAAGTTACGCATAAAACGGGCTCCTAGGGGCATAACTGTGATGGAAACATTGAAACCAGGGGCTAGATTTGAAAAATCGAGGACTTAAACGTAATTAACCATAGTCGTCGAGGGTTTCCCGGCAAAACCGCCAGGTCCTGGACCGCGGGTTCAAAAACCGGAAAGCCCAGGGGCCAAACCGAAGAAAACAGGACCTAAACCTAATTATTTTTCAACGGACATGGACTGCGGGTTGATTCCAGAGAAACGCGGGGGCTTTTCTGCGAAAGTCCCGCGCTGACCGGTCTACGCCGATGCGGCGCGCGCGTGGCGCGACACGTGGGCCTGGCGGGTGGGTCCCCGCTGTCGGGTTTAAGAGAAGGCGACGTGGCGTGTTCTGAATGTTCCACGAAGGGGTACGCTGTGTTCTAATCTTGGCCACCCGTGAAAGATCCGACGGCCAGGGTGCACGGGGACGGTGAGGTGCCGGCGGCGACCAAAACCCACGGCGGGATTCGGCCCGCGCGGCGGTGGCTCGCCGGCGTGGTGCACGCCGGGGCCTAGGGGCCGTCCCGCTGGACTAGATCTAGTGGGAAAGAGAGAGGAGGCCGAGGCGGAGCTCACCGAGGGGTCGAAACGGGCGGAGGCGCGACGGTGAGGGCTCGCGACGGAGGACGGCAGACGGCTCGGACGGCGTTCGCGGGTAGAGGCTTCGGAGTGGTGTGCTCGCGACTAGAACCCACGGAACGGCTTCCCGAAGCTCCTGCGAACATGTTGGCGGTGGTTAGAGGGTCGAAGATGGCTCGCCGGTGAGGAATTTGGGCGGCGAAAGGCTTACCGAGGCGGGACTCCGGCGGCGGATTGCGGGCGCGTCGAGGCACGGGAATGAAATTGGAGTGGAGACGTGGTAAAGAGGGCGAGGGCGAAGCTTGGGGTCGGTTTTATAGGTACAGAGAGGGACGAGGGCGTCGTGGCGCGGTGATTTCGCTCGGCGGCCTTAGAGCATGGCCCGGTGCAATGAAGGTTGGGGAGGAACGGCCGCGGGGTTTTCGGGATTTGAATGAGGGTTAAGGAAAGAGGGCGCAGGGTGCGGATTCGGGAAGAGTTTCCCACCCCGGCTGCCGACGTGGTCGAGCGGAGGGAGGAAGGCAAGCGGGAGTCACGGCGAGCGGGCGGTCGGAGGAAGAAGGAGGCGCTGACGGGTGGGGTCAGGCAGTCAGCGGCGGAGGGGGCGTGGACAGTGCTGCGGGCCGGGCGCGCTGAAGGGGGAGGCGCGGCTAAGTGGGCCGAGAGCCGGCCCAGGCGGGAAAGAGGCGGGGCGGCCGAGCCGAGGCCCAGGCGGGGAGAGGGGGCGGGGGCTGGGCGGGCCGGTCGGCTGGGCCGGCCGGTCGACCTGGCTCTCTTTTTTTTTTTCCTTTTCTTTTCTGATTTTGAATTCCTTTGAATTGAGGTAGAAAATGGTTCTAAAATTCAAATAAATTTGAATTTGAATCCTTAATTCAATCAAACAAGAAACAATGCACCAGCATGTATGCACAAGGAAGGATAGGCCTAGGTTACTTTTATGCATTTATTTAATTTAAATAAATTTAAATAAATCATGATAAATGCAAACTAGCACATAAATCTTAGGAAATTAAATAAATTGCTTGAAGTTTATTGTAAAATGCTGGAATTTAAACTAGGGTGTTACAAACCTACCCCCCTTAACAGGAATCTCGCCCCCGAGATTCTCATAGGTGGTTAGCAAAGAGACCAGGATAAGTTGCTCTCAACTCCTCCTCTCTTTCCCAAGTTGCCTCATCCTCCGTGTGATGTTTCCACTGCACTCTGCACATTTTGACCCTCCTATTTCGGGTAACCCTTTCAGATGTTTCAAGAATCTTCACCGGGTGTTCGGTATATGTCAAATCCTCCTGCACATCCAGACCTTGCAGTGGTGCTTGTTCTTCCGGCACCCTCAAACACTTCTTTAGTTGGGACACATGGAACACATTGTGTATGCCAGATAGGTCGCCTTTCCTTTCCACTATCTTGAATGGACCGATGTATCTTGGTGCCAGCTTCCCTTTCATATTAAACCTTCGGATACCTCTCATTGGTGACACCTTCAAATACACAAAGTCATCGACCTTAAAGGTCAAGTCCCTGCGTCGCACATCTGCATAGCTCTTCTGTCTGGACTGAGCAACTCTCAAGTTCTCACGTACCATCTCGATCTGCTGTTCAGCATCCCTGATAAGGTCGGGTCTGAACACCTGCTTCTCTCCTGTTTGATTCCAAAATAGCGGTGTCCTGCACCTTCTACCGTACAGTGCCTCAAACGGTGACTTCTTCAGACTGGCTTGGTAGCTGTTGTTATAGGAGAACTCAGCGTAAGGCAGACTCTTGTCCCAACTGGTTCCGTACTGTATAGCACACGCCCTCAACATGTCCTCTAGAATCTGATTTGTTCTTTCCGTCTGACCATCTGTCTGTGGGTGATATGCTGTACTGAACCGAAGCTTAGAATCCAATGAGTCATGCAACTACTCCCAAAAACGAGATGTGAACTGTGAACCTCTATCAGATATGATCCGCTTAGGCACACCATGCAAGCAAACGATTCTGGAGATGTACAATTCTGCTAACCTTGCACCCGAATAGGTAGTGTTCACCGGAATGAAATGAGCAACCTTGGTCAACCGATCAACAACTACCCAGATCGAGTTGTAACCTTTCTGAGTCCTGGGTAACCCCACAATGAAATCCATACTTATTTCCTCCCATTTCCACTCTGGAATCTTCAAGGGTTGCAACAATCCTGCAGGTCTCTGATGTTCAGCCTTCACACGCTGACAAGTGTCACATACTGCAACATATTATGCCACTGCTCTCTTCATTCCATACCACCAGAACCTTTCCTTCAAATCGTGATACATCTTTGTACTACCTGGGTGAATTGAGTAAGCGGTGTCGTGAGCCTCACTGAGTATTAACTTCTTGATACTGTCCACATCTGGCACGCAGATCCGGTTCTTGTACCATACAGTACCCTGTTCATCTTCACGAAAGTGTGGCGCCTTGCCCAACTTGATCTGTTCCCAGATCTCCTGAATTTTCTCGTCCGTTTTCTGATGGTTCCTTATCTCTTGTTCAAGGGTAGGCTCTGCTTCAAAAGTTGCTACTGTGGTGTGATGCACGAATCCCAAATTCAAACTCTCAAATTCTGCACACAGCTCAAAAGGCATCTGAAAAGCAACTGCCATGTTAATATAACTTTTTCTGCTTAAGGCATCTGCTACCACATTAGCTTTCCCTGAATGGTAATGTATCTCCAGGTCATAATCCTTAATCAACTCTAGCCATCTTCTCTGCCTCATATTCAGCTCATTCTGTGTGAAGATATATTTAAGACTCTTATGGTCGGTGTATATCTCACATCTATTCCCGAATAAATAATGCCTCCAGATCTTCAGAGCATGCACAACAGCTGCTAACTCTAGATCATGAGTGGGATAATTGACCTCATGCTTTCTTAACTGGTGTGAAGCATAAGCAATTACCTTACCCTCCTGCATCAGCACACAACCCAAACCTTCCTTAGAGGCATCACAATACATAGTGAAACTCTTGGTTAAGTCTGGTAGAGTAAGCACTGGGGCTGTGGTGAGTCTCTTCTTTAATTCATCAAATGCAGCTTGCCTCTCCTTAGTCCAAATAAATGGAACACCCTTCTCGAGCAATGATGTCATTGGTTTTGCAATCCTGGAGAAACTCTCAATGAACCTTCTGTAATATCCTGCTAGGCCCAAAAATCCACGAACTTCTTTCACAACTTCTGGCACCTTCCAATCCATGACACTGCTGATCTTGCTAGGATCCACCATGATTCCACCTTTCGAGACTATATGTCCCAAGAAAGGCACTTGATCAAGCCAAAACTCACACTTGCTCAACTTTGCATACAACTTATGGTCTCTCAGCTTCTGCAAAACTAATCTCAAGTGTTCTTCATGTTCTTCTTCCGTCTTGGAATAGATCAATATATCATCAATGAACACTACAACAAACTTGTCAAGATACTCCATGAACACCTTGTTCATAAGATTCATGAAATAAGCAGGAGCATTTGTCAACCCAAAAGACATCACTGTATATTCATATAACCCAAATCTAGTAATGAAAGCAGTCTTTGGAATATCGGATGGACGAATCTTCATTTGATGATAACCCGACCTCAAATCAATTTTTGAGAACACACATGCACCTTGCAACTGATCAAACAAATCATCTATCCGAGGTAAGGGGTATTTGTTTTTGATGGTGACATCATTCAAAGCCCTATAATCCACACACATCCTTCTTGACCCATCCTTCTTATCAACAAACAGAACTGGGAAGGCCCAAGGTGAAGAACTAGGCCGTATAAACCCTTTTCCTAACAACTCATCTTCCTAACAACTCATCTATATTTTCCTTTATTAACTCTTGTTCTTTGGGTGCCACTCTATATTGCCTTTTTGCTATAGGGGCTGTACCAGGTAAAAGTTCTATTAAAAATTCAACTTCTCGGTCAGGTGGCATACCTGGTAACTCTTCTGGAAAGACATCCGGGTACTCGCACACTACTCGAATTCCCTCCGTGGGCTTCGCCTCCATCTGATGCAGACAACCAGAAGGTTCTGTGGCACTGACTTCCACTTTCTGACCATCAGGAGCTGTTAAGTGGACGGTTCGCTTGGCACAATCAATTCTGACATCCCACTTAGCAAGCGTTTCCATTCCCAAGATGATATCAATTCCCGCGGAACCAATGATTATCAACTTGGTGCAGAATTCTACCCCCCTTATGTTTATGCTAACTCGAGGGCATATTAAACTTGTGCTCAACGTTCCCCCCGGTGTAGATACTACCATGGGTCTACTTGTAGACCTTATAGGAATATTGTACTGCTCAGCATATGATTTGGTAATAAATGAATGCGTGGCACCAGTATCAAAGAGAACTGTAGCGGGGTGAGAGTTGACCAGGAACGTACCAAGCACGACATTAGGGGCTTCAGCTGCAGACTCAGCTGTCACATGATTCACCTTCCCCTGCCACGGCGCCTTGCCCTGTTGATTGGGGTGCCCTTGCTGCGGCTGGGGAGGGTTCTGCCTTTGGCCCGATTGCTGCCCCTGTTGGTTACCTTGCACCTTACGAGGACAAGCATTAGCATAGTGGCCCGCTCCACCACACTTGTAGCAAGGCCCAACACCTGTAGTCTGGTTTGTGGTGGGAGGGGTGGTCTGCACTTGGCGCTGAGCTGGATACATAGGACGAGCTGGCTGACCCTGGTAGCGCTGCTGGTACTGGTAGCCTTGCTGTCCTTGAGCCCGCTGCTGCTGTGAGCTCGGACCCTGAGAGAAACGGGGGCGGGTGTTGCTGCTTGACGAAGAGTTGTTGTACTTCCTCTTCCTTTCTTCAATCTCCTGGCGCTTCCTTTCAATGAAAAGAGCCCTGTCCACCAGTTGATGGAAGCTAGGAAAGGTATGGTTCATCAACTGGTATTGGAGCTCATCATTTAGACCCTCCAAGAAGTATTCCTGTTTCTCCCTGTCCTCTGCCACCTCTGCAGTGGCATATCTGGCCAACTGAAGGAACTTATCCCTATACTCAGTCACCGACATGCTGCCTTGCTTCAGGGAAAGAAACTCCTTCTTCTTCATTTTCATCAACCCCGCAGGCACGTGGTGGTTGCGAAAATTCTCTCTAAATTGTGCCCAAGTGAAAGCATCCCTATCTTGGGGTCTGTAAGATTCCCACCAATCCAGGGCTGCACCTCTTAGCTGACCGGAACCATACAAAACCCTCTCCCGGTCATTGCATTGAGCAATGTCCAGCTGGCGTTCCACTGTGCGAAGCCAATCATCAGCTTGCAGTGGCTCTGTGGCATGGGAGAAGGTTGGTGGATGACCCTTCAGGAAATCTCCACGCCTGTCCCTAGGTGGTGGGGGTGGTGGTTGAGCTTGAGCTTGCTGGAGAACGTGCACCGCGTTGGTCATTGTCGCCATCATCTGCATCTGGAGGTTGTAAAACTGCTCCGGTGTCAGTGGTGGAGGGTTGGGCAGCGGGTTGCCACCCCCCTGGTTACCCTGGCTAGTATTTCCACCTGCAGCGTTGCGCCTTGTGTTAACCATCTGTTTGTAGCAGAGACACCGTAAGCACATAGCCAACATATGGGTGCACAAGCAGTAGCGACTAAAGATAAAGTAGTGAGAGCGATAGAGTGGATATAGTGTTTAACCCCATGAACTAACTTATAACATTAACTTGTTCATGCTGGGACAAATCCCCACAGCTGGATAACACACAACCAAAGATCCAAATCAAACATGGTTCAAAATAACAAACAACCAGCCAACACAATTTAACTTAAGTTCCACACGACCAACTCAACACGACAACTTAAACAAACGTGCTAACGCGATACATGAGGACGACTAGTCATCTCGAGGGAGTATCCTGGTGGCACCACCTAACTCTCCCGTGCCAGGCCTCCTGCGAGGGGGGGTCTGAGCCGGATCCACCACTGGCACCTAGGGCGGTGGACCTGCCACTCGGTCCAGCTGCACCTGAAGGTGGAACACCTCACCGTTCCGGTGATGGAGCTCCTCGGACACCCTGACGTAGGCAGTGATCAGGGCTGACACATACCGGACCAGCTTCAGCAGCTGCCGGTTGTCCTCACCCCGGATGGACGCGATCTCGTGCTCAGTATCCCCGGACTACCGGCGGGGGAAGTAGCGGTACTGAGTCTGGCAGAGCGGAGTGTGGTAGTGCTGGCAGAGGACCCCAAGAGCCTACTGAGCAGCATCCTCCATGGCCATCTCCATGGTCTCGTGCTCCGCGATGCTGTAGTGCCGGCGCAGCACGGTGTGTCCCCCATGGTTGGGGTTGGGCTCTAGGATCTGCGCACCAGTGGACCAGAGGGTGGTGTGGTCCGGGCGCGCTCACTGCCGGACCTGGTAGACGACCTCATGGGTAGTGTAACCTAGGTCGTAGAGGCAGTCGCGGAGTAGCCCCGGGAACTCCAGGTCAGCACCGTGGTGGGGGTGCGTCAGGTCGACCAAGGCGTCAACCTCCCGCTGGCCACCCTCGTCGGAAGGGACAGCCACGCGGAACGGCCACTCGGGTGCTGCAGGCGGTGGCGGTGGGGGTGCCGGTGAAGCTGCAGGTGCCGCTGGAGAAGGTGGTGGTGTCGGCGCACGCGGGGAAGGAGGGGTCGGTGTCGGCAGGCGTGGCGATGGAGCCTCCTCCCGCGCATCACCATCGTCGTCTGAGTCGAGGTAGTAAACTACCTTCACTGGGTCTAGGGATGGCAACGGGTACGTACCCGTCGGGTACTACCGTTCCATACCCGTACCCGTAAGCAAAAAATTTACCCGCTACAATACCCATACCCGCTCGCGGGTATGAAATTTTACCCATACCCGTACCCGCATGGGTAAAAAAACCCGTCGGGTAACCCATACCCGATTAAATATCCACTATACACATATTTAAATAGCACAAATATGATTAATAATGGCATAATTAAAAATGTAGAACACTAAATATGAGTAAATAAATTGAAGACAATAATAAATGATATTGAAACAACCAAGTTAACTATATTTTTTGCCTAATATACACTTATATGTGCTTAATTATATAGACTAAATGTATGGTTGAGGCGGGTATAAATTACCCATGGGTACGCGGGTATGGGTAGTATGCACCCGTACCCGCACCCGCGTACCCGACGGGCATAAGATTGTGCCCATTAACATACCCGCGGGTGGAGAAATCATCCCATACCCGTCTTTATATCGGGTAAAACCCATCGGGTACTCGGGTGTCGGGTACCCATTGCCATCTCTAACTGGGTCCTCCTCCTCCTCCTCCTCAAGGTCAGTGTCTGCCGGAAGCAAACCATTCCCCTCAAGGGGGTGTGGCGCCTGGTCCATGGGAGCGTACTCGAAGGGTGGTGGTGGCAACGGCTCGGGCAGCTCCGGTGACGGAGGCTCGATCTGCTGTGGTGGACGAGGTACTGGGGTACGCCGTGGGGTCGGTGGTGCGACACGGCGACGGCGGCCCCCGGTACTCTTGCGGGCGGTTTGCTTGCTGCGTGCCATGACCTATAAGGAGGATGGAGTAAGATGGAGATCAGTTCTATATGATTGAATGAATAAAGCAAAAAGTAATAATTTAACATAGAGTGAACATATAGTTTGATAGCAAAAATAAAATTTTCATAAACAGCAAGAGGGCAAAAGGGGAATGAGGTCCTTATTTACGTCCGTTTCTAACTAGGCTTCCGTCCTACAGTCAACACGGCTCTGATACCACTTTGTCACGCCCAGTTCTCAACCAACGGAACCGGAACATCATATATGTGCCAGGAACGTGTCTCACATATATCATGACAATAGTGACATCACAGAACGTGCATAAACGATAAATAAAACGTTTACATAGAGTATAACATCACTTTATTACAATAAGACAACATGTCTTTAAACCAGAGTCATAGCGAAAGCGTAAACGAAGATAAACGAGCCACCACAGGGACGTCGACTGGTGGACCGGTACGCCTAGAACTCGTTGAAGTCCTGAACATACTCTTCAAAGTCTTCTGGAGCTGAGCAGCGGTTGGGTTCCAGCCAACAGTAGGTTTAAAGTAAAGCAAGCGTGAGTATTTCATACTCAACAAGCATAACATGAACTATGAGGCATCTAGGGTTGGCTGACACTTAGCATGAGCTGTTAGTTGGTCAAGTTTTTATTAAACAACTAGTTACTACAGGTGAGTTGATAAACCATTAACCCAAGATATAGCATGTGAACATTAGTCAACAACATTAACATAAGAACCACTTTCAAACCCAACAGAAACACTAATTTGCATAAAGGATCTGGGCCGCTCATAACCGTGAGCACGGCTGACATGTCAGTTTTACACTCTCGAGAGGTCGTACATCTTTACCCATGAGTCGTGGGCTACGCTAGTGGTCCACCACATTACCTTAGATGAGATGGCTAGCAAGCACACTACGAGGCCTTTACAAAGATCACGCTGGTAAGGTGTAACCGCTAAGGTTTCAGGGTCCGCAGCTGTGGAGCAAGCCTCAAGGGGAGATAAACGCACTCAACCCAAGTAGCGCGAGGGCCACAGAAGCTCACCTTCCCTCTTGCCCCGTCGGGAAGTTACCCCCAAACCAATGCAACCTAGTTAATTAGCCAAGACCGTCCCATTCCAGCTCATGGTAGCACTGTTGTCCCAGGTTGTCGCTTTGCGAACCGGTCCTTATGGAGAGTGGCTATGAGCAAAACACATGCTCATGCCCCCTAAACCAAGTTGCTAAAAAGCCATTTTTAGAGGAACATGAACCACAGGGGGTCAAGCTCAAGATTTGATTGCATAGATCCATTTAACAAAATTATTAACCAAAGATACATGAGTTCGCGCAGCAACTAGCAAAACTTAACCAACATGCATTCCCATAGGTAAACATTGCGATAAGAGAGGCTAGGTACTGTCCTTATTGGCATACAAAATTAGACACATGCATATGAAGTGATTAAATGATTATTGGGTTGTGTTCATGTTATCCTTGCCTTGCTCAAACTGGTCTTGAGTCTGCTGCTCAACACCCTCAAACTGCTGCTCTTCGTCACCAACAAACTGCTCACCGTCTAACCACGTTCACGGCAACGTACAAGCATTTCCACGCATACATACATGCAAACAATTATCAAAAGGTGAGAAACAGTACATCATATCATAAAAATAGAAGGTAAAACTGTACTAAAAACATTCTACATGTTTCCACGGTCGCGTGAGCGCAAGAATCACTCAAATCGGAGTTAAAACGCGGAAGTTACGCATAAAACGGGCTCCTACGGGCATAACTGTGATGGAAACATTGAAACCAGGGGCTAGATTTGAAAAACCGAGGACTTAAACGTAATTAACCATAGTCGCCGAGGGTTTCTCGGCAAAACCGCCAGGTCCTGGACCGCGGGTTCAAAAACCGAAAAGCCCAGGGGCCAAACCGAAGAAAACAGGACCTAAACCTAATTATTTTTCAACGGACATGGACTGCGGGTTGATTCCAGAGAAACGTGGGGGCTTTTCTGCGAAAGTCCCGCGCTGACCGGTCTACGCCGATGCGGCGCTGACGCGGCGCGCGCGTGGCGCGACACGTGGGCCTGGGGGTGGGTCCCCGCTGTCGGGTTTAAGAGAAGGCGACGTGGCGTGTTCTGAATGGTCCACGAAGGGGTACGCTATGTTCTAATCTTGGCCACCCGTGAAAGATCCGACGGCCAGGGTGCATGGGGACGGTGAGGCACCGGCGGCGACCAAAACCCACGGCGGGGTTCGGCCCGCACGGCGGTGGCTCGCCGGCGTGGTGCACGCCGGGGCCTAGGGGCCGTCCCGCTGCACTAGATCTAGTGGGAAAGAGAGAGGAGGCCGAGGCGGAGCTCACCGAGGGGTCGAAACGGGCGGAGGCGCGACGGTGAGGGCTCGCGACGGAGGACGGCGGACGGCTCGGACGGCGTTCGCGGGTAGAGGCTTCGGAGTGGTGTGCTCGCGACTAGAACCCACGGAACGGCTTCCCGAAGCTCCTGCGAACATGTTGGCGGTGGTTAGAGGGTCGAAGATGGCTCACCGGTGAGGAATTTGGACGGCGAAGGGCTTACCGAGGCGGGACTCCAGCGGCGGATTGCGGGCGCGTCGAGGCACGGGAATGAAATTGGAGTGGTGACGTGGTAAAGAGGGCGAGGGCGAAGCTTGGGGTCGGTTTTATAGGTACAGAGAGGGACGAGGGCGTCGTGGCGCGGTGATTTGGCTCGGCGGCCTTAGAGCATGGCCCGGTGCAATGAAGGTTGGGGAGGAACGGCCGCGGGGTTTTCGGGATTTGAATGAGGGTTAAGGAAAGAGGGCGCGGGGTGTGGATTCGGGAAGAGTTTCCCACCCCGGCTGCCGACGTGGTCGAGCGGAGGGACGAAGGCAAGCGGGAGTCACGGCGGAGCGGGCGGTCGGAGGAAGAAGAAGGCGCTGACGGGTGGGGTCGGGCAGTCAGCGGCGGAGGGGGGCGTGGACGGTGCTGCGGGCCGGGCGCGCTGAAGGGGGAGGCGCGGCTGGGTGGGCCGGGAGCCGGCCCAGGCGGGAAAGAGGCGGGGCGGCCGGGCCGAGGCCCAGGCGGGGAGAGGGGCGGGGGCTGGGCTGGCCGGTCGGCCTGGCTCTCTTTTTTTTTCCTTTTCTTTTCTGATTTTGAATTCCTTTGAATTGAGATAGAAAATGGTTCTAAAATTCAAATAAATTTGAATTTGAATCCTTAATTCAATCGAACAAGAAACAATGCACCAGCCTGTATGCACAAGGAAGGATAGGCCTAGGTTACTTTTATGCATTTATTTAATTTAAATAAATTTAAATAAATCATGATAAATGCAAACTAGCACATAAACCTTAGGAAATTAAATAAATTGCTTGAAGTTTATTGTAAAATGCTGAAATTTAAACTAGGGTGTTACACTACCGCACAGCACCATAGCCGGCACAGCTTCCTGCGCCCTGCGCTCCTTACACACAGGGAGCTTGGGGTCCTTGCTTTAACTGCGGCAAGACCGGACACTTCAGCAAGGACTGCAGGGCACCTCGTCGCATCCAGGGTCCCACCCCAGCGGGTGGCAGCCAGGGAAAGCAAAAGGGGTCCGCCCCGAAGACGGGCCGAGTTCACTTCATCCACATGGACCAAATTCTAGCCGGAGAGCCGATTCTTGCTGGTACGTTCACAGTCAACGGTCATCCGGCCGTCTTGTTATTTGATTCTGGAGCCACACATACATTTCTTAGCAAGTCATATGCATTGAAGCACGGGATAAAAATGTACAAGTTAAATGAAGACTATCAGATCACAGCACCAAGTTCTCCTGTCGCTACTGGTTTGATGGCCAGACAATTGAAGATAGATATCGGTCCTGAGAGCTTTGTCATAAATCCCGTGGTGCTGCCACACCAAGGGATTGACGTTATTTTGGGTATGAATTGGATGGTTGAAAACGATGCAATCCAACATGTTGGCAGCAGGAAAGTGCAATTAAAATCTCAGGCCACTGGCAAGATACTAAAGGTGCACATACCAGAACAGAAACATCTAGAGGCCACAGTAAATACAACTGAACTTCAAGAGATTAAAAGGATACCGGTAGGTATTTTCGGAGGAGCTTCCTGGGCTTCCTCTAGATAGAGATGTGGAGTTTAAGATAGACCTCGTTCCAGAAACGGCAACTGTTGCAAGGCGGCCGTATAGGATGGCACCCGATGAACTCAAAGAATTAAAAACACAATTACAAGAACAGTTGGATAAAGGGTTCATTCGTCCTAGTTCCTCACCTTGGGGCTGTCCTGCTCTCTTCGTGGAGAAGAAAGACCAAGGTGGTAAGAGATTGTGCATGGACTATAGACCATTAAACGCAGTCACAATCAAAAATAAGTACCCACTGCCTCACATTGACATCTTGTTCGATCAGCTAGCAGGGGCTAAAGTGTTCTCAAAAATTGATCTAAGGTCAGGCTACTATCAAATAAAAATCAGAGAAGAAGATATACCCAAAACAGCCTTCTCCACCAGATACGGCCTGTATGAATACCTGGTCATGTCCTTCGGGTTAACCAACGCACCAGCCTTCTTTATGTATATGATGAATTCAGTATTCATGAACGAGCTGGATAAATTTGTAGTCGTATTCATTGACGACATCCTCGTCTACTCTAACAATGAGGAAGAGCACGAGGAGCACTTGCGGACAGTACTCACCTGGCTGAGAGAACACCAACTCTACGCCAAGTTCAGCAAATGTGCATTCTGGCTAAGAGAATGAGTTTCCTAGGCCACATCTTGTCCGAAAAGGGGGTAGCCGTCGATCCGAGTAAAGTGGAAGACGTACTGAATTGGAAACAACCTGAAACAGTAACAGAAATTAGGAGTTTCCTCAGTTTAGCGGGCTACTACCGCCGCTTTATCAAGGACTTCTCCAAAACTGCGAAGCCAATGACATCCCTAACCAAGAAAAACGCGAAATATCTATGGGATCCAAAGTGTGAAGAGGCCTTCACAAGCTTGAAAAAGTCATTAACCTCGGCACCAGTACTAGCTCAACCGGACGTCACTAAGCCATTTGACGTATATTGTGATGCCTCCGGCAATGGACTTGGCTGTGTTCTAATGCAAGAGGGGAGAGTAATTGCCTATGCGTCTCGGCAGCTAAGAAAACATGAAGCCAACTACGCAACACATGACCTGGAGCTAGCAGCAGTGGTACACGCCCTAAAGATATGGAGACATTATCTGCTGGGCAACACTTGTCACATATATACAGATCATAAGAGTCTCAAATACATCCTCACACAACCTGAGCTTAACATGAGACAACGACGATGGCTAGAACTGATAAGAGATTATGACCTGGAAATCCACTACTATCCAGGCAAAGCGAATGTCATAGCAGATGCACTAAGCCGTCGGGCTCATTGCCATGTGCTTGAAGTCCGACCCACGGCAAGGGTGATCTGTTGTGAGATAGATGAGATAGAAGTAATCACTGAGCAGATGGCAGAACTTTACAGCTTAATCATAGAGCCTACCATCAGAGAGCAAATTATAGCGGCACAGAAACAAGATAAAAGTATGGCCTACATTCGTGAGGGTATAGATGAAGAGAAGAGAGCGTGTTTCACGCTTGATGACCAAGGCATCCTATGGTTCAAGGGTCGCTTAGTGGTACCTAAGGACATGGAGTTGAGAAAGAAAATCCTAGACGAAGCCCACAACTCCATGTTCACCATGCACCTGGGTAGCAACAAGATGTACCAAGATCTAAAACAAAAGTTTTGGTGGACCCGCATGAAATGGGAGATCGCCAAGTACGTGTTCGAGTGTGATGTGTGCCAGAGAGTAAAAGCCAATCATCTAAAACCGGCGGGAATGCTTCAACCGCTAGCCGTACCATCCTGGAAGTGGGAGGACATTCACATGGATTTCATCGTGGGTTTTCCCCGCACCCAGAAAGGTTATGATTCCATATGGGTGATTATTGACCAGCTCACAAAAACAGCCCACTTCATTCCCGTGAAGACAATCTACCATGCCAAGACCTATGCTGAACTATACATCGCAAGAATAGTTTCTTTGCACGGTGTTCCTCGAATGATCACTTCAGATAGGGGCTCTCTGTTTGTATCCCGTTTCTGGGAGCAGTTACAGACCGCTCTTGGCACCACTTTGATTCACAGTTCCGCATACCATCCGCAAACCAGTGGCCAAGTCGAGAGGGTAAATCAAATCTTAGAAGACATGTTGCGAGCTTGTGCATTAACTTATTCTACCAAATGGGATGAGTGTCTTGCTCTAACTGAGTTCGCTTATAACAACAGCTACCAGAAGAGCTTAGAAATGGCTCCTTTCGAGGCTCTATATGGGAGGAGATGTATAACACGCCACAACTGGTCCGAACCAGGAGAACGGGTCATCTTTGGCCCTGATTTGGTAACACAAGCCGAGGAGCAAGTTAAACTTATACACAACAACTTGAAAAGAGCACAGTCTAGACAAAAGAGTTACGCTGACAAGAGGAGACGACCATTGGTTTTTGGGGTAGAAGATCATGTGTACCTTCGGGTGTCACCGATGAAAGGGGTGCATCGCTTTGGTGTGAAAGGGAAGTTAGCACCAAGATACGTGGGTCCGTTTAAGATCACTGAGCAGTGCGGGCTAGTTGCTTACCGGTTGGAGCTACCTCCACATTTAGCTGCGGTTCATGACGTGTTTCATGTCTCGCAACTAAAGAAGTGTTTGAGAGTGCCGGAAGAAGCAGTGGACACCTCTCAAATTCAAGTCGAGCCTGACCTCACTTATGAAGAACGTCCTATAAAAATCCTCGACCAAAAACAAAGAGCACCAAGAAGAAGAGCAATCAACTTTTACAAAGTACAATGGAGTAATCACTCCGAAGAAGAAACAACGTGGAAGCAAGAAGAATTCTTGCAAACCAAATATCCAGGTTTTCTTTCGGCTACTGAAAATGAGTACGTATAACCATCTAAATGCAATTTTTTATTCGAAACCCGACCCAATGCACTGTATCCTAATTTAACTTGTCCACCCACATCACATCAACAAATCTCGGGACGAGATTTCTTTAAGGGGGTGGGTTGTGATGCTCTGACATCTCAAGTGCATAATTACTCATCATACATGAAGCATTCATCGTTGAGCATCATGGCATAACATGTATTGGTGCAATGGAAACAAATTTGGTGTATACTACATAGTGAAAAACCTTGTCATTTCATGTGTGATACTATGTTTGTAGTTGTATCTTGGGTTCTATTGAGATCTAGGTGAAGTTCATATTGGCAAAACTGTAGATCTACATGATATAAATAACATTGCTAACTAGGGTCTTGTCATATAATGAGGTTTACAAAGTGATTAGAGTCATTTAGTTACAGTACAGAAAACCAGTTCAAATTAGGGCTGGTTTCAAATTCTAAGTTTACTATGACCTACAGCCACTTTCATGCAAAGCTCAAATTAGAGAAGTTGTAGGTTATGAAATTCTAAGCAAACTAGTCAAGAGGCACCTGGGGAGAAAATGCATGTAACTAGGAGTTTCTATTTCCCTAAGCAATAAAGGTCCCCCTGTCCACGTTGGGGCTGCCATATAAATTCAACTGAAATTCATATTTATGAAATGATTTTGGTATGGAACCTTTTGACAAAGTAGTGGAGCTCAAAGAGTAGAATATTTAATCCAATTACCACTTTTCCAACTTCGGACTCTAAGTGTGTCAAAATAACGAATTACAAGAGGTGAGAAAACACTTTTTTTCTCCATTTTTCCCTCCCCGCGGTCACTGACCGGTGGGCCCGCGCGTGTGCGCGCGACACCCTGTCCGGGCCGGCGAACGCCGCGTGGACGCCGGCATACTGTCACACCCCAAATTTTTCAATTTGGAATGTGACACTTTTGGCTTGAATTAATACAGTGAATTTCTTGAATATTTAAAATTTTGTGAAGCAGTTATATATTTACATAGATATTTAGTGTAGGAAATAATTATTTTGTAAAGAGAACAAATATAATCTATGTTATAATAATATATGTGTTGCATTCATGCTGGTTCACATGATGTTTTTGAGTGATAAAGATTTTCTAAATGAGTTTAAACTACAAGTAACCTTTTCTAGGAACTTTCTAGATTTTTCTAGAAGCTTTTCCTATTTTCTGTAGAGCACAATCCATTTATTGGAAGCTCTTAAGAACCTTTCCATGAGCTCCAAATATTTTATTTGGGTTCATTAGGTCCAAAACTATTTCTGGGATTTTTCCTAAAATTTTTGAGACCGTCGGCATATTTTTCGGACTTCAAGTATTGATTCTAGACTTATCTATAATTATTTTAATTCCGAAAATAAATAATTCCGAATTTACTTGGGCTTTCTCCATTTAAATATGCCGGAATTTTAATAAACCCCGAAGGCCCATTTATGGGTTCTCTAATGGGCTTAGTGAAGTTGGGAGGTGTAAATCAATTAGTACCACCTTGCTAGTTGACGCGCATTTACCGGCTCTTCTCCCTATATAATAAACCTAACCCCTCCTCTAAACGGCACATAAAAATATAGACTATTCTATGGAGGTCCGGAAGTTTGGGAGCCCTAAGATAGTCTATAGCTTTTCTCCAACTCCGACGAGTGTCTCCATTGCCGGTAAACTTTTTATACCTTTCTTCTTTCTTTATATTTCTCTCATCTGTGTTGTGTCGCCGTCTCGAACCAGGGCAGCTCACCATCGTCCTGTTCCTGTCCTACTAGGCACCACAGGACTCCATGCACGACGTACATGTGCTGCGCTGGCCGGCCATCCACCGGAAGTCTCACGTCTCCAACATCGCGTTGCCCTGCCCTGCCCCGTCGACTCCATCCCTGGCCTGTCCACCACTTGCTGTCGTGCGCGTGGTCTCCTGAAGCCCCAACGCCCTGCTGCTGCCTGCTGTTCTGGCCTGCCCAGTGCCTTGCTCGATCCTCCATCCAGTCCATGTACTCGAGCTCCTTCCAGCACACATGAATGTTCAAGCTAGCCGGCGAGGAAGACTCCTGCGACTTGGACTCCAGAGAAGCTAGCTACCAGATGAGTTCCCGTACGTGCAAGCTGTAGGATCGGACCAACACAAGATCAAAGCCCCTGCTGCATGCAATGTCAGCAGGTCAGAACCAGACACGGAGATGCATCTGGTGAAGAAGAGGGGTTACGAAACCAGATGGTAATCATCCGTATATATATCCTACGAGTTATGACAACCTTGCATCTCAACACTGCAAATCCTTTTGATTCCTTTAGTCTGATCTAATTCATACCTTTCAGCGGATCGAATCCCAAACTTTGGTCAATTCATGAGTACTGTTCTTTGAACCCTATGAATCTTGATCTGCTTCAGCTCCTAAGGTATACTGTTAATCATGTCCACGCGCATCGATCCTTAATCTTCTGTATCCAATTCGTTTTAACTCTATTTTATGCCATTCATGCTGCGTTAGTCCCGTAACGATGATACCTATACTTTAGTTTTCATGTTTATCTTACTTATGTGTTTCTATTTTTAAATATAAATATTAATTGGGTTAATGCTATTCTCATTATTCTTGTATAAATAAAATCAATTTAGGGTTTAACCTCTGGCCTTTTGTTATTAAACATTAAAGTGAATAATATCAATTTTAATGTGCTTTGTTTAATAACTTGTTTAGTATAAACCCAACACATGTCACGCTCCGATTAGATGCTTACATGCTATCTTTTGTAACTAAATATTTAACCGGTTTAATCTATATGAAATATTTTGAATAAAATGTGACTAGCTTTAAATACGGTTTTTAATCCAAATCTAATCTGAATTAATTCCAACAGAGATGTTTCTCCGAAATATCTTGCATATGTTATTTATTAATTAAAATAAACCCAACATATAGGTCTTTATGTGTTTAATAAGAAAATCTTCCGTTAGTTGTATCTTTCCAACGGTAGCTCCGTTTTCAGCGTTTCTTGCGCTCTCCTAACTGTAGCAACGAGCCCTCTCTTTTAACATGTTTTATAAAGCTTTTCTTTCGATTGGTGTATTGTTTCTCATGCATGTATGATTGTCTGTCTTGTATGTTGTTTGTGTTGTCACGTATAGAACGAGTATCGTACATGCGCATACAAGCTTTTCAAGACCTACAAGTGAAGATTATTTGAGTAGCTATATAGTTGGAAATAAGGCAAGTATTCTTTGACCTATGTCCTATTTACATTAACTACACAATCTAGACCCAATTTGATTGCTCCTAATAAGGATGACTAGCTTCATATACCTTTACATGTCTATGAAACTTGGGATGGGCTGTGATGTGTAGATTAATGCTACCGCTCAACATATTTTCATGTTGCTAATCTTGATTAATTGATGATGCAATGATGATGAAAGTTTGGTTATTTAGCAACATGGAGACTTGAGCATGTTTTTGTTGGTTTTGCTCAAGTACTTCGCCCTAAGGATCGGTTCGCCGAGCGACCACCCAGGAAAACAGTGCAACCACAAGAGATGGAATGGGACATCCTTGACTGATTAATTAGATGAACTAGAGTTTTGGCCTGCTTCCCTGAAACATGGCGTATGAGGGGTCTGGGGGATATGGGACTTTGCCCTTTGCCAATGTGGTGCAGTTTGACTGTCACCCTTTGGAACGGAACTCTCATATCTTTAGTTAACTGGAGTAACCTGTAACGAGCATGCCATGACTCTAGGAATTCTTTGTAAAGGTCTCGTAATGAAACCCTGCCGATTCATCAAAGGATAGTGAATATATGGGGTTTGGCCACCTCTTGGCATATGGGAATCATGACTTGTGGGTAAAGATGTACAACCTCTCGAGAGTGTTTAAAACTGATATATCAGCCGTGCTCACGGTTAAGAGCGGCCTGGACCCTCACAGATTAGAATTTTCAAAGAAAATGGTTCATGATGATAATGGTGATGACAGTGGTGATGACAGTGGTGATGATGGTAATGGTGGCAGTTACGACAATGGTTGATACTCATTTATTTTATTTACTTATAATATTTCAGTTATGGGATGGGTTATGCTAATTCATTGCTAGTAATAAAAACCTGACCAACTAAAAGCAACAGCTATGCCTGTCCACTATAAAGCTAGTCCACTTTATTCTAAACGGAATACTTGCTGAGTGCGCCATGTACTCACCCTTGCTATCCCAAACCTATAGTTCTTCTCTATACAAGTTGATGATGATATGAAGACGGAGTGGATCCAGAAGTTTACAATGTGTTTAGGCGTACGTGCCCCCAGTCAACCTTCCTGTGAAGATGGAGTTTCGCTACGAGATAGAAGTTCCGCTATACTCTGATATATTGACTTTTGTGTCAAATGTAAGGTTTATACGCTTATATAATGCACTGTTTATTGATATTCACTGATGAAGTCGGCTGTATGTGTGGAAAATAGATCCTGGGCACACATACGGTGTCATCTGGTTTTGTTTCTAAAACTGGGTGTGACAGAAGTGGTATCAGAGCTGTGTTGACTGTAGGACGTAAGCCTAGTTAGCACGGTTCGTTTTCTGACCTTCCCTTGCTATATTATCCTTCACTTCCACTATTGTTGCTTTCCTTGCTATCAAATTGCTGACCTCGAGCAATTTTTACAACTTTGATCTCCAGTTATCCTTGTTTTCCCTGCCGTTGAATTGCCATCCTTGAGCAATTCGAACGTCTTCGATCTTTTGAGTTTGTTGCTTCCACTACTATCAAAACTCTATCCATAGGCAGTCCCAACACCTTTGATCTCATCGTATTTCTTTTGTTGATCTTCTTGTACTCATATATGTTAATTCATTTCCTATCAATAGTAAGTTATTTGGTTCTCTATATTGAATCCTTGATTCTCTATATTCCCCCTGGCTCTCTATATTATCTCATCAATAGTCGTTATATCTTTTATAATATGTTTATCTCCATCACTTTTCTATAGTATTCAAATAAAAAAAAGAGTTACTCCTATCTTACCCTTAACTGCTTTCCCTCATCTTTTTTCTCACTTATGAGCCTTGTCACTTACTCTATCTTTTGCTTTGCTCGTATCATCCATTATATTTCTCACCCATACCTTACCCTACGACAGCCTTTTGTGAGAGAGCATTTATAAGTAAGTCCACCATATAAGTGAAAGAGAACGAATAGTGCGAGTTTGTATGCTTGTTATTGTGCTACATGTATGATTTGGTTTTTTTTAAATGATTGTTGATGTGTTGTTGGATTTTTATCCACACTAGCATAAGAGTCGCTATGTAATAGATAGATGGGTTCTTTTCTATCCATGTTATTCTTTTCTTTATTTTGCAAAACCTCGATCAAGTGATGTGTAACCAGAAGGAAGGAGAAGGACGTCCACACTCTATCCTTACCCCTTTCCACAAGTGCAGTATGGAACAACTAGTCAAGCCTCATCTTTTTAAGGGGGGTAGACCTAGAAAAGATTGGAGAGACAGAAGTGATACAAGAATTTGGTCTATCATGAGAATTGAGTATTTCAGATGAAGTGAGGAAATAACCACCAGGAAGTCGCTAATGGTAAAGAGTCAATCATGGATGAAGAATTTTAAACCATCCGTCTTTTCTTGCTAGCCTGTCCAAATCTCGAGGACGAGATTCCTTTAAGGGGGATAGTTTTGTCACACCCCAAATTTTTCAATTTGGAATGTGACACTTTTGGCTTGAATTAATACAGTGAATTTCTTGAATATTTAAAATTTTGTGAAGCAGTTATATATTTACATAGATATTTAGTGTAGGAAATAATTATTTTGTAAAGAGAACAAATATAATCTATGTTATAATAATATATGTGTTGCATTCATGCTGGTTCACATGATGTTTTTGAGTGATAAAGATTTTCTAAATGAGTTTAAACTACAAGTAACCTTTTCTAGGAACTTTCTAGATTTTTCTAGAAGCTTTTCCTATTTTCTGTAGAGCACAATCCATTTATTGGAAGCTCTTAAGAACCTTTCCATGAGCTCCAAATATTTTATTTGGGTTCATTAGGTCCAAAACTATTTCTGGGATTTTTCCTAAAATTTTTGAGACCGTCGGCATATTTTTCGGACTTCAAGTATTGATTCTAGACTTATCTATAATTATTTTAATTCTGAAAATAAATAATTCCGAATTTACTTGGGCTTTCTCCATTTAAATATGCCGGAATTTTAATAAACCCCGAAGGCCCATTTATGGGTTCTCTAATGGGCTTTAAGCTCATTAAGCCCATTAGTGAAGTTGGGAGGTGTAAATCAATTAGTACCACCTTGCTAGTTGACGCGCATTTACCGGCTCTTCTCCCTATATAATAAACCCAACCCCTCCTCTAAACGGCACATAAAAATATAGACTATTCTATGGAGGTCCGGAAGTTTGGGAGCCCTAAGATAGTCTGTAGCTTTTCTCCAACTCCGACGAGTGTCTCCATTGCCGGTAAACTTTTTATACCTTTCTTCTTTCTTTATATTTCTCTCATCTGTGTTGTGTCGCCGTCTCGAACCAGGGCAGCTCACCATCGTCCTGTTCCTGTCCTACTAGGCACCACAGGACTCCATGCACGACGTACATGTGCTGCGCTGGCCGGCCATCCACCGGAAGTCTCACGTCTCCAACATCGCGTTGCCCTGCCCTGCCCCGTCGACTCCATCCCTGGCCTGTCCACCACTTGCTGTCGTGCGCGTGGTCTCCTGAAGCCCCAACGCCCTGCTGCTGCCTGCTGTTCTGGCCTGCCCAGTGCCTTGCTCGATCCTCCATCCAGGCCATGTACTCGAGCTCCTTCCAGCACACATGAATGTTCAAGCTAGCCGGCGAGGAAGACTCCTGCGACTTGGACTCCAGAGAAGCTAGCTACCAGATGAGTTCCCGTACGTGCAAGCTGTAGGATCGGACCAACACAAGATCAAAGCCCCTGCTGCATGCAATGTCAGCAGGTCAGAACCAGACACGGAGATGCATCTGGTGAAGAAGAGGGGTTACGAAACCAGATGGTAATCATCCGTATATATATCCTACGAGTTATGACAACCTTGCATCTCAACACTGCAAATCCTTTTGATTCCTTTAGTCTGATCTAATTCATACCTTTCAGCGGATCGAATCCCAAACTTTGGTCAATTCATGAGTACTGTTCTTTGAACCCTATGAATCTTGATCTGCTTCAGCTCCTAAGGTATACTGTTAATCATGTCCACGCGCATCGATCCTTAATCTTCTGTATCCAATTCGTTTTAACTCTATTTTATGCCATTCATGCTGCGTTAGTCCCGTAACGATGATACCTATACTTTAGTTTTCACGTTTATCTTACTTATGTGTTTCTATTTTTAAATATAAATATTAATTGGGTTAATGCTATTCTCATTATTCTTGTATAAATAAAATCAATTTAGGGTTTAACCTCTGGCCTTTTGTTATTAAACATTAAAGTGAATAATATCAATTTTAATGTGCTTTGTTTAATAACTTGTTTAGTATAAACCCAACACATGTCACGCTCCGATTAGATGCTTACATGCTATCTTTTGTAACTAAATATTTAACCGGTTTAATCTATATGAAATATTTTGAATAAAATGTGACTAGCTTTAAATACGGTTTTTAATCCAAATCTAATCTGAATTAATTCCAACAGAGATGTTTCTCCGAAATATCTTGCATATGTTATTTATTAATTAAAATAAACCCAATATATAGGTCTTTATGTGTTTAATAAGAAAATCTTCCGTTAGTTGTATCTTTCCAACGGTAGCTCCGTTTTCAGCGTTTCTTGCGCTCTCCTAACTGTAGCAACGAGCCCTCTCTTTTAACATGTTTTATAAAGCTTTTCTTTCGATTGGTGTATTGTTTCTCATGCATGTATGATTGTCTGTCTTGTATGTTGTTTGTGTTGTCACGTATAGAACGAGTATCGTACATGCGCATACAAGCTTTTCAAGACCTACAAGTGAAGATTATTTGAACAGCTATATAGTTGGAAATAAGGCAAGTATTCTTTGACCTATGTCCTATTTACATTAACTACACAATCTAGAGCCCAATTTGATTGCTCCTAATAAGGATGACTAGCTTCATATACCTTTACATGTCTATGAAACTTGGGATGGGCTGTGATGTGTAGATTAATGCTACCGCTCAACATATTTTCATGTTGCTAATCTTGATTAATTGATGATGCAATGATGATGAAAGTTTGGTTATTTAGCAACATGGAGACTTGAGCATGTTTTTGTTGGTTTTGCTCAAGTACTTCGCCCTAAGGATCGGTTCGCCGAGCGACCACCCAGGAAAACAGTGCAACCACAAGAGATGGAATGGGACATCCTTGACTGATTAATTAGATGAACTAGAGTTTTGGCCTGCTTCCCTGAAACATGGCGTATGAGGGGTCTGGGGGATATGGGACTTTGCCCTTTGCCAATGTGGTGCAGTTTGACTGTCACCCTTTGGAACGGAACTCTCATATCTTTAGTTAACTGGAGTAACCTGTAACGGGCATGCCATGACTCTAGGAATTCTTTGTAAAAGTCTCGTAATGAAACCCTGCCGATTCATCAAAGGATAGTGAATATATGGGGTTTGGCCACCTCTTGGCATATGGGAATCATGACTTGTGGGTAAAGATGTACAACCTCTCGAGAGTGTTTAAAACTGATATATCAGCCGTGCTCACGGTTAAGAGCGGCCTGGACCCTCACAGATTAGAATTTTCAAAGAAAATGGTTCATGATGATAATGGTGATGACAGTGGTGATGACAGTGGTGATGATGGTAATGGTGGCAGTTACGACAATGGTTGATACTCATTTATTTTATTTACTTATAATATTTCAGTTATGGGATGGGTTATGCTAATTCATTGCTAGTAATAAAAACCTGACCAACTAAAAGCAACCGCTATGCCTGTCCACTATAAAGCTAGTCCACTTTATTCTAAACGGAATACTTGCTGAGTGCGCCATGTACTCACCCTTGCTATCCCAAACCTATAGTTCTTCTCTATACAAGTTGATGATGATATGAAGACGGAGTGGATCCAGAAGTTTACAATGTGTTTAGGCGTACGTGCCCCCAGTCAACCTTCCTGTGAAGATGGAGTTTCGCTACGAGATAGAAGTTCCGCTATACTCTGATATATTGACTTTTGTGTCAAATGTAAGGTTTATACGCTTATATAATGCACTGTTTATTGATATTCACTGATGAAGTCGGCTGTATGTGTGGAAAATAGATCCAGGGCACACATACGGTGTCATCTGGTTTTGTTTCTAAAACTGGGTGTGACACATACGGCCGACGCCGCGCGCCCACGGATCGCCCCGAGCCGCGCCCCGCTCCACCGCGCCTTCATCTGGACGGGATACCGCCCCGGTTCACTCCCTCCCCCGCTCACCTCACTCACTCGTTCCCTTTATCGCTCGCGCGCCGTCGCCATAGCCGCCGCCTTGAGCTCGCTACGCCGGCCTCCTCAGTCCACCTCCGCGCCTCCAACCGCCGCCGCGGGGTTCGCCTCACCCTTGCGCACCCGACGAGGTAGACCTCGCCGTCCCTCTCCTCCCCAATCTCTAGATCGAGTCGCGCCCCGACGCGCCGCCATGGCCGGGCCGAGCTAGGTCTCGAGCTTGCGCCGCCGCCATCCGTCCACCTCGCACCCGTAGACTACCCTCACCGCACGCGCCGCTCCACCGCGCACCCGTGGCGCCTATCCTCGCCGCCGCTCCCCCACCGAGCGCCTAGATCCACCCAAACTCGACGTCGCCGCCGCGCCGTCAACGTCGCAGTCCATCGCCTCCCCCAACCTCGCCGTCCCCTTTCCCCACGCCGAGACCTAGCTCACCTTGAAGCCCGCGTCCGCGCGCACCCGACGCGCCCCGCGTCGCGGCTCCGGCGAGCCCAAGCTCGCTGGCGCGCGCGCCGCCGCGCCAAGGAGAAAGACCGGGGGATTTACAAGCTACCCCCGGGTTTTGTGTATTTCCATTTGTAAAATAAGCGCTGTTTACTGAGTCTAGGAAATCTTGCATGCTAGCCCCTGGAGTTTAGGTTTAATTGTGTTCTAGTCCTCAGATTTATGTTTTTCCATTTCTTTTTCCTATATTTCGGCTGAAACTTTGGAAATTCATATAAAATCGAATAAAAAACGTAAAAAGGTAAACTCAGTTGCGTTGTACTCCTAGCACAGTGAGTATGATGTGGAGGTGTGCATGTACAGTTTTGCCCCTGTTATTGTGCATGCTTGTTAATTCAATGAAAAATAGAAAACATGGTCTAGATGGAGTCCAAAGGTGATGAAATTTGGTCAGTAGCTGTTTTGAGATGTTTGGACACTGTGTAAATTTTGGTTACTCAATATATTACTGTTTATTCTCTGTTTTACCATTTTGCATGTATTTTATGCTTAAATTGATAGTTGGAAATGTGGTCCATACAAAACATGATGAACATGACTCACTAGTATTTTTCTTAGGTCCTAAATACTTTGTGAACACCACTGGTAAAATATGAGCCCCTGCATGCTAAGTTTTGATGGTAATTTGAAAATAACAAATCTTGACTTGGAGAACTGGATAAATGGAAAAATGGGTTCTAATGTGCAAGATAAATTCTAGCAAAATTCCAGTAGCATATGGGAGTGCTGTAGAGTCCAGAAAATATATGTTAGAGGGCTATTCACACTGGTTATATGTACATCTTAATCTTGCACTAGCTTTATATATGGAAAATAGATGTCCTATCAAACTTGGGAATTTTAACTTATAAATTTTTGTATATAAAGTTAATGCTAAGTATAGCTCACTGGTAAAATATCACCTTCAGAAACCTTTCCAATAAATTATGAAAATTCTAACAAGGTGAAAGGCTGAGAAATTGCTGAAATTTTAGTAAAATAATTATAACTCCAGTTAGGCTGAAATTTTGGCAGTAGCCTTGGGTATGAAGTATCTGCATGTCGTAAAAGTTTGTCTCATTTGGGTTAGTAAAACTGCTAGAACTCAAATGTATGTTTTAATTCACAAATGTGCTTGGGTTACACTAAGTATGTGTATGTACGTTGTTTTAACTACTACGCACGTGTCATTTCCTATGAAGTATATGCTGCATACTGACATCTGCATCTCTTTTACAACAAATGCATGCATCTGATTTCGTATGCACTCATGACTGCACCCTTCATGCATATAGACCCCGCGATCGAAGAAGAGACGGTGCAGGAACAACCTCTAATCGAAGAACCCAAGGAAGAGCAAGAGAACCAGCAGCCGACCACTGACCCCGCCGCCGAGGAGACTAACCCTAGCGAGGAAGAAGGTAGGCAGGACCATACAATTCCTAGCAAATAAAATATCTGTTGATTACGCATATGCATTAGGTGTTGAATGGAACCAATTGCATTAGATTCCCTGGCCGCCCTGGCCATAGCACCTATACCTAGAATGCGTAGGACGAGTGCCTAGAATGGCTAGGTACGAGTAGACACGAGTGAATAAAGGTCACTCGTCGCGTAGGTGTTACTTTCCAAAAAGAAGAAGTCTCACTATGAAAGTTATTATACCATGATTATGTTATGTTTTAAATGGAGACCGGGCGGAGATATGAGTATGAATGTTGAGAAATTGAGATAATGTGTGGTGGACTCCGCCCGAATCGCATAAGGCCGGTCGTTGTTCGCCTATTGGTCGTCATAACATTGCTAGGGTGCTTATCCGGAATCTATGGGCCCGTGAAAGTCTTACTTGTGACGTCTCAAGCAAGGGGCACGTTCCTACCCACTGGTTGAGAGAAAGGTGGCCGCGGAGACGGGTGTCAAAGGAGGGCAAAACCCGACGTAATCGAGGTAACGCTCCTGCGACAACGCGCTCCGGGAGTCAGGCGGGAGTGGTCATCGAACTTGAGACGAGACAAGTGGAGATGGGGGAAGCATATGTGGAACGCTGAGAGTTAGTAAGCATATGTTATCCTGGTGCTTCTAGTTATTCCCGGGAATATAAAAATCGATTCGAATCGCTGATGCTCACCAGGTGTGAGAATACCAATACCACTGATGGGCAAAGTAGTAATCCATTTGAATATTGCGGTATTAAGAATTCATGGTTTTGACAACTACATGATTGGATATGCCTGGTGTATTTTTATGCAATACTGGTCACACTCATGATGTTTTACTGGTTTTACTTTCATGCCATGCTATGCCATATCCAACATGTTCCACCAAATTATGATGACTTGAGCCGCTGTTAAATCCTGCTCGGATCCAACAATATGAGCAGCTGTCAAATCCTGCTTCCACTGATTAATTTGATCCTATATAAAAGCAATGGCTAAGGACTCAGATGCTAGTAAGCATGCTTTGCGTCAGCCGTAAGCCTCATCCATTAAGTCCTACTGAGTAATTAGTGCTCAGGGTTTTGCCCCCACTTTTGGCTTACAGGTACGGAGTTCCTCTTCTGTGCCTGTGTTGGTGGAGGGCCGTGTCCTCATCAGGAATAAGAAGAGTCATGATATGGCAAGGAGCGGCATCAGTGGGCTCGATGCTCGTTCTATTTATGCAAGTCTTTTGGTTACCGTGAAACCTGAACTTTAAAAATTCCACTGCGAGAGACCATTTGAACTATGTTATTGTATGACACTATGTTGAACTCTATTTGATTTCGAACTGGTTTGTAACTAAAATCTATGTAATATCTATTCAACTGCCTGTGATGTTGTAACTGTTGTGGCTCCGTCGAGGGTCGGATGTGTATGACGTCGGTTCCACTGGGAAATGGTGTTATCGAGAGCCCGAAGGACTCTCGACGGACTACCGGGTTTAGTCTACCCTAAGTGCACTGCAAGCCAGAGGTGGCAGTTGTGCTTACTCTAGATTATGCAGGGCGGTTCCGCCACACATGGCCGACGAAAAAACCAATATATAAAAACCTAATCACGCTAGACAATGCAAATAACAATCAATCGCATAGTCCAATGTCCAAGTCAAATTGACATCAAGTTTATACCTTTCAAGCGCGAGGGTTGCGTGAAGCGGCGAGCAGCTGGGGCGGCGGGGGCCCGGGCTTCCGGGCAGCGGTGGCGCCCAAGGGCAGGTGGCCGGATCAGTCGGGGCCGGCGTCGGCCCGCGGGCGACACGGGCGTCGTGGCGCAGGATTCTAAACTGCGGAGGGCAGCGTGGGGATAGCGCGCGGGGAGGGGAGACCGCCGATGGCGCTGGGGCCACGGGCCGCGGGCGCCGCGGGCGTGCGGCGAGGCCGCCGGGACAGGGGCAGGGCGCCGGGACCCGGAGCGGGGAGGGAAGGCCGCCGCCGGAGCTGGGGGCGCGGGCGCCGCGGCCGTGCGGCGGGCGTGCGGGGATGGCGCGCGGTGAGCCGGTGAGGGAGGAGGCGGGGTCGGTGCGCGGCGACCGGTGCGAGGGAGGAGGCGGAGAGGCCGCTGCCGGCGCTGGGGCCGCGGGGCGTGGCAGGCAGGCGGCGGTGAGCGGCAGGGGCACCGGCAGGGGAGGAGGCGGCGGGCGACGTGGAGGGAGGCGGCGGCAGGCGAGGTGGAGGGAGGCGGCGGCAGGTGTGAGTTTTTCGAAGCGGTGAGATTCAGGACTGGAGATCCCGGGCGGCCCCTAGGGGCAAACCTTTTTCGTCGGCCAGGAAGGTAGCCGACGACAAAGGCAGCCCCCCGCGCCCTTTTTTCGTCGGCCCCTTCTTTTTCGTGGGCTACCAGGATTGGCCCACGAAAAACTGTCTTGTTTTTCGTCGGCCTTAAGGCCCACGAAAATTTATGCTTTTCCTGTAGTGAAACGATGTATACATCCAAGCATGTAATTATTCAAACCATGAATCCATGATACAGCATATTCAAGAGGATTACTACATTGTCCGGCAGTGATACTGGCATTCTCATACCTGGTGAGCATCAGCGATTCGAATTGATTTCTACTTCCCGGGAATAACTAGAAACACCAGGTGACATATGCTTACTAACCCCCGGTGTTCTCACATATGCCCCCCACCTCAATTTGGCCCGTCCCAAAGGTCAAAACGCCCTCACCTAACCCCCGGAGGATAGCCGCCTTAGGAGCGTTACCACAGCGCAACGGGTCAGCCCTCCCTCGACTACAAGCGCACCCCGAGTCCATCGGCCCCCTATCAGTGGATGGGCAGCATCTTGAACAGTGGGACGGCCCAGGAAAGGCTTTCATCAGTCCCATGGCCTGTTATGCCGATCCCAAGCGAACAACGGCCGGCCTTATGCGACTCGGGCGGAGTCCAATAAGCAACAACATCATGGAAATAATACTGAAATAAATCTCCGCCCGGTCTCCTTTTAAATATAGCATAATAATAACTTCAATTTAAATCTTTGCCATAATGCAGTTTGGTGCTAGGGCCAGAGCGGCTGGGATGTCTAATGCAGTTTGGTTTTGATCAACCCTAATGCATATGCGTAAACCATAACCAATTGTTAGCTGGGAACAGCGCTTGTAAAAAGAGGAAAGCCGAGGGGATAGCTCTGAAAAATCACACACTCGTCTTCCTCCTCCCGCCAGCCCGCGGCCGCGCGGCGCGGCGCGCGTGCACCGGTGAGCTCCGGCTCGCTGGGGCCGCGACGCGGGTCAGGGAAGACACGCGCGAGCGCGGTGTTCACCCTAGGTGGGTCGACGGCGACGGAGGCGGCGAGGTCGAGGCGTGAGAGGCGGTGAACTGAGCTTGAACGGCGGCGAGGACGACGTGGACACGACGTTGAGGCGGGGCGGATCTTGGCGTCGGGTGGGGGAGTGGCGATGAGACTAGGTGCGTCGGGTGCGCGAGCTCACGGCGAGTGTAGTGGTGTAGGTCTAGGGCGTGGGGAGGCGTGGAGTGGGCAGCGCGAGCTCAAACTTGAAGCTCGCCGGCAATGGCGGCTCGGCGTCGCGCGGGCGAAAGGAAGGCGGAGAGGGCTCGGGAGGTGGAGTGGAGAGCGGCGGCCGAAAGAGGGAAGTGAGGGGGTTGTTTCCCCTTTAGAAGGCATGGCTAGGGGGGTCGATCCTCAACGTCATGGGCGGAGCCGTACACCGGCGGCCACACGGCGCGTGGCGCCCCGGACAGAGTGGCGGCGCCAACAGAGGGGCCCCACCTGTCATAGACTCAGGGCAAAAACCAGCCCAAGTGTGTTTTCTCCCTCTCTGTATTTTGCATTTTTAACCTATTTAAAGCCTGAATTTGGAAATATGCCAATTGGTTGAAATGTTCTAGTCGTTGAGCCCTACAAGTTTGTCAAAAGGCTTGATAAACAAAAGTGTTTGGAAATATGAATTTCATTTGAATTTAGCTCTCAAGTTTCAATTTGGCCTACCGACCCAGTTTATTGAAAAATTCTAAAACACCCCTTTCCAGCCATTTTCACTCAAAGAGCTTATTGACAACATTGTTCCCAACTCCAGGATCTACAACTTCTCAAATTAGGACTTTGTCAAAATAGGTATGTAGGCTGGAGAAAATTTTGAATCACTCTGCTGCCCAGGTTTTGATAGGTTATCTGTGTTGGCAGTAAAAGGTCCAAAACTCTAGGTAAACATCATTATATGTCTAAACCCCAATTATAAAAGTTGTTTCTCTCTTGTTTGTCTACAATTTTGTTAATATGAACTCCACCTAGTTCTCAACAGAATTCAAGTTATGACCCAAACACAGTAGCATTTATGCAGAAAATTGAGTTCACCAAGTTGTATTCCAACCAAACTTTGAACCATGGATCAAATGCATGTTAAATATGATGCTTTATGATGAATGCCACATGCATGGAAGATGATTATGTACTTGAGATGCCAGAGCATCACAACCCACCCCCTTAAAGAAATCTCATCCCGAGATTTTGATGTGATGTGGGTGGTTAAGTTAAATGAGAAGATAGTGCATTGCGTAGGGTTTCGAATGAAATCTGAATTTAGATAGCTATACATACTCGTTTGAAGTAGTCGGAAGAAAACCCGGATATTTGGTTTGCAAGTATTCTTCTTGCTCCCAAGTTGCCTACTCTTCGGAGTGATTACTCTATTGCACTTTGTAAAAGTTGATTGTTCTTCTTCTTGTTGTTCTTTGTTTTTGGTCGAGGATTTTTATGGGATGTTCTTCATAAGTGAGGTCAGGCTCAATCTGAATTTGAGAGGTATCCATTGCTTCTTCCGGCACTCTCAAGCACTTCTTAAGTTGCGAGACATGAAACACGTCATGGACCGCAGCAAGGTGTGGTGGCAACTCTAGACGGTAAGCAACTAGACCACATCTTTCTAGGATCTTAAATAGACCGACATACCTTGGTGCCAACTTCCCTCTTACTCCAAAGCGATGTACCCCCTTCATGGGTGATACGCGAAGATACACGTGGTCGTCTTTCTCAAAGGTTAGTGGTCTTCTCCTCTTATCAGAATAACTCTTTTACCTGTTCTTCGGCTTGCGTGACCAAGTCAGGGCCAAAAGTAACACGTTCACCGGGTTTGGACCAGTTGAGGGGTGTTCTACACCTTCTGCCATATAAAGCCTCAAAAGGTGCCATTTCTAAGCTCTTTTGGTAGCTGTTATTGTAAGCAAACTTAGCTAGTGGGAGACACTCGTCCCATTTGGTGGAATGGGTTATTGCACAAGCTCTCAACATGTCTTTCAGGATTTGATTTTCTCTCTCAACTTGTCCACTAGTTTGAGGGTGATATGCGGAACTGTGAATCGAAGTAGTGCCAAGAGCGGTTTGCAACTGCTCCCAAAAACGGAACACAAACAATGAGCCTCTATCTGAAGTGACGGTTCTAGGAACCCCATGCAATGAAACAATGCGGGAAACGTAGATCTCTGCGTAGTTCTGTGCATTATACCGGCTCTTCTCCAAAATGAAGTGTGCAGATTTGGTGAAGCGGTCAATGATGACCCTAATAGAGTCATAGCCCTTCTGGGTGCGAGCCAATCCCACAATGAAGTCCATGTGTATATCCTCCCATTTCCATGCTGGAAGCGCTAGGGGCTGAAGCATACCAGCAGGCTTTAGATGGTCTGCTTTCACTCTCTGACACACATCACACTCAGACACGTACTTGGCAATTTCCCGCTTCATACGGGTCCACCAAAACTTTTGCTTTAGGTCTTGGTACATTTTATTGCTACCCGGGGGCATGGTGAACATAGAGGTGTGAGCTTCATCAAGTATTTTCTTTCTTAACTACATGTCCTTAGGTACCAGTAATCGATTTTTAAACCATAACACACCCTGGTAATCAAGTGTAAAGCATGCTCTTTTTTTCTCATCCATACCCTCACGAATGAACGCCATGCCTTTATCTTGTTTTTGTGCCGTTATGGTTTGCTCTTTGATGGTGGGTTCAATAATGAGGTTATAAAGTTCAGCTAGTTGTTCCGTAGGCATCTCGATCTGATCCATTTCCCAACAGATCACTCTTGCCGTGGGTCGGACTTCAAGCACATTGCAATGAGCCCGACGGCTTAGCGCATCACCTACCACATTCGCCTTCCCAGGGTGATAGTGAATCTCTAGATCATAATCCTTTATCAACTCTAACCACCGTCGTTACCTCATATTTAATTCAGGTTGCGTGAAGATGTATTTGAGACTCTTGTGATCAGTGTAGATATTGCAAGTGTTGCCCAGTAGGTAGTGTCTCCATATTTTCAAAGCATGAACGACCACCGCTAACTCAAGATCATGTGTCGGGTAGTTGGCTTCATGTTTTCTCAATTGACGGGAAGCGTAAGCAACTACTCTCCCTTCTTGCATTAGGACACAACCAAGCCCATTGCCGGAGGCGTCACAATACACGTCAAAAGGTTTCGTGACGTCCGGTTGTGCTAGTACTGATGCAGTTGTTAACGATCTCTTTAAGCTCTGAAAGGCTTCCTCACAGTTCGGACTCCACGAATACTTGGCATTTTTCTTGGTCAGTGAGGTCATTGGCTTTACCGTCTTGGAGAAATCCTTGATAAAGCGGCAGTAGTAGCCTGCTAAACCAAGAAAACTCTGGATCTCAGTTATGGTTTCGGGTTGCGTCCAATTCAGTACACACTCTACCTTGCTAGGGTTAACTGCTACTTCTTTCTCAGATAAAATGTGACCAAAGAAACCCACTTCCTTCAGCCAAAATGCACACTTGCTGAACTTGGCATAGAGTTTGTGTTCTCTAAGCCGCGTGAGTACTATCCATAAGTGCTCCTCGTGCTCTTTCTCATCCTTGGAATAAATCGAGATGTCATCGAGGAATACCAGCACAAACTTATCAAGCTTGTTCATAAACACCGAATTCATCATATACATGAAGAAAGCCGGTGCATTGGTTAATCCAAAGGACATGACTAGATATTCATATAGGCCATATCTGGTTGAGAAAGCTGTCTTGGGTATATCTTCTTCTCTGATTTTTATTTGGTAATAGGGACCTTAGATCAATTTTTGAGAAAACTCTAACCCCTGCTAATTGATCAAATAGTATATCAATGTGTGGTAACGGGTATTTGTTCTTGACCATGACTGCATTCAAAGGCTGATAGTCAACGCAGAGTCTTTTACCACCTTGGTCCATCTTTTCAACAAAGAGAGCTGGACAACCCCAAGGTGATAAGCTAGGACGGATGAACCCTTTATCTAATTGTTCTTGCAGTTGTGTTTTTAATTCCTTGAGTTCATCGGGCGCCATTATGGATAGTCTCCTTGAAACAAGTGCCGTTCCTAGGACAAGATCAATTTTAAATTCCACATCTCTGTCTAGAGGAAGCCCAGGAAGCTCCTGCAGCCGGAGTAGGGCCCTTGGTTGCCACCTGCAGGAGTAGGGCCCTGCAGCCGGCGAGGTGCTCGACACTCTTTGCTGAAATGCCCCGTCTTGCCACAGTTAAAGCATGGTCCCCCAGCCCCTGAAGCAGTAGGAGCCGTGGAAAGCTATGTCGGTGCTCTGTAAGAAGGAAACTACTGCTGTGGCACCCTGTGCACCCAACCCGGTAGATTGGGTCGGATCACAAAGCGAGGCCGCTGGAAGTTCTGCTGTGGCTGCTGGTAGGTGCTCTTCTGCTTTTGTGAAGAACCAGCAGGTGCGGTGCTAGCCTGGCGCTTGCGCTTCTGATCTTCACTGGCAACGCGGAGGCGGTGCTCCATGTCTAGTGCGGTATCTACCAAGTCTGTGAAGCTCTAGTAACGACGCCCCAGGTGTGTCTAAAGGGTGGGGTCGAAACCCTGCAGGAGTCGGGCCGCTCTGCTAGGCTCATCAGCAACATCCCCCGGAGCATATTGAGACAGATGGATGAAGGTCTGCACGTACTGCATCATGGTTCTGTTACCCTGCTTGAGTTCGCGGAATTCACGCTGCTTTTGTTCCATGACGCTTGCCGAGATATAGTGAGTCCGGAAGGCCGCACGGAGTTCTCCCCAAGTGATCACGTGTCCCTGCTGCTGCATGTTTTGGAACATGGCGTACCACGCTCCAGCTGGCCCCTGAAGCCTCTGCGCAGCAAATCGAGTTTTCTCCTGCTCAGTCAACCCTGATAGGAGTTTGAACTTGGACTCAATAGTGCGGAGCCAGTCGTCGGCAGCGAGTGGCTCTGGGCAGGTGGTGAAGACTGGAGGGCGCAATCCCTCGAAATCTTGATGCGTGGGGATGGTGCTCCCGCCGCTGATCACGGCCCTAGCGTTCCTCTGCCATCATGCGGATTAACTCCACCTGCTGCACAACTAGAGTAGCGAGCTCTGGTGGAGGTGGGGCGTTCTGCGGCTGCTGTCCCGACCCCGAGGTTTGCCCTTGGCGAGTGTTAACCATCTGCAAAAATGAGGCCACTTGTGTTTAGTCCAAAACTTTAGTGCAGTAGATGTAGCGACAGAAACCCCAACACCAAAAATACATTCTGAATACATGAAAAACATGTAAGGAAACAAAAGCATTTAATTGCACATAAAGCATTAGCCATCATCTCGCATACGTTGTCACTTGCTCATGGTAGCCGATAATGGAGTGTGCTGTTTTTGATTGCAAGTCCCCGTCTGCGCTTCACTGATTCGGACATTGAAACGACCGATTCGTGCAAAAGTATGAACACAAAGGTTGTTCGAAACTTAGTGCTCTTCAACTTTCGTATGTATCGTTTCTACTGAATTGACTTGATAGATGGAGTAAAAGTAGTTCTATCAGCTATGCCTAGGTTTTTCAACCCAACCGTGGACAATGAATGTTTAAGTTGCAATCTGTTCTTAAACTGTGCGTTTCTTGACCATAACACTTTTAACAAAGTTATCCCTTGTTCTGTGTTCTTCAACTTTGATATAGGAAGTTTTTGGTGATTCCGTTTGTATCTTGGTCGAATTTCAGTGTATGTTAGGATATATCAATTCTGTCCAGATTTCTGGACCGGTACAATTTCATCCATAACTTTCAAACTAAGCACTTTTAGGAGAGACTTTATATAGCAAAGTTGTCACACACATCCTCCTCTACAACTTTGGTATATAACTCCCAGTTCAAACCTTCTTCTATAAGGGGAAAATGTGTATTTTTCTTTCAGGTGCTGCTACAGTCCAGAATATATGCCCAGAAAAATTTTGACCATATCTCCTGATCTGAGCATATTTGGAGAAAACTCCAATTGACAAACGTGTGCACCAGAAAGTACTCCACAACTTTGTTATACAACTTAGGAGCTAAAACCTCCCAGATTTTGAGATATGCCTAGGTTATCTGCAGCTGTTTAAAATTCTAGATTGCGAGCTGCAATCCAAAATGAGGTGCAAACCCACATTCCTTCATGCGACACATCTCAAACATTTCAAGGACATCGCTCTAACTTCAAGAGCCACATAAAAGGTTCGAACAATACTAAAGAGTCTTACTATTACATTATGGATGATGGCCGCATCGACCAACCATCAATTAGTACAAAATAAGGTGTCCATCAACTACTCGAATGGCGTACACAAATGAGTTCTCTCACCCTCACCTATGTTTAGTACAACCATGAATCAAAAGCACGGAGTGGAATAATACAAAACATCGCTTTCAATGTGCTACTACCACGAACGTCAGTCAACGTCATCATCCACTTCTCCTCCCCCACGCTAGACGGCAGAGCGGGCGTCAGACACCGAGGCCTCCCCCTCAACCTCCTCCGGCTCTGTAGTCGTAGCAGGAGGGTCCTGCTACATAGGAGCAGGATGCTCGTGCTCTGCAAGGCGCTGCTGAAGCGCGCCCACCTGAGCCTCTAGCTCCTCCACTCGTGCACGTGTCTCCACGAATCTATCAAAGTAGAAACGGCTGTGGTCCTCTGCACGGAGGTACATCCCGCGTGCCTTGCGGGCGTACTCCATGCACGTGGCATAGGGTCGGGCGCCGGGATGGTCCTGGAGCTGCTCGTGGCGACGGTGCCACTCGTCGTCCGTCTCGTCGGTGGGGAGGTAGCGCAGGATCGAACGACCTGCCTCCTCGTCAGAACTCAGTGAGGTGAGCGCAGTCAACACTGCCTTCCTGTAGGCCTCCTCTTCGTTGGCCCCGTAGACAGTGATCGTGTTCTGGCCCATGAGAGAGTCTCAGGGAAGGACAACCTGGGCCCAACAATCCCCCTCCTCGTGCACCGTCTGCACAGAGATGAAGGGACAGGGACGACGCCCCATCTCCCTCAAAGCCCTGCACAAGATCTGGGACAGGGGACATGTCTCATGGCAACAGATGTGGAGCAATCCACCCTCCACCACAGGAGGAGTGTGAGTCGCGTCGGGAAGGACGGTGATCCGTGCTCCAGTAGCCTTACGTGCCGTCTGCTTGATTCTAACCATCTATTTTTTAATAAGCAAGGCCTCAGATTAGTGATTTAGAACAACTTGTACACATGAAAACTTGTATGAGTGTAATAATGAAAGCGTGCAGAAGGCAATTTGAAGTTACGATTTATATCAATTGTATTCACAAAACCCCCAACAAGAATAAAACATAAGATATGATGCATGATTCGTATTAATCAGTCTCACATCACACACCTTAGGTACCTATAGTATAGCTATCGTTAATTCGGTGACATCTGCACGGCACTCCCGAATGCAACTAGCCGTTCTCTAACCGTCTTAGATTCGCACGTGGTTAGGGTAACTGCAAAAAAATGCATGCTCATTATTGACGGTCGTAATCTCACGATATCTACGGTCAATTACCAACCAAATGGAGCTATGCAAGTGAATAAATATGGACTAACCCTTCTACTAATGAGTTCCACTAGTTTTGTATGAATATTTGGATGCAGGTACCAAAATGCACATAAAACAGTTGAAAACATGCCAAGGATCGTAGATGGAGACCACTGGCCAAAGTGGCCAGGTCGGCCGACCTAGCTAGGTTGGTCGACCAAGGGGCTGGCCGCCCAACCCACTGACAAGGTCGGCCGACCCTGAGCTAGGTCGGCCAGCCTCCCAAGTGAGCCACTTGCCACTTCATCGATCCACATCACGAAGAAACACAAGTGCACTCAAATCCAACCGCAAGACCAAGCATCCAATGTATCCAAAGGCCGAAAATGCACCAAGTCACGGATCCACAACGTCAACAATCCGAGGGAAGAGCAAAATGGCCAATGCAAGGCTGACACGTGGTCGCTCGACCTGCTACAAGGTCGGCCGACCTACCTTTGGAGGCATTTTCCACGTGCAACAACCGTCCTAACCGCCAACCGCCATGGGGACGCAAGATCAAGCCGTTGGAGTGCAAAGGCGGTGGATCGGGTGGTGGCCCGACCTCGGGGTAGGTCGGCCGACCTCCCCCTAGGTCGGCCAACCATCGACCTCGGCCTCCCACCGACCTAAGCCTCCTACAAATACCACCTCACATATGGGACTATAAATAGGCCTTTAGAGCTCATTTGTAAAGGTGTGGAGAAGTTGAGAGATATATTCTACCTTAGAGAGTGTCATTTTTCACATCTTAGTAGTTAGGATAGTCCTGGGAGTTAGAGTGAGTCGAGTTTTGCCTCGGAGTTCTCAGAGATTCTTCTGAGTCTGCGGTAAAAGCTCTTGTATCTTTTGTACTCATATCTTTAATATAATTCAGTTATATTTTACTTTACTTCTATCTCTAGCAAGTGTGGTGTACCCTTTATTTTGCATACTTGCTAGGCTTAGACTTGTGGTTATTTTAGTTCGTCAAGTCCCGTTATTCTTGCCGGTGCTATAATCCAACCTGTACGCCAGACTCTAGTTAGGTCATCTCCTCTGATCAAGGACGATCTATTGTTATTCAAGCTTTGCTTGAGTACATTTATAGCGTGCCATCCTACCCACGCAGATTTGCTTGGTAGCCCCACTCGGTGACAGCGTGTGGTGTGCCTGTGTAGTCCAAGCCCGTTCGTTCGATAGGCCCGTAGGCGTTAGCTGGGTCTCCTTCGGTGGTCTACTATCTACCCCCTGACCCCTCGAGGCGCCGGAATTTCGCTCGACGCTAGACTCTGACTTGCTACTTGAGTTTCTTAGTTAACCACGACATAATCTTTGTAGCTAGATAGAATAGAGTTTGGGAATTTTATCTCACTCGTTGTCCTCCTAGGCAACTATACCTTTCTACATGTATCTTAGGTAGTTTCATTTACTTCTTTCCACCATACATCTATCCGTTTACCAGACTTACCCCTGTCTAGTGACTAGCCGGTATATTTATTTAAGTACGGATTATTCGATTTGAGTTTATTCAATTATACTCTCTCGCCTGCCGCTTCCCTGTAGATAAAAATACGATACTCGGAATACTCTGAGTGAAAGGCTACAGCGGTCTCCGTGTGCTTGCGGAATAAAATCTTATAAGGCTAAGAGACGCCAACAAGATTTTCTGGCGCCGTTGCCGGGGAAGCAATAGGCAGAGACATAGTTGATAATCTCTTTTTAAACCCCGTGTCTTTTATAAAAATACCAACTAGTCTTTAGCAGGCTCACTTGTCTCTGTTGTTTATGTTGTGATTGCAACAGAGAGGTGTATGACCGGTTTCGACCTGCCGGAAAACTTCCACAATAACCCAGAGGCTCTGCTTAGGAGGGTCCGTCCCAAGACCATTCACGGGCAGAGACCTGTTCCAAGGGAATTGAACCTTGAAACGGCCACGTCAAGTAGTTCCTCGAACACCGACTCGTCAAGTAGTTCCTCGAACACCGACGACATGGCCACAGCTCCTGAGAAGACCATCCGTGAGTTCTCCATCCCATCCAGCAGGAATGTTCCTATAGGACCAGCCGTCAACGCAGGGGAGAACTTCGAACTCAAGCCGGGAGTCATTCACATGGTTCAAGCCATTCCCTTTTGCGGATTAGCAACGGAGGATGCCAACAACCACCTGCAGCAATTCCTGGAAATCTGCAGTACTTTTACCATGAAAGGTGCGTCCGCCAATGCTATCAAGTTACGCCTCTTCCCATTTTCACTTGTCGGAAAGGCGAAGCAATGGTTCTACCTCAACCGCGCAACACTAACAACGTGGGATGCTTGCTCAAACGCATTCCTCACCAAGTACTTCCCTCTGGAAAAGACCAACGCGTTGAGGAACAAGATCTCGAGCTTTCAACAGCTCACAGATGAAACGGTGGTGGAGGCTTGGGAAAGATTACAGGAATACATAACAGTCTGCCCCTACCATGGCATAGAAGAATGGCTGATCATTCAGAGTTTCTTTCACGGGTTAAACCGTACTGCTCAAGAGCACCTGGATGCAGCCACTGGAGGATCTTTCCTATCCCAAAGTGTGAGAGCGGCCAAAAATCTGATTGAAAAGATCGCCACTAATCAAGGATGGAAGGAAGAAAGGTCACACACACGATCCCGTAGAGTCCATCATATCGACAACACGGACATGCTGGCCGCCAAGATGGACTTGCTTTTAAAGAAGCTAGAAGACAATCCTGAGATCGCACCAGTCCAGGCCCTCGACACTTGCATGACTTGTGAAGTCTGCGGAACACGGGGCATTCAGGGAGCAGCTGACCTAAAACGCGACCGGAAGACGCCAACTTCATCGGTAATTCTAGTAACTTCAATAACGGGAATCGTCCCCAATCAGGCTGGAATTCACGCCCATATATGCCATTCTCCGGACAAGGTAACTCCTCAGGTAATTCATAGTAGTTCAATAAGCCTAGCTCTTTTGATCCAAAAGTTGTGTATGATAGCATTAGTAAAAAGTTTCATGCAAATGATAGACTTTTTGAGTCTATTTCTTTACAAATGGAAACCTTTAACAGTGCTATGAAAAATCAACTGAGTTTCAATAAAATGATAGAAACACAAATAGCTCAGTTGGCTGCCTCTTTGCCTAATGCTAATGCGGGAAAGCTTCCGAGATAATCGGAGCCTCCTCCCAAAGAGCACATCAATGCCGTCACCACTAGGGGTGGTAAGTCCACTCAGGACCCTCCACATCCTAGTGGTGCGTCATGCACTAACCATACAGGCAAGGTACAGGAGAAGACCACCGAAACGGAGGAGAATGACGATCCAGAACCCAACACTGGTGCCGCGAAGACGGCACCATCGAAAACTCTTCCACATGTGTTTTATGACACAACGGTGTTGCATTTCCCTCAGCGCAATAAGAAGGCTGCCGCTGATGAACAATATAGTAAGTTTGTTGAGGTCATTAAGAAATTATATGTCAATATACCCCTGCTAGATGCTATGCAGGTACCGACATATGCAAAATACTTAAAAGATATACTCAACAATAAGAAGCCACTGCCATCAGCGGAAATTGTGCATATGACCGAGGAGTGTAGTGCAGCTATACTCAACCAACCTCCATAGAAGAAGAAGGACTTTGGCAGTCCTACCATTCCATGCTCAATAGGGAACTAAGTCTTCAATCAAGCCTTATGTGATCTCGGAGCAAGCGTCAGTGTCATGCCTAAAATTGTCTTCGATAAACTCAATCACGCGGCACTCGTCCCCACAAGCATGTGCCTGCAACTTGCGGACCAATCTATCCGACACCCCGCGGGAATCGACGAGGATGTCCCGGTGAAGATCTGGAACTTCCTCATTCCCGTGGACTTTGTGGTATTGGACATGGAGATTGATGCCAAGACACCGCTCATTCTTGGGCGGCCGTTTCTGAGCACCGCGGAAGCAAGCATAGATGTTGGAGCCGGAGAAGTCCACCTCAACATCAATGGGGTGAGGGAGACATTCTCCTTCAAACTAAAAGTGGAGCAGTGTAGCCAAGTGAAGATTTTTAAGTGCCAAAAGTATGTGCCGAAGCCACCAGTCTACGACGCTTCCGAGAAAGAGATAGACAGTCTCATAGCATTCATGAAACGGAAGTTAGCCACCGAGGCTGCCATCCGACAACGGGAAGACGACGAATGGAAGAAGGCGAAAGCCATGAAGGCTAACCGCAAGAACCAGGAAACAGGAGGCAAAGCTTCTTTTAAGAAGGTCGGCACCCATGATTCTACAAGACCCATCAACCAAGGGTGCAACAAAAATCAGCATACCCATGGAGAAACTAGGACAAATACAATGGGGCATGTTGACGACAAGCGCGCCCAGGACCCATCCACGACGAATTCCAAGTGGCTCGCAAAGGTACCACTTACCTCCCCGTACATACGCTCACGCGACATCCCGAAGGGCGGTAAATGGTTCACTCCCACCAAGAGGTAAACCTGGCATTATCCTTCGACAGCATATTTTCTGCCTCTTTAATTTTCATACTCCACTGCATATCTAATTTTTGCCTTGCATAGTTTTAACTTCTCAACTTTTATTTCTCACTCTTATGCATATAAAAAAAGAAAAAAAAGTATTTTTAGGGTCGGCCGACCCTAGACCAGGGGGCACTGGTCAGGGCCGGCCGACCACCCAAGCTCCCCTCTTACCCCCTCCTTTTTTCTCCTCCTCTCTCTCTTCTTCTTTCACCTTTCTCTTTTCTTTTCCTTTCACCCTCTTCTCTTTAGCTTTGTATGCACAAGGGAGCAGGGGGGCACCGGCCAAGGCCGGCCGACCAGTTGGTCAGGCCACCCGACCGAGCACGCCTCCCCTCTCCCTTCCTCTTCACTCCATCTCTCTCTTTCTCTTTATTCTTTATTCTTTCCTCTTTCCTCTTTCTCTTTCCTCCTCTCTTTCCCTTTCATCATTCTTAGCACCTACCGAAAGCAGCAGCACCATCATGATCAAGAGGCCAGGCCGGCCGACCCCCATGCAGGCCGCCCGACCTCCACTACAAGAATCGCGAACATTTTCGGCGGCCTAAACAATTTTCGGCGGCTATAGCCCGCCGCCGAAAATAACCGGCTTATTTTCTGCAGTTAAAAGTGGCTGCTAAAAATAGACCGCCGAAAACAAGGTCTTATTTTCGGCAGCCCACTTGGCCGCCGAAAGTACCACATCAACCTTATCCGGCCGCGGCCGCTTTGCTCCCAGACCCCAACCCTATCCGATCACCCCCTCGATCCTCAGGATGCAGGTTTTAGTGGGTCGACCCAATGACCAACTACCCAAACTACACATTGGACCATAAATACCCATCGAACTGACCCAATAAAATTTGGTGACAAATAGTGCCATATCTTATGGGTCAACCCAATCCTCTCTCTCCACTCTGCTTCACATCCGCCGCCGCCGCTCCGCTCGCCCGTCACCGCCCGGGCGTCACCCCCTGTACGCCGCCGCCGCGCCACTCCTCCACTTGGCTACCCATCTGCCGCGTTGCCCGTGCAGAGGAGGCGGTGCCAGAGCGGATGGCGCCGAATCTGGCTGGGCTGGCCTGAGCTGAGGACCGCCTTGTGCTTGTGTAGCACCGTGGTGTGCTCCAGCGCCTCCTTCGCAGCGCGCTATCGCATTTCCTCTGCGGCCAGCTCCGCCGCGTGCAGCCACAACTACTCCGCCCTTTCCCGCGTCTGATCTAGGGCCTTCTCTTTCAGCGCCGCCACCTACAGCTGCTCCTCTAGCTACCACCTGAGCTCCGCCGCCGCCGCCTCACGCTTGGCCTCGTGCACGCGCCGCGACGACGATGGCATGCCACTGCCGCCACACGGAGTTGTTCTCCGCGAACCAGCACTGCTTGTGGGATTGCTATGCCATCGAAGGGGCCCGGTTGTGGGTGCTGGGCCGTCGCCGGAGGAGACCCATCTCCCTCCGCTCCACTCCTCCACAACATGGTCTTGCAGCGTCGAGATGGGCGCCGCCAACTACGCCTTCTTGGGCGGAGGCGTGGGCACGCCGATGACCGTGGCCGCTCAATCCTGGCACGGCACCAGCGACGGTGGACTACGTAGGCCGGAGCGGTGGCGGCGACGGGCGGGCGGTGACCGGAGCAATGGCTGTGGGAAGGGAAAACACCGGAGCGGCAGGCGAAGTGGGTTTTTTTTGGTAACCGAATGGGCTTTGGGTGGGGTGATGATTTTTTTGGGTCAATCCACGACCCAGTTTTTTTTCATTGGGCAGAGTGGGTTGATACTGGTTGGCCAAAAAAACAACCCACTTGCATACTGACTCGATCCCCAGCCCGCACACAGGCACCCGCCGCCATCCCCTCCGGTCCTCCACCGCCGCGGCGCTCCCGGCGCCCACCCGCCGCCACCCCGTGCACGCGCCGCCCTCCGCCTTTCGCCCCATGCGCCGCCGGCCTGCGCTCGCTGCACCACTTCCTCGCCTGGGCCTCCCGCGCAGCCCTGCCTCAGCTCCCCCTCGCCGCCCTGCTTGGAGCGCCGCCGGGCCGGCCTCAGCTCCCCGCGTCGCCCGTCTCCTGCGCAACGCCACCCCGGCCTGGCGGTGCGTCGGCCGGCCTGTGGCCGCCGCCGACCCGACATCCCCGGCCGCGCGTCGATTTGGTCAATATTTGTTTGATGTGTGCTAATCCCCCCATCCGCTTGATTTGCTGTCCATATTTGTGATCTACTGATGTCCATAACCGTACCGCTGAAATTTGTTGTTTGTTGCAGCGGGCTCGTCTAGATCTGCTGCAGCGGAAGTAGTGATTCCTTCCTGATTTCTGTTTCTTGTTTTCTCTGAATCACAGATGGAAGGGCTAATTGTTGAGATGAACCAAGCATCGTGCTATGATATGATAGAGGAGTACTGTGAATATATTGTGTAGCAGCTCAACAACCCGCACAAAGATAGGTAACTGTCATCCTTGTTGCATACAATCTATCCAACTTTATTTGTAACAGCTTGGGATTTGTAGTATCCTGAAGCACTCTAGAGGTATGAAAAAGTTGAAAAAGGGATCATCCAACTTATGTTTCCTTCTTTCTGTGCAGTACTCCATACTCTTGTGCAGCTAGAGCGGTGAATATATCAGCAGCAAGCAGCAGCAGTGGTTGCAGCAGCAGCAGGCCCAGGCCGGTTATTTTTTTTTTGTTGGCCAAAGGTGCTTAGTTTCGTCCCCCACCTTTCTGCAGTTGTCTGATTGCTATTTATTTATTTCTGGATTAGAGTCTAGATTACATGCTAATGATAATAGCTCTGCAACGACCACGGAATATAATGTTAACTGAGGACTAATATTGACATGGTTAGGATTATGGCGTAGCAATCCGTCCGTCCCTCCGCTGCTGCTCCTTTTTTTTAATTTTTTGCTAACAGTTCAATGTAGAGTTTCTGACAACAACTACACTCTACAGGATTATATTATCTTACTGGTCTTGTACATATCTCCAAAGTGTCTTGGGATCTTGTCCAAGACATACAGGATACGCTGTCAAGGTCATAGTGGTGAACATTGATACGTAAGTACTTTTTAGTACCTTGCTGATCTCGTCGCACAATTGTTAGTACGTATGCATATGTTGATGAAGTAATTCTCATGTCATATACTTTATAATGAAAATATAGATATATGATGTGAAACTTCAGTGCATGGAAGTTGTTAGTAGAATCAGTTGGCATGGAATCTAGTGGTAATCGGGTGTTGTCTGTTACGGCTGAAGGGTGTGATAACTAAGGATAACATTCATGGCAATCTTTCAGTTACGCAAAATATAGGGGGCAGGCAAAATGATGAAATGAGTCTGTTTCAGCAAAACATCAGTTCTCTTTTATATGAGAAAACATTTATTTTCCTATTAATAGAAGAATAATAAAATGTTGGTTTTGTCAATGAGATTCATATGAAATAATTGGACATATTTTGCATTTGCCAAAACCAGGGAGAAGTCGAGGATAGCTTTATCAATCAGACAACTAGAGGAAGATCCTCTATTGGAGACATTGGACGGAGTTATTCCTTTGGTTAGTTGTCTAATGCAATGTCTTTGACACTTGGTGTATCTAACTTTGCTGTGGAAAAAAATAGACTGATTATGATACTTCAGTGATGTTACTGGAGTAGTAGAAATGCTTGGGTATGGCTGTCAATAACTGATAGAAGTAGACTAGTTCAGATGATGTTGTAACTTGTTGTAAGTGACTATACGTTGTTGTATAATTTTTGTGTGATTTTTCCCATATTTTTTGTGCTTTTTATGATTTTTTTAGTTATTTATTTTTTAACTTAAAAAATTAATTATTTTCGGTGGCTACAGTAGCCCGCCGAAAATAATAGTATAATTTTCGGCGGCTACAGTAACCCCGCTGAAAATAAGCGCTTCGTGAGTTATTTTCGGCGGCCAACAAAAACCGCCGAAAATAGGCCTATTTTTGGTAGCCCGCCGAAAATAATAGTATAATTTTCGGCAGCTACAGTAACCCCACCGAAAATAAGCGCTTCCTGAGTTATTTTCGGCGGCTAACAAAAACCGTCGAAAATAAGCCAAAAACCGCTTGGATTCCTGTAGTGCTCCCATTCTCACCCTCTGCCTCTCTGCTTTCGATGATGCTCACTCTACAGCGCAGAGCAACAAGGCACCAGGTCGCCTGGCCCCATAACCTTGTTTTCGGTGAAAGCAAGCCTCATAGCTCTCTCTCACATCCTTTGCTCCAAAACTCCAGACCAAGTACAGCACCAAGGCACTCAACCTCTTCCCTTGCTGTTCTCTCACGCAAGGAACAAAGCACTCGGTGCTTTGGGCAGGCCGGCCAACCACATCCATGGTCGCCCGACCAAGCTCCCTGGTCGGCCGACCCCCGCACTCGGCCGCCCGACCTCTCCTTCTCTTGCTTTCAGCGTACGCAGCTCCCTTGCTTCCAACACACTCAAAGCAACACACTCGAGTGGTCGTCCGACCAGCTCCTCATGGCTGGCCGACTTGCCTGCCTCTTCTCCCTTTGATGCATGCTCACGCAAGGTCGCCCGACCACCCAGCTAAGGCTAGCCGACCAGCAGCATAAGTCGGCCGACCGCCATGCCTGGTCGCCCGACCTCCCTGCTGCCCTATTTAGCTATAAATAGCAGCCCTCACCTCCATCCTCAATGCACCAAGCAGCAGCACTACAAACACCTCTCCCTCTCTCGTAATTTTCTCGCTAGAAACTAATTTAGCTCATTAGGTTAGCCAAAGTAATGTCCGAATAAAAATCTAGTTGAGCAAATTAGCTACTAGCCCTTCTCTTTCAGCAAGACCACGAACGAGTTGTGGTGGTGTCACGCCCCACAAGGACGACTAACGCTAATTTTATTTTGCGTCTCGTAGTTTTTGTGGTCACTTTTTGTGCAGCATGAAGCGTGTTTTCAGGAGGGCCAGAAGTGCCATCAGCAAGACGGGACAGCACATACGGTTCCCGACGTCCTTCAGCTCATAGAACTCGTGAACGGTGTCCGACAGAGGCTCATCAAGTGCTACCGGGAGGTGAAGAAGCGTCATCCTCCATCACCGGGCCCGTATTACTGCTAGATTCTCAAATCTAGACGCGCAATCAAGATGAAGCCGACCTGCTGAGGCGACTTCACACTAGGCCTATCACCCTCACCAAGTGTTTCGATAAGGTACTCATGACAAGCACAGGTATGGATGACAAATTCGATGAAATTTTCAGTATGGTAGGCTGGAAAAATTTTGCAAATGTTAGCGAGGGAGGCATAGTCTTCCTCACCGAGGAGTTTCCTATGACCCTCCGAGTAGTATCACTGCAGTCCGACACGACTGTTCATTTCAGACTCTTTAACTCTGAGCATGAGCTGACACTCCGTCAGTTCAGCAATGCTCTCGGGTTCTCACCTCGCTGCTCAATAGCAGCCGAACCCGTAGGTTTTAATGCAACAGAGTTCTGGAAGGAACTAGCCGGGCCGGACTATAAGGGGAAGAAGAGTATCACAAACATTAAGAACCCCACCATGCGGTTCATGGCCCGCTGGATTACTATCGTAGTCCTTCCCCGCGATGACACATGTTGCGTGACCATAGAGAACTTAAAAACCCTCTATGCCATGTGGCGTAAGCAAAAGTATGCACCTTCACCGCCATGTTGTATCACTGGATGAAACTAGTATGGGATGAAAATTCCATTTCAATCACGTCATTCGTGACGAGGATTGCATCCGAGCTAGGGGTCTTAGCTAATGCCTAGGTGGCATTCTTACCCCCAGACACACCCAACCTAGTCACAGAGAGCCATTTCATCTGGGAACACTTTCTGCGCAAGAACCTCGGCACAGACACCTATGTCATGATTTATAGAGGGTACAATTTTGAAGTGCATCTACCAGCGCTACAGTTCAAAATCTACCACGTGGACACACTCTCTATGCCAATAGAGGGTGTCCCGGAGGAAGAGCCTTTAGAGGAGCCATAGTGTAGCGGGAGTCATGACCAGGGCACAGAGGAGGGCAACCCAAGAGCGCCTACAAAAGCAAGCACAGGACGCGCAAACCGCCGGGACGGGACCTACCTGGTTCCATACCGTGGCTGGCACGTCCTAGCACACCCAGGGAACAGACACGACGTGGCAGCCCCACGGAGGATCTAGAAACACACAATGGGGACACGAGCCGAGCGCTGCATTCTCTCAGCAGCAAGGAGGAGGAATCTACTTTGGGTATGGGTCAGCACCATACGAGGCAGGACCATCTGTCTCTGCACGCTTTGCAGGAGACCCGTTGAGTGCCATCTTTGGGTCCCTGACCATTCAGGACCAGCGCACAGCTAGGATGCCCCAGCAGCTGTCGGTGTTTAATACCGGCAATGCACCACGGGGTGTGTCACATGATGCTTTTGGGGTGGCGAGATCGGCATAGCTCGATGATTCGCGTAGAGATGCAACAAAACACAAGGATTTATATAGGTTCGGACCGCAATATGCATAATACCCTACGTCCTGTCTGCGGCGAGTTGTATTGATATGAGTTCTCGAGGTTACAACGAGGGCTTGGAGGCTTGGTAGCTGGTGTGCGATGAGATGATTGATGATCTACGTAGGGGTCCCTTACCCGCCTTATATAGTCCTGGCAAGGCTTGGGTTACAAGTCGGTTACGAGTCTTACTCTGTTTGGAAGCCTAAAAAAGTACACAGAATCTACGATTACATGTTTCCTTCCTTGAGTCCTGCTGCTCCCGTAATCCAGAGTCCGAACCATACTTCATCACATCTTTCCCGAAATCGTAGTACTTTGCCTTGGCCTTCATGCACGTCATCCGTCTCTAGGCCCACGAGATCAGGCGGCACCCTGCTTGGGAGCCTGCTGTTTCTTAATGGGCTCTCTGACGGCCCATGTACTAAATCCAGGCCGTGAGGGCCTAGGGGATATCTATCCCCCACAAGCCTCCGAGGCTCGAGTTAATTTAGGATTTAATTGACTCGAGGCTCTAACAAGAGTATCATACTGTTCATGAGTTCCACGCCCGAGTTAACAACATACTGTTTCTCATGGTGCACCGCCAGGTGCACCCCATGGGGTAGCCTCCGAGCTTCAAGTTGAATTGAGTATCAATCAGCTTGAAGATCTAAACTTTCGGGTTAGACTTCATGGAATGCAATCCTCAAGCGCCGTGTCAACATGAGGAATAGAAAATCCTCTTATTCGAGTTACCATCTATTCCCAGTTCTCCGAGTTATCGAAAACCGATTCAAGCTTCCTGTTTTCTCGGATTTTTAGGAAAAGAATAATTTTCCCACAAATCCCAGGGTTAACCCAAAGGGAACGAGCAAAGGGTACCGAGGAGTTATCCAAAAAAGACCCCAGAAAACAGGAATCTTCCAAACACGCAACAACCACTGCCCACCCACGCGATAATCGACACGTGGAGGAAGTCGAAACAACGCAGCCTATTGAATCGTTTTCACAGAGATCGAAGCGAGGTGGCTGTACTATAAGAGCGGAGCCATCGCCCGTCCATCCATTACGCCTCCACTGAGCATCCAATCCTTCAAGAAAACCCCAAGAACTCCCCACCCTCTGGCTTTCGACCATGGCCGGAGAAAAGGGCAAGAAGCGCGCTCGCGCTAGCGAGGAAGAGTACGAGGACTCCGACGACGCGCTCTTCGGCGGCGCGTACGACGGGGACTCCTCCTCCGTCGACTCCTCCAGCGAGGAGGAGCCAGCCCCCGAGGAGACGCCGCTGCGGGAGGACGAGTCGGAACCCAACACCGACGACTCCCAAGGCTACAACGCCCAGGAGCGCGCCACGCTCTGGGGCCTCCGTCGCACTGCCTTCCGGGACTCCTTCCAAGGAGGACAGCGAGGAGGAGGACTCCGAGGACGATGACGACGACGACGACGATGCCCCCGGCGGCCATGATGGCTCGAGCGGCCACGGCGGCGACGACGGTGGCCATGACGGCGACAACAGCGGCCACGACGGCGGAGACGAGGCCGACGCTCCGGCCTCCAAGCGCCGGCGTGTCACTGGGCCCCCGGCCGGGCCCTCCACCGGCGTGTAGGCCGCCGCCACCACCACCACCATAGTAGTAGTAGTTAGTAGTAGATTAGGATAATCTCCCCCCTTATATGTAATCCACCTTGATGAACTATATATATTATATAATGAAATCCATCCTATTATCCTTTGCACGTGAAATCTTCCGTGTGTTTGTATCTTTGAAAATCTTGCATCCGAGTCAAATGCACTTTAAATTTTTTGAAGTAAAGACGAAATCGTCATACAACAAAAAAACTCGTACTTCACTTATGCCCAGAATTCAAGCAAAAACTCAACTTGCTAGGTCGAATTGAAAACCCCATTCTCCGAGTAATAGAGAACATGAACCTTTCCTTATGAATACCGACTGAACAACCATTCTTAAGAAATCATCCCGACTGAAATGGACGACTTAATTCCAGTGCAATCCGACTCAAATGTTACCGTGTAGAGATTCGAGTCAATCTTAACGATATTCGCCAATTCCGTCAGTCCTCGCGAACTGTTACTAATGGCGTCAGGGTTATTTTGAGATCTATACCCTGAACCAAAAGTTCTCTTATCCAAGACCTAAACTGCCATTCTTCCCCACTGAAACCGCCGCCATTGTTGTTTGAAATCAAGGTGCCACTGCATCCGCTTCTTCTCGAATCTTCAACTAAAAGACATCCACCTCCATGGCTCCCAAGAAGAAAACTTTGAGCGAGCGCGAAAACACCACTGAGGGCCTGCCGCACAACGAGAACTGGCAGCTGCCTTCGCCATACTTAGCTTACCGCCCATCCACGGTCACTGAGCCCATGCTATAATCACTAGTGGATATGGGCGTCCTGCCTCCAAAGGAAGTGGCGAACTGGAGGGTGTGCGAGAAGAAGGATGACGCTGCTCCCAACTGGACACCTACGAGGCAATGGTGTTCATACCGTTCTTCATCCGCGGGTTAGGTCTCCCTGTCTGCTCATTTGTGCGAGGCCTTTTGCAATTCTATGCAATCAATTTGACCCACCTGAACCCCAATTCAATTCTTCAACTTTCAATTTTCATCCACCTTTGCGAGGCGTTTCTTGGAATTGTCCCGCACTTTGGCTTATGGAAGTATCTGTACCACTGCAAAGCCGGTCTGAGAGACGGAGTGCTACAAGTAACTGGAAGGGCCAGCTTTGAGCTGCGGAAGAATCGCAAAGCTGTTTATTTGGATATCCCTCTCCCAGATAACAACAGAGGATGGCACTCCAAGTGGTTTTACATTGAGAATCATGGAAACTCTCTCTCCTAGAGGTCTGGGAGGCAACCTGACAGCAAGCTGCCCAGCTTGAAAGAAGGCCCAACTGTTGAGGAGCAAGCCGAAGTTGATACACTGCTAGAAGAAATAGCCAATCTAAAAGAAAGAGGTCTCACTGCCCATGCTGTGGTTATAGATTTCGTGTATCGCTGCATTCAACCTCTGAAGGATAGGACCTACCCTGCCTATCTGTATGTCGGGGCTAGTGATCCAACAAGAGAGACAGCTTGATCTATGACTGATGATGATGTCAAGGCTAGTGATCCAACTAGAGATGGCTGCTGCCCATGGTGCAGGAAACAATGAAGAACATACATTCATTGTGATACCATGTACAGCCCAGACCACCCAAGAGCTCAGTGTGAGCAACATCGCCAAAGCAGCCCCCGAGCTAACAGCTGCTCCAAGTGGTATGAGGACACGAGCTGCAACTGGTCAAGGGCGCACCAAGGCGAGAGCGACTCGTACCGTGGTGACACGTAGACAGAGGACACATAAGAGGGCAATCAAAGATCTGACAATCTCTCCAGAGTCAGCAGACAAAACTAAGAAATCCAGATATTCCTTCCATACCGCAAAAACTGACGACTCATTATCTGGGGTAAACTGGACAAGCTTAGTTGATGAGGACGAAGAAGAAGAAGAAGAGCAAGCTCAACTGTCTCATCGTGAGAGGCGATCTAAGAAACATCATGATGACACTATATCAGCCCCTTCTGCATCCATACTGCCACCTGAGGAGGATGAAATTGATCTGACGGCAGAAGATATGGATCTGGACCAAATTATCAGAGATACGTGCAAACTCCCCTTCACCATATGCTCTCATGAAGATATAGAGTCATTGTCAACATGTTCTAGGGGAAAACAGACTGAAACCACAATCCCCGAGTAACCACGGAGCTAGGATCAAAGAATTTAGAGTCTAAAAACCCCGCGAGCCCAATACCAGTAGATATTCCTGAGGATGAGACTGCTCATATGAATAAAGCCACTGGAACTGTGCAGGAGGTATCAATGCCATCTGAGAATTGGCAACAGGCATTAACCGGGGCAGCTCCAGATGAGAAACAGCAAGAGCCTACAACTGAGCCATTTCCTGAAGCCGCTATCTCTCAGGAGCACCTAAATGAGATCGATACAGGCGATACTCCTCATCTCTCATCTAAAGCTCATAAGTCGGCCCTAGAGCAAGATACTAAAGAGCCAAAGTATACTGATCAAGTTGAAAGGGGAAAATCAGACTCTAGCCACAACTGAGCCAGGAAGCACCTCACCTCCTCCAATTGAGGCAGGTGATAACAGTCACCAACTAGTACCAGCGCCCCAAGCTCAGGGCTGCTGACAGCTTTCGAGGTAAGCTAATTGTGCACATTCCTTATTGACCTTGCTGATGGCTGAATAACTCGAATGACTCTCTGCAGGCCATGCTGAAGACGCTACAAGGTGGAGTGCAGCAAGCCAGCTTGATCCATGAGAAGATTGCTGCACTATCCAGCATGGAGGTTACCACCTTAAGGTAGCAACTGGCTAACTCTGAGGCCGCACGCAATGCTGAGGCAATAGGTATGTATTTAACCTTTCCCTATACCAATATCTGAGGTCAGTTAATCCGCGTTCTCACTGTCAGCTGCTGCTACTGAGATTGCTCGCCTGAAACAAACGGCTATGACTCGAGAGACAGAGCACCGTAACGCCATTGCTGACAGAGATCAAGCCAGAGACATAGCAGTAGACCTTCGCAGACAGCTGGACATTGAGAAGAAAAACCATGAGGTAAGAATCCCAACTAGCCTATTCTTTGCTTACAGAAGCGTATGAACTGTATCATTCCATAGGAGAAGATGCGCCAAAGAAATGACGAGTATCAGCAGCTGCAAAAATCGCGAGACGGCTTTCAGAAGTCGTTCTGTGAGACTGCCAGTTCCTTGGAGTCCTTGAGGAATAGCCACTCCTTAACACGCCAAGCGCTTAAGGACAAAGAAACTGAACTGGCTGAATCTCGAAGCGCCCATGAGAAAATGAAAAAGGTACTAGCCTCTACGGGGTCTGCACTTAAAGAATCCCAAGACCAGCTGTTCATCAGGCTCAAGTATTAGAGGTCTTGAAAAAGAAATATGAGACCAGCAAGAGAAACTGCAACAAGCTGAAAGACACATTTGAGAAGGCAAAAGAAGCTGCCTTGACTGCGAATACTACCTTGATCAAGATCCTGGACGTCTGTGTGCCAGAAAAAACTGCACCTCATCCTCTGGGTGATCGAAGAACAACTTTCATGGATGATATGAAATCCAAGATTTCTGGATGAGTAAAAACCATTCTTACTCGCGCCCTTATGGTCATCAAGAGTTCACAACCTGAGATTGACTTGGCAGGTTTACCAGCAAAGATAGTAAACGAGAACCAGGGTGTTGAGCATGAAGATGAGGCCCGCATGATTGCTGAATTCCTTGTAGGTGACAAGGAGTAAACAATGATCCCCCATGTAACATGATGAACTAAATGCTGTGCGTACATGTTTTGGCATCTTGTGTCGGTAAACTTGACTATTTATTCTGCAAAACCGAGTTAACTTAAAGAATGAATCAAAATATTCCATACGTACCTGAGAGTCATTCCTGTGCAGAGAAAATAGGCGACGCTATCACGACCTGAGTTTGAACCGAATATAAGAAAAGCAAGATATAACAGAATAAAAAACACGAATGTTGTAAGATAGAGTATTATGATGAAGCAAAGACATGCAGTAACGAGCTGTAGGTCGTCAAAACCTAGGCCGTTCTGTCTTTGTTCGGTCGGGGCCTTGAATGCTCCCCAATTATGAGGTCCTGCAAAGGTATGTAGCACCGTGCTGTCGGTCATCTGACCTAGGCCGATTGCCTTTGTTTTGTTGGGGCTTTGAGTACTCCCCTATTATGAGTTCGAACGAGAGCATGTAACACCGTGTTGTCAGTCAGCTGACCTAGGCCGATTGCTCTCGTGGTTGGGGCCGGAAATATCCCCGTCAAGAGTAAGAGTGGGCATGTAGCACCGTATTGTCGGTCGACTGACCTAGGTCGATTGCCCGTACACAACGAGTGAATATCACGAGTAAAAAGTAGGGAAGAGAACACAGAATACTTTATCTCAAGAGTTCATTTATTTATAGAACATGAATGAGGATAGAGTACATAGGGTGATACTGACTACTAACTCTAGAAGTCACTGAAAAAGAGGCTATGCGTAGAATCTGCGCAGATGCTCTATATTCTAGGAGTTCCCCCGACTGGTGTCCCATCCGTTTGAGACAGACGATATCACCCTGGACGAGTAACTTCTGTCACGATGTATGGGCCATCCCAAGGAGGAGATAACTTATGCTGTCCCGCAGTTTTGAGCACCCTGCGTAGCACCAGGTCCCCGATTGAGAAGGAATGATGCCTCGTATATCGATCATGATAACGACGTAAAGTCTGCTGATATCGAGCCGACTGAATAACAGAGTTAAGACGCTCCTCCTCGAGTAGGTCGATCTCCTCGAGTCGGGTTGCTTCAGCCTTAGCAATGCTATTAAAAACCAGACGTGGGGCTTCAAACTTTAGATCAGCAGGCAAAACTGCCTCTGATCCATACACCATGAAGAAGGGCGTGTTCCCTGCGAGGGCTTTGCTAGGTTGCGTTCGAAGGCTCCAGACCACATACGGCAATTCGCGTATCCACTTCCCGGCCAGCTTCTTATCCTTATCAAAGATCTTTTTCTTAAGTGCATCCAGTATCATGCCATTGGCCCGCTAGACCTGTCCATTAGCTCTGGGGTGAGCCGCCGAGACATACTTGACACGGATGGACCTTTGTTCACAGAAATCAAAGAATTCGGAGCCTGTGAAGTTAGACCCCAGGTCTGTGATAATGGAATTCATGATTCCAAAGCGAAAGATGATGTCTTGGATAAACTCCACCACTTTAGCAGATGTTAACGACGCGATGGGTTTGAACTCGATCGATTTAGTGAACTTGTCGACGGCCACCAGCACATGAGTGTATCCACCTTGAGCTTTTTTGAAAGGACCAATCATATCCAGACCCCAGTAGGCTAAAGGCCATGAGACCGGTATATTCTGCAACTGCTGTGCTGGAAGGTGATGCTGCTTGGCGAGGAATTGACAAGCCTCGCAGTGCTGCACCAACTCGGTAGCGTCCTTCTTCACCGCAGGCCAATAGAAGCCGGCCCTGAACGCCTACCCGACCAGTATGCGTGAAGCAGCATGAATTCCACAGACTCCAGCGTGTATCTCTTTTAGCAAACTCTGCCCTGATCAGGTGCTTAGGCATTTCAGCAAAACTCCTGAGGCAGCACGTTTGTATAACTCATTATTAATCAGAGTAAAGCTGGAAGACCGTCTCGCTATTCGCTCGGCTTCTGCTTTATCCTCTGGAATTTCTTCATTCAGAATGTACTTGATGATGGGGACCCTCCAGTTAGTCGGTGCATCCAGAGTTAAGATATGCCGGTCTGGAGGTATGCTCAGCTCGTCTAGCTGAACAGAAGGATGATGAAGCTCTTGGACTGCCGGAGGGTACCTTGGCACGTGACGAGCCCAGCTTGGACAGGATGTCAGCGTCTACGTTGCGATCCCGATCCACATGAATGTACTCAAGGCCCTGAAATCTGCCTTCCAGTTTGCGGACTGCCTCGCAATATTTGTCCATACTTTATGTGGAGCGATCCCACTCCTTGTTGACCTGATTAATGACCACCAAGGAATCTCTGTAGGCCATTAGACCTGGATCCCGAGTGATATGGCGATGCGCAGACCGTGAAGGAGGGCCTCGTATTCAGCTGCGTTGTTGGAAACCGGGAAGAGATTCTGTAATACACACTTGAGTTTTTCCCCTACTGGCGAGGTGAAGACGACGCCAGCACCAGCTCCTTCCAACTTCAACGAGCCGTCGAAATACATCTTCCAAACTTCCATGACTTCTGGCCTCCCAGGCACTTGATGCTCAGTCCACTTAGAGACAAAATCGACTAGTGCTTGAGTCTTAATTGCAGTACGAGGACGGAATTCAATGTCATGAGCTCCCAGTTCGTAAGCCCACTTGGCGATATGCCATGTGGCCTCTCGATTGCGCAAGACCTCTCCGATTGGAAACTCCATAACCACTATGATTTTATGTTCCTCAAAGTAATGGCGCAGTTTGCGTGCGGTAATGAGAACTGCATATAATAACTTCTGTACTTGAAGATACCTGATTTTGGAGGGACTGAGGACCTCGCTGATGAAGTAGACCGGATGTTGCCTGGGTACCGTGTGCTGTCCATCCGGTCGCTCGACCACCAACGCGGTACTGATCACTTGAGTCGTACAGGAGATGTAGAGGAGCAGATCTTCCGCTGGTGAGTCGGCAGTGGCACGATTGGGAGATTTGAGTACGGGAGGCGACGTTAGGAACTTTTTCAAAGCGTCCAACGCTTCCTGAGCCTCTGCGGTCCACTGAAACCTGTCGACCTTTTTGAGGAGCTTGTAGAAGGGCATGCCACGTTCACCGAGCCGTGATATGAATCGGCTCAAGGCTGCCATGCACCCAGTCAGCCTCTGGGCATCTTTCTGCGATCTGGGAGGGTGCATGCGCAGAATAGCCTTGATCTTCTCGGGGTTGGCTTCGATTCCTCTGTTGCTGATGACAAAACCGAGTAATTGACCTGCGGGAACGCCGAAGACGCACTTGGTGGGGTTGAGCTTCCACCGGAATTTCCTCAGGCTGTTGAACACCTGGTGCAGATCATCGATGAAATCTTCTTTGTTCTTGGTCTTGATTACGATGTCATCAACGTAAGCCTCGACACGTTCGCCCCAGTGATCGGCGAGGCAAGTTTGGATTGCCCTTTGGTACGTTGCTCCCGCGTTCTTCAACCCGAAGGACATTGAGGTATAACAGTAGGCACCGAAAGGCGTGATGAACGATGTCTTCTCCTGATCTTCGGTTGCTAGGCTGATCTGATGATAGCCTGAGTAACAATCGAGGAAGGAGAGCAAAGCGCAGCCGGCCGTAGAGTCAACGACCTGGTCAATGCGAGGCAACCCGAACGGGTCCTTAGGGCAGTGCTTATTGAGATCAGTATAATCAACACACATCCGCCAGTCTTTTTTATTCTTCTTGAGAACGAGTATAGGATTTGCAAGCCACTTGGGATGCATGACCTCTCTAATAAAGCCAGTAGCCTTCAGCTGGGTTAACTCTGCCCTAATGGCCTCTCGCTTTTCTGGAGTGAATCGTCGCAGCCTCTGCTTGATGCGTTTGGCATTGCGGAACACTTTGAGTTGGTGCTCGGCCGATTCCCTCGGGACCCCAGGCATATCTGCTGGCTTCCATGCAAACATGTAGCGGTTGGCCCTCAGGAACTGGACCAGCGCGTCTTCCTATTTGGAAGAAAGAAGAGCGTTGATGGCGGTCGTCTTGGTCGCGTCCGAGGGGTCGAGACTTATCTCTTTCGTCGGGATGGCTGGTTGAATTGCTGCGCTAGAGGCCGCCTCTTGAGTCAGAATCTGGAGGTTTTCCTGCGACATGCCGGCTTCATCCGCCTCGAGCTTCTTCTGTGCCGCCACGTGATTCTGCTCGAGGGCCATTTGCATGGGCCTCTTGCACGCACTCCGAGGCTCCCTTGAAGTCAGCGCGTATGGAGAGAGTACCACCTGGGGCTGGCATCTTGAGGACGAGGTATGGGTAATGCGGGATAGCCATGAACTTGGCTAGCCCGGGACGCCCGATGATGGCGTTGTAGATGCAATTGAAGGACGGAACTTCAAACCACAACGTCTCAATGCGAAAGTTCTCTGCCGTGCCAAAAGCGACCGGCAGATAGATGTGTCCGAGAGGGTATTCGCCTACGCCCGGAACAATTTCGAAGAACGGAGTATCCGATTTCTTAAGTTCGCTGAGCGGGATCCCCATCTCTTGCAGAGCCCTGGGGAACACCACATTGATGCTGGCCCCTCCGTCGATCAGAACCTTCCTGAGTCGGGTGTCGCCGACTATGGGGGTTACGAGCAATGGGTACTTACCTGGCTCATCGAAGTTGAGCCACTGATCCGCCCGACTGAATGAGATCGGCTCGTGGGACCAATCGTATGGTTGCGGCGGCTCTGAGGTGGCCGCATTGATCCGCCGATCCTCCAGCTTCTGCTGACGCTTGCTCGGGTACACTCCATGCCCTCCTAGGATGAAGTTGACCTCCTTGTTGACGTCAGGGAAGCGTTAATTACTGCCTCCAGCCGGCCGCTGCGGCGGCTGGTTCCGTGGTGGAGGAGGCGGCGGAGGAGCTTGCGCCATCGGGAACTGGCAGCGTGTCAGCATGGCTTTGAAGTCACGACAGTGTTTGAGAGTATGGCGCATATCCTTATGCGCAGGGCATGGCTCGTCGAGGAGTTGATCAAGGGTTCGAGCCTGGGCTGGAGGCGGGCCGCGTGGTCGTACCGGAGCTGGAGCCATGGCACGGACCTCCTCCCGAGGCTTCTTGTCCCAGCGACAATCTTGCCGCTGGGGTTCTTCGTGCCTTTCCTGCTTGCCCTTGCCCCGGTCGTCTTGCCGGGGGCGAACGAGGTCGCGAGCTCGTTCGTCCGCCGTGATGTAGCGGTCTGCTTCCTGGAAAAGACGCTCCGAGGTGGTGGGCGCCCTTTCTAGTATGTGCTTGATGAAGATCTGATCGTTGGAGCCCTGGAGGAAGTCGTCAATCACTGTATCCTCAGATACTTCAGGGATGCGGTTTCTGAGAGCTTGGAACCGCTTGAGGTATGATCGCAGGCTTTCCGAATCCTTGCGCCTGATAGTTTTGAGGTCCCACCGTTGCGCCTGATAGTTTTGAGGTCCCACCGTTGCGCCGGCTTGTCGGAGAGTGACTAGAAGTTGGCGATGAATAGACGACGGAAGTCGCCCTAATCCTCAATGCTGCCGCGCTTGAGGTGGCGAAGCCATTGAAGCGCGTCCTGCCCCAACTTGATTGGGACATAGGCCGTCATGAGATCTTTCGAGGCATTAGCCGCGGATCCATCTTCGTCTCAAATTTTTCAATGTTTGAGATTTTGAAGTTGGGTGGCCACTCGACATCTTGAATTCTCCGGCCGAAGGCTGCTATAGCAGCTTTGGCGGTGCCAGCTGGGTTACCGCGGTCCTCCACTGGGCGGCGAGGCCGGAACTGAGGTCGATGATCCCGCTCAGATCTAATTCGGGGGGCGGAGCTATTCACGGAGACAGCCCCCGAGTGACCCTTAGCGGCTGGAGCGCGCTGCGGGGGGCCGTAGTCTCGGTCGTAGTTTGCGCGCCGGTCTATCTCGAGCTGGTGTCTGTGAGCGCGCGCCTGCTCGATACTGAGGCGGGCGTCGCGGTTGCCGTTGATGACCTGTCGTGCGTCGGCAACCTCTTGCTGTCTGGGCACAAGATGGTCTGCTGCCCGAGCGAGAACGGTCTTGATGGCCAGCCCATCTTCGTTGTTGGGGAGGAGCTCGCAGAGCTTGATCAGCGCCCCTCCGGCTTGACTCGGAGTCTCCATGACTCCCTCGAACTCCTTCAGAAGATTGCGTCCGGGGAGCGCCGCCAGCCGCTGTCGCTTGGCTTGAGCAGCCTGCCAATTGCGACGCCGCTGCCGCGTCTGGTTCCTGTGTCGGTGGCGCTACACCTCCTGCTCATCCTCGCTCTCCCGAGTTACCTCGTCTATTGAGACAGGCAGCGTTGGATCCTTGTTACCCAAGATGTAACGGCGCCGGATGTTACGGATGCGGTTCGCCCTCTCCCCCCTGTGGCGATCTTGCGAGGTTTCGGCGAGGACGGGTTGCTCATCGTCCGAGATCACTTCGTCGATCTCGTTCGGTGCACCGCTGATCACAAAGAGCTCAAGGAAGCAGAGAGTGCAGCCGAAAAACGATCCCTGGGACCTGCTGGTGGTCGTGGCTGCCACACCCATGCTGGCGTTTGAGGCAGGGACCGTGGATTCCGTGGTCATCGCGGCTGTCGCGACATGTTCAGAGACCGTATGAGTATCGATGCTGTAGATCATATGAGGGTGCCCCGCATCACGAGCCCTCTCAGTGTTCACCAGACGACGGCGAGCCTCGCTAGTCGGTGAGGTGCTCCGGCAAACGGATCTTCCCGCCGGCGTGGGATCGATGACGAGCCGTAGGCGATGACCCGCCGGCGGCGCGTCGAGCCCACTGTAGATGCGATCGTCTGGAAGAGGCACGGACTGTCTTGAGTCGGGCGCCCCCCGTGCACCCTCGTCGTTGTTGAGGGGAGCCGAGGCACGGGAGAGAAGCCCCTGGTATGTGGTAGCAGAGTTGCGGAGACCGAACGGGGTAGAGGGAACGACGGGCTCCACTCGAGTCTTCTTTCGGCCTTGGGCAGGTGAGGTCGGCCGGTCTCGCTTTGATGCTGGCAGAGGCGGCGGGACCCATAGTGGACGTGGGACCCAGGAATGAGTATCTACGGGAAGTCACCTCAGGCCCTGTGGGGCACTGCCTGAGGCGCGGGTCCGCCGCGGATCTCGTGAGGGGTTCCCTAAGGAACCTGGTCTTGGTCCCCGACTAATCCGAGTCCAAGCTTGAGTCGGGGAGGTTAGAGCGCCGTGCGACGGGTCGGGGCCGAAGCGGTGGTCGTCGCAGGTTCTGCTCGGGCTGGCGTGGTCGATGTAGATCCAACCCTGAAGGAGACCCTGCGGACGGTTCCCGCTCCCGAGTCACGATGACCACGGGGAGCCCGATCTGACTCAGCACGACGTGGAAGCGGATTTTGGCGAGGGACCGGCGCCTCGTGCCGACGTGCTGGAGCTTGGCGCGGAGTTGGTGGATGCTGACGAGGTGCTGGCCCCTGGCGGCGATCCGATGGTGTAGGCCGCTCTGGAGTGGTCGACGGCTGCACGACGATGCGTGGTCGCACCGGCGTGCTGCGAAGCTGGTGGAGGTCGCCGCTCCGATCGGCGATGAAGGTGATTGATCCGAACTGGATCATGTCGCCTGGGGTGAAGCCGTTGACGAGACGATTGGCCATGGAGCTAGCTGATGCCGATTTCGCAGACCCCTACCTGGCGCGCCCACTGTCGGCGTTTGATACCGGGAATGCACCACGGGGTGTGTCACGTGATGCTTTTGGGGTGGCGAGATCGGCGTAGCTCGATGGTTCACGTAGAGATGCGACAAAACACAAGGATTTGGCGACAACACAGGTTCGGGCCGCAATATGCGTAATACCCTACGTCCTGTCTGCGGCGAGTTGTATTGATCTGAGTTCTCGAGGTTACAACGAGGGTTCGGAGGCTTGGTAGCTGGTGTGCGATGAGATGATTGATGATCTACGTAGGGGTCCCTTACCCGCCTTATATAGCCTTGGCAAGGCTTGGGTTACAAGTCAGTTACGAGTCCTACTCTGTTTGGAAGCCTAAAAGAGTACACAGAATCTACGATTACATGTTTCCTTCCTTGAGTCCTGCTGCTCCCGTAATCTAGAGTCCGAACCATACTTCATCTCGTCTTTCCCGAAATCGTAGTACTTTGCCTTGGCCTTCATGCACGTCATCCGTCTCCGGGCCCACGAGATCAGGCGGCACCCTGCTTGGGAGCCTGCTGTCTCTTAATGGGCCCTCCGACGGCCCATGTACTGAATCCAGGCCGTGAGGGCCTAGGGGATATCTATCCCGCACAGCAGCTCAATCAAGTAGATGAGCGCATTCAGGTCATCCAGCAGACCTAGGACAAACAGTACAACCGCCTCCTAAAAATAGAAGCGGCGGCTCAGCGCACCTTCGATGAGTCCCAACGATTCTTCTAGTACTACGGGTACTACCCCGAGTAGCTTCGTTGAAGCTTGGGGAGGACCTAAATCGACAGCTGGGTACGTATGACAGTCCCGCGATTTCTGCACCACCCATGTATCTTTGCTTTGAGAGTTTGCTAGTTTGATTCAGTTTGCTTAATTTAGTTTAATTCAGTATATATAAAAAAAAAACTTCCATGATTTAATGATAATTTTGCTTGTTAGCTTCATTTTGGAAATGATGAATAGTTGCTCTATCAAGTGAGTGATTTAATTCTTGCATGTGACTTATGCTTAGCTTAGCTTTGAGTTTGTGGATAAGAGAAGTAAACCAAGATTCTATCTTGTGGTTGCCATTTGTGATAACAAGTCTAAGTTGTTGTGAGATGAATGATATGACTGTATATGGGATAATTATTTCACGCTCTTAGTAAGATGAACATATCAGATTTTTATTTTAAAAATAACAAAATATAGCTCCCTTTGGTCAAAAATACCTACCAGAGCTAAAAATGCTTCAATTAGTTAAACTGCTACAAAGAGCTCTTTAGTGATATTTTGAGCTTTGTCAAATTTTGAGTCTCTTTGAATAGAAATATCACCTTCTGTTGATAGCTAGAGTACAAAAACAAAAAAAATGCAAGTGATCAATTCCGGACTTTGCATCCACCAATATGTCTCTAAATACTTCTCATAATCCCAAGCCTTTAAATCTCAAGGAATAGGGGTATGGAGCCAAAAAGAAAAGCATGGCAAAAAGAAAAATGTATACAAAAGCATGGCAAAATGAAAAGCATGTAAGTTCAAGCATGGCAAAAATAAATAAAAGCTCCATATCCACTCCAAATCAACAAAAGGCTAAAAGAAATGAATACCAAGAGGAGGCATACAAAGCACCACCACTCATACTCCAATGATCAATTAGAAGAAGTGATAGAATATACTCTTTGGTCCAATCTTTGGCTTAGCAAAATAAATATTCTAAGTGTGCCACATTCTCCCTACCTAAAGCTCCACAAAGGCCATAGTGTAGGAAAGTATTGGCCGAATCTTGGCCCTTGGAGAGGAAACACATTTGAGCGTCTGAGAGCACTTTGGGGGAGCTACTTTTGTTTTGAAAATCTTGAAAACTCCTGAGAAAGACATCCAAAAAAGAGTAAGTTAGAAGAACTCCTATACAATGGTCGTTCCATCCCTCAACTACCCAAGGCAAGATAAACAAATAGATGCACTACAGGTAGTACACAAGGTGGGCTTCAATTATTTCACTACTCGAAACAAAAGCATGAGTATTGAGTCATATATAAGAATTTCTCTTCATCTTCGATATTGCAGCAACTCCTGATCCACTTTCAGTTTTAGCTTTGTTCGAGGACGAGCAAAAGTTTAAATTTGGGGGGGGGGGTTGACGGTCGTAATCTCACGATATCTACCGTCAATTACCAACCAAATGGAGCTATGCAAGTGAATAAATATGGACTAACCCTTCTACTAATGAGTTCCACTAGTTTTGTATGAATATTTGGATGCAGGTACCAAAATGCACATAAAACAGTTGAAAACATGCCAAGGATCAAAGATGGAGACTACTGGCCGAAGTGGCCAGACCGGCCGACCCACCCCTAGGTCGGTCGACCAGGGCCAGGCCGAGCCTGACTCAGCCAGGTCGGCGGACCAGGGGGCTGGCCGCCCGACCCACTGACAGGGTCGGCCGACCCTGAGCCAGGTCGGCCAGCCTCCCAAGTGAGCCACTTGCCACTTCATCGATCCACATCACGAAGAAACACAAGTGCACTCAAATCCAACCGCAAGACCAAGCATCCAATATATCCAAAGGCCAAAAATGCACCAAGTCATGGATCCACAACGTCAATAATCCGAGGGAAGAGCAAAATGGCCAATGCAAGGCTGACACGTGGTCGCCCGACCTCCTACAAGGTCGGCCGACCTACCTTCGGAGGCATTTTTCACGTGCAACAACCGTCCTAACTGCCAACCGCCATGGGGACACAAGATCAAGTTGTTAGAGTGCAAAGGCGGTGGATCGGGTGGTCGTCCGACCTCAGGGTAGGTCGGCCGACCTCCCCCCTATGTCGGCCGACCACCGACCTCGGCCTTCCACCGACCTAAGCCTCCTACAAATACCCCCCTCACATATGGGACTATAAATAGGCCTTTAGAGCTCATTTGTAAAGGTGTGGAGAAGTTGAGAGCTATATTCTACCTTAGGGAGTTAGAGTGAGTCGAGCTTTGCCTCGGAGTTCTCAGAGATTCTTCTGAGTCTGCGGTAAAAGCTCTTGTATCTTTTGTACTCATATCTTCAATATAATTCAGTTATATTTTACTTTATTTCTATCTCTGACAAGTGTGGTGTACCCTTTATTTTGCATACTTGCTAGGTTTAGACTTGTGGTTATCTTAGTCAGTCAAGTCCCGTTATTCTTGCCGGTGCTATAATCCAACCTGTACGCCAGGCTCTGGTTAGGTCCTCTCCTCTGATCAAGAACGATCTATTGTTATTCAAGCTTTGCTTGAGTACGTTTATAGCGTGCCATCCTACCCACGCAGATTTGCATGGTAGCCCCATTCGGTGACATCGTGTGGTGTGCCTGTGTAGTCCAGGCCCGTTCGTTCGGTAGGCCCGTAGGCGTTAGCCGGGTCTTCTTCGGTGGTCTACAATCTACCCCCTGACCCCTCGAGGCACTAGAATTTCGCTCGATGCGAGATCCTGACTTGCTACTTGAGTTTCTTAGTTAACCACGACATAGTCTTTGCAGCTGAATAGAATAGAGTTTGGGAATTTTATCTCACTCGTTGTTCTCCCAGGCAACTATACCTTTCTACGTGTATCTTAGGTAGTTTCATTTACTTCTTTCCACGATACACCTATCCGTTTACCAGACTTACCCCTGTCTAGTGACTAGCTAGTATATTTATTTAAGTACGGATTATTTGATTTGAGTTTATTCAAATGTAGTCTCTCGCCTGTCGCTTCCCTGTGGATAAAAATACGATACTCGGAATACTCTGGGTGAAAGGCTACAGCGGTCTCCGTGCGCTTTCGGAGTAAAATCTTATAAGGCTAAGAGACGCCAACACTCATACATTACCACCGAGTGTGGCATCCACGCGTGACCGCTGCATGGACAACGTAGGGTGGGCCTTTGCATCTTCTCTCAAAGCCTGACTTTCCACCAGTACTGGGGATTGTCGAGAGAAAGGTAGATCCCCAAACCGAATGTAAGTGTGGTGGGCATGAAAGCCTCAAGCATACCCACCACCCTTAAAGAGCTTTTACTTATACAGCATAAATGCAGGGTGTACTACTATTCGCAAATCCCAATAGCATTCCACCAGTACTGGGGTCTGCTATGGCCGAAGAGTTGCTCCGCAAAGCGCTGAATATGCATATGAGTTCTATCTAGGTCAGAATGTCAGCGATGTCACCTGTATATCACTAACATCCTTAATACGGGCCTATCGCATGCTCTCATTTTTGAATTACTTGAAAGGATTTTCGAAAATATTTTTGAAAACCAAAACTTGATGTAACTGTTGTCTGTGTATGATCGGCTCTGATACCAGCTGTAGCGGAATTGACTGCTTAACCCAGATTAAGCACACCTACCTCTTTTGGCTCACAGTGCACCTAAGCTGGACTAAACCCGGTACTCTGTCGAGTGGCCTTCGGCCCTCGATAGCTCCAATTCCCAGAGGAACCGACATCACACATACTGACCCTCGATGGAGCCACAACAATTACATCATCACAGGTAGTTGAAGAGGATAATAATTAAGAATAGTTTACAAACCAGTTCGAATCAAATAGAGTTCCAACATAGTACCATAACACAACTGAGTGCAAAAATATCTCGCAGCGGAATTAAAGTTCATAGCTCCAAGTTCTTAGTGACGCAAAAGACTGCAACGATGGAACCACATCGAGCCCACCGATGTCGCTTCCATGCCAACCATGATGATTACTCCTGATGATAACATGCCCCTCCTCCGACACAAGTGCAGAACATGAACTCCATACCTGTAACTCAAAAGTGGGGGCAAACCCTGAGTACTAATTACACAGTACGACTTAATGGATAGGCTTATGGCTGACGCGAAGCTTGCTTACTAATCATGTGGGTCTTTAGCCGTTGATTTTTAAACAAAAGCATGTTACATGAGATAGCGGGATTTAACAACCGCTATCCACCATCATATTAGGAATTTCATCATGAATGTAAGTAATCTTTGCATGAAAGTAAAGCATGTATACATCCAAGCATATAATTATTCAAACCTTGAATCCATGATACAGCATATTCAAGTGGATTACTACATTGTCCGGCAGTGATACTGGCATTCTCACACCTGGTGAGCATCAGCGATTCGCATTGATTTCTAATTCCCGGGAATAACTAGAAACACCAGGTGACATATGCTTACTAACCCCCGGCGTTCTCACATATGTCCCCCACCTCAATCTGACCCGTCCCAAAGGCCAAAACGCCCCCACCTAACCCCCGAGGATAGCCGCCTTAGGAGCGTTACCACGGCGCACCGGGTCAGCCCTCCCTCGACTACAAGCGCCCCCCGAGTCCATCGGTCCCCTATCAGTGGATGGGCAGCATCTTGAACAGTGGGACGGCCCAGGAAAGGCTTTCACCAGTCCCATGGCCTGTTATGCCGATCCCAAGCGAACAACGGCCAGCCTTATGCGACTCGGGCGGAGTCCAATAAGCAGCAACATCATGGAAATAATACTGAAATAAATCTCTGCCCGGTCTCCTTTCAAACATAACATAATAATAACTTCAATTTAAATCTTTGCCATAATGAAAGTAGAACCTACGAGACAAGTACAATCACTCGTGTCTACTCGTATCTAGCCATTCTAGGCACTCGCACCTACGAACTCTATGTATAGGTGCTAGGGTCAGGGCGGCCGGGATGTCTAATGCAGTTTGGTTTCAATCAACCCTAATACATATGCGTAAACCATAACCAATTGTTAGCTGGGAATAGTATGATCCTTCCTACCTTCTTCGTTAGGGTCAGCGGGTGCCTCGGGTGCAAAGTCAAGTGCGCCCTGCGGGTTCTCTTCCTGCGGCTGTCCTTCTCGCTCCTGGTCGTCCGGTTCCTCGATTAGGGGCAGCTCCGGTGTCACTCCTTCGCTCCCGGTGTCTATATGCATGACAATATGTGTAATGAGTGCAAAAAAATACAATGCTGTTGTAAGATGCATTAGAAATGCAATCCATGATGAGCAGTATGGCATAATAGACACAATTGTTCCTCTTTTTAAATTTACCTCGCAAGAAAAGAAAACCTACAACTTTAATTAAGAAATCGTACAACCCATCACTTAAAGCTAATGCAACTGAACTTGCATAATATATCAGACTCTTTCAACAAGCATCAAAGCTTAACAAGTAACCATTGTACTCATAAAACAATTATACATAGGTTCATCTATTTATGCAATTAAAGTTCTTATGACAAGTTCATACTGTTACATGGTCCCAAATGAGTTCCAATAATTATGACAAGCAGATCATTATTGTGCTAGACCACTGTCAAATTTTCAGCTCCAGAAAAGTTATATTTATTTTATTAAAATTCCAGCAAGATATCAGCCTATTAACTTTCTAGATTTTTCATAAATTGTAGGAATGGCATTTTGACCTGCAATTTATCCAGTGATCATGATTTGACATAGACAGCATGTACAAAACTTTGCAAGTGAAATATCTCTAGTTTGACAGGTCATCTAATTTCCACCTATTTAATTTATGCAATTTAAGATATGCATATGAACAGTGCTAACAAACCTTTCAAAAGTACTTTTTAGACTCCCTATCATACCAGTAGCATACCAAATTTTCTATAGAATTTTCCTTGCATTTTAACATCACTTTTTCTAATTATCAAGTCTAGCAAGTAGTATTTTGTCATTTTCAAATCATCATCCAAAACTAACATGCACAGCTTCATATTTTACCAAGGAGTTATTTATGCTAACCAAAGCTTAGAAAAAATACCAGAGAGCTACTTTGAGACCATTTCATATAGCCCTCATTTCTTAAATTGATTTAATGCACAAATGATACCCATAATTGTAAAACAGTGAGCAAATGAGCAATGCTAGGGCTACAAAAATTCACATACTGTCAAAATACCCTAATCATGCTGCTGTCCAAGTTTCATGACCTTTGGTAGCCATTTAGCCTATCTTTTCCTATTTACTTGGTTTAATATGCACACACAATAGTAAGGGCAAAACTGTACATGCACATCTCCACATCATACCCACTACGTAGAGCATTTTATAAGGAGTCCATAGCCACTGAGTTTGTCCATTTTGGATTTTTATTCGATTTATTAAAGTTTTAGCTGAAATAAACCAAAATAAATGGAAAATACTCAGATCCAGGGACTAGTTCGCGATTATTTCAAATCTACGGGGGCTAGCATGCAAGATTTCTAAGACTCAATGAACAGCGCCTGTAAAAAGAGGAAAGCCAAGGGGGTAACAATAAAAGGTAAGGCAAGGTATTCATCGGATCTCCCTAACAACACATGATCTGTAGATAAAACTCTAAGAACAGATCTAATCTATACTTTGAACCTTGCGATACGCTAAGCTGATAAAGAGTCGGCAGCGCGAGAGCATGCACCACAACAGGTATTGGCATAACAGCAAGTTGTGCATGAGCCGACGTGCAAGCATAACGGCTCGTACACGTGATGAGTCTCATGCCAAGCTATGCTTGATATGAGATTCATCGAGATAACTAATGGATCTCGCGCTAAGCAAAGCCTATCGCGAGATTCATCGTGGTAACCAGCAAATCGTGCCATAAAAAACGCTTCAGTACACGATTTGCCAGGCGACTAACGTCATAATGCCTATAACGAACTAAATTGTTAAGGCAGCATGATGATTACCTGAAACTCTAGTCGCTAGAGGTGGCGATGCGCCGAGGGGATGTGGAGACAGCCGCTGCTCGATGAACGTATGTCGTCAACTTTATTTCGATAGTAAGGGTACATATTTATAGTCCGTGGACTAGGGCAACAAGCCTGCCCTTCCGTAATTAAGCTATAAACCCTAACCGACCTATACTAGACTCTTTAATCTACGATACAAGGCCCAATGGCCTATTTTACCATCCGCTGTTGCTTCCATGTACAGCTTTTCTTTAGCCCAAAGCCGATCTTGGCCCATTAACAGGAGCGGCCAAATTCCGTTGTCAACACATGCCCCCTGGTATTGGCAAATAAAGATTTATTTATTTCAAAACCAGACAAGTGGAAATCCTGGCCATGCACGTCCCATCGATCTGAACCGCAACACGGTCTTCCATGACAACCGCCATGATGACTTGCGTGACCCCTTGGCTTCCCGTACGGCGCCCCTTCGCCTTCCATCGCCTCACGCTTAATAAAAGGCAGGGCCCCCCTGTTTCTCTCAAATCGGCATCCACTCTTCCCCTTCCTTCAGCCAACAGAGCCAAGAAAACCCTCTTTTTAGCCATGTCTTCCTCTAGCAGCAACCACCCACCATTGCCGCATCTTCTCCCTCTGTGACCGGGCAGCGAGCTCCTACTCCACCATCTTCTCCCTCCGTCGCCTCTGCTCCAGGCGCAGCAGCCGATGCACCAGCACCGCTGCCGCCCTGCCTGGCCATACCGCTAGGTTTTGCTCCACTGCCAATAGCAGGAGCCGACCAGGCTCCTCCGGCCATCCAAGCAGCCGATGAAGAGCAGTCCCCAAACCACTCCACCAAAGTCGCTTGGCTAAAGGCCTAGAGCGAGGACATTCCGTCCCCTCCGCGCGGCGTGATCAACCTCGGCTGCACCGAGGACCCAGAGGACACAGTCGCCTCCCCTCCATGGGTCCCTCGTCCGAACCATGACTCGCCCGAGCGTCCCACCAAGAGAAGGCGCCTGGGGACGCCGCCCTCCGACGACGAAGTAGAGGGCAATGAGGAGGATGAGGAGGATGACGGTGATGAGGAGGACGATGCCGACGAGCCGAAGGACACCTCCGACGAAGCCGAGCCAGAGGAGCTGGACGAGGATGAAGACCTCGCGGCTCAATATGAGGAGGGCTCGTCCGATCTCGCTCCAACTGAGAGCGAGGACGCCGGCGACGAGGATGACAATGGTGCAGGCGAAAGAGCCGATGAGGACTTGGCCAGTGGCAGTGATGCTTAGAGCATCTCATCTTAGTAGCAGTTAGGATTAACTTAGGTCGTAGGAGTTTAGCCGTTGCATCGGCTCTTCTGTAAGATAATCCTTAGCTTTTGGGGTCAACAGCCATAGTATCGGCTTAAGAACATATTTTGCTATGTAAATTAATGGAATTCCCCTTTCTGAACTTCTGTCCCTTTTCATTTTCTTGCCGATTTCCCATTGTATGAAAATCGGCTCAGCAGCACCACGCTGATTCGAGAAGTTCCACAATTGGCTGCGACAAGCCGATTCACTCACTTAGCCGATTTCTAGTAAACAATCGGCTCACTGGTCAACATCGAATCGGCTCTATCTCATTGACTTAGTCAAACATAATGCGACAAGCCGATAAACCAGAGGACGCTAGTCAGCGCCTCATAAAGGCATACATACCGAACCAGAACTCGTCTTCTTTCCCCCTGCCGCTGACAAACACTTTTCCACCACCTCTTGCTTCAAGCGACTTGCGAGAATGGCGGCGTCAAGCAGCACAACAGAAGAACAGACTCTTTGCGGACGCGTGTTTGGATTGAAGGTAAAGACTTTGACTACTTCTGCAATTATGCTTCCCTTAAAGCTGTTATCTTTACCTTACACTCGTTCTTTACTCATCCAGGCCGACGAGATACTGATCCCAACCTCGGCCAATTCCAATTCTTACAGTTTAGGACCCAAATCCTATGAGCCCCCATATGACCTTGTTAGAACAGAGACCAAACGCTTGCCTTTTGTTCATGTCGACCCAGACCTAGATCTGTGGACTGACCAGCTCCGCGCCTGGCCGTTTCCTATGGACGGGTGGGCTGATTGGTACAAACGTGTTGAGCGCGCATATAGTTCTACTTGGCAATCCATGCGCATAGCCGATGCTCTGACTCTATCTCTCTGTCCCATGGAGAAGGACGACAGAAGGACGACAATCTGCTTATATCCATCGGCTATTTCTGGTCGGACAGCCTAAACTGCTTCCTGTTCGGCTCTGGCCCCATGACACCCACCCTTATGGATGTTGTCATGATCTTAGGACTAGACCTGCCCTTCTCCCTTCCATCTAATTGAATGTTCCTACAAGAAAATAGTGGAAAAGAGCAGTACCCGAAACTGGAGCCAATATATCTCCCAACACAACAAGCAATCTGGTTCAGTTTCAGAGAAAGAGCACATCGCTTTCCTGAACTTGTGGCTTGACCATTTTCTCTTCAATGGTCCTTCCCTAGCCCCGACCAAGAATTATCTCAACCTGGCCACTGCCCTGGCTCAAGGCCGGTCTATCGCCCTAGGAAGGCTTTTCCTGGGCATACTATACCGCCACCTCTCCTTGAACACCCAGCGCATTCTAGCCGGACAACGTATCAAGACAGGCGGTCCTTGGTGGTTTGTTCAGCTCTGGAGTCAACTGTACTTCCATAATGAAATCCCAGATTTCCTAGCACTCGAGTCCCAATCCTTCCCGGACCTCACAGGCAGATCAATCCGTTGTACCTTATTTGGCCAAGCTTTGCATCAATTTCCTATAACCCAGACCGATGCAGCTGAAACAGCCAAATGGTACAAATGTTTCTACAACTCACAAACCACCCCTGTATATAATGCATATGCCGAATCTGAGCAATCTGAGAACCCATCCTTTTTCAGACTAGACGTCTTTAGTACTGATGAATAAACTCGAGCCATATTCGGCATAATGGCTACCCCTTGTCTCCTCCCAGTCAGCATGAGCACCGGTAACAAAATTAACAAGCCAGGGTATGAATCATACAACCTGCTCTAGCTGCTCGCCAGCTCGGCCTGAACCAAACTTCTCCTTGCCTAATCATCCATGAGAAAATCCAAAGCCGAGCCGATATAGCTGACTCCTTTGTAGCCAGCAAAGCGTATTCCATCTTCTTTGATTTAGAGTTAAACATACCTAGCACAATGGAATTCGTGTACACAGCCGATGGCTTCGACCGCTGGTGGAATTTCTGGAGGCCCCACCTTTTCTAGAATGCCGTGGCATCAGCTCTTTTAGCCATCGACCCCGAGCACGAAACCACACCAGAAGAGATAATCTCCCATTTGATTCAGCCCTTTTTCATGTATTGTTGCTTCATGACACGACCGAATCTCTTGACCACAGATGCAGGCAGGACCTATTCCTAATGACGACGCAGGCCAGCCATTCAAGTATCTGCAAAAGGCACCACTGCCTTTATATCAGGCCGACATGCCTTCCCTCGACAAGGCCATCTTTTCTTCTCCTGGGGTGACGCGCAAGAGGGAGGGAAAAGGACTTCGCCAGCCGAGGTTCAAGAAAGCCGCCATCAAGCCCAAACCCATTGTCTCGGTTCAGACCCTTTCTTCTGAATCACTAGTAAGTTCCACTTTGCCTTGGATTCAGTAGTGAAAGTTATATTGACCAGGGTCACAGCTCGCACGGCCAGGAACAGGAGGAGGCCGAGAAAGAGAGTTCCCCTGAACTTCCCAGTTCTTCTCCTTTCCTAAGGATACATCCGACCGGACAGATGAAGCCCACATGGAAGTCAGCCCTCCACAGGTGTGTTCTGAACTACATGTCTTCTTCGTCCATAGTTTATAAACTGACCATGCTGCTACCAGGCCTTTGATGCTGCATCCTTATTGAACTTCGATCCTTCAACCATCAGCGAATCTTTGGTGACTGAGAGCCCTCCTTCGACTCCACCGGCCGATGTGACCTCAAGCCTTAAAGACATCGCCAAGCAACTGGAAACCCCAATAGAAAAATTGGTCGTTGCGTGTGACGGCATCCGCACGGCTCTTGAGCCAATCATTGATATGCTGCCTTTGAGCCTGAAGCAAGCACTCCGGCCAACGGCTCACCTTGGATTCCTTCGAGAAGATGTGTTGGCCGCTACATCACGGATAGCTACTCGCAACAACCAGGCGGCCCTGAAAGAGGAAATCACCAAGACATGTGCAGCAGCAAATCAATTTAAGGCAGACTTGGATGACGACAGTGAAGAAGCAAGGCTGAAGATGTCCAGGCAAACACTCAATGTGAGGAGGATAAGGATAACCGATGAAATCAAGCGCCTTGAGGAAGAGCTATCTCAGATTGACGCAGCCATCTGAGCCAATGATGCAAGCATGAAGACGCTTGTGGACAACAAGCAGAAACTGTCAATTTCGCTCAAGACTAGCATCGCGCGCATCTGTGAACAGAACAAAGGTTTGATCGTCGGCTCGGATGAACCAGATCGCCAAATTATTGAATCTACCAATAAGGTCAGAACAAAAGCATTGACTGCAATCCATCACTACCTTCAAAGCCTACCAGCAACTTCCTCCACATGATTCATTCGATCATTCGAACATTGTTAGCTGTGCTCCCCGAGCGTGTGGCTCGGTTAAGAACATTACGATTTTTCTTTTTCTGTATTTTGTACTAAAGGCGATGCCTAGCATCGGCTATCATTCATGGCCAATGGCACACGTTGGCCCCGTCACCTATAATTTGCTTGTTTATTTTTTCTAAAGGCCCTGTTTTAATACATCGGCTCCGGTTAAGACCAGATGGCAACGCATCGGTCAAACCTTCCTCTGGAGGCGATGCCAAGGCATTAGCTATTCTTATCTGGATGTTACCACATCAGTTTCTGCTTAAGTCAAGATCTGATCCACATACTAGGATAATATTTCTTCAAATATTTACCATTGACGTTTCTAAAGAACCGGACCCCTTCCAACGTCTCCATTCTATACGAATTTCCTGGGGCAGTCTCCACAATGCGGTAGGGCCCGTGCCAGTTAGGTGACCACTTTCCAAATGCTGGATCTTTTGTACCAACTGGCAAGACTAACTCCCAGACAAGATCGCCTATTTTGAAATTCTTCGGCTTCACTTTCTTGTTGTAGGCTTTCGCTACCCTAGCTTTGTTGTCCCTAATTTTTTCGAAAGCCGTTGACGATCGTTATTTCATCATTTCGACGTCAATCTCTCGGTGAATAAATGGGGTATACATAAAGTTCTGTGCATTATTTACCTAACACTAACGAATTCCACGAGTTTTGATGGTTTTCGATGTATCACAGGGAGAAGCTCACATTCCGTGCAAAAGAACATCATATGGAGCAAGAGAGAATCATCACATAAAAGGGTTTGAGAATGAATGGGAAATAACATCATTATGAAGTATCTCAAATGCCCTCATGGACCAAGGCATTTCAAAGATCTTGTCGAAACAATCAAAATGGAGTTTTGGTTCACTCAATTTGGAGTCCGGACGCTAAAGTTATGGCCGTCGCAAGGTTGACAACATGGGCTGTGAGAGATGGTCGGGCGACCATGACCTTGGTCGGGCGACCAAAGGCATGGCCGGCCGACCACCTACTCTCCCAAAATGCCTCATACTTCACATTATTCATCCAAGGAAGTCACTAGGAGCCCAAATACACAAGGTGGAACAAGCCCAAGTCGAATCCAACGTCGGAAGGCCACCACACGGGCCGAGGAATTACTGAAAGGCTAAAATGATGGTCGGCCGACCTTGGGCTAGGCCGGCCGACCTTGGGCTTGGTCAACCGACCCTAGGCTTGGCCGGCCGACCACCTCAATAGGTCGCCCAGCCCATTACTTGGCCTGCACGGTTACCACGTTGGATGCCCAGACATGTTCAACACGTGTATCAATGGAAACCGACTTCCAGAAGGCATCCTAGGCGTTGGAGAAGTGAGGCAGTGCATCGGATGGTCGGGTGACCTTGGGGGAAGGTCGGCCGACCATGGGCTTGGTCGGCCAACCTCCGTGATGGTTGGCCGACCACCCACGTGGCCGCCCGACCAACCATCTTTGCTCCCCCACCGACCTTGTGACTGCTATAAGTAGAGGGACACTCCCCCCACTCCAAAATGTACCATTTCACACCATGTGAACTCTTTTTCTCCCTCTAGGAGACTGCCCACGGGAGGGGCTTCCATTCTGAAAGCAGTGTTTAGTTTAGGAGTTAGAGAAGATCTACTGTATCGGAGTCAGTCGAAAGTACTCGGTAATGTATTTCATTTGCTTATCTTGAGCACTACTTTCCTTTTATTGACAAGTGCAAGTACTTCATGTTTCTACTTTATGCACTTATCTTTCTGCTCTTGTTAGTTACTCGCTTGGTATGTATGCAGCTGTTAAGCATCTTTTTCCTTTTGGGCATACCAAGTTGAGGCCTGAGTTGTGCTAAACTAGAATAGATTGATCATTGTTATGCTTGCCGGTGTTACAATCCAACCTATACGCTAGGCTCTGGTTAGTTCCTCTCCTTTGGCTAAGGATGAACTATTGTTGTTCAAGCTCCACTTGAACACGTTTGTAGCGTGCCATCCTACCCATGCAGATTTACTTGGTAGCCCCACTCGGTGATAGCGTGTGGTGTGCCTGTGTAGTCCAGGCCCGTTCGTTCGGTAGGCTTGTAGGCGTTAGCCGGGTCTCCTTCGGTGGTCTACTATCTACCCCCTGACCCCTCGAGGCTCCGGAATTTCGCTCGACGCAAGTTATAACTCTGTTGAGATCCTTTAGACCCTTAGCACGGATAGCTCTTGTATGCTAGCAGAGATAGAAGACCGTATAGCCGTCCCTGTCTCATTTTCCTCCCAGCTTTACCTGTTTTCTTGCCAACGGTGCTTGGCTTGTATCCCATGGTGTTTGGTGTCAACCTTTCCTAGCTATCGGTTGACGTGAAAGAGTAGTAACAACTGGATGAATGGTAATTTGATATCTCTATCTCAATGCTTCCCTGTGGATAAATACGATACCTTGGAATACTCCCGGGTGAAAGGCTACAGCGGTCTCCGTGCGCTTGTGGAGTAAAATCCGGTAGGCTAAGAACCGCCAACAAAAGCGCATAACCGAAGCTCTGTTAAATCATTTGTGTTGATATTCATGAGAGATGTATAATCATCGGCTGACAGATCATTTTGGAATTGAACCCTGCGAGAGCTGATGTTAACCTCCCATGGCATAGTGGCCTCCTGGCTGTATACCAACTGGTACGGAGTGCACTTAGTCGCCCCGTGACATGGCATCTTGTACTCCCATAAAGCCTCTGCAAGCCGATTGTGCCACTGCTTAGGGTTCTAATCTATCTTTCTTTTGATCAGCTTGATGAGACTCTTGTTCGATGCTTCAGCCCGACCATTGGCCTGGGCGTAGTACGGGGACGACTGCAGCAATGTGATACCCATCTCTTTGGCAAAATGTTTGAACTTTTCAGCCAAAAAGGCAGCCCCTTGATCCATGGTGATAGTTTGTGGAATGCCAAACCTGTAGATGATATGCTCCTTGACAAAGTTCATCACATCCTTTGCCGTGACATTCTTCATTGGCACGGCCTCTACCCAATTGGTAAAGCAATCAGTGGCAACCAGGATCCACTTGTGTCTTTTGCTGGTCGGAGGGTTGACTTGACCGATCATATCCATGCCCCAGCCTCTGAACGGCCGTGGCTTGACAATAGGATTCAACGGTCCAGCCGACGCCATCTGAACGGCCCCGAACCTCTGACACTCTTGGCAACCCTTATAGTATTTGAAGCAATCCTCCAGCATGGTTGGCCAATAGTACCCTAACCTTCTAATCAGCCACTTCATTTTATGAGCCGATTGGTGGGAACCGCATACTCCCTCATGGACATTGTGCATAATTTTAAGTGCTTCTGTTGGTCCAAAACATTTTAGCAACAGCCCTTCCATGGTTCTGAATTACAGTTTATCACCAATAAGCACGTGTTTTAAAGCACGATGTCTTATCTTCTTATCTGCCCCCGAGCCGGATCCCGCAAGTAGTTGAGGAGATCGGCTCTCCAGTCGTTTGTATCAATCGGCATGACGTCGACACAAACGCAATCGTCTTGTTCAGCATATCTAGAAGCTATTTGTGCTAGCTTGTTGGCTTCAAGGTTGCTTTCCCTTGGTATCCATGTTAGCCGAACAAATCTGAATTTTGCCATCAATTTTTGACAATGTAGGAGGTAAGGATATAATAAATCACTGGCACAATTAAAATCCTCTGTTGACTTATTGATAGCAACTCTAGAATCGCCGAAAGCTTCCACTACTTCGGCTCCTGCCTCGAGCAACAACTCAAGGTCTTTGCACAAAGCTTCATACTCTGTTTGGTTGTTGGTGCGTCGCTCACTGAGGTGAAAAGCAAATTCATATTGTGCCCCCCGAGGGGAGATAATAAGAAGCCCGACACCACAGCCAGCGTCGCACGCAGAACCATCGAAGAACAAAGCCTAAGACGATATGCCGATGAAATTTTGTTGTGGAGCCGATCGTTCAGTAATAAGATCAGCTAATGCTTGGCCTTTCACTGCCCTGGCTGGTTTATACCTGATATCAAACTCCGAGAGAGCAAACATACATTTGCCGAACCTCCCTTTAAGAATAGGGGCTGACAGCATATGCTTAATAACATCAGCTTTACATACTACCCAAGTTTCAGCATTAAGCAAGTAATGTCGTAATTTGGTGCATGTAAAGTATAAACATAAGCATAAACGCTCCATCTCAGAGTACCTGGTCTCGGCATCAAGTAATTGTCGGCTCAGGTAGTAGACAACCCGCTCCTTCCCATCAACTTCTTGGATCAGCACAGAGCCGATGGTCGTCTCGTCAGTTGACAGATAAACATTAAACGGGACATTGAGACAAGGTGGGGCCATCATCGGCAGCGTTGTTAGATACTTCTTCAGGTAATCAAACGCCAACTATTGATCAGGTCCCCATATAAACTCTTCACTCTTTTGCGTTCTGATCAACGGCATAAATGCTTCAAGCTTGGCAGACACATTAGGGATGAATCTTCTGATATAATTAATCTTGCCAATCAGCTTCTGAAGCTCGTTCTTGGTCTTTGGTGGCATCATCGTCTCGATCGCGACTTTGCTTTTTGAGCCAATTTCGATTCCTCTTTCATGGATCATAAATCCAAGAAATTTGCCAGCTGTGACACCAAATGCGCACTTGTTTGGGTTCATCCTCATCCCGTGCTTCCGAGTGCGCTCGAGAATTTGTTGAAGATCGGCTAAGTGATTTTCTTAACGTTGTCAATGTACACTTCTACAAGCCGGCCGATCAAGTCGTGAAAAATATAATTCATGGCCCGTTGGTAAGTAGCTCCAGCATTACGCAAGCCGAAAGTCATAACCACGAACTCGAACAAACCCTGAGGGTAACGAAAAGCTATCTTGTAAATTTCTTCTTTGGCCAAGAATATCTGATTATACCCGGCATTACCATCAAGAAAGCTCATCATCTTGTGGCCGGCCACAGCATCAACAAGTGATTCGGCAATAGGCATGGGATATTCATCCTTCGGGGTAGCTCTGTTTAAATCTCTGAAATCAATATAGATCCTGAGCTTCCTATTTTTCTTCCATACAGGAACAATGCTCGATATCCAAGTGGCGTATCGGCAAGGGCGAATAAACCCATCACGAATCATATTTTCTATTTCCTCTTTGACCGTGTCTACAATCTTCGCATCGATTTTTCTGGGGTGTTGTGCAAACGGACGAAACCCAGGCTTTGTTGGTAACCGATGTTCGACGATAGACCGATCAAGACCAAGCATCTCATGGTACTCCTAGGTAAAACAATCAGGAAATTCCCTAAGCAGTTCTACCAGTTTAGCCTTAAATTCTGGGTCAAATTTTTTACTTACCCATGTTAACCTAGGGCGATCTCCTGGACCGATGTCAACCGCTTTAAGCTCATCAGAGGGAGTAAAACCAAAGCCGAGTTTACCCTCTTCGGCAAATTCCTGGGTAGAACTTGATGATGTAGGGGATTGATGGGGAGGTGCGATTTCAGGTTTCTTATCATCCTCGAGCGTTTGATCATCGCATGACAAAACATCTTTGTTAGAAGAACTATAAATTACATTAATGTTTTGCGGCCAATCGCCTAGATCGGCCAATTCAGAATTGTTACAAAAAATATGGTTACAAATTTTTTGGGGCCGATCGCACGGATCGGCCACTACGGCCCGTGCGGCCGTACGTAGATACTCTACCAGCATCTGTTAGCCGATGAGGATCGGCTGATGGCATCGGCTGAAGCAGCCTATTGTCTACAGGTGAGTGCCGATTGCTAGAACCGGCGTGATCACGTTTTTTGCCTCTTCTACAAAGCTTCAGTTCAGCTCCTGCCTGTCTGACAGACACTCTGCTTCAACTGATGTGGACGATTGTGCAATGCTGCGGGAATCGTCCGCGGGCACCACCTCGATGTTGTCGCCATCCCACTGAATCAGACATTGGTGCATTGAGAAGGGCACGCAGCAGTTGGCATGAATCCAGTCTCGGCCAAGGAGAGCCGAGTAAGGACCATGGTCGTCAACCACGAAGAAGGAGGTGTTCAACGTCTTGTGACCAACCGTTAGCTCGACATTGAGGACTCCTTTGACCTGAGACAAAGTGCCCTTGAAGTCATTGAGGGTGACATTAGTTTTCACAAGATCGTCGATGGATCTTCCAATCTTGCAGCACAAGGAATACGGCATGATATTGACAGTTGCGCCCGCGTCGATGAGCATCCCGCCAACCAGCTTGCCGTTGATGAAACCCTTGACGTAAAGAGGCTTGAGGTGCCGATACTTCTTGTCGATCGGCTTTTCAAAAATCGCAGCAGCGGGCCGAGGCTGAGCTGCGCCATCGACTCGGCCATCTGTTCGCTGCTGGGAGGACGAAAATCTACAGGGAGGTAGAAAACCATATTCATACATGCTGCAGCCTTCTTGATTACCTCGTTGACCTCGTCTTCAATATCATCGTCGTCGCCGGAGGAATCATCACCGACCATGCGCGACGAACCTTCTTGTGCGTTTTGTTTAGCCGGCTCGGCTGGTGCCGGCTTTGTTGACATCTCAGCAGCGTCAGGTTGGGGCTTCCGTTTCCACACAAGGTTACGTTCAGGACGCAAGCTTGGAATCTGCATGATGCCTCCAATCTTTTTGAGCTGCCAAAGATACTCCTCTTCGGCCAGTTCCAAGCAGCGTAAGCGCTGGACCCGGCGCTTCTGGGTCTTTGTCAAATCCTCGGGGCACCACCTCTCCAGGTGGCACCCTAGATGATGCTGGAGGTCCTTTGGGTCATCCTGCTTCACTGGAGGAGGTGAGCGCACCGGCGGTGGAGACGTAGACCGCCGCTTTGGTGGTGGAGACAGAGGACGTCGTGGCGGAGGAGTAGAATCACGGTGATGGCATGGCGAGGCCGTGCGCTGTCATCGTGGTGATGATGCGCGTTCCAGGCGTTCGAACACGGACGCCTTGCCATGGCGACTCCTGTGGTTGGAACATTCTGGACAATCGTCAAGGGTGGGGAGTCTCTCCATACCTTGCGTCCAGCAGAAGTGAAAATAGGGGCAGCGCCAGTGCTCCTCGCGGTTCATGGCATCGCGGCGTGCCTGGTACCACTGTCATTCTTCGCGGCGCCGTTCCTCCCGCCGTTGGTCTTGGCGACATCGCTCCTCAAAATGGCGGCGACGTTCATGATGGTAGGCTTCTTTCTCTTCGGCTCGACACCGCTCCTCATTCCGCTGATGATGGCATGCATACATGCCCATCAACACTCCCGAGTTGGGGTGACATCGCCGATTCCTCTGGATTGTTTTGACCGAAGTATGCTCTTCGGCCCTAAACTCTAGAGGGATGTCGTCGAGAGGATCCGTCTTGGCTTTTCCCTTCTCGTCTTTGGATGCGTGAACCATGTTGATTGACGTAGTAGAACCTCGGAGGAGATGGGAATATTGATGTTGGTTGCCTCGATGCAGGATCCTGCCCATAGAAATAGCCTTGCCCAAGCATGCTCGGCACATCGACTTGGATACGAACTCCGAGTAGCACTCGTCAGGCAACGAACTTGTGGCGTAGACAGCGTTGATTGGGAAAGGCGTCGTATCTATCTTCATCGGAGCGCGAGCAAAAACCAGCTTGCCTTGCTCTATGGCCTTCTGAATTTCAGACCGCAGAATCCTGCAGTCACCTGTATCGTGCCCATCCAGTTTATTGTGCCACTTGCAGTACTTGTGGCCACACATCTCTTCAGCCGTAGGGACTTGATGCCCAGGAAGTAGCACCAGCAGCTTTTCTTTGACGAGCATGTCAAAGATGGCTTCGGTCTTTGTGACGTCGAAGTCATAGCCTAGGATCGGCTCAGGCTATTTCACCCACTGGCACTGCAGAGGCTTGTTTGTCTGTGCCCATTGAATGAGATAGGCATCGGCATCGTCCAAGGCGTCATCTTCCTCAGTCTGAATGCAGCCGATACTCCGTCTTTGCCTCTCCTGCAGAACCTCTGGATGGCTCTGTTCATAAGCCGAAACTTTTGACACAAAATGGCCGATGGAATCGAAATCCGTCGGCCCATATACTGCCTTGACAGCCCTGTTTAGCCCGTTGTATGCTATCTATGCCAGAATCCTTTCATCAAGGTGGAGGGAGTAGCATCGGTTCCTTAACTCGCGGAACCGTTGGATGTACTTGTGGACTGGTTCTCCCGGAAGCTGGTGGATGCTATTCAGGTCCGTGAACATGGCTTCGTCGGATCCCGAGAAGAACTGAGCATGGAAACTTTCCTCCAGTTGTTTCCAAGTAGTGATGGACCCAGGGGCCAACGTGGTGTACCAACCGAAAGCTGGCCCAATTAATGATAGAGAAAACAGCCGAATTTTCATGTGTTTAGCCCTTGACGCGATCCCTAGCTGTGCGAGGTACCGACTGACGTGTTCCACGGTACTGGCCCCGTCGTTGCCATTGAACTTGGTGAAGTCAGGGATTTTGAACTTGGGGGCGCTTCCAGATGGTCGTATACCTCTGGATAGGGCTTCGCGTAAGTGACGGCACCCCGTATAGGCGTAATACCATACTGGTTCTTCAAAATCTCAGAAAGATCCTTCCGAGACATGTCGAGGCCTGTCCCTGCAGCATATATGGCCTGATTGCTATGGATCGGCCTAGTCCCGTAGGCGTTTTGCCACTCGACCACCTCTTGGTCCGCCATCTTTGCTGGTCGATGTGGAACTGCCTCGCGCGTAGGCCCGGCCTCCGGCGGATTTTGCTTTGGCCCTCGTGACGGGTTAACGAGGATCGGGTTAGGGTACGGGGGAGGCGGGGCTTCTCCTTCTTCCAGCTGCCGGTACCTTAACTGGCATACAAAACCATCAGGTATGACCAAGGGTGGAGTTGAGTATACCTTGGTCTCTAGAGGGAGCCCATCTCGCGGAGGATGCATGACGAACTCCGCGATATTGTCGCCTTGTACCTCAAGGCGAATCGGATTAAGCGGCCTGGAGTAGAACATGGCTTCTCCTACGTGGCCATTCAACTCGGGGCCAGTGATGTGAAGAGGCTCACCGGCCAATGCCGCTCTGACCGTTTTGAGCTCTGACCGTTTTGACGACAATGTTGTCCATGCGGTTCATGACCGCCTCAGACTGCCTGATCAGAGCGTGTGCGGTGATCCTGTGAATTTCTTCACGGAGTGCTTGAGTACGCCGCTGCGAGGGAGTCGTGAGGTCAACTTCGTCAAGTAGTGCCGAAGGAACCCCACGTAACATTACGCCACCGTGACGAGACATCCCGTAGATGGCAAGCACTTTGGCCTTGAGTTTTTCGATGATCTCAGCGTAGCGTCTTTGATGAATCTTCGGAAGATCCTCAGGCTTGTCGAAGGGGACGATCTCTTCACCGCTCTCGTTGGTACTGGCTCCGCGTTTGTTGCCAGCCATGCAGATGAATTGAGATGTGTCCCACTGGGCGTGCCAAAAATGTGTTGCACCAGGAAACCGACAGGTAGTTCCCTAGAGAGCTTCACACAATAGGGCCGGGAGGTGTATGTGGACCGTAAGATCGCTCCTCTTTGCTGCGACCCACAACCAGCCGAATGGATCAGCCGATTGTCCTTAGCTCGGTGTTGGTTGGGCATGCCACCTGGCTTGTGACCTAACCAGGGAGGTTGTGATGATGGTGATTGTATCGGTTGACTCCAGTTTCCCCTGTATAAGCAGACAAAACAGATCAATCGTTAAATACTAGCCAGATAGCTCGGATCGGCTCATCCTGCATCGGATCTTCTTCGTCGGCAAGGCCCTGCTGTCTTACCGATGGCGTATCCAGATATAATATAATAAAGGTATTTAAATAAAGAAAGAGAAAACACGCCTAGATCTATTTCAGTCAGCTAAAACATCTAGATGAATGTCAAACAAGCCTTAGATCTATTATTGCATCAAAGAATATATAGGAACGATATAAAAGCAAGTGCATCTTTGATGAAACAATAAAAGGTAAGTCAAGGTATTCATCGGATCTCCCTAACAACACATGATCTGTAGATAAAACTCTAAGAACAGATCTAATCTATACTTTGAACCTTGCAATACGCTAAGCTGATAAAGAGTCGGCAGCGCGAGAGCATGCACCACAACAGGTATTGGCATAACAGCAAGTTGTGCATGAGCCGACGTGCAAGCATAACGGCTCGTACATGTGATGAGTCTCATGCCAAGCTATGCTTCATATGAGATTTATCGAGATAACTAATGGATCTCGCGCTAAGCAAAGCCTATCGCAAGATTCATCGTGGTAACCAGCAAATCGTGCCATCAAAAACGCTTCAGTACACGATTTGCCAGACGACTAACGTCGTAATGCCTATAACGAACTAAATCATTAAGGCAGCATGACGATTACCTGAAACTCTAGTCGCTAGAGGTGGCGATGCGCTGAGGGGATATGGAGATAGCCGCTGTTCGATGAACGTATGTCGTCAACTTTATTTCGATAGTAAGGGTACATATTTATAGTCCGTGCACTAAGGCAACAAGCCTGCCCTTCCGTAATTAAGCTATAAACCCTAACCGACCTATACTGGACTCTTTAATCTACGGTATAAGGCCCAATGGCCTATTTTACCATCCGCTATCACTTCCATATACAGCTTTTCGTTAGCCCAAAGCCGATCTTGACCCATTTGCAGGGGCGGCCAAATTCCGTTGTCAACACCGATTCAGACGATACCCATGTTGTATATGAACTCCGTTTTCGATGTTCTATATATTGTCGGAAAATAAAAAATAATATTTCGACACCATCTAAATTTCGGTCACATAAACTAAATAAGGTTTTCTGGTGCATCGGTTTCGCGGTCTGTCGTGACAGGTAGACCCGGCTGTTCAGCCACTCCCCGTTCTGTATACGATAATCCGAATCACAGCTACAATACGAACTAGATTCAGACTGCAGAATGAGCCCACACGAAAACGGACGCCCAAGTTGCATATGGACTCTGTTTTTTACGTTCTACATATCGATGGAGAGCTAAAATAACAACCTTTCCAACCCAATTGACATCACTCTAAAATTCGCTTGTGATTAACGGAAATCGTCGAGACTATGGCTTACAATTTATTCGGAAATCCGATTCAGACGGTAGGAGCAGGCTACATAAAAACGGATACCCATGTCATGTATGGATTCCGTTTTCGATGTTATATATATTGCCTGAAACAAAAAATAATATTTTTTAATAAACTGACACCACCTAAATTTCGGTCACATGCATGAAAAATTCGAAACAGTATGGTATAGAATTTTTTTGCGATGTTATTTTTATATTATTGATCTATAAGTGCTTAAGGATTTTTTTTCTTCCGTTGCAACGCACGAACATTTTGTTAGTCATATTAAAAATAATTAATGGTTAATAGGAACAGATAGAATAGCTATTTGGATGGAAAGATAATTCCCCGTGGTTTGCGCCAAAATATCTCATATCGCCATTGTTAACCCGTAACTGGGCCCCACTAGACGTCATGGAAATTGTGTGTTCATTTTCTACGAGCGTGGAAATTTGGAACTGGAAACGAAAAGGAAGTTGCACAGTTCTTTCCTAGCGCACAAGCACAACCGACTCAAGAAACCGACCCCCACGCTGTGACCGGCTCCCGTGGCAGGCAGGTGGTCTTCACGCCCGCACCGGCTGACCGGCACGGCACCGCCTTCTTTCACCATTCCGTTCCGACCCCATTCCCGTTTGACACTACACGAGCGCGCGCTCATCTCGACACAACCGGCCCCCGCCGGCGGCCATGACAAAGGCCGGCGCCGGCGCTGTTGGCGAGGGGATGCGGCAACTCACGCAGCTCTCGCTCGTATCCAAGGTCTGCTCGGAGCTGAAGGCCCACCTGGGCGTCGACGACCGCGTCCTCGCCGAGTTCGTCGTCGACCTTGGCCGCGCCTCCGCCTCAGCCGCGGACTTCGCTGCCGCGCTCCGTGAACACGGCGCCGAGCTGCCGGACTACCTTGTCCGCTCCCTCCATGCCGTCATCCTCGCCATCCCTGACCACGCCCCCGCCCAGGCGCCAGCCGCCAAAAAACCCACCTCCCGTGACGCCGGTACGGGGAGACGCGAGGACAAGGAGGCAGAGAGTGATGGGGAGCCAGAGCTGTACCAGGTGCGCCGCGGGACGGTCACCCGCGTCGCCGACGCCGGGTGCTTCGTCCGCCTCCACGGCGCGCGCGGCCGCGAGGGTCTCGTGCACGTCTCCCAGATGCCCGGCCGCCGGGTCGCGCTCGGCCAGGAGGTCTTCCTGAAGGTCGTCTCGGTCGAAGGCAGCAAGCTGGGGCTCTCGATGCGAGATGTGGATCAAGATGCCGGGAGGGATCTACTGCCGATGCATCCGCGTCGTGGGGAGGACGATGTGCCGAGGGCGAATCCGCCACCTGATCGCCCCAGAGCCGCCGGGAAGGGGAGGGGGATTGCGGGGATTTTAGTCCCCGATGAGGATGAAGGGGACCCTGCACCAGCACCACGGCGGCCAGTCAGGCGGATGAGCTCGCCGGAGAGGTGGGAAGTGAAGCAGCTTATTGCATCTGGGGTGTTGGATGCAAAGGACTATCCAGTGTTGGACGAGGATGATGAAGGGATGCTTTGCGAGGAGGAAGTGGAGGATATTGAGATCGAGCTCAATGAGGATGAGCCAGTGTTCTTGCGGGGAAGGGAGCGTTCCTTGGCCGACTTGTCTCCTGTGAGGATTTCCAAAAATCCTGAGGGTTCTATGAGCCATGCAGCAGCGCTTCAGTTTGCGCTTGTTAAGGAGAGGCGTGATATCCACTCCCAGGAGCAAAGAGGAATGGTTGATGCAATCCCCAAGGACCTTAACCGGTCGTGGGAGGACCCCATGTCAGGTGGACGGTATCTGATGCAGGAGCTGATGAGCAATGGACTCCCAGCGCAGAGTGTGCCGGAATGGAAGGTCACATATGGGAAAGCTGGAGCATATGGGCAGAGGTCCACTCTTTCGATTCAGGAGCAGAGAGAGAGCCTTCCAATATTCAGGCTCAAGAAGGAGCTGATTAATGCTGTGCATGACAACCAAGTTTTAGTGGTTATCGGTGAGACTGGCTCAGGAAAAACAACCCAGGTTACGCAGTACCTTGCAGAGGCAGGGTATACCACAAGGGGGAAAATTGCGTGTACACAGCCTCGCAGGGTTGCTGCAGAGTCAATTGCAAAGCGGGTAGCAGAGGAGGTTGGCTGTCGAGTGGGCGAGGAAGTTGGTTATTCTATACGCTTTGATGACCACACTGGAACTGAAACTGTTATCAAGTACATGACAGACGGCATGCTCCTACGAGAGATCCTGCTGGATGGAGACCTGTCTTCCTACTCAGTAATCATGCTTGATGAGGCACATGAGAGAACCATCTACACAGATACCCTCTTCAGCCTGCTAAAGCAACTAATTAAGCGGAGAAGTAATCTCAAGTTAATAGTCACTTCAGCCACTCTTGATGCTGAGAAGTTCTCTGGTTATTTCTTTGATTGCAGTATTTTCACAATTCCTGGAAGAACGTTTCCAGTCGAAATACTGCATACGAAACAGCCAGAGAGTGACTACATGGATGCCGCATTGATCACGGTATTGCAGATTCATCTGACTGAACCAGAAGGAGATATCCTCTTGTTCCTGACTGGCCAGGAAGAGATTGAACATGCCTGTGAGCGTCTTCATGAGAGGATGAAGGCATTTGGTGGGGATGTACCAGAGCTGATAATTTGCCCCGTGTACAGTGCTCTTCCTACTGAAGTTCAGTCAAAGATCTTCGAACCTGCTCCTACTGGTAAGAGGAAGGTGGTCGTGGCCACCAACATAGCAGAAGCATCTATTACCATAGATGGGATTTATTATGTTGTGGACCCAGGCTTCGCAAAGCTTAATGTGTATAATCCGAAACTAGGGCTGGATTCACTGGTTATTACTCCAATCTCTCAAGCATCAGCTACGCAAAGAGCAGGGCGCGCTGGACGTACAGGCCCAGGCAAGTGTTACCGTCTATACACTGAGAGTGCCTATCGCAATGAAATGCCACCAACAACAACTCCAGAAATCCAGAGGGCCAACCTGGGGTGGACAGTTCTTAATATGAAGGCAATGGGAATAAATGACATGTTGTCGTTTGATTTCATGGACCCTCCAGCATCTCAAGCACTCATATCGGCTATGCAACAATTGTACAGTCTTGGAGCCTTAGACGAAGAAGGTCTTCTTACCAGGCTAGGGAGAAAGATGTCTGAATTTCCACAAGAGCCACCTCTTTCGAAGATGCTGCTTGCTAGTGTGGACCTTGGATGCAGTGACGAAATACTAACTATTATTGCAATGATTCAAACTGGGAACATATTCTATCGACCAAGGGAGAAGCAAGCTCAAGCAGATCGGAAGAGATCAAACTTTTTCCAGCCAGAAGGTGATCATCTCACCCTACTCACTGTGTACGAGGCATGGAAGGCAAAAGGGTTTTCAGGACCATGGTGCTTTGAGAATTTCATTCAGGTCAACTCACTAAGAAGGGCACAGGATGTGCGGAAACAGCTTCTTGAGATCATGGACAAGTATAAGCTTGATGTCATCTCTGCCCAGAACAACCCCACCAAAATAGGGAAAGCCCTCGCCGCTGGATTTTTCTTCCATGCTGCAAGGAAGGACCCCAGTGGAGGATACCGGACCCTTGCTGATCATCAGCAGGTTTATATCCACCCGAGCAGCGCCCTCTTTCACCAGCAGCCACAGTGGGTGATATACCATGAAATCATCATGACAACGAAAGAGTACATGAGGGAGGTCACAGCGGTGGATCCAAGATGGCTAGTAGAGCTGGCACCGAGGTTCTACAGGTCGGTGGACCCAACAAAGATCAGTAAGAGGAAGCGGCAAGAAAGAATCGAGCCTCTGTATGATAGGTACAATGAGCCAAACTCGTGGCGCCTGAGCAAGCGACGCTGGTAATTTTGTCATTTCTTGCACCTATTTGATGTAATGTTACTTGCTGAAAATATTAAGGTGTTCTGCTAATGCAGTGCGGTGATGAATGTATAGTTGTCTTTAAGTTGTATATAAGCCTTATAATGAGTACTTCCCCCCCCCCCCCCCCCCCCCCGAACAGGATGCCAAATGATGTTCGGTTTACCACAATGATTTTGCCTGTTTCTACAGTTGAATGGATTGAAAGTAACTGAATGTTTACACGGTAAATCTGGGTAGATGTTGAATGTAGCGAAAATTATCATAGTCTGAAAGATACTGAGCTTTTTTGCAGTTTGAGCTTCGTTTTGTAGGAGCTTTTTTTTTATGCATGCCAATCTGTAATTCCTCTGGGCTCTGGCTGGATTGAATTATTCTTAAACAACAAAATGCTAGGAAACAAGTGCTATTACTTTTTTTCTTGAAATGCACTCAATTAGAAAGTGCGAGTATAGTTTTTTGGGCTCTTTTAACAAACCTCATGCTTGGAGCTGGGTATCACTGTCACTAGAAGTTTAAAAAAAAAATCACTTACTGGAGGTACACCCTGGCCTGTCTTCATTGTATTTCATCCTACAATTTGCTTTGTCCTATGAACTCTGAAATAGACACGAAAGCTGGGAGCATAAACCCTACCAAACAGTGCAGTTGAGACTTTGTTTGGTAGCAAAGTTTTCAAAAATTGTAGTATTTGAATAACATGGTATGTAGATGTATGTGACAATAATACTACAGTTTTCGATTACCATAGTAAAACCAAAGTATCTGTTGAAACCGGCACACGTTTGGTGCCACAGTTTTGATAGCACAGTATTGAAGCTACCGTGGCGGGAGGCAGAGCAGGGGCAAGAGGCGGGCCGGGCGCTGGAGCGAGAGGCCACCGGCAGGAGGCGGTGTGGACCCAAGGGCGAGCCCGCCGATGGGAGGCGGCACGCGCCCGGACAGGGCTGCCGACGGGAGGCTGAAGGCGAAGCCAACGCGGGGACGCTAGATCCGTGGACGCCGGCCGAAGGCGATGGCCTCCCCACCTGCGGCGCCTGTGAAGATTCGTGCACGGTTGGCGGTGCCGATGGTGGGCGCCTGGGCGCGGTCGGGGGAGGTTGTCGACCCCGCCCCACAGCAGGAGCAAGACATGTCGGCGGCCCTGCCGCTGCCCTTCTCCCCCCACAAGTGCGGACCACTGTCGGCCACGGCGTGGCTGGACGCAACGGCCGGAGCAACGCGGCTGAGGGCAGAGCGGTGATGGGGATGGGTAGGCCGGGCTGCGCGTCAAAGGGGCTCGGCGGCACTGGAGGGGTGGGGAAAAGATGCGTACGGGAGGACCGGACTGAGAAAATACTACAGTTTTGGCATACAAAACAGCGTTTTGGAAGGGCTAACCAAACACCTTTGATCAAAAAATACTACGGTATTCATCAATACTATGCTTTTGTAGGAAAAACTGCAAAAATACATTGGTACTCTTTCCGTCCCAATTCGTAGGTCGTTTGACTAGTTTGACTGATTCGTCTTATACAAAATATTTATGAAAAAATAGAAAATTCCAGTTCATAGTTGAAGTATATTACATGCTAAACTAAATCACAGTAACAATAAATGATGATCGTAAAATTTTTAAAATAAAACGATCTAATCAAACTTGGTGTTATAAAAGTCAAACGACCAATAAATTAGGAAGGAGGGAGTATCAAACAAGGCCTGAAAAAAATCTTATGGCTCGTTCCATGAATTTTGATAGAATGAGTCCACTTTTATTAGCTAGTGAGGAAATGAGATCAATCCATACCCCCAACCAAACATAATATTAGGGGGGTGCTTGGTTTCCCGGACTGGAATTTAGTTCCCGTCACATCGGATGCTTCAATGTTAGTTAGAAGTATTGAATATAGTCTAATTATAAAACTAATTACGCAGACAAGGAGTAAACGGCGAGGCGAATCTATTAAGCCTAATTAATCTATGATTAACAAATATGATTCTACAATAACTAGTCGTTAATTATGCATTGATTAGGCTTAATAAATTTGTCTCGCCGATTAATCCTTGTATATGTAATTAGTTTTTTAATTAAACTATATTTAATGCTTCTAACTATCGTCCGAGCATTCGATGTGACACGAACTAGAGTTTAGTTTCTGAATCCAAACACCTTCGGAGATGATGCAACATCCAATCCCTCAAACCAACTCTCAATGTGATAGCCGGCCTTGAAGCCAACTAGCCAACTTTGGGCCAAAAGCGGTTAAAACTGAGAACTCAATCCTATAAGATCATCCCCAATGGAGTAAAAATGTTGCCTATAATACTGTTTGACGCTGTAGCGCTACTGTAGAAAGAGAAGTAGTTGAAATAATAGAAGAATAGTGTTATAGGCTAAGATTTTAGTCCGTGGTTGGGATGGCCTAACAAACGTTGTTTTAGAAATTTTAGAACAGATTAATAAGGATCGGATATGATACATGTACTCTGATTAACAGATTAATCCTTTTTTATGGTGTATGTATAGATATATGCCGATTAATTTTCTTTAAGGGTACTAATCTTTTCAAACAGCACTTATTGTTAGATAAATTTTAAATTCTAAAACTTGTGATATGGAGGGAGTAACTACTAGATATGAATAAAGAGGTATTACAACAAAACCAGACAAGACTTGTACGACTAAGACTATCATCATACGAGGACCTTTTCACTCTGTAAACAGCTCATAACTTATACAGGCATACACGTCTGGTTTTTGCATAAGTTCGTTCGAAAAAAATTCTTCGTCATTCTTAGCAGTAAGATTTCTCACGTCAACTGCTATTTAATAAATTACAGCACTGAGGTGAAGATTTAGTGACCTATAAAAAAAGAAAGAAAGAAAGAAAAACCTTTGACCAGCTGATTAGATCCTTAATTCTACAAAAAAAGAATTAATTCAACCTTTCATTTGAAGGCGTATCATGCTACCTCTGTTCTGTTGTGAGCTTTCATTAAATGCAGTTCCTATTGTGTCTCTGTTTCCGAGTTATCGATCTGCCAAGGCGAACCCGCCTGGTGGTTAGAGCATCCAGCAAGATATCTAAGGAGCACTCCAGTGCCTCAGCTTGCTTTTCGAACTCAAATGCACTGAGCTCAGGCAGCAAACTCAACTCCCAGAGGAGGCCAGCTGCAGCTGCCGCAGTGCAGGTACGATCCCATGCGGGCTGCGGGCTGTTCATTTTATGACAAAGCATAGCCTCCATCAATAAGCATTTGAAAAAGGGAAAAGGTAACAACGGATGAAGGAACAGGAAAAAAAACAAATGAAGCTTTTAGCTCACCGTAGTTTATGCATCACTGAGGCACTAAGTGTAGATAGTGAGATACAAGGTATGTCTTCATCTCCCCATATTGCAGTCCATCTCTCCTGTAAAAACAGGAGATATAGGGTTCATATTTAGCTACCTGTATCGATCTCTGAATTGGGCATTGGCAAGTACCTTCTAACACGTTACTAACCCTATTCTACATCGATCCAACTGTAGTATGCTCTTGGATTGTTCTTCATGGTTTTTGGTTAAGGATCTCAAAGTATAGATTTGTTGGATAGTCGATAGCATCAAGAATCATCTAAGAAAGTATACTAAAGGTGAAATGAATTGTGGTAATACTTCAGATGTGAAACCTACATGACTACCATACACCCTTCAGGTATGTGCTACACTATTCTATGTCTATTTCCAAGATATTATTTATCAATAAATCTTTATTTAAATAAAGTCAGTTTTATAAAGTGAAATTATTTGCCATAATAGTCAATGAACTAAACCGTTCGATTGAAGTTCATTAAGCTATAGGTAATTTGGAGTTTTCAGCGAATAGTTAATAGGAGTAACTAGTAAAGTACACATCTACCGATTCAGTTGAATAAGAACGAATTCGACAGGTGAGGCCAAACTGTCTAAGACTAATTGACATGTCAAACCAACCAGTCAGCAGAATGCAGTTGTGTTTATTGGTAGTCTAGACAACCTAATAAAGGAAATGCATGTGTCAAATGAGAAATGCATTGACTACCTTCAACCTTCTGTACAGAGCAGAAGAATTACTCCAGGTACCATCAAGCAAAACAAAATTGAAAGGAACATCCTGCAAACTCTGCATCAAAAAAATTAAACCAGTACCATTTATACCAAAATATTGAGCATTGACAAAAGTTTTAGTTCCAAAAACCAGTACATACTCAATTGTAGTGTTAGGGCCCAAGGAGGGGGACGCGGCGCTACAGTAGGTTAATTAGAGATAAGATTAGAAATAGAGATAAGAATAGATCTATTGATTTGGGGCCAAGTAACCCTCTCTGTATAAGGAGAGGGATTGTATCAATTCAAGGTAAGCAAAAATTAGGAGAAGACCTTCTTGCCCGGCCATGGGCAGAGGGGCCCCCGGCCGGGGTTCCTGTTCCAATTCCCCAATTCCATCTCAATCCATAACAATCTAGTATTCAGAGCCAAATTTTTTTCCCCACCGGTTCCTTGCTGATCCTACGACCTAGGGTTCATCCGCGCCGCCGCCCCCAACAACCCATCTCGCCAATTCTCATCTACCTCACGCACAGCCGCGAACCACCCTGCGCCACCAGGCTGCCGCCTCCGCGCCGCCGGGCCGCCATCTCTGCTTCCGCACCACCTCTGCCTCAACGCCCCTGCCTCTCATGGGTCCTTGGGTTCACGACCAGGCGTTCTTCGACGATATTGCGAGGCTCAACGCCATCCACATGGCGCCTCCCAGCAGCACGCCGGCGCCAGCGGCCTAGCCGTCGTCGCCTGCTCCAGCGCCTCCATCCTCATGGGCGGCGATGCCTACCAGTTGCGTTGCGCCGTTGGGGCCGCCTCCATCACCAGCTGCATGGCCGGCGCTGCCAGGGGCAGCCATACCAGGGCCTGCGTACCAGCCCATGGCGCCGACCCTTGCTGCTGCTGCGCCGGTGACCACCGCGCCCCACTCCTTCCCCGTCTACGATGGCAGCGGGGACCCTCTTGTGTAGCTCAACTGCTGCAAGGAGTTCTTCCGGGGCCAGCACACCTTGGAGTCTGACAGGGTCTGGCTCACTTCATTCCACCTCAGGGGCATCGCGCTGCAATGGTTCTTCACGCTGGAACGCGACGAGCGTCGGATCACGTGGCCGCAGTTCAAGATCATGAGCCAGCAGCGCTTTGGTTCCCCCGTGCACGCCTTCGTCAAATCCTTCGTCCCACACGGACGGCGCTGCTCCTTCAAGAGACGGCAGCATGGCGTCCTTGCAGCTCGGTCGTCCGCACCAGCAGCCTTGCTGTTCAAAGCAATGGCGGCTGCTGCTGCCAAGTTTGCTGCGCCCTCGTCACCGCCACCGCCCCCGTCATCAGGGGCAGCCACCACCGCTGTCCTTGATCCCAAGATCGACATCCTCACCAAAGGTGTTACCGTTCTCACAGCCATGGTGACAGGCCTATCCGCGAGCACTACCGCCTTGGCGGAGAGGACGGCAGCCGGGAGCCAAAGGATGGCTGCAAAGCACCAAACGGCGGCAGCGATCTGCCTGCAGGCTGCGGCATGCGGCCTCCTAGCACGCCAGCACATGAAGCAGATGCCGCAGCAACAACAAGACCTGGCGGAGGAGAGGCGCCAAGCAGCGGCAGCCACAAGGATACAAGCAGCAGTGCACGGGTTCCTTACACGACTACTGGCGCAGATGATGCGCAAAAGGATGCAGGACCAGAAGGCGCTACGATTTCAGGTGCCGGCATGTGCAAGTCCATCAAATAATCAGGTTCCGACAATGCAGACGTCCCCATCATCCAAGGCAACACTAGAGCAGCAACAGCAAGGGTCCTATGTTGATCCTCTTGCAGCCCCTACACGGCTTCAGGGCCAGTCGAGTACCACGCTGCAGCAATCGCCGACTCAAGGATCGTGTTGTGTCTTCATGGATTGGCTTGCACGTTACCAGGGCCATGCTTCTACTGGACAAATCTGGACGCAAGGTGTGCCATGTGCCACGATGCAAGTCCAAGGCTGCGCAGAATTCCCTTGGGAGCCAGGGGAATACGGGCTGCCATGCTGTGGCGTCTTGACCTATAGAGAACGGCCCACTACAGGCCTATTTCCTTGGGATCCTGGATGAGCACGACCTGCATTCTTGTGTTACGTCTTAGCCCAAAGTAAACAAATAGGCCGAGATGTAAAAGGCTTATTTTTAGGTGGTGGGTTCAGGCCGGGTCAGGTAGTTTTTGTCTGATGTTGCAGCTCGAGGACAAGCTGCTTGTCCAGGAGGGGTGTAGTGTTAGGGCCCAAGGAGGGGATGCGGTGCTACAGTAACCTCGGGGTTGGTTTGTTAGATAAGGTTAATTAGAGATAAGATTAGAAAAAGAGATAAGAATAGATCTATTGCTTAGGGGCCAAGTAACCCTCTCTATATATATGGAGAGGGATTGTATCAATTCAAGGTAATCAAGAATCAGGAGAATACCTTCTTGCCCGGCCGTGGGCAGAGGCCCCTGGACGAGGTTCCTGTTCCAATTCCCCAATTCCATCTCAGTCCATAACATCAATGAACTGAATCACTGTGGATACTTGACATAATGGACGAAAGGTGAAAAGAAAATCTATATGAAATATCTACATATTTATTAAGGCTGTTAGAGGGTCATCCAAAGTTTCATCTCTCCGCCCCAAATCCTGCCTGCGCACCCCTGCACCTCTCGACAACGCTGCGGCGACAGGTGGACCCACCTACGATCTCTTCGCCCACACATCGTAATTCGTAGCCGCCCGTCGTCTGCCTAGTCCTCTTCTGCGTTTCCTACTGTTATGAATAGCACTTGTGTTCATTATGAAGCACTAAGGTCGATATATATACACCAGTACATGAAGAGATATATACACATAACCCCCTACAATACATAGGAAATACAAGTATATCTAACACACACGCCCCCCCCCCCCCCCCCCCCCCCCCGAAACTCAAGATGGATCAAACACACTGAGTTTGGAGAGATAAAAGCTATGCTGAGCCCTGGTCTATGCCTTCATGAAGAAATCAGCCAACTGTAACTCCGAAGGCACATAACGAAGAGTAACTACACCATCCTGAACATGTGCACGTGTATAATATGCATCAACACCAATATGCTTAGTAAGCTCATGCTTCACCGGATCACGAGCAATACTAATAGCACCAATGCTGTCAGTCAAAAGAGGAGTCCGTATAGAAACAGAAACACCAAAATCTGCAAGCAACCACTGTAATCAAGTCACCTCTGCCGTCACAAGAACCATAGCACGCAACTCAACCTCTGTACTCGAACGAGAAACTGCTGTCTGCTTCTTAGTCTTCCAAGCAATAAGAGAACCACCAAGAAAAACACTCCAAGCAAGAGAACCACCAAGAAAAACACAATAAGCAGAAAGAAATCGATGATCAGAGGAATCACTAGCCCAAGTAGCATCACAATAAGCCTGAAGCTATAAAGAGTTAGAGCGTGGAAAGAACAAACGACGTGACATAGTCCCACGAAGATAACGTAAGACACGAAGAAGGTGACTAGTGAAGTTGAGTGGGAGAAGAAGACTCCGAAGGAGACTCGACAGGTGGCACTACAGAAGGAGGCACAACTCGTGAAGAAGGCACGGTAGGGGAGGACACTAAGCGAGAAGGTATATGTGCAACAGCAGTATCAGGAATACACAAAAAAGAGGGGATCAACTAAAGATGCTAAAGAAGCATTCGAGGAAGGACGAGGATAGAAAGGGCGAGACTCATCAAAGACAACATCCCGAGAAATCCTCATGTGTCGATCAACCGGATCCCAACAACGATATCCCTTATGCTCAGCACTATACCTTAAAAAGACACATTCAACTGACTGTGCGGTCAACTTGGTGCGTTCACGAGGTGCAAAAAGCACATAGCAAACACAACCGAAAAGATGAAGGTTAGAATAATCAGGCGCCTTGCCACAAAGATGCTCAAGTGGAATGCCCCCACGAAGAGCAGAAAAAGGCTGAATATTAATCAAATATGTGGAAGTAAAAACAGTCTAAGCCCAAAAATGAGGGGGAACAGATGAAGCAAGCATAAGAGCACGAGCTGTCTCAAGGAGATGACGATGCTTGCGTTCAGCAACACCATTCTGAGCATGAGCACCAGGGCAAGAAAACTGAGCAAGAGTAGCTTGTGCAGAAAGGACCCAGTGAAAAGCATCAAAAAGGTATTCACCTGCAGAGTCAGCACGAAAAACACGAATAGAAGTGTCGAAATGAGTGCGAACCATAGCAAAGAATTTCTTATAGAAGGATAAAGCCTCACTACGATTTATCATAAAGTAAATCCATGTGTGGCGAGAAAAATCATCTATAAAAATGATATAATATCTGTGACCCCCTTTTGAAACAAAAGGAGCAGGACCCCATACATCTGAATGGACTAGATCAAAAGGACGCTCAGACACTGACTCACTAGAATTATAGGGAAGTTGAACCTGCTTTCCTAGACGACAACCCTGACACTGAGCTAAAGACTCATGACCTAAAACCGAACCTAAAAGACGAAGTGGACGAAGCAACCAAAGCGGAGCCGTCAGAACTGGCAGACGCAGCGGAAGGAAGACGAAGCCAGTCAAGCTCCCAAAGACGCCGAGAATCATGACAACGAGGGCCAGTACCAACGAGGTGACCCGTGTGACGATCCTAAACATAACAAAAGTCAGAATCAAGGATAACACAACAACCATAATCAGTAAGCTGACCAGCGACATAAGCTGCATGGTTAGATCAGGAACATAGGATACATCAGGAACATGAAACGAGGAAGACAAGAGAGTGCCCTTTCCAGCAGCAAAAAGAGATGACCCATCGGCAGTATGAACAGTAAGAGAACGAGATGGAGAACGTATAGAAGAAAGAAACGTGCGATGAGGAGTCATATGAAAAGAGGCACCAGAATCAAGAATCCATGTTTTAGTACTTGATGGTCCTGAGTAGAAGACTGAGAAACAGCAGCAGAACCTGGTGAACCAGAGGGCAAAGTCACAACACTAGCAGTCCCAGACGGCGAAGAGGCAGCAAGGCGACGAAGAAGCATCAGCATCTCCTGGGTAACCGGATCTGTATAACTCTTCTGAGACACTCCAGCACTAGTACGACCAGCAATCTGTGAAGTCTGTGAAATCTGTGAACCCTGACGAGTCTGAGAGCGCTGCGCCTTCTTTTTCCTGTAACAGAAGGCCTCGACATGGCCGTCCTTCCCACAATAATCACAATGAAGACCACTACCACCACCTCCACGTGTAGAAGGAGGCACCGGTGCTGACATGGGCAACGATGGAGGAACAGCGGGCCGTGAGGGCGAAGAACGAGCAGCCATTGCGGTCACAGAAGGTAACAATCCAGCAGTACAAAGCCGAGTCCCCTCATTACGAACATATGCTAGAGCATCCATCAAGGAGACAAATGGATGACGAGCAAGAAGCTGCGCACGAAGAGGCTCATACTCATCACGGAGACGGATCAAAAAAGCATATGTGCGCTGAAGCTCAATATTTGACTGATGGCCCTGGCAGAACTCACAAGTACTAGGTGACAATGGATGACGCAACGAGTCAATCTGACGCCAGACAGAAGAGAGCTGGGTGTAGAGCTCATCAACAGTAAGATCACCGTGACATATCAACTGCTCCCGACGAATAGCAGCAAAATAAGAAGGGTGACCAGTGGGCTCGTAGCGATCACAAAGAAAAGACCACATATGATGAGACCGATCAAAATCAGCAATCTCTGCAGCAAACTCATCCTCCATACTAGCAATAAGAATAGGCCTAGCACGAGCATCCTCATCCATCCAAGCACTGTAAGCATTGAACTGAGACTCATAGGATTTACAAGATCATCATATTCCACGAGCAGCTTGTCCTTAGCTTCATCAGTGGCCTTCTCTGGAACCGTAGGGCCTGCTGGAGCCGAAGGACAAGGCGGGCATAGAAGCTGACCAGTAAGAAACTCCCAGAGACGCAGACCACGAATGTGCCAACGCATGCGAGGAACCCAGACACGGTAGTTGGTCTCATCGAATAGCAGCGGACAACAAAGAACCGGGACACCACCGTTAGAAGGAGTCGAAGGCGCCATCACAAGCGAGGAGCAACGGGCAACGACGAGAGCGCTACAGAAGAGCAGCGCAACCAGTTTTTTTTCGCTTTTTTTTTTGTTTTTTTTTTACGGATGTAAAGACCTACAGCCGACGAAACAAGTCTGGCAGACACAGCCAACCCGAGCACAAGGCAACAAGCCGCATGCAGGCAAAGACGTGGGGACGGACGGCGAGCGAGCAATCGCCGACGGGCCAGCAAGCAGACGGCGACGGGGGCGCACAGGCGGACCGGGCGCCGGCGGATCCACGGAGCAAGCGCCGCAGAGGAGGTGGGCGGGCGACGAGCCGCGGGGCGGCCGGGAGGCGGAAGAGCTCCGGGGCCGGCAGGAGCAGGCGCCGCGGCGGAGGAGCAACGAGCCGGCGGCCTGCGGGCGTCGACGAGCCGGCTGCCGGTGGGCGGAGACGAGCCGGCGGGCGGAGTAGGCCGACGGCAGAGGCGCGAATCGACGACCGGCGGTACAGGTCGAGCCAGCGGAGGTCAAGAGCCACCGGCAAGCGCCCTGGCAGCACGACGAGGATGATCCGAAGAGTGCAAGAACGAAGCACAGATCGATCCGGAGGAAGAAAAATAATTCGAGAGAGGTGCAAGTGCAACACCAGCATTGTGGATTAAGGAAGGAGAGAAAACCTAACCCTAATTTTGGCTCTGATATCATGTTATGAATAGCACTTGTATTCATTATGAGGCACTAAGGCCAATATATATATACCAGTACATGAAGGGATATATACACATAACCCCCTACAATACATAGAAAATACAGAGGAAATACAACCCCCTACAATACATAGGAACAAGTATCTAACACCCACCTGAGACACCCAAACCGCACTGTCCACTGCCGCACATGACATCCTCCTGCCCCTCGATCCTCGCACACCACCCCATTGCCGCCCACTTTGCACCGCCCTCGGTTCCATCCTCTCCGCCCTCCTCAGCCCCATTGTCTTCTCTAGCAAGCTCAGCTAGGGTTAGGGTTCGAAGGAGGATGGTTGGTGGCAGCTACCCTGCTCGGCACCAACCTCCACCCTCCTGCAAGCCCAGAAGGCCAGGTTGTCACTCGCCAGCCCAGGCCCTCAACCATTCCTCAACCCCCATGGGCAGCCAGTATTATGAGGCTACAACGAGTTACCGTGAGCGGGGATGAGCCCATGATGGCACCACGACGAGTAGGGGACCCGTTTCCCGTGAGGCCTCAACCCCACATGACCATCGGCCGCACTCCGCAGATCCACAAGTCATGCATCAAGACGTCTAGAAGGCAACAAGCCACAACCTTGAGATTGCAATTTCAGATTTGTTTATTCGTTGATGCTGCGTCTCTGAATATTATGGATTACAATTTCTTTACTAGCAGGTCGTCATCTGGATGGGCCTTCCAAACGAGTTTTTAATATGATCGGGTAATGGCAGTAGTAACTGTTGATTAATTATATTAGATTGAATCACAATAAAGGTCCTCCATTGTTGAATTGCATCGGCACAAGGTACCATGCCCTCGCTAATGCGTCTCTGTTAGTTTTAGTGCATATTTAATGAGACTTGATCACTCATTTACTATGTTGTAAGTGGTCTAGGAAAATTGTGTTGAAATTTCAAGGGCGCCATCAAATAGGCATACATAAGAAGGTGCATGCCTTTGTTCTTCATTTATGGATGGTCAATTTACTTCTGCATCTAAGTGAGTTTATCGCTACCAACAATTACTCCTAAGATCAATAGAGCACTGTGTTGGATCACATTTTATTCCAGTACCAATTCAATCCGTAATGTTAATCATTTGCCTGATTTACTATAATGATTTCACAAACCAATGTTCTATTTTTTTTCTCGAACCCGCAGGAGAGCTGGCATCTTTTATAAATAAGAGGGAAAAAGAAAGGGGGTAAAGAGCCCCGTACAAGAAACCCAGTCCAACCTCGAACTTGGGGAGGAAGAAGGGGTTGTGAAACAACACGACTCCACACCTAGAACAAACAAAACCGACCTCTAGAAGAGAGAGGGTTATAACATCCCTCCTCCACGACCAAAACCCCACTCACTAGAGCCTGGAGCTTAGAAGTTCCTGCCAAACATCACCATCTAACTTCTTCTCTGCTGAAGTTCTGGGCCACCGAAAGTGAAGGAGAGGCACTTACTATCGTTTGCCTGATTTACTATAATGATTTCACAAACCAATGTTCTATGAAACGATATGAAATCTGGATGTGCACTTAGAAATAAATGCGCGCTTTTGTTTAATCAGTAAGTTGAGACTCCCCTTATACTCATCAAAATATGTGTTTAGCTTAAACAAGGATGAATGTCCCTGTTCTGAAAATTGATGATGCCTCTTAATAACTAATGTTCAGGTGTTGGTGACCTATTTTTAGTTTACAGTTCCAGGTTATATATATGCGTTTACTGAAACTGTTTTGGATCAAGCATGGATCTACAGCTTATGCTTTAACCAATCTAGTTTTTATTTTTCAAAAGCTTAATATGCTTCAACCAATCTAAGTTTTATGCCATTTACAATTGTTGCTAAATTGCTTCCCAATGACCTGCAGAGATGTAGATACTTGTGCATGACCCTGCAGCCAGCTTGCCGTTGGAAATTAGCTCTTGCTGTTCGGTTCACCAGGGCGGGGTGCGTGTGCGTGGCTGCCAGTGCTGCCAGCGGGGAGAGTGACTGTAGATGGGTTTAGTTTAGAATATTGTTCCGTTCAGTGTACATGGAATGAAATCACTCCTAAGATTTATCCATGGATTCAGTGTATATATGTGCAGCTGGAATAAAATTACCTCACTTCACTTCTATATCTTAAATTCTAGGTGGGTTTGTTGTCATCCGTGCATTCAGTTTACATGTTCGGAAGGATTGAAATTCCTTCTCTTGTGTTTTGACTCATACATAGGTTCAGTGTACATATGCATATTGGTTGAAGTTGACTCTCTTCTATGTTTCGATTGAATATGGTGTCACAATAACCTATCCTGATTTGGAATAGTTCAGCTATTCCTAAGGTTTGCTTTCAAAAGTATTTGATCAAAGTAGAATATACTGTTGGCTTGCCAATATCAGTTTCACATATTTTTTATAGTTAGCTATTGCAGACCTGAAATGCTCATTGCAGTCCTGTTTTGTCGATGCTGCATGGTTCTTAAGGCGGTAAGGCGAAGCATGGCGTTCCACCACCTTCTGGACGCCTAGGCGCTGACAAGGCGAGGCAAGGCGAGGTCTTATCGATGTGAGAAATAGCAAGATAGCAGCATGCAGGAAGGTAGAAAAAGAAAAAGGAGAAGGGGGAAGAAGACGTAAAGGCCTGGCCCAGCCCAACAGGCAGCCCATGTAGCCCTTCGGCCTTCTCCAACCTGCAGATAAGGTTGCCATCCCCCCGATTCTCATCTCTCGATCCCAAATCAGTGCCGCCGCTCGTCTCTCTGCTGCACCATCGCTCGCTTCCCTCTCTCCCTAGTCCCTTCTACGCGGCCCTTCTCTTCCCCTCTCCCTGCTTCGCCGCTGCTCGCTTCCCCCTCTCCCTTCTGCGCCACTCAAGGCCGCAACTCCAGCCCTCCTCCGTACTGATTCTATACCCTCACTGAGCCGCTCTCCGCCTCTCCCTCAGATGAACCACACTTGGAGCGAGTTCCGCGCCGGCCACTAGTGCCAGAGCCCAGGGCTAGTAGGGATGCAGCGGCGGCTGGCCCTGGTTAGTTGGTTTCCATCCTTCCTCTCTCTTGTTGTTTTTTGCCTAGGCGATGGAGACACCTAAAACCATGCAATGCTGTATACAGCCAACATCTGGGATCAGCAATCTCCAATCTCTTGAGGCTGTTATTGAGAAGTGTATGCATGCTTTCACTATTTATCTCATATGAGTGCCTACAGTTACAAATAGCAACATTTGATAATGTCTATCATTTTGTTCAGACAGCCTTGTTGTGTTGACTTCGTGGCAAATGCTACTCCACAGGCCTAAAAAATCATCGCCCCGCATGGCAAAAAAAGGGATGCGTGTTGGCGGTCGTCATTTCCTAATTTCGACCACTAATTCCTCGGTGAATAAATGGGGTATGAACAAAGTTCTATGCATAACTTACTTTGAACTAATGAATTCCACGAGTTTTGGTGGTTTTCGGTGTTACACAGGGAGATGCTCAAACTCCATGCTTTTTGAGCAAACATAGGAAATACAGAGATATATCTGTATATATCTGTATATCTATGTTTTTCAATGGAGATGCTCAAACTCCATGCATAACTTACATCATTTGGAGCAAACATAGAGTGGGGACTGTTAGATATATCTGTATATCTATGTTTTTCCTATGTATTATAGAGGGTTATGTGTATATATCCCTTCATGTATATATATCGGCCTACGGGCCTCATAATGAATACAAGTGCTATTCATAACATGGTATACAGAGCAAAAAATTAGGGTTAGTTTTTTGTTCTCCTCTCCCGTCGATCCTGGTGTGGCACTTGCACCAATTTTTTTTTTTTCGGATCTTCTTCTGGGTTGATTCTTCATCGTCCCCGGTGATCCTCGCCGGCGCTCCTTCGACTGGCTCGTTCTTGCCATCGCGCGCTGCCAGTTGCTCCCGTCGCGTGCCGCCGGCTGCCCCTGTCAGGCCGCCGCCCGTCGTCTCGCACCGCCGGGCGCCCCCGTCGCAGGCCACTGACTACTGCCCGTTGTTCCTGCTCGCCGGATCCGCCGCGCCGCCGGCTCGTCCGCCACCCGCGCCGCCGGCTCATCCGCCGTCCGCCCGCGCCGCCGGTTCGTCCGCCGCCGGCCCGCCGGCTCGTCCTCCGCCGACGCGCGCCGGCCCTCCTCTGCTGCCATCTCCCATCGCCGGTTGTTCGGTCGAAGCCCGAGCCGGGTCTCTATCTAACCCGGTCTCGCGTCCATCTTGACCGAACCCAAAAAAAAAAGGTGCTCGTTCTGTTGATTTGTGATGGCGCCTTCGACTCCTTCTAACGGTGGTGTCCCGGTTCTTCGTTGTCCGCTGCTCTTCAATGGGACTAACTACCGTGTCTGGGTTCCTCGCATGCGTTGGCACATGCGTGGTCTGCGTCTCTGGGACTTTCTTACTGGTCAGCTTCCATGCCCGCCCTGTCCTTCGGCTCCTGCGCGTCCTACGGTCCCAGATAAGGCCACTGATGAAGCTAAGGACAAGTTACTTGCAGATTATGATGATCTTGTGAAATCCTATGAGTCTCAGTTCAGTGCTTACAGTGCTTGGATGGATGAAGATGCTCGTGCTGGGTCTATTCTTATTGCTAGTATGGAGAATGAGTTTGCTGCAGAGATTGCTGACTTTGAGCGGTCTCATCAGATGTGGTCGTTTCTTCATGATCGCTACGAGCCCACTGGTCACTCTTCTTATTTTGTTGCTATTCGTCAGGAGCAGTTGATATGTCATGGTGATCTTACTGTTGATGAGCTCTACACTCAGCTCTCTGTTATCTGGCGTCAGATTGACTCATTGCGTCATCCACTGTCACCTAGTACTTGTGAGTTCTGTCAGGGGCATCAGTCAGATATTGAGCTTCAGCGCACATATGCTTTTTTGACCCGTCTTCGTGATGAGTATGAGCATCTTCGTGCGCAGCTTCTAGCTCGTCATCCATTTGTCTCCTTGATGGAAGCTTTAGGAGATGTTTGTAATGAGGAGACTCGGCTTCGTACTGCTGGATTGTTACCCTTCTGTGACTGCATTGGCTGCTCGTTCTTCGCCCTCACGGCTCGCTGTTCCTCCGTCCCTGCCCTCGTCAGCATCTGTGCCTCCTTCTACACGTGGAGGTGGTGGTGGTCTTCATTGCGATTATTGTGGGAAGGATGGCCATGTTGAGGCCTTCTGTTACAGGAAGAAGAAGGCGCAGCGCTCTCAGACTCGTCCGACTTCACAGACTCCTGGTAGTACTAGTGCTGGGACTTCACAGACTACTGGTAGTACTAGTGCTGGAGTGTCTTAGAGGAGTTCTACAGATCCAGTTACCCAGGAAATGCTGATGCTTCTTCGTCGCCTTGCTGCCTCTTCACCGTCTGGGACCTTTCTGTCGCTGGAAAGGGCTCTCTTGTCTTCCTCCTTTCATGGTCCTGATGTATCCTATGTTCCTGATCTAACCATGCAGCTTATGTCCGCTGGTCAACTTACTGATCATGGTTGTCGTGTTATCCTTGATTCTGACTTTTGTTATGTTCAGGATTGTCACACGGGTCACCTGGTTGGTACTGGCCCTCGTCGTCGTGATTCTCAGCATCTTTGGGAGCTTGACTGGCTTCGTCTACCTTCCGCTGCATCTGCCAGTTCTGACGGCTCCGCTTTGGCTGCTTCGTCCACTTCTTCTTTTGCTCAGTGGCATCATCGGTTGGGTAACCTTTGTGGCTCCCGTCTGTCTACTCTGATTCGTCGTGGTCTATTAGGTTCGGTTTCAGGTCATGAGTCTTTAGCTCAGTGTCAGGGTTGTCGTTTGGGCAAGCAGGTTCAGCTTCCCTATAATTCTAGTGAGTCAGTGTCTGAGCGTCCTTTTGATCTTGTCCACTCAGATGTATGGGGTCCTGCTCCTTTTGTTTCCAAAGGAGATCACAGATACTATATAATTTTTATAGATGACTTTTCTCGCCACACATGGATTTACTTTATGAAAAATCGTAGTGAGGCTTTATCCATCTATAAGAATTTTTCTGCTGTGGTTCGCACTCATTTCGACACTTCTATTTGTGTTTTTCGTGCTGACTCTGCAGGTGAATATCTTTCTGATGCTCTTCGTCAGGTCCTTTCTGGGCAAGATACTCTTGCTCAATTTTCTTGTTCTGGTGCTCATGCTCAGAATGGTGTTGCTGAACACAAGCATCGTCATCTCCTTGAGACGGCTCGTGCTCTTATGCTTGCTTCTTCTGTTCCCCCTCATTTTTGGGCTGAGGCTGTTTCTACCGCCACATATTTGATTAATATTCAGCCTTCTTCTGCTCTTCGTGGGGGCATTCCACTTGAGCGTCTTTGTGGCAAGGCGCCTAATTATTCTGATCTTCGGCTGTTTGGTTGTGTTTGCTATGTGCTTCTTGCACCTCGTGAACGCACCAAGTTAACCGCACAATCAGTTGAGTGTCTTTTTAGGATATAGTGCTGAGCATAAGGGATATCGTTGTTGGGATCCGATTGGTCGCCGTATGAGGATTTCTCGAGATGTTGTCTTTGATGAGTCTCGCCCTTTCTATCCTCGTCCTTCCTCTGATGCTTCTTTAGCATATTTAGTTGATCCTCTCTCTTTTTTATCTATCCCTGATACTGCTATTGCACATATACCTTCTCACTTGGTGCCCTCACCTACTGTGCCTTCTTCAGCAGTTGTTCCTCCTTCTCTAGTGCCACTTGTAGAGTCTCCGTCGGAGTCTTCTTCTTTGCCGCCTGATTATACTACAAAGCCTCCTGTGACCCAGGTTTACACACGCCGTAGTGCTTCGACTTCTTCTGAGCCTTCCGATGAGCCATCTTCTGGCCCTTCTGAGCCTTTTTCTGATGAGCCTTTGCTCGCTACTTCTTCCCCGGAGCAGCTTATTCGCCGTGGTTATCGGTCTCGTCAGCCTGTTGATCAGTATGGTTTTGGACGTGTTACTTGGCAAGGTTTTGCCGATACTGTCCTTTCTGAGCCGCTTTCTTATTGTGATGCTATTCTTCATCCAGAATGGCAACTTGCGATGGCTAAGGAGATAGCTGCCCTAGAGCACACGGGCACGTGGTATCTTGTTCCGACTCCCTCTCATGTTTGTCCTATCACCTGTGAGTCTATAAGGTTAAGACTCGCTCTGATGGATCTCTTGAGCGCTATAAGGCTCGTCTCGTTGCTCGTGGTTTTCAGCAGGAATATGGTCGTGATTATGATGAGACCTTTGCTCCTGTTGCTCATATGGCCACTGTTCGTGCTCTTCTTGCTGTGGCCTCTGTTCGTGAGTGGTCCATCTCTCAGCTTGATGTAAAGAATGCCTTTCTTAATGGTGAGTTGCGTGAGGAGGTTTATATGCAGCCACCGCCTGGGTATTCTGTTCCTGAGGGTATGGTTTGTCGTCTTCGTCGCTCTCTCTATGGTCTTAAGCAGGCTCCTCGGGCTTGGTTTCAGCGCTTTGCGTCTGTGGTCACAGCTACTCATTTTTCTGCCAGTGCTCATGATCCTGCTCTGTTTGTTCACACATCATCTCGTGGTCGTACTCTTCTTCTTCTCTATGTTGATGACATGATTATCACTGGAGATGATTCTCAGTTCATTGCCTTTGTCAAGGCACGTCTGAGTGAGCAGTTTCTTATGTCTGATCTTGGCCCTCTTAGTTATTTTCTTGGGATTGAGATTTCTTCTACACATGAGGGATTTTATCTGTCTCAAGAAAAATATATTCAGGGTCTTCTTGACCGTGCTTCTATGACTTATCACAGGACTGAGGAGACTCCTATGGAGCTCAACTGAGGAGACTCAGTGATGCTCCGGCATCTCAAGTGCATAATCATTCATCATGCATGCAACATTCATCATAATGCATCATACAATGACATGCATTCGAGCCCTAATTCAAACTTGGTTGAAATGCAACTTGTCGAAACCTGATTTCTGCATATATGTCTCTGTGATTGTGCTCATAACTTTAGTTCTATAGCGATATAGGTGAAACCCATATTGACAAACTTATAGATAATTTAAGGATGAACAACTTTGGTAATGGGTGCTTTGACATGCATCAAGGTTTGCATAGAGCTTTGGAGCTTTTTCTGTCAGCCTATGAATTCTGTCCAAACTTGATTTGTTTAGTAATTTCAAATTTACATTAGCCTACAACCATGATCTTGCAAAACTCCAATTGAATAAGTTGTAGATCATGAAATTATGAACAACATTGGTATAAAACTCCTTTTGTGAAAGTGTCAAGAAAATAGACTTTTAAAAGTTCCAAGCTGGAGGGTTCTGTTGGTCAAACCTTGGTCAGCAGGTTAAATTCAAATTTAAACCACATTTTTGAATATAACATGGTATACAAGTTTATAAGGGAAATGTAGAGGAACAAATTTAGAGCACTTAATCCAATTGGGTCCTTTTCAAATTCGGCCTCTAGATGTTCAAAAACGCAAAATACAGACGAAGCTTACTGCAGTCAAACTGCCTTTTTCCATTTTTGGGTTTTCATTTCCATTTCCGTCTCACTGACACGCGGGACCCACCCGCCAGACCGCGCCGGTTTCCCGCTCACGCGGTTGGAACGCGCCGACGGTGGACCCCACCCACGCGCGTCGTCCGTGCACCTGGCCCATGGACTCCCTCTCTCCATTCCTCCACCCGACCCCACCTGTCAGTGACTCTGGGTCCATGGACCCAGTCCACCGAACGGCACCACCCCTTCTTCCCCGCTGGCTCACGCCCACGCAGCGCTCGCGCTCTGCCCGCGCCGCGCGTGGCCGACGCCGGCCGGCCGAGCGCCGTGCTCTGCCCGTCTCCGCACCTGGACGGGTTCACGGCCATAAGGCCTTTGCCCCGGAGCAACCGGCCGCCTCAACCCCGCCTCCCCCTCTCACTCGCCCCCGACGCCTCACTCGCCTATTCCTCCCGCTCAGAGCGCCCGCCCGCCATTGCCGAAGCTCGGAGTCCGAGCTGTGCCGGCCGATCCGTTGCTCCCCGCGCCCCCAGATCACCGCCATCATCTCCGCCTCCGCCCTCCGCGTCCAACAAGCTAGGCCTCGTCGTCTCCCTCCGCCTCTCCCTCCCGAGCGCAGTGTGCCCGCCGCCGTTGCCGCCGCGGCGAGCTCACGGCAACCGCCACCTCTCGCCCCGCCGAGGAGCGCCTTGCGCTCGCCTCGCCGTCCGCCACCTTTCCCCCAAACTCTCGTCCGCCGCCGGTGCCTCTAGCCCTCTTCCCCGCGAGCGCACCCCCACGACCACCATCGCCGCCGGCCCTCGCCGTGGAAGGCCATCTCCCGGCCCTTCCCTCACCTCCACTTCACCCCCACCGCCTTCGCCGCGTCCTCGCACAGCCCTAGGACCCCACCTCGGCCCCCTCCATCGCCGGTGCCGCCGCGTCGAGCCGGAGCCGCCGCGCACCGCCGCGCCACAGCCGTCTCGGTTCACCGCCGCCGCTCGCCTCTACATTTCACCGCCGGCGACGAGACCTACACAGTCAAGTTCGCCGTCGCGGGAGGCACCTTCCTGACCCACCTCGGCTTCAAAACCCCGCCCCGACGCGCTGCCCCGCATGGGGGAACGCGAGCCACGCCACGCCGTTCGCCCCCGGCCGAAGGTAGAAGAAAGGGCATCGTTTTGCAGAAAAGACCCTCCGGTTGTTGATTATTTTACCACTGTTTACTGAGTCTTGCAATACTTCCCGATAACCCCCTAGATCTATTAGGGTTTCGCATTTTAACCCGAACCATCTCATTTTGCAGATCTAACCCCGAGCTTAGAAGTATTCTCACGCTCTGTTCACTGAGTCTAAGCTATCTTCCTTCCAGGCCCCTGAAATCTATGGTTAATTACGTTCTAGCCCCCAGATTCAAATGTTTTCCATTTAAATGCATTTAATTTAGCTGTGAACTTTAGAAATTCATAACAATTCATAGAAAAATCCAAAATGGACAAACTCAGTGGCTATGGACTCCTCTTGAGTAGCTCTACAGGATAGGTATGATGTGGATGTGTACAAAGACTGTTTTGCCCCTGGTTTAGTGCGTGCATGGTGTAGGTAAATAAATGGTAAAAGTGGACCAAATGAACTTCAAAAATCATAAAACTTAGATAGTAGCTTTGTTATGGCATCTAGGTACTGTGTGATTTTTGGTAGCCCTAGCATTGACTGGTTAATTACTGTTTTGCCCTTATGCATGTGATTTGTGTGTTTAATTAACTTGGAAAATGAAGGCTATATAAAAGATGCTCAAATATGACCTCTTGTATTTTTCATATACTTTATATAGTATGGGTAGCTTGCGGGTAAAGTTTGAGACGTTGCATGTAAAGTTTGAATGGTGTTTTGACAATAATAAAGTGTCACATGCTTAACTAAATAATAGGAAAAAGTGTATTTAAACTGCTAGGAAAATTTTGGGAAAAATCTAGTAGCGTTATGGAGTATGTTGCTACATGTGGTAAAGATTTGAGATCGATTGGAGTTTTCTAACTACATGAACTTATGAGTGCATTTTATTCATAAAGGTAGCGTGTCCATTAACTTGCATGTATATGTTTAACTTTAAGAGACAACTTCATTTCATTTGATAGGGACTCTGTACACATACAGAACAATTATTCCTAAGAACTTCAAAGATAAAATGTGGTAATGGTTTGTACGATTTCTTAGTGATGGGTTGTATGATTTCTTAGGAAAGTTGTTAGGTTTTCTTGTTATGGGATGTGTTAAACTGAGAGCACTCGCACCCATCCTTCACATACGGCTTGATCATGCATTACATTTCATTGACACCTCATGCATACATTTGCAATCCGTTGCACCCATGATTGTACTATGTCATGCATATAACCTATATCATATGCATGTGTTTGCATTCTCCTGCACTCACTTGCATTCTATCATGCATATAAACCCCGCGTGCAAGGAGCTATCAACGCAGGAGAACCCAGTGATCAAGGAACCAGGCGACAGACTATATCCGGAGCCAGAAGACGAAGGGTCGCTGATTTAATCCGTCCCTGCTTCAAGGGGTTGCCTGGGGCAAAGCCTCACAACCCGGCACTTAGTTTGGTTTGTTGGTTTTCTTAAGACCAAGCAAAGGTAGGCAGGACCATGCTTTACCCAGCAAATATATTTGATAAATTGCTTACGCGTCTGCATTAGGAGTTGTTTGGAACCAACTGCATTAGACTTCCTGGCCGCCCTGGCCCTAGCACCTATATATTAGTTCGTAGGACGAGTTGCCTAGTAATGCTAGGTACGAGTAGACACGAGTGAATGGAGTCACTCGTCGCGTAGGTGTTTTCAAAACAAAAATTTTATGGAAGATTATCATATGCTATGTTTGAAACAGAGACCGGGCGGAGTTATGGGAATATTATGAAAAATGATGTGGCAAGGTATGGTGGACTCTGTCCGAGTCGTATAAGGCCCGTCCGTTGTTCGCCTATTAGTCGGCATAACATTGCTAAGGTGGTTATCCGGAATAATGGACCGGTGAAAGTCTTATTTGTGCCATCCGAAGAACAGAGACTTGTTCCTACCATGGAACTGGGGGCGCTTATCTCATGGGAGGGCTGGACCCGACGAACCGAGGTAACGCTCCATGGGGGCTAAACTCAGGGAAGTGGCGGGTTGGAATCGAACTTGGGATGGGACAAGTGGAGATGGGGGCTATATGTGGGAACGCGATGGCTAGTAAGCATATACCCCTGGCATTTTTAGTTATTCCCGGGAATTAACAAATCGATTCGAATCGCTGATGCTCACCAGGTGTGAGAATGCCAATACCTTTGACGTCCGAACGTAGTAATAATTCAAATACTTTGTTCTTATAATCATGTTTCTCTATTACAACATGCTTGGATGTATATGATCCGTTCCCTTATTCCTGGTGCTGCCCGTCCACTAGTAGAAGGTCGATGGACTTGGGAGATGCTTTGGAGTCGAGGGAGGGCTGACCTGACGTACCGTGGTATCGCTTCTGAGACGACTACTCCCAGGGGTGTGATGGAAGTGCTATGAATCTTGGAATGGGACATGTGTTTGTGTTTTACTTTCTGCAAGTATTTACTTTATGATATAAGTGATCTTCGTGATTAATGAATAGCAGCTGTCAAATCCTGCTATCTTATGTCAACATGACTTGGTTTAAGAATCAACAGCTAAGGATCCACATGATTAGTAAGCATGCTTTGCGTCAGCCGTAAGCCCCGTCCATTAAGTCCTACTGAGTAATTAGTACTCAGGGTTTGGCCCCACTTTTGGATTACAGGTACTGATGATAGCTGGATAACTGTGTTGGAGGTGGTAGAACCGGTGGGCTCGGTGCTACTCGCCTTGTTTATCTCTACTTGAAGACTAGTTGAGTTTTATTTCCGCTGTGAGATGTTTTAAACGCTTCCGCTATATGTATCTATACATGTATATTTTGACATCGCTTCCGCTATATTTGAACATGTATTGGTTTGTAAACTAAGTCTACTTATTCTCTACTTCAACTGTTTGTGATGATGTAATCTGTTGTGGCTCTTTCGACGGCTGAATGTGTGTGATGTCGGTATCCTCGGGCGATGGTTACATCGAGTGCCCTTTGGGTAGCTCGACGGACTACCGGGTTTAGTCCGGCCTAAGTGCACTGTAAGCCAGAGGTGGCAGGTGTGATTAGTCTGGATTAAGCAGGGCGGTTCCGCCACAGACTCCTATGGAGCTCAATCTCCATCTCTCTGCCACTGATGGTGAGCCTCTTGATGATCCTACTCGTTATCGTCACATCATTGGTAGTCTTGTCTATCTTGGTGTTACTCGTCCTGGCATTTCCTATTCTGTGCATATTCTGAGTCAGTTTGTTTCTGCTCCCACTCAGCTCCACTATAGTCACCTTCTTCGTGTCTTACGTTATCTTCGTGGGACTATGTCACGTCGTTTGTTCTTTCCACGCTCTAGCTCTTTACAACTTCAGGCTTACTGTGATGCTACTCGGGCTAGTGATTCCCCTGATCGTCGATCTCTTTCTGCTTATTGTGTTTTTCTTGGTGGTTCTCTTATTGCCTGGAAGACTAAGAAGCAGACAGTTGTTTCTCGTTCGAGTGCAGAGGCTGAGTTGTTCGAGTACAGAGGCTGAGTTGCGTGCTATGGCTCTTGTGACGGCAGAGGTGACTTGGTTACGGTGGTTGCTTGCAGATTTTGGTGTTTCTGTTTCTCTACCGACTCCTCTTTTGACTGACAGTACAGGTGCTATTAGTATTGCTCGTGATCCGGTGAAGCATGGGCTTACTAAGCATGTTGGTGTTGATGCATATTACACGCGTGCACAGGTTCAGGATGGTATGGTTACTCTTCGCTACGTGCCTTCGGAGTTACAGTTGGCTGATTTCTTCACGAAGGCACAAACCAGAGCTCAGCATAGTTTTTATCTCTCCAAACTCAGTGTGTTTGATCCACCTTGAGTTTGAGGGGGGGTGTTAGATATATCTGTATATCTATGTTTTTCCTATGTATTGTAGGGGGTTATGTGTATATATCTTTTCATGTACTGGTGTATATATATCGGCCTACGGGCCTCATAATGAATACAAGTGCTATTCATAACAGGGACAAAAGGGCTTGAGAATGGACCACAAATAACACTATTATGAAGTATCTCCAATGCCCTCAAGAACCAAACCATTGCAAAAATCTCGTCAAAATAATCGAAATGGAGTTTTGGTTCACTCAATTTGGAGTTCGGACGCAAAAGATATGGCCGTTACAAGTTCAACCCTACCGGCTTCACACGAGAGTGGCCGGGCGGCCAGACCCTAGGCCGGGCGACCTAGGACTTGGCCGGCCGGCCAGACAAGGGCCCCAAATGACTCACACTTCATCTTGATCACCCAAGGAAGTTGCCAAGGTCCCATATACACCTAGGGGATCAAGCCCAAGTGAAGATAATGGTCGGAAGGCCAACACATGGACTGAAAAGTGACTAAGTGCTGGAAGGGCTGGCCGCCCGGCCTAGTACTTAGGCCGCCCGGCCTAGTACTTGGGCCTTCCAGCCTCCCACTCGGTCACCCGACCTTCCTACAACATATGCATGCAAAGAAACACAACTTAGACACAAATCAACCGTCGATCAAAGGAACAAAGGCATGCATGATGGATGGATCCTTGAGGGGGGTGTTTGGATCCGGAGGCTAAATTTTAGCTCACTTCACATCGGATGTTTTGACGCCAGTTAGAAGCATTAAATATAGTTTAATTAGAAAACTAATTACACAGACGAGAACTAAATGGCGAGACGAATTTATTAAGCCTAATTAATCCACGATTAACGAATGGTTACTGTAGCATCACATTTGCTAATTATAGATGAATTAGGCCTAAAAAATTCGTCTCACCGTTTAATCATCGTCTATGTAATTAGTTTTCTAATTAGACTATATTTAATACTTCTAACTAGCGTCCAAACATTCGATGTGATGGGTCTAAAATTTAGTTGGCCGGATCCAAACGGGCCCTGAGACACACTCTCCAACCAATGGGGAACATCCAGGTGGCAGCCAGAGACTAAGTCCCAGGCTTAGGCCTTCCGGCATGTGTTCTAACCGAATCAACCGCCACTGCCTCAAAGATGGAAGATCAAGCCATCCAAAGCAACGTCGGTGCATCGAAGGGTCGAAAGGCCACAATGCCAGGCCACCCGGCCTGGAGGGTGAGAGGGTCACTCCCCCGCTCCAAACTCGCACTATTGTACTCTCTCCACTCTCTCCCTTGGGGAGGTGCCCCCTTTTGGGTGGCGCTACCCTCTTTAGTTCAATGTTTAGTAGGAGTTAGAGTCGGGCTCTGCCTGTTCCGGAGTCGTCTTCAGGAGTCTGGTATGAGTCTCTTGTATCTTTCCTTTCCTGTAAGACTTTGAGTTTATTTAATGTATTTCTTTATTTAAGTTCAAGCATTTACTTTCCTGCCTATGGTAATGATCGTAGTGTAGGAGTGTCGTTAGACTATAATTAGCGTTGCTCTATGAGGTTATGGTTAATCTAGTCTATTTACTTGTGGGTTCCTTGTTCACGCTGTTGGTTAAATCGTAGCAGTTGTGATGCATTCACTTGTGCAACATGTGGATGTGTAAACAACTAGAAGTAGACGTGGTGTCTAATCTAGAAGTTCACCTTGGTTTGCAGCCAGTCCCACGCAGCTCTGGGTGCCTCGTGTGTACCATACATATTTCACACACAGGCTTTAAGTAGCCTCTCTAGGTGACAGTTTTAGAGGTCTCAGTATTCCACCCCCGTCGTCCGGGCTGACACACTAGTTGTGTTATAGCATGTTGTAGACGCATAGTCGGACTTCCTAGAACCCGCCTTTCTCGGCTGGGTATTCAACACTATGGTGCCTGGCAGTGGTTCTATAGTCGCGATGTCCGATGCAGTAAAGATGTCTAGACCAAACCATAACCTCAGTCGTGTCACGACCTTAGTAGAGTGACATTGTTGAAGCTAGCTTTGTCTTTTGGCTTGACCTTAGTAGAGGAAGATCTCATCAGGAACCAGACTCCGTCTCGTTGTCCTTCTGTCTTCTCGTTGAGCTATGTATCCTTGTGGAGTGTATCAATGTGCCGTTATCCTTTCTTTTACTGTTTGGAATGAAAGAGTAAAATAACAAGATGTTTGATAAGTTAATATCTCTATCTCAACGCTTCCCTGTGGATAAATACGATACTTTCGAATACTCCCGGGTGAAAGCTATAGCGGTCTCCGTTTGCTTGCGGAGTAAAATATGTTAGGCTAAGAACTGCCAACAATGCTCAGAAGGTTGTAAGTACCTGGGATTAAATTCTGTTCCTGCCAGGGGCGGGCCTAGAGGGGATCATGGGTATTCAAGCGAATACCCATAATTCTTGAGAATACATATATATATACTATACATATATATTTAATATGTGTAAATTTTTATTGATCCTTTGAAATTTTGAATACCTATTTGATTTTGAATACCCATGTTCTAGATCCTAGGCCTGCCACTGGTTCCTGCTAATTCAACGTTGAAATATACAAGCTGCTGCTCTGACCACCGCCGTGCTATGTTAGTGGTACATATGGATGCTCAAGAGAGGAGGCTTAACATTCCAATCCTTGCCACGACCTAAATTTTCATGTTCCTTACTTCCTTATTTTATTTACTACGATTTAACTTATTTCCAGAGAAGATATAACATAGAGATGTGCAATCTTTATGCTGGTTGGAGATTATAGTTTCCATTGCCATTGTGTAGTGTCTTTTATCAATATTTGGGAACAAGTGGGTTGAACACAGATCGTTATTTGGCAATAAATGAGTTCCAATTTTCAGAGACCAGTAAAGTATGTTTCTTTATAGATTTCAATCCTTGACGTTGGTGAGGTATAATTGTGTTTGTTAGCCGAATACAATTGTGGTTGTAAGATATGGTGGGATTTCTATATTTATTTTGCATAGCAAAGCAGGGGCACATACATAGTATATGTATATAAGAATGGAGCACTACTACCTTGCTACACAGCAAATCATGGAATACCGTTGTAAAAAAACATAACACATACCAGCTCATGAGGGTCAGCAGTCAAGGACGAACCGTCAAACTCAAGGTCTTTAACAGACTTGGGAATGGTACTCTTGTTTGGATATAGAACCGAGATCTTCCCCTTTCCTTGAGGAACAACAAATCAGGATGAAAATGAGACATTTAACAATGAAGAGAAGGAAAAGCACATGACCTAACTAAAGATAAAAATATGACCAGCATCATTTTTTAGTACTAAAAGGCTTTCCTGTTGTTGTACTAAATAATTGATTAACGCAACAATCTTCAGCAGATCACATAAAAGTAAATGTAGTCCACTCAGCAATGAGCATTTGATTTGCAGTGATACATAGAGAAATAGACATTTTACATTAGTTGTGCACAATATTGTGTATCATAGACAATCAATGCATCAAAGGATGAAGTTTAACGTTGTTACGACCAGGTCAAGCACACAATACATCAGTACAGCTGGTCACAGTGATCAAAGTATCAGGACCAAATGCAAACAGGAAAAAAACAAAAAAAAAATGCAGAGAATTTCAGTGTAAAAACTACATTAATGCAAATATGGACAGTTACAGGCTCCATTTTTCATAAACATCCATTTAAACTATGTTCAATATTACAATTTAGCAGCTTATTTTGTGCTTCCATAGAATACGATAGATCATGTTATGGATCAGCAATTGCACCTCTATATAGTAAGCACTAAGCAGACTTGAAGCAGTGTAACCTTTTTTTTTTTTTTTTTTTTTTTTTGAAAAAAAGTGTTTGCGCAATACGAGTTAAAAAGAGAAGTAGACAGGTAAACAGTTGGGCTTGTAAATTACAACATGTAATGGCTTTGGCCTTTAAATCAGAACATATGGCTAGTCACTACTAATGGGACTTTTGAGAAAAAGAATCTAATTTAAGAGCAACGTGACCAAAACAGCACAAGAGATGCCACCAAAACTGTAACCCTTTTCTGTTTTCGAATTTCAATATCTAGAACCTACACGGGCAAGACAGAAAGATGGGGCAATGGCATATGCTGAATTTCTGGTAATCAAATCATTAGCATGGCTTGTGTTTGCATTATTTCTATCGCTCTTTGAAATCACTAAGCAATCGCAGGATGAACAGCAAAATCACAGATCTAAAAGCATGTCCGTGTGCCTCTTTCCTAAGTAGGATTAAGCACATCAGGTGGGTTTAGTTGACATAGAATGCTTTGTTCACACTGTTCGCCTACATGGCCTTGTAGACTCTACACACCGTTTAACGCTACTCACTAGTCAACAATATTGGCCATGTAGAATGTTTAATCAGTTTAATCCGTTTTGTAGCCCATTTAATCTGCCATGTAGTCCAACTATTCGCTAAACGAAGGGTGGCCGATTGGTTAATGTTTAGGCTAACACTGTTTGTTCACCTAGCAAGAAATGCACAACTCTTAACTACATCAAGGATTAATTCGAGCAAGTGAAAGGTAATCCATACTACCACACAGAACATTACTATCATGGTGTAGCAAGGTCTTGAAACAATATTATTCAGGAATCGATATGTTTCATGTTTGAGAATTAAAGATGATTTAATATCACCTGAACGCTGAAACACATCCCACATGATATCCTCATGCTCTTGGATACCAAAGAGGCATAACTGAGCAGCTTGGATGCCAAACACTTGCCAGAGTAACTTTCCTGTGTTATTCTGGCGCAAAAAGTCCTGCAAAAACAGATATGTTATTACACACAATAAGAGAAATACTGTACAACCCTCTATGAACAAACCTTTGGATGCATATATAGCCAGAATTTCATCCCTCTCCAGAGATCGCAAGGAACAATATTTGAGCACATACAGTCTTCAGTTGGTAGCCAGCACTGCAATTTTAGAGGCAGACGAGTCACTTGGCCAAACTCTTGGTCTTGAAGAGGGATATAAACAAGAGGAAAATGTCAGCAAATCAGGTTGAACCTAGTGAAAACTAAAATTGCTGCACTGTGTGCTGCTGCAGGACTGCTCGAGAGCTTGCATTGCCGAGATTGGACACCACATTACCTTCTGGCACAGGTACCCTCTGCTCCCTAGAAAACGGCAACCAATCTGCCGCGCAGAGAAATACTGCAGCTTCTGCTCGGAGTCAGCGAGCGTCTCGTAGACAGCCCTGTGCTTCTTGTCCTCCACATCCTTCAAATCACCCTGCAAAATCCAGAAAAACCAAAGGCGCGATACCATTCGCATTGCCATCAGCTCGAATCCTCTGTGTTCGCACAGAAGCATCAAGAACCTCGAGAAATCTGAAGTGTTGAATAAAACAAAACAGAAGAAGATCACGTCACCTTTAGCTTGGAACCGACGCCACCGAAGCGCATCTTCTCGCCGGCGGCGGCCTCCATCTCGAGCAGCTCGCGGACGACTGCAGACACCGCGGACGGGAGCGGCGAGGAGGTTCCCCAGCGCTGCCACTCCTCGTGGTTCACCTCACTCCCATCCCCAGCGGCTGCGGCGGCAGCGGCCGTGGGGAGGGCTTCGGTCTCTGCTTCCGCCTTCTCTTCGCTACCTGCCGGTTCGGCGGGAAAGGCCATGAGGGAGCGCGCTAGGGCCGTACCGAGGCGGGGAGGCGCCCGCGACGGGAGGAGGGGAAGAGGGAGGCTGCGGTGGAAGGCGATGGCACGGGTGGAGGCAGCGCGAGGAAGCATTTTCTTTAGAGGGAGAGATTTCAATATTTGAGAATTGACACCCAATTTTCCTATACCTTGACACCAGAATTGATTCATTTCGAGAAATTCTCATCATTTACACCATTTTTTCTTCTTTTATTTATTTTTGCATGCCACCCTGACCATTTTGTCCCTACTCTACTTCGTCAGGCTGCCTCCTCCGACCGGCTCGCCCGCCTTGCTGGTCCGCCGCCCCCCGCCTCTTGCCGCTCCGCCTCCCCTGGTCGCCCACTGCCAGACCATCGCCTCTCGCCGGCCCTGGCCCGCACCATCGAGAGCTTGCCGCCTCCCGCCGGACTCGGCTCGTCGCCTTCGGCCTGCTCTCTGCTGCCTCTGGACCACGACCTGCTCTCTGCTGCCTCTGGCACCGGCCTGCTCGCCACCACCCACCGCCTCGGCTGTTGCCCCCAACCTACTCGCCGCCTCCTGTCGGTCCCGGCCTGCTCGCCGCCACTCGCGACTCCTAGGTGCCCCCAACCTGATCGTCGGCCTCGGTTCGTCGGGCCTGGACCCGTCGCCCTTGGCCGGCTCACCGCCACGCCACCAGAAGATGTCTAGGGAAGAAGATGATAAGGTAGAAGATGACGTGTTGGGCCCAGCTGTTATAGATGGAAGGGAAAAAGAATCAAGGGCAAAACTGGAAAATCACTTGGTTAAGTAAAGAAATGGAAAAAGAAAATGAGGCAAAAGACAAGAATCCCTCAAAACGAAATAATTTTGCGTGTCAAAGTGTCAAATTTCGAAAGGTATGCGAATTGGGTGACAATTCCAGTGAGGCGTGCGTATCTGATGTCAAATATCGAAATCTTTCCTTTAGAGGCAACGAAGCACTGGAGGGACAGGCACACAGCGGTGATGTGCTTAAGACTAAGCTCATCAAAAGGCCCAAAAGAAGATGTCCATACACTCTGCGGCACTGTAAATAGAGAGGGTGGCATAATAGTGGATGGACGAGATTGAATGAACACCCTGGTGAGCCTAGTCTAATACGCAAGGGCTCGCCGCCACGGCGCCTATGTTTGCTTCGCCTGCAGGAGCAGACTGCCTGCTGGCCGGGTGTACAGCGGCAAGCAGCCACCGTGCGTAGCCTCTGTCTAGCACCGTGCGGAGATGGACCTTAGATGCCACGAGGCGCAAGGCCGACGGAGAGGAACACGATGGCAGCCCTGCTGCCGAGGCACGATACTGTGAGGCTACAGGGAGGGGCCCGACGATGCCTGCAGCAATCTAGTGTGAATAGAGTAGATGTTAATGCAAAAGTTCGAGTACACCCCTTGTGATTAATTTATGGTTCAGAAAATTTAAGTTTCTGGTCCACATAATTTTAATTTTGGTCCATAACTTAAGTTCTTTCACATAGGTTCTTGCCATGTTTGAACCATGGGATTTAAGCCAATAAAAGGCTACCATTAATTCCAAGCCCTATAAAATCTCTTAATAAATTACCACAACAATAAAAGATTATGAGTTGCCGATCTATACATTTATATAGGTGAAGCTCACTGAGTATTTCTCTCGACATGCAGGCTATCCACGTCATCGCAAGGTCCACTAGCCACTATGCACTACTCATTGATGGCTAACATCATTCGTGCATTTGCTTAAAATCATACACACATTTTTTTCTAATATTTTAGTATTCTATTTATTGTATTCATTTTATAAATCATGCCCATTTCAACTATGAAGTCCCCGCCACAATCCGCGGGGTATCATCTAGTACATTAGATAAATCAAACCCGGCCAAAACATAAATTCAACCATTAACACGAAATTTAAAATGCACTCAAATCATTAGGTTCACCCCCTCACCTTTGGAGGGTGGTCTACTTCACACCCCCCCAACACACACCCCTTCAAAACCGATTATTTAACCTCCTCAACTTTGCAAAACCAGACAAATCACCCCCCAGGCAGTTTTGGAGGGCGGTTTTGCTGATGACGCATCTAAGCCCATCTGGGCTACCTCACTTTCTTTTTTATTTTCCCTTTTTTTCATTTTTTTCCTCACTCGCCTCCTTATCCTCACGTGTCCTTCTGCCGCCGTCTCCTCCCTCTCCATCTGCCTCCATGGCCACCTCCGCCCTCGCCGCGCTCTCCACGACCACAGCCACCACCGGCAAGCGCCTCGTCCTTGCGCGCCCTACAGCCGCCTCCTCTTTCTCCTTCACCCGCCTCCATGGCCACCTCGCCCTTTGCCACGCTCTCCGCTAGGCCGCGATCATGGACGCCGCCGGTGAGCGCCTCGTCCTCGCGCGTCCTGCCATCACCACCTCCTCCCTCTCCTTCACCCACCACCATGGCCACCTCCGCCCTCTCCACGCTCGCCAGGGTACATGAAGGCAGCGCTGCAGGGCAGCGGAGCGGTAGTCGCAACTATGCGTTCGCGGGCGACCGCACGGAATTAGCTGCGGCGGCGGAGATCTTCGAACGCGTCATTGCCTCCGCCCTCAAGAGACTGCCCTCGCAGTCGCCACCGCCGGACACCGTCCTAGCGTCCACCGCGCTAGTCAAGGTCTTCGACACGCTCAAGGAGGCAGGCGCCGCAGCGTCACCCGTGAAGGCCGAGGTTGACAAGCTTCGCGGTGACTGTTGGCGTCTCTTAGCCTTATAAGATTTTACTCCGCAAGCGCACGGAGACTGCTGTAGCTTTTCACTCAGAGTATTCTGAGTATCGTATTTTTATCCACAGGTAAGTAGCAGGCGAGAGAGTATAGTTGAATAAACTCAAATCGAATGAACCGTACTTATATAAATATACCAGCTAGTCACTAGACAGGGGTAAGTCTGGTAAACGGATAGGTGTATGGTGGAAAGAAGTAAATTGAACTACCTAAGATACACGTAGAAAGGTATAGTTGCCTAGGAGGACAACGAGTGAGATAAAGTTCCCAAACTCTATTCTATTCGGCTGCAAAGACTCTATTGTGGTTAACTAAGAAACTCAAGTAGCAAGTCAGGGTCTTGCGTTGAGCGAAATTCCGGCGCCTTGAGCAGTCAGGGGGTAGATAGTAGACAACCGAAGGAGACCTGGCTAATGCCTACGGGCCTACCGAACGAACGGGCCTGGACTACACAGGCACACCACACGCTGTTACCGAGTGGGGCTACCAAGCAAATCTGCATGGATAGGATGGCACGTTATAAACGTCTTGAGTAACAATAGATCGTCCTTGATCAGAGGAGAGGACCTAACCAAAGCCTGGCGTACAGGTTGGATTATAGCACCGGCAAGAATAACGGGACTTGACTAACTAAGATAACCACAAGTCTAAGCCTAGCAAGTATGCAAAATAAAGGGTACACCACACTTGCAGAAGATAGAAATAAAGTAAAATATAACTGAATTATATTGAAGATTGAGTACAAAAGATACAAGAGCTGTTACCGCAGACTCAGAAGAATCTCCGAGAACTCCGAGGCAAAGCTCAACTCACTCTAACTCTCAGGACTATCCTAACTACTAAGATGTGGAAAATGACACTCTCTAAGGTAGGATATGGCTCTCAACTTCTCCACACCTTTACAAATGAGCTCTACAGGCCTATTTATAGTCCCATATGAGAGGGGGGTATTTGTAGGAGGCTTAGGTCGGTGGGAGGCCGAAGTCGGTGGTCGGCCGACCTAGGGGGAGGTCGGCCGACCTACTCCGAGTTCGGGCGACCACCCGATCCACCGCCTTTGCACTCCAACGGCTTGATCTTGCTTCCCTATGGCGGTTGGCGGTTAGGACGGTTGTTGCACGTGGAAAATGCCTCCGAGGATAGGTCGGCCGACCTTGTAGGAGGTCGGGCGACCACGTGTCAGCCTTGCATTAGTCACTTTGCTTCTCCCTCGGATTGATGACGTTGTGGGCCCGTGACTTGGTGCATTTTCGGCCTTTGGATACATTGGATGCTTGGTCTTGCGATTGGATTTGAGTGCACTTGTGTTTTCTTCATGATGTAGATCAATGAGGTGGCAAGTGGCTGACTCGGGAGGTCGGGCGGCCTGACCAGGGGTCGGCCGACCCTGTCCGTGGGTCGGGCGGCCAGCCCCCAGGTCGGCCGACCTGGCTGAGCCAGGGCAAGCTTTGCCCTGGTCGGCCGACCTGGGTGTGGGTCGGCCGACCTGGCCACCTTGACCAGTGGTTTCCATCTTTTGATCCTTGACATGTTTTCATCTATTTTATGTGCATTTTGGTACCTGCATCCAAATATTCATACAAAACTTGTGGAACTCATTAGTAGAGGGGTTAGTCCATATTTATTCACTTGCATAGCTCCATTTGGTTGGTAATTGACGGTAGATATCATGAGATTACGACCGTCAACACCCCCCAAGCTTAAACTTTTGCTCGTCTTCGAGCAAAGCTAAGACTGAGAGTGGATCAGGAGTTGCTGCAATATCGAAGATGATGAGAAATTCTTATATGTGTCTCAATACTCATGCTTTTGTTTCGAGCAGTGAAATAATTGAAACTCACCTTGTGTACTACCTGTGGTGCATCTTTTTGCTTACCTTGTCTTGGGCGGTTATGAGATGGAACGACCATTGTACAGGATTTCTTCTAACCTGCTCTTTTTGGATGTCTTTCTCAGGAGTTTTCAAGATTTTTTTCAAAACAAAAGCAGCTTTCCCAAGGTGCTCTCAGGTGCTCAATTGTGTATCCTCACCAAGGGACAGGATTCGGCCAACACTTTCCTACACTAAGGCCTTTGTGGAGCTTTGGGTAGGGAGAATGTGGCACACTTAGGATATTTATTTTGCTAAGCCAAAGATTGGACCAAAGAGTGTACTCTATCACTTCTTCTATTGATTACTGGAGTATGAGTGGTGGTATTGTATGCTTCCTTCTCTTGGTATTCATCCCTTGTAGCCTTTTGTATGTTTGGAGTGGGTATGGAGCTTTTATTTATTTTTGCCATGCTTGAACTTACATGCTTTTCATTTTGCCGTGCTTTTGCACGCATTTTTTTTCTTTTTGCCATGCTTTTGTATGCTTTTCTTTTTGGGCTCCATACCCTTACTCCTTGAGATTTGAAGACTAGGGACTATAAGAAGTATTTGGAGACATTTCGGTGGATGCAAAGTCCGGAATGGATCACTTGCATTTTTGCTTTTATACTCCAGCTATCAACAGAAGGTGATATTTCTACTCAAAGAGACTCAAAATTTGACAATGCTCAAAATATCACTAAGTAGCTCTTTGTAGCAGTTTCAACTAATTGAAGCATTTTTGGCTCTGGTAGGTATTTTTAACCAAGGGGAGCTATATTTTGTTATTTTCAAAATAAAAGCCTGAGATGTTCATCTTACTAAGAGCATGAGAGAATTATCCCATATTCAAGTCATATCATTCATCTCACAACAACTTAGGCTTGTTATCACAAATGGCATTCACAAAATAGAATCTTGGTTTACTTCTTTTATTCATAAACTCAAAACTAAGCTAAGCATAAGTCACATGCAAGAATTAAATTATTCACTTGATAGAGCAACTATTCATCATTTCCAAAATAAAACTAGCATGTGAACTTACCATTAAAGTATGGGAGTTTTTTTTATATACTGAAATAAACAAACTAAACTAAACAAACTGAGCAAATTAAACATACTAGCAAACTCTCAAAAATACATAGGTGGTGCAGAAATCAGGAAACTGTCATACATACCCAGCTGTCAAGTCGGGTTCCCCCCAAGCTTCAACGAAGCTACTCGGGGTAGTACCCATAGTACTGAAAGAATTGCTGGGACTCATCAAAGGTGCGCTGAGCTGTCGCTTCTATTTCGAGGAGGCGGTTGTACTGTTCATCTTGGGTCTGCTGGATGACCTGAGTGCGCTCATCTACTTGGTTAAGCTGCTGGGCCATCCCAGCTGTGCGCTGGTCCTGAATGGTCAGGGACCCAAAGATGGCACTCAACGGGTCTCCTGCTGTGATGCTCCAGCATCTCAAGTACCTAAATTAAGTAAATTGTACACTATCATGCATCATAAGCATCATGGCATAATCATGGTTAGAGGGATTTGGTCAAAATGTGGGATTTTTTTCAGTAAGCATGGACAATGCTAGGCTTGTAGTTTGAATTCTGTTGGGTTGTGGGGGAAGCTCATATTACCAAAGTTGTAGATAAGGATCTAATGAACAACTTTGTCAAATTGAGTTTGGGCAAAAAAATAAATTCAAATTAATGTTTTGAACCTTTTTCTGTCAGCCCAAATAACCAACCCAAACCAGCCTGGTTTTGAAAACCCAAGTTTGTACAAACCTACAGCCACTTTTATGAAATACTCCCATTGAACCAAATGTAGACCATAAAATTCTACACAACTTTCCCAAAAGGCACATGAGGTGTAAATGGCTAGAAAAGGGATTTTTAGAATTTCTAAGATGAGGCATCCTGCTGGTCAAACCTGAGGCAGCAACTCAAATTCAAATTTAGACCAAACTCAACCATAGAACTGGGGGTCAAAGTTTATAACAAAGTTGTAGCTTACAAAATTTTGAACACTTCTTGTATTTTGAGTTTCATCTAAATCGGCCTCTAAGATGCTCAAAAACGCAAATAGAAAAGATGTGTCTCAGCAGTCAAAGGGGATTTTTTCATTTTTGGATTTTCTTTTTCCCTCTCTCTATGACAGGTGGGTCCCACCTGTCGGGTTCCCGCCCGCGGCGTCCGAATTGGGCCGGCCCGCGCCAATTCGGCCCTCGCCCCGTAGACCCAGTCCACCGCGCCCATCTCTCCGTCTCGCGTCTTGGCCCCACCCGTCAGCGGCTCGCGGCTCATGGACGCGGTCCGCGCCGCGCGGCGCGTCGTCCTCCCGCGTACGACGGCGGCCACGCGGCCGACGGGCACCGCCGCGGCCGTCCGGCCACCGCCCACGCCCCTCCGCCCTGCCCGCGCTGCCCGACGCCCGGCCTCTAAAAGGGGAGGAGCCCCGCGCCCCCAAAACCCTAACGCCCCCGCTCCTCTGCCTCTCTCCGCCCCGCCCCGAGCCTTTTTCGCCGCGACCGCCATAGCCGGCGGCGAGCTCGAACCCGAGCTCGCGCCGCCGCCATCCGCCCTTCCCAGCCCCCGACACCACCCCCGCCACAACCGCCTCGTCGCGCCGCCTCGCCTCCGCCAACCCTCGTCGCCGCCCGAGCCCCCGGCGAGGAGATCAAGCCGCGGCTCGACGTCGCGTCGCGCCGGGAGCTTCAAGTCGCCGCCGCCGTTCGTCGCCGTTCCCCGCCGACCCGAGCCGCCTCCGCCGTCCACTTCACGCCCACGGTGAGCGCCGCCCCGCCCCGCGTCCCCTCGACCCCGCGTCGCGGCTCCGGCGAGCCCGAGCTCGCCGGCGCGCGCGAGCGCGCCGCGCGACGCAGGGAGACGACCGGGGGCGCTTTTGCGAGCTAGCCCCCGGATTTTCCCCTATTTCCAAGCCGGTCCTCCCGCCTGTTTACCGAGTCTTGTAGATCTTACGTCTAGGCCCTCGGATCTATAGGATAATTATGCAATAGCCCCTGGATCTGAGTAATTTTCATTTAAAATGGATTTATTTCGGCTGAAACTTTGATAAATCATATAAAATCGAATAAAAATCCTAAAAAGGAAAATCTTGTTGTTCTGGAACCACAGTAAAAGGATCTATGCAATGGATATGATATGGATCTGTGCATGTCAACTTTTGTTCACAATTTTTGCACATGCATGTTCTATGTTGTAAATAGGAAAAAGTATATCTAATGAACTCTAATGAACTTGAGGCCTTGACAGTGGCTATAACAGGGTAGTTAGGTTCTGAGTACTATGTTTAGCACCCTAGCATTAATCAAGTTATATGTGTTTTGCTATTTACCATTTAAATGTGACTTGGAAAATGTTGCTACATAAAAAGTGCATAAAATGAGTCATATATATTTTTCCTAAGTTCTATATAGCATAGTTAGCTCCCTGGTGAAATTTCTTGGTCGGGTCATGTACGGATAATTTATAATAAATCTGAGAAGAGTTAGAGCTAATAACTTTCTGAAATTTTTATAAATTCATTATTGGTCCATTTAAGCTGAAATTGTTATGGCAAGCTCCTGTACCTGAGAACAGTACACTGTAAAATTTTGAAGTCAATTGGTGTAGGGTAGCTATTTAAACTCAGTCACCCTTTTTAAATAAATAAAAGGGGTTATCTGGTAGTAATAAAATGGTTAGCAAGTATTTCGTTATGTCCTATTAATACATGGCCATGTTATGAACTGCTCTTCTTTCTGTTATGCCTAGGGTCTAAGTGTATGCTTAGAAGTAAAGGGATTTCCTTTTATAGTAGGGGTGAATGCATGATATGTTGGGTGAAAATAAGTTAGCCCATTGTCACGCTTTTGTGACATTTGCATTGTCTCCGTGCATTCTGTACGCTCATTGCATACACTTGGCATGCATATAGACCCTGCGCCCGAGGAGCAGGAGATTCCGGTGATCGAGGAGCCAGAAGACCCGGAACCCGAGCTGCAGCAAGAAGAGTACCCGCAGGCCGCACCTGACTTCACCGCCGAGGAAGCTAACCCTAGCGAGGAAGGTAGGCAGGCTCACATGATTCCCAGCAAAAATATGAATTTTGTTACGCATATGCATTAGGAGTTGATTGATACCTTACTGCATTAGATTCCTTGGCCGCCCTGGCCCTAGCACCAATAATAGGTCCGTAGGACGAGTTGCATAGAAATGATAGGGCCGAGTAGACACGAGTGAATGGTCACTCGTCACGTAGGTTGACCTTGAAAAGAAAATGATACACTGGAAACTGCCTTGATGGCTTTACTGTTGATGATTAAAAGGAGACCGGGCGGAGATCAAGTTTAATTTTCGCGGTGTGCGTTGTTGTTGTGTGATGGCTCCGCCCGAGTCGTATAAGGCCCGTCCGCTGTTCGCCTGCTGATTGGCATAACATTGCTGGAGTGCTTATCCGGTTAATGGGGCCGGTGAAACCTTACTTGTGCCATCCCGAGTATAGAGACACGTTCCTGCCCACTGGGTGCGAGGAAGGTGGCCCGGGGGAGCTTGGTACTCATGACGGGGAGACCGGGATGCCGGCAGGATCGTCATGGGGGCACAACCCGGGGGTCAGGTGGGAGTGAATCGCGCTTGGGATGGGACGAGTGGAGGTGGGGACCATATGTGGGAAAGCCGTCGTGTCAGTAAGCATATGGGACCTGGCATTTTTAGTTATTCCTGGGAATTAAAATCGATTCGAATCGCTGATGCTCACCAGGTGTGAGAATGCCAAATATCACTGACGGGCAACGTAGTAATAACCTTAATATTCTGCAATATGATTCATGGTTTTGGATATCAAGTGGTTGATTATTATTTGAGACTCAGATATTTCATAATGATGATAGCTATATACTTGCAAATGATTATCTCTTTCTTTCACAAGGGTAGTGGCTGTTAAATCCCACTATCCGTAAATGAACTTTTGAGCTAAGAATCAAAGGCTAAGGATCCAATGATAGTAAGCAAGCTTTGCGTCAGCCGTAAGCCTTGCCATTAAGTCCTCTGAGTAATTAGTACTCAGGGTTTGCCCCCAACATTTGGATTTCAGGTATGGAGTTCCTCTTCTGCGCCTGTGTTGGCGGGGGAGCCTGTTATCATCAGGAGTGACAGGAGTCATGTCATGGCATGGGGGTGACATCAGTGGGCGTGATGTCACTCATCTACTGCATTTCTTTTGGTTTAAGCATGACCTATGGTCTTAGACTTCCGCTGTGAGACATTATTTCGAAATTTGGCCGATGTTGGCCCTATGTTGAACTTATTTACTTCAGAACCTGGTTTGTAACTTAAAGACTTATTTCTATCTATTAGACTGCCTGTGATGATGTAACTGTTGTGACTCCTTCGAGGGTTGGTGGTGTATGATGTCGGTTCTCTCGGAAATGGTGCTATCGGGAGTCAGAAATGGCTCTCGACGGATAGCCGAGTTTAGCACGGCCTAAGTACATTGCGAGCCAGAGGTGGCAGGTGTGCTTAGTCCGTACTAAATTGGGCGGTTCCGCCACACCTGCGAAGCGTGCAGAGGCAGATGGTCCTACCTCGTATGGTGCTGACCCAAATCCATAGAAAGTTCCTCCTCCTTGCTGCTGTGAGAATGCAGTACTCGGCTCGTGTCTCCATTGTGTTCTAGAGCCTCCGTGGGGCTGCCACGTCGGGTCTGGTCCCTGGGTGTGCCAGGACGTGCCAGCCGCGGTATGGAACCAGGTAGGTCCTGTCCCAGCGGTCTGCGCATTCTGGGCTTGCTTCTGTAAGCGCTCTTGGGCTGCCCTCCTTTGTGCCCTGGTCATGACTCCTGCTACACTATGCCTAGGCTCCTCTAAAGGCTCTTCCTCTGGGACGCTCTCTAATGGCACAGAGAGTGTGTCCACGTGGTAGATTTTGAACTGAGGCGCTGGTAGAGGCACTTCAAAGTTGTACCCCTTATAGATCATGACATACGTGTCCGTGCTGGGGTTCTTGCGCAGGAAGTGTGCCCGGATGAAATGGCTCTCGGTGATTAGGTTGGGTGTGTCAGGGGGTAAGAATGCCACCTGGGCATTAGCTAATACCCCAAGTTCGAATGCAATCCTCGTCACGAATGACGTGATTGATATGGAATTTTCATCCCAAACTAGTTTCATCCAATGGTAGAGCATGGCGGTGACAGGTGCATATTTCTGCTTACGCCACATGGCATAGAGGATTTTTAAGTCCTCTATGGTCACGCAACGTGTGTCATCGCGGGGCAGGACTACGATGGTAATCCAGCGGGCCATGAACCACATAGTGGGGTGCTTAATGTTCGTGATGCTCTTCTTCCCCTTATAGTCCGGCCCGGCTAGTTCCTTCCAGAACTCTGTTGCATTGAAGCCTACGGGTTCGGCTGCTATAGAGCAGCAGGGTGAGAAACCGAGAGCATTGCTGAACTGACGGAGTATCAGTTCATGCTCAGAGTTAAAAAGTCTGAAGTGAACCGTTGTGCCGGACTCCAGTGATACTACTCGGAGGGTCATAAGAAACTCCTTTGTGAGGAGGACTAAGCCTCCCTCGCTAACATGTGCAAAGTTCTCCCAGCCTACCATACTGAAAATTTCATCGAATTCGTCATCCATACCTGTGCTCGTCATGTGGACTTCATTGAAGCACTTGGTGAGGGTGATAGGCTTGGTGTGGAGTCGCCTCAGCGAGTTGGCCTCATCTTGATTGCGCGTTTGGATATGAGAATCTAGCAGCAATACGGGCCCGATGACGGAGGACGAAGCTTCTTCTCCTCCCGGCCCAACACTCGATGAGCCTCTGTCGGACACCGTCCGCGAGTTTTGCGAGCTGGAGGACGTCGGGAACCGTATGTGCTGCCCCGCCTTGCTGATGGTACTTCTCGCCCTCTTGAATGCTCGCTTCATCCTACACAAAAATTGACCACAAAAACTTCGAGACGACAAAATAAAATTGGCGTTAGTGGTTAGTCGTCCTTGTGGGGCGTGATACCACCACAACTCGTTTGTGGCCTTGCCGAAGAGAGTGGCTAGAAGCTAAATTATTTTTACTCAACTAGATTTTTATTCGAGCATTATTTTGGCTAAGCAAGAGCTAAACCAACTACTAAACACAGGATTTTAAGAGGGAGAGAAGGGAGCTTGTGTGGTGCATTGAAGAAGGAGGTGAGGGCTGCTATTTATAGCAGAATGGAGGAAGCAGGGGTCGAGCGGCCAGTTAGCTGGGTCGGCCGACTCAATGCCGTGGACGGCCGGCCTTGTGGCCTGGTCGGCCGGCCTGCTCTGGCTGCTTTGCAGCTTTGCTTCGTGGTCAAGCAAGTGCAAGGAGAGAGAGGAGAGGGCTGCTTGCACTGGAAGATGGTCGGGCGGCCATGATGGCAGGGTGGGGCGACCACTCAAGCACGTGGGCGGCCTGGCTGCATGGTCGGCCGGACCTCACCCGTGGTTGGGCGACCAGTGGACTTGCTGCTTGTGCTCTGGAGGGAAAAAGCAAGGGGTCGGGCGACCTCATCAATGGGTCGGCCGGCCCTGTTGTTTTGTGTGCGCAAAGAGGATGCTGAGGAAGAGAAGAGCGAAGGTCGGGCGACCGTGTAGGCTCGTCGGGCGACCACCGGCAGTGCCCCCCTCTTGTGCTTTCCTTCGTGAGTGAGCAAGGTAGAAAGCGAAAAGGGAAAAAAAGAAAGAGAGATGAAGGGGCAAGTCAGCCGGCCATGGGTGTCGGGCGGCCGGTGGACTGCTGCCCATCTCCATCTACCTTGCTTGGGAATGAGGCAAAGAGCAAAGAGAAAGTGGAAAGAGAAAGGAGAAAAGAAAAAGAAAGAGAAAGAAGGAGGAGAAAAGAGAGAGAAGAGGAAGGGAGAGGGGGGCAGGCACGGTCGGCGGCCAGACCCCCGTGGTCGGCCGGCCTCTGGCCGGTGCCTGCCTGCCTTACCTTATGGCAGTGGTGGTCGGCCGGCCCCGTGCTAGGGTTGGCCGACCCTATTTTTTTTTCAAAAAATGAGGGTTATAAACTAAATGCAATAAAAGATTAAAATTTATACATTGCAAGAATTTTAAATATGCAGTGGAAGATGAGAATTTAAACTAGCGGCAAATAAATATGCCGTCGAAGGATAATGCCAGGTTTATCTCTTGGCAGGAGCGAACCATTTACCGTCCTTCAGGACGTCGCGTGAGCGTACGTACGGGGAGGTAAGCGGTACCTTTGCGAGCCACTTGGAATTTGTCGTTGATGGGTCCTGGGTGCGCTCATCGTCAACATGTCCCATAGTATTTATCCTAGGGCCTTCATGGGTATGTTGATTTTTATTGCACCCTCGGTTGGTGGGTCTTGTAAAATCATGGGTGCCGACCTTCTTAACATGAGCTTTGCCTCCTGTTTCCTGGTTCTTGCGGTTAGCCTTCATGGCTCTCGCCTTTTTCCATTCGTCTTCCTCTCGTTGTCGGATGGCAGCCTCGGTGGCTAACTTCTGTTTCATAAATGCTACGAGACTGTCCATCTCTTTCCTGGAAGCATCGTAGATTGGCGGCTTCGGCACATACTTTTGGCACTTGAAAATCTTCACTTGGCTACACTGCTCCACTTTTGGTTTGAAGGAGAATGTCTCCCTCATTCCGTTTATGTTGAGATGGACTTCTCCGGCCCCAATATCTATGCTTGCTTCCGCGGTGCTCAGAAACGGCCGCCCAAGAATGAGCGGTGTCTTTGCATCAATCTCCATGTCTAATACCACAAAATCCACAGGAATGAGGAAGTTCCGGATCTTCACCGGGACATCCTTGGCGATTCCCGCGGGGTGTCAGATAGATTGGTCCGCAAGTTGCAGGCACATACTTGTGGGCACGAGTGCCGCGTGATTGAGTTTGTCGAAGACAATTTTAGGCATGATACTGACGCTTGCTCCGAGATCACATAAGGCTTGATTGAAGACTTGGTTCCCAATTGAGCATGGAATAGTAGGACTACCAGGGTCCTTCTTCTGTGGAGGTTGGTTGAGTATAGCTGCACTACACTCCTCGGTCATATGCACAATTTCCGCTGATGGCAGTGGTTTCTTATTGTTGAGTACATCTTTCAAGTACTTTGCATATGTCGGTACCTACATAGCATCTAGCAGAGGTATATTGACATATAATTTCTTAATGACCTCAACAAACTTACTATATTGTTCATCGGCGGCAGCCTTTTTGTTGCGCTGAGGGAATGGCAACACCGTTGAGTCATAAAACTCGTGTGGGAGAGTTCTCGGTGGTGCCTTCTCCTTCGCGGCACCAGTGCTGGTCTCTGGATCATCATTCTCCTCCGTTTCGGTGGTCTTCTCCTGTTCCTTGCCTATATGGTTAGTGTGTGACACACCACTAGGGTGTGGAGGGTCCTGAGTGGACTTACCACCCCTAGTGGTGACGGCATTGATATGCTCTTTGGGGGAGGTTCCGGTTGTCCCGGAAGCTTTCCCGCATTAGCATTAGGCAAAGAGGCAGCTAACTGAGCTATTTGTGTTTCTAACATTTTATTGAAACTCAGTTGATTTTTCATAGCACTGTTAAAAGTTTCCATTTGCAAGGAAATAGATTCAAAAAGTCTATCATTTGCATGAAACTTTTTACTGATGCTATCGTACACAGCTTTAGGATCAAAAGAACTAGGCTTATTGAACTGCTGTGAATTACCTGAAGAGTTACCTTGTCCGGAGAATGGCATATATGGGTGCCAATTCCAGCCTGGTTGGGGATGATTCCCGTTGTTGAAGTTACTAGAATGACCGATGAAGTTGGTGTCTTCCGGTCGCGTTTCAGGGCAGTTGCTCCCTGAATGCCCCGCGTTCCCGCAGACTTCACAAGTCATGCGAGTGTCGAGGGCCTAGACTGGTGCGGTCTCAGGATTGTCTTCTAGCTTATTTAAAAGCAAGTCCATCTTGGCGGCCAGCATGTCTGTGCTGTCGATGTGATGAACTCCACGGGATCGTGGGTGTGACCTATCTTCCTTCCATCCCTGATTAGTGGCGATCTTCTCAATCAGATTTTTGGCCACTCTCACACTTTGGGATAGGAAAGATCCTCCAACGGCTGCATCCAGGTGCTCTTGAGCAGTACGGTTTAACCCGTGAAAGAAACTCTGAATGATCAGCCATTCTTCCATGCCATGGTGGGGGCAGGCTGCTATATATTCCTGTAATCTTTCCCAGGCCTCCGCCACCGTTTCATCTGTGAGCTGTTGAAAGCTCGAGATCTTGTTTCTCAACACGTTGGTCTTTCCCAGAGGGAAGTACTTGGCGAGGAATGCGTTTGAGCACGCATCCCACGTTGTTAGTGTTGCGCGGTTGAGGTAGAACCATTGCTTTGCCTTTCCGACAAGTGAAAATTGGAAGAGGCGTAACTTGACAGCATCGGCGGACGCACCTTTCATGGTAAATGTGCTGCAGATTTTTAGGAATTACTGCAGGTGGTAGTTGGCATCCTCCGTTGCTAAACCGCAGAAGGGAATGGCTTGAACCATGTGAATGACTCTCGGCTTAAGTTCGAAGTTCTCCCCTGCGTTGACGGCCGGTCCCGTAGGGACATTGCTACTGGATGGGATGGAGAACTCACGGATGGTCTTCTCGGAAGGTACGGCCATGTCGTCGGTGTTCGAGGAACTACTTGACGTGGTCGTTTCAAGGTTCAATTCCCTTGGAACAGGTATCTGCCCGTGAAAGGTCTTGGAACGGACCCTCCTAAGCAGAACCTCTAGGTTATTATGGAAATTTTCCGGCAGGTCGAAACCGGTCATACACCTCTCTGTTGCAACCACAACATAAACAACAGAGACAAGTGAGCCTGCTAATGACTAGTTGGTATTTTTTATAAAAGACACGGGGTTCGAAAAGAGATTATCGACTATATCTCTGCCTATTGCTTCCCCGACAACGGCGCCAGAAAAGCTTGTTGGCGTCTCTTAGCCTTATAAGATTTTACTCCGCAAGCGCACGAAAACCGCTGTAGCTTTTCACTCAGAGTATTCCGAGTATCGTATTTTTATCCACAGGTAAGCGGCAGGCGAGAGAGTATAGTTGAATAAACTCAAATCGAATGAACCGTACTTATATAAATATACCAGCTAGTCACTAGACAGGGGTAAGTCTGGTAAACGGATAGGTGTATGGTGGAAAGAAGTAAATTGAACTACCTAAGATACACGTAGAAAGGTATAGTTGCCTGGGAGGACAACGAGTGAGATAAAATTCCCAAACTCTATTTTATTCGGCTGTAAAGACTCTATTGTGGTTAACTAAGAAACTCAAGTAGCAAGTCAGGGTCTTGCGTCGAGCGAAATTCCGGCGCCTCGAGGAGTCAGGGGATAGATAGTAGACAACCGAAGGAGACCCGGTTAACGCCTACGGGCCTACCGAATGAACGGGTCTGGACTACACAGGCACACCACACGCTGTCACCGAGTGGGGCTACCAAGCAAATCTGCGTGGATAGGCTGGCACGCTATAAACGTACTCAAGCAAAGCTTGAGTAACAATAGATCGTCCTTGATCAGAGGAGAGGACCTAACCAGAGCCTGGCGTACAGGTTGGATTATATCACCGGCAAGAATAACGGGACTTGACTAACTAAGATAACCACATGTCTAAGCCTAGCAAGTATGCAAAATAAAGGGTACACCACACTTGCAAGAGATAGAAATAAAGTAAAATATAACTGAATTATATTGAAGATTGAGTACAAAAGATACAAGAGCTGTTACCGCAGACTCAGAAGAATCTCCGAGAACTCTGAGGCAAAGCTCGACTCATTCTAACTCCCAGGACTATCCTAACTACTAAGATGTGAAAAATGACACTCTCTAAGGTAGGATATGGCTCTCAACTTCTCCACACCTTTACAAATGAGCTCTACAGGCCTATTTATAGTCCCATATGAGAGGGGGGTATTTGTAGGAGGCTTAGGTCGGTGGGAGGCCAAAGTCGGTGGTCGGCCGACCTAGGGGGGAGGTCGACCGAGGTCGGCCGACCATCCGATCCACCGCCTTTGCACTCCAACGGCTTGATCTTGCTTCCCCATGGCGGTTGGCGGTTAGGACGGTTGTTGCACGTGGAAAATGCCTCCGAGGGTAGGTCGGTCGACCTTGTAGGAGGTCGGGCGACGACGTGTCAGCCTTGCATTGGCCACTTTGCTTCTCCCTCGGATTGATGACGTTGTGGACCCGTGACTTGGTGCATTTTCGGCCTTTGGATACATTGGATGCTTGGTCTTGCGATTGGATTTGAGTGCACTTGTGTTTTCTTCATGATGTGGATCAATGAGGTGGCAAGTGGCTGACTTGGGAGGTCGGGCGGCCTGACCAGGGGTCGGCCGACCTTGTCCGTGGGTCGGGCGGCCAGCCCCCAGGTCGGCCGACCTAGGTGTGGGTCGGCCGACCTGGCCACGTTAACCAGTGGTTTCCATCTTTTAATCCTTGACGTGTTTTCTTCTATTTTTTGTGCATTTTGGTACCTGCATCCAAATATTTATACAAAACTTGTGTAACTCATTAATAGAGTGGTTAGTCTATATTTATTCATTTGAATAGCTCCATTTGGTTGGTAATTAACGGTAGATATCGTGAGATTACGACCGTCAACACCGACAGCCGCGTGGAGTACTCATCAGGAGACTCCAGCTTCCAGTCGCTCAAGATGTATGGCCGCGACCTCATCGAGCTGCTCCGGCGGGGATGGGGTAAGCAGCGACAGAGAGCGAGGAGGAAGGGTGCAGCGCCGGTGGAGAGCCAAAAGGAGGGGAGTGGCGCCGGCGGGGACGAGGGGGAGCGGCGACAGGGATCAAGGGAGAGGGGAGCTGCGTACCGACGGGAGTGGCACCGGCGCTGCGCCTCCCCATCCCCGCCACGGCCACCTCCCCGTCCCTGCCACGGCGAGCAAGCCGGAGAAGGAGTAGCGGCACGAGGCCCAGTCGGTGGAGGAGCCGTGCGACCGTGGGAAGCCGGCAAGCAAGATAGAGAAGGAGGAGCGACGCGAGGCCTGACCTACGGAGGACTAGAGGAGCAACCCGACCGCGGGAGGCCGGCGAGCAGGCCGGAGAAGGAGCGCGGCATGGAGACATGAAGGGGTGGCGGTTGTGCGGCGTGGAGGGGTGGTGCACGCGTGGTGCAGAGCTGGAGGGATGGCATGGCAAAACAACTCCACGGTTGACGCCACGTCACCAAAACAGCTCTGGAAACCCACCCAGGGGGTGATCTGCACGTTATATGAAACTTTAGGGGGTAATAAAACCGGTTTTGTAGGTTGGGGGGTTATGTAGACTACCATAGATAAGTCAGGGGGTGACGTAGACTTTTTCCATTTAAGATGTATTTACACATAGGGTTTATCCAACACGGTGCACATAAATATCGAAACTTGGCATGGTAAAAAAAAGTGTAGCAATCGATTGACCTTCAATCGATTATTTTGACCGTCAGATCACCATCAAACGGCTCAAATTTCACCCCCATTATCTTCTTCTTCTACCCGCATCGTCCTTATTGTAATTACGGTGACATATTGCAGTTACGGTAGCGGCGATACACTGTAATTATGGTGGCGATACACTGTAATTACGGTGGTCTTACACTGTAATTTCTGTCCATCCAACGTAGATTTGATGGCTCACAAAAAATCCATTGACCAACGACAAAACAATCGATTGATGTATAGCTTTTCTCAAACTATACCTGTGAATCTACATCGTAAAAGAGCGAGTTTCTCTTAAATCTTTTTTACCTAAGATTCAGTCCATGTACCCCTCACGTTGACCCCACTGCGCAGGTTGGAAAAGATTCAAGAGGGTTGGAAAAAGCCAAAAACGATCGAAGGAAATTGTTTTCACTCTTTACCTATTTATTTTCTCATATCTTTCTATACCCGTACCCATCAAATCATTCCTTCTTTAGCGCAAGCTTGATTGGTGCCTTGTGTTAATTGCTTCATCTTCCTTGATTTACTTTCCATTGGCTGCTGATGCGGCTTGGCTCCCTCCCGTACGTGCCTTCCGATAGCAATGGGCAGCGGCACACATTGCTTTTGGCTGAACAACATGGCCCGGTTCCTCCCGTGTGCCTTCCGACGTCTGAAGCGCGCTGCCCCGGACTCCTCCCGTACGAGAGCAGATGCACACCGGCCGGCGACCCTTCCTCTCATGTGCCTCCTCCCTCGAACCAGCAGCCCGGCGCCCTGTTTCGTTGCCTCTTCCGGACCTCAAGCCGTCGGCCTTTCATTGTGAGCGCGCCATCAACATGCTCCCGTTCGACCACTTCCGTGCGTTACCCACGCTTGCCGCGAACCCACCGTCTCAGGCCCGACGACCCTGATGCCCGGTGCCCTGGCCTTCTCCAGCGCCTGGTACATTGCATCCAACATCGCGTGCTGATCTAAGGCCCGGCGAGGCTGGGCGCATGCCCGGGCTGCCTGCCGTAATACTGCAGTGATCAGTGATTTGTGCCTTTCTCTGCTCATCTAACACCGCATTACTGCTTCCCGTTGGCATTTGGATTGCGGCCTGTGTAGCCCAGGGTGTTCGTTCTGGCTGCCTCCACCACTGACCGCATTGGAGCCCGGCTAGAAAGTCGTGTAGACGAGACTGATGTCATACCTTGGAGGATTAAGCAATTATCAAAATTTGTTCTTTTTCAGGGACATTGAGAGATCAAAGCTCAACAACAACAACAAAATAAGAACTCCGCAACGTCGGCACTTGGCACCAACCTTGCCTCGGAGCCATCACTCTCTTTGGTGGCTCAGAGTAGTGCTGAAAGTTTGGACCGTGCCGTTCGGGCCAGCCCGAATAGGCCCGAACACGGCACGAAAAACATAGCTCAAAGCACGGCACGGCACGAAGGTAAATGGGTCGTGCCGTGCTTGATAACTACGCACGTTGGGCCGCACGGCACGGCACGAACTGCTGGACTGTGATTGGACCGGCACGGCACGAAGTGAGGCACGAATTAGAAAACTAGCGTTTTAGTGACATTTACATGCTTATATAAATCTATAAAGGTTATGAAAATTGTATAAAACATCAAGATACATCATTTTATCTAAATAATATTTATTTGAGCATTGTAAAATTTTTAAAATGTTTTTTAAATATACAAAATAAGTATTCTCAGTTATAACAATCTTCGTGCCGGGCTTGAGCCGGCATGGCACGACAGCAGTCCACCGTGCTTTCGGGCCGTGCCGTGCCTAGGTTTTTTATGGTTCGACCGGCACGGCACAGCACGAAATTAATCCGTGCCGTGCAGGCATGAAACAATCAGGCACGAAGCACGATGGACTCGCCGGCACGGCCTAATTTTCAGCTCTGGCTCAGAGGGTGAGAGGAGCAGCATCACAGGACTCTTCACTAGCTTCCTGAGGCGACTGAGCAAACACGGAGGGTATTGCAATACCAAGGTTACTGTCACGTGGATAGGAAACACAAGGATTAACATGCATGTGTAGTTCTTGGTCTTTTTTCTGCCCTAAGCTCCCTTGCACATTGTTCTGGCTTTGTAGTAAAGATTAGTAAAGATGTCCGATAGAGAGGATGCAACATGAGAAATCAAGGGTTTTCTATGGTTTTCCTTTTTTTGTTCTTATATATGTGCATCGTTTACGCTCAAATATCACCACTATAGCTGTTGTACCTTTGAATTTTTCTATTTTGTTTTTATCTCTCCGCATTGCTCAAATGTTGCTTGTGACGTGTAGGTTGCTAGCTGTTGACGAGCCCTGCGTTGTGGCCATGGAGTTTGATGTCGTTGCTGGAAGCTTAGTTTTGGAGGTATGTCGGAGGCTGTCTGCTTGCTCGGTCTATGATTGGCTCTTGCAGTATTAGAAATTTTCTCATATATTTGATATAGGCCATGCATGCTACGTGATCAATTGAATAGGCCTGATGTGTGGAGCATTACTAATTGATACGCATAAGCTTCTTTTTTAACTAGAGAGGTATCCAATGATCAAATAGCTTTGGTTATGCAGTTGTCTTTTTTTTTTAAAAAATTCTCCTTAAAGCTAAATATGAATGACAATGGAATGGAAGTTTGAAATTTAGGAACTTCATGTGTTCCAAGAGAGTCGGAGACAAACCCATGGAGAGAAGCTTCAAAGCCTGTCTATGTAATGGCTAGAAATGATAACCATTTATGGACAATGAAAACGGCCTGCAGGAGCCACATGTGAGAATTGGCTGACATGTTACATGTAATTTATCACAGCTATGCACTTCACAGAACATTATGGCGAAGTTGAAAGGGACTTGAAAACCTTTTAATGGGAGGGAATTCTAGGGTTAGATAAAAAAAAAGTACTCTTACTCTAGCTCAAGTTTAACATGGTCGTTGAAGATAAAAACAAAGAGAGTAGATGAGTTTAGGTTTTAGAAACAAGGAGTGAGTTACAGTATAGAAGACCAACAATAAGCATTTCATTCTTTGTGTTAATCGTGATTAAAAATAGGGTTTTTGATTAAATAAAAAGCAAATGCAAGTTTAGATTAAAATTTTTATCATGCTTGTTCTGTAATTTTCTTTGCTTAATTCTTGTCTTATATTATATGTATTTTCATAATTTTAGTTTGAAGAGAGTGGAAATTTTATAGATTTGTGTTGACTGATATTTCTAATGCATTGAATGAATGATTTATTCTATATCATACCTAAGACTGATTTCAAATTGATCTTAGGTATAATTTCAACATGGCATGGAATCATCAAATATAAGTGCGATGGTATTTCTAAATTGGAGTTGGCAAAGATAAGCTTGGATCCTAACATAAACTTCCTTTTTTTTATATGTCTTATTAGGTCTAGCACATGTGTATTTATGCTATGTATTTTTTAGTACTTGTATGGCTTAATGTTCTGTATATCTTGGCTAGCGAAAAATGCTAAAATCATGAAAAATCTCTAAAATCTTTTACTTGCTTGCTTAGGACTTGTATATTATCAGCATGCAAGTGATTGATGAGATAAATAAAATGACAAGCCGTTGCCTGTACAATACTTGCCGTTGTTACATTAACAATTATCAGTTTAGTAGCTCAAGTTATGTGTGTATGTGCTAATATTGGGGCAATGTTGTCCATTTCAACATTTAGAATTGATTTAATATTTTTATAATTTTAATTGGCATCGTCGCATCTAGGTCATTTTAATTGTCCTGGCCTGCATATGTATTATTGTAATTCTCTAATTTTAATAAGTGGGATGACGACTTTTTGACAGGTTTTTAATCTATCATCTGTTGTTATATTTTACCCATGCATGCACCAAGTGATGTTGTTCCACTTCGGAACAAAGAGTAAGCTGACCAAATTGTTTTTTATGTCTCTGTGGGTGTGTGATTTTTTTTCTTTATACGCACATGCCACGCGTGCTTGCTTACTAGTTAAGATAACTTGCACTAACTTAAAATCCTCTGAACAATTATCATTACCACTGTAGATGCACGTGTGGCATGCATACGTGAATCGTGTCAAAACCTAAATACTTGATTGGTCTATGTGGATCTCGTGACCGGTGAAAACAATTCCCAGTATATAAATAGTGGTGCATGACCAATTAATAAATTGTTAATATATACACCTACCTGATTCCGACAAAACATCATTAGACATTAGTTGTTGCCTTTTTTTTTGCAAACATTTCCTCGTTCAGCGTTAATTATATTGGTGACATCTACACGTGCTTTGTGTCCAGGCATATTCATCGCTCTTCTGTAAAAACATTGGTTGATTAAAATATAACTGGAATAAGGTGAAATCCTTGAGACATTAGGTACACAACCTATTACATTTTATTTTATTGTAATTGGAGTAATTCTAACATGAACACAAAGGGCGCCTACTTTTTCCAAGAAATTCTACTACACGGATGAGAGTAACGAGTTCTGATGTAAGTCATACGTTGTCGTTTGAACAAAAGGAATAAGGAGCAAAAGGGATTTCACCACGTAGGGAACAAGGCTTGGGGCTCCGGCGGAACCTTTAAGAAGCAGAGTATCAGCAAAATCAAGTGATCTCATAGCCAGCGGCGATCTCCTACCAGACAAGAGTAAAGCCCTACGAGTTAGTCTATGAACATCCACTGAATGTGGGTTCGTGTTGATCGCTGAAAGTCTGAAGCTCTTGCCGGCGCAGGAGCGATGCTATGTAACCACCGAACGTCCCGGTGCATGTAGTGGCGGAACCAGAAACTTGACAAAGGGGGGCTATATAGTGAAAGGCTAAAAAAACATACTAGCGTTAAACCAAATGATATCACAGTAGATAGAGAAAATATGGCCAAATATGATCTTGAACCACATAGTCCGGACATGCTAAGCAAGTTGTGTCAAACGCCAATTACAGATTGTATCGAGAATCGCTTACTGCAAGGGCGCATGTAGGTATTTTCAAAGATCATAATGTTCCTGAGTTATTGCGTCACCAGGATGGCAACTCTCCCGTTTATTGTGCTTGTGGGCTGGCAGGCAAGGCTTGCAATTGTTGCTGGGCAGTTGTCACCTAGGACTAGCAACGCCTAGTAGCAGGCTAATTTCTATAGAGCGTGTGTGGAGTCTAGATGGTGTTCAGAGAAACAGAGGGCGCGCAGCAGCAACAAACGAAAGGGATCGACAAAACCAAGCAAACGAGGTGCTCCAGTGCTGCATCTTGCCATGGCTAGACCTTTTTTCTACAAACTGAGCATGGACTATAAACACATGGGGTTTTCACTTTTACTTAGGCTGGACTGGGGCTGCATCCGCCCCTGCATCCATGGATACAACACATCGCGACGTCATAGCGCAGCCGTCGTTGCGAGTCCACCCAACCTCACACACAAAGCGCCGCCCTAGTGCTTCTTGAACGCGTTCCGCAGCTAAGGCTATGTGTAATGTGGTTGCCTCAAACTTCAAACCTCTCTTCAAAACGCTGTTTTGCGCTGTTTAGCATAAATGTTGCACTGTAAATAGAGAGAGGTGGTTGTACCAGTGACATGATACGAGATTTGTTCGGTCTCCGATGGACTAATTCGGCTGCGTCACGCTGCCTCTCGCGCATCTCTCAGCATGATGCTTCATGCTTGGTCCGACAGGATAGCTTCACGAACTTGCCCTACTATCAGCGAACTCGAAAGTTCAGTCGAGAGCTGTGGCAATATTCATTACTCATTGTCTCAGGGTCCCGCTTGTCGGAGAACATTGCAGCCATGACGTTGCTCTCCCACGTCCCGAGCACCTCGGAGGCTCGGACGCGTGGAGCTTCCCACCGGCCATGAACGTGGGCTGCCTGACGGCGCACCCACAATTACTGGCTGTTTCGGAAACTCCGTACTCAACGTCTTGGGGTCCACCTCGTCAGAGACTCAGAGAACCTTGTGGCCGTACGTGCTCTCCCACATCTGGAGCACCTCAAACACATCGAGCCTCTCGCCGTCCACGAACACGATTTCCCTGACGGCGCACCCCGAGGTACTCGTCATTGCGGAACGATCCGTACAACTGCAAATATGTCGAGCCTCTCTGCGGCTGCAAACGCAGTCTCCTGACGGCACACCCGCAAGCTGCTCACCATTGCGGAACGGTCCGTGCAACTGTGAGAACTGGAGTGGCGCAGGAGCTATGCTTCGTAACCATAGGACGCAAGCTTTCCTCTTGTGACGCAAGCTGAATTAAGGAATTTTCCTCTCGGAACGCAACATTCCTCTTGTGAGAGATGCTGAATTAAGGAAGGATCGGCAATTAAATAATGGTTAAAGCTGAATTAAGGAAAGGCAAATAAAGAAAGAATGGAATTAACGAAGAAATCGTGCTGAACAAATTCGGTGGGTATAGAGTAGAAAATAGGTGAGAAAATAAGACATGCAAAGGTGTAAACATTTTACGTCTATTGTTTTTAACCATTTCGACCCTTTACAACATGCGCAATAAAGCCAACGTGTATGTACAGCACACGTGTCATAAGAAGACCGGCCGAGCAATATAAAAGAGAAAAAGAAATATAGAATGTATCTACATCTACACTATAAAAGAGCGAGTTGTCTCAAAATCTTTTTTACCTAAAATGTCCCACCGTACCCCTCACCACTGCTACAGAAACTTGCAGCAGGAGCGCCCCCCAAAATACTACATGAGCCGCTCTTGTTGTACTCAGGGCGGACCCCACGAAACGGACCGCTCCTGTTGTGAGCTCAACAGGAGCGGTGCAAATCACCAACCGCTCTTGCTGGTGCAGTGCACCGCTCCTGCTGCTGGCTTACGGTAGGAGCGGTGTATCTGCTGTAAAGCTTACGGCAGGAGCGATGCACATGAAGCACCGCTCCTGCTATTATGTGTACAGGAGCGGTGCGTAGCTTGCACCGCTCCTGTAAACAATATAGCAGGAGCGGTGTTTCATTTGCACCGCTCCTGCTGTGCCCGCCTCCAAGAATTATAAAATAGGAGAGGGAGCTTTTCATTTTTTTTATTTCTTGGGAGTTGCGAGCAGTATGTCTCCACTCTCTACGCATTTAATTTGAGTATCATCAAAACATTAGGTGATAAATTAGGTAGGATTAAACGTCATTCTCTCTCCTCTCATGGCGAATTTGTTACCTTATAGCATTGGATGTGTTAGGATAATAAACTAGTTTGGGTTGCTTTAACTTATAGCATGCCATTATTAACTTGTAGCATTGTATTACTCTCTATTGTCAGTGGATCTCTTCTCTTTGGATCTAGATCTAGTGTGAAACCTATGGTGGGATGGTGTATGAATTATTTTATTTTATTTATGATTATGCCTAATTAATTTCCATATGGTGGCATGGTGTATGAATACACTCATAAATACACTTAATTAATAGCCCTAGTTAATACCCTCTCCATTCAATACCCCTATAAATACACTTCATTTAATAGCCTCATTAATAATATATGTGAATTTTAATTTATAGATGGCACGTGTTTGGGTGTATGACTGGCTAAGGATGGAGCAGCCTTACCGTGATGAAGTGGATAAATTTACTCAAGTTGCGAAGAAGAATGCGAAAACGAAGAAAGTTGCCGGCATATGTTGTCCTTGCAAAAACTGTAAAAATCAGAAGGTTTGGATAGATCTATGCAACATTAGATCGCATTTGATCATTCACGGATTTGTGAAAGATTACTCTGTTTGGATCCATCACGGCGAGAAAGAAGCGCCTCCCAAAGCAACAGATACCTATCAGGTCTCGGATGAACTCATTGGGGGCAATGTGGATGATAACAACGACACATTCTTCGATGCGGATTTCAATATGTTGGATTGTGGTGGCGATGATGATGAAGACAGTGGTGGCGGAACATCTGGTTTTGTGCCTTCAGAGAGTTTGGAAGACTTGGGGCACGATGACGATTCAGATCAAGATAACCTTGACGAAATGCTGAAACACTTCAAGGAGGATATCCTCCTTGCCAGTGCAAAAGGGATAGAGAATTTAAAGACGGTAAAGAATGCTGCAAAGTAGAGGGTGTATTAGAGGGTGTATTAGAAGTAAAAGGATGTCCGACTCATTGGTCTTTGCTACGTTTTGTACTTGAGCTCTTGATTTTGAAGGCCAAGTACGGGTGGTCTAACTCTAGCTTCAACGATATGTTGAAACTATTATCTTGGTTGCTTCTGAAACCTAACTTCGTTCCTGCCAAGACATATCAAGCAAAGAAGGTTATTAGCCCCTTGACAAGGGGAGTTGAAAGAATACATGCATGTCGGAACCACTGCATCTTATACCGAGGGAAATATGATAAACTAGATAAATGCCCAACTTGTGGCGTCAACCGTTACAAGCGGAATGACATATTCAACGGTGATGATGGCAAGAAGAGGAAGAAGAAGGGTGCACCTGATCCTTCCGAAGAAGATTCATGCTTAGTGTTGGCGGTCTATAATACCTATTTCGTCCACCAACATTTCGTGTTTTAAAGTATACTTTACCAAAGTTTTCACTAATCTCTAACTAGTTCCACGAGTTGTGCATAAAGGTTGCATGCAGGAGCTTTACACATTCAAAACCACATGAAAATGAACAAACGGAGACAATGTGGCAAGAAGGGGAGCAATGGGCCAGAGACCCTGGCCGGCCGACCACCATCCTAGGTCGGCCGACCAAAAGGTGGTCGCCCGACCTGAGGCCTATCAGCACCCTAGGGGTCAGGTCGGCCGACCCAGGAGCCAGGTCGGCCGACCTCCTCCAGGTTGCCCGACCCTGGCAGCCCACCAGGCAGCTCAGGGCCCAGGTCGCCCAACCTAGGCCTAGGTCGCCCGACCTTGTCACAGCGCCAATTTTTACCTGCATACAAAGAAACACAAAAGATGTTTAATGCAACCATTGGATCAAGAATCCAATGCATCCAAGGGCCGAAAGGACATCTCACAAAGGATCAATGACGTCAGCAATCCGAGAGGAAGAACATGCAGCCAATCGGAGGCCGCCCGACCTTATCCCAAGGTCAGCCGACCTACACCGACCTCGTTTTGCACGTGCCTCAACTGCCACAACCGCCAACCGACCTTCGGAGCACATCACAGCCGATGGATCAAGGAAGGCGGTGCATCGGGTGGTCGCCCGACCTCTGGGGTGGCCGGCCGACCTACCCCAGGGTCGGCCAACCTACCCCCAGGTCGGCCGACCACCAACCTATGCCCAAACCGACCTTGCACACCTACAAATACCCCCCTCAGCCATCCAAGCTATAAATACCTCCCGGGAGGTCATTTGCAAGGTGTGGTGGATCAAGATAACACTAGTGCGGTTGTGTAGTTGAGTGTATAGTGTCGGTGTTTGATACCGGCAATGCACCACGGGGTGTGTCACGTGATGCTTTTGGGGTGGCGAAATCGGCGTAGCTCGACGGTTCGTGTAGAGATGCGACAAAACACAAGGGTTTATACAGGTTCGGGCCGCGAGATGCGTAATACCCTACGTCCTGTTTGCTGCGAGATGTATTGCCTTTGCTTCTCGAGGTTACAATGAAAGCTATGGCGTTTGGTGGCTAGGATGCGATGAGATAATCGATGACCTACGTAGGGGTCCCTCACCCGCCTTATATAGTCCTGGCAAGGCTTGGGTTACAAGTCGGTTTCCATCTACGAGTCCTACTCCGTTTGAAAGCCTAAAAGAGTATACAGAATCTACGATTACACGTTTTCTTCCTTGAGTCCTGCTGCTTCTGGAATCTAGAGTCCGAGCCATACTCCGTCACGTCTTTCCTGAAATTGTAGCGCTTTGACTTGGTCTTCATGCACGTCGTCCGTCTTCGAGGCCACGAGATCAGGCGGCACCCTGTTTGGGAGCCTGCCGTCTCCATTGGGCCCTCTGACGGCCCATACACTGAATCCAGGCCGTGAGGGCCCAGGGGATATCTATCCCCCACAAGCCTCCGAGGCTCGAGTTAATTTAGGAATTAATTGACTCGAGACTCTAACAAGAGTAACATACTATTCATGAGTTCCACGCCCGAGTTAACAACCATTCCCTTTCTCATGGTGCACCGCTAGGTGCACCCCATAGGGTAGCCCCCGAGCTTCAAGTTGACTTGAGTATCAATCAGCTTGAAGATCCAAGAAACCAGATAGAAAAAATGCCCTTCAATTGAATTTGTCAGATGTATCCTCCAAACTCCGAGTTAACTTGAGAAATAACAGATTCCACATCCGAGTTATCATCCGTTGCCCAACTTTTCGAGTCATAGAAAGCTGATCCAAATTCCCGCTTTTCGGATTTTGGGAAAAAAATACTTTTTCCACAAATCCCGCACCCCATGGGGTTAACCCATAGGGAAACAAGTAGGGGGTACCGAGGAATTACCCACAAACTTCCCTAGAAAACAGGAATCTTCCAAACACGCAACAGCCTTTGTTGCCCAAGAAAATATCTGACGCGTGGAGGAAGCCGAAACGACGCAGCCTCTTGAATCGCGTTCACAGAAAACGAAGCGAAGTGATCGTGCTATAAGAGCAGAGCACTAGCCCGGCCACCCATTACGCCTCCACCGAGTACTCATTCATCCAAGAAAAAACCCCAAGCACTCTCCACTTCTTTCCCATCATGGCCGGAGGCAAAGGCAAGAAGAGAGCACGCGCCAGCGAAGAGGAGTACGAGGACTCCGACGACGCATTCTTCGGCGGCGCGTACGACGGAGACTCCTCCGACGACCACTCCTCCAGCGAGGAGGAGCCAGTCCCCGAGGAGGAGCCACCACGGGAGGACGAGTCGGAGCCCAACACCGATGACTCCCAAGGCTACAACACCGAGGAGCGCGCCAAGCTCCGTGGGCTCCACCGCGCCGGCCTCCAGGACTCCGACGAGGAGGAGGAGGACAGCGAAGAGGAGGAGGACGAGGACTCTGACGACGACGATGATGCCCCCAGCGGCCACGACGGCTCGGGCAGCCACGACGGCGACGACGGCGGCCATGACGGCGAAGACGAGGCCGACGCTCCGGCCTCCAAGCACCGCCGCATCACTGGGCCCTAGGCCGGCCCATTTACTAGCCATTAGGCCACCACCACCACCATAGCAGTAGCAGTAGCATTAGAGTAGGATAATCCCCCTATATATGTAATCCATTGTAACGAACTATGTTTATATAATGAAATCCATCGCATTATCCTTTGCTATTGAGATCTTTTGTGCGTTCTTGTCTTGAAAAACAAGCATCCGAGTCAAATCTCAACTTCCGAGTTCATGAAGTAAAGATGAAACCATAAAACGTCTGAAGAACTCATATACCTCTATGCCCAGAGTACAGGCAATACCCAGTTTACTGTGTTGAGTTAACATCCGTTACATAGACCTCATTCTCCGAGTGATAGAGAACATAAATTTGCGCCAAGAAAACCGACTGAATAGCCATTCTTTTTAAGAATCATCCCGACTAAAATCATCGACTTAACCTTAGAAAAACCCGACTGAACCATTAATGGCATGAAATCCGAGTGAAGATAACAGCACTCACGGTTTCCGTCAGCTCTTTGAGGACTGTTACTGATGGCATCAGGGTTATTCGAGATCTATACCCTGAACCAATTTCATCCATCTGAGAACTATGCTGCCATTCTTCCCCACTGAGCCCGCCGCCACCATTACTGAAACTTAGAGCGCTACTGCTTTCTTCACTACTCGAATCCCCAAACCAACAGGAACACCCGCACCCCATGGCTCCCAAGCAGAAGACCTTGAGTGAGCACGGAAACACCAGTGAGGGTCTGCCACATAGTGAAAACCGGCAGCTGCCTTCACCGTACCTAGCATACCATCCCTCCACCGTTACCGAACCCATGCTACAATCACTGGTAACCATGGGCATCTTGCCACCGAAGGATGTGGCAAACTAGAGGGTATGCGAGAAGAAAGATGATACTGCTCCAACCGAGGACACTTACGAGGTAATGGTGTTCACCCGTTCTTTATCCGTGGGTTAGGCCTTCCTGTCTGCTCATTCGTGCGAGGCTTATTGCAGTTCTATTCAATCAACCTGACCCATCTGAATCCCAACTCTGTACTTCAACTGTCGATCTTTGTCCATCTCTATGAAGTGTTCCTTGGGATTGTCCCGCATTTTGGCCTGTGGAAACATTTATACCACTGCAAAGCCGGATTGAGGGATGGAGTGTTACGAGTGACTGGAGAGGCCAGCTTTGAGTTGTGGAAGAATCGCAAATCTGTCTATTTGGACATTCCCCTTCTAGATAACAACAGAGGGTGGCACACCGAGTGGTTTTATAAAGAGAACCATGGAAACTCACTACCCTCGAGGTCTGGTAGGCAGCCTGACAGTAAGCTGGCAAGCTGGGAAGAAGGGCCAACTACTGAAGAACAAGCCGAGGTCAATGTGCTATTAGAAGAAATAGCCAGATTGAAAGAAGATGGCCTCACTGCTCATGCTGTGGTCATAGACTTCGTATATCGATGCATTCAACCACTGAAAGATAGGATATACCCTGCCTATCTGTACGTCGGAGCCAGTGACCCCACTAGAGAGACAACCCGAGCTATGACCGAAGAGGATGTCAAAGCTCGAGTGGAGTTGATACTCAAAGGTGAAGCTCACAACGAGGGTACTCCTAAACCATACTCTGCCTGGAATCCAACTCCAAGTGTAAGTGATCTGTCTTTTATTTCCGTATTCAATCTTACTTGCAATCACCCCCTGACATGAAGAGTTTAATGCAGAGCAATATATCCAAGTTCCTATCAGACCCGTCGGTTTCTGGCACTGACATGCTATCCAAACGCCAATCCGAGCTATCCACAGTGGAGATGAAAGCCGTTGTCGCCGCCGCTCATGGTGCAGGGAACGACGAAGAACACACTTTCATAGTGATACATCGTGCAGCTCAGACTGCCCAAGAGACAATTGTGAGCAACATCATCAAGACAGCCCCCAAGCATACAACCGCCCCAAGTGGTGTTAAGACCCGAGCTGCAGCTGGTCAAGGGCGTACCAAGGCAAAGGCCACTGGTGCCGCAGTGCCACGTAAACAGAGGACAAGCAAGAGGACGATTGTAACACCCTAAATTTCATTTTCAGAATTTAAAATAAATAAAATGCTTTCTTAATTTATTAAGGATTTTTCGTGTTTAGAATGAGCATTTAAATGATTTTATAATGTAAATAAAATGAATTTATGCCAACTTGTTGCTGCATTCATGTCGTTGCATCGGTTTTATGTTGAGAGTGTTTAACCCTTCAAGTAAAAGAGTAAAAAAAACCCCTTGTCTCTTCACCATCGCTTTTGGTCCAGCCCTCATTCTTCTTCTGGGCTTGGCCTACTGCCTTTTCCTCTCTTACTCCCTTCTCTCTTTTGGGAGTTGGAATCGTCCACCTATCCATGCCCTCTTCTTCTCTCCCACCCAGGCCAAACAACATAGCTTTCCACCCCTTCACTAAGCGACTCAGCTCCCCAGCGTTTCTCTCTCTGACCAGTGGCCTTATCACCCTTCTTGCCACCATCAAGTGGAACCACCATGATTGAGTTAGTCTCCCTTCCCACTCTTTTCGTTGTCATGCGAGGTCTGCTTATCATGCTTTATCATTCTACTCATCATTTCAATCCTGTCGATCATCTCATCCCACCATACCAAGCTGGCATGCTTAGTGTTTTGACCGTGACAACCTTTCTAAATGCGTTTCGTCATCATCATGTTGATTCTGAGAATTTTCCGGATTCATTTGGAGACCCTTTCCAAGATTTTTATGAGCTCTAAATATTTTATTTGAGTTCACTGGGTCTAAAAACATATATAGGATTTTTCCTATAATTTTTGGAGCATTTGGGATATTTTTGGGCTAAGGCCCTTTTAATTCTCGAGCGAACTCGTCCACCAGGACCATGCTGCACCGTTTGGGCCATATCTCCCTCATACAGAGTCCGTTTGGGCTGTTCCACCACTTTTCGGAAAGCTAACGACAGGCCCTTTCCAACCCAAGTGGAATCACGTCGAAAAGCCCTTCTAGATCGATGGAAATTCGAGAAACAATACTACTATCCACTTCTGCCTAGTTTTGTCCCACCTTGCTTTTTGATGGAAAAGTGAAGGGTTCACAACCCTATATATTTGGACCACCCCTAAGTGAATAAGTGCACCAAAGACTCCTTTGTAGGGGGGCCCTAGTTTGGGAACCCTAAGGTATTTTTCCCCATCCCCCATATTTTGGATGCACCGCCGGGTGCTGCGCCTCAGCTGCGGCAATCTGCGCACCTCTTCATCTTACTGTCCTTGGTTTGGTGAGGAGATCTTTGATTCGCCGTAAATCTACAAGTTTCTTTTCTTCGGTAAGGTGTTTCTATCCTAGCCATATTCTTATTCAACTTTGATGAGCAATTAGTTCATATTCGTTCATCTCTAGTGAAATCTAAACTTTACTAAGGTGTTCTTTTCGTTATTCTCTACGCCGTGCTGATCTTCTTTTGAAAGATCCATTGCTGCGTCATCAATGCCACATTATTCTTCGTCAACTCTAGCGATGCCTCCACTCTCTCACACTCTCTCATCCTCTCTGCAACTTTACATATTCGTCCTTTATTCCTCGTAGATTGGTCCCCTACACCTTCAAATGCTCATATCTATCACGTTCAAGTTCCGTTTAAAGTGATTCTTGCGCTCATATGTTCATAACAGTATGTAGATTAGTTTTACATGAGTTTTATGTTCTGTTTTTATGTAATGGTGTACTATTTCTTATCGTTTTGCCATTGCTTGCATGTATGTATGTACGTGGATGTTTGTATGGTGCTATGTTCGTGAGTAGACGTTGATCAGTCCGTGGAGTTTGCAGAGCCACCTCCTGAATTCTTTGAGCAGCAGTAGGATAACCCCGAGGAAGGCAAGTATAATATAAACAACACCCGATAACTCTTAATCATTGCATGTGCATTAATTTTGCGTACCTTTAAGGTTTACCTAGCTACCTTTTATCCATTATATCTACCTTTTGGGATGCATTTGGGTTAAGTTATGCTAGGTGCAGCGCGAACTCTCATACCTTTTGTTAATTAACCTTGTTAATGATTCTATGCAATTAATGTGAGCTTGACCCTCTGTGCTGTGTGCTTGAGTGGTTCATGTCTCGTTTAAAACTTGCTTTTTAGCAACATGGTTTAGGGAACCTGAGCAATGTGCTCGTGTGCTTTTGCGGTTCTCTTTGTAAGGACCTGTTCATAGAGCGACAACCTGGGACAACCGCGCTACCACAAGACTGGGATGGGGCAGTCTTAGCTCAGTAATTAGGTCATTTTGGTATGGGGTAACTTACCTGTGGGGCAAGAGGGGGAGTAAGCTTCAGTGGTCCCTGCGCTCCTCATGGTTGAGTGTGCTTTACGTTACATGTATGTGCTTCTCCCTTTGGAGGTGGGCCCCACCGTTGCGGCGCTTGATTCCTTGCGGTTACTCTTTACTAACGTGATCTTTGGAAAGGCTTCGTAGTGTGCTTGCTAGTCATCTCATCTCCGGTAATGTGATGAACACCTAGCGTAGCTCATGACTTATGGGTAAAGATGTGCAACCTCTCGAGAGTGTAAAACTGACCTATCAGCCGTGCTCACGGTTATGAGCGGCCCAGATCCTCCTTTTGATTAGTGGTTCCCTGGTTATGGTTCTGGTTATGGTTCTTTAATATGGTTACTTTCTTTATGCAATAACTTTGGGCTAACGGTTTCTTCTACTCAACTTTAGTAACTAGGCTGAAATAAAATTTTACTTAATTAAAAGCTCATGAAGTTTGTCAGCTAACCTTAGAGCCTCATGGTTTATGTTATACTTGTTGAGTGCGAGATGTACTCACGCTTACTTCTTTATATTTATTCCTTGTTGGAGGGACAAATCCAACCGCTGCTCAGAAATATGAAGGCTTGAAGGAGTACAAATGAAGGATCATGTGGTTCTAGGCGTGCGACCCCCAGTCGGTTTCCCTGTGGATGGCTCGAAGATTTAGTTACGCTTCCGCTGCTCTGTGTTAAAGACTTAATTTCTTAATGTAAATGTTGTTTAACGATATATATTACAGCATGTTTTGTGATATCACTGTTTATTGTCTCTATATGTGTGAGATTAGATCCTGGCACACGTATAGGTTTGCTTTGGTTTGTCTTTTTAAAACCAGGGTGTGACAATGATCAAGGATGTCACAAGCTCCCCCGAGTCAACAAGAAAGACTAGCAAGAAATCCAGGTACTCCTCTCACACTGTAGCCAAAACTGATGATTCATCAGTTTGAGTAGACTGGAGTCACCTGATTGATGAGGATGAGGAAGAAGAAGAGGTACAGCTGCATCACCGTGAAAGGCGTTCAAAGAAACACCATGATGATGCCATAGTAACCCCTTCTGCATCCACTCTGCCGCCCAATGAAGATGAGATATATCTATCGGCAGAAGATCAGGATTTAGATCGGATCATCAAGGATGCCTGTAGATTTCCATACACCTTGCGTACTGATGACGATACGGATCCACTGTCAGCATGCCCCAAGGACCATCAGCCTGAAAAACTAAGCCCTCAGGCCTCAACAGAGCCAGCACCGAGGGACTTGACAACAGAAGGGCATGCAGACGCAATGCAGACAGAAACTACTGAGGTCGAGACTGATACTCAGATGAATGAGCCTACCAATGCTGTGAATGAGGGTCAAGCACCAACTTAGAATTGGCAACCAGCGCTAACTAGCGCAGCTTCAGAAGCAACTCAGCAAGCAACTGTGCCCGATCCCTTACCAGAGGTTGACATCATTCAGGAGCAACAAACTGAAACCAATATGGAAAACGCTCCTCAGCCAACTTCAGAGGTGCCAGATACAGTGTTAGAAAAGAATGTTGAAGAACCTGAGCACCCTGAAGCAAACATAGAGATGCACACTGCAGAAGAAGAACAACTTGATGTTCAAGCTGTAGTTGAGGCAAGCAATGCCCAACCTCCTCTAGTTGAAGCGGTGACGTCAGTCGCCAATTGGTGCCAGCAACGCCGAACACAGGGTTATTACCAGCTGTTGAGGTGCGCCAATTTCCAACGTCTTATGTCTTGTTTTGCCCTTGTTATCACCTAAATAACTAAAATTGCTTTCCACAGGATATGTTGAAGATACTTCAGGATGGAATACAACAATCCCGAGTAGTTCGGGAAAAGGCTGCTGCATTGCCCAGCGATGAGATCGCTACTCTGATGCAGCGGCTGACAGATTCTGAAGTTGCTCGTAGGGCTGAAGCAACATATGTAACCAACCTTCCTGCATTAGCCAATATCTGAATTCCCGAGCTTATAAATGCCCCTTGATAGCGGCTGCTGATGAAATTACCCGCCTAAAACAAGCTGCTGTAGCTCGTGAAGCAGAATACCATAATGCCATTCTGGATAGAGACCAAGCTCGCGACACAGCAGCCAACCTGCACAGGCAGCTTGACGGCGAGAAGAAGAGTCATGAGGTAACTCGCCAAGAAACTCAACTAGCATATTCCCTGCTCATGGATGCATATAAGTTGTATCATTCCATAGGAGAAGATGCAGCAAAAGACTGATGAGTGCCAGCAGCTTCGAACAGAACTCCAGACTGTTCAAGAATCTCGAGACGAATTTGAGAAATCATTCCGTGAGACTGTCAGTTCCTTGGAGGCCTTGAAAAATATCCACTCCTTGACTCGTCAAGCACTTAAAGACAAAGAGGCCGAATTAACTGAAGCTCAGAGTGCCCATGACAACATGAAGAAGATGCTGTCCTCCACGAGGTCCGCGCTGAAAGAATCTTGAGACGAAGCTGCTCAACAATCTTAGGTGCTCGAGTCCTTCAAGAAGAATTACGAGACTAGCAAGAAAAACTACAGTAAACTGAAGGATGCCTACGAGAAGGCAAAAGAAGCTGCTCTAGCCGCCAACACAACCCTGACCAAGATTCTAGACATATGCGCACCAGAAAAAGCTGCGCCATGTCCACTAGGTGAACGAATAGCAACTTTTATGGATGACATGAAGTCCAAGATCTCTGAGCGAGTAAAAACCGTCCTGACTCGTGTCCTCATGGTAATCAAGAAATCACAGCCCGACATTGATTTAGCGAGTTTGCCAGCGAGGATTATAAACGAGTCCCAGAATACCGAGCATGAGGATGAAGCCCGAATGATTTGCTGAACTCCTTGTGGGTGAGAATGAATAGACAATGATTCCATATGTAACACCATGAACAGAATGATGTATATATTGTGTTCTTAGGTCGGTACCTTTGACTATTGTCCTGCAAAACAGAGTTAGTATGCATATAAATGAAACAACTAGTGTATGCTTACCTGGAGGTCGTGTCTGTTATAGAAAAAAGGACAATGTTAAATTGGCAACGCGACTTGAGTTAATATAACAGTAAATATGAGAACGAGAATAAACATGACGATAGAGAAAAGAGTGCACTGCGAGAAAGAGGTATATGACGAAGCAAAGACATGTAGTAGCGGGCTATAGGTCGTCGAACCTAAGCTAGTTGTCTTTGTTCAACTGGGGCCCTGATTGCTTCCCGATCTGAGGTCTTGCAAAGGCATGTAGCACCGTGCTGTTGGTCTTCCGACCTAGGCCGATTGCCTTTGTTTTGTTGGGGCCCTGAGTGCTCCCCTGGTATGAGTACGAACGAGAACATGTAGCACCGTGTTGTCGGTCAACTGACCTAGGCCGATTGCTCTCGTGGTGGGGCCGGAGTTATCCCCGTCAAGAGTAAGAGTGGGCATGTAACAACGTACTGTCGGTCGACTGACCTAGGTCGATTGCCCTTACATAGCGAGTGAGTAATGCAAGGGAAAACAGAAAGAAACATAGAACATTTATCCCAAGAGTACTTTATTCACAGAGTATAAAGAGTACAACGAGGGTAGAGTACAGAGAACGACACCGACTGCTAAATCTAGAAATCATAGAAAAAGCTTCATGCGTAGAACCTGCGGAGATGCTCTATGTTCCAAGAGTTCCCAACTGGTGTCCTGTCCATTTGAGATAGACGATATGATCCTGGACGAGTGACTTGTGTGACAATATATGGGCCTTCCCAGGGAGGAGACAACTTATGTTGTCCGGCAGTCCTTAGCACCCTACGTAGCACTAAGTCCCCTATTGAGAAGGAATGAGGCCTCGTGTACCGATCATGGTAACGGCGTAGAGTCTGCTGGTAACGAGCTGACTGGATAACAGAATTCAGGTGCTCCTCTTTGAGTAAATCGATCTCCTCGATGCGTGTTGCCTCGGCTTCAGCAATACTCTTGAAAGCCAGTTGTGGGGCTCCGAATTGTAGGTCGGCGGGTAATACTGCCTCTGACCCGTAGACCATGAAGAAGGGCGTGTTGCCTGCGAGTGCTTTGCTAGGTTGCGTTCGAAGGCTCCAGACATCGTATGGGAGCTCATGAATCCACTTGCCGGCTAGCTTCTCGTTCTTGTCGAAGATTTTCTTCTTGAGTGCATCCAGAATCATGCCATTAGCTCGCTCGACTTGCCCGTTGGCTCTAGGATGAGCCACCGAGACATACTTGATTCGAATAGACCTGTGCTCACATAAATCAAAGAATTCTAAGCCCGTGAAATTGGACCCCAGATCTGTGATAATAGAGTTCATGATACCAAAGCGAAAGATGATGCCTTGAATAAACTCAACGGCGTTGGCAGATGTCAATGAGGCAATGGGCTTATACTCGATCCATTTGGTGAACTTGTCGATAGCAACCAACACATGAGTATATCCTCCCTAAGCTTTCTTGAAAGGGCCAATCATGTCTAGCCCCTAGCAGGCAAAAGACCATGAAACCGGTATATTCTGCAACCGCTGTGCTAGAAGATGATGCTGCTTGGCAAGGTATTGACAAGCCTCGCAGTGCTGCACCGTAGGCCAATAAAAGCCGTCCTGAACGCCTTCCCGACCAATGTATGTGAGCCAGCATGAATTCCACAGATTCCAGCGTGTATCTCTTTCAGCAAACTCTGCCCTGATGATGTATCCAGGCATTTTAACAGAACTCTTGAGGCACCTCGCTTGTATAACTCGTTGTTGATTAGAGTATAGCTAGACGATCGTCTTGCTATTTGCTCGGCCTCAGCTTTATCATCTGGAGTCTCCTCATTCAAGATGTACCTAATGATAGGGGCCCTCCAATCAGTTGTCATATCACCCAGAGTTAGGATGTGCCGGTCGGGTGGTATATGCATCTCATCTAGCTGAATAGAGGGATGACGAAGCTCTTGAACGAAGATGCCAGGAGGTACTTTGGCTTGTGATGAGCCTAGCTTGGACAGAATATCAGCGTCCACGTTGCGATCCCGATCCACATGAATATACTCCAAGCCTTGAAATTTGCCTTCTAGCTTACGCACTGCTTCGTAGTACTTATCCATACTTTCTGTGGAACGATCCCACTCCTTATTGACCTGATTAATGACCACCAAGGAGTCTCCGTAGGCCATCAGACGCAGAATGCCGAGTAATATGGCTATGTGCAGACCATGAAGTAGAGCCTCGTACTCGGCTGCATTATTCGAGACCGGGAAGAGGACCTGCAGCACATACTTGAGTTTTTCCCCTACTGGTGAGGTGAAAACAACACCAGCACCGGCTCCTTCCAGCTTCAACAAGCCATCGAAATACATCTTCCATGCCTCCATGATTTCTGGCTTCTCAGGGACCTGGTGTTCAGTCCACTCGGAGACAAAATCGACCAGTGCCTGGGTCTTAATAGCTATACGGGGACAAAACTCGATGTCATGAGCCCCCAGCTCGCAGGCCCACTTGGCAATACACCCGGTGGCCTCCCGATTACGCAAGACTTCTCCAATTGGGAACTCAATAACCACTATGGTTTTATGCTCCTCAAAATAATGACGCAGTTTACATGCGGTAATGAGAACTGCATATAGTAACTTCTAAACTTGAGGATATCTGATCTTGAAGGGGCTGAGGACCTCGCTGATGAAGTAGACCGGGTGTTGCCTGGGCACTGCATGCTGTTCATCCGGCCGCTCGACCACCAATGCCGTGCTGATAACATGAGTCGTACAGGAGATGTAGAGGAGCAAATCTTCAGCTGGTGAGTCGGCCGTGGCTCGATTAGGAGATTTAAGTATAGGAGGCGTGGTCAAGAATTTTTTCAGAGCATCCAAAGCTTCCTGGGCCTCCATGGTCCACTGAAACTGATCTACCTTCTTGAGGAGTTTGTAGAAAGGCATGCCACGCTCGCCGAGTTGCGAGATAAACCGACACAAGGTCGCCATGCACCCGGTCAGCCTTTGAGCGTCCTTTTGTGATCTGGGAGGGTGCATGCGGAGTATGGCCTTGACTTTCTCGGGGTTAGCTTCGATTCCCCTGTTGCTGATGACGAATCCGAGTAACTGGCCTGTAGGGACGCCGAAGACGCACTTGGTGGGGTTAAGCTTCCACCGGAATTTCCTCAGGCTGTCGAACACCTGTTGTAAGTCGTCGATGAAATCCTCCACGTTCTTGGTCTTGATTACGACGTCGTCGACGTAGGCCTCGACGCGTCTGCCCGAATGGTCAGCGAGGCACGTGTGGATCGCTCGTTGATACGTGGCGCCAGCGTTCTTTAACCCGAACGACATAGAAGTGTAGCAGTACGCACCGAAAGGCGTGATAAACGCGGTTTTCTCCTGGTCCTCGATTGCCAGGCTGATCTGGTGATAGCTCGAGTAACAGTCGAGAAAAGAGAGTAAAGCGGAGCCAACCGTAGAGTCAACGACTTGGTCTATACGAGGCAACCCGAACGGGTCTTTAGGGCAGTGCTTATTTTTTTTTTGATAAAGGACTCAGCTTTATTAGATTAACAACAAATCACAAGCTGTGGTACAATTTGTCCCCAATCATGCTGATTTGAGGACTGTAATGCGCCGATAATCGGGCAGATCCCATGCAGGGAGTTTGAGCAAAAGAATCTAGGTTGGGAAACATTTGTCTGTCTTGCTTTTTTGGCCTGATTGTGTGCTACTGTGTTGTGCAGCCTGCTAATATTTTTAAAGGAGCAATCTCCAAACTTTGCATTGGAGCCAATCTGTGCCATCACCGGCCTTAGAGGCTAATTCGGTGCATTGAAGACCGGTCTTGAGTCATTGAGCGAATCAATGAGCTGTTGGTTGTCGGAGAAGATTGTCCCTGTTTGAATGTTCATTGCTGAGTTCACCTGTACAGCTAGCAGGATGGCTTGCGCCTCTGCCTCGATTGGATTTGAGATCTGATTTGCTTGAGCCTGTATCTTCAACCTGAAGTTTAGTCCTTGCAGTCTTCCTTTTAAATATAGCCCCAATCCTGTATTGCTTTGCCCTGTGTGTCCCTGCACTGGAATAAAAGAAGCATCGACAGAAGCAATGCAATGAGTGTCGGTAACTGATGGGCTTTCAGTATATAAAGGAGTTTCCAGGTTGCTTCTGTTGTTTTCCTCCTTGTGCTGTGCTGTAAGGAGTAAAGTGTGTGAATTTAAATCAGCCCTAACATGCATATGTAACTGTTGAGCTGTCCAACTTTTGCTATTAAAGCGTTTGTCATTCCTGGCTTTCCAAATAAACCAAAGAGTTGAGATCGTTCGGTGGAAATGGTCAGTAGTATCACTGTAGGAAATAATAGAGCAAATCACATCTTGAAGGTTTGGGTACAGCAGGATAAGATCGTCAGTTCTAATGGAAGGGGAGGTAGAAAACCAGACAGCTCTAGGAAGGGCACAAGTGAAAAACAGATGAAGATCATTCTCTACCTGGGTACAGTATTTGCATTTGTCGTCTTTGTGCTTAGAGAACTTAGATACTCGTTCAGCCATAGCAATTGCATACCTTAGCAGCCGCCAAAGGTAGGTCTTAAGTTTGGGTTGAAGTATTTTATCCTTCCAAGCTCTTTGTAGTAGGGATAAAGATGGGGTAGTCATACCTCTTGAGCCCTGCATGTTAGTTACAGAAGGAGAAGGTGAATTTAAAAATATGTAAGCTTCCTTAGTAGAGCACTCTCCTTTTCTTGCTGGTTTCCAGATGAGAAGATCTTTGCCTGGCTGGTGGACCACCTGTAGATTAGTGATGGTTTGCACTGCTTGATTGTCAAAAATCTGAGAGATCAGCGAGGTATTCCAAGTTTTGGAGTTAGTATTCCACAAATCTTTGACTACATTTACGAGAGGAGTAGCCATAGTTGGTATGTTGAGGTGGGAGTGAATGTTATCCCATATGGGGCACCATGGGTCGGACCAAATATTGACAGAGCCTTCATGAATCTGGTACATGCAATTTTCATGTAGGTGATGTTTTACTGACTGAATGGAGGACCAAAAGACTGACCTGGGAGCCTTCCAGAATGAGGAGTGAGGGTGGTATTTTGCTTTTAGTACCTTGGAAAGGAAAGGCTCTCTCTGTGCTGCTATCATCCAAGCAGAATGAGTGACTAGGCTTTTATTGACTGTGCTGATGCTTTAGATGCCTAGACCACCTAAGTGTTTTGGCTGACAGATGTCCTCCCAAGCTATGAAGCATATTGTTGTGTTTTCAGCTTCTAATTGGTTGCCCTTCCACCAAAAATTCCTAAGGAAAGAGGTGATTTTCTCCAAAAAATTCTTAGGATAGAGAATATTGGTCATATAAAAGATAGGTATGGAAACAGGCATAGAATTAATGCACACTAGCCTTCTAGCATGACTCAGATTATCAGCTTTTAAAGTAGTGAGCTTACTTCTAAATTTATTCAGAATGAAATTATAAGCAACTGTTCTATTTTTGTAGGAGTGAAGAATGGGGTGTCCTAGGTGTACAGTGTCATTGTTCATAAGAGGAACTGGAAAAACAGCACTTACCATGGACTTCTCTTGCGGAGTTACCCTTTTGCTGTAGGTGATGGATGATTTGGACCAGTTGGGAGTTTGTCCAGAAATAGAGCAGAAGGAGTCAATTATCTGCTTGATGGCGCCAGCTTCCTACTGTGTGGTTTGGCCACATACTATGAGATCATCTGCAAACATCAGAGAGTGAATAGGAGGGCAGTCAGGCCCTAAAGAGATGCCTTTGGTTGCCTCTCCGTTCATGGCTTGCTACAAGGCCAGTGATAGTTCATTAATTGCAATGACAAATAGATAAGGGGACAGAGGGCATTCCCGTCTAATCCCCCTTTGGGCCCTGAAATCATGAAACGGTTGTCCATTGATTATCACCGAGAAGGATGTGGTGGACAGACATTGGTGGACCAGCCTGCAGAAATGGCTAGAGAAACCTCATCTTTGAAGAGCTCTTAGAATGAAAGACCATTCCATATGGTCAAAAGCTTTGGCGAGATCAATTTTCAGCATGAAAGCATGTTGATTCCAATTTTTAAGAGAGAATGAGATCGGTATAATCAACACACATCCGCCAGTCCTTTTTATTCTTTTTGAGAACGAGTACAGGATTTGCAAGCCACTTGGGATGCATGACCTCTCTAATGAAGCCGGCAGCCTTCAGCCGGGTTAACTCTGCCCTGATGGCCTCTCGCTTTTCGGGAGTAAATCGCCTCAGCCTCTGCTTGATGGGTTTCGCATTGGGGAACACCTTGAGTTGGTGCTCGGCCAGTTCCCTCGGGACCCAGGCATATCCGCAGGCTTCCATGCAAACATGTCGCGATTGGCCCTTAGGAACTGGACGAGCGCGTCTTCCTATTTGGGAGGAAGAAGCACGTTGATGGCAGTCGTCTTGGTCGCGTCCGAGGGATCGAGGCTTATTTCCTTCGTAGGGACCGCCGGATGTATTGCTGCGCTCGACACCGCTTCTTGAGTTAGGATCTGGAGGTCTTCTTGCGACACGTGAGCTGCATCAGCCTTGAGCTTCTTCTGGGCCACCATGCTATTCTGTTCGAGGGCCATCTGGATTGCTTCCTGCACGCACTCTGATGCTCCCTTGAAATCAGCCCGAATGGAGAGAACACCACGTGGAGCTGGCATCTTGAGGATGAGGTACGGGTAGTGCGGGATGGCCATGAACTTGGCGAGCCCGGGATGTTCGATGATGGCGTTATAGACGCAGTTGAAGGTCGGGACCTCGAAACGTCGCGTCTCAATGCGGAAATTTTCCGCAATGCCAAAGGCGACCGTCAGGTGAATGTGCCCGAGTGGATATTCGCCTGCGCCCAGCACGATTCCGAAGAATGGGGTATCTGACCTCTTGAGTTTGCTGAGAGGGATCCCCATATCTTGTAGAGCCCGAGGGAACACAACGTTGATGCTTGCCCCGCCGTCAATCAGCACCTTCTTGAGTCGGGTGTCCCCGACTATGGGATTTACCAGCAACGGGTACTTGCTTGGCTTGTCGAAGTTGAGCCACTGATCCGCCCGACTGAAGGAGATTGGCTCGTGGGACCAATCGTATGGTTGCGGCGGCTCTAAGGTGGCCGCGTTGATCCGTCGGTCTTCTAGCTTCTACTGCCGCTTGCTTGCATGGGCTCCGTGTCCACCCATGATGAAGTTGACCTCCTTATTGACGTCTGGGAAGCGTTGATTATTGCCTCCGTTTGGTCATTGTGGAGGCTGGTTCCGTGGCGGGGGCGGCGGTGGCGCCACAGGCTACGCCATGGGAAGCTGGCCACACACCAGCATGGCTTTGAAGTCGCGGCAGTTCCGGAGGGTGTGGCGCATGTCTTTGTGCGTAGGACACGGCTCGTCGAGTAGTTGATCGAGGGTCCAAGCTGTGGGGGATAGATATCCCCTAGGCCCTCACGGCGTGGATTCAGTACATGGGCCGTTGGAGGGCCCAATAGAGACAGCAGGCCCCCGTACAGGGTGCCGACTGGTCTCGTGGGCCGGAGAACGGATGACGAGCTCGAAGATAAAGTCAAAGATGCTGTAATTCAGGAAAGGTGTAAAGGAGTTGGTTCGGACTCCGTATTTCAGAAGCAGCAAGGCTCGGGAAAGGAAGCGTATAATCGTATATTCTATGTACTCTTTTAGGCTTCCAAACAGAGTAGGACTCGTAGATAGAAATTGACTTGTAACCCAAGCCTGGCCGGATTATATAAGGCGGGTGAGTGACCCCTATGTAGAGAATCAATCATCTCATCGCACACCAGCTACCAAACCTCCAGACCCTCGTTGTAACCTCGAGAACTCAGATCAATACAATTTGCCCCAAACAGGACGTAGGGTATTACGCTTATTGCGGCCCGAACCTGTATAAACCCTTGTGTTTTGTCGCATCTCTACGCGAACCATCGAGCTACGCCAATCTCACCACCCCAAAAGCATCACGTGACATACCCCGTGGTGCATTGCCGGTATCAAACACCGACAGTTGGCGCGCCAGGTAGGGGGCGGCGAAATCGGCATCAGCTCGCTCCATGGCCAATCGTCTCGTCAACGGCTTCACCCCAGGCGACATGATCCAGTTCGGATCGATCATCTTCATCGCCGATCGGAGCAGCGACCTCCACCAGCTTCGCAGCTCGCCGGTGCGACCACGCATCATTGTGCAGCCATCGACCACTCTAGAGCGGTCTACACCATCGGATCGTCGCCAGGGACCAGTGCCTCGTCAGCGTCCACCAACTCCGCGCCAAGCTCCAGCACATCGGCACGAGGCGCCGGCCTCTCGCCAAAATCCGCCTCCGCGTCGTGCTGAGTCAGATTGGGCCCCCCGTGGTCATCGTGACTCGAGAGCGCGAACCGTCCGCAGGGTCTCCTTCAGGGTTGGATCTATATCGACCACGCCAGCCCGAGCAGAACCTGCGACGACCACCGCTTCGGCCATGACCCATCGCACGGCGCTCTCAACCTCCCCGACTCAAGCCTAGACCCAGATTAGTCGGGGACCGAGATCAGGTTCCTCAGGGAACCCCTCACGAGATCCATGACGGACCCACGTCTCAGGCAGTACTCCACAGGGCCCGAGGCGAGTTCCTGTTGATACTCTTCCTGGGTCCCACATCCGCTACGGGTCCCACCACCTCCATCGGCATCGAAGCGACCCCTGCCAGCCTCGCCTGCCTAGGGCCGAAAGAAGACTCGGGTGGAACCCGTCGTTCCCTCCATCCCGTTCAGTCTCCGCAACACTGCTACCATGTACCAGGGGCTCCTTTCCTGTGCCTCGGCTCCCCTCAACAACGATGAGGGTGCACGGGGAGCGCCCTACTCAAGACAGTCCGTGCCTTTTCTGGACGATCGCATCTACAATGGGCTCGACGCGCCGCTGATGGGTCGTCGCCTATGACTTGTCATCGATTCCACCCTGGCAGGAAGATCTATTCGCTGGAGCGCCTTGCCGACAGGAGGGGCTCGCCGTCGTCCGGTGAACACCGAGAGGGCTCGCGATGCGGGGCACCCTCATATGATCTACAACATTGATACCCCTACGGTCTCTGAACATGTTGCGACAACCGCGACGACCACAACATCCACGGTCCCTGCCTCGAACACCAGCGTGGGAGTGGCGGCCACGACCACTAGCAGATCTGAGGGATCATTTCCTAGCTCTACCCTCTGCTTCCCTGAGCTCCTCGTGATCAGCGGTGCACCGAACGAGATCGACGAAGTGGTCTCGGACAATGAGCAACCCGTCCTCGCCAAAACCTCGCAAGATCGCCACAGGAGGGAGAGGGCGAACCGCATCCGTAACATTCGGCGCCGCCACATCCTGGGTAACAAGGATCCTACGCTGCCTGTCTCGATAGATGAGGTAACTCAGGAGAGCGAGGATGAGTAGGAAGTGCAGAGCCATCGACGCAGGAACCAGACGTGGCAGCGGCGTTGCAATTGGCAGGCTGCTCAAGCCAAGCGACAGCGGCTGGCGGCGCTCCCCAGATGCAATCTTCTGAAGGAGTTTGAAGGAGTCATGGAGACCCTGAGTCAAGCAGGAGGGGTGCTGGTCCAACAACGAAGATGGAGCGGCCATCAAGACCGTTCTCGCTCGGGCAGTGGACCACCTTGTGCCTAGGCAGCAAGAGGTTGCCGACGCACGACAGGTCATCAATGGCAACCGCGACGCACGTCACAGCTTCGAGCAATCTCGCGCTTAGAGACACCAGCTCGAGATGGACCGGCGTGCGAACTACGACCGAGACTACGGCCCCCCTCAGTGTGCTCCAGCCGCCAGGGGTCACCCAGGAGCTGTTTCCGTGAACAGCTCCGCCCCCCCGAGTCAGATCTGAGTGGGATCATCGACCTCAGTCCCCGCCTCGCCGCCTAGTAGAGGATCACGGTAACCCGGCTGGCACCGCCGAAGCTGCTATAGCAGCCTTCGGCCGGAGAATTCAAGATGTTGAGTGGCCACCCAATTTCAAAATCTCAAACATTAAAAAATTTGACACGAAGATGGATCCGCGGAACTGGCTGGCCGTGTACACTACCGCGGCCCGAGCGGCCAATGCCTCGGAAGATCTCATGACAGCCTATGTCCTAATCAAGTTGGGGTAGGACGCGCTTCAATGGCTTTGCCACCTCAGGCGGGGCAGCATTGAGGACTGGGGCGACTTCCGTCGCCTATTCATCGCCAACTTCCAGTCACTCTCTGACAAACCGGCGCAACGGTGGGACCTCAAAACCATCAGGCGCAAGGATTCGGAAAGCCTGTGATCGTACCTTAAGCGGTTCCAGGCTCTCAGAAACCGCATCCCCGACATATCTGAGGATACGGTGATTGACGACTTCCTCCAGGGCTCCAACGACCAGGTCTTCGTCAAGCACATACTGGAAAGGGCGCCCACTACCTCGGAGCATCTCTTCCACGAAGCGGACCGCTACATCTCGGCAGACGAACGAGCTCGCGACCTCGTTCGCCCTCGGCAAGACGACCGGGGCAAGGGCAAGTAGGAGAGACGTGAAGAACACTCGCGGCAAGATCGTCGCTGGGACAAGAGGCCTCGGGAGGAGGTCCGAGCTATGGCTCCAGCCCCAGTACGACCACGTGGCCCGCCTCCAGCCCAGGCTCGAACCCTTGATCAACTCCTCGATGAGCCGTGCCCTGCGCATAAGGATATGCGCCATACTCTTAGGAACTGCCGCGACTTCAAAACCATGCTAACACGCGGCCAGTTCCCAATGACGCAGACTACTCCGCCGCCTCCTCCACCACGGAACCAGCCCCAGCAACGGCCAGCTGGAGGCAATAATCAACGCTTCCCCGATGTCAACAAGGAGGTCAACTTCATCCTAGGAGGGCACGGAGCGTATGTGAGGAAACGCCAGCGAAAGCTGGAGGATTGGCGGATCAACGCGGCCACCTCAGGGCCGCCACAACCATACGATTGGTCCCACGAGCCAATCTCGTTCAGTCGGGCGGATCAGTGGCTCAACTTCGATGAGCCGGGCAAGTACCCATTGCTGGTAACCCCCATAGTCGGCGACATCCGACTCAAGAAGGTCCTGATCGACGGTGGGGCTAGCATCAACGTGGCGTTCCCCAGGGCTCTGCAAGAGATGGGGATCTCGCTCAGCAAACTCAAGAAGTCGGATACTCCGTTCTTTGGAATTGTTCCGGGCGCAGGTGAATACCCGCTCGGACACATCTATCTGCCAGTCTTTTTTGGCACGGCAGAGAACTTTCGCATCGAGACGTTGCGACTTAAAGTCCCGACCTTCAACTGTGTCTACAACGCCATCAACGGGCGTCCTGGGCTAGCCAAGTTCATGGCTATCCCACATTACCCATACCTCATTCTCAAGATGCCAGCCCTAGGTGGTACTCTCTCCATACACGCCGACTTCAAGGAAACCGCAGAGTGCGTGCAAGAGGCTATGCAAATGGCCCTTGAGCAGAATCACATGGCGGCATAGAAGAAGCTCAAGGCGGATGAAGCCGGCATGTCATAGGAAGACCTCCAAATTCCGACACAAGAGGCGGCCTCTAGCGCAGCAATTCAACCAGCCGTCCCGACGAAAGAGATAAGTCTTGACCCCCCAGATGCGACCAAGACGACCGCCATCAATGCTCTTCTTCCTTCCGAATAGGAAGACGCGCTCGTCCAGTTCTTGAGGGCCAACCGTGACATGTTTGCATGGAAGCTAGTGGATATGCCTGGGGTCCCGAGGGAATTGGCCGAGCACCAACTCAAAGTGTTCTCCAATGCCAAACCCATCAAGCAGAGGCTGCGGTGATTCACTCCAAAAAAGTGAGAGGCCATTAGGGCAGAGTTAACCCGGCTGAAGGCTGCCGGCTTTATTAGAGAGGTCATGCATCCCGAGTGGCTTGCAAATCTTGTACTCGTTCTCAAGAAGAATAAAAAGGACTGGCGGATGTGTGTTGATTATACCGATCTCAATAAGCACTGCCCTAAGGACCCGTTCGGGTTGCCTCGCATTGACCAACTACTGTTATACCTCAATGTCTTTCGTGTTGAAGAACGCGGGAGCAACGTACCAAAGGGCAATCCAAACTTGCGTCGCCGATCACTGGGAAGAACGTGTCGAGGCTTACATTGATGACGTCGTAATCAAGACCAAGAACGAAGAAGATTTCATCAATGATCTGCACCAGGTGTTCAACAGCCTGAGGAAATTTCGGTGGAAGCTCAACCCCACCAAGTGCGTCTTCGGCGTTCTCGCAGGTCAGTTACTCGGTTTTGTCGTTAGCAATAGAGGAATCGAAGCCAATCCCGAGAAGATCAAGGCTATTCTGCGCATGCACCCTCCTAGATCACAGAAAGATGCTCAGAGGCTGACTAGGTGCATGGCAGCCTTGAGCCGATTCATATCATGGCTCGGTGAACGTGGCATGCCCTTCTACAAGCTCCTCAAAAAGGTCGACAGGTTTCAGTGGACTGCAGAGGCTCAGGAAGTGTTGGACACTCTGAAAAAGTTCCTAACGTCACCTCCCGTACTCAAATCTCCTAATCATGCCACTGTCGACTCACCGGCGGAAGGTCTGCTACTCTACATCTCCTGTATGACTCACGTGATCAGTACCGCGTTGGTGGTCGAGCGACCGGATGGACAGCACATGGTACCCAGGCAACATCCGGTCTACTTCATCAGCGAGGTCCTCAGTCCCTCCAAAATTAGGTATCCTCAAGTACAGAAGTTATTATACGCAGTTCTCATTACCGCACGCAAACTGTGCCATTACTTTGAGGAACATAAAATCATAGTGGTTACGGAGTTCTCAATCGGAGAGGTCCTGCGCAATCGGGAGGCCATAGGGCGTATTGCCAAGTGGGCTTGCGAACTGGGGGCTCATGACATTGAATTCCGCCCTCGTACTGCAATTAAGACTCAAGCACTAGTCGATTTTGTCTCTGAGTGGACTGAGCATCAAGTGCCTGAGAAGCCAGAAGTCATGGAAGTTTGGAAGATGTATTTCGACGGCTCGTTGAAGTTAGAAGGAGCTGGTGCTGGCGTCGTCTTCACCTCGCCAGCAGGGGAAAAACTCAAGTATGTATTACAAATTCTCTTCCCGGTTTCTAACAATGCAGTTGAATAAGAGGCCCTCCTCCATGGTCTGCGCATCGCCATATCACTCGGGATCCAGCGTCTAATGGCCTACGGAGATTCCTTGGTGGTCATTAATCAGGTCAACAAGGAGTGGGATCGCTCTACAGAAAGTATGGACAAATATTGCGAGGCAGTCCACAAGCTGGAAGGCAGATTTCAGGGCCTTGAGTACATTCATGTGGATCGGGATCGCAACGTGGACGCTGACATCCTATCCAAACTGGGCTCGTCACAAGCCAAGGTACCCTCCGGCATCTTCGTCCAAGAGCTTCATCATCATTCCATCCAACTAGACGAGCTGAGCATACCTCCCGACCGGCATATCTTAACTCTGGATGCGCCGACTGACTGGAGGGCCCCCATCATAAAGTACATTCTGAACGAAGAAATTCCAGAGGATAAAGCAAAGGCCGAGCGTATAGTGAGACGGTCTTCCAGTTATACTCTGATTAATAATGAGTTATACAAGCGTGCTGCCTCAGGAGTTTTGCTGAAATGCCTAAGCACCTTATCAGGGCAGAGTTTACTAAAAGAGATACACGCTGGAGTCTGTGGAATTCATGCTGCTTCACGCACACTAGTTGGCAAGGCATTCAGGGCCGGCTTCTATTGGCCTACGGCTAAGAAGGACGCTGCCGAGTTGGTGCAGCACTGCGAGGCTTGTCAATTCCTCGCCAAGCAGCATCATCTTCCAGCGCCGCAGTTGCAGAATATACCGGTCTCATGGCCTTTTGCCTGCTGGGGGCTGGATATGATTAGGCCGTTTAAGAAAGCTCAAGGGGGATATACTCACGTGTTGGTTGATATCGACAAGCTCACCAAATGGATCGAGTTCTGGCCTATTGCCTCTTTAACGTCTGCCAAAGCGGTGGAGTTCATTCAAGATATCATCACAGACCTGGGGTCTAACTTCACAGGCTCAGAATTCTTCGATTTCTGTGACCAAAGGTCCATCCGCCTCAAGTATGTCTCGGTGGCTCACCCCAAAGCCAACGGACAGGTTGAACGGGCCAACGGCATGATTCTGGACGCACTCAAGAAAAAGATCTTTGACAAGAATGAGAAGCTGGCTGGGAAGTGGATACGCGAATTACCGTATGTGGTATGGAGTCTTCGAACGCAACCCAGTAATGCCCTCGCAGGGAACACGCCCTTCTTCATGGTATATGGATCGGAGGCGGTCTTGCCTGCCGACCTACCGTTTGGAGCCCCACGTCTGGTTTTTAATAGCATTGCTGAAGCTGAAGCAAGTCGCCTCGAGAAGATCAACTTACTCGAGGAGGAGCGTCTCAACTCTATTATTCAGTCGGCTCGATATCAGGAGACTCTACGACGTTATCATGATCGATATACGAGGCCTCGTTTCTTCTCAATCGGGGACATGGTGTTACGCAGGGTGCTCAAGACTGCGGGACAGCATAAGTTATCTCCTCCTTGGGAAGGCCCATACATCGTCACAGAAGTTACTCATCCAGGATCATACCGCCTATCTCAAATGGATGGGACACCAGTCGGGAACTCCTGGAATATAGAACATTTGCGCAGGTTCTATGCGTAGCGTTTTTTCTATGACTTCTAGAGTTAGCAGTCAGTATCACCCTATGTACTTTGTCCTCATTCATGTTCTATAAATAAATGTACTTTTGAGATAAAGTATTCCGTGTTCTCTTTCCTACTTTTTACTTGCGCTACTCACTTGTTGTGTACGGGCAACCGACCTAGGTCAGTCGACCGACAGTACGGTGCTACATGCCCACTCTTACTCTTGACAAGGATATCTCCGGCCCCAGCCGCGAGAGCAATCGGCCTAGGTCAGATGACCGACAACATGGTGTTACATGCTCTCGTTTGAACTCATAATAGGGAGGCACTCAAGGCCCCAACAAAACAAAGGTAATCGGCCTAGGTCAGATGACCGACAGCACGGTGCTACATGCCTTTGCAGGACCTCATAATCGGGAAGCATTCAAGGCCCCGGCTGAACAAAGGCAGAAGGGCTTAGGTTTTGGGGGCCTACAGCTTGATACCGCATGTCTTTGCTTCATCATAATGCTCTTTCTTACAGCACTCATATTTTTTACTGTTATATCTTGCTTTTTTCTTATATTCGGTTCAAGCTCAGGTCGTGATAGCGTTGCTTGTTTTCTCTGCACAGGAATAACTCTCAGGTATGTATAGAATATTTTGATTTGCTCTCTCAATTAACTTGGTTTTGCAGAGTAAGTAGTCAAGACACAAGATGCCAAAACACGTACACACAGCATTCAGTTCATCGTATTACATGGGGAATCATTGTTTACTCATTGTCACCTACAAGGAGTTCAGCAATCATGCGGGCCTCATCTTCATGCTCAACACTCTGGTTCTCGTTCACTATCTTTGCTGGTAAACCTGCCAAGTCAATCTCAGGTTGTGAACTCTTGATGACCATAAGGGCGCGAGTAAGAACGGTTTTTACACGTTCAGAAATCTTGGACTTCATATCATCCATGAAAGTTGTTATTCGATCACCCAGAGGACGAGGTGCAGCTTTCTCTAGGGCACAGATGTCCAGGATCTTGATCAGAGCAGTATTGGCAGTCAAGGCAGCTTCTTTTGCCTTCTCAAAGGCGTTCGTCAGCTTGTTGCAGTGCCTCTTGCTGGTCTCATAGTTCCTTTTGAAAACCTCTAACACCTGAGCCTGATGAGCAGCCTTGTCTTGGGATTCTTTGAGCGCAGACCTTGTGGAGGCTCGCACCTTCCTCATTTTGTCATGGATGCTTTGGGATTCGGCCAGCTCATTCTCTTTGTCCTTAAGCACTTGGTGTGTTAAGCAGTGGCTGCTCCTTAAGGACTCCAAGGAACTAGTAGTCTCACGGAACGACTTCTCAAAGCCGTCTCGTGATTTTTGCAGCTGCTGGTACTCGTCATTTCTTTGGCGCATCTTCTCCTGTGGAATGATACAGTTCATACACTTCTATGAGCAAAGAATAGGCTAGTTGGGATTCTTGACGGGGTACCTCATGATTTTTCTTCTCAATGTCTAGCTATCTGCGAAGGTCTGCTGCTATGTCTCTGGCTTGGTCTTTGTCAGCAATGACATTGCGGTGTTCCATCTCTCGAGCCATAGCCACGTGCTTCAGGCGAGCAATCTCAGCAGCAGCAGCTGGCAACAAGTCCATAGTTCAGTTTGAGATCTCAGATATTGGAGTATGGAAAAATTGCATGCATACCTATTGTTTTAGCTTTTCGTGCGGCCTCAGAGTCAGCCAGTTGTTGCCTCAGGGTAGTAACCTCAAGGCTGGATAGCGCAGCAATCTTCTCATGGATCAAGCTGGCCTGTTGCACTCCACCTTGTAGTGTCTTCAGCATAGCCTGCAAAGAGCAATTCGAGTTGTTAAGGCAGCAGCAAAAGTCAGTACATGATATGTGCAAAGTTAGCATACCTCGAAAGCTGTCAGCAGCCCTGAGCTTGGGGGTGCTGGTACTAATTGGCGACTGTTATAACCTGCCTCAATTGGAGGGAGTGGGGTGCTGCCTGGCTCAGTTGTGGCTAGGGAGTCTGATTGTCCCCTTTCGACTTGATCAGTATACTTTGGTTCTTTAGTCTCTTGCTCTTGGGCCGATTCATAGGCCTCAGAAGAGGGTTGAGGAGTATCGCCTGTATCAATCTCAGTTAGGCGCTTCTGAGAGAAAGTGGCTTCAGGTAATGGCTCAGTTGCAGGCTCTTGCTGTTTCTCTTCTGGAGCTGCCCTGGTTAATGCCTGTTGCCAGTTTTCAGATGGCATTGGTACCTCATGGACAGTTCCAGTGGCTTAATTCATATGAGCAGTCTCATCCTCAGGAATATCTACTGGTGTTGGGCTCGCGGGGTTTTCAGACTCTAAATTCTTTGATCCTAGCTCTGTTGTCGCTCGGGGGCTTGTGGTCTTAGTTTGTTTTCCCCTGGAGCATGTTGACAGTGACTCTATATCTTCATCAGAGCATATGGTGAAGGGAAGTTTGCATGTATCTCTGATAATTCGGTCTAGATCCATATCTTCTGCCGTCAGATCAATTTCATCCTCCTCAGGTGGCAGTATGGATGCAGAAGGGGCTGATATAGTGTCATCATGATGTTTCTTGCATCGCCTCTCACGATGAGACAATTGAGCTTGCACTTCTTCTTCTCCTTCGTCCTCATCAACCAAGCTATTCCAGTCAAGCCCAATTAGAGTGTTACAGTTTTAGCTGCGGTATGGGAAGAATATCTGGATTTCTTTGCTTTGTCTACTGACTCTGGAGAGCTTGTCAGATCTTTGATTACCCTCTTGTGTGTCCTCTGTCTATGTGTCACCACAGTGCGAATCTCTTTCGCCTTGGTGCGCCCCTGACCAGTCGCAGCTCGTGTCTTCACACCGCTTGGAGCAGCCGTAAGCTCGGGGCCTGCTTTGGTGATGTCGCTCACATTGATCTCTTGATCGGTCTGGGCTACACGTGGTATCACAATGAATGTATGCTCATCATTGTTTCCTGCACCATGGGCAGCAGCAACAACAGCTTCCATCTCTTCAGTGGATAGCTCGGATTGTCGTTTGGATAGCCCGACAGCTCTAGAGGTTGTAGGGTCTGATAGAAACTTGGATATATTGCTCTGCAGTAATCCTATGAGTCAGAACATGATTGCGAGCAAGGTTACTTAAGGATATCATAGTAAGATTACTTATAGTGGGAGTTGGATTCCATGCAGAATATGGTTTGGCAGTACCCTCGTTGTGAGCTTCACCTCTAAGTATCAACTCCACTCGGGCCTTGACATCGTCTTCAGTCATGGATCGGGCTGTCTCTCTAGTTGGATACTAGCTCTGACATATAGATAGGCGGGGTAGATCCTATCCTTTAGAGGTTGAATGCAGCGATACACGAAATCTATCACCATAGCATGGGCAGTAAGGCCATTTTCCTTTAGATTGGCTATTTTTTCTAGCAGTGCGTCAACCTCAGCCTGCTCCTCAACAGTTGTGCCTTCTTCCCAGTTGGCCAGCTTGTTGTCAGGTTGCCTCCCAGACCTCGAGGGGAGAGAATTCCCATGGTTCTCAATGTAAAACCACTCGGAGTGCCATCCTCTGTTGTTATCTGGGAGGGGGTATCCAAATAAACAGCTTTGCGATTTTTCCGCAGCTCAAAGCTGGCCCCTCCAGTTACTTGTAGCACTCCATCTCTCAGACCAGCTTTGCAGTGATATAGATACTTCCATAAGCCAAAGTGCGGGACAATTCCAAGAAATGCTTCGCAGAGGTGGGTGAAAATTGAAAGTTGGAGAATCGAATTGGGGTTCAGGTGGGTCAGATTGATTGCATAGAACTGCAAAAGGCCTCGCGCGAATGAGCAGATGGGGAGACCTAACCCGCGGATGAAGAACGGCATGAACACCATTGCCTCATAGGTGTCCTCAGTTGGAGTAGCGTCATCCTTCTTCTCGCACACCCTCTAGTTTGCCACTTCCTTCAGAGGCAGGACGCCCATATCTACCAATGATTGTAGCATGGGCTCGGTGACAATGGAGGGGCGGTACGCTAGGTATGGTGAAGGTAGCTGTCAGTTCTCGTTGTGCGGCAGGCCCTCACTGGTGTTTCCGCGTTCTCTCAAGGTTTTTTTCTTAGGAGCCATGGATGTGGATGTCTCCATTGGGTTGGAGATTCGAGAAGAAGCAGATGCAGTGGCGCTTTGATTTCAAACAACAGTGGCAGCGATCTCAATGGGGAAGAACGGTAGTACAGTTCTTGGATAAGAGAACTCTGGTTCAGGGTATAGATCTCAAATAACCCTGACGCCGTTAATAACAGTTCGTGTGGATTGACGGAATTGGCGGATATCATTAAGATTGACTCGGATCTCTTGACAGTAAAATTTGAGTCGGATTGCACTGGAGTTAAGTCATCCATTTCGGTCGGGATGATTTCTTAAGAATGGTTGTTCAGTCGACATTCATAAGTATAGGTTCATGTTCTCTATTACTCGGAGAATGAGGTTTTTTACTCGGCCTAGTGAGATTGAATCTTGGCCTAACTCTGGGCATAAGGAAGAGCGAGTTCTTTTGTTGCATGACGATTTCATTTTTTCTTCAAAGAACTCAAAAGAAGCAATTGACTCGGAGGCACGCTTTTCAAAATGAGAACACACAAACGAAATCAAGAACGAAGGATAATATGATGGATTTCATATTATAAAAAATAGTTCATTACAATGGTGGTGATTACATATATAGGCGGATTGTCCTAAACTACTACTACTAATTTATGGTGGTGGTGAAAATGGACGGCCCGGTGGCGCACTTAGTGGCCGGTGGACGGTCCGGCAGGAGGCCCGGCGGTGCGGCGGCGCTTGGAGGCCGGAGCATCGGCCTCGTCTCCGCCGTCATGGCCGCCGTCGTCGCCGTCGTGGCCACCCGGGCCATCATGGCCGCTGGGGGCATTGTTGTCGTCGTCGGAGTCCTTCTCCTCCTCGTCGGCGGAGTCCTGGAAGGCGGCGCGTTGGAGGCCCCGGAGCTTGGCGCACTCCTGGGCGTCGTAGCCTTGGGAGTCGTCGGTGTCAGGTTCCGACTCGTCCTCCAGCGGCGGCGTCTCCTCAGGGGCAGGCTCCTCCTCAGTGGAGAAGCCGTCGTCGGAGGAGTCCCCGTCATACGCGCCGTTGAAGAGTGCGTCGTCGGAGTCCTCGTACTCCTCCTCGCTGGGGCGGGCGTGTTTCTTCCCCTGTCCTCCGGCCATGGCTGCGAGAGAGAGGGATGGGGTTCTTAGGGTTTTTTCTTGAAGAACTGGGTACTTGGTGGAGGCGTAATGGATGGACGGGCGATGGCTCTGCTCTTATAGTACGGCCACCTCGTTTCGATATCTGTGAACACGATTCAATGGGCTGCGTCGTTTCAACTCCCTCCACGCGTCAGTTATCGCTTGGGCGAGCAGTGGCTGTTGCGTGTTTGGAAGATTCTTGTTTTTTTGGGGTTTTTTTGGGTAACTCCTCGGTACCTTCTGCTCGTTCCTTTTGGGTTAACCCCATGGAGTGTGGGATTTATGGGAAAATTATTCTTTTACCTAAAAATCCGAGAAAACAGGAAGTTTGAGTTGGTTTTCTATGACTCGGAAAATTGGGAATAGATGGTAACTCGGATAAAAGGATTTGCTATTCCTCAAGTTGACTCGGCACTTGAGGATTGCATTCTATGAAGTCTGATCAGAAAGTTTAGATCTTCAAGCTGATTGATACTCAAGTCAACCTAAAGCTCGGGGGCTACCCTATAGGGTGCACCTGGCGGTGCACCATGAGAAACGGTGTGGACTTGGATGAGGAACTCATGAGCAGTATGTTATTCTTTCTGGAGTCTCGAGTCAATTAAATCTCTAAATTAACTCGAGCCTCGGGGGCTTGTGGTGGATAGATATCCCCTAGGTCCTCACGGCATGGATTCAGTACATGGGCCGTTGGAGAGCCCAGTAGAGACAACAGGCCCCCGTATAGGGTGCCGACTGGTCTCGTAGGCCCGAGAATGGATGACGAGCTCGAAGATCAAGTCAAGATGCTGTAATTCAGGAAAGGCGTAAAGGAGTTGGTTCGGACTCTGTATTCCATAAGCAGCAAGGCTCGGGAGAGGAAGCGTATAATCGTATATTATGTGTACTCTTTTAGGCTTCCAAACAGAGTAGGACTCATAGATAGAAATTAACTTGTAACCCAAGCCTGGCCGGATTATATAAGGCGGGTGAGGGACCCCTACGTAGAGAATCAATCATCTTATCGCACACCAGCTACCAAACCTCCAGACCCTCGTTGTAACCTAGAGAACTCAGATCAATACAACTCGCCCCAAACAGGACGTAGGGTATTACGCTTATTGCGGCCCGAACCTATATAAACCCTTGTGTTTTGTCACATCTCTGCGCGAACCATCGAGCTACGCCAATCTCGCCACCCCAAAAGCATCACGTGACACACCCCGTGGTGCATTGCCGGTATCAAACACCGACACACTAGAGGTGACGCCATGACTTGAACCTCCTCTCGAGGCCTTTTGTCCCAGCGATGATCGTGCCGCGAGGGTTCCTCATGTCTCTCTTGTTTGCCCTTGCCCCGATCGTCCTGTCGGGGGCGGACAAGGTCACGAGCCCGTTCATCCGCTGTGATGTAGCGGTCTGCTTCTAGGAAAAGGTGCTCCGAGGTAGTGGGCGCTCTTTCCAGTATGTGCTTGATGAAGATTTGGTCGTTCGACCCCTGGAGGAAGTCGTCGATCACCGTATCCTCAGATACATCTGGGATACGATTTCTGAGAGCCTAGAACCGTTTGACGTACGATCGCATGCTCTCTGAGTCTTTGCGCTTGATGGTTTTGAGGTGCCATCGCTGCGCCGGCTTGTCGGAGAGTGATTGGAAGTTGGCGATGAACAGGCGACAGAAATCGCCCTAGTCTTCAATGTAGCCCCGCCTGAGGTGGCGAAGCCATTGAAGCGCATCCTGTCCCAACTTGATCGGGATGTAGGCCGTCATGAGATCTTCTGAGGCATTGGCCGCCCGGGCCGCGGTAGTGTACACAGCCAGCCAATTCTGCGGGTCCATCTTCGTCTCGAATTTTTCAATGTTCGAGATCTTGAAGTTGGGCGGCCAGTCAACGTCTTGAATCCTCCGACCAAAGGCGGCTACGGCTGCTTCAGTGCTTCCAGCCGGGTTGCCACGGTTCTCATCTGGTCGACGTGGCGGGGACTGAGGACGGAGGTTATCCCCAGTCCTGACTGGAGGCACAGAACTGTTAACAGAGGCAGTTCTCGAGTGACCCCTGGCTGCCGGGGCATGCTGAGGGGGGCCATAATCCCGGTCGTAGTTTGCACGCCAGTTCAGCTCAATCTGATGTCGCTAAGCACGAGATTGCTTGATACTGTGACGTGCGTCGCGGTTGTCGTTGATGATCTGCCGCGCGTCAGCAGCCCCGGGTTGCCTGGGCATGAGGTGGTCTGCCACCCGAGTGAGAACGGTCTTGATGGCCTCCCCATCCTTGTTGTTGGGGAGGAGCTCGCAGAGCTTGACTAGCGCCCCACCAGCTTGACTCGGAGTCTCCATGACCCCTTCGAACTCCCTTAGAAGATTGCGCCCAGGAAGCACGGCCACGCGGTGTCACCTAGCTTCACGAGCTTGGTAGTCACGACGCCGCTGCCGGGCCTTGTTCCTGCGTCGATGGCTCTGAAGTTCTTGCTCGTTCTCGCTATCCCGTGTCACCTTGTCTATCGAGACGGGCAACGTGGGGTCTCTATTGCCTAGGAGGTGACGCCGCCGGATGTTGCGGATGCGGTTTGTCCTCTCCCTCCTGTAGCGATCTTGTGTGGTCTCAGCGAGGACATGTTGCTCGTCGTCTGAGACTTCCTCGTTGATCTCGTTCCCTGCACTGTTGATCACGAGGAGCTCAAGAAAACAAAGAGTTGAGCTTGGGAGCAAACCTTCGGAGTCATCGGCGAGCGTGGTCTCCATCCCCACACTGGTGTTGGAGGCTGGAGCCATGGTCGTCGTGGTGGTCGCACCATGGTCAGAGGCCGTGGGAGTCTCGATGTTGCAGATCATATGGTGATGGCCTGCATCACGATCCTCCCAAGTGACCGCCGAGTGATGGGAGGCCTTGCCAGTCTGTGAGCTACGCCACCGAGCTGTTCTCTTCGTCGGGATAGAGTCAATGACGAGCCGCAGGCGACGGCTGGTCGGTGGTTCGTTGGGCCTACTGTAGATGCGATCGTCCGGAAGAGGCACGGATTGAGTTAGGTCGGGCGTCCCCCGCGCACCCTCGTCATTGTTGAGGGGAGCCGAGGCACATGAGAGAAGCCCCTGGTACGAGGCGGCGGAGTTGCGGAGACTCTCTGAGGAACGCCCCCTTGACCCCCGACTAATCCGAGTCCAGACTTGGGTCGGAGAAGTTGAGAGCGTCGTGCGGCGTGTCGGCACCAGAGTGGTGGTCGTTGTTGGAGCCGCTTGAGTCGGCGCCGACGATGTAGATGCGCGCCTGAGGAAGATCCTCCCATCAAGTCGTGCTCCCGAGTCATAGTGACCCCGGGGAGCACGATCCGACTCAGCGTGCCGTGGTGGCAGGTTCTGGTGACGAGCCGGAGCCTCACGCCGACGTGTTGAAGCCTGACACTGAGTTGGTGGAGGCTGACGAGGTGCCGGTCCCTGGTGGTGATCTGGCGGTGCAAATCATCCATCAGGTCTTGGAGTGGTCGATGGTCGCACGACGACGCGTGGTTGCGCCGGTGTGTTGCGAAGCTGGTGGAGGTCGCCGCACCGATCGGCGATGAAGGTGATCGACCCAAAGCGGATCATGTCACCCAGAGCGAAGCCGTTGATGAGGTGGTCAGCCATGGAGCTAGCTGATATCGATCTCGCCGCCCCCTACCTGGCGCGCCAACTGTTGGTGTTTGATACCGACAATGCACCACGGGGTGTGCCACGTGATGCTTTTGGGGAGGCGAAATCGGCGTAGCTCGATGGTTCGCGTAGAGATGCGACAAAACACAAGGGTTTATACAGGTTCGGGCCGCGAGATGCGTAATACCCTACGTCATGATTGCTGCGAGATGTATTGCCTTTGCTTCTTGAGGTTACAATGAAAGCTAGGGCGTTTGGTGGCTGGGATGCGATGAGATAATCGATGATCTACGTATGGGTCCCTCACCCGCCTTATATAGTCATGGCAAGGCTTGGGTTACAAGTCAGTTTCCATCTACGAGTCCTACTCTATTTGGAAGCCTAAAAGAGTATACAGAATCTACGATTACACGTTTCCTTCCTTGAGTCCTACTGCTTCTGGAATCTAGAGTCCGAGCCATACTCCGTCACGTCTTTCCTGAAATCGTAGCGCTTTGACTTGGTCTTCATGCACGTCGTCCGTCTTCGGGCCCACGAGATCAGGTGGCACCCTGTTTGGGAGCTTGCCATCTCCATTGGGCCCTTCGATGGCCCATACACTGAATCCAGGCCGTGAGGGCCCAAGGGATATCTATCCCCCACATAGAGTATAATAGTGAAGCCACCCTTGGCATTGTAGAGAGAGTAGTAAAGTAGTGAACCTGCTCTACTCTGCCCTTTACCTCTACCTTGCTGGTTTTGCTGTTCGATCCTAACTGTTCTACATTGAGTTACTCCTCGTTCCTCGTAGATTTCGATACCCTGGAATACTCTTGGGTGAAAAGCTACAACGTGTTTCCGTGCGCTTGCAGATCTATATTTGTAGGCTAAGAAACGCCCACAAGCTTTTCTGGCGCCGTTGCCGGGGAACGGTAGCTAATTCAACTAGAACCTAGAATCGTCCATACTCACACTATACACAACCACCACATATATCCCCACCAAATACCACATACCATCTACCATATGGATTCCACGCCTATCTTTCAACTCGCCGCTCTAAAGGGCGATTATTTGGGGCCTCCACCATCATCCGCACCTATCACAGTAGAAGGCTATCAGCTACGTCCCAGCTTGATAGCCATGGTTCAGGACAAATCATTCGAAGGACACGAATTAGAATGTCCCTATGCACACCTCCGGGAGTTCGAGCAGCTATGCAGCTGCCTGGTCATCCCAGGAATGTCTGGCGACACACTTTGATGGTTGCTTTTTCCGTTTTCACTCACGGGGGAGGCAAAAATCTGGTGCAAACAGGCAGTTGGTAAAGTAGAAGGGAGTTGGGAGGACTTGAAAACCAGTTTTTGTCTCCGTTTCTTTCTGCCAAATAAGGTTATCGACCTCCGCTGCGAAGTATTCAACTTCCGACAGCGTGGGAGAGAATACTTGGGGGCAGCTTGGGAACGCTTCAACCGTCTGGCCTCATCAGGGCCGGATTTGGGTATTTCTGAGGCGTGGTTGCTACAACACTTCGTTCGGGGCCTTACACCCAAAGCGGATCTTTGTCTCGACCTAGCCTCTAGAGGGTCGTTCTACCACTTGACACCATCAGAGGGAAGAAAATTCTTGACAAAATCCTCGAGAAAGCTTCCGATCTTGGTACATTTGAAGAACCACCTCTACAGAAGCCACCCAAGACACTTGAAACCGAAGAGAGACAAACATCATATACCCCATCTCCACCAGTACCCCTCCGAATCGAGGAAATCCCAGAACCATCGTCTAGGAAAACTGAGAGGGTCAGTTTAGCCTTGACGGTTTCTCCGTTGGCACCTCCGTTCTCCTTTGAGGACGAACTCTTCATGGATTTTGGTGACACCTCTCGATTACCAAAACAAGACCGACGCTTCACTAGGACCTCCAAACCAACATACATACTGCCAGATCATAAAGCGCATATGAAGGAGGACCTACTCTGGCTTTCAGTAGCAATCAATCGGGATTGGCTAGAGGAGAGACGACTGGACACGAACACAATCAAATTTTATCCAGACCCCAGCATCATCCCAGGCCAAGTATCAAGGCTTCAACCACAAGATATTATATATGACCCAAGGGTAGGAATCAATATAATCCCTAAGCACATAATGGACGAGTACTACCCAACACAATCGCTATCAAGATTTGCCATGCGTCTACAATGGACAAAGGACAGCTATTTGAGATGCGAGGGTGTTCTGAGGGTAATTCAAACAACCTTGCGGGATACTCAGGTGTTCTTAGACTTTCACGTCTTTGACATCCCCGAGGGGTCTCCACCATTAACTGTGGTTGGGATCCCAATCGCCGCCCTCACCAGCTCAGATATATACAGAGGGAGATTGCAGCTTCAGCTCGGCAATGAAGAAATCAATGTCAATATCGATAGGTCACTCAATTTCAAGACTGAAGCAAATCCAGAGATTGACCCTATGGAAGAAGTGATGAGCCTTGCACTTGAGGAAATGGGTCAAGATAGCCTAGAGGAAGAGGCTGTTAGCGACTTCAGTACGGTAGAGGAGCCATGAAAGTTCGAAGAACTTGGTGAATCCTTATGGCCTGAAGCTCCGAAGATAGAACTAAAGCAACTACCGCCTGGCCTAAAGTACGCCTTCCTCAACGCAAATGAGGACACACCGGTGATCATCAGCGACAAGCTGACAGAGAGTGAGAGCCGGTGATTACTTTCAGTTCTGGAGAAGTATAGATCTGTGCTTGGATACTCTCTTCAAGACCTGAAAGGAATCAGTCCCAACCTATGCACTCATCGTATCCCTATGAAGGTTGATCACAAACCAACTAGGGAGCCGCAGCGTCGACTTAACAATGCGATGAGAGGGGTAGTCAAGAAGGAAGTACTAAAACTACTTCACGCGGGAATTATATACCCCGTGAGTGACAGTGAATGGGTCAGTCCAGAACAAGTTGTGCCGATGAAAGGAGGGATGACAGTTGTCAAGAATCAGAACAATGAGCTCATACCACAAAGGACTGTCACAGGTTGGCAGATGTGCATTGACTACAAAAAGCTTAATGCCGCCACCAGGAAAGATCACTTTCCTCTTCCTTCCATTGATGAAATATTGGAGAGACTGGCAAAACACTCCTTCTTCTGCTACCTCGACGGCTACTCTGGATACCACCAGATTCTGATTCACCCAGAGGACCAGAGTAAGACGACTTTCACATGCCCTTACGGAACTTTCGCTTACAAGCGAATGTCGTTCGAGCTGTGCAATGCTCCAGCATCATTCCAGCGGTGTATGATGGCAATATTCTCTGATTTCATCGAAGATATCATGGAAGTATTTATGGATGATTTCTCAGTATATGGCAAGAGCTTTGACGGATGTTTAGAGAACCTTGAAAAGTTCTCAAAAGATGCTAAGAAGTTGATCTTGTCCTAAACTGGGAGAAATGCCACTTCATGGTCAGAGAAGGAATCGTTTTGGGACACAGATTTTCGAAAAGAGGCATAGAGGTGGATCGTGCAAAGATCGAGGTCGTGGAACAACTAGGTCCACTCACCAACATAAAGGCCATCCGCTTCCTAAGCCATGCAGGGTTCTATAGGAGATTCATCAAAAATTTCTTCCATATATCCCGGCCTCTGACCAACTTGTTGGCTAAGGATGTCCCCTTTGTGTTCGACGAAGAATGTCTCGAGGCCTTTCACACGCTCAAGAAGGCTCTAGTCTCAGCCCCAATCATTTAGCCACCCGACTGGAACTTACCCTTTGAAATCATGTGTGATGCAAGCGACTTCGCTGTTGGAGCAGTATTGGGTCAGAGCAAGGATAAAAAGCATCATGCTATCTCTTATGCAAGCAAAACGCTCATTGGCCCACAACCGAATTACTCAACCATCGAGAAAGAACTATTGGCAGCGGTCTTTGCAATCGACAAGTTTAGATCGTACTTGGTAGGATCGAAAGTTATCATCCACACAGATCATGCAGCTCTCAAATACCTCCTGACCAAGAAAGATGTAAAGCCACGATTGATCCGGTGGGTGCTGTTACTCCAAGAATTTGATATCGAAATGCGAGACAAAAAGGCAGTAGAGAATTCAGTTGCAGATCATCTCTCATGAATGAAATTTGAAGAAACATCACCATTGTCGATCGATGAGTATATGAGACATGATCAGCTTCTAAAGGTGACAACAGCCCAACCTTGGTATGCTAATTTGGTGAATTACATCGTTGCTGGCTATGTCCCTGAAGGAGCAGACAAGAGGAAATTGGCCCACGACAGCCGATTCTATCTCTAGGATGACCCCTACCTATACAAACTCTGCGCAGACGGACTCCTACGTCGCTGCATTCCAGCTTGTGAAGCACCGCAAGTCCTCAATAGATGCCATGCATCCTCCTATGGAGGTCACTATGGGGCTTATCGGACTCATGCAAAAATCTGGCAAAATGGGTTCTACTGGCCCACTATGTACGAGGATGCAAAAGAGTTCGTGCGACGGTGTCCAAGGTGCCAGCACTAAAGGAATATAAATCCCAGAGATGCTATGCCACTCACAAGCAATCTTCAGCTTGATATATTCGACGTGTGGGGCATAGACTTCATGGGACCTTTTCCCAAGAATGGAGACAAGGAGTATATTCTGGTCGCAGTCGATTATGTATCAAAATGGGTAGAGGCAATGCCGTGTCCTGCAGCGGACTCAAGACACTCCATCAAGATGTTCTAGGAAACAATCTTTCCTCATTTTGGAGTACCGCGGGTCATCATCAGTGATGGGGGCAGCCACTTCATTGACAAGCGCTTTAGGAAGTGCCTCGCTGAACTCGGTGTGGACCACCGTGTTGCCAACCCTTACCATCCGCAGACAAGTGGTCAAGCTGAGACGTCAAACAAACAAATTAAGAACATATTGCAAAAGACGGTCAAGGCTATGGGAAAAGAATGGGTATCCAAGCTACCCGATGCTCTCTGGGCATACCGCACTGCATATAAGACTCCCGTTAGCATGAGACCATACCAATTGGTGTACGGCAAGACTTGTCATCTTCTAGTGGAACTCGAATTCTAACCTCACTGGGCGGTGAAGAGGTGGAACATGGATCTCTAGTCGGCAGGCGTAAGAAGGCAAATGCAACTGGCCGAGCTGGAGGAATGGAGGGAGAATGCATACCACAGTGCCAAGCTATACAAGGAGCGCACTAAAAGATGGCACGATAAGCGGATCAAGATCAAATCATTCAAATCGGGAGATAAGGTACTACACTTTAACTCTCGCATTTGTCTATTTGGTCATGGTAAGCTTAGGAGTAAGTGGGATGGACCTTTCACGGTCCTTGAAGCCGCCGATCACGGCGCCATCACCCTCCAGGACGATGACGGAAATGTTTTCAAGGCGAATGGGCAACGCCTTAAAATATTTCTTGAGCCCGAAATGTCTCATTTCGAAGAAGTGGACGTCTTCGAGCTGCACGAGGTAGTATGATCACACATCCACGGTCGAGCTCAGACCTAAAAAGAAGCCATGTACACTACTTGCTTTCTCTCCCTTAAATCTCCTCTAATCTCACCTTTTGCTGCAAAACCTCAATAGAACCAATGTCCAACACATGTTTTTGGGTAAAGGCCACCAAAAGGGGGTAATCCCAACTCTTAGAAGTCTAGCCAAGGGTTGGCGTGGCCAGCCGACCTCAGGGTCTGGTCGCCCGCCCCTGGTGCAGTAGCCAGGCCACCAGGCGCGAGGCCGGGTCGGCTGACCTAGGACACGGGTCGCCCGACCTCAGTGTCAGGTCGCCCGACCTAAGGTTCAGGTCGCCTCACCTCCGATCCAGGCCGCCCGACTGCCAAAATTTGATTTTTGGGTTTTGGAGCGCTTTTCCCAGCTCTTTCGGTTCTGTTGAGTGGATGAGATCGGGATTTCAATGTTTTAATGTGAAGAAGGCCTTCTTCTTCCTCCCACATCACACTCCCATCTCATCCCATCTAGAACTCAGCCATGGCACCACCTTCTCCACGCAACAATGGCAAGGCCATCATCTCCCTAACCTCGGACACCACTGCCACATACACCCCAGCGTCCGAGGACTCACCACGACCTCTCCAGTCCATCCCAAGGGAGGAGAGCCCTGAGAGACCCATCCGGAGGTCGCCCTAGCCAACGGGACTAGGTCCCCAAGGTCGGCCGTGTCAGGGTTGTCCGACCCTTGATGCAGGTAGCCCGACCATGGGTGACAGCCCCTGTGGCCGGCCAGCCGCCCGCGAAGGTCGCTCGAACTCCCCTCGACACTCCCACAGTGTGGACAGGCCCCCTCGCGGTTTGTCCCCCACAAAGGCCATTGCCAAGAAGGTGGCGCACCCATCACCATGTCCTACCATGGGGGCCATCGCCCCCGTGAAGTGCATCAGGAGCCTCTTCCAGGAGGAGGCCGCTGGACCATCTAGGAAACCGGTCTTCCCTAGCCACTCCACCCATACCCTCCGTGGGATGAAAACTCCCACGGGTGGGTATGCTAAGGTGTTTGTGCCAAGGGTAGCCATCCCGGATTCATCCATAGATGAGTTCATTGATTCCACTCCACCACGAAGGACGGTGAATAGGGTGGCTGTACCACATCCCATCCGAGGGCCGCCTGGGAAGTATGAAGACTCATCTAGTGATGAAGACACGGTGGCCTCTCTTAGGGAGAAAAACATAGCGCTCAGAGCCAAACTGCAGAATCTAGAGGAGCGCTGTGCTGAAGGTGAACTTTGGCAGATGGAGATTAATGATAAATTTGATGTCCTTAGGAAGGGACTGTCCGCCAAGGTTCACTGCCTTGCGGAAGCAATGGGGCATCCAGAACTTTATGACCCACCACAGCCATAGATGCCCTTGCTTCTAGTTATCTTATGCGCTCTTTAGTTTTTAATTCTTAGGTTAATAATTTTGTTTTGTTTGTTTACATTTCCCTTTTGTAATGAGCGCCTCCTTTTTTTTATATGATTCAATAAAGGTAGGTTAGTTTCCCTTCCAATAAAGTTTGGGTGGAATATCCAAGGCCATTCGACCTCCTGTCACTAATCCTGTAGAAACCGCGCAAGAAAACACCTTATGCAGGATGCCACAACGCTACTTAGAAAAATTCAGGGAAAAACGGCAACACGCAGGTCGGCCGACTTGGGTTCAGGTCGCTCGACCCACTGGTCAGGTCGCCCGACCTCGGTCCGGGTCAGCCAACCACGCGACTTGCGCAAAAATATGGTACACCACGTTGTCACGTCTCCCCAAGGCTCTCTCATCCGAAACAAACAAGCGCACGGGTCAAACCACGAAGAGGGGTGGCCGCCCGACCTAGCCCCTGGTCGCTCGACCTGTGATAGGGTCGGCCGACCCTGGCTCTGGGCTGGCCGGCCCACTCCCATCTCGAGCCCGTGTTTGGAGGTCAGGTTTGCACATTTTATTATTTGTACCTCTCAAACTTTGCGTATGTTTTACATGAAACCTTGGTAAATGGTGCTCTACATGATCATGATGTCACATCTCACTTGTGCTTGCACCATGTTATTCCTTATGCTAGAGTAATCTTGCCTTTGGATACCTTTATGAATAGGGAACCACTTATGTTTAGTTTGTTGTTTCATGAGAGATGAGATAATTGGAGACAACTAAAGGAACCTCCCACATGAGTTAAGAGTTTTATTTGCAAAATAAAAAGAGGGTTCCTTCTTGGATGATCTCAAGTTCCAATCCCATCTCACCAGTGCCACATATGAAAAAGAGAATTTGTACATTCATGCTTCCTTGATTGCTTTGAGTCCTATCAAGTTTTGTGCCAATAAAGAGTTTGAATCATTTGAGAATTTTGGCCTTCACATGCACATTCCATGAAATAAAGTTTCTCAAATAGGTGTGCATCAAAATATCAATGATCCCATCCAAGTTATGTTTGAAAGAAAGAGAGGCATGGAAGTCGAAAAAAAGAGAAGAGAAAATATGAGAAAAGAAAAATGATGAGAAAAAGAAAAAAAAGACTCCATGCCCTCTACTCAAACATGGGATTCAAAACAAGCACCTGCAAGAGACAAGTCCCTACATTACACTTGCACTTGGCCAAATCTCACTTGATTATGGATTCTTTCTTGACACTTGATTTGATTCGACAACATAAGCATGACAGGATAGCATCATTCGTTCAACTACAAAAAGCTCCAAAAAGCCTAGTGTAGAATGTGAGGAATGCAAAACTCTTGCAAGGACACCTTGTCCTGTGAGTGACTGAGAGCTGGACTTGAGATCAGAAAAGTTGGCATGCCCTGTTTTGAGAAAAATCTCAAAAACCTCTTTACTCATGTGGTGTGGGAACCTGAAGTTAACTCTGATATATTCTTGTTCCATGTCTCAACATTCCAAAACTTAAGTGTAGACACCATTGAAATCCTAGGCAAGATGAAATAGTCAGGAGTAACCTTGTGCTTGCTATGGTGGTTGTTGATGTTATGCCCTTTCCACTTGCACTTAACTCTCTTCTTTGCTCGAGGACGAGCAAAGGTTTAAGTGTGGGGGGGTGTTGGCGGCCGATAAAACCCATTTCGACCACCAACATTTCGTGTTTTAGAGTATACTTTACCAAAGTTTTCACTAATCTCTAACTAGTTCCACGAGTTGTGCATAAAGGTTGTATGCAGGAGCTTTACACATTCAAAACCACATGAAAATGAACAAGCGGAGACAATGTGGCAAGAATGGGAGCAATGGGCCAGAGACCCTGGCCGGCCGACCACCATCCTAGGTCGGCCAACCTGAGGCCTATCAGCACCCCAAGGGCCAGGTTGGCCGACCCAAGACCCAGGTCGGCCGACCCAAGACCCAGGTCGGCCGACCTCCTCTAGGTTGCCCGACCCTGGCAGCCCACCAGGCAACTCAGGGCCCAGGTCGCCCAACCTAGGCCCAGGTCGCCCGACCTTGCCACAGCGCCAATTTTACCTGCATACAAAGAAACACAAAAGATGTTTAATGCAACCGTTGGATCAAGAATCCAATGCATCCAAGGGCCGAAAGGACATCGCACAAAGGATCAATGACGTCAGCAATCCGAGAGGAAGAACATGCAACCAATCGGAGGCCGCTCGACCTTATCCCAAGGTCGGCTGACCTACACCGACCTCGTTTTGCACGTGCCTCAACTGCCACAACCGCCAACCGACCTTCGGAGCACATCACAGCCGATGGATCAAGGAAGGCGGTGCATCGGGTGGCCGCCCGACTTCCGGGGTGGTCGGCTGACCTACCCTTAGGTTGGCCGACCACCGACCTATGCCCAAACCGACCTTGCACACCTACAAATACCCCCCTCAGCCATCCAAGCTGTAAATACCTCCCGGGAGGTCATTTGCAAGGTGTGGTGGATCAAGATAACACTAGTGTGGTTGTGTAGTTGAGTGTAGAGTATAGTAGTGTAGCCACCCTTGGCATTGTAGAGAGAGCCAAGTTGTATCAAGAGTGAGTAGTGAGTTGTGGAGTGAAGGAGTCAGAATTCTCTTTGGTCTTCTATTCCCGAGTTCTTATTCTCAAAGGAATTATTACTCTATTTTCCAGGATACAGTAAAGTTCCTTGCCCCCTTCTTTATTTATTTCATACTTACTTTATTTACATACTCAGTGCTTTGCTCAGTAGTTTATGGGTGCCAAGTGTGCTCTGTGTAGTTTAGCTATACAGTTGTGCTTGCTCTCAGGCTTCGAACCTGTGTAGTAGTAAACTCGGTTGTGTAGACGTGGTGTCTAGACTAGAGTTTGTTTTAGAAGGTGTCTTGTCCCACACAGCTTTGGTGGTAGGTCCGCTTGGTGACAGCGAGCGTGTACCCTGTGTACTCCACGCTGTCGTTCGGATTAGTCATCGACGCATAGCTGAGTTCTGTAGTGCCCGCCTTTCTCGTCTGGGTTATCAGCACTCTGGTGCTCGGAAGTGGTTCTATTGGTTTAGTGTCCAAGTAAACCTGCTGAGTAGAACACTAGTTTGTTTAGTAAAGTTAAGTTGTTTTATTTAAAGTAGTGAACTTGCTCTACTCTGCCCTTTACCTCTACCTTGCTGGTTTTGCTGTTCGATCCTACCTGTTCTACATTGAGTTACTCCTCGTTCCCCGTGGATTTCGATACCTTGGAATACTCTTGGGTGAAAAGCTACAACGTGTTTCCGTGCGCTTGCGAATCTATATCAGTAGGCTAAGAAATGCCAACACTTAGGCATTGATGAGAACAAGAGAAGAATCCCAGCCCTAGTCATGTGGTACCTCAATCCAATCGATCGCTTAAGGCGTATATTTGCAAATCCTGCGTTTGGAAAGCTGATGCGTTGGTGGTATTATGAGCGAACGAAGGATGAGGAAAGGCTTTCACACCTAGCGGATGCCGCGCAGTGGCAAAGATTTGATGAATTGTATCCTGAGTTTGTGAAGGATCCAAGAAACGTGAGGTTTGCATTTAGTACAGATGGAATGAATCCTTTCAGAGAAAGGAACAGCATACACAGCACATGGCCGCTGATATTGACCATATACAATCTACCTACATGGCTTTGTCAGAAGAGGAAGTACACAATGTTATGCGGTTTGATACAAGGGCCTAAACAACCGGGCATTAATATAGATGTCTTTCTTAAGCCCTTGATGGAAGATATGGCAAATCTTTGGAACGATGGGGTCAAAATCATCGATTCCGTTACAAAGGAGGACTTCACACTCAGAGGAATGTTACTTACTATGATCAATGATTACCCTGCAAACTTCTCGTTGTCCGGACAGATTAAAGGAAAGAAAGGATGTCTAGTATGCTTGGATGCAACGACGTCTGATTACCTCGATGGATCTAAAAAGGTTGTGTACACGAAGTACTGCTGCTACCTAGTTCAAGAGCATAGGTACCATATAAAACAATTCAACAACCACTTTGACGGCAAGGACGAGAAAGCTTCAGCACCAAAAATAAGACACGATAGCAAACATGATTTCGATATGGTCGGGAAGATCAACATTTGCTATGGGAAGAAGGTCAAGAGAACTAAACCCCCATTGAAAGCGTGCCTTTCAAAAAGCAGTCAATCTTCTTTAAGTACTTGCCATATTGGAAGGACTTGGAGGTTCCACACGCCATCGATTGTATGCATCTAAAGAAGAACGTGTTTGATAGCACTATTTGTACATTGATGGATGTGAAAGGGAAGACAAAGGACAGACTGTAGTCACGTCGATATCTGGTAAATATGAAGATCATAAGTGAGCTCCACCCTGTGAAACAAGGCAATGGCAAATTTAAGCTCCCCACCGCGAGCTTCAATCTGATATCAAATGAGAAAGGAGAATTATGCATGTGTCTCCATGATCTAAAAGTGCCCACTGGGTTATCGTCTAATATCAGGAGTTTAGTATCCATGAAAGATTTGTCCATAAGTGGGTACAACGCTCATGACTGCCATACACGGTGTTCCTTGCCATTGCTATCAGGGCTATCAATCCAGTATTCGTGCGGATGGTGGTCACTCGGATGGTCTATTTCTTCAGCAAGATCTCACAGAAGAAGATTCATAAAGATGAATTGAATTCGCAGCAAGAATTCTGCACGGAGACTATGGCTCAGTTCGAGATGTGCTTCCCTCCTTGTTTTGATATAATGCCACACCTCATGGTACACATGGTTGACTAGATCCGTGCTCTTGGTCCAAGTTACTTACACGAGATGTGGGCATATGAGCGTTTCATGTCGACCTTAAACCGTTACGTTCTCAATCGTGCATACCCCATGGGATCTATGATCGAGGCCTATTGCACCGAAGAGGTCATAGAGTGCTGTAAGTATTACTTGGTTGATAAAAAGCCTATCGGTTTAGCTGCTTCTCGTCATACTAGAAGGTTAGCAGGGAAAGGCACGAGGGGAAGGAAAACATTCATTGATAGTGCATATGAAGAAGTGTCAAATGCTCATTTCAGTGTCTTGCATCAGCTAGAGATGATGACTCCTTTCATCGAGCAGCACATTGGTATTATCCGCACGGAAAACCCCGACCGCTCAGATTCCTAGATCAGAAAGGAGCACAAACATCGCTTCACCAGCTAGCTCATTGACCTAAACATACCTAAAGGAACAACTGCAGAGGAAGTAACGTTGAAAAGACTAGCTTCTGGCCCATCTTCACGGGTCACTACATGGCAGGCATATGACACTAATGGCCAAGCATTCTATACAGTTGCCAAGGACAAGAAAATTATGTGCAATAATAGTGAGTTTCGGATTGACGCCATCGATGACACGTCGGGCCTCAAAGTCTCATATTTTGGCTTCATAGAAGACATATGGGAGTTGGACTACGGATCGAACATACAAATTCCTGTCTTTCGGTGTCAATGGGTGAAGCACCTAAGGTGTGCAGGTTGACAATTATGGGCTCACAATCGTTGACCTTGCAAAGGTTGGATACAAAGATGACCCTTGGGTGCTATCCAAACGCGTTGGACAGGTTCTTTATATCCTCGACCCACGTCTTAAGAATCAGAAGCACATAGTTGTCTCGGGAAAACAGAGTATTGTCGGAGTTGATGGTGTGGATGATGTCGAGGCATTCAATGACTATGACAACATGGAGCTTTTTACAAACCTACCAACCAAGGTGAAGGAAGTCAAAGACACAATTAAGGGGTGAAGCCTTGGGTACGCACAGATGGAGAGGCAACAATTGTAACTGCCTAATGTATGCTTCAATTTTCTATCTTTTGTAATGGCTTGTATGTAATTGAGGAAAAAAAGATTCACCCAGGTGTGGATCTGAACCGTGGACTTGTGGAGCAAAAGTTTTCTATAAATATAGCCACAAATGAATATATAAAAATTAAATTGGAAAACAATATACGACAAGAATGAAAAGAATGATTGAATATACTGAAAAGAATATATAAAAATCAAATAGAAAAACAATATACGAAAAAAATTAAGAAATGAAAATAAAAAAATTAAATGAACAAGAAAAAGCCGGCCTGCGGAAAGCCCACTTAGGGTCGCGGCCCATTAGGGCACCGCTCCCGCAAACGCCCACCGCCCCTGCTAAAAACAGCAGGAGCGGTGGACGCCTTCCACTGCTCGCATCGGGAGCGGTGGTTCACTCCTGCTGTTTTCAGTTCGCTCCTGCTGAAATTGCCTCTAGTAAAAGAGCGCTTGCGGGAGGCGAAATTTTCTAAGTCCCCTGGCATTTCCATTCTCTTCTTCGCGCCACCAGGCTGCCGAAATTTCGCCTCCCCCACCGCCGCGCTGCACCGTCTAGCCGCCGCCGCGCCGCACCATCCGAGCCGGTGCCGGCGCTCTGTCTTCCGTGCGCCATCCGAGCCGCCGTTGGTGCTCCGCGCGCGGCATCCTCCGCCGCCATCGAAGCTCTCCGCCCCAGCCTCTTTGCGTCGTCCCCGCGATTCCTCTTCCGCCATGGCCTCGTCGCCGCCGCCTCCGCCCCGGCTTCGTCATCCCTGCGCCGCCTCATCCTCCGCAGCGGCAGTCCTCGTCGGCACCGCCTCCTCCACCGCCCCGGCCTGGACGAGAGATCCCCGCGTCGGCACCTCTCCGCCGCGGCCTCCTCGTCGGTGCCGCCACCTCTCTGCCATCTCCTCCTCCTCCGCCCCGACCCGGCCTCGTCAGCGCCGCGGCCCTCTCCGATCCTCGTCTCCAGCGCCGCTTCCGATCCTCCTCTCCCCGGACCACGGTAATATCCATTTCTTTTATCATGTATCTAGTTAGTGAGTTAGTTAGTTTAGTTAGTTAATTTCATTAGTTAGTTTGATAGCTAGTGAGTTAGTTAGTTAGCTAGTTAGTTTACTTCAGGATTTAACTAGTTTATTTAGTTTGTTAGCTAGTGAGTTATAGTTAGTTTAGTTAGTTAGTTTACTTAGGGATTTTGCTTGTTAGTTTACTTAGTGAGTTATAGTTAAGGATTTTGATAGCTAGTTAGCTAGTGAGTTAGGTAGTTAGTTAGTTTACCCATTTTTATGTATTTTCATCTTTCATGTATTTTTATTTTTCATGTATATACAAATTTCATTTGGTTTCATCTTTCATGTATTATATCGTCTATCATGTATAACCATTTTTTATGTATTATAATGTATTTTCATCTTTCATGTATTATCATGTATTTTCATCTTTTATGTGTTATCATGTATTTTCATCTTTCATGTATTATCATTTTTCATGTATATACAAATTTCATTTGTTTTCATCTTTCATGTATCATCTATCATGTATAACCATTTTTCATGTATATACAAATTTCATCTTCTTTGCTTTGTTATGTGTAATTTTCATGGATATTCATTTTCTGTATATTAACTTTTCATGTAACTATATTTCATATAATAATTCCTGTCAGATTGGGCTCTTAATGATAAAAACTTGCTAGGGGAGATGAAAAAAATTTCATGCTTCGTATCTAAGGGCACGTAGACTTGAGGTTAATTTTGTAACCGCTCACATTCCTAGCCGATGTTTCACCACCCTAAGCAAGGCTACAATCCTTGATTTTTTGGAGTTCCAAAACATGTTCCGCCTAGGACAAGTGGATATTACTGCGATGACCCTTTGGTGCCTGTAAGTCTTCCTCCCAATTGTGATGCTCCAGCATCTCAAGTGCATAAGCATCTTCCATGCATGTGGCATTCATCATAAAGCATCATATTTTGACATGCATATGATCCATGGTTCAAAGTTTGGTTGGAATAAAATTTGGTGAACTCAATTTTCTGCATAAATGCTACTGTGTTAGGGTCATAACTTGAATTCTGTTGAGAACTAGGTGGAGCTCATATTAACAAAATTATACACAAACAAGAGGGGAACAACTTTTATAATTGGGGCTTAGAAATATAATGATGTTTACCTAGAGTTTTGGACCTTTTATTGCCAACACAGAAAACCTGTCAAAACCTGCGCTGCAGAGTGATTCAAACTTTTCTTCAACTTACAAACCTATTTTGGCAAAGTCCTAATTAGAGAAGTTGTAGATCCTAGAGTTGGCAACAATATTGTCAATAGGCTCTTTGAGTGAAACTGGCTGGAAGAGGGTGTTTTAGAATTTTTCAATAAACTGGTCTGTAGACCAAATTGAAACTTGAGAGCTAAATTCAAAAGATATTCATATTTTCAAACATTTTTAGGTATCAAGCCTTTTGACAAACTTGTAGAGCTCAAATAGTAGAACATTTCATCCAAATGGCACTTTTCGAAAATCAGACTCTAAATATATCAAAATGGCGATTTTCAGTGGAGGAGAAAACACATTTTTCCTTTTCTTTTCTGGGTCCCAATGACCGGTGGGGCCCGCGTGTCAGGGGGACACCCTGTCCGGGGCGTCGCGTGCCGCGTGGCCGCCGGCGTACGGTCACGCCTATTTGCAATTTAATCCGGGCGCTGTTCAATAAGTCTTACAGATCTTGCATGCTAGCCCCTGTAGATTTGAAATAATCGCGATCTAGTCCCTGGATCTGAGTATTTTCCATTTATTTTGGTTTATTTCGGCTGAAATTTTGATAAATCATAATAAATCGAATAAAAATCTAAAATGGACAAACTCAGTGGCTATATACTCCTTATAGAATACTCTACACAGTAGGTTTGATGTGGAGGTGTGCATGTACGGTTTTGCCCCTAGTCTTGTGCAAGCATGCTTAATCTCACTAAATGGCAAAAGTGGACTAAATGGCCACCAAAAATGATGAAACTTGGACAGCAGCATGTTTAGGGTAATTTGACAGTATGTGAATTTTTGTAGCCCTAGCATTGCTCATTTGCTCACTGTTTTACAATTATGGGTATTATCTGTGCATTAAGTCAATTTAAAAAATGAGGGCTATATGAAATTGTCTCAAAGTAGTTTTCTGGTATTTTTCCTAAGTTTGGGTTAGCATAAACAACTTTCTGGTAAAATATGAAGCTGTGCATGTTAGTTTTGGATGGTGATTTAAAAATAACAAAATACTACTTGCTAGACTTGATAATTGAAAAAAGGGATGTTAAAATGCAAGGAAAATTCTATGGAAAATTGGTATGCTACTGGTATGATAGGGAGTCCAGAAAATACTTTTAGAAAGTTTGTTAGCACTGTTTATATGTGTATCTTAAGTTGCATAATTTAAATAGATAGAAATTAGATAACTTGTCAACCTAAGAATATTTCACTAGTAAAGTTTTGTACATGCTATGTATGTTTAGAAATGCTCACTGAATAAATTTCATGTCAAAATACCATTTCTACAATTTATGAAAAATCTAGAAAGTTAAAAGGCTGGTAACATGCTAGAATTTTAGAAACATAAATATAACTCTTTTAGGGCTGAAATTCTAGCAGTAGATCATCACAACATTGACCCGTATGATATAATTATTTGAGCTCAATTGACACTAGGTAACAGCATGAACTTAACATGTGAACTTAAATGCAACAAAGGAAAAAATTGCATATAAGCATATGTGTATCCATTGGCTGTATATGTTAACCACGAGATACACCATGACATGTTCTATTAAGCTTTTTGGAATATCATGGATGACAGAATTACCTCAGCTTTAGTGATGGTTTGTACGATTTCTTAATAAATAGATGCAACTTCTTAAAGTAAAGCTTATACGTCTCCTGGGTATAAAATAAGTTGGAAATGTGGTTACTTGAGTCTTGCATCACGCGATTGTGTACCACATTTAATTTCTTGCATCATGTGTCTGCATCTCATACCTTTGCACTCATATGCACTATATCATTTCATATAGATTCCACAGGTGAGGAGCAGGTCGTGCAGCACCAACCACTGATTGAACCCGCAGTCGACCACCGACTCCGTCACCGAGGAGACTAACCCTAACGAAGAAGGTAGGCAGGAGCATACTATACCCAGCAAACATCTTACGTCTTTATAATTACATATATGCATTAGGAGTTGCTTGAAACCCTTTGCATTAGATTTTCTGGCCGCCCTGGCCCTAGCACCTATACATAGAGTTCGTAGGACGAGTATGCCTAGTAATGCTAGGTATGAGTAGACACGAGTGAAAGGAGTCACTCGTCGCGTAGGTGATATTTCAAAAGCAGAAAATTTTTATTATGAGGAAAAATTATCATTATTATGCTCAAGTTTTAAGTGGAGACCGGCCGAGATTTTATTCAGCATTTACTTTTCATGATGTCGCACTATGGACTCCGCCCGAGTCGTATAAGGCCCGTCTGCTGTTTGCCTGGTGATCGGCATAACATTACTAAAGTGCTTATCCGGAAAATGGGCCCGGTGAAACCTTACTTGTGCCATCCCAAGAACAAAAACAAGTTCCTACCCACTGGTTGAGAGGAAGGTGGCCCGGGGGAGCTTTGTACTCATGACGGGGAGACCGAGATGTCGGTAGGCTCGTCATGGGGGCACAACCCGGGGGTCAGGCGGGAGTGAATCGAACTTGGAATGGGACAAGTGAAGGGGGCTATACGTGGGAACGCGGTGGCTAGTGAGCATATACCCCTAGCATGATAGTTATTCCTGGGAATATATAAATCGATTCGAATCGCTGATGCTCACCAGGTGTGAGAATGCCACATATCGCACACGGGCAACGTAGTAACTATTTGAATACCTTATGTTGTACTCAAGTTTTCAAATACCACATGATTGACTATATATATCCTGATGTTTATCTTCTATGCAAAGTTCTATTATTGTCATTCATGAACTAATCAATATGAGCGAGGGCAGCTGTCAAATCCTGCTTTCTGATGTACTCATGACATTGTTAAAAACCAAAGGCTAAGGACTTACTGATTAGTAAGCAAGCATCGCGTCAGCCGTAAGCCACATCCATTAAGTCCTACTGAGTAATTAGTACTCAGGATTTGCCCCCATTTTTGGATTACAGGTATGGAGTTCGCCTTTTGTGCATGTATAGGCGTTGGTGTCTGCTCTCACCAGGGCTAAGGCACTTTTCTGTGGCTGAAGGGCAACATCGGTGGGCTCGATGTTGTCTCAATGTTCTAAGGCTTTTAACTACCATGCTACCTGAACTGTGATATTCCACTGCGAGATACTTTCAAAAACTTATTCTATCATGTGACTTTATGTTAAGACTTGTAACTTAAATTTGAACTGGTTTGTAATCCTAATCTATTATTGCTCTATTCAACTACCTATGATGTTGTATCTGTTATGGCTCCTTCGAGAGTTAGATGTGTATGATTTCGGTTCCTCTGGAATGGTGTTATCGAGAGCCGAAAGACTCTCGACGGACTACCGAGTTTGGCCCTGCCTAAGTGCATTGTGAGCCAGAGGTGGCAGGTGCGCTTAGTCTGGATTACGCGGGGCGGTTCCGCCACAGCTGGTATCAGAGCCGATCATACACAGACAACAGTTATATTATCAAGTTTTGGTTTCCAAAACTATTTTCGAAAACCCTTTCAAGTAATTCAAAAATGAGAGTATGCGATATGCCCATATTAAGGATGTTAGTGTTATCCAGGTGACATCGCTGACATTCTGACCTAGATAGAACTCATATGCATATTCGGTGCTTTGGGAAGCAACTTTCGGCCATAGCTATCCCCAGTACTGGTGGAAGCTATCGGGGTTTTGCGAATAGTTGTACACCCTGCATTCATGCTGTATAAGTAAAAGCTCTTTAAGGGTGATGGGCATGTTTGAGGCTTTCATACCCGCCACACTTACATTCGGTTTGGGGATCCACCTTACTCTCGACAATCCCCAGTACTGGTAGAAAGTCAAGCTTTGAGAGAAGGTGCAAAGGCCCACCTACGTTGTCCACACAGCGGTCACGCGTGGGTGCCACCCTAGGTGGTAATGTATGAGCATGCATTTTTCTGCAGTTACCCTAACTACGTGCGAAATTAATACGAATAGAGAACGACTAGCTGCATTAGGGAGTGCCGTGCATATATTTCACCGAAATAACGCTAGCTATACTATATGTACTTAAGGTGTGGGATGTGAGACCGGTTAGTACGAATCATGCATCATATCTTGTTGGGGGGGGGGTTTGAGAATACAACTGATGTAAATTGTAACTTCAAATTACCTTCTGCACATTATCGCTATTATACTTATAGAAGCTCTCCTTTATGAAGTTATTTCTAGTCACTAATCTAAAGCCTTGCTTATTAAAAACAGATGGCTAGGACCAAGCAGACGGCACATAAGGCCACCGGAGCACGGATCACCGTCCTTTCCGACGCAACTCACACTCCTTCTGTGGTGAAGGGTGGGTTGTTGCACACCCGTTGCCGTGAGGCATGTCCCCTGTCCCAGATCTTGTGCAGGGCTTTGAGGGAGATGAGGCGTCGTCCCTGTCCCTTCGTCTCTATGCAGACGGTGCACGAGGAGGGGGATTGCTGGGCCCAGGTTGTTCTCCCACGAGACTCTCTCATGGGCCAGAACACGATCACTGTCTACGGGGCCAACGAGGAGGAGGCCTACAGGAAGGCAGTGTTGACTGTGCTCACCTCACTGAGTTCTGACGAGGAGGCAGGCCGTATGATCCTGCGCTACCTCCCCACTGACGAGGTGGACGACGAGTGGCACCGTTGCCACGAGCAGTTTCAGGACCGTCCCGGCGCCCGAACCTATGCCATGTGCATGGAGTACGCCCGCGAGGCACGCGGGATGTACCTCCGTGCAGAGGACCGGAGCCGCTTCTACTTCGACAGGTTCGTGGAGACACGCACATGAGTGGAGGAGTTGGAGGCTCAGGTGGGCGCGCTTCAGCAGTGCCTTGCAGAGCCCGAACAGCCAGCTCCTATGGAGCAGGACCCTCCTGCTACGATTACAGAGCCGGAGGAGATAGAGGGGGAGGCCTCGGTGTCGGACGCCCGCTCTGCCGTCTAGCGTGGGAGAGGAGAAATGGATGATGATGTTGACTGACGTTTGTGGTAGTAGCACGTTGAAAGCGATGTTTTGTAATATTCCGCTCCGTGCTTTTGATTCATGGTTGTACTAAACAATTAGTGAGATGTGAGAGCTCATTTGAGTACGCCATTCGAGTAGTTGATGGACCCTTATTATGCTATTTTATGTTTGGTTGATAAGGCCAACATCCCCATGATGTAATAGTAAGACTTGTTAGTGTCATTCGAAACTTTTATGTGGCTCTTGAAGTTAGTCCTATGTACTTGAAATGTTTGAAATACGTCGCATGAACGGATTTGGATTTGCACCTTGTTGTGGATTGCAGCTCGCAATCTGGGATTTTAGACAGCTGCAGCTAAAACTGGACATATCTCAAAATCGGGGAGGTTTGTTCCTAAGTTGTATAACAAAGTTTTGGGGTACTTTCTGGTGCACAAGTTTGTCAATTGCAACTTTCTCCAAATATGCTCAAATCCGGAGGTATGGTCGAGATTTTTCTGGGCATGTATTCTGGATTGCAGCAGCGCCTGGAAGGAAAATACACATTGTACCCTGCTAGAGGAAGATTTGAACTGGGAGTTATATACCAAAGTTGTAGAGGAGTATGTGTGTAACAACTTTGCTATATAATGTTTCTCCTGACAGTACTTCGTTTGGAAGTTATGGATGAAATTGTGCCGGTCCAGAAACCTGGACAAAATTAATATACCCTAACATACGTTGAAATTCGACCAAGTTACAAACTAAATCACTAAAAACTTTCTATACCAAAGTTGAACACAGAACAAGGGACAACTTTGTTAAAAGGGTTATGGTCAAGAAATGCACGGTTTAAGAACAGTTTGCAACTTAAACAGTTGCTGTCATTAGTAGAACCACTTTTGCTTCATCTTTTAAGCTAGTTTAGCGAAAACGATACATACGGAAGTTGAAGAGCACTAAATTTCGAACAACCTTCGTATCCATACCTGTGCACGAATCGGTCGTTTCGATGCCAAAATCAGTGAAGCAAAACCTGGACGTGCACTCCAAAAACATCACCCTCAATTTTCGGCTACCGTGAGCAAGTGACAGCCTATGCGAGATGATGGCTAATGCTTTATGTGCAATTAAATTTTTCTGTTTTATTACATGTTTTTCATGTATTCAGTTGTCGCTACACCTACTGCACTAAAGCTTTGGACTAAACACAAGTGGCCTCATTCTTGTAGATGGTTAACACTCGCCAAGAGCAAACCTCGAGGTCGGGGCAGCAGCCGCAGGACACCCCACCTCCACCAGAGCTCGCTACTCTGGTTGTGCAGCAGGCAGAGCTAATCCGCATGATGGCAGAGGAATGCCAGGGCTGTATCAGCGGCGGGAGCACCATCCCCGCGGCATCACGTATCAAGATTTCGAGAGACTGCACCCTCCGGTCTTCACCACCTGCCCGGAGCCACTCGCTGCTGACGATTGGCTCCGCACGATTGAGTCAAAGTTCACACTCCTACCAGGGTTGACTAAGCAGGAGAAAGCTCGGTTTGCTGCTCGGCTGCTTTAGGAACCAGCTGGAGCATGGTACGCCACGTTCCAAAACATGCAGCAGCAGGGGCACGTGATCACTTGGGGAGAGCTCCGTGCGGCCTTCCGGGCTCACTACATCCCGGCAAGCCTCATGGAGCAAAAGCAGCGCGAGTTCCACGAACTTAAGCAGGGTAACAGAACTGTGATACAGTACGTGCAGACCTTCATCCATCTGTCTTAGTATGCTCTGGGGGATGTTGCTGATGAGCCTAGCAGAGCGGCCAGACTCCTACAGGGTTTTGACCCCACACTCTAGACACACCTGGGGCGTCGTTACCAAAGCTTCACGGACTTGGTAGATACCGCACTGGACATGGAGCACCGCCTTCGCGTTGCCAATGAAGATCAGAGGCGCAAACGCCAGGCTAGCACCGCACCTGCTGGTTTCCCACAGAAGCAGAAGGCCACCTACCAGCAGCCGGCACGGTTATTTCCACAGCCTCGCTTTGTGGTCCGGCCAAGTCAACTGGGCTGGGTCCACAAGGCGCCACCGCTGCAACAGCAGTATCCCGCTTACCGCGCACCGGCACAGCTCCAAGCACCCGTGCTCCCACCACTCCTGGGGCCGACAACCCATGCTTCAATTGTGGGAAGCCGGGACACTTCAGCCGAGACTGCCATGCTCCCCGCATGATCCAGGGTCCTAACCCTGTGGGTGGCAGCCAGCAGAACAAGCAGAAGGGACCCGCGCAAAGGACGGGTCGTGTCCACTACATCCACATGGAACACCTACCGAAGAGCCGGTACTCGCGGGTACGTTCATGGTCAACGGTCAGCCGACCGTCGTGTTGTTTGATTCAGGGGCTACTCACACTTTTATCAGCAAGTCATATGCATTGAAACATGGGCTAAATATGTCTAAGCTAAAAGAGAACTACCACATCACAGCTCTGGGTTCACCTATAGATACAAGTCTAGTGGTCAGACGATTAAAGTTGGACATTGGCATAGAGAGTTACACCATAAATCCCGTGGTGCTGCCACACCTGGGGATCAATGTAATATTGGGTATGAATTGGATGACAGAAAACAATGCGGTCCTGGACATTGGCAGCAGGACAGTGCAGATAAGGTCTAGTATCACTAGGAGGATTCTAAGGGTACACATGCCAAATCAGAAGCACATTGAACCCACTGTAAACGCGTCCGATCTCACTGAAATAAAGAAAATACCAGTAGTGTGCGAATTTCCGGACGTGTTTCCGGAGGAATTTCCTGGTCTTCCACCTGATAGAGATGTGGAGTTTAGAATTGAACTCGTACCAGGAACGGCACCTATATCTAAGAGGCCCTACAGAATGGCACCAGACGAATTGAAAGAACTGAAAACACAGCTACAAGAACAGTTAGATAAGGGGTTCATCTGTCCTAGCTCATCACCTTGTGGTTGTCCAACTCTCGTTGTTGAGAAGAAGGACCAAGGTGGTAAAAGACTCTGCGTTGACTATCGGCCTTTGAATGCGGTCACGGTCAAAAATAAGTACTCGTTACCACACATCGATATACTATTTGACCAACTAGCAGGGGCTAGGATCTTCTCAAAAATCGATCTAAGATCAGGATATTATCAAATAAAAATCAGAGACGAAGACATACCCAAGACAGCCTTCACCAGATATAGCTTGTATGAGTATTTGGTCATGTCCTTCGGAATCACCAATGCATCGGCCTTCTTCATGTACATGATGAATTCGGTGTTCATGAATGAACTCGACAAGTTTGTAGTGGTATTCATTGACGATATACTAATCTACTCCAAGAACGAAGAAGAACACGCAGAACACTTACGAATAGTACTCGCTCGACTCAGAGAACACAAGCTCTACGCCAAGTTCAGCAAGTGTGCTTTCTGGTTGAGAGAAGTAAGTTTCTTGGGGCACATTCTGTCCGAGAAGGGAGTGGCAGTTGACCCTAGTAAAGTAGAGGATGTGTTGAATTGGAAGCAACCTGAAACAGTGACGGAAATAAGGAGTTTCGTCAGTTTAGCGGGCTACTACCGCCGCTTTATCAAGGATTTCTCCAAGACCGCCAAGCCTATGACCTCTTTAACAAAGAAGAATGCAAAGTATGTATGGAGTCCGAATTGTGAGGAAGCTTTCCAAACATTGAAGAAGTTGCTAACCTCTGCACCAGTACTAGCTCAACTGGACGTCACTAAGCCGTTTGACGTGTATTGTGATGCCTCCGGCAATGGGCTTGGCTGTGTCCTGATGCAAGAGGGAAGAGTGATAGCCTACGCATCCCGCCAACTAAGGAAGCATGAAGTAAACTACCCAACCCATGACCTGAAACTGGCAGCCGTCGTGCACGCATTGAAAATATGGAGACACTACCTATTGGGCAACACTTGTCACATCTATACCGGCCACAAGAGTCTCAAGTACATCCTCACACAGCCTGAACTAAATATGAGGCAACGATGGTGGTTAGAATTGATAAAAGACTATGACCTGGAGATCCACTACCATCCAGGCAAAGCGAACGTTGTGGCAGATGCACTAAGCCGTCAGGCTCATTGCCATGTGCTTGAAGTCCGACCCACAGCAAGGGTGATATGCTACAAAATAGATGAGATCGAAGTAATCACTGAACAGATGGCAGAACTTTACAGCCTAATCATAGAACCTACTGTAAAAGAACAAATCATAGCTGCACAAAAGCAAGATAAAGGCATGGCACAGATTCGTGAGGAAATAGATGATGAAAAGAAAGCCTGTTTCACACTTGATGACCAAGGGGTACTGTGGTTCAAGCACCGCTTAGTGGTGCCTAAGGACATGGAATTAAGAAAGAAAATACTCGATGAAGCACACACTTCCATGTTTACCATGCACCTAGGCAGTAACAAAATGTACCAGGACCTGAAACAGAAATTCTGGTGGACTCGTATGAAACGAGAGATCGCCAGGTATGTGTCTGAATACGACGTGTGCCAAAGAGTAAAAGCTGATCACTTAAAACCTGTGGGTATGCTTCAGCCGTTAGCAATCCCAACCTGGAAATGGGAAGATGTTCACATGGACTTCATTGTGGGACTGTCCCACACCCAAAAGGGGTATGATTCCATATGGGTGATCATTGATCGACTCACGAAGTCTGCGCATTTCATCCCTGTCAAAACCACCTATCGGGCAAAATAGCATGCTGAGCTATATATTTCTCGGATTGTGTCCCTACACAGTGTACCACGGACCATCACTTCAGGCAGAGGCTCACTGTTTGTATCACAATTTTGGGAGCAGCTACAAAATGCTCTCAGGACCAATTTAATCCGAAGTTCCGCATACCACCCTCAAACCAGTGGTCAAGTCGAAAGAGTAAACCAAATCCTAGAGGTCATGTTGAGGGCGTGTGCTTTGACCTATTCCACCAAGTGGGAAGAGTGTCTTCCATTAGCCGAGTTCACTTACAACAACAGTTATTATAAGAGCTTAGAAATGGCTCCTTTCGAGGCTCTTTATGGCAGAAGGTGCAGGACACCTCTTAACTGGTCCGAACCAGGCGAACGGGTCACTTTCAGTCCTGATTTGGTAGCACAAGCCAAGGAGCAAGTAAAACACATACACGAAAACCTAAAAAGAGCACAGTCGAGGTAGAAGAGCTATGCTGATAGGAGGAGGAGACCGTTGATGTTCGAGATGGGCGATCACGTGTATCTTCTAGTGTCACCAATGAAGGGTGTACATCGGTTTGGGGTAAAAGGAAAATTGGCACCAAGGTATGTGGGTCCATTCCAGATCATTGAGAGATGTGGGTCAATCGCCTATCGACTAGAGTTACCACCACACCTCGCTGCGGTTCATGACGTGTTTCATGTCTCGCAACTTAAGAAATGCTTGAGAGTGCCAGAAGAAATGGTAGACACCTCACAAATTCAGATCGAACCAGACCTCACATATGAGGAGAAGCCCATAAAAGTCCTCGACCAAAAACAAAGATTGACTAGAAGGAAAGCTGTTAATTTTTACAAAGTCCAGTGGAGTAACCACTCCAAAGAGGAAGCAACATGGGAAACCGAAGAGTACCTACAAACAAAATATCCAGGTTTTCTTCAGCCCACTCCAAACGAGTATGTGAAATAAATGTTTTACAATTCAAAATTTATTTAAAACCATGCACCATACACTATCTTCTTGTATTAAATCCCTCCACCCACATCACATCAAAATCTCAAGACGAGATTTTTTTAAGGGGGGTGAGTAGTGATGCTCCAGCATCTCAAGTGCATAAACATCTTCCATGCATGTGACATTCATCATAAAGCATCATATTTTGACATGCATATGATCCATGGTTCAAAGTTTGGTTGGAATACAATTTGGTGAACTCAATTTTCTGCATAAATGCTACTGTGTTAGGGTCATAACTTGAATTTTGTTGAGAACTAGGTGCAGCTCATATTAACAAAATTGTAGAAAAACAAGAGGGGAACAACTTTTATAATTGGGGCTTAGAAATATAATGATGTTTACCTAGAGTTTTGGACCTTTTTTGCCAACACAGAAAACCTGTCAAAACCTGAGCTGCAGAGTGATTCAAACTTTTCTTCAACTTACAGACCTATTTTGGCAAAGTCCTAATTAGAGAAGTTGTAGATCCTGGAGCTGGCAACAATATTGTCAATAGGATCTATGAGTGAAAGTGGTTGGAAGAGGGTGTTTTAGAATTTTTTCAATAAACTAGTCTGTAGACCAAATTGAAACTTGAGAGCTAAATTCAAATGATATTCATATTTCCAGACACTTTTAGGTATCAAGCCTTTTGACAAACTTGTAGAGCTCAAAAAGTAGAACATTTCATCCAATTTGCATTTTTCCAAAATTAGATTCTAAATAGGTCAAAATGGTGATTTTCAGTGGAGGAGAAAACACATTTTTCCTTTTCTTTTCTGGGTCACACTGACCGGTGGGGCCCGCGTGTCAGGGGGACACCCTGTCGGGGCATCGCGAGCCGCGTGGCCACCGGCGTACGGTCCCGCCGCGGCGACGCGGATCGAGCCCCCCCGGCCGCGCGCTTAAGAGGAGGAGGCGGCTTCGGCTCTCCTCTTTCCCCTGCCTCGCTCTCGCCTCGCCCGTCCAAGCCGCCATTGCCAGAGCTCGAGCTCGGACCTGAGCTCCGCCACCGCCGTCCGCCCACTCCGTGCCCCTAGATCACCACCACCGCACGCGCCGCTCCACCGCGCACCCGACGCGCCCATCCTCGCCGCCGTTTCCCCACCCGATGCCAACATCCACCCCGCCTCGATGTCGTTACCACGCCGTCCTCGCCGCCGGTTCACCACTTCCCACGCCTCAACCCTGCCTCCGCCGTTGCTGACACCTACCCGAGGGTAAGCGCCGTCGCCGGAGCTCGCCGGGCACGCACGCCGCGCCGCGCGGTCGCGCGGGGCGCGAGGTTGAAGACGGGGGGTAGATTTTAGATCTACCCTCTCAGTTTTGTTGTATTTGCAATTTAATCCGATCGCTGTTCAATAAGTCTTACAGATCTTGCATGCTAGCCCCTGTAGATTTAAAATAATCGCGATCTAGTCCCTGGATCTGAGTATTTTCCATTTATTTTGGTTTATTTCGGTTGAAATTTTGATAAATCATAATAAATCGAATAAAAATCCAAAATGGACAAACTCACTTGCTATGAACTCCTTATAAAATACTCTACACAATAGGTATGATGTGGTGTGCATGTACAGTTTTGCCTCTAGTCTTGTCCAAGCATGCTTAATCGCAATAAATGGCAAAAGTGGACTAAATGGCAACCAAAAATGATGAAACTTGGACAGTAGTATGTTTAGGGTAATTTGACAGTATGTGAATTTTTGTAGCCCTAGCATTGCTCATTTGCTCACTATTTTACAATTATGGGTATTATTTGTGCATTAAGTCAATTTAAAAAATGAGGGCTATATGAAATGGTCTCAAAGTAGCTTTCTGGTATTTTTTCTAAGCTTGGGTTAGCATAAACAACTCTTTGTTAAAATATGAAGCTGTGCATGTTAGGTTTGAATGGTGATTTGAAAATAACAATATACTACTTGCAAGACTTGATAATTGGAAAAAGGGATGTTAAAATGCAAGGAAAATTCTATGGAAAATTGGGTATGCTACTAGTATGATAGGGAGTCCAGAAAGTACTTTTAGAAAGTTTGTTAGCACTGTTTATATGTGTATCTTAAGTTGCATAATTTAAATAGATAGAAATTAGATAACCTGTCAAACTAAGGATATTTCATCTGTAAATTTTTTACATGATATGTATGTTTAGAAATGCTCACTGAATAAATTTCATATCAAAATACCATTCCTACAATTTATAAAAAATCTGGAAAGTTAAAAGACTGGTAAATTGCTAGAACTGTAGAAAAATAAATATAACTCTTCTAGGGCTGAAAATTTGGCAGTAGCTCATCACAACATTGACCTGTTTGACATAATTATTTGAGCTCAATTGAGACTAGGTAACAGCATGAACTCAACATGTGAACTTAAATGCAACAAAGGGATAAATTGCATATAAGCATATGTGTATCCATTGGCTATATATGTTAACCACGAGATACACGATGACATGTTCTATTAAGCTTTTTGGAATATCATGGATGACAGAATTACCTCAGCTTTAGTGATGGTTTGTACGATTTTTTAATAAATAGATGCAGCTTCTTAAACTAAAGCTTATACGTCTCTTAGGTATAAAATAAGTTTGAAATGTGGTTACTTGAGTCTTGCATCACGCGATTGTGTACCACATTTAATCTCTTGCATCATGTGTCTGCATCTCATACCTTTGCACTCATATGCACTGTATCATTTCATATAGATTCCACGGGCGAGGAGCAGGTCGTGCCGGACCAACCACTGATTGAACCTACAGTCGACCACTGACCCCATCACCGAGGAGACTAACCCTAACGAAGAAGGTAGGCAGGACCATACTATATCTAGCAAACATCTTACGTCTTTATAATTACGCATATGCATTAGGAGTTGCTTGAAACCCTTTGCATTTGATTTCCCGGCCGCCCTGGCCCTAGCACCTATACATAGAGTTCGTAGGACGAGTATGCCTAGTAATACTAGGTATGAGTAGACACGAGTGAAAGGAGTCACTCGTCGCGTAGGTGATATTTCAAAAGCAGAAAATTTTTATTATGAGGAAAAGTTATCATTATTATGCTCAAGTTTTAAGTGGAGACCGGGCGGAGATTTTATCCAGTATTTACTTTTCATGATGTCGCATTATGGACTCCGCCCAAGTCGTATAAGGCCTGTCCGCTGTTCGCCTGCTGATCGGCATAACATTGCTAAAGTGCTTATCCGGGAAATGGGCCCGGTGAAACCTTACTTGTGCCATCCTGAGAACAGAAACACGTTCCTACCCACTGGTTGAGAGGAAGGTGGCCCAGGGGAGCTTTGTACTCATGACAGGGAGACCGAGATGTCGGTAGGCTCGTCATGGGGGCACAACCTGGGGGTCAGGCAGGAGTGAATCGAACTTGGAATGGGACAAGTGGAGAAGGGGGCTATATGTAGGAACGCGGTGGCTAGTAAGCATATACCCGTGGCATGATAGTTATTCCCGGAAATATATAAATCGATTCGAATTGCTGATGCTCACCAGGTGTGAGAATGCCACATATCGCACACAGGCAACGTAGTAACTATTTGAATACCTTATGTTGTACTCAACTTTTCAAATATCACATGCTTGACTATATATATCCTGATATTTTACCTTCTATGCAAAGTTCTATTATTGTCATTCATGAACTAATCAATATGAGCGAGGGCAACTGTCAAATCCTGCTTTCTGATGTACTCATGACATTGTTAAAAACCAAAGGCTAAGGACTTACTGATTAGTAAGCAAGCATCGCTTCAGCCATAAGCCACATCCATTACGTCCTACTGAGTAATTAGTACTCAGGATTTGCCCCCATTTTTGGATTACAAGTATGGAGTTCGCCTTTTGTGCATGCGTAGGCGTTGGTGTCTGCTCTCACCAGGGCTGAGGCACTTTTCTGTGGCTGAAGGGCAACATCGGTGGGCTCGATGTTGTCTCAATGTTCTAAGGCTTTTGACTACCATGCTACCTGAACTATGATATTCCGCTGCGAGATACTTTCAAAAACTCATTCTATCATGTGACTTTATGTTAAGACTTGTAACTTAAATTCGAACTGGTTTGTAATCCTAATCTATTATTACTCTATTCAACTGCCAGTGATGTTGTATCTGTTGTGGCTCCTTCGAGAGTCGGATGTGTATGATGTCGGTTCCTCTGGAATGGTGTTATCGAGAGCCGAAAGACTCTCGACGGACTACCGAGTTTGGCCTAGCCTAAGTGCACTGCGAGCCAGAGCTTAGTCTGGATTAAGCGGGGCGGTTCCGCCACACCAAACCCATTAATTATGTGGCAATAATTTTCATAATAATACTCTCGCCTGTAACATCCATTCGCTTTATAATATACATTTCAGAATGCAGTATCAAGTAGCTGAAAAGATTGGTGATACAAGAATCGGGTTCTTGGACCCTTCACTAATTAACTAGAGTCAACATGACTATCCACTCACACTAAAAGACAATAGCAAAGAACTGCGGGCAAGAAAAACAAAAGATGAGAGGGAAGCAATTCGGATGGACTTACACAGAAAGTATAAGAGGAAAGTTGCCCCATACATTGTCACTGCACTGAAGTTCCTCCACGAAGAAGGCCGTGACGAAATCTTTGCTCCATACTGAAGGTAGGACCGATGCCTAAGAGGGGGGTGAATTAGGATTCCTAAAAATTAAGGCTCACTAAAAACTACAACTACTAAGCAAAACCTATGCAAAGTAAATCTAGCTATGTGCACTAAGGTTTTGCTAAGTGTTGCTACTTCTACCGTGGCCAAGTCTTGCAACCTAGTTCTACCTAGAAACTAACCTATCAAGCTAGTCTAGGAATGTAAGCACACAATTGCAAGAACGTAAATGCGGAAGCTAAAGGATGGGATGGAGAATGCAAACTCCCATTGACGATGATGATGGCACACGAAGAAGACACGACGATGTTTTTCCCAAGGTTCGGGGAGGCCAACATGGTTCTACCCCCTACGTCCTCGTTGGCGCTCCACAAAGGACTTTGCTTTCGCGCAATCCTCAAAGGAGTGCGGCCTCGCCCACGCAAGGGTGAAGGATGGCAAAGTGACTTCCTCGGAAGCCAAGTAACCACGGTTGGGTCTTCGAATATCCTCGGTACACACCCACCTGAGCCTATCTCTCGCGTAGTCCTTCACGGGCTATGGCCTCGCCCATGCAAGGGTAGAGGATGGATACGGCCGTTGGGGTCTTTCGAGTCCTTCTCATGGAGCCACCCCGCCGTCCACTAAGGGAAGCTTTTTGGGCAACGTCCCGAGGGCCTATCTCTCTCACACAAGATGGTGGCAGCCACCCCACACTACGGAGGGTCTCGCAAGACTTACAACCGCACTTGATACACCAAGAATGTGCACGGAGGCACAGAGGATAGACAATGTGGCCTAAGCAAGGATGCACTAAGCACTAGCTATGCCGGATGTGTCTAGTTTTGCTCTTGTGGTGGTTGGGCTCTCAAATGGTGTTGCTACACTTTAAATGGGCATGGAGAATGTGTATCAACACTTGTGCTAACTCAGGATACTCCAACCACAATGTGGAGGCCGGCCAAGGGGGTATATATAGGCCTAGCCTCAAAACTTGTCGTTGGGAGCAAAGAATCCTGCTCTGTCGAGATCATCAGACCGTCCGATGGTGGGACCATCGGACCGTCCGATGGTACTCCCAACTAGCCATTTCAGTTGACCGTTGGAACTTTAGCCGACCATTGAGACCATCGGACCATCCGATGCATGGAATCGCCGCGGTCTTCATTATGTTGGTCGTTCTGTCCAACTCGTCCGATGGACCATCGGACCGTCCGATGCTCTGAAAAGTCGGGAATTGGTCTTTTTCTCTTCTGCTACCCAATTGGTTCGATGGACCATCGGACCGTCCGATGGTGGAGTTTTACGCTGGGTCTTGTATCTTCAACTTTGGGCTTTTTCTTCTCACCGGTGCACTCGATGGGGCTTCTCCGGACTTCTTGGTGCCCCAAAAGATCGGCCCGCCGACCGGTCAGCAGGACCGCCGAGTCAGGACCCTCGCTTGCAACTTGATGGCGGCTTAGGTCTTTTCTTGTGTTTTTTAGATCCTCCTTTGAGGTGTTTTGTACCCCAAGTCCACCTTTTGCACCCTAGGACTTAGACAAAAACACTTGTACACAAAATATTAGTCCCATGGCACGTGTTGTCACTTCAACCACCAAAAACCACATTAGGGAACTAAGCACAAGGCTTAGGGCCAATTTTCCTTACAATCTCTCCCTTTTTGGTGATTGATGACAACACGACCAAGCAAGCAACAAAAGATACTATTTGAACGACACAACCATGTTACTTGCTAGGATGCAATGCAAAGGCAAGATCAAAGATGCTAATTGAAATATGCAATAATACCGATTGACATTTTATTCCACCAAGGATTGGAAGAATTTGCTCATGTATTGCCCTTGACATGATCTTGTCCCCTCTTGTGGTCAATGAACATAAGGCTCCCCCTTACTCCAATGCCACTTTCCTCTTTTTCTTCGACCGTTGCCTTGATCTTGATCTCCATTTCTCCCCCATTGTTCTTGATCATGCGGCAACCCCCTTTGGTCCTCTTTGATCTTCCCTTCCCGATTCATGTTCAACTCCTTGCATGCTTGCTTGGATCCACAATTTCATGCTTGCTTGGTCCACAATTTCTTCCCCTTTGGAATCAAACACCGAAAAGGAAAGCATTAAAAGCACAAGGAAGAGTCCCACACACTATGATCCTTAAGATATGGAAGTCAAATAGATCACAATGCATGAGACTCACATAACATAGGCTAAACTCCCCCTAAATGTGTGCATACATAAGATGGTAGACGAACCATATGCACATTTAGTCATTTGAGACAAAGGGAAGCTTAAACTATATTATGCAAGGAGGTAGCTCTAAATAATTGGAATGTACACCAAGGAAGGTGTTACCAATTTAAAGCCCATTTTCCTTAACTTCATGCGTACCTCTGGGGACAAGGGTGAGACTACACACATGATAAGCTTGAAAACATTTTAAGTCTCAAAGTAACAAACCATAGGATAGGCTCCCCCTAAATATGTGCATACAAGCTTTGAATTGCTTGTGAGAGACATGCACTAGACATTTAAGTCCATTGAGGAGCTCACCCTATGATTTAGACTTAAACTAGGAAAAGAATGTAGGTTGCACATGGGTTAGTCATGAGACACAAGCAACCTACCATAAGATAGCCGATGCATGCATTACTTGAATTTAAATATGCTCATGCAAACCTAGGCCAGAAAAGCAATTAGATGCTAAAGAAAATACCAAAAGAAAACAAGCCTAGTTACCAACACAAGGAGGACTTCGGTATAAGATGAATTTCTTCACTTGGCTTTGTAACTTGAAACCTTATATCAATTTAGCCAAGTCTCCAAGTCCTCTCTAACCCTCGTGTCCCTACGGTGCTTTGGGAGTGACGCTCTTCTTTTGTTTTCCCTCTCTCTTATTGGCCTCCTCTTTTCTCTTCAACATACACATGTAGGACTTGTGGCCTTCCTTGTTGCAAAAGAACCACACCATGGTTTGACTCTCCTCAAGCTTCTTCACCACCTTGAGGCGGTTATCTTGAGTAGGTTGGGCTTGCTCCCTTTGACCTTGTAGCCTTGCCACATCCTTCTTTAGCCGATCCACCTCTTGCTTAAGTACCTCAATTTTCTCCTCCCTACAAGTTTCTTCATACCAACTAACAAATGGCTTGTAAAGGGGTGAGTGAGGTTTAGCATTTAAATCAAAGCAAGAGGTAGAAGCATCCTTTTTAGATTTTTCAAAACAGAGTGTGGATGCATCACTTGAAGTAGCTTTTAATGCAAGAGCCTCAACTTTCTTTGTTACCTCATCATTATGGTCTAGGACCATATCAAACTTAAGCACCAATGTTTCATAATTGGTTAATGAGCTAGACAACTGAGCTTAAGACTTTTGTTTTTGCAAATTAATCTAGCTACTTGTTGTTCAAGCTCATTAGGGGAGAGGGCACCACCGCTACTTACATCACTTTCATTTTTACCTTGGGCCATAAGGCATTTGTGCAATGTAGAGGATGATTTGCGCGAAGTAGACTTGTGGGAGTGCTTCTTATGATGATCTTCATCGCTTGACACATCTACCCACATGCCGATGCTCATAAGCGCCTTGTGCCTATCTCTTGTTCTTTTTCCTTCTTCTTGAGCTTGTGCCTCTTCTTCTTCTTTACCTCCTTGGCAATGATAGGACATGAGTCCATGTAATGCCCTTTCTCACTACATCCAAAGCAACCACCTCTTCTTTCCTTCTTCCTTTGGCGGTTGTGCTCAATTTCCTCAATGGTGGTAGGGACGCCCTTGGAGTCGAGCTTCTTCAATGCCTTCTCCATCCTCTTGATCAACACTGCAATTTCTTCATCATCATCATCATCGGAGGAGCATTGGGCTTGATCATCTTCATCACTATCTTCTTCTTCTTCACTTGAGCTTGAGCTTGTTTCTATCTTGCTTTTGCCCTTCTCCATCTTCTTCTTTTCACCATGAATGGTGAGTGCATGTGACTTGGATGGAGAGGTGTCTTGGCCAATCCCTCGGTATTGCTCAAATGCAATGATCTTGCCAAGAACATTGGTGGGCGTCAAGGTGCTCATATCTTGTTGGAGAAGATAGGTGATGATGCTTGCATATTTGTCTTTTGGAAGCACTTTGACGATCTTCCTTGCAACATCGGCATCGCTTAGCTTGGTTTCACCTATTGACTTGAACTCATTGGCAATAATATTTAGGCGTGAGTACATGTCATTAGCCAATTCATTAGGAAGCATAGAAAAGGAATTTAAAGCACGCTTAACTAAGCCAAGCTTTTGCTCCTTGACGTTACTTGTGCCGCCATGGAGTGCTTGAAGCGATTCCCAAATCTCATGAGCGCTTGAGAGGCTACATACTCTACTAAATACATCAATGCTCAAAGACCCGAACAAAATGTCATGAGCAATGGCATTGAATTGTATTTCTTTCTCATCGGCTTTTGTCGGTTTTGTCGGCCGAGAGAGGGGTTTCGTTCCTTCTTTCGTCACTCTCCAAACATCCAACCCTACGGCCTCTAGATAACTAGCCATTCTAACATGCCAATAGGGAAAGTTCGTGCCATCAAAGTGAGGAGTGCGACCGGTACTCATCCTCCCACTCTAAGACGTCTCTAGAACTCAATCCGGCGGTGCAGCCAAAAAGTCCAAATATGAGTTGTGAGCTCTTATGACAATAAAATGGACTAGATTGAGCGGCCCGGCTCTGAACCAATTGAAGGTAGGACAGATGCCTAAGAGGGGGGTGAATTAGGATTTCTAAAAACTAAGGTTCACTAAAAACTACAACTACTAAGCAAAACCTATGCAAAGTAAATCTAGCTATGTGCACTAAGGTTTTGCTAAGTGTTGCTACTTCTACCGTGGCCAAGTCTTGCAACCTAGTTCCACCTAGAAACTTACCTATCAAGCTAGTCTAGGAATGTAAGCACACAATTGCAAGAACGTAAATGCGGAAGCTAAAGGATGGGATAGAGAATGCAAACTCCCGCTGACGATGGTGATGGCACACGAAGAAGACACGATGATGTTTTCCCGAGGTTCGGGGAGGCCAACGTGCCTCTACCCCCTACGTCCTCGTAGGCGCTCCACAAAGGGCTTTGCTCTCGCGCAATCCTCAAAGGAGTGCGGCCTCGCCCATGCTGTCAGTGTTTGATGCCGACAATGCACCACGGGATGTGTTACGTGATGCTTTTGAGGTGGTGAGATCGGCTTAGCTCGATGGTTTGCATAGAGATGCAACAGAACACGAGGAGTTATATAGGTTCGGGCCACGTTGTGCGTAACACCCTACGTCCTGTTTGAGGCGAGTTGTATTGATCTGAGCTCTCGAGGTTACAATGAGGGTTTTGAGGTCTGGTGGCTGGTATGCGATGAGATGTTCGATGATCTACGTAGGGGTCCCTTACCCGTCTTATATAATCTAGCTGGGCTTGGGTTACAAGTCAAGTTTTCTCTACGAGTCCTATTCTGTTTGGAAACCTAATGAATACACAGAATCCATGATCACATGTTTCCTTCCTTGAGTCCCGCTATTCCTATTACGTAGAGTCCGAACCAACTCCTCTGTGTCTTTCCCGAATTATAGCACCTTTGACCTGGTCTTCAAGCTTGTCTTCCGTTCCCGGGCCCATGAGATCAGCCGTCACCCTGAAAAGGGCCGGCTGTCTCTACTGGGCCCTCCAACGGCCCATGTACTGAATCTGCGCCGTGAGGGCCCAGGGGATATCTATCCCCCACAAGCCCCCGAGGCTCGAGTTAATTTAGAGATTAATTGACTCGAGACTCCAGAATAAATAACATACTGCTCATGAGCTCCTTACCTGAGTCCAAAAACTGTTTCTCATGGAGCACCGCCAGGTGCACCCCATGGGGTAGCCCCCGAGCTTCAAGTTGACTTGAGTATCAATCAGCTTGAAGATCTAAACTTTCTGATTAAGCTTCACAGGATGCATTCCCCAAGTTCCGAGTCAACCTGAAGGATGGCAAATCCTTTCGTCCAAGTTATCATCTACTCCCAGTTTTCCGAGTTATAGAAAACCGACTCAAGCTTCCCGCTTTCTCAGATTTTTAGGAAAAAGAATAATTTTCCATAAATCCCGCACCCCATGGGGTTAACTCAAAGGGAACGAGCAGAGGAACCGAGGAGTTACCCCAAAAACGGGCCCCAAAAAATAGGAAACTTCCGAATATGCAACAGCCATTAACTTCCCACGCGATGATTGACGCGTGGAGGAAGTCGAAACGCCGCGGCCTCTTGAGTCGTTGGCACAGAAATCGAAGAAAAGCAGCCGTGCTATAAGAGCAGAGCCATCGCTCATCCATCCACTACGCCTCTACTGAGTACTAATTCGTCAAGAAACCTCCAAGAATGTCATGGTTCCGGGAACCGGGGTGACACAAGCAGTGGATTTGTTGTTCGGTGGGGGATGTCAGCACGGACTCGCTCCGAATGGTGAGCCGGTAGACTCGAAGGTTTATACTGGTTCGGGATGAATCCCTACGTCCAGTGGAGTGTGTTTCTTGTATTATGAGGTGTGTGGAGGTGTTACAGTGGGCACAAGCGCAGTGGAGGGGGTCTCCCTGTTACTTGGCCTTTGTGCTCTTTGTGGTGTTCCTTGCTATTCTGCTCTGCTATTCGTGAGTGCTTCCCCTTCTTTTATAGTTCAAGGGGGGAGCTTACAGTTCCACGGGAGAAGAAGAAGAAGGGATACAGAGGGGAGGGGGACCCTGACACGTGGGTCCCCTTGCTACAAGAGTCCTGTCAGAAGCCCGTGCGTTCCTGGCACGCCCTTGTCACGCGTGATGAGGTCGTCTGTCCGGGATCTTGTAGTTGAGCCGTGCCGGGGGTTCAGTGTACCTGCGAATGCTTCTATTCTCACAGAGTCGAAGAGCCGCATGTGGAGGGTGTTCCGTCCCATCCGTCCTGGCCTCCTTTCTTTAGCTCTAGGCGTCAGACGGGCGTGGTGTTAGGTGGCGGATTATCTGGCTACGGAGCGTTGCTGCCGAGTCGTTCCGTCTGTCCGTAACGGTGCCTCGTGCGCCGTTGTGTCCCAACGAGGGGCGAAGGTCGGTCGGTTGCCTTCCGCCTCGTAAGTCTGTACGAGGCGGGGCTCGGTGGTCCTGTCTCTCGCGCTTGTTCGGTTTTGCCGGCCTCGCTACACCCTGCCAGGTATCTCGTTTTATAGGGTCAACCTATATCCGGCGTCACCCCCTAGCCCCGTCATGGCGGGGTGTTCCAGGCGAGCGGCGTCAAGTGGTTGATGGCACATCTTGTCGCAAAGAGTACGCGTGCAGGCACGCGCCTGGCAGGCGGTGGCAGCGTGACGCCATTCCGTCGTAGCAGGCGTGGGCGCAGGAGGGCAGCGTGTCATCCCATCATCCAGGCCCATGAGTGGACTTTTCGTTGCCTGGTCGTGGGCCACATGTCGGTGGGTCCCAACATCGAGCGTGGCATCGGTCGGGGTTCTCCGCCTCGCTCGAGCCTTGATCTGAGGATCGGCCGCCTCGCGGGAAGGTCGGCCGCCTCCGTCCCGTACGAGCGTACGATGAGAGCCAATGGATCGGCCTCATTGCTCTCCTGGTGTGATGAGTGATTGTCAACGGTACAAGTCCTCCGATGGACTGGAGGCCCTCCGATGGACTGGAGGTAGAGGAGATGAAGACCTTGATGGACTGAGGCAAAAGCCCTCCAATGGACCGGAGGCAAGTCTCGGCGTCGGTCGGCCATGGGAGCTCGGTACACGGAGGGGCGGTTCGGCAACGGCGGTGTAAGCCCTCCGATAGACCGCGAGGCGACTCCGATGGACTGGAGAAGCCGGGTGCCACTGTGGTGCTCCAACCCGAGTGCATGGCGTGAAGGCGTGCGAGGGAGGCTTTCGCGGCTTCGGCTCAAAACCGCCACCCAAGTTCAGATGACTTGGTGGGTTGGGCTCCGACTCGCCAAGATTGAAGATTGGGCGAAGACTCGGCCCAGGAAGCCCGCAGAATAAAGTTTCTCGGTTTCTGACTTCAAAACTGGGGGAAGCTTCCGGACTACTGGCTACGTGGCGCACATCCAAGCGAGGCGTGGAGAAGAAGAAGATTAAGCCGTCATCGTAGTCGTCCAATTGTATCTTTTCTGTTTGGCCCCCTCCGGGCATTTTTAGAGTAGGGGTCTTAATATAATTGTGTCGTTTAGGGCCTAGGGTATAAATAGACTTGAGAGGCTCCCTTGGAGCTTATCTTGGCAGCCACAAACCCTAGGATTTCCTAACCCTAGCAGCCAAGGTCCAAAGAGAAGAAATAGAGAGGATTAGCTAGGAGATGAGTGCCTAGTTTAGTCTAATCTTGTCATTAGTAGGAGGATGAAGGGAGGTAGGCTCTAGGGAACTCTTGTAACCTGAATTTCGTGGTTAATTCAAGGTTCTTTGTTGTGAAATTCCAAGTCTTGAGCAGCAATCTCGTCCCTCCCTCTTTGCCCCTTTTCTAGTTTCGTTTTTGGTTCCGTTTCTTGGATTTTGGCTCGTTTTGTGTTGTCCAAGGATGAGACCTTTCTTTTGCCGGTATTTTGCCTTGCTAGGACGTGGTGTGTCTCACTTGCCAAGTGCTAGAATCATCCAACCACGAGCAAGAGCCGTTCTTGACGTTTCTAGGTTTTTCTGGTTCAACTCACCAACCTCATGAGATCTGAAATTCCGTGCAACCCTTGATCTTTTCAAGTGGATCTTTTGAGGTTTGCTAGGGAAGGTACTTAGGATCATCCATACAAATTTTAGTGAAGTTTCGTTGAGAATTGACCCGGTTTTGGTTCTGTTTTTGGAGTGCCTGCGTGCAGTTTTTTCGGTTGTCAACTCACCTACCTCACGAGATTTGCAATTCCCGTGCATCCCTTGATCTTTTGGAGCTGATCTTTTGGGATTTGCTAGGGAAGGTCCTTAGGATTGTCCATGCAAATTTTCATGAAGTTTCATTGAGATTTGAACCCGTTTTGATCGTTTTTCGTAGAGGTGTCGGGCTGTTTTCTGTGCGCAGTTTTTCGGAGAACTGACAGTACTAATCGTTTGTCCTTAGCTTTGTCCGAACCCTATACTTCGGATTGTCCGATCTCCTTCCCTCGGATTGTCCGGTCTATAGGTTTTCAGGGCTGTTTCAGCCCCTTTCTTTGGGTTTGTCCGGTCAGTTCTTTTGGTTGAGACAGTATTGTCCGGTCTAGTGTATTTAGGGCTGTTTTTGCGTGTTTCTTGCTCCGCTTGGTTTGAGGTTTGTTTCTCTTGGTTTCTTTGGTTTTTTGGAGTGTTGTGGTTTGCTTCAAGCTCGTTTTGTGTCAACCACTGCATGCCCATACTCTTCACTCACTGTTCTTAAGTGAGGCACGCTTCGGTGTGTTGAGTGGCTAGTGTGCGACGCTTGCAAGCTTTGTAGCTTGTCTTGTTTTGTTTGTGCCTTGTTGTTCTTGCTTGCTTTGATGGTGCTTTAGTGTTTTCAGTTTAGGGTTTCTCAATGTGTCCTAGGGTTAGTAGCTTGTCTATGCTACGTAACTCTGCACATTAGAGAGGTGTAGTTTTAGGTGTTGTGTGTGTTTGTCTGGGTGAAGTGTGTTTGCTCGTTTAGGTGTAGTTTGGTTGCTTATCTTACGTCCTTTTCTTTGGGCGTTATTTCGAGTGCTTCCGCTTTCCACCCGATACGTATCTGTTCAGTGGACGGTATCGGGTGTGCGTGTGTTTTCGTGAGAGCGCACTTTGGGGGTTTGAGTTTGAGTTTTTCAAGTGCTCCTATTCACCCCCTCTAGTCGCACGTCTCGGTCCTACAAGTGGTATCAGAGCCGGTTAGGTTTCCTATACCTTAACCGGTGACGAAACCGTAGCGACGATGACTTACTCCGGGAAAATTCCCGTCCTTGGCTCCGATGGCTATCCCTACTGGAAAGGTAGGATGGAGGCGTTCCTTGTTAGCCAGAGTCAGGACATATGGGATGCTACTCAGAGTATGACTTTTGTGGTGCTTCCAGTCGCTGAGCGTACTACGCAGGATATTGTGGCTCAGCATGAGGCGAATGCCAAGGTTATTAACTTTCTCTTCTCCGGGCTTGGTCCCATGGATTATGAGAGAGTGAGTCACCTTAAGACTGCGCGTGAGATATGGTCACTGCTTAGTGCACACCATGAGGGTACTGCAACGATTAAGGCTAGGCTTGTGGAGACTTACCGGCGCGAATATGAGAATTTCGTCCAGAAGCCGGGAGAGTCAGTAGACGACTTGTTTGGTCGCTTTCAGTCGATCATCAACAAGTTGCGTGTTAACTCTGCCCCCGCTGCCCTCCCATATACCGATCATCAGCAGACTGTCAAGTTGCTGTATGCTTTGGACAGAAAAATATGGGATATCAAGGTGAACTCAATCATTGAGTCGGCAGGGTATGATACGATTGGAGTAGAGGCGCTCTATAGTAAGCTCAAGGCCACCGAGGTAGATTACAAGATGAGGGATTCCCTCGCTTGTACAGGTTCTAAGAGTCTGGCCTTGGCTACCCCCTCTAGTGAGTCTGTCACTAACCCCATGTTACACAACTTCTCGTTTTCTGCTTTGATGTCTGTTACAGAGAAGCAGCTAGCGACGCTTAGGGATGATGAGTTGTGTCTGGTGTCTAGTCGCTTTCAGCGCGCCTATGACAACCGGATGAGCAAGAAGAGGGGAGAGCGGCCCAAGTGCTTCGAGTGCAGAAAGGTCGGCCACTTCATCGCCGAGTGCCCCAACAAGAACGACTACTACAAGAAGGGCAAGAGCTACTCCAAGACTCCGACAAGTACCACCCCGGCAAGGCAGGCTTTGACAAGCACCGCTCCAGCAAGCACGGCTTCGGCATGCATCCCTTCGGCAAGAAGAACTTCCGGAAGGCTTTCAAGAGCTACCAGAAGGACAACTGGAAGCGGGACAAGGCCTTCTTCGCCGAGATCGGGTTCTGCAGCAGTGGATCTTCTTCCTCTTTGTCCTCGTCAAGCTCAAGCGATGAGGAGATCACGTACAGGAAGGACAAGAGGAACGATCAAGGCAGTCCAGCTGGCTTGTGCTTCGTCTCCACCAAGTCTAGGCGCAAGAACAAGGATAAGAGGAGCTCGGTTTGCTCCATGGCACTTGAGGACAAGGAGAACAAGGATGACAGCAGCAACTCTTCTTCCGATGATGAGGTAACTCCTGAGCAAGCCGAAATCCTTGAGATGCTAGAGCAGAACAGCCGAGAGCTTAAGGCCCAAGATAAGATGCTGGAAAAGGCAGCTAAGAAGCTGCAGAAGTTGAAAGCCCAACTTGCTGAGGCTTTAGAGGAGAATGAGAGGTTGAGGAGTGTGAGACCCCAACCCAGTGAGATTGAGTGCCCTACCTGCGAGTCTTTCATAATGGAGCTTGGTGACCAGAGAGATAGGTATGCCAAGCGGGTAGAGGAGATAGATGAGCTGAAGGCTGAGCTAGGCAAACTCCAGTCCAAACTGGATGACCCTACTTTGAGTGGAGAGCTTGAGTGTGAGTCTTGCCCCTGTCTAGTTAGAGAGCTAGCTGTTCTGAAGGAGAAGTTTGAGGGCAGCTCATGGAACTTGAGGAGCTTAGGGCTAGACCTACGCTTTTGGGTGCGTGTATGGTCTGTCCTACCTTGAGAGGTGAGTTAGAGCAGTTGAGAGCTGACTTTGAGGTGCTCTCAGCACCTACTGACACTTGTGAGAACTGTCTAACCCTTAGGATGCAGTTGATGGATAGGGATGCCACCATTAGGAAGTTGGAGAAAGCTGTTGTGGTTCCCTCCCTAGACGGTGACACTTGTGCTATCCAGACAATAGTTCTGGAGGATCTAAGGGAGGAGGTGTTGTCTTTGCAGAATGACAACAACAGGTTGAGAGAGGTGCTCAGTTGGGTATATGCGAGGCAACCCCAACTAGAGATGATCATAGAGAGCACCAAGAGAGCTGAGGGTGAGACGAGTGGTGTTGGGTTTGGAGAGTGCAGCACTTCGGGTGAGAAGAGTGCCCCAATTAAGGTCAAGACTGCACCTACCTAGCCAGGAGAGATTGTTGATGGGGTTTACCATGAGCCACCCAAGGCTGCCCCAAAGAAGCAGTACTGGACACCCAAGCCTTCTAAGGCTAAGCTGGACAAGATTGTTGAGGAAGAGCTTAAGCCCAAGGGCAAGAAGCCAGTCCAGTAGCCTAAGCCACCCAAGGCCACACCACCTAAGCCCAAGTCCCAGCCTAACCCAGTTCCTAGGAGGCCTGTCTACCACTGTGAGTTTTGCCAGCGGAATGGCCACCTAGAGGAGTTTTGCTTCAGGAGGAAGCGAGTTGAGAGGCAGGAGAGAGCTTGGGGGAACCAGGATCAGTTTTACCAGGGTGGTAGGCAAGATCCTCCCCACCGCGGTGAGATGAGAGACTGCTTTGCCGGTGGTGAGAGAGGAGGCGGCTTTCAGGCTCGTGCTCCTGGTGGTGAGAGACGCTTTACCGGCCGAGCTCCTAGTCGTTTTCAGCGCGGCTATGGACCTCGTGACCGAGGCCTTGAGAGAGCTTTCGAGGGTTCACACTTTGGAGGTCGTGGTTACCCTGTTTGTTGTGATGATTTCTTTGATTGTGCTTACCCCACTTTTGAGCAGATGGCTCGGCACTGGTACAACAGTTTTGGGACTAACCCCAGTGCCGGACCGTTTGCTCACCGTCGCTTTACTTGACTTTGCAGGATCGAGGCATGGAGGACGTGTGGATCATGGACTCAGGGTGCTCTAGACACATGACAGGGCACCGCAAGTGGTTCTCCAGCCTCAACCCCATGAGCACTAAGGAGTACATCACATTCGGGGACAATGGTCAAGGTAAAGTGTTGGGTGTTGGTTCTGTTTCGCTCTCTGCTAAGCTTTCCCTGAGAGAAGTTGCCTTTGTCCAGAATTTGGGGTTCAATTTGGTTTCTGTTTCGCAACTTCTCGATGAAGGATTTGAGGTTCGTTTCAAGAAGGGTGCGTGCTATGTTCTTGATGCTGAGGAGACCCTTGTTTGCTCTTTGCTGCCTTTTGGTTAGGTTTTTAGGGTCGACCTCACATCTGTTTCTGGCCCTGCTCGCTGTTTGGTTGCTAGTCCTTCTGCTGATATTTGGAAGTGGCATAGGAGGCTTGGTCTCTTGAGCTTTGATCTGCTAGTCAGATTGAGTTCAATGGGCCTAATCCGAGGATTGCCCAAGTTGAGAGCTGAGAAGGACTTAGTATGCCACCCCTGTCGTCATGGCAAGATGGTTGCCGCTTCTCACATTCCTGTGTCTCAGGTTATGACCTCCTATCCGGGTGAGCTACTCCATATGGATACAGTAGGTCCCGCTCGGGTAGCGTCGGTCAGTGGGAAGTGGTACGTGCTTGTTGTTGTGGACGATTTTTCGCGGTTCTCGTGGGTATTTTTCATGGAGTCTAAGGATGAGGCATTTGGTTTTGTTCGGGATCTGGTACTGAGGTTGAGAAATGAGAGTCATAAGGCCATGAGGGCTATCCGCAGTGACAATGGCGGAGAATTCAGAAACTCTCGGTTCGAAAACTTCTGTCGTGACCTAGGTCTTGAGCACCAGTTTTCTTCTCCATATACCCCACCGCAGAACGGTGTTGTGGAACGCAAGAATCGCACACTTGTTGAGATGGCACGGACGATGCTCGATGAGCACAGGACTCCAAGGCGCTTTTGGGCTGAGGCAGTGAATACGGCCTGTTACATTGCAAACCGGATTTTCTTGCGAGCTTTTCTTGGGAAGACCTCGTTTGAACTTCGATTTGGTAGGCAGCCCAGCGTCAAGCATTTGCGAGCGTTTGGCTGCAGGTGCTTTGTGCTGAAGAAGGCGGGGCATTTGGACAAGTTTGAGTCTCGTTGTTTGGATGGGATTTTTTTGGGGTATGCTTCTAATTCTAGGGCTTTTCGTGTGTGGATTTTAGGGGCCAAGCAAGTTGTTGAGACTTGTGAGGTTTCTTTTGATGAGACTATGCCCTGCACAACCCCTGCCTTTGAGCTTTCAGGTGATGACGAAGAAGGCACTCCCATCTTTGAGGATGAGGAAGGTGTGGTTAATGATGGTGATGTAGGAGCCACTGCACCGGCTGCAGCTCCTGCCCCCTCTGCTACGAGTTCAGATGGTGAAGGAGGACCCTTGCCCATAGCTTCCTCCTCACTCCCCCGACAGCAAGCTCAAGCAGAGGCTGGACCCGCTGAGGACGCAGGGGAGGTGACTTCCGAGATTGTTCCATCTCGGCAAGTCCAACGGGATCACCCTCCTCACAGGATGATTGGAGACATTCACCAGCGTGTCACACGCTCTTCGGTTAACTCTCTAGCCTTTTTCTCCCACTCTGCATATGTTGCTTCTTTTGAGCCCCGGGATGTGTCACATGCATTATCTGATCCTAACTGGGTGAACGCCATGCATGAGGAGTTGGAGAACTTTGAGAGAAACCATGTCTGGGATTTAGTTGAACCTCCACCAAACTGTCGCCCTATAGGTACCAAGTGGGTTTTCAAGAACAAATAGGGTGAGGATGGAATGGTTGTGAGGAACAAAGCGAGATTGGTAGCCCAGGGTTTCTGTCAGAAGGAGGGGATAGATTATGAGGAAACCTTTGCCCCTGTAGCTCGTTTGGAAGCCATTAGGATTTTGCTTGCCTTTGCGGCCTCTAAAGGCTTCAAACTGCAGCAAATGGATGTCAAGTCTGCTTTCCTGAATGGGTTCATAAAGGAGGAGGTATATGTGAGACAACCTCCTGGCTTTGAGAGTGCTAGATTTCCAGACCGGGTGTATAAGTTGAGGAAAGCCCTTTATGGTCTGAAGCAAGCTCCTAGAGCTTGGTATGCTAGGTTGAAGAGTTTCCTGCTCAAGTCTGGGTTTGTGATGGGTTCAGTAGACAAGACCTTGTTTCTGTTGAGTCGTGGCGGTGACACCCTGATAGTTCAGATATATGTTGATGACATAATCTTTGGTGGTTCATCACGCTTTGGTGTCTAGTTTTGCTGAACAGATGAGCAGGGAATTTGAGATGAGTCTTATGGGTGAGCTCCAGTTCTTCCTGGGGCTGCAGATCAAGCAAGGCCCTGAAGGAACCTTTGTCCATCAAGCCAAGTATACAAGAGACATACTCAAGAAGTTTGAAATGGGTGACTCCAAACCCATGACAACCCCTATGAGTACAAACACGGCGCTTGATGCTGATGAAGATGGGGAGGCGGTGGACCAGAAGGAATTTTGAGGGATGATCGGCTCACTTCTATACCTGACGGCGACTAGGCCAGACATTCAGTTCACGGTCTGCCTCTGTGCGCGCTACCAGGCTTCTCCTAGGACTTCTCACTGTCAAGCGGTGAAGCGCATTTTCAGGTATCTGAAACACTCCTGAGCTTGGTCTTTGGTATTCCTCGGGTTTTCTCTTTCTCTTAGAGGGTTCTCAGATGCTGACCATGCTGGCTGCCGGATTGATCGCAAGTCAACCTCCGGCACATGCCAACTCTTAGGAACCTCTCTTGTCTCTTGGTCCTCTCGCAAGCAAGCTAGTGTTTCCTTGTCTACCACAGAAGCAGAATACATAGCTGCTGCTAGTTGCTGCTCCCAGCTTTTATGGATGAAAGCCACCCTTAGTGATTTCGGCCTTAGATTTGGAAAAATCCCTCTTCTAGTTGATTCTACTTCTGCTATTTCTGTAGCTAAGAACCCCGTCTTGCACTCTAGAACCAAACACATTGACGTGAGGTTTCACTTTCTGAGAGATCACTATGAGAAGGGGGACATAGACTTAGTCCACGTATCATCTGAAAACCAGTTGGCCGATATCTTTACCAAGCCCCTAGAGTTTGGCGTTTTTGTGCGCTTGAGAGGTGAGCTTGGAGTGTGCTATCCCTTTTAGTCAGGGATAATACGCTATTCCTTTTAGTAAGGAATAGCTTCCATAGTCTAGAATTTGCTTTTATCTTGCTTTTATTTCTCTTTGCTTCTTTTGCATATTGTATCATATCATACATCGTATTGTAGCATTTATATTTTCACTTCACTAGTACTAGAGCTCTTTTGGAATGATGAGTTAGTACTTGCTTGTGCTAGATTGTACAGATGTATGCTTGATCATGGTTGGCTAAGCTCTCTTGAGTCTGTTGAATACTAGTTGTGAGCTAAGTCATTTTATTCTTTGCAAATCAAAAACCATGATAACCACTTGATTTGGCTACCTATCATGTGTAGGAATATTGAATGCTATGCTATCTTTTCATACCTGGATATGCTAGTTGTATGCCTTTGCTATGATTATGCCTAAGCTTTTATGACACATTGCTTAAATTGAAATCCGAATCAAAATGCTTACAAGTGGTGTTTTATGTGCTGAATTGAGAAAGATCCAGGTGGGTTTGCTTGTCTCACTGATCTAGTTCGAGACAGCTTGCCTTTGCACTTTGGCATGAACTTGGACTAGGCTGTGTATGACCAAAACCTTGTCTTAAGCTTCTGATGGTTATATAACCTAGGCTTGGCATTAGTTGGTAAGAAGTGGCAAAAGACAAGTAAATAACCCCTGGCACATAAAGAACTTGTTTATGAATACAAATGTATAAATCTGAAATTTGCAAATCTCTAAAATGCTTATGGCTGGTTGTATATGCTTTGGTTGAGAGTAGCACTATGCATTGCTAGCATCTTGCTATTCATGCCTATCTTGCTAGGTGCTATTCATGTCGGTGATGTTTTCTTTTCATTAACCCTGAAAAACAAGCTTACTCTTGATATGTGTGAGATAGATTCATTTGAGCTGTTGTATGCTTCCTTGCCCTCACTTACTCTGTATGCTAGAATTTGTGATTACTAGCTTTACATCCCTTCTGAGCTCTTTCAATTACACTTCTTGCATTTCATGGCATATTTTGAGGGGGAGTTGTCTAGTTCAGCGGGAGTTGAGTTCAAAGAACCCTTGATGTGTCCATTGTCAACAAGGGGGAGAAATTTGGGGAGAAATTAGTGTACTTCCAAGGGGAGAAGTTTAAAATATGGACAAAGGGGGAGAACTCAGGAGAGTTTTAGTTGAGGGTGAGCTTTGCACTTATTTTGCATTTGTGAGGATGCATTTCAGGGGGAGTTGAGCTTTTAGCATGATCTTTGCATCGGTGCGTTGAGCCTTTTGCCTCTGTCTTGAGGAGCCGATGTTTTGTTTTTCGTTTTGCTTCAAGCTGCCTTGTGTTTTGCCTTTGTTTGGTTTTTGGCAGCTTGAGCATTTCTTTTCATTTCCCTTCTTTTTCAGTTTTACGCTTTTCTTCTGTCTTTGCTCTATTTCAGGTTACAGGTTGGAGATGTGTTGACAATGCACTCATCAAGGGGGAGATTGAGAGCCAATGGATCGGCCTCATTGCTCTCCTGGTGTGATGAGTGATTGTCAACGGTACAAGTCCTCCGATGGACTGGAGGTAGAGGAGATGAAGACCTCGATGGACTGAGGCAAAAGCCCTCCAATGGACCGGAGGCAAGTCTCGGCGTCGGTCGGCCATGGGAGCTCGGTACACGGAGGGGCGGTTCGGCAACGGCGGTGTAAGCCCTCCGATGGACCGCGAGGCGACTCCAATGGACTGGAGAAGCCGGGTGCCACTGTGGTGCTCCAACCCGAGTGCATGGCGCGAAGGCGTGCGAGGGAGGCTTTGGCGGCTTCGGCTCAAAACCGCCACCCAAATTCAGATGACTTGGTGGGTTTGGTTCCGACTCGCCAAGATTGAAGATTGGGCCAAGACTCAGCCCGGGAAGCCCGCAGAATAAAGTTTCTCGGTTTCTGACTTCAAAACCGGGGGAAGCTTCCAGACTACTGGCTACGTGGCGCATATCCAAGCGAGGCGTGGAGAAGAAGAAGATCAAGCCGTCATCGTAGTCGTCCAATTGTATCTTTTCTGTTTGGCCCCCTCCGGGCATTTTTAGAGTAGGGGTCTTAATATAATTGTGTCGTTTAGGGCCTAGGGTATAAATAGACTTGAGAGGCTCCCTTAGAGCTTATCTTGGCAGCCACAAACCCTAGGATTTCCTAACCCTAGCAGCCAAGGTCCAAAGAGAAGAAATAGAGAGGATTAGCTAGGAGATGAGTGCCTAGTTTAGTCTAATCTTGTCATTAGTGGGAGGATGAAGGGAGGTAGGCTCTAGGGAACTCTTGTAACCTGAATTTCATGGTTAATTCAAGGTTCTTTGTTGTGAAATTCCAAGTCTTGAGCAGCAATCTCGTCCCTCCCTCTTTGCCCCTTTTCTAGTTTCGTTTTTGGTCCTGTTTCTTGGATTTTGGCTCATTTTGTGTTGTCCAAGGATGACACCTTTCTTTTGCCGGTATTTTGCCTTGCTAGGACGTGGTGCATCTCACTAGCCAAGTGCTAGAATCATCCAACCACGAGCAAGGGCCGTTCTTGACGTTTCTAGGTTTTTTGGGTTCAACTCACCAACCTCACGAGATCTGAAATTCCCGTGCAACCCTTGATCTTTTCAAGTGGATCTTTTGGGGTTTGCTAGGGAAGGTACTTAGGATCATCCATGCAAATTTTCGTGAAGTTTCGTTGAGAATTCACCCGGTTTTGGTTCGGTTTTTGGAGTGCCTGCGTGCAGATTTTTCGGTTGTCAACTCACCTACCTCACGAGATTTGCAATTCCCGTGCATCCCTTGATCTTTTGGAGCTGATCTTTTGGAATTTGCTAGGGAAGGTCCTTAGGATTGTCCATGCAAATTTTCATGAAGTTTCATTGAGATTTGACCCCGTTTTGATCGTTTTTCGTAGAGGTGTTGGGCTGTTTTCTGCGCGCAGTTTTTCGGAGAACTGACAGTACTAATCGTTTGTCCTTAGGTTTGACCGAACCCTATACTTCAGATTGTCCGATCCCCTTCCCTCGGATTGTCCGGTATATAGGTTTTTAGGGCTGTTTCAGCCCCTTTCTTTGGGTTTGTCCGGTCAGTTCTTTTGGTTGAGACAGTATTATCCGGTCTAGTGTATTTAGGGCTGTTTTTGCGTGTTTCTTGCTCCGCTTGCTTTGGGGTTTGTTTTTCTTGGTTTCTTTGGTTTTTTGGAGTGTTGTGGTTTCCTTCAAGCTTGTTTTGTGTCAACCACTGACTGCATGCCCATACTCTTCACTCACTGTTCTTAAGTGAGGCACGCTTCGGTGTGTTGAGTGGCTAGTGTGCGACGCTTGCAAGCTTTGTAGCTTGTCTTGTTTTGTTTGTGCCTTGTTGTTCTTGCTTGCTTTGATGGTGCTTTAGTGTTTTCAGTTTAGGGTTTCTCAATGTGTCCTAGGGTTAGTAGCTTGTCTATGCTACGTAACTCTGCACATTAGAGAGGTGTAGTTTTAGGTGTTGTGTGTGTTTGTCTGGGTGAAGTGTGTTTGCTCATTTAGGTGTAGTTTGGTTGCTCATCTTACGTCCTTTTCTTTGGGCGTTATTTCGAGTGCTTCCGCTTTCCACCCGATACGTATCTGTTCAGTGGACGGTATCGGGTGTGCGTGTGTTTTCGTGAGAGCGCACTTTGGGGGTTTGAGTTTGAGTTTTTCAAGTGCTCCTATTCACCCCCCCTCTAGTCGCACGTCTCGGTCCTACATACGGGGCCAGGGTCGGATCGGCTCACTCCCCTGGTTGCCGTGCGCTGGGTAAGGCCGTGGGCCTCCGATCTGGGCCTATGTAGGCCTTTCTTGGGCTTCTTTCCTCTGAGGGTTTTGTATTCTCCCCCGTCAGTAGCCCCCGAGCCTTCGACCAATCCTTTTGTGGTTGGTCGGAGGCTCTCTCTAGGGGGAGGCGCGCAAGCGCATCCGTGGGTTGTAGCCCCCGAGCCCCCAAGTGATTTTGTGAGGAATCGATCGGGGGTTGTTAGGGACTCGTGTGTGTGAAGCCGTTATGGGTTTTGCACAGGTTTTGCCTTTTAAGCCCATCGTCAGGTTTTCAGGAGAGTTTCCTGAGTACCCAGTTCCGAATGGGATTCTTGGCGTGACCCCCTCCGGAAGGCCTGTCCGTTTGACCTTTTGAAGGTTGGGCCGACCATCACCAGCCAGGTTGGTGTGGGTGCGGTGGCCATCGAGCTAATAGCGGGTAGTCCGAGTGAGATCCGACGGTTCTTCCGGTTTAGAACGGTCGTGGCGAGTTATCCCGTTGAGGGGCTCGACCCGCTGGGGGCATCTCATTGAAAGAACCTTTCCTTACTCGATCTTGTTCTGGCCCTTTGGTCAGGAGTCTGTGCAAAGGGGGGCCACGTGGCCACCCGATCAGCTGGGTTACCGCAAGAGAGTTTGAGGTATGGTCTCGGATACGGTCGGGGCAAATGGCCTTATGCTGACTCACTTGGCATGTAGCTCGCTTGGGAGCTTGCTTGCCGACCGTCCCTCGCTCTATGCGCTGATTTAAGTTGGATCATGCATTGGTTTGGAGTCAGGTTCATGCTTACCCAGGATCGCTCCGGCGTAAAGGACCCGTCCGCGTGTTGTTCCGTCGACGCCGGCTCCCTGCCAGCTCAGTTAATGCAAGCGGGGTAGCCAAGGGGTCGTACCTTTTGAGGGAGGCGGGCCGTCCCATCTCTCTGCCTTCTCGCACCGTTCGAGAGAAGCCGGGGCGCGATCGTGGCCCCGTTTTCGAGGAGACGCCCGGGGTCGTGGTGGTAAATGCGTAGTGGTGGGCCCGTCGACGGCCCTCCACGTCCGCTTGTTCCTCGTTTCCCCGTTATCCTCTGCGCGGGTTTATGAGGGAAGAGGAGAGAATTAGACTTTTTACCTGCCTCTTTTTCGCCTCTGCTGTTTGCCTTCTCCTTCCTCGCGTTCCTCGTTGGTTCCTGCGTGCTTCTTCGCCGTCGCCGATGGCTTCCTTCCCCCTTACTGCATGTGCATTTAAATTTGTATGCCTGTAAGGTTTTACCTAGCTACTTTTATCCTTATATACCTTCCTTTTGGGATGCATATGGTTAAGTTGTGCTAGGTGCTGTTAATTAATGTTGACTAATGGTTCTATGCAACTAATGTGAGCTTGACCCTCTGTGCTGTCATCCAAGTGGCAGCCAGAGACCAAGTCCCTGTGATGCTCCGGCATCTCAAGTGCATAATCATTCATCATACATGCAACATTCATCATGATGCATCATACAATGACATGCATTTATGCCCTAGTTCAAACTTGGTTGAAATGCAACTTGTTAAAACCTGTTTTTCTGCATATATGTCTCTGTGATTATGCCTATAACTTTAGTTCTATAGTGATATAGGTGAAACTCATATTGACAAACTTGTAGACAATTTGATGATGAACAACTTTGGTAATTTGTGCTTTGACATGCATGAAGGTTTGCATAGAGTTTTGGGGCTTTTTCTGTCAGCATGTAAATTCTGCCCAAATATGACCTGTTTAGTAATTTTAAATTTTTTTGATTTTAAAGCCAAAACCTTGCAAGGCTCGTATTTAGAAAGTTGTAGATCATGAAATTCTGAACAATATTGGTATAAAACTCCTTTTGTGAAAGTGTCTACAAAATAGACTTTTAGAATTTCTAAACTGGAAGGTTCTGTTGGTCAAACCTTGGTCAGCGGCTTAAATTCAAATTTAAACCACATTTTTGAACACAACATGGTGTGCAAGTTTATAAGTGAAATGTAAAAGAACAAATTTAAAACATTTCTTTCAATTGGGTTATTTTTAAATTCGGCCTCTAACTAGTTCAAACAAGTGAAATACAAATAGGGCTTTCTGCAGTCAAAACTGAATTTTCCATTTTCGGGTTTTTCCTTTCTCACTGTCTCTATGACAAGTGGGCCCCACTTGTCAGGCCGTCCCGGATTCCCGCCCACACCGGACGAAAACCGGGCCGGTGGGCCCCACCACTTACGTGTCTCCGCGCACCCGGTCCACTGCGCCGTCCTCTCTCCATCCTCGACCCGGTCCCACCCGTCAGTGTCGCCGGTCCATGGACCTCGTCCACCCACGCGCCGCCGGCCTTTTTCCCCTACCCGTCGCCTCCACGCGGCAGCAGCCGGCCGACGGCCGAGGCCGAGCCCCGCCCGTACCTGGACGGGACCTCGGCCGGGTTCACTCCGCCCTCCTCCTTTTCCCACTCCCTCCGCGGCCCTCTCTGTTCACTCGCCCGCCGAGCGCCTCCCTCGCTCCCTCTGCTATCTCCCCGCCGCCGCCATTGCCGCACGCTCGGGCTCGAGCTGCGCCGGCCGCTCCGACCACTTCCAAGCCCCCACACCACCGTGCCGGTGTTCCCCATCCTCGGCTCCTCCGATACGCCTAGGTCTAGGCCACTGAAGCCTCCCCATCACCGCGCATTTCGCCGCCGTATCTCGCCATAGCCGCGGGCTTGGAGCTCGTAGCTCGAGCCACGCCGGCCATTCCGCTCGCCATCACGTCTCCACAACACTGCGCCGACGCGCCGTGACCTCCATCCCACCGAAACCCCGAACTCTAGGCCGACGAGACCCCACCGCTGAGCCGCACCACCTCGCCGAACCTACGAGCCCGAGCTCACTGTCGCCGGCCTCCTCCGACGCTCCTCCGTCGAATCCAGGTAGAGGGTAAGATTCCCCATGCCCCTCTCCCTCTCCTCGGCCACCGCCGGCGAGCCGCCGGGCCCGCGCGGCCGGAATCCCGCGCACCGCCGCGCCAGTCACCCCCCGGCGGGAGGTTGAAGAAGAGAACGTCTTTTTACACTTTGGCCCTCGGAGTTTTGGCTTTTTGCGGTTAGATCCAAAGCGCCGTACACTGAGTCTCGCGAATCTTATGGTCTAGCCCCTGAGGTCTACGGTTAATTGCGTACAAGTCCTCGGTCTAATGTTTCTTTTCATTTATTTCATTAATAAATCGGCTGAAACTTTGAAAAATTATAACAATTCAAAGAAAAATCCAAAATGGACAAACTGAGTGGCTATGGACTCCTTGTAAGTAGATCTACAGGATAGGTATGATGTGGATGTGTAAAAAGACTGTTTTACCCCTGGTTTAGTGCATGCATGGTGTAGGTAAATAAATGGTAAAAGTGTACCAAATGAACTCCAAAAATTATGAGACTTGGACAGTAGCTTTCTTATGACATCTAGGTACTGTGTGATTTTTTGTGACACTAGCATTGACTGTTTAATTACTGTTTTGCCCTTATGCATATGATTTGTGTATTTAATTAACTTGGACAATGAAGGCTATATAAAATATGCTCAAATGTGACTTCTAGTATTTTTCATGTACTCTGTATAATATGGGTAGCTCATCAGTAAAGTATGAGTTTGTGCATGTGTGTTTTAGCTGCTGAATTGAAAATAATAAAATGCTACTAGTTGAAAAAGAAAATAGGAAAAAGTGTATTTAAACTGCTAATAAAATTTTGGGAAAAATCTAGTAGCCTACTAGTGATGTCTTGTTTCCAGAAAGTAATTTTGTGCACCTTATTACTGCTGTTTTGACTTATATGATTTTCATGGTGAAATAAAATATGGAAAAATAGAAGTCCTATTAACTTTGGATTTTGGGCTTGATGATTTTTGTATATGATGTTCATGCCATGAAATACTTGTTGTAGGAATTTCAGGTCCAGAACTCACTCCTATAAATTATGAAAAATCCGAGAAGCTATAGGGCTGATAACTTGCTGGAATTTTAATAAATTAATTATAACTTGGTTGTAGCTGAAATTTTGACGGTAGCTCTATGAAGTATGTGTCTGCATGTGGTAACAATTTGAGATCAATTGAGTTGTCCAACTACCTGAACTCATGAGTGCTTTATGTTCATAATGGTGTTTTCATGAAACTACTTCTTTTCATTTGATAGGGACTGCGTACACATATAAGACAGTAACTCCTGATAACTTCAAAGATAACAATATAGTGATGGTTTGTACGATTTCTTAGTGATGGGCTGTATGATTTCTTAGCAAAGTCGTTAAGTTTTCTTATTATGGGATGTATTTAACCAAGAGTACCTGAACCCATTCTTCGCAAACTACTTGATCATGTGTCAGGCTTTAATTACCCCCATGCATACAATTGCATTCGTTATACTCATGTTTGCACTATGTCATCCATATAACTTGTATCATATGCCTGCATTTGCATTCTCTTGCACTCACTTGCATTTTATCATGCATATAGACCCCGCGTGCAAAGAGCTATCAACACAGGAGAAACCAGTAATCAAGGAAATGGACGACAGGCTATATCCGGAGCAAGAAGACGGAGGGTCGCTGATTAAATCCGTCCCTGCTTCAAGGGGTTGCCTGGGGCAAAGCCTCACAACCCGGCAAACTAACCTAGTTTAGTTTGTTGGTTTTCTTAAAAGTAATCAAAGGTAGGCAGGACCATGATTTTCTCCCAGCAAACACAACTCTTGTTTGATGATTACGCATATGCATTAGGAGTTGTTTGAAACCAACTGCATTAGACTTCCTGGCCGCCCTGGCCCTAGCACCTATACGTAGAGTTAGTAGGGCGAGTGCCTAGAATTGCTAGGTATGAGTAGACACGAGTGATTGTACTCGTCTCGTAGGTACGGCTTTACAAAGTGACAGAAATCTCACCTATGGAAGTTACTATACATGCTTATGTTTAAATGGAGACCGGGCGGAGAATTATTGAGTTATTTATTGATTATGGTATTGTGCACTGGACTCCGCCCGAGTCGCATAAGGTCCGTTCGCTGTTCGCCTGCTGATCGGCATAACATTGCTAGAGTGCTTATCCGGGATAATGGACCGGTGAAAGCTTACTTGTGCCATCCGAAGAACAGAGACAGACTCCTACTGTGACACCTTGGGGAGCTTGTAGTCGAGGGAGGGCTGACCCGACGTGACCGTGGTATCGCTCCTAAGACAGCACAACCTGGGAACAACGGAAGGATTGAATCGAACTTGGGATGGGACAAGTGGAGATGGGAGAAGCATATGTGGAACGCTGGGAGTTAGTAAGCATATGCCATCCTGGTGCTTCTAGTTATTCCCGGGAATTAACAAATCGATTCGAATCGCAGATGCTCACCATGTGTGAGAATGCTAGATATCGCACACGAGCAACGCAGTAATAATTGGAACATGCTGTTTACGAAGTCACGCTTTTAATACAACATGCTTGGATGTGTATGATCTGTCCCACTATTCAAGGTGTTGCCCATCCACCGGTTGGAGGTCGATGGACTTGGGAGATGCTTTGAGGTTGAGGGAGGGCTGACCCGACGTACCGTGGTATCGCTTCTGAGACGGCTACTCCCAAGGGGTTGGATGGAGGCGCTATGAATCTTGGGACGGGACATGTGTTCATTACTTTACTTTTCATGCAAGTATTTACCTTATGATATAAATGAATTCTCATGATTAATGGATAGCAGCTGTCAAATCCTGCTATCTGATATTAACATGACCTTGTTTAAGAATCCACAGCTAAGGATCCACATGATTAGTAAGCATGCTTTGCGTCAGCCATAAGCCCTGTCCATTAAGTCCTGCTGATTAATTAGTACTCAGGGTTTGCCCCCACTTTTGGCTTAAGGTACCGATGACTTTTGGACAACTGTGCTGGAGGTGGTAGTACCGGTGGGCTCGGTGCTACTCGCCTTGTTCATCTCTTCGTGAAGACTACTTAAGTATATTGCTTCCGCTACGAGTTGTTTTGAAAACTCTTCCGCTATATATATACTCTGAATTCGCTTCCGTTATATTTGAACATGTATTTGATGATGATGTAATTGTTGTGGCTCCATCGAGAGTCGGATGTGTTTGATGTCGGTTCCTCTGGGAATGGTGTTATCGAGGGCCCAGGGCCACTCGACGGACTACCGGGTTTAGTCTGGCCTAAGTGCACTGCGAGCCAGAGGTGGCAGGTGTGCTTAGTCTGGATTAAGCAGGGCGGTTCCGCCACAGTCTAGGCCGCCCGGCCTAGGACTTAGGCCTTCCGGCACGTGCTCTAACCGAAATAACCGCCACCGCCTCAGAGATTGAAGATCAAGCCGTTCAAAACAATGTCGGTGCATCGAAGTGTCGAAAGGACACAATGCCAGGCCTGGAGGGTGAGCCGCCCATCCTGCAGACTTAGCCATTTCACCGACCTACAGCCTCCTATAAATAGAGCGTCACTCCCCACTCCAAACTCGCACTTGTACACTCTCTCCACTCTCTCCCTTGGGAAGGTGCCCCTTTTTGGGTGGCGCCACCCCTTCTAGTTCAATGTTTAGTAGGAGTTAGAGTCAGGCTCTGCCTGTTTCGGAGCGGTCTTCAGGAGTTCGGTATGAGTCCCTTGTATCTTTCTTTTCCTGTTAGACTTTGAGTTTATTTAATATATTTCTTTATTTAAGTTCAAGCATTTACATTCCTGCCTTTATGATAATGCATGATCATAATGTAGGGATGTCGTTAGACTACAGTTAGCGTTGCTCTATGAGGTTATGGTTAATCTAGTCTATTTACTTGCGGGTTCCTTGTTCATGCTGTTAGTTTAAGTCATAGGAGTGGTGATGCTTTCACTTGCGCAACAACTGGAGGTGTGAGCAACCAAAGTTTACTCTGCAAGTTCACCTTGGTTTGCAACTAGCCCTACGCAGCTTTGGTGGTAGGTCCGCTTGGTGACAGCGAGCGTGTACCCTGTGCATTTGTAACACCCTAAAATTTCATTTTCAGTATTTAAAACAATTAAAATATTTTTCTCAATTTACTAAGATTTTTTCTTGTTTAGAATGAGCATTTAAATGATTTTATAAAATAAAGTTTAAAGTAAGTAAAATGAATTTAGGACGACATGTTGTTGCATTCATGCTGGTGCATACTTTTCTGTTTGTATGATTTAAGGATGCAGGTTCAAATTTATTTGTACTCAATAGAGCCTTTTGCTTTCTCATTCAAAATACATTTCAGAAAAAGGAAAAAAAAGAGGCGAGTGGCAGCCCATTCAGCCAGCCTAGTCCAGCCTTCCCTCTTCACTTGGCCAGCCCGCTCCCCACCTGGGCCTCCCTACAGCCCGCTCGCCAGGCCCAAGAGGCGTGGCCCAGCTGATCCCCGCCGTCCCGTCTTCCTTTCTCACTAGCCAGTGGCCCCGCGGCCTCTCTCCCACTGACGAGTGGACCGCGTTGTCAGCTCCACCCCCTTCCTCACTCTCCCCCGACCTCCAGCTGCCTTCACCACGCAAGCTCCTCGGCTCTCTGCGCGTGGTCCCGCACCCTGAGTTCGCCTGAAGGCAAGGCCCGCATGTCATACTCGTCCCCTCCCCCTTGACGCGTGCGCGACACGGGTGCGGACGCGACAAGGAGTCCCGGTTGAACCGGATGAACCCGAGCCCCCTTCCCTTGATCGAATCGGACTCTACCAGCGCCGCAGCCCTAATCCGGCCCTATAAATGGATTTCGAGCCCCGTCTCCATGACCTTTTCGCCTCCAAATCGCCTCACGACCAAGCCCTAGCGCGCGCCGCCATCGAATTCCATCTCCAGAGCTCAGAAAGGTGAGCTTGGTCTCCATGCAATTCTGCGGCGTTGGACCTCCCTCCGTTCAATTGACCCATGTTACTCCATCTCAGGACCTTGGCGAAGCATCGCCCGCTGCTTTTGGGAGTCTCGGAGCCGCTCCTTGGTGCCGTCCGCGTGCACTAGCGGCCGCCGTCCGCACCCACCTATTGCCGGCCTCCTCCGTCGCCTCTCCGCCTCCTCCAAGCCCTTGGTGAGACTCCCCTCTGCGCGCGCTCTCTCTCTCCGGCTTGTTGCCGTCCCACCTCACGCCCCGGAGTGCCCACGCGCGCGTGCGCCGGCAATGTGCCGCCACGAACAAGCGGACTCCACCACAGTCGTTGGTCGCCGCCGGCCACCGCTTCCCCCTTCAGACCCCGTCCCCCTTCAGACCCCGTCCGTTCGATCGAGATCAGACGATTCCCAGCCGCCGGGGACCCGGTCAACCTCCGGTCAGCTGCCACCGTTTTGCAAAGGCGCCCCTCCATTTGGCCAAAATTAACCCGCAGTCCATGCCCGAAGTGAGCAGGCCCCTGTTTTAACATTTTAAACCCTTGTTTTCAAAAATTATTTACCAGTAAGCCCCTACAACATTCAAAACCTTATATCTTCTCCGTTTTAAATCCGTTTTCAACGATTCTTGCGCTCACGAGTTCGTAGCGACGTGTAGAATAGTTTTATAAACCTTTTATCTTCTGTTTTAATGATATGTTATACTGTTTTGGCTTATTTGTGTTTGTTTGTTGCATGTGTGTGCTCGTGTGCATGTGTGGTGCGCCGATGACGTGTAGACGTTCACCTATTCGTGGAATCCCAAGTGCAACATCAAGACCAACAACCAGAAGACTCTGAGCAGCATTTCTTTTTAAAGGAAGGCAAGTATAACATAGACAACACCTAATAACTTTTTTACTTACTACATGTGCATTTAAATTTGTATGCCTGTAAGGTTTTACCTAGCTACTTTTATTCTTATATACCTACCTTTTGGGATGCATATGGTTAAGTTGTGCTAGGTGTTGTGTGAACACATACTTTCATGTTAATTAATGTTGACTAATGGATCTATGCAACTAATGTGAGCTTGACCCTCTGTGCTGTGTGCTTGAGTGGTTCATGTCTCTTGTAAAACTAGCTTTTTAGCAAGTTTAGAAAGCTTGAGCAATGTGCTCGTGTGCTTTTGCTAGTTCTCTCCGTAAGGACCGAATCACAAAGCGACCACCTGGGACAACAGTGCTACCACAAGATTGGAATGGAACGATCTTAGCTGACTAATTAGGTTATCTTGGTTTGGGAGTAACTTACCTGCGGGGCAAGAGGGGAGGTTAGCTTCAGTGGTCGTTGCGCTACCTCATGGTTGAGTGTGCTTTACGTTATATGTAGCGGACACCACCATTGCGACCCTGAAACCATAGTGGTTACACCTTACCAACGCAATCTTTGTAAAGGCTTCGTAGTGTGTTTGCTAGTCATCTCATCTCCGGTATTGTGATGAACTCCTAGCGTAGCTCACGACTTGTGGGTAAAGATGCGCCACCTCTCGAGAGTGTAAAACTGATATATCAGCCGTGCTCACGGTTATGAGCAGCCCAGACCCTTCCTAGTGATTAGAAGGATCCTTGGCTGAGGTTCCTTGGTTTTGGTTATGGTTTTGATAATGGTTATATCTGTTTAATTTTATTTAATTCATATGCAATCTCTTTTGGGCTAATGGCGCTGCTACTAATTCATAGTAATTAGGTGCTAATAAAACTTGATCAATTAAAAGCTAATGCAGTCTGTCAGCTAACCTTAGAGCCTCATGGTTTATAAATTTGTTGAGTGCGAGATGTACTCACGCTTGCTTCTTTATATTTATTCCTTGTTAAGGGGACAAATCCAACTGCTGCTCAAAAAGACGAAGGCATGATGGAGTACAAATGAAGGTTCATGAAGTTCTAGGCGTGCGACCCCCAGTTGGTTCCCCTGTGGGCGGCTCAGAGTTATCGTTATGCTTCCGCTACTCTGTGTATGTCTTATGTAAATGTTGTTTAACGATATATAATAAAGCATGTTCTGTGATATCATAATGATTTGTCTCTATATGTGTGAGATTAGATCCTGGCACACATATAGATTTTCTCTGTGAAAGTAGCCTAAAGGGGGGGTGAATAGGCTAACCTGAAATTTCTTACACAAATGATCCAACTAAATTAGTACTACGAGTTGAACAGTCCAAATTGGTTCCACCGATGTGGACTGGTTCAACCAATGCAGAATTGAAGAACTGAATTGATCTCTCAAATCGTGCAACCAAAGATGATTTCGTTTGAATCAAAATCTTCCTTTTGGCCTAATGTTGCAGATCTGAAAGGGGCTCACCACCAAACCTGCACACAAGATAGATCGGGACAAATCTTGCAACGCAAGAGTAAGAACACGAAGAACAACAAGAACAATAAGCAAGCACACGAGGACAAAGGAGCCCTACTTCCTCGTTGAGGCGCCCACAAAGAGCCGGGTCTTTTCCAACCCAATCCTCCCCTCTCCAATCACAAGGATTGGAAGAGGTCACTTACTATGAAGCTCTCTCAAGCTGGGGTAATACAAACTTCCTTTGGCACCCCACACAAGAGGGGATGAAGCCCAAGGCGACGCCTAGCCGTCTAGGAACTCAGGTTCCAAGAGTAACAAACCAACAATGGCTGCTCAAGGTGTCACCAAGCTCAAAGCTCAAGAACAAGAGAGGCAGAGAGAGGAGAAGAAGTGCAGTGATTCAGCTCTCAAGTTCTTGCAAGATCCACTCGAAGATTTGAGGATTTGGAAGCTCAAGAGTGGAGAGAGGTGCGGAGGAAAGAGTGCTCTTTCAAAAAATGTCCTGAGGTGTCTGGAGGTGGAAGAAGCACTTTAGAGAGAGGGGTGAAGGGGTATTTATATGGGCCCTCTCGAAATAGCAGTTACAGTGCTAGTCTGTACAAAATCGGTTGAACCGGGCGAGGTTGGTTCAACCGAAAATGCACGCAGAACCGAAATCGGTTGAAGAGGTTCTTAGCCTGGTTGAACCGGGGCATCAACCGAAAAGCATACCAAAACCAAAATCGGTTGAGGGAGTATGAAGACTGGTTCAACCGAGGCATCAACCGACATGAGAGCAGAAATTGAGTAAAATTTGGAGGTGAATATTGGATGGATTTTTGGACACTTTGAGCTTTAGTACCACCAAGAGCATACCTTTGTTGGTCCCTCTTAATAGTACGGCGTTTCCTAACTCAAGGATAAAACATGAAAAGCTTTTCTTGTGTCTTCAAGTGGAGACTCCTTGCAACTCAAAATTTGAATGGAACGAGGGGTCTCCTTTTCTTTACTTGCACAAATGCTTGTCTCTTTTTCTTTCTCATGCACTAATTGTGTGATCTTCATTACTTGCAAAGTACTCATACATTTTTCATTAGTACCTTTAATTGTATTGTCATTAATAACCAAAACCCTCAAAAGGTGATTGCACTTACAATCTCCCCCTTTTTTGGTGATTAATGACAACCCAATTAAAAGAGACAATGTAGAGAATAAAATCACAAGCTTTTGATTGACTATGCACATGTGACTCCCCCTAAATTTGTGAATCATTTCATTTAGGAATAGTTTGGCCTCAAATGCCAATATGCACAAACAAAGGGAAAAGTGCAAAGCCACATATTACACATTCAATTGAGGAGTGCACAAGTGTCATAAAAAATCCGTGATGCTCATGACATGATATTCACAAAAAAAATTTGAAACAACAATCACCACACAAGAACAAGTAACTAGAGCCAAGCACAAGCCACAAAGGTTACTTAGTGATGACATAAAAGTAGCATGCATCAAGTTTTCAGGTTCAGCTACTTAAACTATTACAAACAAGGTTCCATCACAAATATTACAGCCCAAGAGAGTTTTAAAAGTTTTCTCTCACAACTCATACAGCAAGAATAAAGGAAGAGGCTGCTGCTGCACAAAGGATCAAAGAAAAGATGTTGCTGCTACTGCCAACTTGCCACTTGCAAAAAAAAAAAAACATGTTGATGCTGTGCTTGTTGCTGCTGCTTGTCTCTTGATATTTCTCCCCCTTTGGCATTAATCAACAAAAGAGGGAGGAAAGAGCTATAGGCTCACATAGCTACCAACCACTCCAAGAAGAGCCATCACCAGCTGCTACAGAGCTTGATCCAGCTCATGGATCACCACCATGGTACTGATTTGCAAAGAAATCCCACTTGGAATCTGATGGTTGTGGTGGAGGATAGAACTGCTCATGATAAGAGGCAAACTCAGGTTCTTTTTCAACAAGTTCATCATCATCCATGGTGATAGGATCATGCTGCTCCTCATCCTCATCACTTTCATCTTCACTATCAAGCGGCTGACTAGTCAAGGAGAAGTGATAATCCTCAAGGCTGTCAGGAATGTTTGGCTCTTCAAATAAGCGAGGTGGAGAAGGAGGAGGGACATCTTCTCCATTGTACATTCTTTCAACCATATCCCCACACTTATAGAGATAGCGATTTTTTTCCCTCACATCTTCCTTCTTTGCCTTGCAAAGGGTAAAGAGAGTTTGGAACCCTCTTTTAATCAATCTTCTGAGACTGCTATCTTTTGGTTGGTGACGGTGAAGCAACGGACGAGCAGCCATGGTTGCCTTGGAGGAAGAAGGGTGATGTGCAGGTGCAGGACTGGGCTCTTCTTAAGAAGGAGCTGCAGATGGTGCCTTTGCTTTAGCTGCCTTGGGAGCCTGAAATCGATCAATCAATTTAGGCTTGTAGGGCAGGTGCTTGCCATCCATTGGTTCAAATCTGGTTTGAGTGACAATCTCGATCATCTTCATGATGTATGGAGCATGAACGGATGCCTTTGTGACATTCCAAGAGGCCTCAATGATCTCACGCCAAATCAAGTCAAAGATGTTGATCTCACTGAACGTGTCAGGCTGCAACAACCAAAGAATCATTTGACTTGCACCACGAACACTTGGTTGAACACCACCTTTTGGCAAGAGGGTGAAGCGGAGAAGAGAGTTGATGTAATGCCATCTATGATGCATGTTGTTCACATTCCAAAACTCCTCATTGGGATCAAGATGAATTTTCATCACTTTGTCACGATCGGGCTTGTACAGATTGTGAACTTTCTCCTTACTGTTAGCAATATCAATGTCCTTGAAACCAAGAATATGAGCAAATCTTCTATAACTTCACTTGTACCATGTATCATTGATCATAAAGTGCAAATAAGGATGGGGATAGGCATTATGTTCATTACTTGGCCTTTCCATCCAAAGAGTAGAGTAGAACTGAGCAATAGCCTCGGTGTTCCAATCATAATTAAAAGACATGATGTTCTTCAAACCTTTTGACTCAAGTATGTTTAGAGCTACACTCATCTCTGGATCATTTAAATCTTTACACCTCTCCCAATTAACAAAGCGCTGCTGAAAAACTGCATGTTTCTTTCTTGCCATGAAGACATTATTGTAAAATTCCACATGATCAAGATTGTAGAACCTCACATCAGTGATATTGGAATTTTGAGCTGATCTTGTCGGTTTCTCAAATCTGAACTTTTTGAGGAACTTAGTATAGTTGCCCTCTTTGTTCGCATTCAGGATTTCTTGACCTGCACGGGTGAGAGAGACATCTCTCAACTTCATGTTGCGGATGACTGGTGCTAAATCAGGAGGTAAAGAGGTCTCCTTGTCAGGGTCCTTGGGTTCCTTCTCAACTGAGCGGCGAGGAGGACGATTAGCAGTCCTTTTATAGTTCTTCCTTGGTGAAGTAACTGCCATTGATGTACCTGTCTGACTGGTTGTTGCAGGTTTCTTTTGCTTTGCTGCCACTTTAGCCTTTCTGCTAGGTTGAGACCGAGGGAGTTGTTGCATTGGGGATGAAAAGATTCATCCTTATCACTGCTATCATCACTGTCACTACGCTCAACAATCTTGGCTCTTTTAGGACCCATAGCTTCGTTGTAAGGTTTTCACTGAGGGAGAGCTTGGAGCGCGGAATGAGAGATCGAGGAAGTAGCACGGAGGGGAGAGGGCAGAGGTGCGTGTGGAGGAGGCGCCCTGCCACTCCACCGCCAGCTGCAGCAGGAGGCTGCGGCCAGGCCGCGGGCAAGAGAGCCGCAAGCACAAGACTGCAGGCAGGAGGCCGTGGGCAGCACGGGAGGCAGGCGCGAGGTTGGCCCCCGCCGGCTCCTGGAGCCCTACAGCCGCCGCCTTGACCCCCTGCCACCGGCCCCTGGACCTCCGCCGCCGGAGAGCCTCGGGAGGCGCGCGAGGAGGAGAAGGAGGCGGTCGAGAGAAACATCGGGAGAAGGGAGGCGTGCGTTGGGGTCACGGGGAGACAGGCCGAGGGGTGAAAGAGAGAGAGGAAAGATGGATAGGCTTCTTCCCTTAGCACATGGGCCGACTAGACAAGAAAGGCCCAAGGCTGGTTGAACCGATGCGCGCCTGGTTGTACCAAAAACGAACTCAGTACCAAAATCGGTTGAAGCGCCCTCTGGATCGGTTGAACCGATCCATCAACCGACAGACAGAAAGAAAGAAATTTTTCTCCAGTTTTGAGGGGGGTTTTGAAATACTTTTCAAAGCGCCTTTTAAAGAGAGAATTTTAGATCTAAGTGGCCATCCACAAACATCATTACATAACAATGGCCACTCGTCCTTAGGAGGATCCAAAGATCCGAAAAACCAACAATTTATTATCTTTTCTTAAGCATGGGTTGGCTAGAATTCTACAAAATAAAATCAATCAAGTATGTGCAAGGCTTCAAACCACGTTACGAGAATCCAAGATGTTTAGTTCACTCCTCAAATCACAAAACCTTGATTCGTCTAGGGGTTTAGTAAAGATATCGGCTAGTTGATTTTCGGAACTCACAAGATGGATGGCAATATCTCCTTTGGCTTTGTGGTCTCTCAAGAAATGGTGGCAGATGTCTATGTGTTTGGTGCGTGCGTGTTGCACCGGGTTGTTTGCAAGCTTGACTGCACTCTCATTGTCACACAAGAGAGGGATCTTGCTAAACTCACAACCAAAGTCTCTCAAGATTTGCCTCATCCAAAGTAGTTGAGCACAACAAGCGCCGGCTGCAACATACTCGGCTTCGGCGGTGGATAGTGCAACACTAGTTTGTTTCTTAGAGCTCCAAGACACCAAAGACCGACCAAGAAATTGGCAAGTCCCCGATGTACTCTTCCGATCAACTTTGCAACCGGCATGATCCGAATCGGAATAGCCAAGAAGATCAAAAGTGGAGCCCTTGGGATACCACAAGCCAAGGTTTGGTGTATGAACTAAATATCTCAAAATTCTCTTAACAACCACCAAGTGGCACTCTTTTGGGTTAGCTTGAAATCTTGCACACATGCACATGCTAAGCATAATATCAGGCCTAGATGCACAGAGATATAGTAGAGAACCTATCATTGAACTATAGAGCTTTTGATCGACGTCTTTACCTTTCTTGCTTTCATCATAAAGGTCGTGGTGTCCTTTAGATGCTATGGGAGTATTGATGGGCTTTGCTTTCTCCATGCCAAACTTCTTGAGCATATCTTGTGTGTACTTGGTTTGGCATAGGAACGTGCCTTCCTTGAGTTGTTTCATTTGTAATCCTAGGAAGAACTTGAGCTCACCCATCATGGACATCTCGAATCTCTTGGTCATAATCCTACTAAACTCATCACAAAAGGCTTTGTTAGTACTACCAAATATAATGTCATCGACATATATTTGGCACACAAACAAATCATTATCGAATTTACGAGTGAAGAGTGTAGAATCGGCTTTCCCTATTTCAAAGCCATTTTTCATGAGAAATTTCTTAAGGCATTCATACCATGCTCTAGGAGCTTGCTTAAGCCCATAGAGCGCCTTATGGAGCCTGTAGACGTGGTTTGGCTTCTTTGGATCTTCAAAGCCCAGCGGTTGCTCCACATATACCAACTCTTGGATTGGCCCATTAAGGAAAGCACTCTTGACGTCCTTTTGGTACAGCTTGAAGTTGTGATGGGTGGCAAAGGCTATAAGGATCCGAATTGACTAAAACCAACCACCGGTGCATATGTTTCTCCAAAATCCAAGCCTTCTACTTGAGTGAATCCTTGGGCCACCAACCGTGCCTTGTTTCTTGTCACCACTATCGGTGTTTGATACCAGCAATGCACCACGGGGTGTGTTACGTAGTGCTTTTGGGGTGGCGAGATCGGCGTAGCTCGAAGGTTCGCGTAGAGATGCGACAAAACACAAGGGTTTATACAGGTTCGGGCCGCAATGTGCGTAACACCCTACGTCCTGTTTGCTACGAGTTGTATTGATCTGAGTTCTCAAGATTACAATGAGGGCTAGGATGTTCGGTGGCTGGTATGCGATGAGATGATTGATTGTCTACGTAGGGGTCCCTCACCCGCCTTATATAGTCTGGCAAGGCTTGGGTTACAAGTCGGTTTCCATCTATAAGTCCTACTTTGTTTGGAAGCCTAAAAGAGTACACAGAACCTACGATTACATGTTTCCTTCCTTGAGTCCCGCCGCTTCTAAACATAGAGTCCGAACCAACTCCTTTACGCCTTTCCTGAATTATAGCGCCTTGACTTGGTCTTCAAGCTCGTCATCCATTCTTGGGCCCACGAGACCAGTCGGCACCCTGTAAAGGGCCTGCTGTCTCCATTGGGCCCTCCAACGGCCCATGTACTGAATCCACGCCGTGAGAGCCCAGGGGTATCTATCCCCCACAAGCCCCCGAGGCTCGAGTTAATTTAGAGATTAATTGACTCGAGACTCCAAGAAGAATAATGTACTGCTCATGAGTTCCTCATCTGAATCCACACTGTTTCTTTCGGTGCACCGCCAGGTGCACCCCATGGGGTAGCCCCTGAGCTTCAAGTTGACTTGAGTATCAATCAGCTTGAAGATCTAAACCCTTCGATCAGACTTCATAGAATGCATTCCTCAGGCGTCGAGTCAACTTGAGGAATAACAGATCCTTTTATCCGAGTTACCATCTGTCCCCAGCTTTCCAAGTCATAGAAAGCCAACTCAAACTTCCTGTTTTTTCAGATTCTAGGAAAAAGAATTATTTTCCCTCAAATCCCACACCCCATGGGGTTAACCCAAAGGGAACGAGCGAAAGGTACCAAGGAGTTACCGAAAAAACCCCAAGAAAAATAGGAATCTTTCGAACACGCAACAGCCATTATTCGCCCAAGGGATGACTGACGCGTGGAGGAAGTCAAAACGATGCAGCCAATTGAAACGTGCTCACAGAGATCGAAGCGGGGTGGCTATACTATAAGAGCAGAGCCATCGCCCGGCCATCCATCACGCCTCCACTGAGTACCAGTTCTTCAAGAAAACCCCAAGAACTTCCCACCCCCTCGCTCTCAGCCATGGTCGGAGGAAAAGGCAAGAAGCGTGCACGCTTGCCACCGCCATCGGAGTATGAGGACTCCGATGATGAGTTGTTCGGCGGCGCGTACGACGAGGAGTCCTCGGAGGACTTCTCCTCCAGCGAGGAGGAGGAAGCCCCCAAGGATGCACCGCCGTGGGAGGACGAGTCGCAGCCCAACACCAATGACTCATAGGGCTACAACCGCAAGGAGCGCGCCAAGCTCCGCGGCCTCCGCCGCGCCACCCTTTAGGACTCCGACGACGAGGAGGAGGACTCCGACGACGACGATGACGACGGCGATGCCCCCGGCGGCCAAGATGGCCCAGGCGGCCATGACAGCGACGACGGCGGCCACGACGGCGGAGATGAGGCCGATGCACCAGCCTCCAAGCGCCGCCGCATCACTGGGCCCTCGGCCGGGCCCACCACCGGCATGTAGGACACCACCACCATAGTAGTAGTAGTTTGTAGTAGATTAGGATAATCTCCCCCCTTATATGTAATCCACCTTGATGAATTATATATTATATAATGAAATCCATCGTATTATCCTTTGCTCTTGAATTCTTCCGTGTGTTTGTGTCTTGAAAATCTTGCATCCGAGTCAAATGCACTTTTAAATTCTTTGAAGTAAAGACGAAATCGTCATACAACAAAAGAAATCGCATTTCACTTATGCCCAGAGTTCAGGCAAAACTCAACTCGCTGGGTCGAATTAGAAACCCCATTCTCCGAGTAATAGAAAACATGAACTTGCGTTTATGAGTGCCAACTAGAAATCATCCCGACTGAACCTTTATCGTCATGAGATCCAAATCAACATTAACGATAACCGCAAATTCCGTCAGTCCACGAGGACTGTTACTGACGGCGTCAGGGTTGTTTGAGATCTATATCCTGAACCAATTTTATCCATCTGAAAACCGTGCTGCCATTCTTCCCCACTAAGACCGCCGCCATCATTGTTTGAACGTAGAGCACTACTACGTCCGTCACTTCTCGAATCTCCAACCCAACAGAGACATCCACATCCATGGCTCCCAAGAAGAAAACCTTGAGTGAGCATGGAAACACCAGTGAGGGTCTGCCGCACAACGAGAACCGACAGTTACCTTCGCCATACCTAGCGTACTGCCCCTCTACTATCACCGAGCCCATGCTACAATCATTGGTAGATATGGGCGTCCTGCCACCGAAGGAAGTGGCAAACTGGAGGGTGTGTGAGAAGAAGGATGACGCTGCTCCAACTGAGGACACTTATGAGGCAATGGTGTTCATGCCGTTCTTCATCCGCGGGTTAGGTCTCCCTGTCTGCTCATTCGTGTGAGGCCTATTGCAGTTCTATGCAATCAACCGGACTCATCTAAACCCCAATTCGATTCTTCAACTTTCGATTTTCGTCCATCTCTGCGAGGCATTTCTTGGAATTGTCCCTCACTTTGGCTTATGGAAATACTTATATCACTGCAAAGCCGGTCTGAGAGATGGAGTGTTACAGGTTACTGGAGGGGCCAGCTTTGAGCTACGAAAGAATCGCAAAGCTGTTTATTTGGACATCCCCCTTCCAGATAACAACAGAGGATCGCACTCCGAGTGGTTCTATATAGAAAACTATGGAAACTCTCTCCTCTCGAGGTCTGGGAGGCAACCTGACAGTAAGCTGGCAAGCTGGGAAGAAGGGCCAACTGTTGAGGAACAAGCTGAGGTCAACGCCTTGTTAGAAGATATAGCCAATCTGATGGAAAATGGCCTTACTGCCCATGCTGTGGTCAGAGATTTTGTGTATCGCTACATTCAGCCACTAAAGGATAGAATTTACCCTACCTATCTATACGTTGGAGCTAGTGATCCAACTAGAGAGACAACCCGAGCCATGACTGATGATGACGTCAAAGCCCGAGTGGAGTTGAGGCTCAGAGGTGAAACTCACAACGAGGGTACTCCTAAACCATATTCTGCATGGAATCCAACTCCCAATGTAAGTGATCTTACTATGATTTCTGTAAATAACCTTACTTACAATCAGCTCCTGACTTGTAAAGTTAATGCAGAGCAATATATCCAAGTTCCTGTCAGACCCCACATCTTCTGGTACAGACAGGCTATCAAAATGGCAATCCGAGTTGTCCACTGAGCAGATGGAGGCTGTTGTTGCTGCTGCTCATGGTGCAGGAAACAATATAGAGCATACCTTCATTATAATACAACGTGCAGCCCAAACCGCTCAAGAAACCAGTATGAGCGACATCACCATGGCAGCCCCTGAGCTGACAATTGCTCCGAGTGTCGTGAAAACGCGAGCTGCAGCTGGCCAGGGGTGTACCAAGGCGAAGGCCACTCGCACCATGGTGACACGGAAACAGAGAACAAACAAGAGGTCAATCAAGGATCTAACAAACTCTCCCGAGTCAACGGACAAAGCTAGTAAGAAATCCAGGTATTCCTCCCAAACTTTGGCGGATGACTCATTAGCTGGGGTTAACTGGACTAGCTTGGTTGATGAGGACGATGAAGAAGAAGAGCAAGCTCAACTGTGTCACCGCGATAGGCGATCCAAGAAACATCACGATGACACCACAGTACCCCCCCTCTGCATCCACTGTGCCACCTGATGAGGATGAAATTGATCTGACGGCAGAAGACTTGGACCAAGATCGAATTATCAGAGACACTTGTAAACTCCCCTTCACTTTATGTTCTGATGAAAACATAGACCCGCTGTCAGCATGCTCCAAGGGGCAACAGTCTGAGAAATCAAGCCCCCGAGCCTCAACAGGGCTAGCACCAAACGACTTAGAGTCTAAAAACTACGCAGACTTAATGCCGGCAAATATTCCTGAGGTTGAAACTGATGCTCACATGAATGAAGCCACTGAAACTGCGCATGAGGCACAAATACCATATGACAACTGGCAGCAGGCACTAACCGGAGCAGCTCCAGAAGAACTGTAGCAAATGCCTATAACCGAGCCATTACCTAAAGTCGTCATCACCCAAGAGCATCCAACTGAGATTGATGCAGGAGATTCTCCCCAGCCATCATCTGAGGCCCATGAGTCGGGTCAAGAAAAAGAGACTGAAAAGCCAAAGCATACTGATGGATTCAAAGGAGGACAATCTGACACCTTGGCCACAACTGAACTAGACAGCACCCAACCCCGTCCACTTGAGGCAGATGATAACAGTCACCACCTGGTACCAGCATCCCCAAGCTCAGGGCTACTGACAGCTTTCGAGGTATGCCAACTTTGCAACTTTACATAGCCGTTGTTGACACCTAAACAACTCAAATTACTCTCTGCAGGCTATGCTGAAGACACTACAAGGTGGAGTTCAATAGGCCAGCATGATCCATGAGAATATTGCTGCACTATCCAGCCTTGAGGTTACCACTTTGAGGCAGCAACTAGCAGATTCTAAGGCTGCACGCAAAGCTAAGACAATAGGTATGTATTCAACCATTACACCAATATCTGAGGTCCCAAACTGAACTGTGTATTCATTACCAGCTGCTGCTGCTGAAATTGCTCGCTTGAAGCAAGCGGCTGTGACTCGAGAGACAGAACACTGTAATGCCATTGCTGATAGAGACCAAGCTAGAGACACAGCAGCAGACCTTTGCAGGCAGCTAGATATTGAGAAGAAAAACCATGAGGTAACCCATCAAGAATCTCGACTAGCATATTCTTTGCTCACAGAAGCGTATGAACTGTATCATTCCACAGGAGAAGATGCGACAAAGAAATGATGAGTACCGGTAGCTACAAGAATCTCGAGATGGCTTTGAGAAATCGTTCCGTGAGACTGCCAGTTCCTTGGAGTCTTTGAGGAATAGCCACTCCTTAACACGCCAGGCACTTAAGGACAAAGAGACTGAGCTAGCTGAATCCTAGAGCGCCCATGATAAAATGAAGAAGGTGCTAGCCTCTACAAGGTCTGCACTCAAAGAGTCCCGAGACGAGGCTGCTCATCAGGCGCAAGTGTCAAAGTTTTCAAAAAGAACTATGAGACCAGCAAGAAGAACTGCGACAAACTGAAGGACACCTTTGATAAGGCAAAAGAGGCTGCCTTGGCTGCCAATACTGCTTTGATCAAGATCCTGGACATCTGTGCGCCAGAGAAAGCTACACCTCGTCCTCTAGGTGACCGAATAACAACTTTCATGGATGACATGAAGTCCAAGATTTCTAAGCGAGTAAAAACCGTTCTTACTCGCATTCTTATGGTCATCAAGAATTCACAACCTGAGATTGACTTGGCGAGTTCACCAGCGAGGATAGTAAATGAGAGCCAAAATGTTGAGCATGAAGATGAAGCCTGCATGATTGCTGAACTCCTTGTAGGTGACCATGAGTAAACAATGATTCCCCATGTAATATGATGAACTGAATGCTGTGTGTACATATTTTTGGCTCTTGATGTCGACATTTTAACTATTGTTCTGCAAAACAGAGTTAGTTTATAAATGAATCAAAATATTCCATGCGTACCTGAGAGTCGTGTCTGTGTAGAGAAAAGAGATAATATTAAGTCGGTAACGCGACCTAAGTTGAAACTTATGATATAGGAGTAAATAAGAAAGTAAGATATAACGGTAATGAGTACGAGTACTGCAAGAAAGAGTAACATGATGAAGCAAAGACATGCAGAATCGAGCTGTAGGTCATCGAACCTAAGCCCACTGTCTTTGTTTGGCTGGGGCCTTGAATGCTCCCCGGTTGTGAGGTCCTGCAAAGGCATGTAGCACCATGCTGTCGGTCGACTGACCTAGGCTGATTGCCTTTGTTTTGTTGGGGCCTTGAGTGCTTCCCTGATATGAGTACGAACGAGAGCATGTAACACCGTGCTGTCGGTCAACTGACCTAGGCCGATTTCTCTCATGGTGGGGCCGGAGTTATCCCCGTCAAGAGTAAGAGTGGGCATGTAGCACCGTACTGTCGGTCGACTGACCTAGGTCGATTGCCCATATACAGCGAGTAAGTAACGCGAGTAAAAAACAGATAAAAGAACGTAGAATGCTTTATCCCAAGAGTATTTTTATTCAAAGAGTATGAAGAGTACAATGAAGGCAGAGTACAAGAAACGACACCGACTGCTAATTCTAGAAGTCACAGAAAAACATTACGCATAGAATCTGTGCAAATGCTCTATGTTCCAGGAGTTCCCGATTGGTGTCTCATCCATTTGAGATAGACGATATGACCCTGGATGAGTAACTTCTGTGACGATGTATGGACCTTCCCAAGGAGGAGATAACTTATGCTGTCTTGCAGTCTTGAGCACCCTGCGTAACACCAAGTCCCCTATTGAAAAAGAACGAGGCCTCGTGTATCGATCGTGGTAACGACGCAGAGTCTGCTGATAGTGAGCCGACTGAATAACGGAGTTCAGGCGCTCCTATTCGAGTAAGTCGATCTCCTCGATGCGTGTTGCTTCAGCTTCGGCAATATCCTTGAAGGCCAGTCGTGGAGCTCCAAACTGCAGGTCAGCAGGCAAAACTGCCTCCGATCCATATACCATGAAGAAGGGCGTGTTTCTTGCGAGGGCTTTACTGGGTTGTGTTCGAAGACTCCAGACCACGTATGGCAATTCACGTATCCACTTGCCGGCCAGCTTCTCATTCTTGTCAAAGATCTTTTTCTTGAGTGCATCCAGAATCATGCCATTGGCTCGTTCAACCTGTCCATTGGCTCTGGGGTGGGCCACCGAGACATACTTGATGCGGATGGACCTTTGCTCAAAGAAATCGAAGAATTCCGAGCCTGTGAAGTTAGACCCCAAATTTGTGATAATAGAATTCATGATCCAAAGCGAAAGATGATGTCTTGAATAAACTCCACTGCTTTGGCAGATGTTAATGAGGCAATGGGCTTGAACTAAATCCACTTGGTGAACTTGTTGATGGCAACCAACACATGAGTATATCCACCTTGAGCTTTCTTGAAAGGCCCAATCATGTCCAGCCCCCAGCAGGCAAAGGGCCACGAGACTGATATATTCTGCAACTGCTGTGCTGGAAGATGATGCCGCTTGGCAAGGAACTGACAAGCCTCGCAGTGCTGCACTAACTCGGCTACATCTTTCTTCGCCGTAGGCCAATAGAAACCGGCCCTAAACGCCTTCCCGACCAATGTGCGCGAGGCAGCATGAATTCCAAAGACTCCAGCGTGTATTTCCTTGAGCAAGCTCTGCCTTGATGAGGTATCTAGGCATTTTAACAAAACTCCTGAGGCAGCGCGCTTGTATAACTTGTTGTTGATCAGAGTATAGCTAGAAGACCATCTTGCTATTCGCTCAGCCTCTGCTTTATCATCTGGAGTTTCTTCATTCAAGATATACCTGATGATGGGGGCCCTCCAGTCAGTCTGCATATCTAGAGTTAAGATATGTCGGTCGGGAGGTATGTTCAGCTCATCCAGCTGCACAGAGGGATGATGAAGCTCTTGGACAAAGATGCCAGGAGGTACTTGGGCTCGTGACGAGCCCAGCTTGGACAAAATATCAACATCCACGTTGCGATCCCGATCCACATGAATATACTCAAGACCTTGAAACCTGCCTTCTAGTTTGCGAACTGCCTCGCAAGATTTGTCCATACTTTTTGTAGAGCGATCCCACTCCTTGTTGACCTGATTGATGACCACTAAAGAATCTCGATAGGCCATTAACCGCTGAATCCAGAGCGATATGGCCATGCGAAGACCGTGAAGAAGAGCCTTATACTCAGCTGCATTGTTAGAAACCAGGAAGAGAATCTGTAGCACATACTTGAGTTTTTCCCCTGCTGGAGAGGTAAAAACGACGCCAGCACCAGCTCCTTCCAATTTCAACGAGCCATCAAAATACATCTTTCAGACTTCCATGATTTCTGCCTTCTCGGGCACTTGGTGTTTAGTCCATTCGGAGACAAAATCGACTAGTCCCTGGGTCTTGATGGCAGTACGAGGACGGAACTCAATGTCGTGAGCCCCTAGTTCACAAGCCCACTTGGTGATACGCCCTGTGGCTTCTCGATTGCGTAAGACTTCTCCGATTGGAAACTCAGTGACTACTATGATTTTATGCTCCTCAAAGTAATGACACAATTTACATGCGGTAATGAGAACTGCGTATAATAACTTCTGAACTTGAGGGTACCTGATTTTGGAGGGGCTGAGGACCTCACTGATGAAGGAGACTGGATGTTGCCTAGGTACTGTGTGCTGTCCGTCCGGTCGCTCGACCACCAATGCAGTGCTGATCACATGAGTCGTACAAGAGATGTAGAGGAGCAAATCATCGGTCGGTGAGTCGACAGTGGCACGATTGGGAGACTTGAGTACGGGAGGCGAGGTTAGGAATTTTTTCACAGCGTCCAACGCTTCCTGAGCCTCTATGGTCCACTGAAACCTGTCGACCTTCTTGAGGAGTTTTTAGAAGGGCATGCCACGTTCGCCGAGTCACGAGATGAATCGACTCAAGGCTGCGATGCACCCAGTCAACCTTTGAGCGTCTTTCTGTGATCTGGGAGGGTGCATGCGTAGAATAGCCTTGATCTTCTCGGGGTTGGCTTCGATTCCTCTGTTTCTGACAACAAAACCGAGTAACTAACTTGCAGGGACGCCAAAGACACACTTGGTGGGATTGAGCTTCCACCGGAATTTCCTTAGGCTGTCGAACACCTGGCGCAAATCATCGATGAAATCCTCTTCGTTCTTAGTCTTGATCACGACGTCATCAACGTAGGCCTCGACACATTTGCCCAGTGGTCGGCGAGGCAAGTTTGAATCGCCCTTTGGTACGTTTTCAACCCGAAAGACATGGAGGTATAGCAGTACGCACCGAAAGGCATGATGAACGCTGTTTTCTCCTGATCCTCGATTGCCAGGCTGATCTGGTGATAGCCTGAGTAACAATCGAGAAAAGAGAGTAAGGCGCAGCCGGCCGTAGAGTCAACGACCTGGTCGATGCGAGGCAACCCGAACGGGTCCTTAGGGCAGTGCTTATTGAGATCGGTATAATCAACACACATCCGCCAGTCCTTTTTATTCTTTTTGAGAACGAGTACAGGATTTGCAAGCCACTCGGGATGCATGACCTCTCTAATGAAACCGGTAGCCTTCAGCCGGGTTAACTCTGCCCTAATGGCCTCTCGCTTTTCTGGAGTAAATCGCCGTAGCCTCTGCTTGATGGGTTTGGCATTGGGGAACACCTTGAGTTGGTGCTCGGCCAGTTCCCTCGGGACCCCAGGCATATCCGCAGGCTTCCATGCAAACATGTCGCGATTGGCCCTCAGGAACTGGACTAGCGCGTCTTCCTATTTGGGAGGAAGAAGAGCGTTGATGGCAGTCGTCTTGGTCGCGTCCGAGGGGTCGAGACGTATCTACTTCGTCAGGACGGCCGGTTGGATTGCTGCGCTTGAGGCCGCTTCTTGAGTCAGGATCTGGAGGTCTTCCTACGACGTGTTGGTTTCATCCGCCTTGAGTTTCTTCTGTGCCGCTGCGTGATTCTACTCAAGGGCCATCTGCATGGCCTCTTGCACACACTCTGAGGCTCCCTTAAAGTCAGTGCGTATGGAGAGAGCACCACCTAGAGCTGGCATCTTGAGGACGAGGTATGGGTAATGCAGGATAGCCATGAACTTGGCTTGCCCAGGACGCCCGATGATGGCATTGTAGACGTAGTTGAAGGTCGGAACTTCAAAGCGCAGCGTCTCGATGCGAAAGTTCTCTGCAGTGCCAAAGGCGACCGGCAGATAGATGTGCCCGAGCGGATATTCACCTGCACCTGGTACAATTCCAAAGAATAGGGTATCTGACTTCTTGAGTTCACTGAGCAGGATCCCCAGGTCTTGCAGAGCTCTAGGGAACACCACGTTGATGCTTGCCCCACCGTCGATCAGCACCTTCTTGAGTCAGGTATCCCCGACTACGGGAGTTACCAGTAATGGGTACTTGCCTGGCTCGTCGAAGTTGAGCCACTGATCCGCCCGACTGAAGGAGATTGGCTCGTGGGACCAATCGTATGGTTGCGGCGACTCTGAGTTGGCCGCATTGATCCGCCGGTCCTCCAGTTTCTGCTAACGCTTGCTCGCATATGCTCCATGCCCCCTAGGATGAAGTTGACCTCCTTGTTGACGTCGGAGAAGCGTTGATTATTACCTCCGTTTGGTCGTTGCGGAGGTTGGTTCCGCAGCGGGGGCGGCGGCGGAGTAGGCTGCGGCACCGGGAACTGGCCACGTGTTAGCATGGCTTTGAAGTCACGGCAGTTCCGGAGAGTATGGCGCATATCCTTGTGCGCAGGGCATGGCTCGTCGAGGAGTTGATCGAGGGTCCGAGCTGGGGCGGGAGGCGGGCCACGTGGTCGTACTGGAGCTGGAGCCACGACTCGGACCTTCTCCCGAGGCCTCTTGTCCCAGCGGCGATCTTGCCGCGAGGGTTCTTCGTGTCTCTCCTGCTTGCCTTTGCCCCGATCGTCCTGTCGGGGGTGGATAAGGTCACGAGCTCGTTCGTCCGCCGTAATGTAGCGGTCCGCTTCTTGGAAGAGGCGCTCTGGGGTAGTGGGCGCTCTTTCCAATATGTGCTTGACGAAGACCTGGTCGTTTGAGCCCTGGAGGAAGTCGTCAATCACCGTATCCTCAGATATGTCGGGGATACGATTCCTAAGAGCCTGGAACCACTTGAGGCACGATCGCAGGCTTTCTGAATCCTTGCGCCTGATGATTTTTAGGTCCCATCGCTGCGCTGGCTTGTCGGAGAGTGACTAGAAGTTGGCGATGAACAGGCGACGGAAGTCACCCCAGTCTTCAATGCAGCCCCGCCTGAGGTGGCGAAGCCATTGAAGCGCATCCTGCCCCACCTTGATTGGGATATAGGCCGTCATGAGATCTTCTGAGGCATTGGCCGCCTGCGCCGCGGTAGTGTACACGGCCAGCCAGTTCCGCGGATCCGTCTTCGTCTCGAACTTTTCAATGTTTGAGTTTTTGAAATTGGGTGGCCACTCGACGTCTTGAATCCTCCGACCGAAAGCTGCTATGGCAGCTTCGGCGATGCCAGCCGGGTTACCGCGGTCCTCATCTGGTCGGTGCAGTGGGGACTGAGGGCGATGGTTCCGCTCAGATCTGACTCGGGGAGCGGAGCTGTTCACGGAGACAGCTCCTGAGTGACCCCTGGCAGCTAGAGCACACTGAGGGGGGACATAGTCCCGGTCGTAGTTTGTCCGCCGGTCTATCTCAAGCTGGTGCTGCTGAGGGCGAGATTGCTCGATGCTGTGACGTGCGTCGCGGTTGCCGTTGATGATCTGTTGTGCATCAGCGGCCTCTTGATGCCTGGGCACAAGGTGGTCCGCCGCTCGAGCGAGAACGGTCTTGATAGCCTCCCCATCCTCATTGTTGGGGAGGAGCTCGCAGAGCCTGACCAGTGCCCCACCGGCTTGACTCGGGGTCTCCATGACCCCTTCGAACTCCTTCAGAAGATTGCTTCCCGGAAGCGCAGCCACCCGCTGTTGTCTGGCTTGACCAGCCCTGCCAATTGCAACGTCACTACCGCGCCTGGTTCCTGCATCGATGGCTCTGCACTCCTTGATCGTCCTCGCTATCCCGGGTTACCTCGTCTATCGAGACGGGTAGCATGGGATCTTTGTTGCCCAGAATGTGACGGCGCCGGATGTTACGAATGCGGTTCGCCCTCTCCCTCCTGTGGCGATCTTGTGAGGTTTCGGCGAGGACAGGTTGCTCGTCGTTTGAGACCACCTCGTCGATCTCGTTTGGTGCACCGCTGATCACAAGGAACTCAGAAAAATAGAGGGTAGAGCTCGGAGGCGAACCCTTGGATCTACCGGTGGTCGTGGTCTCCACCCCCACGCTGGTGTTCGAAGCCGGAACCGTGGTCGTTGTGGTGGTTGTGCCGTATTCAGAGACCGTAGGAGTCTCGATGCTGTAGATCATGTGGGGATGCCCCGCATCGCGAGCCCTCTGAGCGACCACCGGGTGGTGACGAGCCTTGTCAGTCGACGAGGTGCATTGGTGAACAGATCTCCCCGTCGGGGTAGAGTCGATGACGAGCCGCAGGCGATGGTCAATCGGCGGTACGTCGGGCCCGCCATAGATGCAATCGTCCGGAAGAGGCACAGACTATCTTGAGTCGGGCACCCCCCGCGCACCCTCGTCATTGTTGAGAGGAGCCGAGGCACGGGAGAGAAGCCCCTAGTACGTGGTGGCAGAGTTACGGATGCCGAACGGGATAGAGGGAACGACGGGCTCCACCCGAGTCTTTTTTCGGCCCTGGGCAGGCAAGGCTGGCCAGGCTCACTTCGGCGTGGGCGGAGGTGGTGGGACCCGCAGTGGACGCGGGGCCGAGGAATGAATATCAGTAGGAACTCGCCTCGGGCTCTGTGGAGCGCTGCCTGAGGCGTGGGCCCGCCATGGATCTCGAGAGGGGTTTCCCGAGGAACCTGCTCTCGGCCCCCGACTAATACGAGTCCAGACCTGAGTCGGGGAAGTTGAGAGCGCCGTGCGATGAGTCAGGGCCGAAGTGGTGGTCATTGCAGGTGTTGCTCGGGTCGACGTGGTCGATGTGGATCCAGTCCTGAAGGAGACCCTCCGGTTGGTTTGCGCTCCCGAGTCATAATGACCACGAGGAGCACGATCTGACTCAGCACGACGCGGAAGCGGATTCTGGCGAGGGGCCGGCGCCTCGTGCCGACGTGTTGACGCTTGGCATGGAGTCGGAGGAGGCCGACGAGGCACTGGTCCCTGGCGATGATCCGATGGCGCAGATCGCCCTAGAGTGGTCGATGGTCGCACGACGATGCGCGGTTGCACCGGTGCACTGTGAAGCTGATGAAGGTGATCGATCTGAACTGGATCATGTCACCTGGGGTGAAGCCGTTGACGAGGTGATCGGCAATGGAGCTAGCTGATGTCAATTTCGCCGTCCCTACCTGGCGCGCCAACTGTCGATGTTTGATACCAGCAATGCACCACGGGGTGTGTTACGTAGTGCTTTTGGGGTGGCGAGATCGGCGTAGCTCGATGGTTCGCGTAGAGATGTGACAAAACACAAGGGTTTATACAGGTTCGGGCCGCAATGTGCGTAACACCCTACGTCCTGTTTGCTACGAGTTGTATTGATCTAAGTTCTTGAGATTACAATGAGGGCTAGGATGTTCGGTGGCTAGTATGCGATGAGATGATTGATTGTCTACGTAGGGGTCCCTCACCCGCCTTATATAGTCTGGCAAGGCTTGGGTTACAAGTCGGTTTCCATCTATGAGTCCTACTCTATTTGGAAGCCTAAAAGAGCACACAGAACCTATGATTACATGTTTCTTTCCTTGAGTCCCACCGCTTCTAAACACAGAGTCCGAACCAACTCCTTTACGCCTTTCCTGAATTATAGCGCCTTGACTTGGTCTTCAAGCTCGTCATCCATTCTTGGGCCCATGAGACCAGTCGGCACCCTGTAAAGGGCCCGCTATCTCCATTGGGCCCTCCAACAACCCATGTACTGAATCCATGCCGTGAGGGCCCAGGGGATATCTATCCCCCACAACCCAAAACCACGCCGTGCTCATCTTGCTTGTTTCAAAAGACCCATTTGGTTCCAATCACATTTTGATTGGGCCTTCCAACTAAGGACCAGACTTCATTCCGTGTGAAGTTGTTTAGTTCTTCTTGCATGGCCATGACCCAATCCGGGTCCTCCAAAGCTTGTTCCACCCTAAGAGGCTCCAAAGAGGAAACAAACGAGTAAAATTCACAAAAACTTGCTAAACGTGAATGAGTGGTTACCCCTCTTCGAATGCTTCCTAGGATGTTGTCAACAGGATGATCTCTTTGCATAGTTTGGTGTACACGAGGATGAGGCACTAGCTGTTGGCGTTGTATTTGCCGATCATCCTTATGCACTTGAGCTTGATCTTCATTTTTTTGCTCTTGGTCACCATGTTCTTCTTGCTGAGCAGTTGGAGTGTCATCATTTGAGTTTTGATCTTGCTCTTGTGGTGCAGAATCTCTACTCATGGGAGATATGATTTGTGCATCCACTATCAAGCACCCAACTTGACCCACCGGAGAAGTAGACCTACAAAACAGATTAAGCTTTGTGTTTAGGTACCCAAAAAGATTTGGGTCCTTGAGGGTTAGTTCTAAGAGCCTTGGGTACCCATACACTCCTCTTCATGAGTTGCTTCTTCTTGTAAGCACCCACATATTTGACCACCATCTCACCATGTTCCCAAACCACCATATAGTCACACAATTATGACCTAGAAATGGGAGTTTCGGTCTTTGCTTCACTTGTGGACTCTTCTTGCTTCATGGTCTCCTTTGGTTGAGTAGATGATGAATGCACCACCTCCAACACATCAAACAAGGTCATGGACTTCAAGAACTTAGGTGCCTTCCAACCCATGTTGTTGTTCACAACATGAGGGTTGACCGTGTGATAGTTGTATCCAATTCCCTTCTTCTTGGTAGGTTCAAGCTTTGGTTGTTTCTTCCTTGGTTCATCATTCTTGGGAAGCTTACCCTTTTTCTTTGTCAACTCAAATTGTCTAACCTTTTCTTCCAAGATCCCTACTTTTTCAAGGTTAGTAGCACAAGCATTCATATCATGATTATAGCATTTTTTACAACCATCGCTTGTGAAGCACTAGAATCAATGGTGACCAAAGAGGATGCGGAAGTGGTGTTCCAAAGAGTGTCAAATTGTACTTCAAGTTCTTTGTATCGAACTTCCAAACTTGAAATGTTTTGTTGAAGTACATTTTTGGCATCCTTTAGTTCATCCATGGAAGATTTAATCTTTACAAGTTCAATATCTTTTTCTTCCATGGCAGCGTTGACCAAGGAGAGTTCCCAAGTCAAGGGCTCCACTTTCATTCTCTTTGGTCAATGTCTCTTCTATTCAAGGTTTCTCTCCTTTTCAAGGATGAGCAAGTCCTCTTGATCTATAAGAGTCATTTTCCTCTTTTCTAGTTTTTCCGTAAGCTTGATTATTATGTTATATGCTTTTTCTCCAAATTCTTTTGTCATTTTATCCTTAAAGCTAGGTTTATCATGCTCAATGGACAAAGCAGTTCAGAATTCACCTTATCTCCTTTTGCCATGAGACAAGTAGGAGTGTAGTCATCTTCGTCATCGGAGAGGTTGGTGAAGAGTCTTGGTGAGGATGATTGCTTTTGTATTGCTATGCTTGCAACCTTCTCATCCTCGGAGCTTGACCTTTCCTTTTCGGAGTTCCATGCCTCACCTATGTGAGCATGACCTCTCTTGGACTTCTTGTAGCAGCCCTTGTTCTTCTCACCTCTCTTGTATTTGTCTCTCTTGTACTCCTTCTTGAACTCATTTCCTTTTTGACCCTTGTTAGGACACTCCGCAATGAAGTGACCCGACTTGCCACACTTGTAGCATGGCCTCTTCTTTCCCTTTCGATGGTATTTGTAACCACCTTTCACCATCTTCCTAAAACTCTTGATGAACATAGCAACATTTTCTTCTTCATCTTCACTTGAGCTTTCTTCATCACTTGATGATTCTTCAACAACCTTCTTATGCTTGCATGATGATGAGGGCTCACCCTCGTTATCCTTTTGACAGTTGTGGTTGTTGCTTTTTCTTGTGGCAAGAGCTTTGACTTCTCTTATTTGCTGATCAGCTACTTCATCTTCGGCTTCCTGTTGTTGGAGCTTGGCATAGAGATGACGTGGCTTCATGTCCTCATAGTCATCTCTATCTTTGATTATTTTTGCAAGGTTCTTCTCTTTCACTTGATATGCTCTCATGAGCAATCTTGTGACTTTGTTGTCATCTTTCCACTCCTTGCTTCCAAGAGCTCTTATTTTGTTCACTAAGGTCATGAGTCTATCAAATAAGGATTTGAGAGACTCATCTCTTCTCATAGCAAAGTGTGATAGTTGTCCCTCTACCACTTCTATTCTTTGCCTTCTTGACTTGCTATCACCTTCATGTGACATCTTGATAGTATCCCAAATCAACTTGGCATCTTTAAGTCCTTCTATCCTCCGATACTATTCTCCTTCCAAATGTCCTAGGAGAATGCTCACAGCTTGGGCATTGCGATGCATATCTTGTACCATCTTGGGAGTCATCTCTTCATCTTCATTTGGCTTGTAAATACATACATTCACAATTCCCAAAGACTCGGATGGATTTCGAATAAGTAATATTGCATTTTGTTGGACCACTCATCATAGTTCAACTCATTTAGAGTAGGAACTTTTCCGAGTGATGCCGAATAGAAAGTAGGTGCAATTGAACGAGAATAATCAAAAGAGACACGATGATACACTTTTACTTCGCCCTTTTTGGATTCGGCCTTGAAGTTAGATGATTCGGGCTGATGGTTAACTTGAAGCTTCTTCATCACTTCCTTGACCATGCTCTCAAGAGTACTCTTGTCGACATTGATCACATCCTTTTTCTTTCTTTCTTCATCTTCCAAGGCTTTCTTCCTTGCATCCTCTTCTTTGGCCTTCTTCTTTTCTTCTTCTTCTTTCTTGGCTGCGTCTTCTATCTCTTTCATCTTCTTGTACAGCTTCATAGCCAAGTTCATGGCTTCATCCTTGGTTTTGGGATCAAGAGCTTCACTCTCGGAGAGGTTGAGCAGCTCTTGAGTGAGCGATTTGTCATGGTCACCACCGGAGTACTTCCCTTGCCTTCCATGATCTTTTCCTCATGCGGTTAAGTGCTAATCACGAGGATTAGGCTTTGATACCAATTGAAAGTAGCCTAGAGGGGGGTGAATAGGCTAACCTGAAATTTCTTACACAAATGATCCAACTAAATTAGTACTACGAGTTGAACTAGTCCAAATTGGTTCAACCAGCTCAAGGTTAGTTTAACCGATGTGGATAGGTTCAACCAATGCAGAAATGAAGAACTGAATTGATCTCTCAAACCATGCAACCAAAGATGATTTCGTTTGAATCAAAATCTTCCTTTTGGCCTAATGTTGCAGATCTGAAAGGGGCTCACCACCAAACCTGCACACAAGATAGATCGGGACAAATCTCGCAACGCAAGAGTAAGAACACGAAGAACAATAAGAACAACAAGCAAGCACATGGGGACAAGGGTTTAACCCGAGGTTTGGTCACTCCACAAAGGAGCCCTACTTCCCCATTGAGGCGCCCACAAAGAGCCGGGTCTTTTCCAACCCTATCCTGCCCTCTCCAATCACAAGGATTGGAAGAGGTCACTTACTATGAAGCTCTCACAAGCTGGGGTAATACAAACTTCCTTTAGAACCACAACACAAGAGGGGATGTGATATGGGTTGGCCCGATCTTCTCAGTGAGCGGATGATGATATGAAGTGGATGAAGATAACTTGTATGCAGCCAATGATCTCTCCTCGCTCGATCCCTGATGCCAATGCAGCAGTTCTCGACCCTTTGGATATTCACGACTTCACACACTTGCGCAACGTAGCCGTTGACAACGAAACGGTGGAATTGCAATCAACTAATTCACAGTAGAACAGCAGATTACACTTAACTTGCAGTAGAAAATTTCTGTTGAATGCGTTCAGCAATCACAAGAACTAGGGTTCTAATCAAAACGTGGTCTGCCCCAACAAGGGGCGGCGGCCAAGGGTTATAGGGCAGTGGGGGCGCACCTCCCTGGCTGGGCGTTTAGGGTTCCCACATGGGCCTTGGCTGGCCCATCTAACTAATGTTTAGTTCGACTCTAACTGATACAAACTGGTCCCAAAAGTGGTTCAGCCCATTGGCATGCAAGCCTAAACCGAAATCATGTGGTAGACGTGCTGGCCTTGTTCTCCCTTGTGACGGCGCCGTCCTCCCTATCCTCCCTCGCGCTTGCTTCAATGTTCAGCACGTCTGGCTCCTCTTGCTGCAACTCCTCGCTCCCTCGCGCATTAGCCTCTTCTCTCATAAACCTGATCATAGAGACATACAAAGACTTAGGCAGTATACTATTCTCATTAGATACAAAATCAGATTCTATTAAGAGCGAGTTCACCTGTTGTTCAATCAACTTTGCACGAGCTCTTGTAATTGGTCCAATTCTGATTTCATCATTTGATCCTTTAGTTGCAGCAATGGCATGATCATCTTCATGTGGTGGAGATGGATCAAGTGTATGGATGTCCTCATCATCTCCCCCCCTTTAAAAGGCATCGACCTCGACGCTGCAAGGTCATCTCCATCATATGGTGTCAAATCAGCAACATTGAAGCTGTTGCTAACCGCACCAAGCTCATCATTAGGAATATCAATCGAGTAGGCATTGTCATTAATCTTGGCTAACACCTTGTAAGGACCAGCACCACGCGGACCAAGCTTGGAACGCCTCAAATCAGGAAATCTGTCCTTGCGAAGATGCACCCAAACCATATCACCCGGCTTGAACAAAACTTGTTTTCTCGATTTATTCCTAGCAGCAGCAGTGTTCTTGCCTCTCTTCTCAATAGCCTCTCGAGTCTTCTCATGAATCTTCTTCACAAAATCAGCTCTCTTTGATGCCTCAATATTAACTCTCTCATGCAATGGAAGAGGCAACAAATCTAGTGGTGTAACAGGTTTGAAGCCATACACCACCTCAAACGGACAAAACTGAGTAGTAGAATGTACAGCCCTGTTATATGCAAACTCCACATGTGGCAAACACTCTTCCCACTCCCGCAGATTTTTCTTGATCATTACTCGCAGCAATTGGGACAATGTTCTATTCACCACCTCCGTTTGACCATCAGTTTGGGGATGACATGTAGTGCTGAACAGCAACTTTGTTCCTAGCTTTCCCCACAAGGTCTTCCAAAAGTAGCTCATAAACTTGACATCCCGGTCAGAAACAATTGTTTTGGGTACTCCATGCAAGCGTACAATGTCCCTGAAAAACAGATTAGCAATATGCGACGCATCGTCGCTCTTGTGGCAAGCAATAAAATGGACCATCTTAGAAAAACGATCTACTACCACAAATATACTATCATGACCTCGTTTAGTACGTGGTAAACCGAGCACAAAGTCCATACTAATATCTTCCCATGGTGCAGTAGGTGCAGGTAAAGGAGTATACAAACCATGAGGCTTCAATCTTGATTTGGACTTGTTGCACGTGATGCAGCCCCGAACAAATCTGTCCACGTCACGCCGCATCTTGGGCCAATAAAAGTGATCAGCGAGCATGAGCAAAGTCTTCTCACGTCCAAAGTGACCCATCAATCCGCCAGCATGGGATTCCTGCAACAATAGCAAACGCACGGACGAGGCTGGAACACAGAGTTTGTTAGCTCGAAACAAATTTCTATCATGAATATGGTACTTGTCCCATGCGGTTTTCAGCAAACATAGAAGATACGGTTCAGCAAAGTCAGGATCAGTAGCATACAAATCACACAAACTCTCTAAACCAGGAATTTTAACATCAAGAGTTATCAATAACATATTCTTCCTAGAGAGAGCATCAGCAACAATATTATCCTTCCCTTTCTTATGCTGAATAATGTATGGAAAGGATTCAATGAACTCAACCCATTTAGCTAAGCGCCTATGCAAGTTTGATTGAGCTTTCAAATATTTCAATGCTTCATGATCAGAACGTATGATAAATTCTTTTGGCCACAAATAATGTTGCCAAACCTCCAGAACTCTAACAAGCGCATACAATTCTTTATCATAAACAGGGTAATTCAATCTAGCACCAGAAAGTTTCTCGCTGAAATAAGCAATTGGTCTACCCTCCTGCATCAAAACACCACCTATTCCTATCCTACTAGCATCACATTCAACCTCGAATTGCTTAGTAAAATCAGGTAAAGCAAGTAATGGTGCAGAAGTAAGCAGACGTTTCAGTTCATCAAAAGCAATGTCTTGGGCAGCACCCCAAACAAAAGGAACACCTTTCTTAGTTAATTCATTCAAGGGTGCAGCAATAGTGCTAAAATCTTTGACAAAACGGCGATAAAAACCAGCAAGACCGTGAAAACTTCGCACTTGACTAACATTCATGGGAGTTGGCCAATTCTGAATAGCTTCAATTTTAGATGAATCAACTTCTACCCCATGCTTAGAAACAACATAGCCCAGAAATATGACCTTATCTTTTGCAAATGTGCACTTCTCAAGATTAGCATACAACTTATTGTCACGCAACACTTGCAAAACTTGTCGAATATGATCACAATGTTCACATTCATTGCGGCTGTAAATAAGGATATCATCAAAGTAAACAACCACAAAACGTCCAATAAAATCTCTCAAAACATGATTCATTAAGCGCATGAATGTACTAGGGGCATTGGTAAGACCAAACGGCATAACCAGCCACTCATATAATCCAAATTTTGTTTTGAAAGCAGTTTTCCATTCATCTCCTTCTTTCATTCGAATTTGATGGTAACCACTACGCAAATCAATTTTAGAGAAAACAGCAGCACCACTCAATTCATCTAACATATCCTCTAAACGGGGAATAGGATGACGATATCGAATAGTGATGTTGTTAATAGCTCTACAATCTACGCACATACGCCATGTACCATCTTTCTTGGGAACCAAAATAACAGGAACAGCACAAGGACTAAGGGAAACGCGAATGTAACCTTTATCCAACAATGCTTGTACTTGCTGCTGTATTTCCTTCGTTTCTTCAGGATTGGTTCGGTAGGGCGCCCTGTTCGGAAGAGAAGCACCTGGTATCAAGTCGATTTGATGCTCAATGCCGCGCAATGGTGGCAGGCCGGCTGGTATCTCCTCTGGAAAGACGTCCTCGTATTCCTGCAAAACAGTAGACACACTAAGAGAAACAGGTAGATTATTGTTAGAAACTAAAACCTCGCCCTTGTACATAAGCACAAGAGGCATGGCCATAGGATCCTCGCTGAATTCTCTCATGTCTTCTTTGGTGGCTAAAATAAGCAAACTAGGCACTCGCTCACTTTTCGTTATATGATCACTCACAGCTATTACATTATTATTTTGCACAGGCGGCTGGCTGACATTCACTTCAATTTTCTGCCGAGATTCATTCACAATTTGCTGTGGTGTCATGGGCTGTAAATTAATCTTCTTGCCCTTGAATTCCAAATGATAAGTGTTGGCTCGGCCGTTGTGCTGCACATGGCGATCAAACAGCCAGGGTCGACCCAATAGGAGGTGACAAACATTCATCGGAACAACATCAAACTCAATAGTATCCTTGTATGGTCCAATTTCAAAATTCACACGTACCATATGATTGACCTTCATCTCACCTTTGTCACTCAGCCATTGGATGTAGTAAGGCGTAGGATGAGGTAAATATTGTAATTTCAGCTTGGCACATAATTCCTTACTTGCAAGATTGCGGCAGCTTCCTCCATCAATTATCACCTTGCAAGCCTTGTTTGGACCAACTAGAGCTTTAGTTTGAAACAAATTGCAACGCTGCGAATCAGCAACAGGTTGCACACTCAAAACACGCTGGGAGACAACAATAGTAAGTGCTGGAGAAGCAAATGCATCCAGGCCAGCATCACTAGCATAACCAGCATCCTCAGAAGCATATGGATCAGCATCATCTCCAGTTTCATATTCATTATCAGCATTAACAATCATTGTCTTTGTATTGGGACACTCACGCCTGAAGTGCCCCTTACCACCACAAGTATGACAGGCCATATCTCGATTCCTTGCGGTAGATATATTTGAACCAGCACTAGCAGCAGGAGTAACTGATTTCTTTGCATGAGAAATGTTAGAAACTGAGTTGGAGACCGAAGAAGAAGGCCGACTGGAGGGTTCAGCCATAGGTGTAGCAGCTGAGGGCAGCGGCCTGCTAGAAAACCGCCCCGAATAAGAACTCCGAGCCTTCATTTGCACCTCTTCAGCAAGATGTGATTCAGCCTCCCTTGCATGATGCAACAATTCAGTCATGTTGTTGTATTGGTGATGGCGAACAATTCCCTTGATGTTATGTTTCAGCCCATGTAAGAACCGCTGCATGGTCATCTCAATGGACTCCCGCACTCTGGCACGCTGCAACAACATCTCCATCTCCATATAATATGCATCAACAGTCATAGTACCTTGCTTCAATTGAGTCAACTTGTCATAAACAGTCCGCAAGTAATTAGTGGGCACAAACCGAGCACGCATCATAGCCTTCATCTCACGCCAAGTAAGAACAGGAAGTTCATTATCTTCGCGCCGGTGACTCACAAGGCTATCCCACCAACCCAATGCATATCCATCAAATTCAGCAGATGCAAGTTTGATCTTCTTATCTTCAGTATAATCATGCAAACGCCATAGCTTTTCAATTTTCAGCTCCCATGTGAGGTACTCTTCCACATCTGTAGTACCCTCAAATTTTGGAATGGACAATTTAGGCTTGCCCAAACCACCATCATCTTGCACGGGAACACGCCGAGGAGCAAAGTGAGGAGGGCGATGCGGCCCTGGTCCACCACGTCCACGACCACGATCACCATGACCCATCAGGAACTCATTGTCGTCATGAACACTGTCAGCATCATCATGGTGGCCCAGTGGACGGCGATCAGCAACACGAAGACCAGCAATAGTGTTGTTCAAGTTTTGGATACTTGCTGCAATGTCCGCTAATTGACCCTGCATAGTGCGCACATTATTATCAGTTTCACCAAGTTGCATGCTGAGGTCCTGAACTTCCTTATCAGTGTGTGCAGCAGATCGCGTAATTAATCCCGTCAACGAATCACGGAGAGCTTCATATTCGCCCCAATTCACAGAAGCATTAGGATCCTTTTGCTGCATCACAAGATCATCACTAGTAGACATGATTAGTAGGTTAGTGCAAAAATCAAAATCTGGTGAGTGGGACGCTCACAACTCACTCAAAACTGACAAGAAAAGGAAATCTTACCGTTCTAAAGTGAATAGCAATACGTACCTCCGTTCGGATGTATGACTCGTGCACTGATGTAAAGAAGTGAATACCCGGGTAGGAGAAACAGTCACACGACAGAGCAGGATTATATGTGGTGGAGGTTATAGGTAGGCAAACCTAACTACGCCGCAGACAAGTCCTAGTGCTGATCGTGTGAACAAAAACCCCGAGGAAACACACACGTGGGAAGGAGGTGTAGGAAGCTAATTGCTTTTTATGCTGCCCGTTTTTTTTTTTTGGCGAAACTCAGAAACTGATTATAGGAACACAAGAAAACAAATGAGCAAGTTACCCCACATACTTTTTTTGGCGAAACTCTCTCTCTCTCTCTCTCTCTCAAGACCCTGACATCCCTTTGTATGGTGTGGTGGGTGGAAAGCAGATGATCACAAGTCTAGTATCGCTCTTTCTTCTCTGTTCTTTCTTTTCTTTTGTTCTGTTTTGCCTTTCTCTTTTTTTTTTAATATATACTCAACACGGCAGGACAAGCAGAACTCTACTCGGAAAACAGGCAGAGCTCTCAACGTGGTGCAGCCGGACACCAACACGAATTGCACAAGAAAGGAAAAGGGCGTGCGGCTACCACCAGGGATGTCCACGAACAGCACTAAAACAAATCTACGACGCAATCTAAGGCTAAGGCAAAGAACTACGATCCTAATATTTTTGTGGCTTTTTCTGGATAGGTGAAGAACATAAACGAAATTATGGGGAAAATTTGTGGATGCTCACCGAGGAAAACGCTGGAAATCTGATACCACGATGATATGGGTTGGCCCGATCTTCTCAATGAGCGGATGATGATATGAAGTGGATGAAGATAACTTGTATGCAGCCAATGATCTCTCCTCGCTCGATCCCTGATGCCAATGCAGCAGTTCTCGACCCTTTGGATATTCACGACTTCACACACTTGCGCAACGTAGCCGTCGACCACGAAACGGTGGAATTGCAATCAACTAATTCACAGTAGAACAGCAGATTACACTTAACTTGCAGTAGAAAATTTCCGTTGAATGCGTTCAGCAATCACAAGAACTAGGGTTCTAATCAAAACGTGGTCTGCCCCAACAAGGGGCGGCGGCCAAGGGTTATAGGGCAGTGGGGGCGCACCTCCCTGGCTGGGCGTTTAGGGTTCCCACATGGGCCTTGGCTGGCCCATCTAACTAATGTTTAGTTCGACTCTAACTGATACAAACTGGTCCCAAAAGTGGTTCAGCCCATTGGCATGCAAGCCTAAACCGAAATCATGTGGTAGACGTGCTGGCCTTGTTCTCCCTTGTGACGGCGCCGTCCTCCCTATCCTCCCTCGCGCTTGCTTCAATGTTCAGCACGTCTGGCTCCTCTTGCTGCAACTCCTCGCTCCCTCGCGCATTAGCCTCTTCTCTCATAAACCTAATCATAGAGACATACAAAGACTTAGGCAGTATACTATTCTCATTAGATACAAAATCAGATTCTATTAAGAGCGAGTTCACCTGTTGTTCAATCAACTTTGCACGAGCTCTTGTAATTGGTCCAATTCTGATTTCATCATTTGATCCTTTAGTTGCAGCAATGGCATGATCATCTTCATGTGGTGGAGATGGATCAAGTGTATGGATGTCCTCATCAGGATGAAGCCCAAGGCGACGCCTAGCCGTCTAGGAACTTAGGTTTCAAGAGTAACAAACCAACAATGGCTGCTCAAGGTGTCACCAAGCTCAAAGCTCAAGAACAAGAGAGGTAGAGAGAGGAGAAGAAGTGCAGTGATTCAGCTCTCAAGTTCTTGCAAGATCCACTCGAAGATTTGAGGATTTGGAAGCTCAAGAGTGAAGAGAGGTCTGGAGGAGAGAGTGCTCTTTCAAAATATGTCCTGAGGTGTCTGGAGGTGGAAGAAGCACTTTAGAGAGAGGGGTGAAGGGGTATTTATATGGGCCCTCTCGAAATAGCCGTTACAGTGCTAGTCTGTACAAAATCGGTTGAACCGGGCGAGGTTGGTTCAACCGAAAATGCACTCAGAACCGAAATCGGTTGAAGAGGTTCTCAGCCTGGTTGAACCGGAGCATCAACCGAAAAGCATACCAGAACCAAAATCGGTTGAGGGAGTATGGAGACTGGTTCAACCGAGGCATCAACCGACATGAGAGCAGAAATTGAGTAAAATTTGGAGGTGAATATTGGATGGATTTTTGGACACTTTGAACTTTAGTACCACCAAGAGCATACCTTTGTTGGTCCCTCTTAATAGTACGGCATTTCCTAACTCAAGGATAAAACATGAAAAGCTTTTCTTGTGTCTTCAAGTGGAGACTCCTTGCATCTCAAAATTTGAATGGAATGAGGGGTCTCCTTTTCTTTACTTGCACAAATGCTTGTCTCTTTTTCTTTCTCATGCACTTATTGTATGATCTTCATTACTTGCAAAGTGCTCATACATTTTCATTAGTACCTTTAATTGTATTGTCATTAATAACCAAAACCCTCAAAAGGTGATTGCACTTACACTCTGGTTTGTCTTTTATAAACCGGGGTGTGACAAAGTGGTATCAGAGCTGTGCTGACTGTAGGACGCAAGCCTAGATAGAACTGGTCATTTTAAGGTCAAAATTCCTATATATATATGATCCTTGGTCTTTCCATCCTTTCTACTTCTTATCTCCTCTTTGTCTAATATCTTTTCACTCCATTCTCGTTCAATATCTATCTTGTTGCTCTCCTCTCCTCTATCTTGTTGATCTTTTCTTTTAGAACGGTCTCTACTTCTCTTATGTTTAGGAGGTTCTACCTTGTAGTTATAAGATTGACTAGATGCGAGTTGATGTGGTGTGCTTGTGATGATTGTTATTGTGATTATGTTTGATTTGGATCTTTGTAATGTGTGTGTTTGAGTGGTGGAGTAATGTCCACGACTTAAATGTGTTTTAAAAATATGTGCTTTAATAAACTTAGATCGTTGGTGTAACCATACACTCTCTTTTGCTCCCTTCTACTCAGTCGTCCACATGCACCATGATGGATATTCAAAAGGACGGCTATGGATACTCAAGCAACGATAATGTTAGACGTTGTAAAGACAACGACTCCACGTCATCACCAATGGCAAGGATCGAGAAGCAAAAGAGTTGAGAAGCACCTTACCCCCTTTCCTCTTTGCTAGCCTATCCGAATCTCGGGACGAGATTCTTGTTAAGGGGGGTAGATTTGTAACACCCTAAAATTTCATTTTTAGTATTTAAAACAATTAAAATATTTTTCTCAAATTACTAAGATTTTTTCTTGTTTAGAATGAGCATTTAAATGATTTTATAAAATAAAGTTTAAAGTAAGTAAAATGAATTTAGGATGACATGTTGTTGCATTCATGCTAGTGCATACTTTTCTGTTTGTATGATTTAAGGATGTAGGTTCAAATTTATTTGAACTCAGTAGAGCCTTTCGCTTTCTCATTCAAAATACATTTGAGAAAAAGGAAAAAAAAAAGAGGCGAGTGGCAGCCCATTCAGCCAGCCTAGTCCAGCCTTCCCTCTTCACTTGGCCTGCTTGCTCCCCACCTGGGCCTTCCCACAGCCCGCTCGCCAGGCCCAAGAGGCGCGGCCCAGCTGATCCCCGCTGTCCCGTCTTCCTCTCTCACTAGCCAGTGGCCCCCGGCCTTTCTCCCACTAACGAGTGGACCGCCTTGTCAGCTCCACCCCCTTCCTCACTCTCCCCCAACCTCCAGCTGCCTTCATCGCGCAAGCTCCTCGCTCTCTGTGCGTGGTCCCATGCCTCGAGTTCGCCTGAAGGCAAGGCCCGCCTATCATACTCATCCCCTCCCCCTTGACGCGTGCGCGACGTGGGTGCGTACGCGACAAGGAGTCCCGGTTGAATCGGATGAACCCGAGCCCCCTTCCCTCGATCGAATCGGACTCCACCCGCGCTGCAGCCCTAATCCGGCCCTATAAATGGATTCCGAGCCCCGTCTGTGACCTTTTCGCCTCCAAATTGCCTTATGACCAAGCCATAGCGTGCGCCGCCATCGAATTCCATCTCTAGAGCTCGGAAAGGTGAGCTCGGTCGCCACACAATTCTGCGGCGTTGGACCTCCCTCCATTCAATTGACCCATGTTACTCCATCTCCGGACCTTGGCGAAGCGTCGCCCGCCGCTTTTGGGAGCCTCGGAGCCGCTCCTTGGTGCCGTCCGCGTGCACCAGCGGCCGCCGTTTGAACCCACCTGTCGCCGGCCTCCTCCGTCGCCTCTCCGCCTCCTCCAAGCCCTTGGTGAGACTCCCCTCCACGCACGCTCTCTCTCTCCGGCTTGTTGCCATCCCACCTCACGCCCCGGAGTGCCCACGCCCGCGTGCGCCGGCGATGTGCCGCCACGGACAAGCGGACTCCACCGCAATCGTTGGTGTTCGTAAGGACCGAATCACAAAGCGACCACCTGGGACAACAGTGCTACCACAAGATTGGAATGGGACGATCTTAACTGACTAATTATGTTGTCTTGGTTTGGGAGTAACTTACCTGCGGGGCAAGAGGGGAGGTTAGCTTCAGTGGTCGCTACGCTACCTCATGGTTGAGTGTGCTTTACGTTATATGTAGCGGACACCACCATTGCGACCCTGAAACCATAGTGGTTACACCTTACCAACGCAATCTTTGTAAAGGCTTCGTAGTGCGCTTGCTAGTCATCTCATCTCCGGTAATGTGATGAACTCCTAGCGTAGCTCACGACTTGTGGGTAAAGATGCGCCACCTCTCGAGAGTGTAAAGCTGATATATCAGCCGTGCTCACGATTATGAGCGGCCCAGACCCTTCCTAGTGATTAGAAGGATCCTTGGCTGAGGTTCCTTGGTTTTGGTTATGGTTTTGATAATGGTTATATCTGTTTAGTTTTATTTAATTCTTTTGCAATCTCTTTTGGGCTAATGGCGCTACTACTAATTCATAGTAATTAGGTGCTAATAAAACTTGATCAATTAAAAGCTAATGCAGTCTGTCAGCTAACCTTAGAGCCTCATGGTTTATGTTATATTTGTTGAGTGCGAGATGTACTCACGCTTGCTTCTTTATATTTATTCCTTGTTGGGGGGACAAATGCAACCGCTCCTCAGAAAGACGAAGGCATGATGGAGTACAAATGAAGGTTCATGAAGTTCTAGGCGTGCGACCCCCAGTTGGTTTTGAGAGCCAATGGACCGGCCTCATTGCTCTCCTGGTGTGATGAGTGATTGTCAACGAGCTCAAGACCTCCGATGGACTGAAGGCCCTCCGATGGACTGGAGGTACATGATGAAGACCTCGATGGACTGAGGCAAAAGCCCTCCAATGGACCGGTGGCAATGCTCGGCGTCAGACGGCCATGGGAGCTCGGTACACGGAGGCAAAAGCCCTCCGATGGACTGGAGTTTTCTGGTTTCTGACTTCAAAACCGGGAGAAGCTTCCTGACTACTGGCTACGTGGCGTACATCCAAGCGAGGCGTGGAGAAGAAGAAGATCAAAGCGTCATCGTAGTCGTCCGATTGTATCTTTTTCATTTCAGCCCCTTTCGGGCATTCTAGAGTAAGGGTCTTAGTGTTAAATAGAGTCGTTAGGCCTAGGCTATAAATACTTAAGTGGCTAGTCATTTAGGTGACTCTTCCACCATTAGAAAACCATAGGCTTCATTTCCATACAGCCATGTGCCAAAGAGAGAAAGGAGAGCATTAGGGCTAGGATTTGAGTCCCCTAGCTAGTGTGTTCTTCACATCAAGAGGGAGGATGAAGGGTGGTAGGCTATAGGAACTTTGTATAAACTCAATTTCATGATTAATCCATTAATATTCCTCAGAAATTCGAGCTCAGGTGTGCCTCTTTCCCCTTCTAGTTTGGTTTTTTGTTCAATCCTTGGCTTTTGGGTGTTTGCTTTGGCCATGGGTGAATCCTTTCTTTTGCCGGTGTTTTGGACTTGCAAGGACGTGGAGATTATGCCCTAGTGCATCACAAACCTTCAGGTTTGCCACGAGCAAGTCGAGCTTGAGTTTTGCCCTTTCTTGCCTAAGGCTTGCCTCTTCACGCGATCTGATATTCCCACTAATCCCGTGATCATTTTGAGTTGATCTTTTGGGAATAGCTTTGGAATAGTGCTCAGATAGCCTGTGTCAAATTTTGTGAAGATTGGACAAGGTTCGGTCAGATTTAGAGTTTGAGAGGCTCAAGTTCCAGCTTCCACCAGACAGTCCGGCGTTGTCACCGGACTATCCGGCTCCACTGGACAGTCCGGCGCAGGCCACCGGACAGTCCGGCATAGACCCTTGTCCCAGCCTCTACCGGACTATCCTATAGAGTCCATCGGATAGTCCGATGGCACCAGACTTTGTTACCGGATAGTCCGGTGTCTGCCGGACTCTGCTACCGGACTATCCTATAGCCGCTACCGGACATTCCTATAGATCTGGGCAGCCTGCTTTTCGTTGGAATTTTCGCTGTCCGGCTTATGCTTCGACCTCACTTTTTGTGTCCCTTGTTGCTGCCCATACTCTTAACTTGCTGTGAACCAGTAAGGCGCATTTTAGTGCGTTGAGTGGCGGACAAGACACTAGTGCGTGAGTCGTTGTTTCGCTTGACTTGCGATCTTGTGATTGTTGAGTCTTGTGCTTCCGCTCGCTTGGTGTGTACCCATTCAGTGGGCGACACCAAGTGCTGCTAGATACGTTTCTTTTCAGTGGACGGTGTCTAGCGTTTGTTGTATGAAGTGTCTGTCAGTCTGCACCAGGGTTCGTGAGTTTGAGTTTTTAAGTGCTCCTATTCACCCCCCTCTAGTCGCACGTCTCGGTCCTACAAGTGGTATCAGAGCCGGTTAGGTTTCCTCATACCTTAACCGTTGACGAAACGGTAGTGACTGACTTACTCTTGGAAGATTCCGGTTCTTGGCTCCGATGGCTATTCCTACTGCAAGGGTAGGATGGAGGCATTCCTTGTTAGCCAGAGTCAGAATATATGGGATGCTACTCAGAGTACGACTTTTGTGGTGCTTCCAGCTGCGGAGCGTACTACGCCTGAGATCGTGGTTCAGCATGAGGCGAATGCCAAGGCTGTTAACTTTCTCTTTTCCGGGCTTGGTCCCATGGATTATGAGACAATGAGTCATCTCAAGACGGCGCGTGAGATATGGTCACCGCTTAGTGCACACCATGAGGGTACCGCGACGATTAAGGCTAGGCTTGTGGAAACTTACCGGCGCGAATATGAAAATTTTGTCCAGAAGCCGGGAGAGTCAGTAGACGACTTGTTCGGTCGCTTTCAGTCGATCATTAACAAGTTGCGTGTCAACTCGGTCCCCGCTAATCTCCTATACACTGATCATCAGCATGCTGTCAAATTGCTGTATGCTTTAGACAGAAAAGTATGGAAGATCAAGGTGAACTCAATCATTGAGTCGGCAAGGTATGATACGATAGGAGTAGAGGCGCTCTATAGTAAGCTCAAGGCCACATAAGTAGATTACAAGTTGAGGGATTCCCTTGCTTGTATAGGTTCTAAGAGTCTGGCCTTCGCTACCCCCTCTAGTGAGTCTGTTACTAACCCCCTTATGCACAACTTCTCGTTTTCTGCTTTGATGTCTGTGATAGAGAAGCAGTTGGCGTCGCTTAGGGATGAAGAGCTATGTCTGGTGTCTAGTCGCTTTCAACGCGCCTATGACAACCGGATGGGCAAGAAGAGAGGCGAGAGGCCCAAGTGCTTCGAGTGCGGAGAGGTCAGCCACTTCATCGCCGAGTGCCCCAACAAGAACGACTACTACAAGAAGGGCAAGAGCTACTACCACGACTCCGACAAGTACCACTCCGACAAGCGGAGCTTTGACAAGCACCGCTCCAGCAAGCACAACTTTGGGCCAAAAGGCTTTCAAGAGCTACCAGAAGGACAACCGGAAGCGGGACAAGGCCTTCTTCGCCGAGATCGGGTTCTGCAGCAGCGAATCTTCTTCCTCTTCATCCTTGTCGAGCTCAAGTGATGAGGAGATCACGTACAGGAAGGATAAGAGGAACGATCAAGGAGGTCCAGCTGGCTTGTGCTTTGTCTCCACCAAGTCCAAGCAAGAACAAGGACAAGAGGAGCTCGGTTTGCTCCATGGCACTTAAGGACAAGGAGAACAAGGATGATGGCAGCAACTCTTCTTCTGATGATGAGGTAACTCCTGAGCAAGCCGAAATCCTTGAGATGCTAGAGCAGAATAGCCGAGAGTTGAAAGCCCAGGATAAGGTGCTGGAGAAGGCAGCTAAGAAGCTGCAGAAGTTGAAAGCCCAACTTACTGAGGCTTTAGAGGAGAATGAGAGGTTGAGGAGTGTGAGATCCCAATCCAATGAGCTTGAGTGCCCTACCTACGAGTCTTTCATGACGGAGCTTGGTGAACAGAGAGGTAGGTATGCTAAGTGGGTAGAGGAGATAGATGGGCTTAGAGCTGAGCTAAGCAAACTCCAGTCCAAACTGGATGAGCCTACCTTGAGTGGAGAGCTCGAGTGTGAGTCTTGCCCCTGTCTAGCTAGAGAGCTAGCTGTGCTGAAGGATAAGTTTGAGGGGCAGCTCAAGGAGCTTGAGGAGCTTAGGGCTAGACCTGCGCTTTTGGGTGCGTGTATGGTCTGTCCTACTTTGAGAGGTGAGTTAGAGCAGTTGAGAGCTGACTTTGAGGTGCTTTCAGCACCTACTGACACTTGCGAGAACTGCCTAACCCTTAGGATGCAGCTGGTGGATAGGGATGTCACCATTAGGAAGTTGGAGAAAGCTGCTCTGTTTCCCTCTCTAGATTGTGATACTTGTGCTGCCAAGACTGTAGTTCTGGAGGATCTGAGAGAGGAAGTGTTGTCTTTGCAAAATGACAACAACAGGTTGAGAGAGGTGCTCAGTTGGGTATATGCTAGGCAACCCCAACTAGAGATGATCATAAAGAGCACCAAGAGAGCTGAGGGTGACACAAGTGGTTTTGGGTTTGGAGAGTGCAGCACCTCGGGTGAGAAGAGTGCCCCAATTAGGATCAAGACTGCACGTACCCAGCCAGGAGAGACTATTGATGGGGTATACCATGATCCACCCAAGGCTGCCCCAAAGAAGCAGTATTGGATACCCAAGCCCTCTCAGGCTAAGCTGAGCAAGATTGTTGAGGAAGAGCTTAAGCCCAAGGGCAAGAAGCCAATCCAGTAGCCTGAGCCACCCAAGGCCACACCACCTAAGCCCAAGTCCCAGCCTAACCCAATTCCTAGGAGTCCTGTCTACCATTGTGAGTTCTGCCAGCGGAATGGCCACCTAGAGAAGTTTTGCTTCTGGAGGAAGTGGCTCGAGAGGCAGGAGAGAGCTTGGGGGAACCAGGATCAGTTCTACCAGGGTGGTAGGCAAGATCCTCCCCACCGCGATGGGATGAGAGACCGCTTTGCTGGTGGTGAGCATGGAGGTGGCTTTCAAGCCCGCGCTCCTGGTGGTGAGAGACGCTTCATCGGTCGAGCTCCTAGTCGTTTTCAATGCGGCTGTGGACCTCATGACTGAGGGTTTGTGAGAGAGCTTGAGAGGCCACGCTTTGAGAGTCGTGATTACTCCAGTAGTGGTGATTTTGCTTACCCCACTTTTGATACTAACCCAGTGCCGGACCGTTTGCTCACCGTCGCTTTACTTGACTTTGCAGGATTGAAGCATGGAGGACGTGTGGATCATGGACTCCGGTTGCTCTAGGCACATGACAGGGCACCGCAAGTGGTTCTCCAGCCTCAACCCTGTAAGCACCAAGGAGTACATCACATTCGGGGACAATGGTCAAGGTAAAGTGTTGGGTGTTGGTTCTGTTTCGCTCTCTACTAAGCTTTCCCTGAGAGAAGTTGCTTTTGTCCGGAATCTGGGGTTCAATTTGGTCTCAGTTTCGCAACTTCTCGATGAAGGATTTGAGGTTCGTTTTAAGAAGGGTGCGTGCCGCGTTCTTGATGCTGAGGAGTCCCTTGTTTGCTCTTTGCTGCCTTTTGGTCAGGTTTTTAGGGTCGACCTCACATCTGTTTCTGGCCCTGCGCGCTATTTGGTTGCTAGTTCTGCTGATATATGGAAGTGGCATAGGAGACTTGGTCACTTGAGCTTTGATCTGCTAGTCACGTTGAGTTCAATGGTCCTAATCCGAGGATTGCCCAAATTTAGAGCTGAGAAGGACTTAGTTTGCCACCCCTGTCGTCATGGCAAGATGGTTGCTGTTTCTCACATTTCTGTGTCCCAGGTTATGACCTCCTATCCGGGTGAGCTACTCCATATGGATACAGTAGGTCCCGCTCGGGTAGCGTCGGTCAGTGGAAAGTGGTACATGCTTGTCGTTGTGGACGATTTTTTGCGGTTCTCGTGGGTATTTTTCATGGAGTTTAAGGATAAGGCGTTTGGTTTTGTTCGGGATCTGGTATTGAGGTTGAGAAACGAGAGTCATAAGGCCATGAGGGCTATCCGCAGTGACAATGGTGGAGAATTCAGAAACTCTCGTTTCGAAAACTTCTGTCGTGACCTAGGTCTTGAGCACCAGTTTTCTTCTCCATATACCCCACCGCAGAACGGTGTTGTGGAACGCAAGAACCGCACACTCATTGAGATGGCACGGACGATGCTCGATGAGCACAGGACTCTGAGGCGCTTTTGGGCTGAGGCAATGAATACGGCCTGTTACATTGCGAACCGGATCTTGAGAGCTTTCCTTGGGAAGACCTCGTATGAACTTCGGTTTGGTAGGCAGCCCAGCATCAAGCACTTGCGAGCGTTTAGCTGCAGGTGTTTTGTGCTTAAGAAGGCAGGGCATTTGGACAAGTTTGAGTCTCGTTGATTGGATGGGATTTTTCTAGGGTATGCTTCTAGTTCTAGGCGTTTCGTGTGTGGATTTTGGAGGCCAAGCAAGTTGTTGAGACTTGTGAGGTTTCTTTTGATGAAACTATGCCCTGCACAATCCCTGCCTTTGAGCTTTCAGGTGATGATGAAGAAAACACCCCCATCTTTGAGGATGAGGAAGGTGCGGATGATGTTGGTGATGCAGGAGCCACTGCACTGTCTGCAGCTCCTGCCCCCTCTGCTACGAGCTCTGATGATGATGGAGGACCCTTGCCTATGGCTTCCTCCTCACTCCGCCGACAGCAAGCTCATGCAGAGGCTGGCCCCACTGAGGACGCAGGGGAGGTGACCTCCGAGATTGTTTCATCTCGGTAGGTCCAGCGGGATCACCCTCCACACAGGATGATTGGAGACATTCACCAGCGTGTCACACGCTCTTCGGTTAACTCTCTAGCCTTTTTCTCCCACTCTGCATATGTTGCTACTTTTGAACCCTAGGATGTGTCACATGCATTATCTGATCCTAATTGGGTGAACGCCATGCATAAGGAGTTGGAGAACTTTGAGAGAAACCATGTCTGGGATTTAGTTGAACCTCCACCAAACTGCCGCCCTATAGGAACCAAATGGGTCTTCAAAAACAAACAGGGTGAGAATGGGATGGTTGTGAGGAACAAAGCGAGATTGGTAGCTCAGGGTTACTGTCAGAAGGAGGGAATAGACTATGAGGATACTTTTGCCCCTATAGCTCGTTTGGAAGCCATTAGGAGTTTGCTTGCCTTTGCGGCCTCTAAAGGCTTCAAACTGCAGCAAATGGATGTCAAGTCAGCTTTCCTGAACGGGTTCATAGAGGAGGAGGTATATGTGAGACAACCTCCTGGCTTTGAGAGTGCTAGATTTCCAGACCGGGTGTACAAGTTGAGAAAAGCCCTTTATGGTCTGAAGTAAGCTCCTAGAGCTTGGTATGCTAGGTTGAAGAGTTTCCTGCTCAAGTCTGTTCGTGATGGGTTCAGTAGACAAGACCTTGTTTTTGTTGAGTCGTGGCGGTGACACCCTGATAGTTCAGATATATGTTGATGACATAATCTTTGGTGGTTCATCTCACGCTTTGGTGTCTAGTTTTGCTGAACAGATGAGCAGGGAATTTGAGATGAGTCTTATGGGTGAGCTCCAGTTCTTCCTCGGGCTGCAGATCAAGCAAGGCCCTGAAGGAACCTTCGTCCATCAAGCCAAGTACACAAGGGACATACTCAAGAAGTTTGAGATGGATGACTCCTAGTCCATGACGACTCCTATGAGTACAAACACGGCGCTTGATGCAGATGAAGATGGGGAGGAGGTGGACCAGAAGGAATTTCGAGGGATGATTGGCTCACTTCTGTACCTGACGGCGACCAGACTAGACATTCAGTTCGCGGTCTGCCTTTGTGAGCGCTATTAGGCTTCTCCTAGGCTTCTCACCGTCAAGCGGTGAAGCGCATTTTCAGGTATCTGAAATTCACTCCTGAGCTTGGTCTTTGGTATTCCTCAGGTTCTTCTCTTTCTCTTAGAGGGTTTTCAGATGCTGACCATGCTGGCTGCCGGATTGATCGCAAGTCAACCTCCGGGACATGCCAACTCTTAGGAACCTCTCTTGTCTCTTGGTCCTTTCGCAAGCAAGCTAGCGTATCCTTGTCTACCATAGAAGCAGAGTACATAGCTGCTGCTAGCTGCTGCTCCCAGCTCTTATGGATGAAAGCCACCCTTAGTGATTTCGGCCTTAAGTTTGGAAAAATCCCTCTTCTAGTTGACTCTACTTCTGCTATTTCTGTAGCTAAGAACCCCGTCTTGCACTCTAGAACCAAACACATAGACGTGAGGTTTCACTTTCTGAGAGATCACTATGAGAAGGGGGCATAGAATTAATCCATGTAGTATCTGCAAACTAGTTGGCTGATATCTTTACCAAGCCTCTAGAGTTTGACACTTTTGCGCATCTGAGAGGTGAGCTTGGAGTGTGCTATCCCTTTTAGTCAGGGATAGTGTGCTATTCCTTTTAGTAAGGAATAGCTTCTGTAGTTTAGTTTTTGCTTTTATCTTGCTTTTATTTCTCTTTGTTTCTTTTGCATATTGTATCATATCATGCATTGCATTGTATCATATGCATTTTCACTTCACTAGCACTAGAGCTCTTTTGGAATGCTGAGTTAGTACTTGCTTGTGCTAGATTGTACAGTGCTTGCTTGATCATGGTTGGCTAAGCTCTCTTGAGTCTGTTGAATACTAAATGAGCTAAGCCTTTTGCTTTCCTGAAAATCAAAAACATGATCACCACTTGACTTGGCTACCTAGCATGTGTAGGAGTACTGAATGCTATGCTATCTTCTCATACCTGGATATGCTAGTTGTATGCCTTAGCTCAGTTCATGCCTAAGCTTTTATGACACCTTGCTTAAATTGAAATCTGAATCAAAATGTTTATAAGTGGTGTCTCATGTGCTGAATTGAGAAAGATCCAGGTGGATTTGCTTGTCACACTGATCTAGTTTAAGATTGCTTGTCATTGCACTTTGACATGAACTTGGACTAGACTGTGTATGACTAAAACATTGTCTTAAGCTTCTGATGGTTATTTGAGCCTAGGCTTGGCATTGGTTGGTAAGAAGTGGCAAAAGACAAGTAAATAACCCCTGGCACAAAAAAGAACTTGCTTATGAATACCAATGTTTAAATCTGAAATTTGCAAGTCTCTAAAATGCTTATGGCTAGTTGTATATGCTTTGTTTGAGAGTAGCACACCTATTGCTAGCATCTTGTTGTTCATGCCTATCTTGCTAGATGCTATTCATGTTGGTGATGCTTTTTTTCAAACTACCCTGAAAAACTTGCTAGCTCTTGATATGCGTAAGATAGATTTATTTGAGCTTGTTGCATGCTTCCTTGCCCTCACTTGCTCTGTATACTAGAACTTGTGATTACTAGCTTTTCATCCCTTCTGAGCTCTTTCAGTTACACTCCTTGCATTTCATGGCATATTTTGAGGGGGAGTTGTCTAGTTCAGGGGGAGTCCTAGGAACCCTTGATGTGTCCATTGTCAACAAGGGGGAGAATTTGTGCAGTATTGGACACAGGGGGAGGACTTCGGGAGAGATTTAGTTGAGAGGGAGCTTTGCATTCATTTTTGCATTTGTGAGGATGCATTTCAGGGGGAGTTGAGCTTTTAGCATGCTTTTTGCATCGGTGCGTTGAGCCTTTTGCCACTATCTTGAGGAGCCGATGCTTTGCTTCCTTTTTGCTTCAAGCTGCCTTGTGTTTTGCCTTTATTTGGTTTTGGGCAGCTTGAGCTTTTCTTTTCTCTTCCTTTCTTTTTCGGTTTTACGCTTTTCTTTTGTCTTTGTTCCATTTCAGGTTACATGTTGGAGATGTGTTGACAATGCACTCATCAATGGGGAGATTGAGAGCCAATGGACTGGCCTCATTGCTCTCCTGGTGTGATGAATGATTGTTAACGAGCTCAAGACCTCCGATGGACTAGAGGCCCTCCGATGGACTGGAGGTAGATGATGAAGACCTCGATGGACAGAGGCAAAAGCCCTCCAATGGACCGGAGGCAATGCTCGACGTTGGTCGGCCATGGGAGCTCGGTACACGGAGGGGCGGATCGGCAACGGTGGTGTAAGCCCTCCGATGGACCGCAAGGCGACTCCGATGGACTGGAGAAGCCAGGTGCCACCGTGGTGCTCCAACCCGAGTGCATGGCACAAAGACGTGCGAGGGAGGCTTTGGCGGCTTCGGCTCAAAACCGCCACCCAAGTTCACATGACTTGGTGGGTTGGGCTCCGACTCACCAAGATAGAAGATTGGGCCAAGACCCGGCCTAGGAAGCCCGCAGAATAAAGTTTTATGGTTTCTGACTTCAAAACCGGGGGAAGCTTTCTAACTACTGGCTACGTGGCGTACATACAAGTGAGGCGTGGAGAAGAAGAAGATCAAAGCGTCATCGTAGTCGTCCGATTGTATCTTTTTCATTTCAGCCCCTTTCGGGCATTCTAGAGTAAGGGTCTTAGTGTTAAATGGAGTCGTTAGGCCTATGCTATAAATACCTAAGTGGCTGGTCATTTAGGTGATTCTTCCACCATTAGAAAACCCTAGGCTTCATTTCCATACAGCCATGTGCCAAAGAGAGAAAGGAGAGCATTAGGGCTAGGAATTGAGTCCCCTAGCTAGTGTTCTTCACATCAAGAGGGAGGATGAAGGGTGGTAGGCTGTAGAAACTTTGTATGAACTCAATTTCGTGATTAATGTCACACCCAGTTTGCAACGAACAAAACCGAGGAAGTATACATATGCTCCAGGATCAAGTCTCGCATATGTATGACAAATTACAATGGCATCACAAACACATGTCAAAGAATAAAAACGTACATAACTTTAACATTTATTACATAGGGACATAAGACTTTAGGCTCAAAGTCATAACCAAACATTGCGGAAGCGTAAAAGATAACTAGGGCGCCACAGGGACGTCAACTGGTGAACGGACGCCTAGAACTCATAATAGCCCTGGGTGAACTCCTCTGCGTCTCCATCAACTGAGCAGCGGTTGGATTTGTCCCCCCAACAAGGAAAGAAGATAAAACAAGCGTGAGTACGAGGTACTCAACAAGTATAACATAAAAGATGAGGCTCTAAGGTTAGCTGGCAAATTGCATGAGCTTTTAATTAAGTAAGTTTTTATTTCAGCCTAATTACTAAAGTTGAGTAGAAGAAACCATTAGCCCAAAGTTATTACATAGAGAAAATTAACAATATTAAAGAACATAACCATAAACAAAACCATGACCAAGGAACCACTAATCAAAAGGAGGATCCGGGCCGCTCATAACCATGAGTACGGCTGACATGTCAGTTTTACACTCTCGAGAGATTGCACATCTTTACCCACAAGTCATGAGCTACGCTAGGTGTTCATCACATTACCGGAGATGAGATGACTAGCAAGCACACTACGAAGCCTTTCCAAAGATCACGTTAGTAAAGAGTAACTGCAAGGAATCAAGCGCCGCAACGGTGGGGCAAGCCTCAGAGGGAAGAAGCACCTACATATAACGTAAAGCACACTCAACCCAAAGAGCGCGAGGTCCACAGAAGCTAACTCCCCCTCTTGCCCCGCAGGTAAGTTACCCCAAACCAAAATGACCCAATTACTAAGCTAAGACTGCCCCATCCCAGTCTTGTGGTAGCGTGGTTGTCCCAGGTTGTCGCTCTATGAACAGGTCCTTACGGTGAGAACCGCAAAAGCACACGAGCGCATTGCTCAGGTTCCCTAAACCATGTTGGTAAAAAGCAAGATTTAAATGAGACATGAGCCACTCAAGCACACAGCATAGAGGGTCAAGCTCACATTAATTGCATAGAATCATTAACAAAGTTAATTAACAAAAGGTATGAGAGTTCGCGCTGCACCTAGCATAACTTAACCCAAATGCATCCCAAAAGGTAGATATAAAGAATCAAAGTAGCTAGGTAAACCTTAAAGGTACACAAAATTAATGCACATGTAGTGATTAAGAGTTATTGGGTGTTGTTCATACTATACTTGCCTTCCTCGGGGTTATCCTGCTGCTGCTCAAAGAATTCAGGAGGTGGCTCTGCAAACTCCACGGACTGCTCAACGTCTACTCACGAACATAGCACCATACAAGCATCCACGTACATACATACATGCAAACAAAAGCAAAACTATAAAAAACAGTACACCATTACATAAAAGACAGAACATAAAATGCATGTAAAACTAATCTACGTACTGCTATGAACATATGAGCGCAAGAATCACTCCAATCGGATCTAAAACGTGAAAGTTATGCATAAAACAAGGTTCTAGGGGCATAACTGCGATTAAAAACTTAGATCTAGGGTTTATCTGATAAAACCGAGGGCTTAGGCATAAATAAGAGAACTTCCCGAGGGCTTACAGGCAAAACCGACGGCCCTAGGACGGCGGGTTCTATTTTCCAAAAGGTCAGGGGCTAAAACATAAAGAAAAGGACCTAAACCTAATTACTTTTGAACTACGGTGGACTGCGGGTTGATTGCTGAGAAAGGCAGGGACTCTTTAGCAAAACAGGCAGTGCTGACCGGCGCTGACCGGTATTGACCAGTCGCCGGCGCGCCTGGACGGTTGGATCCAGATCGGGCGGCTTAGATTAGATGGGGATTGGGTTTGATCTGGCCCGTCCAGATTGGATCTGGCAGCCACGGTCGGATGGGCAGGGGCTTCGCCGGCGGCGACCCTTAGCTGTGGCAGCGCATCGCCGGAGCGCGCTCGTTCTCGCAACCGAGGGCGCGGCTCAGGACGAGGATTAGCCAGAGGGGGAGAGTGAAGCACGGCGAACCTCACCGTGGGATCGTGGGCGGCAGAGAGTGGCCAGAAGCGGGTCGGCGACGGGCGGCAGCGGAGTCGGGCGTCGTGGGACGGCGAGATGGAGGCAGATGCGGGCACCTAGAACTGGCGGAAACAACTCACGGCGGCTCTGCGAACAAAACAAAGGGGTCAAGACGGCCAGAATAACGATGACGGCGACGAATCGAAGCGGCGGAGGAGCTCACTGTTCCGGCATTCGGCGACAAAATTAGGGCAGCACGGTGCGCTAGAGCTAGGGTAGAGAGCTAGGAGACGCGTAGCAGATGGCGGCGGCCCTAGGGGGTGTACTTATAGGGGCGCGGCTAGGGCAACGGCGGTGGAACGGACTCCAAAGCTTGCGGCGGAGGAAGCGGCGCGAATCTATCCACTTTAGAGTCCACCACGGCTCGGACCCGCGGCAATTCCGTGTCGGGGAGGAGGAGGAGGCTGGCGCACGGGCCCGGGATGTGGGCGCGGGGCCACGGCCAGAGAGGAGCGGCGGTGAGGTCGACCGATGACTGTGAGCGGAGGGAGGGAGTGAGGAAGGAGACGGCAGGGGTTCTGTTCTCAATAGTGGACTCCAGGCGTGGGTTCTGTTCTGCCTCCGGGTTGGCGATCCAGGTATCAAGTCTTTCGACCGAACGGCAGGGGTAGTACCGGCGTGAAGTGATGGCCATATCTTCACGGTGTGCATGGCACAGCGTCGTCAAGGCCTCCCTGGCAGCATCACTGATGGCGGCTTCATGGCTGTTGCGGCGAGTAGGTGCGTGCCTGACGTGGATGTTCCGGCAGGATCCGAACTCATCCGGGATGCTGATCTCCACTGTCATGTCCCAATCATCATGTAAGACGGGATGGCGGTAGCGAGTCCCCACATAGGTGATCCAGAACTGATCGTAGTGAAGCGTCTCCAGCGTTTCCCTCAGCATCCGAGGAACAGGCAACGGGTAGTCGAACCAGCGGTGGGTAGTGGTAACCACGGGTCCAGCTTCATTGTCGTCCTCATCCTCGTCCGATGGGGGTGCGTCTCCATCCTTTGGATCTTGTTCTGGGTCTTCAGAGTCAACAGCTGGGTCTTCTGGCTCTTCTTGGGATTGTTCCTGCTGCGGCGCCGAAGAGGGTACTGGTGGTTGCACCTCTGAGGGTTCTTCCTGCGGCTCCTCTCCTGGTTCATCTTCGGACAGCTCAGGGACAAGTTCTTCTGGGACCTCCTCCTCAGACTCAGTCAGGTCTACCCACTCCTGTGGCGGTGGAGAAGGTGGGGTTGGGGTGGGCAATCTGATCCTGTTAGGTCCGCCATAGCCTCGTCCACCAACACGCATGCGGGCAGTGCGCTTGAAAGTCGACATCTGCAGGCCCACATCGTAAGAAAACATGAGAAACAGTTCTATTGTGGGATAGATAAGTAGATATAGAAAATCTTAATTGAAATAGATAAGTATGGATATCAAAATAGCATGTATTGCAAGTATTTGAATGGAGAAAGCAAGAAAAGGTAAGCAAAATCCTTAATCACGACCAGTTCTAGTCTAGGCTTGCGTCCTATGGTCAGCACGGCTCTGATACCACTTTTGTCACACCCAGTTTTAGAAGCAAAACCAAGTGCTAACCATGTATGTGCCAGGATCAGTTTAACCACATACACAGCATAAACAAAAGTAATAACACAACCAGTACTTTAACTTAAGAGTAATAACCATTATTACATACCATAAATGTCTTTAACGAGCAGCTTAACGAGAGCGAGATAGCTAAACGACAGCGGAAGACGACCGTAAACCACAGGCAACTGACGGATGGCACACCAGCCTAGAACTCGTCGTAGTCCTGGAACTCCTGGTTAGGATCACCACAACTTCCTTCTAGATCTGAGCAGCGGTTGCAATGGATGCAACGGATATAAAACAAGCAAGGATGAGTACATAACGCACTCAGCAAGTATTCCGTTTAGGATAAAAGTGGACTGGCTTTATAGTGGTTAGGCATAGCAATTGCTTTTAGTTAGTCAAGTTTTAATTACTAGCAATGATTAGCATAACCCATCCCTTTATTATAAAGACAGTAAAACATATTTAAAAGATAAGCATGAACCATAACCATACCCATCATCATTACCATGATCACCATGAGCCATTCACCTTGAAGCTGAAACTCTAATCTGTGAGGGTCCAGGCCGCTCTTAACCGTGAGCACGGCTGATATATCAGTTTTAAACACTCTCGAGAGGTTGTACATCTTTACCCACAAGTCATGATTCCCATTGTGCCCGAGGTTTGCAAAGCCCCATTTATTCATACCTTAGATGAATCGGCAGGGTTTCATTACGAGACCTTTACAAAGAATTTCCTAGAGTTATGGCCCACTCGTTACAGGTTACTCCAGTTAACTAAAGATATGAGAGTTCCGTTCCAAAGGGTGACAGATCAAACTGCACCTCATTGGCAAAGGGCAAAGTCCCATATCCCCCAGACCCCTCATACGCCATGTTTCAGGAAAGTAAGCCAAAACTCTAGTTCATCTAATTAATCAGTCAAGCCCAGTGCCCATGTGAGTCTTGTGGTTGTACTGTTTTCCTGGGTGGTCGCTCGGCGAACCGATCCTTAGGGCGAAGCACTTGAGCAAAACCAACAAAACATGCTCAAGCCTCCATGTTGTTAAAACCAAACTTTTATCATCAGGTTCATCATTACTTGTTCAACATTAACAACATAAGAAAAGTGAGTTGAGCGAAAGCAATTAAGTTACAACATCACAGCCCTCCCAGGTTATAGAACATGTAAAGGTATATGAGGCTAGTCATCCTTATTAGGAGCATGCAACATTAGGCTCTAAATCATGTGATTAAAGTAAATAGGACATAGGTCAAAGAATACTTGCCTTCCTCAGCAAAAACTTGCTCAGGAACTTCCCAAGATGGATTATCGACAAACTCGGACGGAACGTCGGCTACACGTTGCATACATACAAGCAATGAGCATAAACTGACTAAAACAGTACACCAATCATCATAAACAGAGGTTAAAAAGGTTTTAGAATTAATCTACACTTTATTACGATTCCGTAGGTTCAAGAATCGTTCAAATCGGAGTTAAAACGCAAAAGATATGAATAAAACAAGTTTAAAGGCTTAAAATAAAGAGAATTTGAAACTCCAGGGACTAAATTGCGAAAACCAGGGACCTAACCGTGAAAAACTGGACTGCGGGTTGATTTTCCAGAAGCTCAGGGTCTAAACCGTAAAACCAGGGACCTAGATCTAATAAACCTGGACCGCGGGTTGATTATCAGAAAGCTCAGGGACTCTTCTGCAAACCGCCCGCGCTGACCGGTATTGACCGGACCGCAGACTGCTCTGGAGCGTTGGATCTCGATCGGACGGCAAGGAAACGATCGGAGGGTAAGGGGGAAAACCCGGCGACGGCTTTGGGCGGCGCCGCTCGCGGGACGCGGCGGTGGCTCGCCGGAACTCGGCGTATTCGCGGCTCCGGTGGCCTAGGCTGGGCGAGAAAGGGTGCGCGAGCGAGAGCGCGACGCGGCGAAGCAGACGAGGCGGGTGCGACTACGGCGCAAGGGCCGGTGGCGGCGGGCGACGGGGCGGAGCGGAGACACAACTCCGGCGAGCAATTCCCGCCGGTGTAGGGCGCGGCTAGGGACTAGTGTTAGCTAGATTAGTTCCTTACCTCGGTGCGGAGCTCGTAGCGTAGACGGGAACGACAGCGAGGCGGCGTTGGCGCGCAGCGGCTTGCGGCGGCGTCCGCGGGCTCGGCGGCGGGCAACAAGGGCGAGCTAGGGCACAAGCGGCTCGGGCTAGGGTTGTTGGGGCTACGAACGTCGAGGGCGGCCGCTTATATAGGGCGGAGACCGAGGCTCGTAGGAGGGGAAAAGGAAGGCGGCGCGGCAATGGAAAGAGTCGGGCTCGGACTCTTGTCCGAGTTCGAGCTGCGCACGGCGCGGGCGAGGGCCGGGAAAGGAAAGCGCGGCGCGGAGAGGAAAGGCGAAGGAGCGGCGCGTGGTACTCGGGCGAATGACGCGGAGGCGCGGGACCGAGACCACGGCGCGGGCGTGGCTTGAGCTCGCCTCCGTCGGCCGTGGGCTGGCGCCCAGAAAAAAAAGAGAGAAGAGGGGAGGATGGGCCGGCGGCGGTTTGGGCTCAAAGAGAGGAAGAGAAGGGAAAAAGAAATTTTTCCTGGGTTGTTTGGAATTTGAGAAATTTTGGAGAGATGCAAATGGTTTTGAATTCAAACTTTGAACACTGCAAATCACCCAATAAAAAAATATGCAAAGACATGAGTGCTCAAAACATGTAATTCCTATGATTTATTTTAGTTGGTTAATTTGAAAACAAAATAAAATCATGATGTCATGCACATGAACAAATGAACTTAATTATTTATTTTGCAAAGAATTTTCAGGTAACAAAAATTAGGGTGTTACAAACCTACCCCCCTTAAAGAAATCTCGTCCCGAGATTTTAGGATTGGCTAGCAAAGAGTTCCGGGTAATCTGCTCTGAGATCATCCTCTCTTTCCCAAGTGGCCTCCTCTGCTGTATAGTGGCTCCACTTAACCTTGCACATCTTTATGACCCTGTTTCTGGTAGTTCTCTCTGCCGTTTCCAAAATTTGGACTGGATATTCTGTATAGGTCAAATCATCCTGCACATTAAGTTCATCCTCCTGCAACTGCTCTTCAGGTACCCGCAAACACTTCTTCAACTGGGATATATGGAACACATTATGTACCCCTGATAATCTGTCAAGCAAATCCAGTTGATATGCAACTTCTCCCTTACGGTCAATTATTTTAAAAGGTCCAATATATCGGGGTGCTAATTTCCCTTTCACCTTGAATCGGCGTAAACCACGGATGGGTGATACTTTCAAGTACACATAGTCTCCTACTGCAAATTCCAAATCCCTTCGACGGTTATCTGCATAACTCTTCTGCCTGGTTTGAGCAATCCTCAAATTCTCCCGAATCATTCGTACTTGTCGTTCGGCGTTTTCTATGATTCCAGGACCAAACAACTGCTTCTCCCCTGGTTGATCCCAATGTAAGGGAGTCCTGCACCGTCTACCATATAAAGCCTGAAAGGGTGACATCTTGATACTAGCCTGATAACTATTGTTATAAGAAAATTCGGCATACGGCAAACTTTTGTCCCAACTAGTACCATATTGTATTGCGCAAGCTCTCAACATATCTTCTAATATCTGGTTGGTTCTTTCTGTCTGCCCATCGGTCTGTGGATGATATGCTGAACTGAAATTTAATTTAGTGGCCATTGACTCATGCAAACTCTTCCAAAAATGAGATGTAAATTGAGTTCCACGATCAGACACAATCTTCTTTGGTACCCCATGCAAACACACAATTCTGGACATATACAATTCAGCTAACTTGGCTCCCGAATAAGTGGTCTTGACGGGAATAAAGTGAGCAACTTTGGTTAATCTGTCCACTACTACCCATATAGAATCAAAACCACTTTGTGTACGCGGTAGGCCGACGATAAAATCCATACCAATTTCCTCCCACTTCCATTCTGGAATCTTGAGCGGCTGTAACAATCCAGCGGGCTTTTGATGCTCAGCTTTCACCCTCTGACAAACGTCACACAAAGCTACATATTCTGCTACTTCACGTTTCATGCCGTACCACCAAAATTTCTGCTTCAGATCTTGGTACATCTTTTCACTTCCAGGATGGATGGAGTAAGCTGTCTCATGTGCTTCCTTCAGTATTAAATCCCGTATAGACTTTATGTTCGGAACGCAAATCCTATCCCCATGCCATACTGTGCCGTCGGCATCCACTCGGAATCCCGGTGCCTTGTCTAACTTGATTAACTCTTTTATTTCCTTGATCTTCTCATCATTATGTTGTCCCTTCCTGATTTCTTGTTCCAACGTAGGTTCAAACTCCATGGAGACGGTGCCTTCCGTTTTATTAAGGAAACCCAAACTTAGTCGGTCGAATTCTATGGCTAACTCATCCGGCAACTCTCTTGCCCATAACAAACTGATCTGACTCTTCCTGCTCAAAGCATCTGCTACTACATTTGCCTTGCCAGGATGGTAATGTATCTCCAGATCATAATCCTTGATTAATTCTAACCATCGTCTTTGCCGCATATTCAACTCAGTCTGGATAAATATATACTTTAAGCTTTTGTGATCAGTATAAATATCACACTTCTGCCCGAACAGATAATGCCTCCATACTTTTAATGCATGCACCACTGCGGCTAATTCCAAATCATGAGTTGGGTAATTCTTCTCATGATCCCTCAGTTGTCTAGAGGCATAGGCAATAACCTTGCCTTCTTGCATAAGAACACATCCCAAACCTAGCCGTGAAGCATCGCAATATACTGAAAAAGGCTTATGCATATCTGGAAAAGTTAGCACTGGTGCTGTGGTTAACCTCTTTTTCAACTCCTCGAAGGCTTTCTGACAGGCTGACGTCCACTGAAATTTAATATTCTTCTCTAACAAAGCTGTCATTGGTTTAGCAATCTTGGAAAACCCTTCAATGAAACGCCGATAGTAACCAGCTAATCCGAGAAAACTCCTGATGCCCTTCACATCCTCTGGGATTTTCCAGTTCTGGACTTCAGATACCTTACTTTGATCAACGGCAATCCCTCCATTGGATATGACATGACCTAGAAACTTAACCTCCTCAATCCAGAAATCACACTTGCTAAACTTCGCATAAAGTTTATGCTCTCTAAGCTTCTGCAACACTAATCTTAGATGCTCTTCGTGTTCCTCTTCAGTTTTGGAATAAATCAGAATATCATCGATAAATATCACCACAAACTTATCAAGATATTCCATAAACACACTATTCATCATGTACATAAAGAAGGCTGGGGCATTAGTCAAACCAAAGGACATAACTGTATATTCATACAACCCATAACGACTAATGAACGCCGTCTTTGGTATATCTGAAGGTCTGATTCTTAGTTGATGATACCCAGATCGTAAGTCAATTTTGGAGAATACACAGGCACCTTTGAGCTGATCAAATAAATCTTCAATCCGGGGCAGTGGATATTTATTCTTTACTGTAACGGCATTGAGACCTCTATAATCGACACACATTCGCAAGGTTCCATCTTTCTTTTCGGTAAGCAAAACTGGTGAGGCCCAAGGTGAGGTGCTTTTGCGAATAAACCCTTTCTCCAATAGTTCATCTATTTGTTTCTTAACTTCAAGTAATTCGACACCGGATATTCTATATGCTTTCTTATAGATAGGTGCAGTTCCAGGTACTAGTTCAATAGAAAATTCAATGTCACGTTCAGGTGGCATACCTGGCAACGAATCTGGGAAGACATCCGGAAATTCTGACACTACTCTGATGTTCTCCAAAGCTGTGGCATCAATAGCATTAACTCCTGCTTGAGGTGGGTCTATCAGAACTTCCATGTTCTCCCCGGCTGGCGTAGTCAAAGTCACTTTCCTCTCGGCACATGAGATTACCCCGTTGTATCTTTGCAGCCAATTCATACCCAGGATAACATCTACTCCTTGTGCTTTCATAACTATCAATGATGCTGGAAAATCTACCCCCCTTATTTTAATGGATGCATCATCACAAGCGAACTCGGATCTCATGTTTCCCCCAGGTGAATTAACTAGCATTGTTTTTTCCATCTTTATCATAGGCAAACTATTCCTCTCTACATATTGAGCAGTAACGAAGGAATGCGTAGCACCAGTATCAAATAGTACTAAGGCGGGTTGGGAGTTGACCAGGAACGTACCTACGACAGCATTTGGACCTTCCTGGGCAGCCTCCGCAGTGATGTGGTTGATCTTGGCGTGGCTGGAAGCTTGGTTGGGGGTGCCCGCCTTCGAACTCGGTTGCGGTGTCTGTTGCGACGTCCCTCTATATGGGCATTGCTTAGACCAGTGACCTGTTCCTCCGCATTTGAAGCAATTTGCACTTCCCGGTGGTACTGGCGTGCCTGTCTTCACTGGGGTACTAGTAGGAGTTGGTTGGCGGGGAGCTTGATTGTTTGAGCGCTGCATCTGAGGATTGTTCTGCTGAGACTGATAGTTCGGGCGCTGATAGTTGCCATTATTGTTATAGCGCTGGAACTGGGGCTGCTGCTGTCCGGAGTTCTGTGCAGGACGGTTCTGGAAATTCTGTGACCCAGAAAATCGCGGGCGGGTGTTGCTGCTAGACTGCTGCGCTTTCTGCTTGCACTTCTTTTCCTCCATCTCACGACGTGTATTCTCCGTCACGATAGCTCGGTCTATCAGATGCTGGCAGTTAGGAAAAGTATGGTTCATGAGCTGGTACCTAAGTGGATCGACCAAGCCTTTGAGGAAACGGTACTGCTTCTTGGGGTCGGTGTTAACCTCCTCTGGACAGTAGCGGGACAGCTGTAGGAACTTGTCTCGATACTCACTGACGGTCATGGTGCCCTGGGTGAGTGCCAGGAACTCTTCTTTCTTCAGTGACATCACACCAGCTGGAACATGATGCGCTCTGAACCTCTCGGTGAACTCCTGCCAGGTAATGGTGTTGGGGTTGTTATGAGCCAAGCGGTACGATTCCCACCATTGTTGAGCGGCACCCCGTAACTGGTGAGGGCCGTAGAGGACTTTCTCCTAGTCGGTGCACTGAGCGACGTCCAGCTCCCGTTCTATTGCGCGGAGCCAGTCTTCTGCATCCATAGGATCGACAGAGTGAGTGAACACAGGTGGGTGTCCCTTCATAAATTCTGCGCGCCTGTCTCGCGGTTGAGGCGGTGGTGGCGGGGGTGGTTGCTGCTGCGCCTGGTGCATGGCTGCCACTGCCTGACCAAGAGCTTGTATCACTTGGGTCTGGTTCATGATCAGTTGTTCCATAGTCATTGGCGGTGGTGGATTTGGGAGTCCTCCGTCTCCGCGACCTCCTCTACCTCCACGGCCACGACCACGTCCATGTCCTGTACTCATCTGATGGACCAAATATACCATTAGTACTTATTTCCGGCCATACATCTAATTCAACATAAGTAACCAAGATAGATGAGATAAAGATCTAAACATATACATGGATAGAGCAAGGCTTTCCCAAACTAACTATCTTTATTAAATTTATTAAGCATCCAACCAAAAGACTAAGTTGTGGACATCACCCCACAACTTAAGCACTCATTACAAAGAACCAAATCATCCATAAAACACAATCATAAGCAAACGAGCACACTTTTAATCGTTCTAAGCCTAACCAAACTAACTAATCGATACTAATAGAACCTATTACAAAAGGGGTAGCATCCTAGTCTTCATGATGCCGTATATAGGTCCTAGCTTCTGGATCATTGTAGCGGGCCTTCTTCCTACGCGGAGCATCAGCAGGGTCTTCTACAGGTTCTTCTTCCGCGGGTTCAATGCCATGTGCAACCCATGCTCGAAGCTTCCGGTTCTCGTCCCTCACCATGTCCAACTCGTCCAAGGCGGCATTGTAGTCGGTGTTGAGGGTAGCAAGGTACTCAATAGTGGACTCCAGGCGTGGGTTCTGTTCTGCCTCCGGGTTGGCGATCCAGGTATCAAGTCTTTCGACCGAACGGCAGGGGTAGTACCGGCGTGAAGTGATGGCCATATCTTCACGGTGTGCATGGCACAGCGTCGTCAAGGCCTCCCTGGCAGCATCACTGATGGCGGCTTCATGGCTGTTGCGGCGAGTAGGTGCGTGCCTGACGTGGATGTTCCGGCGGGATCCGAACTCATCCGGGATGCTGATCTCCACTGTCATGTCCCAATCATCATGTAAGACGGGATGGCGGTAGCGAGTCCCCACATAGGTGATCCAGAACTGATCGTAGTGAAGCGTCTCCAGCGTTTCCCTCAGCATCCGAGGAACAGGCAACGGGTAGTCGAACCAGCGGTGGGTAGTGGTAACCACGGGTCCAGCTTCATTGTCGTCCTCATCCTCGTCCGATGGGGGTGCGTCTCCATCCTTTGGATCTTGTTCTGGGTCTTCAGAGTCAACAGCTGGGTCTTCTGGCTCTTCTTGGGATTGTTCCTGCTGCGGCGCCGAAGAGGGTACTGGTGGTTGCACCTCTGAGGGTTCTTCCTGCGGCTCCTCTCCTGGTTCATCTTCGGACAGCTCAGGGACAAGTTCTTCTGGGTCCTCCTCCTCAGACTCAGTCAGGTCTACCCACTCCTGTGGCGGTGGAGAAGGTGGGGTTGGGGTGGGCAATCTGATCCTGTTAGGCCCGCCATAGCCTCGTCCACCAACACGCATGCGGGCAGTGCGCTTGAAAGTCGACATCTGCAGGCCCACATCGTAAGAAAACATGAGAAACAGTTCTATTGTGGGATAGATAAGTAGATATAGAAAATCTTAATTGAAATAGATAAGTATGGATATCAAAATAGCATGTATTGCAAGTATTTGAATGGAGAAAGCAAGAAAAGGTAAGCAAAATCCTTAATCACGACCAGTTCTAGTCTAGGCTTGCGTCCTATGGTCAGCACGGCTCTGATACCACTTTTGTCACACCCAGTTTTAGAAGCAAAACCAAGTGCTAACCATGTATGTGCCAGGATCAGTTTAACCACATACACAGCATAAACAAAAGTAATAACACAACCAGTACTTTAACTTAAGAGTAATAACCATTATTACAGACCATAAATGTCTTTAACGAGCAGCTTAACGAGAGCGAGATAGCTAAACGACAGCGGAAGACGACCGTAAACCACAGGCAACTGACGGATGGCACACCAGCCTAGAACTCGTCGTAGTCCTGGAACTCCTGGTTAGGATCACCACAACTTCCTTCTAGATCTGAGCAGCGGTTGCAATGGATGCAACGGATATAAAACAAGCAAGGATGAGTACATAACGCACTCAGCAAGTATTCCGTTTAGGATAAAAGTGGACTGGCTTTATAGTGGTTAGGCATAGCAATTGCTTTTAGTTAGTCAAGTTTTAATTACTAGCAATGATTAGCATAACCCATCCCTTTATTATAAAGATAGTAAAACATATTTAAAAGATAAGCATGAACCATAACCATACCCATCATCATTACCATGATCACCATGAGCCATTCACCTTGAAGCTGAAACTCTAATCTGTGAGGGTCCAGGCCGCTCTTAACCGTGAGCACGGCTGATATATCAGTTTTAAACACTCTCGAGAGGTTGTACATCTTTACCCACAAGTCATGATTCCCATTGTGCCCGAGGTTTGCAAAGCCCCATTTATTCATACCTTAGATGAATCGGCAGGGTTTCATTACGAGACCTTTACAAAGAATTTCCTAGAGTTATGGCCCACTCGTTACAGGTTACTCCAGTTAACTAAAGATATGAGAGTTCCGTTCCAAAGGGTGACAGATCAAACTGCACCTCATTGGCAAAGGGCAAAGTCCCATATCCCCCAGACCCCTCATACGCCATGTTTCAGGAAAGTAAGCCAAAACTCTAGTTCATCTAATTAATCAGTCAAGCCCAGTGCCCATGTGAGTCTTGTGGTTGTACTGTTTTCCTGGGTGGTCGCTCGGCGAACCGATCCTTAGGGCGAAGCACTTGAGCAAAACCAACAAAACATGCTCAAGCCTCCATGTTGTTAAAACCAAACTTTTATCATCAGGTTCATCATTACTTGTTCAACATTAACAACATAAGAAAAGTGAGTTGAGCGAAAGCAATTAAGTTACAACATCACAGCCCTCCCAGGTTATAGAACATGTAAAGGTATATGAGGCTAGTCATCCTTATTAGGAGCATGCAACATTAGGCTCTAAATCATGTGATTAAAGTAAATAGGACATAGGTCAAAGAATACTTGCCTTCCTCAGCAAAAACTTGCTCAGGAACTTCCCAAGATGGATTATCGACAAACTCGGACGGAACGTCGGCTACACGTTGCATACATACAAGCAATGAGCATAAACTGACTAAAACAGTACACCAATCATCATAAACAGAGGTTAAAAACGTTTTAGAATTAATCTACACTTTATTACGATTCCGTAGGTTCAAGAATCGTTCAAATCGGAGTTAAAACGCAAAAGATATGAATAAAACAAGTTTAAAGGCTTAAAATAAAGAGAATTTGAAACTCCAGGGACTAAATTGCGAAAACCAGGGACCTAACCGTGAAAAACTGGACTGCGGGTTGATTTTCCAGAAGCTCAGGGTCTAAACCGTAAAACCAGGGACCTAGATCTAATAAACCTGGACCGCGGGTTGATTATCAGAAAGCTCAGGGACTCTTCTGCAAACCGCCCGCGCTGACCGGTATTGACCGGACCGCAGACTGCTCTGGAGCGTTGGATCTCGATCGGACGGCAGGGAAACGATCGGAGGGTAAGGGGGAAAACCCGGCGACGGCTTTGGGCGGCGCCGCTCGCGGGACGCGGCGGTGGCTCGCCGGAACTCCGCGTATTCGCGGCTCCGGTGGCCTAGGCTGGGCGGGAAAGGGTGCGCGACCGAGAGCGCGACGCGGCGAAGCAGACGAGGCGGGTGCGACTACGGCGCAAGGGCCGGTGGCGGCGGGCGACGGGGCGGAGCGGAGACACAACTCCGGCGAGCAATTCCCGCCGGTGTAGGGCGCGGCTAGGGACTAGAGTTAGCTAGATTAGTTCCTTACCTCGGTGCGGAGCTCGTAGCGTAGACGGGAACGACAACGAGGCGGCGTTGGCGCGCAGCGGCTTGCGGCGGCGTCCGCGGGCTCGGCGGCGGGCAACAAGGGCGAGCTAGGGCACAAGCGGCTCGGGCTAGGGTTGTTGGGGCTACGAACGTCGAGGGCGGCCGCTTATATAGGGCGGAGACCGAGGCTCGTAGGAGGGGAAAAGGAAGGCGGCGCGGCAATGGAAAGAGTCGGGCTCGGACTCTTGTCCGAGTTCGAGCTGCGCACGGCGCGGGCGAGGGCCGGGAAAGGAAAGCGCGGCGCGGAGAGGAAAGGCGAAGGAGCGGCGCGTGGTACTCGGGCGAATGACGCGGAGGCGCGGGACCGAGACCACGGCGCGGGCGTGGCTTGAGCTCGCCTCCGTCGGGGTCGGACCGAGAAAGGAAAAGAGGGAGAGGAAGGGGATGACCGGTGGGCCCGGCTTGTCAGGGAGAGGGAGGGAGAGGGCGGTGGCCTGCTGGGCCGGCCTGGCCGGGACTGGGCCGCGCGGGGGCGCGCTGTGGGCTGGTGCCCAGAAAAAAAAGAGAGGAGAGGGGAGGATGGGCCGGCGGCGGTTTGGGCCCAAAGAGAGGAAGAGAAGGGAAAAAGAAATTTTTCCTGGGTTGTTTGGAATTTGAGAAATTTTGGAGAGATGCAAATGGTTTTGAATTCAAACTTTGAACACTGCAAATCACCCAATAAAAAAATATGCAAAGACATGAGTGCTCAAAACATGTAATTCCTATGATTTATTTTAGTTGGTTAATTTGAAAACAAAATAAAATCATGATGTCATGCACATGAACAAATGAACTTAATTATTTATTTTGCAAAGAATTTTCAGGTAACAAAAATTAGGGTGTTACACGGCCCTTACAACTCAGGCCCACGGGTCAGAGAGAGGGTCACGCGGGGGGGGGAGGAATTGCCGGCCGGGCCGGCTCGTTCGGCAGGTGTGCCTCGAGCAGGCCGAAAGGGTGGAAGGGAGGCGCTGGGCCGGTTGGAGCGCCGGCCCGGTTGCCTGGCCTTTCTTCTTTCCTTTTTTTTTATTTCTATTTCTTCTCCTATTTAAACAAAGCCACACTCTTATGAATTCAAACGAATTTGAATCCAAAACCTTATACCTCACAAGCAAGGAAAGAAAAATATGCACCAGCATGAATGCACAACATGTTGGCTCTACGATTAATTTTAATTATTGTAGATAAAATAAATCATTAAATGCATGGCTAAGCCTATAAAATCCTAGAAAATTGAATAAACTATATTAAATTTATTGTAAAAATTACTGGAATTAAAATTAGGGTGTTACAAACCTACCCCCTTAACAGGAATCTCGCCCCGAGATTCACATAGGTTGGCTAGCAAAGAGATTAGGGTATGCTTCTCTCATTTCATCCTCTCGTTCCCAAGTTGCCTCCTTTTCCGTATGGTGACTCCACTGCACCCTGCACATTTTGATCCGCTTGTTTCTAGTGATCCTTTCAGATGTCTCCAAAATCTTAACTGGATGTTCAGTGTAAGTCAGGTCCTCCTGTACATTCAAAGCTTCCAAGGGGGCCTGCTCTTCTGGTACCCTCAAACATTTCTTCAACTGAGATACGTGGAACACATCATGCACTCCCGATAGACTCGGAGGTAATTCCAGACGATAGGCTACCTCACCCTTCTTCTCCAACACCTTGAACGGTCCAATATATCTGGGGGCTAACTTCCCTTTCATGTTGAATCTACGAACTCCCCTCATTGGTGACACCTTTAAATACACGAAATCGTCCACTTTGAACTTCAATTCTATTCTGCGATTATCAGCATAACTCTTTTGTCTTGACTGAGCAATCTTTAGGTTCTCCTGTACCACCCCCAACTGCTGTTCTGCATCTTCTATAATTCCAGGGCCAAACACTTGTTTTTCCCCAATCTGATCCCAGAACAAGGGGGTTCTACACCTCCTACCATATAGAGCCTTGAACGGCGACTTTTTGAGACTAGCCTGATAGCTGTTGTTATATGAAAACTTAGCATAAGGTAGGCACTTGTCCCAACTGGTCCCATATTGTATAGCACATGCTCTCAACATATCCTCAAGTACTTGATTGGTCTTTTCTGTCTGCCCGTCCGTCTGTGGATGGTATGCTATACTGAACCTGAGTTTTGTGTCCAAAGAGTCGTACAATTGTTCCCAAAAGTGGGAAGTGAACTGTGACCCCCTGTCGGATATAATTTTTTTGGGTACGCCATGCAGACACACAATTCTAGATATGTATAGTTCTGCCAATCTTGCACCTGAGTAGGTGGTGTTCACAGGTATAAAGTGGGCAACCTTGGTTAAACGATCCACCACTACCCATATTGAGTTATAACCCTTCTGTGTGCGAGGTAACCCTACTATAAAATCCATGGTGATCTCCTCCCATTTCCACTCAGGAGCCTTCAATGGCTACAACAACCTTGCTGGTCTCTGGTGTTCTACTTTCACCCTTTGACAAGTATCACACACTGCCACATACTCAGCTACTGCCCTCTTCATTCCAGGCCACCAAAACCTTTCCTTGAGGTCATAATACATCTTATTACTCCCAGGGTGAATGGAGTAAGTTGTATCATGGGCCTCACTCAATATCAACTTCTGAATACTATCAACGTTGGGTACACAGGTTCTATTCTTATACCACAAGGTACCTCGCTCATCTTCTTTGAAATCAGGTGCTTCTCCTTTCCTGAGTGACTCGAGGATCTCCTGGAGCTTCTCATCCTCTTTCTGATACTTGTTGATCTCTTCTTCTAGGGTTGGTTCTGCTTCAAATGCTGCTACGGTGGTGTGATTTAGGAACCCGAGGTTCAAACCTTCAAATTCCTCACATAATTCTGGTGGCATCTGGAAACCCAAAGCCATATTGGCGTAACTCTTCCGACTCAGAGCATCTGCTACCACATTAGCCTTGCCAGGATGATAGTGTATCTCCAGATCATAATCCTTGATCAACTCTAACCACCTTTGCTGACGCATATTCAATTCATTCTGTGTGAAGATGTACTTAAGACTCTTGTGATCAGTATATATCTCACAACGCTGTCCAAAAAGATAGTGTCGCCAAATCTTTAAAGCATACACCACTGCTGCGAGTTCTAGATCATGGGTTGGATAGTCCACTTCATGCTTGCGCAATTGCCGTGATCCATAAGCAACCACTTTGCCCTCTTGCATTAGGACACATCCTTAACCATCCCTGGAAGCATCGCAATATACTGTGAACTTCTTCTGTTGGTCGGGTAGTGTCAATACAGGCGCGGTCGTCAATCTCCTCTTCAACTCATCAAAGGCGGCTTGTCTATCTGCTGTCCACTTGAATGTTGCGTCCTTCTCGAGCAGAGAAGTCATGGGCTTCACTGTCTTGGAGAAGTTCTCAATGAATCTCCGATAATATCCTGCTAAATCCAAGAATCCACGGATCTCCTTTGGAGTTTGTGGTACTTCCCAGTTTGTTATAGCACTGATCTTGCGGGGATCCACTGCGATTCCTCCTTTGGAGATAATGTGACCAAGGAAAGGCACTTCATCAATCCAGAACTCACACTTTTTAGTTTAGCATACAACTTATGTGCCCTCAACCTCTGTAGTACCAACATCAAGTGTACCTCATGTTCCTCCTCTGACTTGGAGTAAATCAAGATATCATCAATAAAAACCACTATAAATTTATCTAAGTAATCCATGAATACTCTATTCATCAGATGCATGAAGTAGGTAGGGACGTTGGTTAAACCGAAAGACATCACCAAGTATTCATATAAACCATATTTAGTGGTGAATGCCGTCTTTGGAATATCTGAGGGACGGATCTTCAATTGACGATAACTCGACCTCAGATCAATCTTAGAGAAGGCACAAGCACCTTGGAGTTGATCAAACAAGTCATCGATATGGGGAAGAGGATACTTGTTCTTAATTGTAACTTCATTCAGAGCCCGGTAATCCACACACATTCGCTTCTCATTGGTATCTTTCTGTAACACCCTAATTTTAATTCCAGTAATTTTCACAATAAACTTAATATGGTTTATTCAATTTTTCTAGGTTTTTATATGCCTAGAGTTGCATTTAATGAATTATTTTATCAAACAAGTAATTAAAATGAATCATAGTGTCAACATGTGTGTGCATTCATGCTGGTGCATATTTCTTTTGGGTGCATGAAATAAGGTTGGAATTCAAATTTATTTGGGTTCATAGAGTGTGGTTTGTTTAAAGAGGAAAAGAAATAGAAATAGAAAAAAAAAGAAGAGGAAAGGCACCAGGCCGGCTTCCTCAACCGGCCCAACGCCTCTTCCCCCCCTCTTTCGGCCTGCTCCAGGCCCAGCGGCACCGAGCGAGCCGGCCCAACCGCCAGCCCGTCGCCCACCCTCCTCCCTCTTTCTCTCTCTGACCCATGGGCCCGGGTTGTAAGTCCCGTCCTCTTCCTCACTCCCTCCGCGCGCTCTTACCGGTGGACCGCCCCGCCTCTCTCCCCCTGGCCGATGGCCCCTCTCTGCTGCCCCGCGCCCACGTCCCGGGCCCGTGCGCCAGCCTCCTCCTCCTTCCCAACGCGGAATCACCGCGGGTCCGAGCTGAGGTGGACTCTAAAGTGGATAGACTCGTGCCGCTTCCTCCGCCGCAAGCTTCGGAGTCTGTTCCACCACCGTCGCCCTAGCCACACCCCTATAAGTACACCCCTAGGGCCGCCGCCATCTGCTACGCGTCTCCTAGCTCTCTGCCCAAGCTCTAGCGCACCGTGCCACCCTAATTTCGTCGCCGAACGCCGGAACGGTGAGCTCCTCCGCCGCTTCAATTCGTCGCTGTCATCGCTGCTCCGGCCATCTTGGCCCCTTCGTTTTGTTCGCAGAGCCGCCGCGAGTAGTTTCCGCCGGTTCTAGGCACCCGCATCTGCCTCCATCTCGTCGTCCCGCGACGCCCGACTACGCCGTCTACTGCCGCCCATCACCGACCCGCTTCCGGCCACTTTCTGCCGCCCACGATCCCACGGTGAGGTTCGCCGTTGTAACACCCTAATATTAATACCAGTAATTTTTACAATAAATTTAACATGCCTTATTTAATTTCCTAGGATTTTATATGCCTAGTGCTCCATTTAATGATTTATTTTACCAAGCAAGTAATTAAAATGAATTATAGTGTCAACATGTCTGTGCATTCATGCTGGTACATATTTTACCTTGTTGTATGTCTCAAGGTTTGGAATTCAAAATCTTTTGAATTCATAGTTTGTGGCTTTGTCTAAATAGGAAAAAGAGAGAAGATAGAAGAGAGAAATAGAAGAGGAAGGAAAAAAAGAAAAGGCCAACCGGCCCAGCGCCTTCCCCCCCCCCCCTCTTTCGGCCTGCTCTAGGCCCAGCGGCACCGAGCGAGCCGGTCCAACTGGCCTCCCCACGCGTTCCCCCTCGCTCTCTCTAACCCGTGGGCCCGAGCTGTAAGGCTCGTCTTCCTCACTCCCTCTCTCCGCTCGCTTACCGGTGGACCGCCCCGCCTCTCTCCCTCTAGCCGATGGCCCTCTCTGCTACCCTGCGTCCTCGTCCCAGGCCCGTGTGCCAGCCTCCTCGTCCTTCCCGACGCGGAATCGCCGTGGGTCCGAGCCGAGGTGGACTCTAAAGTGGAGAGACTCGCGCCGCTTCTTCCGCCGCAAGCTTCGGAGTCCGTTCCACCACCGTCGCCCAAGCCGCACCCCTATAAGTACCCCCCTAGGGCCGCCGCCATCTGCTACGCGTCTCCTAGCTCTCTGCCCAAGCTCTAGCGCACCGTGCCGCCCTAATTTAGTCGCCGAACGCCGGAACGGTGAGCTCCTCCGCCGCTTCGATTCGTCGCCGTCATCGGTGCTCCGGCCGTCTTGACCCCTTCGTTTTGTTCGCAGAGCCGCCGCGAGTTGTTTCCGCCGGTTCTAGGCGCCCGCACCTGCCTCCGTCTCGCCGTCCCATGACGCCCGACTCCGCCGTCTGCTGCCGCCCGTCGCCGACCCTCTTCCGGTCACCTTCCGCCGCAACCAAACCCTCGACGTTGAGCAGTCCGTGGAGTTCGCAGAGCCACTTCCTAATTTCCTTGAGCAGCAGTCGGATAACCCCGAGGAAGGCAAGTATAACTTAAACAACACCTAATAACTGTTATATACTGCATGTGCATTTAATTTTGTGTACCCTTAAGGTCTACCTAGCTACTATGATCCTTTATATCTACCTTTTTGGGATGCATTTGGGTTAAGTTATGCTAGGTGCAGCGCGAACTCTCATACCTTTTGTTAATTAACCTTGATAATGATTCTATGCAATTAATGTGAGCCTGACCCTCTGTGCTGTGTGCTTGAGTGGTTCATGTCTCGTTTAAAACTTGCTTTTTAGCAACATGGTTTAGGGAACCTGAGCAATGTGCTCGTGTGCTTTTGCGGTTCTCTCCGTAAGGACCTGTTCATAGAGCAACAACCTGGAACAACCGCGCTACCACAAGGCTGGGATGGGGCAGTCTTAGCTCAGTAATTAGGTCATTTCGGTTTGGGGTAACTTACCTGCGGGGCAAGAGGGGTAGTAAGCTTCAGTGAACCTCGCGCTCCTTGGGTTGAGTGTGCTTTACGTTATATGTATGTGCTTCTCCCCTTGGAGGCTTGCCTCACCGTTGCGGCGCTTGATTCCTTGCGGTTACTCTTTACTAACGTGATCTTTGGAAAGGCTTCGTACTGTGCTTGCTAGTCATCTCATCTCCGGTAATGTGATGAACACCTAGCGTAGCTCATGACTTGTGGGTAAAGATGTGCAACCTCTCGAGAGTGTAAAACTGACTTGTCAGCCGTGCTCACGGTTATGAGCGGCCTGGATCCTCCTTTTGATTAGTGGTTTCCCTGGTTATGGTTCTGGATATTATCTCTTTAAATGATGTTAAATTTCTTTATGCAATCACTTTTGGCTAATGGTTTATCTTACTCAACTTTAGTAAATAGAAGTTAATAAAACTTTGTCAATTAAAAGCTCATGCAGTCATGTCAACTAACCTTAGAGCCTCATAGTTTATGTTATACTTGTTGAGTACCTTGTACTCACGCTTGTTTTATCTTCATTCCTTGTTGGGGGGACAAATCCAACCGCTGTTCAGTTGATGGAGATGCCGAGGAGTACACACAGAGCTATGATGAGTTCTAGGCGTCCGTTCACCAGTTGACGTCCCTGTGGCGCCCTTAGTTATCTTTTACGCTTCCGCAATGTTTTGTTATAATTCTGAGTTTAGGACATGGTCTTTATTATGTAATAATGATGTTAACTTTATGTACGCTTTTACTCTGACATGTGTCTGTGATGCCATTGTAATTTGTCATACATATGCGAGACTTGATCCTGGAGCATATGTATACTTGCTCGGTTTTGTTCGTTGGAAACCGGGCGTGACATATTAGTATCAGAGCCATGTTGACTGTAGGACGAATGCCTAGTTTAGTACTGGACAGATCTAAGGATTTTCACTTCTCTTTGCCTTACTTGCTGTATATTTTATCCTATTTACTAATCATTTTCTTTTATTCCTTCTGTCATAATAGAACTGATCTTAAACCCTTTCTATAGTTCCGGTAGATAATGGCTCGCACCAGGTTGACCGCACGGAAGAGCATTGGAGGACAAGGCATGCCTGTAAGCATCTAGGCCCTAAGGTGAGTTTCGGTGATTGATTGACAAGCTTAAGTGTTATCTAATGAGCTTGTGAGTGCAGGTTTAATAATGAATACAAAAATGGTTGCTCATTGGATTATGTGAATGGCCCCTAATTCAAATGTTTCACTTCATGGAAGCGGACTTGGTTTTCATCCGTATCTCGAAGGCTAAGGACTTTTCTAGAGTCAAGGATCATGGTGTTGAAGGATCCTTGCTTAGATAGGGTTTACAGCTTTCTAGTGTCCGCACTATTAAGAGGGGTCAACGGTTAGTAGCTTGATCAAGTGAATTGCCAAGTTATGGATGCACACACATGCCAAATCTTTCAGGAACAGCAAAGGTATAAGCTACATAGGCTCAAGGTCCAAGAAAATCAAGCTTCACATCAAAATTCTTGAAGAAAACTCAAAATCAGGGAAAGACATAGGGACAGTATTGTCCTCTCTATGCCAAAACAAGGGACCGGACAAATCAAGGTTTTAGGTGAACTTATACTGTCCAAAGCCCATGCAAATCCTCTACACCGGAATGTCAGGTTTAGTGTAACCGGACAAAGCTAAGGACAAATAAACCTGAGGCTACAAACCTGCGAGAAATCAGCCAAAACAATGGACAGTATTGTCCGAAGTTGAGGACAGTACAAATCTAAGGACAAAGAAACCTGAGGCTATAATTTCCTGAGTATGCCAGTGAATACATGGAAAGTATTGTCCGAAGTTGAGGACAGTACAAATCTAAGGACACAGAAACCTGAGGCTATGATTTCCTGTGTATGCAAGTGAATACATGGACAGTATTGTCCGAAGTTAAGGACAGTACAAATCTAAGGACAAAGAAACCTGAGGCTACGATTTCCTGTGTATGAAAGTGAATACATGGACCGTATTGTCCGAAGTTCGACATGGTATAAACCTAAGGACAAAAGTACAATGACGTACTGAGTCAGTGACCGTTGGTAAAGTATATGGACAGTATTGTCCGATGTTGGAAAAAGCAAGGGACCGGACAATACTATGTACTCTGCGTCAGCAGCTCTCTTTGTGCAACGGCTCTATCATCTTGAGGACTATATATATGGGTTCCTTCACTCCATCTCGTGCTCTTTGACACTCCAGCAACTTCATACACACAGAGAGCCCTTGTGCTTCAACTCTTTGCAATAACTACTTACATATTCATCCTTTGAGAGCAAGATCAAGGTCAAGGCTTGTGTGCATCCATCTTGGTGAGGATCAAGATCAAGTGAAGACCGGTGGCTTGTTACTCTTGGTGATTGGCAGCACCTAGGCGGACTTGGTGACCGGGGTGCGTTCTCGGAGCTTGCCAAGGAGATTGTGGAAGCCCGAAGAACAACGGTGTACAAGGCTTGAGCTCCACCTTGCCGGGATGGCGAACGGAGACTCTTAGTGAGCGCCCACAAGCATGGGAGGCGGCAAAACACTCTAGGGTGTGCCGCAACGTGGACTAGGGGAGGGTGCCAAACCTCCGATACCACGGGAAAAATTCCGGTTGTCTCTCTCCCTTGTCCCTCTACTTGATGCTCTTTCGGTTCTTGCTATTTTCATGGATTGCTTCTAGTAGTCATCATAGTTAGTCTCATCTTGGCTAGTATGTCCCTTGCTATGGTCATTAGTGTTGCTAGTCCTTGCTTCCGTTGCGGTTTCCTTTCCACTAACATGAGTAGGGTTCCTTGCCTTGTCGTGTAGAGTAGGTTCGTGTAGAGGGTGAAGTGGGCTAATTTGTAGCTTCGTTAGGCTAAGGATTTTTCGTTTAGAGTTTGAAATTAGCCCAATTCACCCCCCCTCTTGGGCATCCGATCCTTACAAGTGGTATCAGAGCCTCGTTGCTCATTGGATCACTAAGCTTCACCGCTTAGAGCAAGATGTCTAAGATGGGTGGCTCGGTCCCATACTTTGAGGGCAATAACTTTAGCTATTGGAAAGCTCGCATGCGAGCATACCTTGAGTCTATTGCCCCCGAAGTATGGGAAGCTACCGAGCATGGTTTCGTTGCGCCTCACACTAATGACCAAATCAAGTGGAATGCTAGGGCCCGAAATGCTATCTTTGAAAGCATTAGCCAAGAGGTGTTTGCTAGGGTCTCGAGCAAACTCAATGCTTGTGATATTTGGGCCGAACTTGTTGAAATTCATGAGGGCACCACTAAAGTTAGAGAGCAAAAAATATCATGTGCTTAAGGCTAAGTATGATGACTTCAAGATGCATTCTTATGAAAATTGCAATTCCATGTATTCTCGCTTGAATGTCATCATTGAGGACATTAATGCTCTTGATGTTTGTAAACTTGACAAGGGCACCATCAACCGGAAGATCCTTCGCATCCTCATCAAGCCCAAGTACAACATCATCAACACCATGCTTCAAAAGGAGAATCTTGACACACTTGAAGTGAGTGAGGTGGTGAGCCAAATTCGAGCTCATGAGATGGGGGTTCTTGGCATCACGGAAGAGTCTTCCCCAAGCAAGACCGTAGCACTCAAGGCCAAGACCAAGAAACCCCACACTCCCAAGAAAGTAATGCCTCCACCTCCAAGCTCCTCAAGTGAAGAAGAGCAAGAAGAGCAAGATGATGACTCAAGTGGCGATGAGGATGATGCTGAACTAGCTCTTATGATGAAGAAGTTCAACCGCCTTTATGCAAAGATCAACAAGAAGGGGTTCAACTTTGACTCCAAGAGGAAGGCGTTCCGGCCAAGGAGAGATGACAAGAAGAAGTGCTACAATTGTGGTGAAAATGGCCACATCTCTTATGAGTGCCCCAAGCCGGACAAGCGCAAGGGCAAGATCAAGAAAGATGAGTCCGATGATGAAGAGGAAGAGAAGCCCAAGCGCAAGCTATTCTACAAGAAGAAGAATGACTCTAAGGCAAAGCTCTTTCCAAAAAAAGAAGAAAGGTCCCCAAAGAAGCTTCATGTGTGAAACAAATGAATGGGTGACCGATGAAGAAACAAGTGAAGGCTCAAGTGATGATGATGACTTTGTTGGGCTTGCTATCTCCACCAAGGGGCCAACACTTCCTCCACCACCCATGTGCCTCATGGCCAAGGGCTCCAAGGTATGGGAAATAGAAGTAGATGATAGTGATGATGAGCTTTCTCCCGATGAACTTGCTTCTTTGATCGATGAGTACGTTTCCGTGATCAAGAGGGAAAAGGGGAATGTAAAGCATCTTGAGAGCACTCTTGCTAAACTAGAGGAGAGCCACCACGATTTGCTTGAAAAACATAATGTCTTGCTTAAAGAGCAAGTTAAGACCAAAGCATATGTCAAGCAAATTGAGGAGGGAAACTCAACTCTAAAGAAGTTGCACATTGATCTCGAGGCTTCTCATAACTCATTACTTGCTAAACATGAAGACCTTGTCAAGGTCCACTCCAAAAATCATGACATTAGCAAGATAAATGAGGAGAAGTACAAGAGGCTTGTGCAAGAGCATAGAGAGTTGACTCACAAGTATCAAGAGCTTGAAATTGCCTATGAGATCATTGACTCAAGTCTTGAGCACTCTACCACCTCTCATGTGGTCAAAGTCAATGTCTCTACCTCTTGTGAGGACCTTGCTCCCGGTCCCCTTGCTACTAATCACTTGCCTAAGTGTGAAGGAGAAAGGGTGAAAGAATTGGAGGCTCAAATTGAAGGATTCAAAAGTGGGCTTGCTAAGCTCAATAGAGGACAATATATTCATCAAGAAATATTGTTCCATAATCTCCGAAATTATGAAGGAAGAGGACTTGGATCCTACCCCGAGCCACCAAAAGTGGATGACACTCCTTCACCGGAGGTCAAGGATAGCTTCATCAAAGGAGTGGGCTCCTATTGCAACTATTGCATGATCACCGGTCACCACTCTAGGGAGTGTCCCATCCCCAATCGCCCTCCTCCTAAATTACCTTCTAACTACAAATCTATGTATGATAATAACATCTACTTGTTGAGCAAGGTTAATGGCAAGGTGAAGGCAAAGTTCATTGGCAAGGACATAAAGAACAAGAAGGGGAAGCTTCCCAAGCAACTTTGGGTTCCTAAAGTCTTAGTCACTCACGTGCAAGGACCAAAGCTTGCGTGGGTGCCCAAAACTCAAAAATGACTTCTCTATGTGTAGGTGAACTACAAAGCCGGTGGAAAACATTGGGTACTTGTTTGTGGTTGCACGCAACATATGACCGGCAATGATGGTATGTTCACCTCACTAGAAGACCCCGGCGACAAAGAGCAAGTCACCTTTGGTGATAATTCAAAGGGCAAAGTCATTGGGTTGGGTAAAATTGCTATCTCAAATGATCTATCAATCTCTAACGTTCTCTTTGTTAAGTCCTTGAGCTTTAATCTCCTCTCAATCGCACAATTGTGCGATCTTGGTCTAACGTGTGAATTTGACAAGAATTGTGTTGTAGTGAAAAGTGAAAAGAATAAGTCCATGGTATTTCAAGGGTTCCGGCACGGCCACCTCTACCTTGTTGATTTTAGTGAGATGAAGACTTCATCAACAACTTGCCTCTTCTCCAAGTCTTCCTTGGGTTGGCTTTGGCACCGGCGCATTGCACACATTGGAATGAGCCAACTCAAGAAGGTTGTCAAGAAAGGGATGGTGACCGGCGTGAAGGACGTCACATTTGAGAAGGACAAGCTTTGTAGCGCATGTCAAGCCGGCAAGCAAGTCGCAAGTCACCATCCAATGAAGACTTGTGTCTCAACCTCCAAGGCGCTCCAACTTCTTCACATGGATCTATTCGGTCCCACTACTTATGAGAGTATTGGTGGTAATCTCTATTGCCTAGTCATTGTTGATGATTTTACACGGTATACTTGGACTTTGTTTCTAGGTGATAAGAGTGAGACTCCGGACAAGTTCAAGATCTTCGCCAAGCGGGCTCAACGTGAGTTTGGGCTCAACATTGTGAAGGTCCGGAGTGACAATGGCTCCGAATTCAAAAATTACAAGGTGGATGACTGGTGTGATGAAGAAGGCATCAAGCACGAATTCTCCGCCACCTATACACCTCAGCAAAATGGAGTTGTTGAGAGAAAGAACAAGACGTTGATAACTCTCGCAAGAGCCATGTTGGATGACTATGGCACGTCGGAAGATTTTTGGGCGGAAGCAATCAACACGGCATGCCATGCTTCAAATCGTGTCTATCTTCATCGGTTACTTGGCAAGACACCTTATGAGCTCCTCATTGGGAGGAAACCCAACATCTCCTACTTCCGGGTCTTCGGTTGCAAGTGCTTCATCTACAAAAAGAAAAGGCTCGGTAAATTCGAAAAACATTGCGATGTTGGTTTCTTTGTGGGTTATGCATCAAACTCGAAGGCATACCGTGTATTCAATCAAACCACTGGAATGATTGAAGAAACGTGTGACGTAGAGTTTGATGAGACTAATGGCTCCCAAGGGGGGATGTTCTCTCATGATGATGTAGATGATGAACCCATACGCGATGCTATGAAGAATATGACTGTAGGGGACATAAAGCCGGAGGAGGTGCATGAAGACAATGATCAAGGGGGAGGAAATTCTCCATCAAGACTAAGCACCTCCATGTCACCTCATGTGGATGAGAATGAAGAAAGAGAGATAGAACAAGGTGGAGTTGATGAAGTGCCGGACAATCGAGATCAAGGAGTGCCACAAGCATCAAATGATGAGTCATCACCACCTATGGCCACCAAGAAGGCCACTAGTGAGACATGGACGCATCTCCAAGGATCACCCCATCGACCAAGTGATTGGGAGTCCTTCAAGGGGAGTAAGAACTCGTTCTCGTAACCTTGTCTCATTTTGTGAACATTACTCGTTTGTTTCTTGTGTGGAGCCTACTTGTGTAGAGGAAGCTCTTGCGGACCCCGATTGGATCATAGCCATGCAAGAGGAGTTGAACAACTTCGCTCGCAATGAAGTATGGGTCCTTGAAGAGCGTCCAAAGAACAAGAACATCATTGGCACCAAGTGGGTCTTCCGCAACAAACAAGATGAACATGGTGTGGTGGTGCGCAACAAGGCAAGGCTTGTGGCAAAGGGATTTGCACAAGTGGAAGGTTTGGACTTTGGCGAAACATTCGCCCCGGTTGCAAGACTTGAAGCCATCCGTATCCTTCTTGCTTACTCTTCACATCATAAGATAAAACTTTATCAAATGGATGTGAAGAGTGCCTTTCTCAATGGTTTTATTAATGAACTTGTTTATGTCGACCAGCCGCCCAGATTTGAAGATCCGAGGAAGCCTAACCATGTGTATAGGTTGCACAAAGCCTTGTATGGACTCAAACAAGCTCCACGGGCATGGTATGAACAGCTAAGGGACTTCCTCATCATGCAAGGATTCAAGATCGGCAAAGTCGACATGACACTGTTCACCAAAGACGTCAATGGGGATCTCTTCATCTGTCAAATCTATGTTGATGATATTATCTTTGGTTGTACTAACGAAAAACTAAGCCATGAGTTTGGTGATATGATGTCTAGGGAGTTCGAGATGTCCATGATTGGCGAGCTAAATTTCTTCCTTGGTTTTCAAATAAAGCAAGTGAAGGGAGTAATATTCATCCATCAAGAAAAATATTGTAGAGATCTACTCAAGAAGTTCAAGATGGGTGATTGCAAGCCAATTAGCACTCCAATGTCTACGAATGAACATCTCGACGCCGACGTGGACGGGAAGCCCGTTGATCAATCCACCTACCGCTCCATGATCGGTTCGCTACTCTATCTCACCGCATCTAGGCCGGATATAATGTTTAGTGTGTGCTTGTGCGCTCGCTTCCAAGCGGCTCCTAAGGAATCCCACCTTACGGCCGTGAAGAGGATACTTCGGTATCTCAAGCACACCCCAAGTATAGGCCTATGGTACCCCGAGGGCGCTAAGTTAGAACTCTTGGGATACTCGGATTCGGACTTCGCCGGATACCGTGTCGATCGCAAGAGTACCTCTGGGGGGTGCCATTTGCTTGGGCGATCCCTAGTTTCGTGGTCAAGTAAGAAGCAAAACTGTGTGGCTTTGTCCACTGCGGAGGCGGAATATATAGCGGCCGGTGCATGTTGTGCCCAAATTCTATATATGAAGCAATCCCTTTTGGACTTTGGTGTTGTTTGTGGCTCTGTGCCTCTCCTTTGTGACAATGAGAGTGAGGCTAAGATAGCTAAAAACCCCGTCCAACACTCTCGCACTAAGCACATTGATATTCGCCATCACTTCTTGCGTGATCATGAGGCCAAAGGTGATATCACCATAACCGGAGTGAGATCCGAGGAGCAATTGGCGGATATCTTCACTAAGCCCTTAGGAGAGGAGACCTTTTGTAGGTTGCGAAGTGAGCTTAAAGTGTTGGACTGGTCCAACTTCATATAGGTTGCCCTGTCATATAATCTTGCATTGCATGCATTTTGCCTTAAGTAAGTGCTTGTCAGACTTCTTCAAGATAGGGGTGAGCAGGGTCTAGCTTGAGCCGGTGGTACTTGGTTTTGCTCAAGGCTTGTAGTTGGGCTCACCCTGAGGAAGCTTGCGGGAGGTTCAAACTTGACAAGCTAGATTTAAATTCTTGCAATGCATTTTTCCTGTCATATAGATGTGCACGCATATTTAAATTCTTGTAATGCATGGTAGCTTGTTTGGCATTGCATGCGGTAGAGTCACAAAGGAGCCACTAAATGAGAAAGAAGTATTGCCCTTAATTCAATTCTTTCAACTCATAAAAGTGGGCAAAGTAATGTTTTATGAGTGCTTAACGCTTATTGAGTCATGTTCCCGAAGGACTAGAGCATCCATCTCTATTGAGCTCTTCGGAAAAGACTCATACATTCCTTTTGGTTCTTTTCGAATCCTCTTTCGTCTCTTTACAAAACAAAACTATATGCACAAGTTTGGTGCAAAATATTTTGAGGGGTGAGGGTTTCGTTCCTACATGCCCAACACATGTGTTTGTTCGAATTTTATATGTGAAAGGCAATGTGGGAAAGCTTTTCAGCTGTGTCTAAAACTTCTCAAAACCAAAATGTCTGTTCTTTAAAATAAAAAAAAGGGATACAAGCCTCGGACATTTCGGTTAATGCAAGAAGTAAGCAGGTGAGAATTCAGTGTCTTATGTAAAATAAGACGAAGGTTGGTACAGTTATCAGGGTCGGACAATACGGTCTTCAGTTTTCTAGTGCAAACCTCACACTGCAGACCGGATGAGATGGATTATTTGTCCGCTCAGATAGTTTGGTTGAGACCGGACAATACTCTCCGCAGATGGTGAAAGGGATCAAATGTTGGAAGCGTCAGGAAAAATAGAAGGGAGGTTTGTCCGGTCCAAGGCTTCGGACAAAACTGTCTCAATGGCTCAGGCTCAACGTATGAATCAGAGACCGGACAAGATGGTAGCCTTTGTCCTCTCCGGCTATTTCAGATGAACCGGACTATCCGATCCAAGCAGAAGGAGAAAAACTGGAAAACAGGAGCGTCAGGAAAACATGGACGGACATTTGTCCGGTTCGAACCTCGGACAATACGTTCTGGTGGCTTAGGCGTGTCTTATCAATCGAAGACCGGACAAGATGAACAAGTTTGTCCGTTCAGGCCCTACGGCTTAAACCGGACTGTACTGTCCTAAGAAGATGGAGAGAAATCGCAAGACATGAGCGTCAGGAAAAATAGGACGGACCTTTGTCTGGTCATGTACTCCGGACAATACCTTCTACATGTTTGAAGCGCTGTGCAGAACCATAGACCGGACAAGACTCCTCCTTTGTCCGCTCCAGCCTTTTGTACCAAAACGGATTGTTCGGTCTAGCTCCCACCGTATTCTGCGAACTCAGGTCCCTTTGGCCGATTGTTTGTCCGAGGTATCCAAACCGGATTGTCCGGTCTTAATCTCTATCCGACAAATGGGCCCCGTACGCGAGCAGTGACCAATCCCTTTTCTCTCTTTCTCGTTTGACCGCATACACCAACACGCGCGCCCGCTCCGAACCGCCGTCGCCGCTCTACCTCACCGCCGACCGAGCCACCGCACACACTCCACCGCCGGCTTGCCCTCGCGCCGCCGCTCCTCGCCGCACGCGCCGCTGCTCCTCGCCGCATGCGCCGCCGCTCCTCACCGTCCTCGCCACTACTCCACCCGAGCCGCCGCTCTCCACTGCCGCCGCCACCCCCTCGCCGTCGATCTGTGCCACACAGAGCGCCACCGCCGTCGTCTCATCTCACCGCTGTCGGGTGCTCCCTCCCTCCTCTCCGGCGGTGAGCTCCTTTGCCTCAAAACAGCTAGGGTTTGGTTTAAATTTACCCCAAATTTGTGTAACCCTAGGCCTTTTTGTATGGAATTAGTACTCAATTCATGAAATTGGATCACAAATTGATGAATTTGGAGTAATTTTGGCACTGAATTCATGGTTCTATCTACAATGTGCATGGATTGAGGGGGAGTTGAGAGTTATGGATAGTCGTAGCATGCTGTTTCAGTACGAAATTGAGTTTTTCATGTCAATTAAGTATGGACAAAGGATTTTGGCTCTAATTGTGAGATGGTCACGCAATTTTAGCTAAAATTCTAAGAATTGATAATCGACATGACATGCTAGGCTATTATCAGTCTAATTCTTTGCTTTAGGACTTATCTTATGTCTAGTTATTCTCATATTCTTATCTGAAATCTTTGTGCCTATCCTGGTTCTTTGTCTTGTCAACAGATGGGTCACGAGAAGAGGAAGGGCAAGGAGCCTGTTCCAGAGGAGCCTAGGAAGAAGCGGAAGTCAAAGGCCCAGAAGGAGGCCGAGATAGCACAGGCAGTAGCAGATGCAGCAGAGAGAGTAGAGAGAGGGGGAGCAGGGGCTAGCCTGCAGATCGGAGGACAGCGCAGATCCACTCGCACCAGGCAGCAGGCTCCACCCTAGACAGCAACTCCTCCGAGCACAGCTCGCTCCCGCGGAGGCCGCCCTCGCACTCGCGGAGGAGCCACTCCGTCAGCAGGACGGTTGAGTCAGGAGGAGCAGCCACAGGAGCAGCCCCGAGAGCCACCGCACACAGGACCTCGCAGTGTAATGGCCAATGAGGACATCTGCCTGTTTGATCTGAGGCGCAGGAAGACCAAGGGCATCAAGGCCCTTCGGTATGACATGACAGTGGACGAGTTCTACCCCAGGCCGAGAGACTTCAGGATTGACCGTCGCTTTTGGACAGTGTTGCAGGCTAGCTTGTACGAGAGTGCCTTGCAGGGAGGTCACAGGCTCATGCCTCAGGCAGCGATAGATTTCAACAGGGCTAACACTGTTAGTGGACACGACATCAGGCAGTACTTTGATCACTATCCAGGGCTCGTTGACCTGATGACCAGTTCACACACGTACGTTGAGGATTGGGTTAGGGTGTTCTATGCTACCCTCTACATCGCCGACCAGAGGCACTTTATTCACTTCATGTTCAATGGGACGGAGCACAGGCTATATAGGGAAAGGATAGCAGAGCTACTCGGTGTGCCCGTGAGAGATCGTTCAGTGCACTCCGTCGTCTACGACGGAATATCTCCACCCTACAGAGGTCACGCAGGTACAGCACCACCACTGGACCAGGTCAGACACTTGTTCAGATGTGAGATGCTTGCGGACACTCTGAGGACTCCAGACAGGCTCAGGCCAGAGTACCAGCTCCTGTTGCAGATCTTGAGGAGGTCTTTGGTTCCTAAGGCAGGCTTCAGAGAGGGACTCACAGCTCTACAGCAAGCAGTAATGACCTTCCTCACCAAGTTCATGGATTTTGACATTGTGGATGTTATTCTGGCAGAGATGGAGGATGTGATAGTCGATGGGATGGCTACACGACGACAGATGCCATATGCTCACTGGATCACACACATTCTATATCAGTTAGGTGAGGGGGATGCAGACTTTCGTGCACTGTACCGTGGCTCCCAGACCCGCTTCCCAGACTACAGGCCTGCCATGAGAGATGATCAGAGAAGAGGTGGCCGGGCAGCCAGAGCCATTCGCGAGCAGATTCCTGCCGAGGATAGGGCCGAGGTAGAGGCAGAGGATGAGGAGCTGGAGGCAGCAGAGGTAGGTTTTCTTTCGTTTTACTACGCCTCCACTACCTCAGACTCAGATTATGATGATGAGGAGGAGCAGGCACACTTCTTTCCGCATGCAGCACACGATGCCGAGGCCGGAGGCTCAGGAGAGCCACGACCACCTTCACCACCTTCGGCTCCAGTGGTCTCTCAGGCCCAGGTCACACAGCCAGATGCTCTGCAGGGGATTCTCCAGGCCTTACTTCAGCAGTAGGCCGAGCACACTCGAGTGCAGCAGCAGCAGACTCAGCAGCTCCTGACCTTACACCAGGCTCAGCTTGACTTTCAGAGAGAGACTCGAGACAGAGCTGATAGACAGGAGGCAAGACAGACGATCATACTTGAGGAGATCCGCACGTCACTCAGGGAGCAGCGTCAGGAGTACCGGCACGAGATCGATTCCTTGAGGTCTGAGGTACGAGGAGCTCTTGGTCTACCACAACCTCAGCAGACTCTGCCAGCTCCACCTCAGATGACTCTGCCAGCTCCACCTCAGATGACTCTGCTGGCTCCACCTCAGGTCACTCCCTCTGCTCAGTTAGCAGGTGCCTCCACTCCAGGGACTTTCCCTCTTTCACCTCTGCTACGGACAGACTTGCGACCGGTGCTCTCACCTCTAGCAGCCACTACACTTATGTTTGAGTCACCGGCACAGGGTCCCTCGGTCACAGCTGCTGCCTCCTCCTCCGGACCTTCTCGCAGAGACCAGCTTGAGGAGACAGTGGAGCCAGTGATAGAGCAGATCACGCAGCCAGCGAGCTCCCAGGCAGTTGCTGCACAGCCAGAGACAGCGGTCGTACCCGACTCACCGCTGGGTGCCGTGGACAGGGCTGCTGCAGAGATGGGTGATTCAGACGCCGACAGTGATGACGACACGCGCTTTCAGTTCATCTCACGTCGCCCTCCTCCACCTCTGGCTTCTCCTCCTCCACCTCCTCCGAGAGATTAGGTCCCTTCTTTGGTTCTTGATGACAAAGGGGGAGATAGGTTGGGAGTAGGATGGTAGTAGACTTGGTGCTCTGTATGATTTGTGCGTCTTTTGGCTTTTATGGATGGACATGACTTTTGGTACTTGTGTATGCTCTTTGTTATCATGTCTATATCACTCTGGGTGAGCCTTCGAGCTCCGTGTGCTTAATTTCCTTGTCTAAGGCTAGAGTAGTTGACGTTGTTCTTAATTTATTTACCATCTCTACTCTTGCCGTCTTTTACTTGTCATCAATCACCAAAAAGGGGGAGATTGTAAGCATCTAGGCCCTAAGGTGAGTTTCGGTGATTGATTGACAAGCTTAAGTGTTATCTAATGAGCTTGTGAGTGCAGGTTTAATAATGAATACAAAAATGGTTGCTCATTGGATTATGTGAATGGCCCCTAATTCAAATGTTTCACTTCATGGAAGCGGACTTGGTTTTCATCCGTATCTCGAAGGCTAAGGACTTTTCTAGAGTCAAGGATCATGGTGTTGAAGGATCCTTGCTTAGATAGGGTTTACAGCTTTCTAGTGTCCGCACTATTAAGAGGGGTCAACGGTTAGTAGCTTGATCAAGTGAATTGCCAAGTTATGGATGCACACACATGCCAAATCTTTCAGGAACAGCAAAGGTATAAGCTACATAGGCTCAAGGTCCAAGAAAATCAAGCTTCACATCAAAATTCTTGAAGAAAACTCAAAATCAAAGAAAGACATAGGGACAGTATTGTCCTCTCTATGCCAAAACAAGGGACCGGACAAATCAAGGTTTTAGGTGAACTTATACTGTCCAAAGCCCATGCAAATCCTCTACACCGGAATGTTAGGTTTAGTGTAACTGGACAAAGCTAAGGACAAATAAACCTGAGGCTACAAACCTGCGAGAAATCAGCCAAAACAATGGACAGTATTGTCCGAAGTTGAGGACAGTACAAATCTAAGGACAAAGAAACCTGAGGCTATGATTTCCTGAGTATGCCAGTGAATACATGGAAAGTATTGTCCGAAGTTGAGGACAGTACAAATCTAAGGACACAGAAACCTGAGGCTATGATTTCCTGTGTATGCAAGTGAATACATGGACAGTATTGTCCGAAGTTAAGGACAGTACAAATCTAAGGACAAAGAAACCTGAGGCTACGATTTCCTGTGTATGAAAGTGAATACATGGACCGTATTGTCTGAAGTTCGACATGGTATAAACCTAAGGACAAAAGTACAATGACGTACTGAGTCAGTGACCGTTGGTAAAGTATATGGACAGTATTGTCCGATGTTGGAAAAAGCAAGGGACCGGACAATACTATGTACTCTACGTCAGCAGCTCTCTTTGTGCAACGGCTCTATCATCTTGAGGGCTATATATATGGGTTCCTTCACTCCATCTCGTGCTCTTTGACACTCCAGCAACTTCATACACACAGAGAGCCCTTGTGCTTCAACTCTTTGCAATAACTACTTACATATTCATCCTTTGAGAGCAAGATCAAGGTCAAGGCTTGTGTGCATCCATCTTGGTGAGGATCAAGATCAAGTGAAGACCGGTGGCTTGTTACTCTTGGTGATTGGCAGCACCTAGGCGGACTTGGTGACCGGGGTGCGTTCTCGGAGCTTGCCAAGGAGATTGTGGAAGCTCGAAGAACAACGGTGTACAAGGCTTGAGCTCCACCTTGCCGGGATGGCGAACGGAGACTCTTAGTGAGCGCCCACAAGCATGGGAGGCGGCAAAACACTCTAGGGTGTGCCGCAACGTGGACTAGGGGAGGGTGCCAAACCTCCGATACCACGGGAAAAATTCCGGTTGTCTCTCTCCCTTGTCCCTCTACTTGATGCTCTTTCGGTTCTTGCTATTTTCATGGATTGCTTCTAGTAGTCATCATAGTTAGTCTCATCTTGGCTAGTATGTCCCTTGCTATGGTCATTAGTGTTGCTAGTCCTTGCTTCCGTTGCGGTTTCCTTTCCACTAACATGAGTAGGGTTCCTTGCCTTGTCGTGTAGAGTAGGTTCGTGTAGAGGGTGAAGTGGGCTAATTTGTAGCTTCGTTAGGCTAAGGATTTTTCGTTTAGAGTTTGAAATTAGCCCAATTCACCCCCCCTCTTCGGCATCCGATCCTTACAATGCCCCCTCACTACGTACCTCTAGTGGAGCATGAGGACAATCAAGAAGAAGAGGAGTTCTACAACACCGACGATGCCAACTCCAGTAGCGAGTCAGGAGGAGAGGACGCCTCCGCACCAGCAGCTCCAGTTCTAGAGGTACCTCCTGCACCCCAGCAGCAGGAGGAGGAGCCCCCTGTGCCCCAGCTTGAGGCGCCCAGGTGGCCGTACCACGCCGTCCTTCGTCTGGCGGACCAGCTTGTCGGCCCCGACTTCGCACAGGAGGGAGTGGCGACCATTCCCGCCTGGGATGCTACGAAGGTCTACCCCCTTGGCAATGGACAGTACCACGAGCTCCTGCAGGACTGCCTCTACGCCGCCGGACTGACTACGCACGACGTCGCCTATGAAGTCATGCACCTGGAGCACCCGGACTACAACAAGCAGTGGTTGGCCAAGGCACAGGTTAGGCGCCCCAATGCTGTCTACGGAGGGTACATTGTGGAGACCGAGCATGAAGCCCCGACGCCCCATGAGACTATAGGAGCTGCCATGGAAGATGCTGCACGTCAGGCTTTGGGAGCGGTCCGTCACAAGGACCACACCGCTCTCAACCAGACTGCGTGGCGCTACTTTCCACGGCGTGAGCAAGGGAAGGCAGACCACGTGATATCTTCAGCAGCAGGAGAGGATGATGATCGCTTGAAGATGATGGTTCGACTTGTGGCGGCCCTGAACTCCTAGTACGACATCTTAGTGGATGAGCTTCACCGAGCACACGACGAGATTGTTGATCTACGAGCCCGAGCTGCAGGAGTGACAGGAGCAGACCCAGTGGTGCCTTATGTGGAGCGCGCTGAGTCACCTGACCGCAAGAGGACCCGCTATGGAGAGCCGAACAGCGTCACTAGGATCCTTCCTCATGAGGATTAGGTTTACCATTATGAGTCTTCGTTAGTACGTTCTTTTTGAGTCAGTTATGTCGAGTTCGTGTGTTGAAACTTTGAGTTAATGTTTAGTGTTTGGGTGTTTGTCATTTTGGTTCATGCTTGAGTTGGTTCTTTGTTTGATTGCTAGTCTAGCTGTGGGGATTGTCCACAGTAAACAACTATGAAAACCAAGTTAATTAATAAAAGAGTTAGATCGTTTTGGGTTATAAATAGCCATCCACTCTATTGCTCTCTCTACTTTATCTCACTTTTGTTTATCTTCTGAGATCTGGTTTACTGTCACTTATGCTTTTCATCATGGATGTATGCAACAACTGTTTACTTACGATATCTCAATTACTACAATTAGATGGTGAACACAAGGAGAGGTAATGTCCCAGAGGACAACAACCAAGGCAATGGGCAACCACTGCCCAATCCACCTCAGCTCACTGCAGAACAATTCTACAATCTCCAGATGCAGATGATGAACACCCTCGACAATACTGCTCAAGCTCTGCAACATGTTCATGCCAACCAACCTCAGCAGCAGAGGGATAGGCGTGGAGATTTCCTGAAGGGGCATCCACCTACCTTCTCTCATTCAGCAGATCCGCTGCAAGCAGACGACTGGCTCCGGGCAGTGGAGCGGCAACTTGATATCGCTCAGTGTAATGATCAAGAAAGAGTTTTGTATGCTTCAGGGCAGCTTCGAGGAGCCGCTCTAGACTGGTGGGAGTCTTACAGGCCACAGGACAGGGAGTGTTTCACGTGGGCTCAGTTCCGTGATAGATTCAGGAGCCATCATGTGCCCACTGGTATAATGAAAAAGAAAAAGAAGGAATTTCTTTCTCTGAAGCAGGGGAGTATGACTGTGACGGAGTATCGTGACAAGTTCCTACAACTGGCTCGCTACGCCCCTACAGAGGTTGCTGAAGATAGTGACAAGCAGGAACACTTCATGGAAGGACTTAGGGACACTCTTCAATTACAGTTGACGAATGGCCACTACAACAACTTCAACCACCTAGTGGATCATGCCCTACTCACTGAGCAGAAGAGTCGGGAGATAGAAGACAGGAAGAGAAAGTTTACTCCTACTCCTAACAATAGCAGTAACCGCCCTCGTCAACCACAGCAGCAGGGATATCAGCAGCAGGGATATCAGCAGCGCCAACCACAGCAGTAGAATCCGGGCCAGCGCTATCAACAGCAGAACTAGCAGTCTCGCCCGCCACAACAAGGTCCGCGTCAGGGACCACCTAATTCTTCTACCCCAAGTCAGACATTGGTTCCGGTGGCCCGAAATTGCTACAAATGTGGAGAATTTGGGCACCTTTCTCCTAATTGCCCTCAGAAGACGCAACCCAACCAGCAAGGTCAAAAGCAGAACTCCCAGCAACAGCAGCAACAAGGGCGCCCTAACCAGCAGAACAAAGGGCCATGGTAGGGCAAGGTGAATCACGTGACGGCCGAGGCGGCAGCTGAAGCTCCCAATGTCATCCTCGGTACGTTCCTAGTCAATTCCAAACCTGCTACAGTATTATTTGATACGGGTGCTACACATTCTTTTATCGCAAAGTCATTTGCTGAGCAGCATAACATAAGCATAAGCTCTATAAAAAGACCCATGATAGTGTCATCACCAGGGGAAAAATAAGTACCAGTTCGATCTGTTCCAAAGTTAGTATTAATATAAGGGGGGTAGAGTTCCGCACTGGGTTGATAGTCATAGACTCAGTGGGCATTGACATCATATTGGGTATGGAAACTCTTAACAAGTGGGGAGTCAAGATAGATTGTGCTAGTCGAACCGTTCACTTGACAGCACCAGATGGTCGGAAAGTAGAGATCAGTGCATCAAGTCCTACCGGATGTTTGCATCAAATGGAAGCTAGGTCTACGGATGGTATTGGGTGGTGTGTGATTACCCAGATGTCTTTCCAGATGAGTTGCCAGGTATGCCACCTGACAGAGAAATTGAGTTTATAATAGAACTTTTACCTGGTACAGCACCCATTGCAAAGAGGCCATATAGGATGGCACCCATAGAGCAGGAAGAAGTTAAAAAGAACATAGATGAGTTGCTAGCTAAGGGTTATATTAGACCTAGTTCTTCTCCTTGGGCTTTCCCAGTCTTGCTTGTTGAAAAGAAAGATACCAATGAGAAGCGAATGTGTGTGGATTACAGGGCTCTGAATGAAGTTACAATTAACAACAAGTATCCTCTTCCCCGCATCGATGACTTGTTTGATCAACTCCAAGGTGCTTGTGCCTTCTCTAAGATTGATCTAAGGTCGGGTTACCATCAACTGAAGATCCGTCCCTCAGATATTCCAAAGACGGCATTCACCACTAAATATGGTTTATATGAATACTTGGTAATGTCTTTTGGTTTAACCAACGCTCCTGCCTACTTCATGCATCTGATGAATAGAGTGTTCATGGATTAACTGGATAAATTTATAGTGGTTTTTATTGACGATATTTTGATATACTCCAAGACAGAGGAGGAACATGAAGTACACTTGAGATTTGCTACAAGGATTGAGGGAACATAAGTTGTACGCCAAGCTGAAGAAGTGTGAGTTTTGGATTGATGAAGTGCCCTTCCTTGGTCACATTATTTCCAAGGGAGGAATCGCAGTGGATCCACGCAAGATCAGTGCTATAACAAACTGGGAGGTACAATAAACGCCAAAGGAGGTCCGTGGATTCTTGGGTTTAGCAGGATATTATCGGAGATTTATTGAGAACTTCTCCAAGACAGCAAAGCCCATGACTTCTCTGCTCGAGAAGGACGCGGCATTCAAGTGGACAGCAGATAGACAAGTTGCCTTTGATGAGCTGAAGAAGAGGTTGACGACCGCACCCGTATTGACACTACCCGACCAACAGAAGAAGTTCACAGTATATTGCGATGCTTCCAGGGATGGTTTAGGATGTGTCCTAATGCAAAAGGGCAAAGTGGTTGCTTATGGATCACGGCAATTGCGCAAGCATGAAGTGAACTATCCAACCCATGATCTAGAACTCGCAGCAGTGGTGTATGCTTTAAAGATTTGGCGACACTATCTTTTTGGACAGCGTTGTGAGATATATACTGATCACAAGAGTCTTAAGTACATCTTCACACAGAACGAATTGAATATGCGTCAGCGAAGGTGGTTAGAGTTGACCAAGGATTACGATCTGGAGATACACTATCATCCTGGCAAGGCTAATGTGGTAGCAGATGCTCTGAGTCAGAAGAGTCAAGCGTTTCTGACGGTCCCAGGCACATTAGCAACAGCCCTTCTATAGTCCTGAAGTAGAGTTTGCCGCCAATAAGCATGTGTTTCAAAGCACGATGCCTTGTATTCTTATCTGCCCCCTGTGCCAGATCCCTTAAGTAATTGAGGAGATCGGCTCTCCAATGAGAGCCAATGGACCGGCCTCATTGCTCTCTTGGTGTGATGAGTGATTGTCAACGAGCTCAAGCCCTCCGATGGACTGGAGGCCCTCCGATGGACTAGAGGTAGATGATGAAGACCGCGATGGACTGAGGCAAAAGCTCTCCAATGGACCGGAGGCAATGCTCGGCGTCGGTGGCCATGGGAGCTCGGTACATGGAGGGGCGGTTTGGCAACGGTGGTGTAGGCCCTCCGATGGATCGCGAGGCGACTCCTATGGACTGGAGAAGCCGTATGCCACCGTGGTGCTCCAACCCGAGTGCATGGCGCGAAGGCGTGCAAGGGAGGCTTTGGCGGCTTCGGCTCAAAACTACCACCCAAGCTACGCAAGGCTTGGTGAGTTGGGCCACGACTCGCCAAGATAGAGAAGATGGGCCAAGTCTGGCCCAGATGGAGACTTCCTAAAGTTTCCCGGTTTCTGACTTCAAGACTGGGGGTGCAAAGGTGGATTGGACTACTGGCCACGTGGAGGACATCCGAAGATTGCGTGGAAGCTAAGAAGATGAAGTCTACATCGTGGTCATCCGTCCTCGATATTTCGGGTTCTTTTCTGTTTTTAGCCCCTCCAGGCCTTTCTAGTGTTAGGGGTCTATGTGTAAAAATGCCAAAACTGAACCGATGTATAAATAGCCTAAGAGCTAGTCATTAAAGGGTGTCTTGGCAGCTAGGTTTTCATTTCCTTAGAGTAATTTTTGTCCTCAAGGTTTGAGCTTCAAGTTTAGGAGGGTTAGGGTGAGATCTAGCCTCCAAATCAAGAGGGAAGGTGAGGGTGGTTGCTTGGGACGAGATCCTTGGGTGTAATCTGAATCTTCAGACCCTTTTGGGCCATCTAATCCAAGTGAATTCGTGCAGCAATCTTGTGCGCTTCTCCTTTACCCTCTAGTTTGGTATTTGGCTTCAATTCTTGGCTTTTGAGGTGTTTGGTTTGGCCAAGGTTGAATCCTTTCTTTCGCTGGTATTTTGGACTTGCCAGGACGTGGAGATTATGCCCTAGTGCATATAAAACCTGCAGGTTTGCCACGAGCAAGTCGAACTTTAGTTTTCCCCTCTCTTGCCCAAATATTGCCATCTTCACGAGATCTAAAATTCCCGCTAATCCCATGATCATTTTCAGTTGATTTTCTGGAAAAAGCTTTGCAATAGTGTCAGGATAGCATGTGTAAAATCTCATGAAGTTTGGACAAGATTTGGTCAGGTTTAGGGTTTGAGAGGCTCAAGTTCTAGCCTTCTAACGGACAGTCCGGATCTGTCACCGGACTATCCGGCTCCACCAGACAGTCCGGCAGGCGTCCCTGCCTTGATTCCTACCGGACAGTCCGGCATGTTCCACTGGACTATTCGACAGAGCCTGGGAGGTGGCTGTTTTGCTATTCTCGTTGGAGTTCTTGCCGTTCGGTTTTTGTTTCGTCCTTGCCTGAGTGATTCTCACCACTGGCCCATACTCTTCGCTCTCTGTTCTTCAGTGAGACGCATTTAGGTGCGGAGTTGCTACGTGGGATTCTTTTTTGCAAAAGACGTTGTTTCACTTGACTGGCGATCTTGTGGTCGTTTAGTCTTGTGCTTCCACTCGCTTGGTGTGTTCCCGTTCAATGGGCGACACCAAGTGCTTGCTAGACACGTTTTCTTTCAGTGGACGGTGTTTAGCGTTTGTTGTGTGAAGCGTGTTAGTTTGCACTAGGGGGATATGAGTTTGAGTTTTTAAGTGCTCATATTCACCCCCTCTAGTCGCACGGCTCGGTCCTACAAGTGGTATCAGAGCCAATTAGGTTTCCCATACCTTAACCGGTGAAGAAACCGTAGCGACTATGACTTACTCTGGGAAGATTCCCATCCTTGGCTCCGATGGCTATCCCTATTGGAAGGGTAGGATGGAGGCATTCCTTGTTAGCCAGAGTCAGGACATATGGGATGCTACTTAGAGTACGACTTTTGTGGTGCGTCCAGTTGCTGAGCGTACTACGCCTGAGATCGTAGCTCAGCATGAGGCGAATTCTAAGGCTGTTAACTTTCTCTTTTCCGGGCTTGGTCCCATGGATTATGAGAGAGTGAGTCACCTCAAGACAGCGCATGAGATATGGTCCCTGCTTAGTGCACACCATGAGGGTACCGCAGCCATTAAGGCTAAGCTTGTGGAGACTTACCGGCGAGAATATGAGAATTTTGTCCAGAAGCCGTGAGAGTCAATAGACGACTTGTTTGGTCGCTTTCAGTCGATCATTAACAAGTTGCGTGTCAACTCTGCCCCCGCTAAGCTCCCATACAACGATCATCGCATGCTGTCAAATTGCTGTACGCTTTGGATAGAAAAGTATGGGAGATCAAGGTGAACTCAATCATTGAGTCGGCAGGGTATGATACGATTGGAGTAGAGGCGCTCAATAGTAATCTCAAGGCCACAGAAATAGATTACAAGATGAGGGATTCCCTCGCTTGTACAAGTTCCAAGAGTCTGGCCTTGGCTACCCCCTCTAGTGAGTCTGCTACTAACCCCCTGTTACATAACTTCTCATTTTCTGCTTTGATGTCTTTTACAGAGGAGCAGTTGGCGATGCTTGGGGATGATGAGCTTTGTGTGGTGTCTAGTCGCTTTCAGCGCGCCTATGACAACCGGATGAGCAAGAAGAGGGGAGAGAAGCCCAAGTGCTTCGAGTGCAGAGAGGTCGGCCACTTCATCGCCGAGTGCCCCAACAAGAACGACTACTGCAAGAAGGGCAAGAGCTACTCCCGTGACTTTGACAAGTACCACTCCGCCAAGCCAAGCTTTGACAAGCACCGCTCCAGCAAGCACAGCTTCGGCAAGCGTCCCTTTGGCAAGAAGAACTTCCGAAAGGTTTTCAAGTGCTACCAGAAGGACAACCAGAAGTGGGACAACGCGTTCTTTACCGAGATCGGCTTCTGCAGTAGCGGATCTTCTTCCTCTTCGTCCTTGTTGAGCTCAAGTGATGAGGAGATCACGTACAAGAAGGACAAGAGAAACGATCAAGGAGGTCCAGCTGGCTTGTGCTTTGTCTCCACCAAGTCCAAGCGCAAGCACAAGATCAAGAGGAGTTCGGTTTGCTCCATGGTGCTTGAGGACAAGGAGAACAAGGATGACGGCAGCAACTCTTCCTCCGATGATGAGGTAACTCCTGATCAAGCCAAAATCCTTGAGATGCTAGAGCAGAACAGTCGAGAGTTGAAAGCCCAGGATAAGATGTTGGAGAAGGCAGCTAAGAAGCTGCAAAAGTTGAAAGCCGAACTTGCTGAGGTTTTAGAGGAGAATGAGAGGTTGAGGAGTGTGAGACCCCAACCTAGTGAGTTTGAGTGCCCTACCTGCGAGACGGAGCTTGGTGACCAGATAGATAGGTATGCCAAGCGGGTAGAGGAGATAAATGGGCTGAAAGTTGAGTTAGGCAAACTCCAGTCCAAGCTGGATGAGCCTACTTTGAGTGGAGAGCTTGAGTGTGAGTCTTGCCCCAACCTAGTGAGTTTGAGTGCCCTACCTGCGAGACGGAGCTTGGTGACCAGATAGATAGGTATGCCAAGCGGGTAGAGGAGATAAATGGGCTGAAAGTTGAGTTAGACAAACTCCAGTCTAAGCTGGATGAGCCTACATTGAGTGGAGAGCTTGAGTGTGAGTCTTGCCCCTGTTTAGCTAGAGAGCTAACTGTGCTGAAGGATAAGTTTGAGGGGCAGCTCAAGGAGCTTGAGGAGCTTAGGGCTAGACCTGCGCTTTTGGGTGCGTGTATGGTCTGTCCTACTTTGAGAGGCGAGTTGGAGCAGTTGAGAGCTGACTTTGAGGTGCTCTCAGCACCTACTAACACTTGTGAGAACTGTCTGACCCTTAGGATGCAGCTGGTGGATAGGGATGCCACCATTAAGAAGTTGGAGAAAGGTACTCTTGTGATACCCTCCCTAGACTGTGACACCTGTGCTGCCCAAACTGTAGTTCTGGAGGATCTGGGGGAGGAAGTGTTATCTCTACAAGATGAAAACAATAGGTTGAGAGAGGTACTCAGTTGGTTTCGGGCAAGGAGGCCCCAACTTGAGATGATCATAGAGGGCACCAAGAGAGTTGAGGGTGACTTGGGTGGTATTGGGATTGGAAAGTGCAGCACCTCGGATGAAAAGAGTGCCCCAATTAAGATCAAGACTGCACCTACCTAGCCTGGTGAGACTGTTGATGGGGTTTACCATGAGCCACCCAGGACTGCCCCAACTAAGAAGAAGCAGTTCTGGACACCCAAGCCTCCTCAAGCTAAGCTGAGCAAGATTATTGAGGAAGTACTCAACCCTAAGGACAAGAAGTCAGCCCAGCAGCCTGCACCACCCAAGGCTACCCAACCTAAGCCCAAGTCCCAGCCTAACCCTAGTTCTAGGAGGCCTGTCGACCAATGTGAGTTTTGAAAGCGGAATGGCCACTTAGAGGAGTTTTGCTTCAGGAGGAAGTGGGTTAAGAGGTAGGAGAGAGCTTGGGGGAACCAGCATCAGTTCTACCAGGGTGGTAGGCAAGCCTGTGCTCCTGTGCGTGAGAGACGCTTTACCGGCCGAGCTCCTAGTCGTTTTCAGCGCGGCTATGGACCTCATGACAGAGGGTTTGTGAGAGAGCTTGAGAGGCCATGCTTTGAGGGTCATGGTTACTCCAATCGTGGTGATTTTTTTGACTGTGCTTACCCCACTTTTGAGCAGATGGCTCGGCACTGGTACAACAGTTTTGGTACTAACCTCAGTGCCGAACCGTTTGCTCACCGACGCTTTACTTGACTTTGCAGGATCGAGGCATGGAGGACGTGTGGATCATGGACTCCGATTGCTCTAGGCACATGACAGGGCACTGGAAGTGGTTCTCCAGCCTCAACCCCATAAGCACCAAGGAGTACATCACTTTCGGGGACAATGGTCAAGGTAAAGTGTTGGGTGTTGGTTATGTTTCGCTCTCTGCTAAGCTTTCCCTGAGAATCTGGGGTTCAATTTGGTCTCTATTTCACAACTTCTCGATGAAGGATTTGATGTTTGTTTTAAGAAGGGTGCGTGCCGTGTTATTGACGCTGAGGAGACCCTTGTTTGCTCTTTGCTGCCTTTTGGTCAGGTTTTTAGGGTCGACCTCACTTCTGTTTCTGGCCCTGCGCGTTGTTTGGTTGCTAGTCCTTCTGCTGATATATGGAAGTGGCATAGGAGACATGGTCACTTGAGCTTTGATCTGCTAGTTAGGTTGAGTTCAATGGGCCTTATCCAAGGATTGCCCAAATTGAAAGCTGAGAAGGACTTAGTATGCCACCCCTGTCGTTATGGCAAGATGGTTGCTACTTCTCACACTCCTGTGTCTCAGGTTATGACCTCCTATCCGGGTAAGCTACTCCATATGGATACAGTAGGTCCCACTCGGGTAGCGTCGGTCAGTGGGAAGTGGTACGTGCTTGTTGTTGTGGACGACTTTTCGCGGTTCTCATGGGTATATTTCATGGAGTTTAAGGATGAGGCGTTTGGTTTTGTTCGGGACCTAGTATTGAGGTTGAGAAACGAGAGTCATAAGGCCATGAGGGCTATCCGCAGTGAGGTGAATTCAGAAACTCTGATTTCAAAAACTTCTGTCGTGACCTAGGTCTTGAGCACCAGTTTTCTTCTCCATATACCCCACCGCAGAACGGTGTTGTGGAACGCAAGAACCGCACACTCGTTGAGATGGCACGAACGATGCTCGATGAGCATAGGACTCCGAGGCGCTTTTGGGCTGAGGTAGTGAATACGGCCTGTTACATTGCGAACCGGATCTTCTTGCGAGCTTTCTTTGGGAAGACCTCATATGAACTTCGGTTTGGTAGGCAGCCCAACGTCAAGCATTTGCAAGCGTTTGGCTGCAGGTGCTTTATGCTTAAGAAGGCGGGGCATTTAGACAAGTTTGAGGCTCGCTGTTTGGATGGGATTTTTCTTGAGTATGCTTCTAGTTCTAGGGTTTTTCGTGTGTGGATTTTGGAGGCCAAGCAAGTTGTTGAGACTTGTGAGGTTTCTTTTGATGAGACTATGCCCTGCACAACCGCTGTTTTTGAGCTTTCAGGTGACGATGAAGAAGGCACCCCCATCTTTGAAGATGAGGAAGTTGCAGATGATGTTGGTGATGTAGGAGCCACTGCACCGGCTGCAGCTCCTGCCCCCTCTGCTACGAGCTTTAATGATGAAGGAGGACCCTTGCCCACGGCTTCCTCCTCACTCCCCCGACAGCAAGCTCAAGCAGAGGCTGGCCCCGCTGAGGATGCAGGGGAGGTGACCTCCAAGATTGTTCCATCTCGGCAGGTCCAGCGGGATCACCTTCCACACAGGATCATTGGAGATCTTCACCAGCGTGTCACACGCTCTTCGGTTAACTCTCTAGCCTTTTTCTTCCACTCTGCAGTTGTTGCTTCTTTTGAGCCTCGAGATGTGTCACATGCATTATTTGATCCTAACTTGGTGAACGCCATGCATGAGGAGTTGGAGAATTTTGAGAGAAACCATGTCTGAGATTTAGTTGAACCTCCACCAAACTACCGCCCTATAGGAACCAAGTGGGTTTTCAAGAACAAACAGGGTGAGAATGGGATGGTTGTGAGAAACAAAGCAAGATTGGTAGCCCAAGGTTTCTGTCAAAACGAGGGGATAGATTATGAGGAGACTTTTGCCCCTGTAGCTCATTTGAAAGCCATTAGGATTCTGCTTGCTTTTGCTGTCTCCAAAGGCTTAAAACTGCAGCGGATGGATGTCAAGTCAGCCTTCCTAAATGGGTTTATAGAGGAGGAGGTTTATGTGAGACAACCTACTGGCTTTGAGAGTGCCAAGTTTTCAGATCGGGTGCTTAAGTTGAGGAAAACCTTGTATGGTCTGAAGCAAGCTCCTAGAGCTTGGTATGCTAGATTGAAGAGTTTTCTGCTCAAGTCTAGGTTTGTGATGGGTTCAATAGACAAGACCTTGTTTTTGTTGAGTCGTGGTGGTGACACCCTGATAGTTCAGATATATGTTGATGACATAATCTTTGGTGGTTCATCTCATGCTTTGGTGTCTAGTTTTTCTGAACAGATGAGTAGGGAATTTGAGATGAGTCTCATGGGTGAGCTTCAGTTCTTCCTCGGGCTGTAGATCAAGCAAGGCCTTGAGGGTACCTTTGACCATCAAGCCAAGTACACAAAGGACATACTCAAGAAGTTTGACATAGATGACTCCAAACCCATGACAATTCCAATGAGTACAAACACGGCGCTTGATGCTGATGAAGATGGGAAGGCAGTGGACCAGAAGGAATTTCGAGGGATGATCAGTTCACTTTTGTACCTGACGGCGACCAGACCGGACATTTAGTTCGCGGTTTGCCTTTGTGCGCGTTACCAGGCTTCTCCCAGGACATCTCACCGTCAAGCGGTGAAGCGCATTTTTAGGTATCTAAAGTTCACTTCTGAGCTTGGTCTTTGGTACTCCTTGGGTTCTTCTCTTTCTCTTAGAGGGTTCTCAGATGCTGACCATGCTGGCTGCCGGATTGATCGCAAGTCAACCTCCGGCACATGCCAACTCTTAGGAACCTCTCTTGTCTCTTGGTCCTCTTGCAAGCAAGCTAGCGTATCCCTGTCTACCACGGAAGCAGAGTACATAGCTGCTGCTAGCTGCTGCTCCCAGCTCTTATGGATGAAAGCCGCCCTTAGTGATTTTGGCCTTAGGTTTGGGAGGATCCCTCTTCTAGTGTACCTTACTTCTACTATCTCTGTAGCTAAGAACCCCGTCTTGTACTCTAGACCCAAACACATAGACGTGAGGTTTCACTTTTTGAGAGATCATTATGAGAAGGGTGATATTGACTTAGTCCATGTAGTAACCCAAAACCAGTTGGCCGATATCTTTACCAAGCCCCTAGAGTTCAGCGCTTTTGTGCGCTTGAGAGGTGAGCTTGGAGTGTGTTATCCCTTTTAGTCATGGATAACTTTAGTAGTTTAGGTTTTGCTTTTGTTTTTGTTTCTTTCTTGTTTCTTTTGCATTCTGTATCATATCATGCATTGCATTGTATCATATGCATTTTCACTTCACTAGCACTAGAGCTCTTTTGGAATGATTAGTTAGTACTTGCTTGTGCTAGATTGTATAGATGCTTGCTTGATCATGGTTGGCTAAGCTCTCTTGAGTCTGTTGAATACTAATTGTGAGCTAAGTCTTTTGCTTTCCTGAAAATCAAAAACCACTTGATTTGGCTACCTAGCATGTGCAGGAGTGTTGAATGCTATGCTATCTTCTTATACCTGGATATGCTAGTTGTATGCCTTTGCTAAGTTAATGCTTAAGTTTTTATGACACCTTGCTTAAAGAGAAATCTGAATTACAATGTTTACAAGTGATGTTTCTTGTGCTGAAATGAGAAAGATCCATGTGGGTTTTCTTGCCACACTGATCTAGTTCGAGACAGCTTGCCTTTGCACTTTGGCATGAACTTGGACTAGGCTGTGTATGACCAAAACCTTGTCTTAAGCTTCTGATGGTTCTTGAACCTAGACTTGGCATTGGTTGGTAAGAAGTGGCAAGACAAGTGAATAACCCCTGGCACAATATGAAACTTGCTAGTGAAATACAAGTGATTAAATCTGAAATATGCAAGTCTCTAAAATGCTTATGGCTGGTTGTGTATGCTTTGGTTGAAAGTAGCACACCTTGTATGCATTGCTAGCATCTTGCTGTTCATGCCTATCTTGCTAGGTGCTATTCATGTTGGTGATGCTTTCTTTTAAACTACCCTGAAAAACATGCTAGCTCTTGATATGTGTAAGATAGATTCATTTGAGCTTGTTGCATGCTTCCTTGCCCTCACTTGCTCTGTTTGCTAGAACTTGTGAATACTAGCTTTCCATCCCTTTTGAGCTCTTTCTGGTACACTCTCTGCATCTCATGGCATATTTTGAGGGGGAGTTGTCTAGTTAAGGGGGAGTCCTATGAACCCTTGATGTGTCCATTGTCAACAAGGGGAGAAGTATTGGACAAAAGGGGAGGACTCGGGAGAGGCTTAGTTGAAGGAAAGCTTTGCATTCATTTTTGCATTTGTAAGGATGCATTTCAGGAGGAGTTGAGCTTTTAGCATGCTCTTTGCATCGGTGCGTTGAGGCTTTTGCCTCTATCTTGAGGAGCCGATGCTTTGTTTTTTTTGTTGTCTCATTGTGCCCTGTTTCTTTTCTTGTATTTGGTTATTGGGTATTTTGAGCAACTTTCTTCTTTCCTTCTTTCTTTTTTAGTTTTACGCTTTTCTCTTGTCTTTGTTCTATTTCAGGTTACAGGTTGAAGGTGTTGATAATGCACTCATCAAAGGGGAGATTGAGAGCCAATGGACCGGCCTCATTGCTTTTCTGGTGTGATGAGTGATTGTCAACGAGCTCAAGCCCTCCGATCACTGTTCGCCTAAATGGTCGTTTAGCCCGTTTAAACACCGTTTAAACGCTAAACAGTGGCTCACTATTTCCGTTTAATTGGCCATTTACACTGTTTAAACCCGTTTAAACGGCCGTTTAGCACCGAATAATGGCTAAACAGTGGGTGACCGACTGTTTACTGTTTACCGTTTAGGCTAACACTGCCTCCGATGGACTGGAGGCCCTCCGATGGACTGGAGGTAGATGATCGTTGACGCCACTTAAGAACGTCAAACCTTATACTGCAAGCGCACAGTATCGTGGTAGCTTTTCCCCAGGATGAGGATCTTGGGTTTTGTCAACCCAAAGATAATTATGTTTAAGGTACTATCAATCTAATATTAACTGTATTACTAACTAATTCTAATAGATCTAAATAAGCTTAAAAGAGGAATAAAACTATTCTAAATAAACTCTAATAAGGTTCTAAAAAGGGTTAAAACTATTGCATAAAATGATGAAACATGGTTTAAGCTATAAACGCGAGAACGATAGGTTTAACATGCAAAAGGATCCACAAGAGATATGAGACAAACAACCATCATAATAAGAACCACCTTGAAACTAGATCTAATCATAAGGCATAGAATAACCATGATCATGAATGTCAAGGACCTACTCAAACCTTTCCTCAGGCTCTACTGTCACTAGTAACCAGGTAATCGACGAACTAGTAAACCCCAACCATCTCTAAGCATGAGTAGATTCAATCAACTAGTCAAAGTAAAAAGATCTACTAAAAGAACATGAAGATAATCTATATGTCGGCCGACAAGACATGTTGGAATTAAGTATTGCAAAGATATGGATCATAAATCATGTATAAACAACAAGCTAGGTCTAGAAGACAATCTTTATTGATCGAATATCAAGGTTTCATCAAAGTGTCGAAAGAAGTACAAGGAATTACTTGAGATACATCGTAAACTCTGAAGCATAGTCGTCGGGATGAATTCGACGAAAAACATGTCAAAAGATGAACTTGAGACCTCCTCGGAAGGGCCTGGGTCGGCCTACCTGACCCCCTAGGGGTCGGCCGATTGGCCCCCCTCCTGTCTCCTCTTGCTTTCTCCTTTTGCTGAGATGAGCTTCTTGCCGAATTGAATGCTTCTAGCCCCGACCTTTGCCCTAGACTCTCGACTTGCAGTGAATAATGCGGTGGACTAACTCCCCTCTCCCCTTGGGAGGCTCTATATTTATACCCCGAAGGCAACCATGTCTATACATGGAATCTATTAGGTCGGTTCTAAGAGTCCTAAAACACCTAAAACACCTATTTCCATGTATATACAAGTTTTCAAAAGAGTCCCGGACGTCCATGCCTTTCCTTGCTTGTAGATGAAGCTTCCATCCTTGTCCTTTCCGAGTTGGACTCTTCCATATTCTATAGCCTTTAGTATTTTTACGATAACATCCACATCCGAAGTCCAAATAAGGCAAACTCAAACTCAAAATTGTAGAGCTCAATGAGATCTACAACATTGGTATTTAAACTTTCTTCATTTGACGTCGTTAAGGTCTCCTAATTGGGCCCACAACCTGCTGCTGTCATGAATTTCGAGAAGATTTTAGGATTTAGTCCTTCAAGCAAACTTTATCTTCCAAGACTTCTTTCCTTGTTGGGCTTCTTCCTCAAGTGGGCTTTAATCTTCATTTCAGAGCCCGCTTCATAGCATAAATCCTTTCTTCGAGAAATTCTCAAATATCTTCAATTATTCCCTATTTTCCTGCAAAAATGAACATTGCACAAAAACAAAGAGCATTCTCGAAAACGGGGTTATTTGTTAGTAAAATAAGACTAAATGATAAGATTGACTCTCGAAAAGATATAAAATCATATAAAAATAGAGCATATTTTTAGTACATAACGAGCGTCAACAATATCCCCACATTTAGATCTTGCTAGTCCTCGAGCACAAGATCGATAAAAGAACTTAACTATATTTAAGTAAATTCTAAATAATTACCTTTCAGAAATAATCATGCCTTAGAATTCATTCAAATCATAACATGGATCCTTTTAGATTAATTTTGATGCATATAGATCCCCACAAAGTTTATGTAAGTCAAACGAATTATAGCAATGCCAAAGTCTCTTTCAGAATCATCAAAGAGGGTTTTTGAAGCAAAACCGAAGTTTTCAAAGATCAAGAAATTACTATATCCCCAAATGTTAAGCTCTCAAAAAGGACACTCTTATAAGTGGCTAATCCTATGAAATCACTCACTTTCTCTTATGTGGAGCTTGGTAAAGGCTAAGCAGAGCTGCTTATTCTATTGTCTAGCTAAGGTATCTCTCTAAAGATTATTCAATCAACTTTTAAACTATCTTGGTCATCGAAATTTAGAAAAGAGATCATAGTAAAGGACAAGGAAAAAGAAGATACAGATGGTGGACATGTGCAAGAACAAAATAGAGTGGAATAATTTCTGAAACTTTGCACATGGTTGGAAAAAGTCTTTGCTCATTGTATTTAATAAGATTATAAAGCTCTCTTCACTTCATTTCTCCAAACTTTTTCCTAATTCTACTTTTTATATTTTTTTCTTTTCTCCCCTTTCTCCTTTTCCTAATTCTTCCTTTTCAATAATCGACAACTTGGCCATTTTTTTCTCCCTCTTCTCTCTTTTTTCTCTTCAGGCACCACAAATTTCTTACTCTTTTTTTATTGGGCGCCTCCTCCTCTTTTACCACCTTTTTGGATAAATTACTTTTATGAAGGATTATTTGAGCGAAAACTTTATATAGGTAAAAATAAAATAATGAGATGAAAAAAAGGCTTATAGGATTAAAGAAATTGCTCTATTGATGTAAGCAATTGGAATATATCAAAAGGCTAGCAAAAAGATGAAAATAGATGACCCAGATAATTTTAAGTGATCAAAATATCTAAAGGGATCAAACTTAACCAAACTCACATAAGACAACTCGCTTTATTCATAGGTTTTCATAAATCTAAGCTCTACTAGGAATTTTTAGCTCTCTCTTAACATAGGGATGTAAAACTTGATCCAAGAAAAAGAAATTTTAATGAAAAGATAATTCTCCTCTAATCTTTTTCTTAATTAAACTTTGGCAAAGCTATAAAACATAATCCTTTACTAAAGATATAGGTTATGCAAATTTAATCAATCTAGCAATCACCGTACTAATCAAATCATAAAACTTTAAGCAAGATTAATCATCAAAGAAAAAAATAAACAACAAACTTAAATAAAGCAAAGTAATTTATTCAATCACACACTTTTAATATAAAAGACCTTTTACATAAAAAGACAACTCACTCTTAGACTAACTCTAATAAGACTATATAAGGACTCTATAAAAGACTTATTTATTTATTTTAGACGTTTTTATCAAAATGCTTTATTCATCTAATGGGGAAATTCTATTAATATCCCCACACTTAAACTAAGCAAAGCTCCTAATCGTCACCACTGAACCAGTGTGTATCATCCACTGGACCGTAAAGAGGATCTTCACCAGGCAGATAGTTGGGTGGAGGTGAATATGTCTCTTCTGGTTCTTTCCAAGTGTCATCTGGCTAATAACCTCCTCCTTCCAATCTTGTAACATGGCCCCAAATGGAATCAATCACTCACTTGTAACTCTCACAGACACTTTGGAGGTAGTTCACTTGCCCCATTAAGTTGCTAACAAAATTATCAACTCTTTTCCTAGTGTCCTCTATTTTCTCCTAAAGCCTCTCCTCTAAGTCATTGATTACATCAAGAATATCTTCGCTCTTTTTCTTGTTAAAGTAGATGGCTTCTCTACACTTTGGGTAGCAGTCCACTCCATCCTCTGCTGCAATATGATAAGTATCGAAACAAGGAATGATAGTGATTGAGTTTACCTCTTTAGTCTCTGATCCTCGATAATCACTGAAGCTCATTGATTGATCCTCACTTAAATGATAGTTCCTCTAGAACAGACAGGGCTCTCTTGATAGTCTATCCTAGGCATTTCTCCAATCCTCTAGGACCTCCTAACCTTCATCCTCCTTGGTTTGATTGAAAGCTTGGCCATGTTCTTCGAGATCTCATGCTTCTCGGCTAATCCACATACCGTTGCCTTTTCCTCTTCATCGTCGAAGACCACATGTTCTTCGAGATCTCACACTTCTCGGCTAATCCACATACCCTTGCCTCTTCCTCTTCATCGTCGAAGACCACCTGCGAAAAATTGCAGCGAGTACCCCAGCAGACAGGGCTGGTCGGTCGACTTGGCCCTTGCTGGTCGGCCGACTAGGCCCCCTCTTGCGGCGCCTCGGCTTTCCTCTTCACGAGATGCATCTCCATTGCTTCGGAACCTGTTGTGGCTAGGTTTGGATGTGTTTTGAGTTAGATATCTCGGCTCTATGGCTTGCCTATGGTTTTATACTCTAGAGATTGGCGAGATTTGGAAACAAAACGGTGAATCCGATCCGAACTCTACCCTACATTTATTTGGAATACAACACGGACTTTACCAGCAAAATTTGGAAGCGAACCGCCTCGAAAAGTCCCGAGGTCGGCCGACTTACGCCCCTAGGGGTCAGCCGACCTAGGCTTTTCCTTGCGCGAAAAGTTCTCAAGTTTTGTCGATATCCCCAATTCCTAATTTAAAATAAAAATAAATCTACATTTTTAGAAAAACCGAAACTAAACGTGACTATTTACATACAAAGATACGAAAGCTATGGAAAACTAGAGATTGTGGCCATGGTAATGAATCCTTACTTACTTGAATTCATATGTATTAATATAATTAACTTCAAATTTATCTCCTTCAAGGAATACTTTAAGTCTTTGACCATTTACCATAAACTTGTTTCCTTCTAGATCCATAATAGTAACTACTCCAGTAGGTGATACATCATGTACTATATAAGGTCCGTCCCATTTACTTTGTAATTTCCCTTTTCCAAACAATTTAAATCTTGAATTAAAAAGAAGAACCTTATCACCTTCCTTAAACTCCTTCTTTAGGATTCTCTTATCAAACCATCTCTTAACCCTTTCCTTATAGATAGTAGCATTATGATAGGCTTGCAGTCTTGCCTCATCAAGGGTACTAAGTTGAATCCTTCTTTTGACTAAAGCAGCATCTAAATCCAAATTTAATTCTTTAATTGCCCAATAAGCTTTATGCTCCATCTCTACTGGTAAATGACAGGTTTTTCCATAAACAAACTTGAAAGGATCAAGATGTCCAAGAGGGGGGGTGAATTGGACTTCTAATTTCGAAACTCAAAATTAAAACCTATCGCACAAGTCCAATTCCACCCTAGTGCCTGTTGGCGTCTCTTAGCCTTATAAGATTTTACTCCGCAAGCGCACGGAGACCGCTGTAGCTTTTCACTCAGAGTATTCCGAGTATCGTATTTTTTATCCACAGGGAAGCGGCAGGCGAGAGAGTATGGTTGAATAAACTCAAATCAAATGAACCGTACTTAAATAAATATACCAGCTAGTCACTAGACAGGGGTAAGTCTGATAAACGGATAGGTGTATGGTGGAAAGAAGTAAATGAAACTACCTAAGATACACGTAGAAAGGTATAGTTGCCTAGGAGGACAACGAGTGAGATAAAGTTCCCAAACTCTATTCTATTCGACTGCAAAGACTATATCATGGTTAACTAAGAAACTCAAGTAGCAAGTCAGGGTCTCGCGTCGAGCGAAATTCCGGCGCCTCGAGGGGTTTGGGGGTAGATAGTAGACCACCGAAGGAGACCCGGCTAACACCTACGGGCCTACCGAACGAACGGGCCTAGACTACACAGGCACACCACACGCTGTCACCGAGTGGGGCTACCAAGCAAATCTGTGTGGATAGGCTGGCACGCTATAAACGTACTCAAGCGAAGCTTGAGTAACAATAGATCGTCCTTGATCAGAGGAGAGGACCTAACCAGAGCCTGACATACAGGTTGGATTATAGCACCGGCAAGAATAACGGGACTTGACTAACTAAGATACCCACAAGTCTAAGCCTAGCAAGTATGCAAAATAAAGGGTACACCACACTTGCAAGAGATAGAAATAAAGTAAAATGTAACTGAATTATATTGAAGATTGAGTACAAAAGATACAAGAGCTGTTACCGCAGACTCAGAAGAATCTCCGAAAACTCCGAGGCAAAGCTCGACTCACTCTAACTCTCAGTACTATCCTAACTACTAAGATGTGGAAAATGACACTCTCTAAGGTAGGATATCGTTCTCAACTTCTCCACACCTTTACAAATGAGCTCTACAGGCCTATTTATAGTCCCATATGAGAGGGGACTATTTGTAGGAGGCTTAGGTCGGTGGTCGGCCGACCTATGGGGGAGGTCGGCCGACCTAGCCCGAGGTCGGGCGACCACCCGATCCACCGCCTTTGCACTCCAACGGCTTGATCTTGCATCCCCATGGCGGTTGGCAGTTAGGACGGTTGTTGCACGTGGAAAATGCCTCCGAGGGTAGGTCGGCCGACCTTGTAGGAGATCGGGCGACCTCGTGTCAGCCTTGCATTGGCCACTTTGCTCTTCCCTCGGATTGATGATGTTGTGGATCCATGACTTGGTGCATTTTCGGCCTTTGGATACATTGGATGCTTGGTCTTGCGGTTGGATTTGAGTACACTTGTGTTTTCTTCATGATGTGGATCAATGATGTGGTAATTGGTCCACTTGGTAGGTTGGGCGGCCTGACCAAGGGTCGGCCGACCCTGTCACTGGGTCGGGCGGCCACCTCCTGGTCGGCCGACCTAGCTGGTCAGGGTATGCTTGACCCTTGGTCGGCCGACCTGGTGGTGGGTTCGGCCGACCTGGCCACTTTGGCCAGTGTGCCTCATATTTGATCCTTGGCTTGTTTTCATCTATCCCCTACTCCTCGTTTGGCGCCCCTCGCAAGGCTTTGCACTCGCGGGCTCCTCGCAAGGATCCCGGCCTCAAACCTCGCAAGGAATGAGGTTGGCAAAGTGACCTTCGCAAAGGTCAAGCTACCCTCTTGATCCACAGACCAAGCGCTCTTTTCGGGATGCTTTTCTCCACTCCGGAATGGCGAGCTCGACACCGTGTACAATTGTCCTCGCAAGGACCTTCCTTCGCTTCTCCCACAATCTCCGGAGAGCTCGCGAAAGGCACGACACGCAGTCGTCTAGGTGATCGCAATCACCAAGAGTAACAAGCTTTGGCTTCACTTGAATCAACTTCAACTCAAGAAGCTTTCTCTCTCTCTAAAGTCTCTTGCCCAAAGCTCTTAGAGTTGATGATTTTGGTGGTGGAGTGACCTTTGAAGGTGTATGAATGTTTCTTGGTTACAAAGGTATCAAATGGAGGGAGGGGGAGTCCTTTAAATAGAGGAGAGCTCAAAAACTAGCCGTTACTGTACGAATTAGCTCTCTGCGCGAACCATCGGATGGTCCGATGCACGTTATTTTCAAATCCCCGTTTTCGCGCCACTGCCCAAAGACCATCGGACGGTTCGATGGTGGGACCATCAGACGGTCCGATGCACGTAAATGCCCAAAACAGGCAATGGCGTCCCTCCCTGTCCAAGTGGTCCGATGGACCATCGGACGGTCCGATGGTACACTAGGCCTGGAACCAGCCTGGACAAAACTCCCTATCTAACCTGTCCGATGGACTATCGGACGGTCTGATGGTACAGAAAACACAGGTTTTGGATAGATTTGAAAGAGGAAGAAGTTGTAGGAAGTTTTTTTTGGTTTTGATGAAAGGGTTGAGTGATTTTGATGATATTTTGAGTGATTGAGCTTTGAGACTAAGATGCACTCGATTGGAGCAAACTTTTGATTTAAAAATGATTCAAGCTACTCACCTCGGCCCCCTTGATAGTACAGCCCATCTAAAACTAGCAAATGTAATCCTAAGTACCCTTCTTTTGACTTTACGGTACTTAGGGCTAATGAAGCCCGATCTTTACGCTAGACATCCAATCCGAGGGCCATCCTTCGTAAGATGTGGAAGTAAATTTGATGGAGGGGTCTCTTTCCATTAACCAATGAGCACGATATTAAATAAACCACCTTCATGTCATGAGCTTATTAGTAACACAATTAGGTTGTCATTAATCATCAAAACCTCTACCTCTTAGGGTCATGTTTCTCACAATCTCCCCCTTTTTGGTGATTGATGACGACACAAGGGTAGAGCTAGATAAGTAAAGCACGAAAATACAAAGCTCAAAAGAGAACATGCATATAAACACACAAGGTCAACCACAATCAAGGACCAACGTCATGATCAACAACCGACAAGCTCAAAAACAAAGAGTCATCACGTGGATCAACATCCAAAATAAACATCCAACATACATCAAAAGATAAGACTCTCAAGCTCCCCCTAGCTCTACTCACTCCCTAACATTCCTTCTAAGACATATCTCCCCCTTTGGCATCAAGCACCAAAAGGAAAGCACAATATGAGCTCGACAGAGGAGGAGTGCCGTGAGGGAAGCCCATCGTCGCCGCACGGATGTGAAAAGTCAAGGTCGGCGTCATCGGGGGACTCTGCAGCTGCCTTATCAACTGCCTGCTGTGCATCGGGAGAAAGCTGCTGATTGGGGGTGCAAGCGGAGCAGAAACAGTCTGGGTGGCCTCAGCTATCGTCACGGGAGTAGTAGTTGCAGTCGTCGAACCGTTTGTGGAAATGGTGTGCGAGCTCGGGTCCGTCAACTGAGTATCAACCTGCATCTGTACCAGATGAGTAGCTGAGAGCTCGGGCAGTGCTGAACTGGGTGCAGCTGCTAAATTATGAGGAGGCTGCCCTGAAGTGAGGTCCTGTGAAATAGGAGTAGAAGCTGAAGGAGCAGAGGCAGCTGGTAGCTCAGGCAGAGCCGGCGGTGTGGAGTCAAACTCTAGGGTACGTGCCAGCAACTGACTCATCTCCAACCTAAAGCTACTTCCAAGCAGCTCGGTGTACTGGAAGTGTATGGGTGACGTACTGAGCATGCCCGGGGTGGAGAGAGGGTTCTCGTGACTCCTGTCTGTGGGAGACAGCTGAGACTGAGAAGTCGTAGACAGTGGAGGAGCCGAAAACTGCTGATGCAGTGCATCGAGCTGCCTCTGTGTGTCGGTGAGAAGCTCAGCCACAAGAGTGTGTACAGTCTCAAGAATCCGAGCTTGAGACTCTGTCTGCTGCTGCTGTATCTATGCAAATCGATCATCACTGCACTGCTGCTGCTGGAGCATGGCCTGCTGTAGCTGAGTCTACTGCTGAACCAGGGCCTCAAAGCGCTGATCGCTCCTCTGCTGCTGTGCCATTATCACCTGAAGAATAGAAGCTATGTCCGTGGTAGTGGCAACCTGTGCAGCTATGACCTGCGCTGGAGAAGGAGGAGGTGGTGGAGGGTCACGCGAGCCACCGGCCTCACGGTCGTGAGCCAGAGGTGACAGAGGCCGCGAGCGTTCGTCATCCAAGGCGGTGCTGTCATCCTCACTCTCCTCCTCAACGGCAGCGTCTCCTCCTATCTCTGCCGGCTGCCTCTCAAGTAGAGCACCATGCATTGGTCGCACTGACTGGGCACTCGCCTTGTATATCCTGCAGTAAGAGTGAATCGTCTGCTGAAACAAGGTGAAGTGTGGCGGCGGGCGCTGAGGATCATATGCAATTCGGCTGAGCATGTGGGATATGAAATGAGCATATGGAAAGCTCCGATACATCCGTATCCCATCGGTAATCACATCCTCAATCTCTGCGAGTAGAAAATCCATAACACAGAATTGTATCCACTCGACAAGTGCTCGGAGAAGGTGCTGCTGCAGATTCGTGAGACGCTCATGAGCTCCCTTCCGTGAAAGCAGAGTCTTGGCCATAGCCCTATGCAAGGCGTCAGCAAGAGAAGTGAGCTCGATTGGTAGCCTCTCATGGTACCCCTCTCTGAAGATCACTCTGGCTTCCTCGAGTAAGAGAGGATTCCCCCGACCTTGGAGCATCGAGGGGGCTCCGAATCTCCGTAGATATTGAAGTGTAGGCACCTGTCAGAGACTGCAAGGCCTAGAAGCTGGGCTACCTCCTGCATCGAAAACCTAACTCGTTGACCCGCAAACATGAACTGGATAAACTGACGGCCCTCCTCCACAAACAAGGTAGCATAGAACACACGGACGCACTCCTCAATATACTTGAACCTGTGCTCGAGTAGATCTATCAAACCAGGTATGTGCTGAAAGAACGGATAGACATTCTGACTAAGCACTGTCCCTATCCTCGGTAGACTCAGAACTGCATGGGGAAACATGTCCATCCCTGCTCTCCGGTAGCTTTGGTAGAGTGAGGCCTGGACGAGAGTCCAGAACCTCCTGTCAACACGGGGTCGTGCTGCTCCAGAACCATCTACTGGAAGTGATAAGGTATCTGATCTTCTTTAGCTTCTCCCCACTATAACCCTGGTAGCTGACCAATTGAGCGTCTCCAGAGAGGACAGGAGCTGTCGGCTAGATAGGTATGACGATCTCCTCCTCACTGGACTCATGCTCAAGCTCGGCCTCAGACTCTGACTGGAGAGTGGGCTCTGGAACCGACTGTGAAGCTGCTCTAGGTGTAGCCTTGGCCTTCTTCTTGGCCTCTGCCCCTTGTCGGGCTATGATCTCAGTAGCCAAGGTCGTCCTGCCACCCTGTCGCTGCTGGGACTAACGCTTTGGAGTTGGGAACTTGGTACTGCCTTATACCCTTTCGGTGGCTTAGGATCCACCGGCATCTGTGTGGGTCTGCCAGAGCGAGGAGGGGTTCTGCCGTGGCTCTCCAATCCGAATGCCTCCCGCTCAATGACTCTCCATAGCATCAAAAGCATCCGCAACCCTCTCGGTGACCTCGGCCTCATGCTGCTCTCGAGTCTTCCGCTTTTTCTTAGTGGGCTCCGGGGCGACTGCTTTGCCCTTGTCCTTGCCTGGGTCCTTATCTCTACCGTCTCTAACCATCTGATCATCAAACACACGAATATAGATAGGCAAGAAGAATTAGATGAGAGGAATTAAACCTAGGCAAGGAAAGATCTTAAGCAAAACATGTGAATTGATGAAAATATGGCATGCATGTTGATTTTCAAACTAGAGAGATCAAGATAGAGGTGCGTGACCATCTCAAACCAAAATCCAATCTACTTGTGTCCACTAAGCGTAATCAACATTAGGTTTTAATCCATCTTAGTGCCACATGCCACAATTTCAAAGGAATTGAGCCCCTAGTTGCATGGAGAGCTAGATAGCAAGAGAAGAGGAAAGAATTGAAGCTTACCACGAGATTGAGGGATAGGAGGTGCCGGAGAAGGGGAAGAACAGGGGCGAGGGTGAGGCGGCATGGGAAGGAGGCAGCGGTGTGCTTCGGTGAGGCGGCGCGGCGTGGTGTGGAGAGCCGGCGCAGCGTTGTGGCGAAGCGGCGGCTGCGAGGAGAGGCTTCACAGCACAGGGGCGAGGTGGCGGCTGCGCGGAGCGGCGGCGCGGCGGTGTGGCGAGGGGACGGCTGCGCTGCGCGGTGGCACGGCAGCGCGGCGGCTCAGCGGCTCGGCGGTGAGGCGATGGCGGTACAGCGCGGCGAGAGGTTAGGATTAGGAGGCGCGGGGTAAGGAATGAGAGGGATAAGCCTCGGGCCCACCACTTAAATACTTAAAAAGATGTAACCCTAGCCATCCGGGGGCCATCGGATGGTCCGATGGTCCAGTCCGATGGACCACCGGACGAGTTGGGCAGAGGGGTGAAAAGGATCCGAGGACCATCGGACGGTCCGATGGTCAGACCATCGGACGGTTCGATGGTTGAGAAGACGCTGGGAAAGCTATAAACCTCCTTTCTTGCCCAACTTTTTAAAGATTCAAATAAACACAAATATGGGCAATCCAAGGTGAAATCTTTACCCCTCAACCACTCAAAAATAGTTGCATTCTCTCATGCTATTGATATAATTTTGATTTTTCAAACATAAGCTCCAAATCCAAGAAAGTTGGCATTTTAAGATCCAAACATGTATGAGTCTATCCGTAGGAGAACTAAAGATAATTATCTCCTGTCCCGGAGGGATTTGACTCAATAGGCATGAGAAACAATGCCAGACCTTCACTCTATTCTCTTTCCATGACTTGAGATGCTTGCACATGAAACAAGTCTCTATATCATCAAGAGTGCTCCTTTGTGACACTATCGTGTGCAATGCACATGCAAGCTACAACAAGCATAAATAGAAATTGAGATATGCGTGCTCATCTATATGACAAGGAGTGCAATGCACATGGGAAGTAAATCTACACTTGCCACATTGATTCCCCCCGCAAGCTTCTTCAAGAGGAGCCTTTCAACATGCCATAAGCGACACCAAGATCCACCGGCTCATGCAAGACCCTTGCTTCTCTCTATCTTGCAGCGGTTAGGCAACTAACTTACTCCTAGATGATGAAAATTATATGACAAGGCAACTTATATGATGGTTCTAGCATCTAACACGTTGAGCTCACTTCGAAGCCTACCAATGGTACTCTCATCCACCAATTGCTCTTTAGTCCTCACATTTCACAAGAGGATATCTCCCTTTGCGACGTGGTCCCTTATGAAGTGATGGCAGATATCTATGTGCTTGGTTCGAGAGTGTTGGACCAGATTGTTGGCAAGCTTAACCGCACTCTCGTTGTCACAAAGGAGAGGAATCCTATAATGCTGAACTCCGTAATCCAAGAGCGTTTGCTTTATATATAGAATTTGGGTACAACAAGACCCAGCCGCTATATACTCGGCTTCCGCAGTGGACAAGGATACGCAATTTTGCTTCTTGGACGACCACAAAACAAGCGAACGCCCTAGCAAGTAGCAACCCCCGGAGGTACTCTTGCGTTCAACTCGACATCCGGCAAAGTCCGAATCCGAGTAGCCCAAGAGTTCAAAGCTAGCGCCCTTGGGGTACCACAAGCCTATGCTAGGGGTGTGCTTGAGATACCTCATAATCCGCTTCACCGCGGAGAGATGAGACTCCCTTGGATCGGCTTGAAACCAGGCACACAAGCACACACTAAACATGATATCCAGCCTAGAAGCACACAAGTAGAGAAGCAAACCTATCATGTACCGGTAGAGTGTTTGGTCCACCTTGATACCACTTTCATCGATGTCGAGCTTTGTGTTGGTTGCCATTGGAGTATCAATTGGTTTGCAATCATCCATCTTGAATCTCTTGAGTAAGTCTCTTGTGTACTTTTCTTGATAAATGAATGTCCCTTCTTTAAGTTGCTTGATTTGAAACCCAAGGAAGAAGGTGAGCTCGCCAATCATTGACATCTCAAATTCCTTCGCCATCATCTTGCCAAACTCTTTGCATTTTTCTTCATTTGTTGAGCCAAAGATAATGTCATCAACATATACTTGACAAACAAAGAGATCATCATCCAACTTTTTGGTGAATAGGGTGGTGTCAACTCGGCCAATCTTGAACCCTTTCTCAATGAGGAAGTCCCTAAGCTTCTCATACCAAGCTCGAGGTGCTTGCTTAAGTCCATAGAGAGCTTTGGACAACCTATACACATGGTTTGGATTGTTGGGGTCTTCAAATCTGGGTGGTTGTTCAACATAGACTAATTCATTGATGTAACCATTGAGAAAGGCACTCTTCACATCCATTTGGTAAAGCTTCATGTCATGATGTGTGGCATAAGCCAATAGAAACCTAATGGCCTTTAGTCTTGCAACTGGTGCAAAGGTCTCTCCAAAATCAATTCCTTCAACTTGAGAGTATCCCTTTGCTACTAATCTTGCCTTGTTTCTCACAATATTGCCTTCATCATCTTGCTTATTTCTAAAAACCCACTTAGTTCCAATCACTCTAGCACCCTTGGGTTTAGCTTCAAGGGTTCAAACTTCATTTCTTGTGAAATTGTTAAGCTCTTCATGCATGGCATTCACCCAATCCGGATCACTCAAAGCTTGATCAATTGTTGTAGGCTCAATGCTAGAGACAAATGAGTAGGCTTGAACAAATGTGGCAGTATTGCGAGACCTTGTTGTCACTCCTCTTGTTGGGCTACCAATGATAAGTTCCTTGGGGTGTCCACTTGTAAGTTGATTTCTTCTTTGAGGTGCCACTTGAGGTGTTTGTATCGGTGCATCAACATCTTGAGCTTGCTCATCAATTTGCTCTTGAGGTACATGAACATCTTCATTTGGAAGAACCTTGTCTTGTTCACTACCATCTTGAGGTGCCATGGAAGAGGATGGTTGATCAACAATTTGCACTTCTTCTTCATCCTCTTTGGGCTTGATATCACCGATTGGCATATTTTTCATTGCCTCTACAAGTGGTTCCTCATCTATATCCACAACATCAACATGTGCTCCTTGGGAGCCATTAGATTAATCAAATTCCACATCATACGTCTCTTCAACCATGCAAGTGGCATTGTTGGTGATGTCAAACTCTCTTCCATTATCACTTCTAATCTTCACAAGTGAAGTGTTGAATTCGTTTTGAGCTCTCTTGGCAAACTTGCTAAAGATATGTGCCATCTCGGTTTTGTCCTCAAGAAAGTAAATCCATGTGTATCTTGAGAAGTCATCAACAATAACAAAACCATAGTTGTTGCCACCAATACTTGTATATGTGGTTGGGCCAAAGAGATCCATGTGAAGTAGCTCTAGTGGCCTTGAGGTGGACATAAATGTCTTGCTTGGATGAGTGTTTACAACTTGTTTGCCGGCTTGACATGCACTACACAATTTGTCCTTCTCAAATGTGATATCCTTTAAGCCTCGGACCAAATCCTTCTTCATTAGCTTCTTGAGTGTACTCATTCCAACATGAGCAAGCCTTCTATGCCACAACCAACCCATTGAATTCTTGGAGAACAAATATGCTTGCAAATTGGCCTTCTTTGAGTTGAAGTCAACAAGATAAAGATTGTTGGGCCAAAAACCCTTGAATACTTCCTCACCATCATCAATCTTGCTCAAAATAACTTCATTTGGCTTGAATAGGCATTGGAAACCTAAATCACACAATTGTCCGACCGACAAGAGATTGAAATTCAATGAATCAACTAGCAATACATTGGAGATTGAATATTCACTTGATATTTCAATTTTGCCCAACCCTTCAACTTTGTCTTTGGAGTTGTCACCAAATGTGATCTTGTCATAATCCTCCACATTCCCACTAAGTGAGGTGAACATCCAAGAATCACTGGTCATATGTTGAGTGCATCCACTATCCATCACCCAATGTGATCCACCGGTCTTGTAGTTCACCTACACACAAGCAAATCAAGCTTGAGACTTGGACACCCATCTAAGAATAAGTGCAACTTTGTACTTTGGCTTAGGTGTCTATTTTTCATTTAGGTCGGCAATCTTGGGAATGAGTGTCTTGGGTACCCATAGCTTCTTAGGCCTTGACTCATCCTTCTTGCCCATGAACTTTGCCTTCACTATGCCTTTGGAATTTCTTTGAAGAACATAGTGGGCATCAAATGCAAATACCCTCAATTGCTTGTTAATGGGTTCCTTAGGAGGAGCATTGCGCTTGAACATGAAGTGACCCTCGGTCATACACTCGGTGCACCACTTGGGCTTCTCTAGCTTGATTGAGGTTGCCGGCTAGCATGTGTTCTTGAAAGGGGGATAACCAAGTCCATTCCTCTCAAAGTTCACGGCATGGTAAGTGAGCATCTCATTGAACTTTTCATTTCCCTTGAGTAAAGTGCCATAACTGGACTTCACACTCTTCACCTCTAGCTTGACTTTCTCATTCTCATCCTTTAGTTTGATGAGAAGACTAGCTTCCTTCTCAATTGATGCCTTGTTTTTGCATTGAGCACAATACTTGAGCTCTTTGATAGCATTGGGGGATTCACTTTTCTTGTTCTTCAATTTCTCTAGCTCAATCACAAGCTTCTCATGCTCACTTTTGGGCACACATGTCTTCTCACAAGACTTAATGTCATTGGGGGATTCATCACTCTTGTGAATTGAGTTGATCTCTTGAAGTGTGGCCTCTAACTCTTTTCTAGCTTCATCAAGCTCAATGCTATGGAGTTGCAATATGCGGTTTTTTCGCAAAGTTCTTTATGAGTTGTTGACAACTCCTTATAGCAATTGTTGACCTTATCTAGTGTCTCATTGATCTCTTTGATTTCTTGTGTTTGCTCAATGTGAGACTTCTTGATCATATTGTAGCCATTGTCAAGAGCATCTCTCTCCATGATCAATTGCCTGTTGTTTGATGTGAGCTTTTCATTTGCCTCTTCAAGACTTGCAATTTTCTTCTTCATCTCATCAACCTTGCCATGATCATAGTTTGTGACAATTTCATTGCACTTGACCTTGAGACTCTTCTTCTTATTTCTTTCCTTATCAAGCTTTGCACTCAATTTGCTTATTGCCTTATTTTGCTCTTCAACTAGGCTAGCAAGTTCATCATAGGAAAGCATATCATCATCATCATCGAAAGAATCGTCAAAGATCTTTACCTTATCACCCTTAGCCATGAGACATAGGTGTGAAGTAGAAGAAGATGTTGATGAAGTCGGTGGCGGTGTAGTTGTAGTAGCAATAGCAAGCACGGCCACTACTTCATCATCACTATCATTCTCATTGCAAGAGTTGCTTGAGGTGTCTTCATCGGTCATCCATTCTCCAATGTAGTCCTTGCCCTTCTTCTTGAAGAACTTCTTCTTGAATTGCTTGGGCGCCTTCTTTTTGTTCTTCTTCTCATCATCACTTGACTCTTTACTAGAGTCATTCTTGGAGTGCTTCTTCTCTTTCTTCTTCTTGGTGACAACCCGATATTGATAGGAGAGATGGCCGAGCTTGCCACATCTGTAGCACTCCGTCTCTTCTAGCTTCTTCTTTGACGGGAAGAATTTTTTCTTGCTTGAAGAGTGTTTGATGCCCTTCTTGTCAAGATGTCCCAAAGCACTAGTCACCTTGCGGACTAGCAATGCAACCTCTTCATCATTATTATCTTGTTCTTGCTCATCATCTTCTTTGTTGTCCACCACAATGATTTTCTTGGTGATGGACTTCTTCTCTTGGGATGAGCTTGCCTTGAAGGCAATGTCCTTCTTCTTGTTTGGTGGCTCGGCATCCGGTGTGATCTTCATGTACATCTCAAGAGCATTGATCTTGCCAAGATAGGTGATGATGTAACCATACTTCTCACAATCAAGTAGGTTCAATATCTTTCTAGCCACATCATCCTCCTTGATTTGAGTTAGACCAAGACCGTTGATCTCCTCTACAAGCACATTTAGACGAGAATATATTTGATTAGCATTTTCATAAGGCAACATACAAAAGTCATTTAGCTTCTTGCTAAGGGTGCTATGCCGTTGCTCTCTCTCACTCAAAGTTCCCTCATGAAGAGCACAAATCTCCTCCCATAGCTTGTGCGCGTCCTTGATGGTTCTCACGCGGTTGAAAACCTCTTTGCACAAGCCACGGAAGAGGACATTACGAGCTTTGGCATTCGACTTCTCTTAATTTTGCTCTGACGTTGTGGGCTTATCCTTATCGACCACGGTGGGAAAGCCGGTGACGGCCACGATGCAGAGGAGGGGTTCGATGGCTTCCAAGTAGGACTCCATACGGATCTTCCAATATGGGAAGTCCTCACCATCGAACACGGGCGGGGGTCCTTCCCCCCAGACATCTTGCTCAAGGCGGTGAAGCCTCAACCAACGAGCACTCGGCTCCGATACCAATTGAAAGGATCAAGATGTCCAAGAGGAAGGGTGAATTGGACTTCTAATTTCAAAACTCAAAATTAAAACCTATCGCACAAGTCCAATTCCACCCTAGTGCCTAAAAGATTGTGAATAGAGTTCTAGTTGATAACAAAGTAGTACAACCTAGAACCAAGCATGCAAGACTAGGATTGTAAATTGCGGAAAGTAAAGGAGCAAGGAGTGACACAAAGATTTTTTTCGAGGTTCGGGGAGACACACGGTCTCTACCCCCTACTCCTCGTTTGGCGCCCCTCGCAAGGCTTTGCACTCGCGGGCTCCTCGCAAGGATCCCGGCCTCAAACCTCGCAAGGAATGAGGTTGACAAAGTGACCTTCGCAAAGGTCAAGCTACCCTCTTGATCCGCGCACCAAGCGCTTTCTTTGGGATGCTTTTCGTTACTCCGGAACGGCGAGCTCCACACCATATACAGTTACCCTCGCAAGGACCTTCCTCCGCTTCTCCCACAATCTCCGGAGAGCTCGTGGCAGGCACGACACGCAGCCGTCTAGGTGATTGCAATCACCAAGAGTAACAAGCTTTGGCTTCACTTGAATCAACTTCAACTCAAGATGTTTTCTCTTCCTCAAGTCTCTTGCCCAAAGCTCTTAGAGTTGATGATTTTGGTGGTGGAGTGACCTTTGAAGGTGTATGAATATTTCCTGGTTGCAAAGGTATCAAATGGAGGGAGGGGGAGTCCTTTAAATAGAGGAGAGCTCAAAAACTAGCCGTTACTATACGAATTAGCTCTCTGCGTGAACCATCGTACGGTCTGATGGTCGGACCATCGGACGGTCCGATGCATGTTATTTTCAAATCCCCGTTTTCGCACCACTGCCCAGAGACCATCGGGCGGTTCGATGGTGGGACCATCGGACGGTCCGATGCACGTAAATGCCCAAAACAGGCAATGGTGTCCTTCCCTGTCCAAGTGGTCCGATGGACCATCGGAAGGTCCGATGGTACACTAGGCCTGGAACCAGCCTGGACAAAACTCCCTGTCTAACCTGTCCGATGGACCATCGGACGGTTCGATGATCCAACCATCGGACGGTCTGATGGTACAGAAAACACAGGTTTTGGATAGATTTGAAAGAGGAAGAAGTTGTAGGAAGTTTCTTTTGGTTTTGATGAAAGGGTTGAGTGATTTTGATGATATTTTGAGTGATTGAGCTTTGAGACTAAGATGCACTCGATTGGAGCAAACTTTTGATTTAAAAATGATTCAAGCTACTCACCTCGGCCCCCCTTGATAGTACGGCCCATCTAAAACTAGCAAATGTAATCCTAAGTACCCTTCTTTCGACTTTACGGTACTTAGGGCTAATGAAGCCCGATCTTTACGCTAGACATCCAATCCGAGGGCCATCCTTCGTAAGATGTGGAATTGAATTTGATGGAGAGGTCTCTTTCCATTAACCAATGAGCACGATATTAAATAAACCACCTTCATGTCATGAGCTTATTAGTAACACAATTAGGTTGTCATTAATCACCGAAACCTCTACCTCTCAGGGCTAGTTTGGCAACCCCATTTTCCCAATGGATTTTGGAGAAATGAGGGGAAAATAGTTCATTTTCCCTTGGGAAAATGTGAATCCTTTGGGAAATGTGGTTGCCAAACTAGCCCTTAGGGACATGTTTCTCACATAACTGATAATGTGTCATGTGATGCCCAGGCATCTCAAGTTCATTACATTTGCATCATCGACACATTTGCATCATCTCATGAACATTTCATATTGATTGCATGAGTAGACCAAGTCATTTCAATTAATTAAATTCAGTTTTTCCTGAATAGGCCTCTACCTTTGTCACTATAACTTTGAATCTGTTGTGAATTTCAAGAAACTTGACATACCAAACTTGTATACAATTTCATTCTTGACAACTTTGGTATTTTGTGTGTTGACATGCATAATGGTTTGGATATGGTTTAAAGTCATTTTATGTCAAATCATGAAATCTGCCAAAACCTGATCTGTAAAGTAAATTCAAATTTTCATTATCTTAAAGCCCAAATCTTGCAATGCTTTTATCGAGAAAGTTGTAGATCTTGAAATTCTGAGCAATATTGGTATAAAACTCCTTGTGTGAAAGTGACTGAAAAATGGACTTTTAGAATTTCTAAACTTATAGGTCCTGCTGGTCAAACTGGAGTCAGTTCTTTAAATTCAAATTTAAACCATATTTTTGAATAGAACATGGTAAGAAAGTTCATAAAAGAATTGTAGAGAAACAAATTTACAACAGTTCTTGTATTTTAAGTTTAGTCTAATTCGGCCTCAAATATGTTCAAAAACAGAGATTTAAAACGAGTGTCACTGCAGTCAACCAGGGTTTTGCCATTTTCGGAATTTCCTTTTTCTTTTGACCCTATGACACACGGGCCCCACCTGTCGGGTGCCCGGTTCCACGCGGAGACAGCAGCGGCCGCGGGTCCCACTCCTCCGTCGCTTCGTACACCCGGTCCAGTGCACCGTCTCCTCTCCAACCCACCACAGTCCCACTTGTCAGCCACCGTGGGTCCATGGACTGAGTCCAGCGTCGCGCCACCGTCCTCCTCCCCTACCCATCTCCTCCACGTGGCCGACAATGGCGGCCGAGGCCGATGCCCGGCCATAAGGCCGAGAGCGCCGAGCCCCGCCTCCCTAGCCTATCACTCGCTCTCCCCTAACTCGCCCTCGTCCCTGCTTGCCCTCTCCCTCTCACTCGCTCCACCGAGCGCCCTCACTCTCGCCCTTTTCCTTTGTCCCAAAGCCGCCATCATTAACGGGAGCTCAGCTCAAGCTGCGCCCGCCGCTCCACGGCTCCCCGCAGCTCCAGAGCAGTACGCCGAGGCTCGCCTCCCTCCGCTCTCCAGAAAACCCATGATCCAGGCCGCCATCGTCGCAACGCCGTGCCGCATTCCTTCGCCGGTGCTTGGTCTCCGTACCTCCCAGTCGCCAGGCTTCCTCGGTCATTCCCCGTCGAATCAGGTAGGGGGTAAGTGTTTCCCAGCCCCTCCTCTCTCTCCCTGACCGCCGCCGGCGAGCTCGCCGGGCCCGGCGTGGCCGGTGCGCCGCGCGCAGCCGCCCTCCTCTCTCCCCGTTGGGAGGTAGAAGAAGGAGGAAGGAAGAAGACGCGAGTTTTGCGTTTAGCCCCTGCCATCCCGTGTTTTCACGTTTCCACCCGAGCACTGTGTAGTGAGTCTTGTAGATCTTACGTTATAGCCCCTAGATTTATGAAAAATCACGTATAGGCCCCTGGATCCAGGGTTTTTCCCATTTAAATGTATATTACCTGGCTAAAACTTCGAAAAATCATAACAATTCAAATAAAAAACCATAATGGACAAACTCAGTGGCTATAAACTCCTTGTGAGTAGATCTACAGGCTAGGTATGATGTGGATGTGTGAAAGTACCTTTTTGCCCCTGTTTGTGTGCATGCATGCTAATCTATGATAAATAGAAAAAGTTATGTAAATGGACTTCAAAAATTGCGAAACTTGGACAGTGGCTTAATCATGAGATATAAGACCAGTGTGATATTTTTGCAACCCTAGCATTGGCTGATTAATTACTGTTTTGCCATTTCACATGTGTTTTGTGTATTTATTTAACTTGGAAAGTGAAGGCTACATACATTATGCTCAAAATAACATCCTGGTATTTTTCATGTGCCTTATATAGTATGAGTAGCTCACTGGTGAAGTTTGAGGGTGTGCATGTATGTTTTAGCTGCTGATTTGAAAATGATAAAGTGTCACATGCTTAAGTAAATAAAAGGAAAAAGTGGTCTTAGGATGTATAATTAATTTTATGGAAAATTTGGTTGCTTGCTGATGATATATATGTTCCAAAAAAGTATTTTTGTGAAGTTTGTATGCACTGTTTCATGTGCCTTTAAAATAGACCTAGATATCTATATGTAAAATAGATATCCTATAAAACTTTGGATTACATGCTTGCTGATTTTTGTGTTTCGTGCTTATGCAATATTATGTTTTCTGTAGAAATTTCAGGTTAAGAACCCACATCTATAAACTAGATGATACCCCGCGCGTTGCAGCGGAAATATTGTGGAGTTAAAAATAGTAAATAAAATCCTAAATCATGAAAGGGTCACATGCATGTTGTAGCCACAGGAGATCGGCGGAAGATATAAATAGAGAGACTTAGTGGCTAATGATGTGGCATCTCTCAAGCCATAGTGGATGATGATGTGGCTTCACGAGAGCGCAGAGAAATCGATAGTGGGGGCTAGCTATTTAGATATAGAAGATTATGAAAAATCAGGGAATATAATAGGGCTGATAAATTGCTGAAATTTTAATAAATTCATTATAACTCCATTGTGGCTGAAATTCTGGCAGTAGTGTTGTGTAGTATGTTTCTGCATGTCATAAAAATTCGAGGTCAATTGGAGTTGTTTAACTACAAGAACTCATAGGGGCATTTTTATTCATAAAGGAAGCATGTGCATTGATTTGGTGTTTATATGTTTACCCACAAGCGACCTCTTTGTTGGCGTTTGTAAAGATTCTCTCTGCATACCATCATGTGCATATAACCTGTACCATATGCATGTATTTGCATTCTTTTGCACTCACTTGCATAGTATACCATGCATATAGACCTCGCGAACGAAGGACAAACGCAGGAGCAGCCACTGATCGAACAGCTAGACGAAGAGCCCCTGCACCAGGAGTTGGTTTTTCCTCAACCTGAAGATGGAGGGTCGCTGATTATATCCGTCCCTGTTTCAAGGGGTTGCCTGGGGCAAAGCCCCACAACCCGGCAAACTAACAGATTAGTTTGTTGGTTTTCATAAGAATAATCAAAGGTAGGCAAGACCATGATTTCTTCTAGCTCACATAACCTTGTTTGATGATTACGCATCTGCATTAGGAGTTGATTGGAAACATCTGCATTAGACTTCCCGGCCGCCCTGGCCCTAGCACCTATACATAGAGTTCGTAGGTCGAGTGCCTAGAATTGCTAGGTACGATTAGACACGAGTGATTGTACTCGTCTCGTAGGTGCTACTTTACAATATGACAGAAATCTTACTATTATGGAAGTTATTATATACGCTTATGTTTTAAATGGAGACCGGGCGGAGATTTTATGAGTTATTTACTGTTTATGTTATTATGCATTGGACTCCGCCCGTGTCGCATAAGGCCCGTCCGCTGTCCGCTTGGGATCGGCATAACATTGCTAGAGTGCTTATCCGGGATAATGGACCGGTGAAAGTCTTGCTTGTACCATCCGAAGAACAGAGACAGATTCCTACTGTTACACTTTGGGGAGCTTGTAGTCGAGGGAGGGCTGACCCGATACGCCGAGGTATCGCTCCTAAGGCGGCACAACCTGGGAACTACATAAGGAATGAATCAAACTTGGGATGGGACAAGTGGAGATGGGGGGCATATGTGAGAACGCCGAGGGTTACTAAGCATATGCCACCTGGTATTTCTAGTTATTCCCGGGAATTAGAAATCGATTCGAATCGCTGATGCCCACCAGGGGTAGGAATGCCAGTATCACTGCCGGGCAACGTCATAACAACTTAAACCATTTATGCTTATATTCATGATTTCAAAGATTTACATGCTTGGATATGTATGTATTTAATCATGCAAGTTATTATGTTGTCATGATCTTATTTATGCAAGTTATCTATATTATCCTGATCATGTTACTGCTAAAAGAGAGATGGCAGCTGTCAAATCCTGCTATCTCCTAACAATATGATCTTGTTTAAAATCAATGGCTAAGGATCCGCATGATTAGTAAGCAAGCTTTGCGTCAGCCGTAAGTCATTTCCATTAAGTCCTACTGAGTAATTAGTACTCAGGGTTTGCCCCCATTTTTGGAGCGCAGGTACCGAGGACATCCAGATAGCTGTTTGGAGGAGAGTAGAACCGGTGGGCTCGATGCTACTCGCCATGTTAATCTCTGCATGAAGACTACTTAAATATTTTGTTTCCGCTGCGAGATAATTTTGAAATCGCTTCCGCTATACTTTGAAACGTGTATTTGATTACATATATTTGGTTTGTAAATTAATTCTATTACTCTCTATTTCAACTGCCTGTGATGATGTAACTATTGTGGCTCCATCGGGAGTCGGATGTGTTTGATGTCGGTTCCTTTGGAAATGGTGTTATCGAGAGCCGTAGGACTCTCGACGGGTCTAGTCTAGCCTAAGTGCATTGCGAGCCAAAGGTGGCAGGTGTGCTTAGTTTGGATTAAGCAGGGCGGTTCCGCCACAGCTGGTATCAGAGCCGATCATACACAGACAACAGTCATATCATCAAGTTTTGTTTTGCAAGCCTATTTTCAAAAACCCCTTTTCATGTAATTAAAAAATGAGAGTATACGATATGCCCATATTAAGGATGTTAGTGGATATCAGGTGACATCACTAACGTTCTGACATAGGTAGAACTCATGTGCATATTCGGCGCTTTGGGAAGCAACTCTTCGTCCATAGCTGTCGCCAGTACTGGTGAAAGCTATCGGGGTTTTGCGAATGGTTGTATACCCTGCATTCTTGCTGTGTAGGATATGTCTTTAAGGGTGGTGGGCATGCTTTGGAGGCTTTCATACCCACCACACTTACATTTGGTTTTACGATCCACCTTTACTCGGCAATCCCCAGTACTGGTGGAAAGTTAGGCTTTGAGAAAAGGTGTAAAGGCCCACTCAACGCTGTCCACGCAGCAGTCACGCGTGGATACCACAATAGGTGGTAATGTATGAACATGCATTTTTCTGCAGGTACACTAACCACGTGCGAAACTAAGAACGACCAGAGAACGACTAGTTGCATTAGAGAGCATCGTGCATATGTGTCACTGAAATATCGCTAGATATATAGTGTATACTTAGGAGGTGTGATGTGAGAACGAACAGGACGAATCATGCATCATGGCATACAATCTTCTCTCGTCTATACCTTAAGTTTGCTTTTTTACCAATCATGTTCTCTAAAATCTAAAAGAGAAATCGAATAAGAATAAAGACGTCACTCCTCACGTTCCACCCACCAAATTTGAAACTGCACCCTCTCATTAATTTAACATATATGAAGTCACTTCTCCCCATATGTAGGGCACAAAAATCATGCGAGGATGAAAGGATGTGAGGAATAATATGAATTTGAAGATGTATTAAATATTCAAATGCAAACAGAAATGAATGAGACGGGTCACAAATGCGAAACTACACTCCCATTTTTGGGTTTAGCCGCAGCCTGAAGTTTTACATTGCTGCCGCTAAATAGTTGTATAACTTGAAATCTGGAAGGAACTAGGACTATACCAAACTTGTAGAATATTTCTGGGTGCACCACTTTGTCAATTAGAGATCCTTTTGATTCTGCTCTATTTCAGAGTTACAATCAGGTTTCTTTGTACCTATGATTTTAACTAAAGCGACAACCGAAGGAGAAGAGCATTATTCACACAAGTAGAGAGAGATTTGATCTGGGAGTCATATACCAAAGTTGTAGAGGATGACTGTTGGCGGTCGTTATAACCTATTTCGACCACCAATACTTCATGCTTCAAGGGTAAATTTATGCAAGTTTCATACATATTAACCGGTTCCACGAGTTGTGTACAAAGGTCTTGCAGGAACACATATCATGATGCAAAACATACAAAAACCTGGTAGATAATGGTGTACCAAAGGCAAGGAAGGAGAAGGGCTGAAAACTCAGCCATCAGAGGCTAAGGACCCAGGCCGCCCGACCTGTGGGCCAGGCCGCCCGGCCTGCCTCTGGCTCCAAATGCCACCATATTCGACCTGCATGCAAGGAGTGACATGTCAAAGGCAATGCCAGCGTGGAAACCGAAGGAAGAAGCACACACACGTCAAAAGGCTTCCATCTCACCAATCTAGCCCACGGATTGGCTAAGTCAGCAATCCAAGGGAGATCCATCCAATGGCTAAGGAAGAAACACAAGAAGATCCAAAGGTTGAGAAGAAAACACACATGCATAACCGCCAACCAACCTATAACCGCCTTGGAGGATCAACATGGACCGTGAGATGAAGGAAGTCAGTGGATCCAAGGGTTCCCCAGGCTGCCCGGCTCCACCCCGAGCCTCCCGACCCCACTTCCAGGTCGCCCGGCCCCACACCAAGCCGCCCGACCTGTAACTGCCTCTAACCGCCTTCCTCCCTCACTTAGCACTATAAATACCCCCTTAGACCTCATTTGTGAGGTGTGGATTAGTGGATTAATGTAGTGGTAGAGTGTATAGTGTGGAGAAGTGAAGCTTCCCCTTAGCTTGTAGCGAGAGTTCCTCTTGTATCAAGGAGAGTAGTGAGTGCAGATTTCGGGAGTAGGATTTCTCTTCTCTCCCAGGCTTGTATTAGAGGAAGGATATTCAGTTCCAGTATTGAGTAAAGTTCCTTGTCTCTCACCTTTTTCATTCTTACTTTACTTTCATACTTAGTCTTATACTTGTCTGTTTACGGGAACCTTGTGCATGCTTATAGTATTGGCTATATAGTAGTGCTTGCTTTTCTGGCTCATTACCAGTAAGTAGTAAACTCTCTGAGTGGCACGACGGTGTTCATACTTAGAGTTTGCCTTGGTTGGTCGGCTATCCCATGCAACTCTGGTTGGTAGACACACTAGGTGACTGCTTTTGTGTTCTCAGTATTCCAATCCCGTTCGTTCGGATAGACTCGCTGACGATATAGCCGAAACCTGTAGCGTCCGCCTTTCTCGGCTGGGTTATCAGCACTCTGGTGCCTGGCAGTGGCTCTGTAGCTTTGGTGTCTATGTTTACATGACAAGTATAGTGCTTTGCATGCTTAATATAGCAAGGTGCTTTAACATCTGTTGAGAACCTGCTTCCTGTCTTTTATCCTCTGCTTGCTAGCTTCGGTAGTTTGGCCATTGTGTTGTGTGATTATTATACTCCTCGTTCCTCGTGGATTCGATACCCTGGAATACTCTCGGGTGAAAGGCTACAACGCGTTTTCCGTGCACTTGCGGATTTATATCTAATAGGCTAAGGAACGCCAACAATGATGTGGGTGACAACTTTGCTATATGAAGTTTCCGAGAAGTGTTTAGTTTGGGGAGTTATAGCTGAAAACGTTTAGGTTTAGAAATCTGGACACCCATATCGACGAAACTCAGAAGTAGTGTCCTGCATCTAAAACTACGCACGAGTTTCCATTAGCATATACGATTTGTCCAAGCCTACAAGATGATGGCTAACACTTTATGTGCAATCAAGTTATTCTGTGCACTTACATGCTTTCATGTATTCAGAATATATTTATGGTGCTATGATATTTTATCACCGCATCGATTGCACAAAAGTTCTTGGACTAACCCGAATGGCTTTATTTCTGCAGATGGTCACCCAACTAGAGACATCTGCACAGGGGGTTGCTCATGGAGCACCACCTCCTTCTGAGTTGGCCACTCAGGTCGCTCAGCAACTCATCAACTTGATAGCTCAAGAGCAACAACGGCGCGACCCGTAAGAGATCGGTTACACTAACTTTGCGGCGCTACAACCGCCAATCTTCACCACTACCACAGATCCCTTGGATGCTGATGACTGGCTTCGGATCATTGAGTCCAAGTTTACTCTACTACTCCGCCTCAGTGAACAACAGAAGGCTCGCTTTGCAGCGTAGTGTCTACATGGTCCCTCTGGGGCCTAGTGTGCTTCTTTCCTGGCAATGCAACCAGCCGGGCACCAGGTCACATGGCTTTTCGGGCTCACTATCTCCCGCCTAGCCTCATCGAGCTCAAGCAACAGGAATTTCGTGCACTTCAACAAGGGAACATGTCGGTACTCGAGTACGTGCAAGCTTTCATTCGCCTGTCCAAATACTCCCCTGAAGATGTCAGCACCGACCCGCGTAGGGCTGCTCATCTATTGGGTGGATTCGATCCCACTCTCCTGACTCACTTGGGGCGTTGCTACGACTGCTTCACCGAGTTGGTAGATGCAGCCATCGACATGGAGCATCGCCTCCGCGAGGCCCATGAGGACCAGCGGAGGAAGAGACTTGCAAGCACACCTCCATCGAGTTCATCTCAGCGACAGCGGGTTGTGCATCGCCCACTGTCGCACATACATCACAATGACATGCGCCAACAGCAAGAGCAACACTGTGGGACACAACAACACCTGTCTTCATGTCGTATACCACCTCATCCAACTGCTTCAGTGCCACTGGCCAAACCAAGTGCCAAATACCCCTGTTACAAGTGTGGGAAGACCGGCCACTTCAGCAAGAATTGTCTTGCCTCTCGATGAAGCCAGGAACTAGTGTTGATTAAAGGCAACCAACGCCGGAATAAGAGGAAAGGACCAAAGTGAGATCCAGTCCCAAAAGAGGGTCATGTGCACTATACCCACATAGATCAGATTCCAGAAGGTGAACCAGTATTGGCAAGCACATTTCTTGTCAACGAGCACCCCACAGTGGTTTTGTTTGATTTCGGAGCATCAAACACCTTCATTAGCAGGTCATATGTAACAAAATATGGGTATCACATTGATCATATGAAGACAAAAAACCACATCACAGTCCCGGGGTCCCTAATTGACATGAATCAGATTGTGAGGCACATACGCTTGTGCATAGGCACGGAGGATTTCTATGTTGATCCTGTAGTACTTCCTAACCAGGGGATTGACCTTATCTTAGGGATGGACTGGATTAAAGAGCACAACATCTTGTTGGACATTACTAGCAGGACAGTTCAAATGAAGTCTAGCACGAGTGGAAAAATTATGCACATTCATCTGCCAGGTCATAAACACTTGTCACACACAGTAAATGCCACAGAAGCTCAGCAGATCAAAGAGATACCAGTGGTTTTTGACTATCCAGATGTGTTTGTGGAAGAGATTCCCGGACTCCCACTGGATAGAGATGTCGAGTTTGCCATCGAGCTCGTACCTGGCATTGCACCTGTCTCTCGAAGACCATACAGAATGGCACCTGATGAGTTGAAAGAGCTGAAAGTGCAGCTACAGGAATAGCTAGATAAAGGGTTCATTCGACTTAGCTTATCACCTTGGGGTTGCCTAGCCCTATTTGTTGAGAAGAAGGACCAAGGTGGCAAAAGGCTATGTGTCGATTATCGGCCACTAAATGCAGTGACCGTCAAAAATAAATACCTGCTGCCACACATTGACATATTGTTTGATCAGCTAGCTGGGGCTAAGGTCTTTTCAAAAATCGACTTAAGGTCTGGCTACTATTAGATAAAAAATAGAGAGGAAGATATACCCAAGACAGCTTTCTCGACCAGATATGGCTTGTATGAGTATTTGGTCATGTCCTTTGGGTTAACCAATGCACCGGCTTTCTTCATGTACATGATGAATTCGGTGTTCATGAATGAACTTGATAAGTTCGTAATAGTGTTCATTGATGACATATTAATCTACTCTAAAAGTGAGGAGGAACACAAAGAGCACTTGAGGATAGTACTCACTCGGCTTACAGAGCACAAACTCTATGCCAAGTTCAGTAAGTGTGCGTTTTGGTTAAAGGATGTAAGTTTTTTAGGTCACATTCTGTCTGAGAAGGGGATAGCAGTTGATCCTAGCAAGGTAGAGAATGTTCTGAATTGGAAGCAACCCGAGACAGTGACTGAGATTCGGAGTTTCCGTGGTTTAGCGAGCTACTACCGCCTCTTCATTAAGGACATCTCCAAGACTGCGAAGCTAATGACCTCATTAACAAAGAAAAATGCAAAATATCTATGGAGTCCGAAATATGATAAAGCCTTTCAAACATTGAAGAAATTGTTAACATCTGCACCAGTCCTAGCTCAACCGGACGTCACTAAGCCATTTGATGTGTATTATGATGCCTCTGACAATGGGCTTGGCTGTGTCCTAGTGCAAGAAGGGAGAGTAATTGCCTACGCCTCGCGCCAACTGAGAAAACATGAAGCCAACTACCCAACACATGATCTTGAGCTTGTAGTAGTTGTACACGCGTTGAAGATATGGAGACACTATCTGCTAGGCAATACGTGTCACATCTACACTGACCACAAGAGTCTCAAATACATCTTCACCTAACCTGAATTAAATATGAGACAAAGACGGTGGTTAGGCTAATGTAGTAGCTGATGTAGAGGTTCATTACCATCCTGGTAAGGCTAATGTAGTAGCTGATGCATTAAGCCGTAAGGCTCATTGCAATGTGATTGAGGCCCGCCCTACGGTGAGAGTTATATGTTGTGAGATGGATGAGATCGAAATGCTGACAGAGCAGCACGCTAAACTCTACAGCCTCATCATTGAACCCACAATAAAAGATCAAATCACAGAGGCACAAAAGAAAGATAAGGGTATGGCACACATTAGAGATGGGATCAATGAAAAGAAGAAGTATTGTTTTAAGCTTGATGAAGAGGGAGTCCTGTGGTTTAAAAATCGCTTAGTGGTACCTAAGGATATGGAGTTGAGGATGAAAATACTTGATGGAGCCCACACTTCCATGTTCATAATGCACCCGGGCAGCAATAAAATGTACCAAGACCTGAAGCAAAAATTTTGGTGGACCCATATGAAATTGAGATCGCCAGGTATGTGTCCGAGTGTGATGTGTGTTAGAGAGTCAAAGCTGACCACCTAAAGCCTGCGGGTATGCTTCAGCCACTAGCAGTTCCAGCCTGGAAATGGGAGGATGTACACATGGATTTCATTGTAGGCCTACCTCGCACTCAGAATGGATATGACTCCATTTGGGTTATCATTGACCGCTTCACCAAGTCAGCACACTTCATCCCAGTAAAGAATCGGTATCATGCACAGAATTACGTAGAAATCTACGTTTCCCAGATTGTGTCCTTGCACGGTGTTCCTAAAACCATTACTTCGGATAGAGGCTCGCTGTTTATATCCCGTTTCTGGGAGCAATTGCAAGCTGCCCTTGGAACCAAATTGATTTAGAGTTCAGCATACCATCCTCAAACAAGTGGCCAAGTTGAAAGAGTAAATCAGATCCTAAAAGATATGCTGAGGGCGTGTGCTTTGACCTATTCCACCATGTGGGATGAGTGTCTTCCCTTAGCAGAGTTTGCTTACAACAACAATGTGGCGGAACCGCCGATTTAATAGGGCTAAGTACACCTGCCATCATTAGCTTGCAGTGTACTTAGACCGTACTAAACCCGGTCGTCCGTCGAGAGGCCTTCGGCTCCCGATAACACCATTTCCCAGAGGAACCGACATCATACACATCCGACTCTCGATGGAGCCACAACAGTTACATCATCACAGGCAGTTGAAATATAGAATAGGTAGACTTAGTTTACAAACCAAGAATGTATATAGTCAAATACATGTCCAAAATATATATAATGCGGAAGCGTTTTCAAAACATCTCGCAGCGGAAACCAAATACTTAAGTAGTCTTCATACAGACGAACGAGGCGAGAAGCACCGAGCCCACCGGTGCTACCCTTCTTCAAGCAGCTATCCAAATGCCGCCAATACCTGTGAGCCAAAAGTGGGGGCAAACCCTGAGTACTAATTACTCAGTAGGACTTAATGGACGGGGTTTACGGCTGACGCAAAGCTCAGCTTACTAGCAAGTAAGTCCTTAGCCATTGATTTTAAACTGTAAACTGTTGCCATAGGATAGCGGGATTTGACAGTCGCTATCCTTTAATCATGATTATCCACTATGTTTTAGTGGCATGCTATAGCAGGATTTGATAGCCGCTAGTCCTTATCCTGAATATCATTGATAGTATAAAGTGAATAGTTTGCATGAAGTAAAGCATGTATATCCATTGTGTAGTATCAAATTATCGATTGCATAAAACATCATGCCTCAAACAGTTCTACGTTGCCATCAGTGATATTTGGCATTCTCACATCTGGTGAGCATCAGCGATTCGAATCGATTTTTATATTCCCGAGAATAACTAGAAAATGCCAGGGGCCCATGTGCTTACTAACACGACGGCTTTCCCACATATAGTCCCCCTTCTCCACTTGTCCCATCCCAAGTTCGATTCACTCCCACCTGACTCCCGGGTTGTGCCCCCATGACGAGCCTGCCGACATCTCGGTCTCCCCGTCATGAGTACCAAGCTCCCCCGGGCCACCTTCCTCTCAACCAGTGGGTAGGAACGTGTTTCTGTTCTTCGGATGGCACAAGCAAGGTTTCACCGGTCCCATTTCCCGGATAAGCATTCTAGCAATGTTATGCCAATCAGCAGGCGAACAGCGAACGGGCCTTATGCGACTCGGGCGGAGTCCACCATACCATCCACATCATTTTTCAACATAGTAACCCCATATCTCCGCCCAGTCTCAATTGAAAGCATAACATGGCAATAATAAATTCATAGTTATGAGAATCCATCATTTGAAAGTAAACCCTACGAGACGAGTGACAGTACTCACTCGTGTCTACTCGCGCCTAACCATTCTAGGCGCTTGTCCTACGAACCCTAAGTATAGGTGCTAGGGCCAGGGCGGCCGGGAAGTCTAATGCAATTGGTTTCAATCAACCCTAATGCATATGCGTAACTCAAAATACTTTGTTTGCTGGGATTTGCATGGTCCTGCCTACCTTGATTCACTTTAATAAACCAACAAACTAAGCTACTATTAGTCTGCCGGGTTGTGAGGCTTTGCCCCAGGCAACCCCTTGATCCCTTGGACAACTCCTCCTTCCAAGCACGACTGATGGGCCCTCCAAGTAGTGAATGGGTCTTAGTTGGTCTTTTGGATCACCGTTGGTTGAAGTAGTTCCACACGCTCATTTCTTGATCACGTATCTGTAACGAGCGTCACTATATGATTGACATGCAGGATGATGCAAGAAATGAGATGCATGAACACGAAACACACGTATGAATAACCATTTCATGAACAGGCGAAATGGTGATTGATAAACTACCTAAACATGGAGTACCTCGATGGACCTAGATCAAACATATACTTTCTGGACTCTATGCATCAACCTTAGGCTACCAAATTTTTTCGGAGAAATTTTCCTAGCAAGTCATGACCACTTTTTCTATCTATCATTTCCAACATGCATCATTTTATCATTTTCAAATTGCCATTAAAACATAACATGCAGGGGCTCATATTGTACCAGTGAGAAACTTATACTACCCAAGGTATATGAAAAATGCTCGAGAGTCGATTTGAGCATATTCTATGTAGCCTCCAATTCCTAGGTTAAATAAATGCACATAACACATGTAAAATGGCAAAAGGGTAAATAAATAGCAAGTGCTAGGGCTACAAAAATTCACATGGTGCTACAATGCCACAAGAAGGCTACTGTCCAAGTTTCATGCCATTTGGAGTTCATTTAGTCCACTTTTGACTTTTAACCTAATTAATCATGCATGCAACTAACCAAGGGCAAAACAGACATTTCACACTTCCACATCATACCTATCATGTAGATCTATTCAAGAGGAGTCAAACGCAGCTGAGTTTGTCCATTTTGGAATTTTCTGTGATTTTATATGATTTTCCAAAGTTCAAAGCTAATTTAAATGCATTTAAATGGAAAATCACTCAGACTAGGGACCTAAACGTAATTAACCGTAGTTTCCAGGGGGTAGCAGGCAAGTAGGCCTAGACTCAGTGAACAGTGCACGTGAAACCAGTAGAACCCAGGGTTAGATCTGCAAAAATTCCAAGACTTGGATTAAAATGCGAAACTGAAATAGATCTAGGGGTGTTTTCACAGTTTATGCAAGACACAATAAACAGTGACATAATAAGCAAGAATCGAAGGGGTTTTTCTGCAAAACCGCGCCTTCATCTTCTACCTTGCACAGGGGAAGGACGACGCAGCGGCGGCCGACGTCCCTGCACGCGGTGGCGCGCGTGGAGGCACGGAGTTGGAGCCGATGTGGTTGGAGAAGACATTCCCGGCCACGGCGAACCCGTTGACGTAGACGTCGTCGCGTGGAGTGGAGCGTGCGGGCGGCGCGGCGGCGGTGAACCGGGGTGAACGCGCGGCAAGGCCACGGTGGCGCGGGGTCGATCCGCCGACTCCGGCAACGGGAGGGGACGAGGATGGGCGCGAGAGCTCCGCGGGGAGACGGCGCACGCGGCGGTGGTGAAGTGGAGGTGCGGGGATGGCCGGAGGGAGGCTCTTCGCGTTGAGGCGCGGGTGAGTCAGGGCGGCGCTCGGCGTCGCGCGTGGGGAAGGGGGCTAGGGCCGACGGCGGCGGCCTAGAGTTTGGGGCTTCGGTGGAGGGAGGTGGCCCGAGGTGACCGGCATAGCTAGCTCGCCGCGGGCTAGGCCATGGCGTGGCTGTGGCGTGCGCGCACTCGGAACGAGCTAGAGGTGGCGGGGCGAGGCCGAGGATCGGCGGGGACGGTGCGCGGTGGAGCGGTGGTTGCAACGGTGGCGGTCTCGGGGTGGGAGGTGGCCGGATGGCGGCGGCGCGAGCTTGAGCTCCGAGCCTCGGCTCCAATGGCGGCGTGGACAAGTGAGGCAGAGGGAGAGGATTTGGGTGGGGGAGAGAACGAGTGGAGGAGGTGAATGGATAGAGGGCTTCGGTCTCGTCCAGATGACGCGCGCGGGGCGGCCGGCCGGTGGCTCGCCGTACTCCCTGTACGCCGGTGAGCCACGCGGCGCGCGCGGGTTCGCGCCGTGGACGCGGCGCGGATCGCGGCCCCCACCGGTCAGTGACTCAGGATTTGGAAAAATAGAAAATGTGTTTTCTCTCCTCCTGTAATTCGCGGTTTTGACCCAATTAGAGGCCGAATTTGGAAAAGTCCCAATTGGGAGAAATGTTCTACTCTGAGAGATCTACAACTTTGTCAAAATGGACAACCCCAAAATCCAAGTGTAAGTATGATTTAAATTCAAATTTAGTGATCAGCCCTAGGTATGGACAGGGTACCTTTATTGCTTCGAAAAATGAAAAGTCCTAATTCCAGGCCTTTGCTCCCAAAGTGCCTTTTGAGTGAGTTGCTTAGGATTTCAAATCCTACAACTTATTCAATGGGAGATTTTCATGAAAGTGACTGTAAGCTAGAGAAAATTTGAATGCACCAAACAAGTCAGGTTTGAAGTGGTTTTTTGTGCTGGTAGAAAATGACCCTAAACTCCATTTAAACCTCAATAGGTGACTAAGCTCTAATTACCAAAGTTTTTCCCCACCACTTTATCTCCAAGTTTGATAATATAAATTTGGCCTGAATTCCAACAGATTTTGAATTATAGACACAATTATGTTCCAAGGCTTATTAAAACAGAAATTTCACTTTGTGTAGAGACTTTCTTGTTTCCAACTTTTGAAGTATCAAATGAGGGCCAATCACTTCCACAATAGGTGCATTTGAAAGGTGATAAGTTCAATTTTACTTCATAGAAAGGAAGGTTTTGAAGTTGTATAGCGAAATTAAAAGTAATTTCAGATTCAAGTTTGGGAAGGGCTGAAATTCAGACCTAGGAAAATATTCTAAGTGTAGGCTGACCTAGTTGTTTCCATGAGAGATTTGGGTCCAATTATGAGTGAGTAGATGATAGTTATGACCCATGTTCAGTGTAACAAAAGGGTAGTCCATGACATGTACAACCACTTTGACAATGGAGTTGAGCTCAGGTACATAATGAATTTGAAAGTTCTATTAGGGCTCAAGTTTGGTCTCGATCACTCTTGCTATCCTTGGAAGAAATGTTGGTTGGATTCGGTTTGATCCTTTAAGCCTCTTCTCTTTAGATTTTTGAACATGGTCAAACAGAAAGGTCTAGGGTTACTTTCTTATCCGAGGTTTTGCATTTGGGATTTGAGCTCAAAAACATGTGAGTGTTGACTATCCCACCACGAAATGTGTGGTCTTGTATCTTGTGTAGAAAATTTTTGACTTAGTGATTTCTCCATCTAGTCTTTGTTGCTCTCCCTAAGCCTCATCATGTCCTATCTTGTTATTAACTTGTCTCTAACTACGTGTTATGGCTCTTGAGATGCCAGGGGCATCACAACCCAGCCCCCTTAAAGAAATCTCGTCCCGAGATTTGGTGGAAGCGGGGTTCTACGGCTTACTGCAAAATGCAAATTGTTTTGGGCATCGTTGTTCGTGTGCTTCTGTCATACATGGCAACACTTAATTCTTCATCCATTTGCTTTGTTAACTGGCTCATGAATGGTTAGTGCCTCTTTAACACAAGGTAGTTACAAAGCTCTTGAATACGTCTAAGGTGGTCTTTCCCAGGTGCTCGGCAAGTCGTGGTTTTTATGAGAGCGAATGAACAAACCGCAAAGACGGTGTGGCCAATGCGAAAATGACAGTGATTTACTCAAATAATGGAATAGGGTTACTCCCTGACTTTGACACCAAAATTTAGAAACGTGATGAATATATAGGTCTTAGAACAATTGGAAGCAAGGTGTACAAAATCGGAAGACCGAACCACGAAGGCTCTTGGGATTCAAAGGGTTATCAATGGATGCGCTTTTGAGAGACACACTCTGTGGCGGAACCGCCCTGCTTAATCCAGACTAAGCACACCTGCCACCTCTGGCTTGCAGTGCACTTAGGCTAGACTAAACCCAGTAGTCCGTCGAGAGTCCTTCGGGCTCTCGATAACACCATTTCCCGAGGAACCGACATCAAACACATCCGACTCTCGAAGGAGCCACAACAATTACATCATCACAGGCAGTTGAAATAGAGAATAATAGACTTAATTTACAAACCAAATGTATGGAATCAAATACATGTTCAAGTATAACGGAAACGAATTCAGAGTATATATAGCGGAAGCGTTTTCAAAACATCTCGCAGCAGAAACAACTCAAATATTCTTCATGAAGAGATGAACAAGGCGAGTAGCACCGAGCCCACCGGTACTACCATCTCCAACACAGTTGTCCAGATGTCGCCGGTACCTGTAATCTAAAAGTGGGGGCAAACCCTGAGTACTAATTACTCAGTAGGACTTAATGGACAGGGCTTACGGCTGACGCAAAGCATGCTTACTAATCATGTGGATCCTTAGCTGTTGATTTTTAAACCAAGTCATGTTGACATAAGATAGCAGGATTTGACAGCTGCTATCCATGAATCATGAAGATCATTTATATCATAAAGTAAATACTTGCAGGAAAGTAAAACATGAACACATGTCCTGTCCCAAGATTCACAGTGCCTCCATCCAACCCCTTGGGAGTAGCCGTCTCAGGAGGGATACCACGGTACGTCGGGTCAGCCCTCCCTCGACCTCAAAGTATCTCCCAAGTCTATCGACCTCCTAGCAGTGGATGGGCAACACCATGAATAGTGGGACGGGTCATACACATCCAAGCATATTGTATAAAAAGGCGTGACTTAATAAACAGCATGTTACAGTTATTACTACGTTGCCCGACAGTGATATTTGGCACTCTCACACCTGGTGAGCATCAGCGATTCGAATCGATTTTTAATTCCCGGGAATAACTAGAAATGCCAGGGGTATATGCTTACTAGCCATCGCTTTCCCACATATAGTCCCCATCTCCACTTGTCCTATCCCAAGTTTGATTCCAACCCACCATTCCCTAGGTTTAGCCCCCACAGAGCGATACCACGGTACGTCGAGTCAGCCCTCCGTGAGAGTGAGCGCCCCTAGAGTCCGGTAGGACCAAGTCTCTATTCTTCGGATGGCACAAGTAAGACTTTCACCAGGCCCATTTCCTGGATAAGCACCTCTAGCAATGTTGTGCCGATTAGCAGATGAACAGCGGACGGGCCTTATACGACTCGGGCGGAGTCCACCATACCTTGCCACATCATCATTTTTCTTATAATATTCCCATAACTCCGCCCAGTCTCTATTTAACATCAGCAATAATAATCATAAATTGTATCATAGTAAGATTTCTGAGGTTTGAAAAAAAAATCACCTACGCGACGAGTGACTCCATTCACTCGTATCTACTCGTACCTAGCAATTCTAGGCACTCGTCCTACGAACTCTAATATATAGGTGCTAGGGCCAGGGCGGCCAAGGAGTCTAATGCAATTGGTTCCAAACAACTCCTAATGCAGATGCGTAAGCAATTCATCAATTATATTTGCTGGGTATAGCATGGTCCTGCCTACCTTTGATTCACTTTAATAAAAACAACAAACTAAGCTACTGTTAGTTTGCCGGGTTGTGAGGCTTTGCCCCAGGCAACCCCTTGATCCTTTGGACAACTCCTCCTTCCAAACACGACTGATGGGCCCTCCAGGTCGTGAATGGGTCTTAGTTGGTCTTTTGGATCACCGTTGGTTGAAGTAGTTCCACGCACTTGGTTCTCGATCTCGTATCTGCAATAAGCGCCACTATATGGATGACATGCGTGGTGATGCAAGGAATGAGATGCATAATCATCAAGTACATATATGGGCAATCATTCCATGGGCAGACGGAAAGAGTGATTAATAAATTACTTAAACAACGAGTACCTCTATGAACCTAGAGCAACATGCACTCGATCAATCATATAATGGCACTCTCAATTTAGTGATCAGACGACACACATGTAATGATGTCATCCGGCAAAAACAAGTAATGGTTAGATAGATCACTAAGACATGTGCGGTGGGGCATTCAGTAACCAGTCAAAATCTTATTCTTCATACATTTATAGGAATCATTCACTAGGTATATCATGCATTTTTGTATATTTAATGGATTAAAACCCTATATTGACTTTAGGTGTTTTACATGAGTGAGTAAACTGATTCCTTAATCAAGTGTGACACAGAGAATATTAGATAGTATGCAGCTAGAAATCATCCCACATGCATGATGATATCAATTGCAATCAAACACCTTCACATCTAATCAAAAACCACATGCCCACTTTATGAATAAAATGCATACTCGAGTTCATGCAGTCAGGAAATGACAAATGAGCTAAAACTTTTATGACAAGCATAATGAGGTCACACCATATAACTGCCCAAAATTCAGCCATAAAAGTGTTATAATTTAATTATTAAATTCTAGCAAGTTACCAGTCTTCTATCTTTCCATATTTTTCATAATTTATAGAATGAGTATCTGGTCATGAAATTTACCCAGCAAACAATACAAGGCCTAAACAACATGTACAAAAATCAGCAAGTGATATATTCATGGTTTGATAGGATATCTATTTTCCGTATAGTTATCTAGGTCTATTTCAAACGTACATCAAAACAGTGCTCACAAGTTTCACAAAACTACTTTTTGTAACCTACATACCATTTGCAAGCTACCAAATTTTCCATGGAATTATTTATGCATCCTAAGACCACTTTTCCTTTTTATTTAGGTAAGCATGTGACACCTTGTCATTTTCAAATCACCACTCGAACCTAACATGCAGAGGCTCAAACTTTATCAGCAAACTAAATCTAGCACAAGGTGTGTCCCAAAAATCTAGTACCGTCTTTGGAGAAAGTTTCGTATGGTAAGTACTTCCCATGCATTTTTATTGCAAAAACCTAAGCCTAGGGGTAGATCAGTCATTTAACAGTGAGTGCTACTGCAAAAAAAATTCACACAGTACCTAGATGCCATAACAAAGCTACTGTCCAAGTTTAATAATTTTTGGAGGTCATTTAGTCTACTTTTATCATTTATTTACCCTAATCATGCATGCAATAAACCAGGGGCAAAACAGACTTTTCACACATCCACATCATAACTATCCTGTAGATCTACTCAAGAGGAGCCCATAGCCACTGAGTTTGTCCATTTTGGATTTTTCTTTGATTAGTTATGATTTTCTAAAGTTCACTGCCAATTTAAATGCATTTAAATGGAAAATCCTACAGACCAGGGACTTAAACGAAATTAACTATATACCTCAGGGGCTAGCTTGTAAGATCTGTAAGACACAGTGAACAGTGAGCGCCAATAGATCAACACCGAGGGAGTTTTGGGGAAAACACCCCCTTTTCTTCTACCTTCGGCCGGGGGTTGGGCACGGCGCGCAGGGGTGGGAAAACGGCGGTCCGCCGTCGGCGTGGAGGCTCGGATTGAAGCCGAATGGGCCCGGGGGCGTGTTCCCAGTCGAGGGCTTCCATCTCCCCCTGATCTAGTCGATGGAGGTGGAGAGGAGAGGCGATGCGGCGGCGTTGAACCGGAGGTGCTCCCATGGCGAGGTCGCGGCGGTGCGGATCGATTCCGGCGCGGGGAGTAGAGGAACGGCGCGACTGAGGAGCCCGTGGGACGCGCGGTGAAGTGGCGAAGCTGGAGGGATTGAAGTGGAGGCGCGGGAGGAGCCGAAGGGTAGCTGTCCACGACGAGGCCGTGGGGCGGCGTGGCTATGGCGGGTGGCGCAAGTGGAGAGGAGGACTAGAGGCGCGGGAAGGGCCGAGGAATGGCGTCCCAGATGCACGAGGATGAGGCGGACCCGTTGGGGAGGTCGTGGAGGCACGGCGTTAGTCCGGTGATGGCCATGGCGAGCGGCGCTCCGCTTTGCGCAAGCAGAGGCAGAGAGAGGCAAGGGAGTGAGGGCGAGAGTGGACGGGGCCGCGTTCCCGTCCAGGTGAGGAGGAAGGCAAGGCAGGCCGAGCAGCGGCGCCGCGGCGTCGGCCGTACACCGGCATCCGCGTGGCGTCCGCCAGCTCGGCAATGGCCGTTGCCGGGGATCGAGGGCCCACCCATCAGTGGGAGGGAAGGAGGGAAAGGAAAAAATGTGTTTTCCCCCCTCTAGTAATTAGCCTTTTTGACCAATTTAGAGGCCGATTTTGGGAAAACTCCAATTGGATGAAATGTTCTACTCTTCAAGTTCTACAACTTTGTCGAAAGGGCAAATACCAGAATCTGAGTGGAGATATTATTTAAACTTGAATTTAACTAGCAGCCCCAAATTTGGGCAGGGGACCTTTATTGCTTGGGAAATTCAAAACTTCTATTTCTGTGCTTTACCTCCCAAAGTGCCTCTTCATAACCTACAACTTCTTCAATTTGATCTTTGCATAAAAATGGATGTAGGTTATAGAAACAATGAGTTTACTAAATAGGTCAGATTTGGACTGGTTTTCTGTGCAAGTAGAGAATGACCATAAACTCCTTTTAAAACTCAATATATGATCAAACTCCATTTAACAAAGTTGTTCTCCAGCACTTTATATCCAAGTTTGATAATATAAAGTTGGCTTGAATCCCAACAGATTTTGAACTATAGACACAATTGTGCCTCAAGGTTTGGTAAAGCAGAATTTTTACTTTGTGTAGAGATTTTCTTGTTTCCAACTTTTGAAGTATCAAATGAAGTCCAATCACTTCCACAATAGGTGCATTTGAAAGGTGATAAGTTCAATTTCATTCCATAGAAAGGGAGAATTTGAAGTTGTATAGTGAAATCAAAAGTAATTTCAGAATCAACTTGGGGAAAAGCTGAAAATCCATACTTGGGAAATTTCTGTGTGGGCTGATTTTGGTTATTTCCAAGAGAATTGTGGTGAAGTTTAAAACAGGTTAAAGACATTTTTAGACCATGTTCAGTGTGACAAAAGGGTAGTCCATAACATGTACAACAACTTTGACAATGGAGTTGAGCTCAGGTACTTAATGAATTTGAAAGTTTTATTAGGGCTCAAGTTTGGTCTCGATCACACTTGCTACCCTCGGAAGAAACGTTAGTTGGATTTGGTTTGATCTTTTGAACCTCTTGTCCTTAGATTTTTGAACATTGTCAAACAGAAAGGTCTAAGGCTACTTTCTTATCCGCGGTTTCGCATTTGGTGTTGAGCTCAAAAGCATGTGAGTGTTGACTTATCCAACCACGAAATGTGTGGTCTTGCATCTTGTATATAAATTTTTTGACTTAGTGATTCCTCCACCTATTTCTTGTTACTCTCTAAGCATGATTAAGTCCTAATCCATCATTAGCTTGTCTCTAGCTGCGTGTTAAGGTTCTTGAGATGCCAGTGGCATCACACATTCATTTCATTTGATAGGGACTGTGTACACATATAAGATATTAAATCCGAATATTCTTCAAAGAGTAAGATGTGGTGATACATAGCACATTCTACTCGTTGTTTCGGAAAAGATGCCGTGGAAAGAGAATAGGACATATTCACCTAGACAAGGTGATGGTTTGTATGATTTCATAGAATTGATCAAGACTGACCAAGAGAAGTATACGCATATGATGTGCGCTTACTAACGAAACAATAGTCAGTGTTAGTAAGCTTAACTGAGGATGATTTTCAAAGAAGAACAAAGCAACTTCTTGAAAAGGACGATATGACAAAAGCACTAGCTGAGAACAAAAGCTTAGAGCGGCGGATGGCGCTGAAGTTCACCTTCAGAAGATAAGGTTCAATATATACGAAGGAAGAAAACATACGATAAAGCGGTAGAAACAGAGTTGATTGTTTCCACAATTCAAGAAAGGCAAATTGGAAGAAGGCAATGGAATGATGTAGCAAAACAGTGGAAATGGAACCAAGCATTCCCACAGATACGAACGTTAAAGCTGATCAAGGTAAGCATAGAGGAGTCCGAGACTAGGACCAATGGTTGTAATTGTACCATAGAGATAGAATTGATCAGCCCCATGAATCAAGAAAGACAAGGTTAAACAAGGTAATTAAAAGGTGTGAAGAAGCTGAGGTGGATGCTTCCCACAAATCAATGAAGATAAGGTAAAACAAGTCAAGGAGGTGATATAATGAAGCTGTGGAAACGGAGTCGAGCGTTCCCACAGATTAAAAAAAAAAAGGCAAGGTGAAACAAAGCAATAAGGCGATGTAATAAGGTAGTGGAAATGGAGTCGATCACTTCCACGAATCAAATGTAGAAAGGTCAACGAAACGATAGAAAATGGGTATGAATGTTCCACAATTGAAATGGTGTCATGCCTCTGCATGTCTTGATACCAGCGCGCAACTAGTGACACAACCGAGTGACGGCCGTACACGCGGGGCGCTAGGTTCCGTCGCGGCACCATAGACTACTCGGGTAAACACCCCGTCAAGAGCGGTATTTCCATCCAACCTCAGGGGATATGTGAATAACCCAAGGTTATAGAAAGATATGAACAAGGAGTTTTACACGCCATAGCACAATGTTTTCGGTGGTATAATTCATCCGATTTATTTGAATCAGAAATAGGGTAACAACAACTAAAGTGTCATGGATTACAAAGATTGAAGTGCCTGAATGACAAGAGCATGAAGCGTGAGAACTACAAGAGTTTGAAATGCTCCATTGAAAACAGAGATACCTTAAACATGAGGGTTGGACACATGCCGACTGCAAGGAGCTGGATACATGGCAAACTCAAGAGTTATGAGAGTCAACCTCCTCTCATTACAAAAGTTTGCGAAAACTGCTAGCACACCAACTAGTATCTAGCTAGTACTGCCTAAACGTAAGATTGATACGTCCAGGACGAATGCCCATTTCTTCTTTCAACCAACTTGGTGCAGTGTTGGTCTTCACGTGGGAAATGCCATGAAACAATAGCCTTGATTTTCCACCGAGTATAAGAACGTCACTAGATTCGAGGTTGATCTTGGTCGCTTGGTCTTTGTCTCTTGTGTCACCGAACAAGAACTCGGCGGTGTCTCCTATGGAGATGGATAAGAAAGGTAAACCTTTGGTAAGGCTACTCTCTGACTCGTCCTTGTCTTGGTAAAGTCCGAGCTTCCCGGAGTTGGTGTAGTAGTTGACGATGCATATGTCCGGGTTAATTTGAGGAAACTCGCTTGCAGTGGAGTTCGCAGTTTGAGCAATCATCTTGAAAGCATCTGGTATTGTCGGGGCTTGTGCTCCATCGAATGGACGCGTGGGTCCATATGAGCGTGACGTTGGATCCTAGTTCTTTCCCAAGAACATCATCCATAAGTTCAGCTTGGCACCATTCTTGAGGCTTGGTCTGTAAAATCCTCCTGGGTCCTTACCTAGTTGTCGACACATACTGACCATCCCGATTTGATCTTCAGGCTTGACAAATCCTTTTAATAGAACCATCTCGGGTCGCAGATGTTGAACTGAGGCTGCCTCGGTGGAAGATTCTCCCGCTTTCCTCTTCTTTTGTTCTCGAGGTATTGTTGTTTTAGCTTTTGTGGACTCTTGGTAATTAGGGCATAAGTCGAAGGGCTGCGTCGAGGGTTGCGACATCTGTAGCAGGAAGAATAAGGCTCCCATCAATTTGATAGTTTCAAAGGCCAAATGTGGTCATATGGCAATTTGTATTGATGTGCCATTTAGGTTACGTCCCGAACTTCATCTTCTAAACTTCGTACTTGCTAACTAGATTTAAGCTTTGACTTAAAATGATTGTAAGTTAATGCCCAGAGTATTTTGCCGAAGGGTCATTATAGATAAGTTTGTTGGTTGAATTTTTCCCACTACAACTTTTATATATAATACTTGTTTTAAATGGATATGAGACACGTCCTAAACAGGTACCTCGCTCGCATTCACTTTCAGAGCAAGTAATCTATACATAAGTTGTTAGAAATTTCTTGTACTACTAGGTTCTTATAATAAGTTTCTGCTGATTCTATTTGCAATCTGAAATACATCTTAAAACAACAGACATGATTCATATGCAAATTGTTACTACCCAACAAGTATACATATAGATGCAGTAAGAATCTAGTTATCTTCAAGCAAATACAAGTAAGGCACATGAGATGAGATGGAATGATGTATGCTCGTCCTATCCGTCTCACATCACACTTCCTATGTATACAACTAGCGATATTCGGTGACATATATGCACGTCTCTCCTTAATGCAACTAGTCGAGTCCTAGTCGTTCTTAGTTACGCACGTGGTTAGTGTACCTGCAGAAGAATGCATGCTCATACATTACCACATAGTGTGGCATCCACGCGTGACCGCTGCGTGGACAACGTTGGTGGGCCGCTGCACCTTTTCCTCAAAGCCTGACTTTCCACCAGTACTGGGGATTGTCGAGAAAAAGGTGGATCTCAAAACCGAATGTAAGTGTGGTGGGTATGAAAGCCTCAAACATGCCCACCACCCTTAAAGAGCTTTTACTTATACAGCATGAATGCAGAGATTACAACTATCCGCAAAACCCAATAGCTTCCACCAGTACTGGGGACAGCTATGGCCGAAAAGTTGCTTCTCAAAGCGCCGAATATGCATATGAGTTCTATCTAGGTCAGATGATGTTACTGGGGACAGCTATGGCCGAAAAGTTGCTTCTCATATTGCATGTATTTAATCATGCAAGTTATTATGTTGTCATGATCTTATTTATGCAAGTTATCTATATTATCCTGATGATGTTATTGCTAAAATAGAGATGGCAGTTGTCAAATCCTGCTATCTCCTAACAATATGATCTTGTTTAAAATCAATGGCTAAGGATCCACATGATTAGTAAGCAAGCTTTGCGTCAGCCGTAAGCCATTTCTATTAAGTCCTATTGAGTAATTAGTACTCAGAGTTTGCACCCACTTTTGGAGCGCAGGTACCGAGGACATCCGGACAGTTGTTTGGAGGAGAGTAAAACTGGTGGGCTCGGTGCTACTCGCCTTGTTAATCTCTGCATGAAGACTATTTAAGTATTTTGTTTCCGGTGCGAGATAATTTTGAAATCGCTTCCGCTATACGTTGAAACGTGTATTTGATTACATATATTTGGTTTGTAAATTAAGTTTATTACTCTCTATTTCAACTGCCTGTGATGATGTAACTGTTGTGGCTCCATCGGGAGTCAGATGTGTTTGACGTCGGTTCCTCTGGGAATGGTGTTATCGAGAGCCGTAGGACTCTCGACGGACTACCGGGTTTAGTCTAGCCTAAGTGCACTGCGAGCCAAAGGTGGCAGGTGTGCTTAGTCTGGATTTAGCAGGGAAGTTCCGCCACATGTCATCACAATAGGTGCCTTAAACGCAGTCCTATATGCCCAAAGAGCGTTGCTAAGCTTGTTCGACCAATTTTTACCTCCTTTAATTACTGTCTTTCTAAGAATTTTTTTTAATTGTTTATTTGATGTCTCGGCTTGGTCATTTGTTTGCGGGTGATAAGCTGTGGAAACTCTATGTTCAATTCCTATTTTCTCCAAATAATTAGTAAACTCTTTACCAACAAAATGCGATCCTCCATCTGAGATGATGACTCTAGGGACTCCATATCTTGGAAAGATATTATTTCTAATCATTTCTATGGACTCCTGTGTAGTCGCCTTTTTACATGGTAAAGCTTCTACCCATTTTGAGACATAATCCACAGTGACCAAAATATATTCATAACCATGTAAATTTTCAAATGGACCCATAAAATCCATTCCCCAAACATCAAACAAATCAATTTGTAGGTTATAAATGAGAGACATTGAATTTTTAGATGTAATATATCCAGTCCTCTGACACTCAAGACAAGAAGCAAAAAAATTCCTTGCATCTTCATGCATTCCTGGCCAATAAATCCCACTCCCCCATATCTTAGCTTGGGTTCTGAAATATCCATGATGCCCTCCATATTCTGCAGCGTGGCATTTCCTAAGAATTTCTTCTCTCTCTTCAGCTGGCACACATCTTCTAAGGACTCCGTCAGATCCAAACCTATATAGGTAAGGGGCGCTCCAATAGAATTTCTTAGCTTCAGCTAGGACTTTTCTTTTGGAATTCTAGTTGAGATGAGTTAATGGCTCTTTCTTTATGGCTCTTATAACATCTATCATCCATGAATCTTTATCTAAAACTGCATACAGGGTATCGTCTCTCAACGCATCTTCTATAGGTGGTTCACCCTTAGCATGGTTCATTCTAGATAAATGATCCGCCAGTACATTCTCAACTCTCTTCTTGTCTCTAATCTCTACATCAAATTCTTGTAACATTAAAATCCATCTAATTAAATGAGGTTTAGCATCTTTTTAGTAAGCAGGTATTTGACAGCAGCGTGATCAGTGTAAACTATAATCTTTGAATTAACTATGTAAGATCTAAATTTCTCAAAGGCAAAAACTACCGCTAACAATTCCTTCTCCGTAGTAGCGTAATTTACTTGAGTTTCATTTAGAGTCTTTGCTCGCATAATAAATGGCATGTACTTTTCCATCCTTTCTTTGCCCCAGCACAGCTCCTACTGCATAATCGCTTGCATCGCACATGATGTCAAAAGGTAGATTCCAGTCAGGTGGTTGAATGATAGGTGCACTAATAAGTAACTCCTTAATTTTTCTGAAAGCGACCTCACATTCTTCCGTGAACTCAAAAGGAATGTCCTTTTGAAGCAAGTAAGTGGTTTAGCTATTTTAGAAAAGTCTTTTATAAATCTCCTATAGAATCCAGCATGACTAAGAAAGCTTCTTAGAGTTTTAACATCAGTAGGTGGTGGCAATTTTTCTACCGTCTCTATTTTGGCTTTATCTACCTCGAATCCTTTCTCAGAAATGATGTGTCCCAACACAAGTCCTCTTCTAACCATAAAGTGGCATTTCTCCCAGTTTAGCACTAAGTCGACCCCTTCACATCTCTTTAGCACATTTTCTAGATTCCTTAAACAGTGGTCAAAACTCGTACCATGAACTGAGAAATCGTCCATAAAAACTTTCATGATATCTTCAATAAAATCTGAGAATATAGCCATCATACACCTTTTGGAAAGAAGCAGGCGCATTACTAAGTCCAAAGGGCATTCTCCTATAGGCGAAAGTTCCGTAGGGACATGTGAAGGTAGTTTTATGCTGATCACCTGGGTGAATAGGGATTTGAAAGAATACAGAAGGTGCATCTAAATAGCAAAATGGGTATTCTTAGCAAATCTCTCTAACATCTCATCTATAAAGGGTAAAGGAAAGTGATCCTTTTTAGTGGCTTTATTAAGTTTTCGGTAATCTATGCACATTCTCCAACCTGTCACTGTTCTTTATAGGATTAATTCATTTTTATCATTTTTAACTACGGTTAATCCTCCTTTCTTAGGTACGCAATGAACTGGGCTTACCCACTCACTAGTTGGTACTAGATAGATAATTCCGGCATTTAAAAGTTTGATGACTCCCTTTTTAACTACATACCTCATTTCGTTACTCAACCTCCTTTGATTGTCAACTACTGAATTGTGGTCTTCTTCCATCAGGATGCGATGAGTACAAAATGCTGGTTGATTTGTTTTAGATCTGCTAGAGAATAACCAATAGCCTTCTTGTGTTTCCTTAACACTTCCAGCGGCCTTTCTACTTCCTCTGGACCTAGCTCATCATTGATGACTACTGGGTAGGTTTTATCTTTTTCTAGAAACTCGTATCTAAGTCCATAAGGTAGAGGCTTTAACTCTACATCTGGAGCCTCCTGTTGATTAAGGTCACCTAGTGGCACTACTGGAATGTCTCCGGTTTCTTCTATATTTTGTTCTAGTTTGTTAGTAGCATTGGTTGCTTCTTCAAAGAAAAACCCTTCGTCTTCTCCCTCTAAAATTAGATTTAAAGGTTCTCTAAAAGCATTAATATAATTAATACTATCTATCTCCTCTATATCTAGAGTGAGATTAATGGGCACTTTAGATGCCGGTAAGAAATCGAAGTCATATTTTAATCCATTAATATTAAGCGTGACTTTTCCTTTTTCATTATTAACTACGGCATCAACCAACTTAAGAAAGGGTCTGCCAAAAATTAATTTAATATTATTACCATAGACATTAATGACATAGAAATCAGTTGGTATAATTTTTCCAGCAAAGTCAACTTCAACATTTTTAATTAAACCTACAGGTTTAATTACTTCATTACTAGTAAATTTAATCCAAAGATTAGTGGAAATTAAGCATGGTTTATCACATAACTTAGAATAAACTTCATAGCTCATTGTACTTACCCGGGCTTCTATAGCGCAGTGTATGTTGTTGAAGACTTCTTTGTTGATGGAGCATGAATAATTTCTGCAGCACTTCCCCTATATCTTGACTATCATCACTCTTTCTTAGTGGTACTTCTGGTGGGAACAGCTCTTCTTCTTCCACTAAGTCTTCTATTAGAATTGGTCCTACACACTTGAGTGTGTCTCCAAACTCCACTGGCATCCAGCTCATCTTCTCGAACTCCGTCAAAGGCTTTGCACTGGCAAGACTTCTATAATCACTCTTGGTCTCCTTTTGAGGTGCAAAACTTCTATAATCCTCCTCGTCAGAGGCATAAGACACTGTAGTCTTTTTGATAGGTGGTTGGTCTTCAAAGATGGCAGGTGTGGGCGCCATGTGGTCTTCTGGTTCCTTCACTCCATCATCCTTCCTTTCTCTATTGCTTTTGCAAGCCATGTAGATATCTGACAGAATCTTGTTAGCTTCTCTCCATGTCCTCCTCAACAATGATCCTCGAGCAGTAATATTCACTTTTTCGAAGGCTTCTAGCGTAAGACCATAGTAGGCTTCTAGCGTAAGACCATAGTAGAAGGTATGAATATGCACATCTGGCGTTACTCCAAGTAGTGGTCCTTGTGTAAGTATGTCATCGAGTCTCTCCCAGGCTTCGTCGATGTCTTCATTCTGTCTTTGCTCGAAGTTGAAAATCTGCTTCCTCAACTTGTACATTTTTAGTTGTGAGAAGAATCTTGCGAGGAATTTCTGCTCAAGAATTTCTCAATCTCCTTTAGCTTCAATTGAGGCAGCTTGATACCATTTGTTGGCTTTATCCACAAGGGTAAATGGAAAGAAATTCCACTTGACCCACTCTACAGGGACTCCTTCTTGATAGAAAGTGTTGCATACATGCTTGAGCTTCTCCAAATGCTTGTACGGATTCTCGTCGTCTTCTCCACTAAATGGATCTGCGGAGGCAATCCTGATGATTTCTGGCCTCAGCTCGTATGATCCTGACTCCGACTTTTTGTTTGATTCTTGAAACCTGAGGTCTATAGCTTTTGGAGTTAAGCGCTCCCTAAGTGTCAAAAACTCCCACTCTTCAAGCTTTGAAGTCATTTCTAAAACTAATTACAAAAACAAAAACACCAAACGAAAAATCTATAACAGCAAAGTTGCTGGGTTAGTTTAACTAAAAAAATAAACTAAGGACAAGAACGAAATTAAAAAAAACTAAGTAGATAAAATCTAAATGTAAAATAACGATTATTATACTATCAAAAGTAAAACTATAAACAAATTAATAAAACGAAATTAAACATACAAATAGCAAATAAACTAACTATCAAAACTAGTAGCAATATAGTTAATAAAAGATTTATAATAACTTAAACAATAATTAGGATTCCCCGGCAACGGCGTTAGAAAAGCTTGTTAATGCCACTTAAGAACGTCAAACCTTATACTGCAAGCGCACAGTATCGTGGTAGCTTTTCCCTAGGATGAAGACCTTGGGTTTTATCAATCCAGGGATAATTATATTTAAGCTACTATCAATCTAATATTAACTGTATTACTAACTAATTCTAATAGATCTAAACCAGCTTAAAAGAGGAATAAAACTATTCTAAATAAACTCTAATCGACACTCTAATAAGGTTCTAAAAAGGGTTTAAACTATTACATAAAATGATGAGACAAGGTTTAAGCTATAAACGCGAGAACGATAGGTTTAACATAGCAAAAAGATCCACAAGAGATATGAGACAAAATACCATCATACTAAGAACCACCTTGAAACTAGATCTAATCATAAAGCATAGAATAAACATGATCATGAATGTCAAGGACCTACTCGAACCTTTCCCCGGGCTCTACTGTCACTAGTAACTGGTAATCGACGAACTAGTAAATCCCAACCTTCTCTAAGCATGAGGAGATTCAATCAACTAGTTAAAGTAAAAAGATCTACTAAAAGAACATAAAGATAATCTATATGTCGGCAGACAAGACATGTTGGAATTAAGCATTACAAAGATATGGATCATAAATCATGTATAAACAACAAACTAGATCTAGAAGACAATCTTTATTGGTCGAATATCAAGGTTTCATCAAACTGTTGAAGGAAGTACAAGCAATTACTCAAGATACATCGTAAACTCTGAAGCATAGTCGTCGGGATGAACTCGACGAAGAACATGTCGAAAGATGAACTTGAGACCTCCTCGGAAGGGCCTGGGTCGGCCGACCTAACCCCCTAGGGGTCGGCCGACCGGCCCCCCTCCTGTCTCCTCTTGCTTCCTCCTTTCGCCCAGATGAGCTTCTCACTGAGTTGAACACTTCTAGCCCCGACCTTTGCCCTAGACTCTCGACTTACAATGAATAATGTGGTGGACTAACTCCCCTCTTCCCTTGGGAGGCCCTATATTTATACACCGGAGGGAACCCTATACATGGAATCTATTAGGTCTGTTCTAAGAGTCCTAGAACACCTAAAACACCTTTTTCCAAGTATATACAAGTTTCCAAAAGAGTCTCGGACGTCCACGCCTTTCCTTGCTTGTAGATGAAGCTTCCATCCTTGTCCTTCCCGAGTTGGACTCTTCCATATTTTGCAGCCTTTAGTATTTCGATCATAACTTCCTTATCCGAAGTCTAAATAAGGCAAACTCAAACTCTAAATTGTAGAGCTCGAAGCGATCTACAACATTGGTATTCAAACTTTCTTCATTTGACATCGTTAAGGTCTCCGAATTGGGCCCACAAGCTGCTACTGCCATGAATTTCGAGAAGATTTCAAGATTTAGTCCTTCAAGCAAACTTTATCTTCCAAGACTTCTTTCCTTATTGGGCTTCTTCCTCAAGTGGGCTTTAATTAATCTTCATTTCAGAGCCCGCTTCATAGCATAAATCCTTTCTCCGAGAAATTCTCAAATATCTTCAATTATTCCCAATTTTTATGCAAAAATGAACATTGCACAAAAACAAAGAGCATTCTCGAAAATGGGTTTATTTGTTAGTAAAATAAGACTAAATGATAAGATTGACTCTCAAAAAGATATAAAATCATATAAAAATAGAGCATATTTTTAGTACATAACGAGCGTCAACAATGATGAAGACCTCGATGGACTGAGGGAAAAGCCCTCCAATGGACCGGAGGCAATGCTCGGCGTCGATCGGCCATAGGAGCTCGGTACACGGAGGGACGGTTCGGCAACGGTCGTGTAAGCCCTTCGATGGACCGCGAGGCGACTCTGATGGACTGGAGAAGCCGGGTGCCACCGTGGTACTCCAACTCGAGTGCATGGCGCGTAGGCGTGCGAGGGAGGCTTTGGCGGCTTCGGCTCAAAACCGCCACCCAAGCTACCCAAGGCTTGGTGAGTTGAGCCACGACTCGCCAAGATAGAGAAGATCGGCCAAGTCCGGCCCAGGCGGAGACTTTCTAAAGTTTCCCTGTTTCTGACTTCAAAACCGATGGTGCAAAGGTGGATTGGACTACTGGCCACGTGGAGGACATTCGAAGATTGCGTGGAAGCTAAGAAGATGAAGTCTACATCATGGTCGTCCGTCCCCGATATTTCGGGTTCTTTTCTATTTTTAGCCCTCCGGGCGTTTTTAGTGTTAGGGGTCTATGTGTAAAAATGCCAAAACTGAGCTGGTGTATAAATAGCCTAAGAGCTGGCCATTAGAGAGTGTCTTGGCAGCTAGGTTTTCATTTTCTTAGAGTAATTTTCGTCCTCAAGCTTTGAGCTCCAAGTTTAGGAGGGTTAGGGTAAGATCTAGCCTCCAAATCAAGAGGGAAGGTGAGGGTGGTTGCTTGGGATGAGATCCTTGGGTGTAATCTATATCTTGAGACCCTTTTGGGCCATCTAATCCAAGTGAATTCGTGCAGAAATCTTGTGTGCTTCTCCTTTCCCCTCTAGTTTGGTATTTGGCTTCAATTCTTGGCTTTTGAGGTGTTTGGTTTGGCCAAGGTTGAATCCTTTCTTTCGCTGGTGTTTTGGACTTGCCAGGACGTGGAGATTATACCCTAGTGCATCTCAAACCTGCAGGTTTGCCACGAGCAGGTTGAACTTGAGTTTTCCCCTCTCTTGCCCAAATATTGCCATCTTCACGAGATCTGAAATTGTTGCTAATCCCGTGATCATTTTCAGTTGATTTTCTGGGAAAAGCTTTGGAATAGTGTCAGGATAGCGTGTGTAAAATCTCACGAAGTTTGGACAAGATTTGGTCAGGTTTAGGGTTTGAGAGACTCAAGTTCCAGCCTTCTACTGGATAGTCCGGCTCTGTCACCGGACTATCCGGCTCCACCGGACAGTCCGGCAGGCGTCCCAGCCTGACTGTCCGGCAAAGCCTGGGAGGTGGCTGTTTTGTTGTTCTCGTTGGAGTTCTTGCCGTTCGGTTTTTGCTCCGTCCTTGCCCGAGTGATTCTCACCACTGGCCCATACTCTTCGCTCTCTGTTCTTAAGTGAGACGCATTTAGGTGCGGAGTGGCTACGTGGGATCTTTTTTTGCAAGAGACTTTGTTTCACTTGACTGGCGATCTTGTGGTCGTTTAGTCTTGTGCTTCCGCTTGCTTGGTGTGTTCCCGTTCAGTGGGCGACACCAAGTGCTTACTAGGCATGTTTCCTTTCAGTGGACGGTGTCTAGCGTTTGTTGTGTGAAGTGTGCTAGTTTGCACCAGAGGGCTGTGAGTTTGAGTTTTTAAGTGCTCCTATTCACCCCTCCTCTAGTCGCAAGTCTCGGTCCTACATCCAATCGGCTGTATTTATCTGCATGATGTTGACACAAACATCATCGTCTTGTTATATGTAACCAGAAGCTACTTGTGCTAATTTATTGGCCTCTACATTGTCTTCTCTTGGTATCCATTTTAACTGGACGTATATGAATTTTGCCATCAACTCTTAGCAACGTTGGAGGTAGGGATATAACAAATCACTTGCAGAGTTGAAATCCTCCATTGACTGGTTTATGGCAACCCTAGAGTCACTGAAGGCTTCTATCGTCAGCACCAGCTTCTATTAACAACTCAAGGCCCTTGCACAAAGCTTCATATTCGGTCTGGTTGTTGATGCGTCGCTCGCTAAGGCGAAAAGCAAGTTCATACTGTGCCTCCCGAGGGGAAACAATAAGAAGTCCAATGCCGCAGCCAGCATCACACGTAGACCCATCAAAAAATAAAGCCCAAAACGATATGCCGACAAAACATTATTGTTGACCCACTGGGTGTGCCAAAAATGTGTTGCACTAGGAAACCGACGGGCAATATCCCCAGTAGGCAACACAATGCAAGCCGTGAGGTGTATGTGGACGTGGGGGTCGCTCCTCCTAGATGCGGCTTCCGATCGGCCAGACAGCTAGCTGATCGCTGGTGGTGGTGGCCGATCAATGGCTGTAGTGGTGATGCGGGCGTGCCACCGGGCTTGACCTTACAGCCGGGGATGTTTGCGTGCGTGTGCATGATCAGGGGATCACCCTACAGATACATAGGCAAGTTAATGGGCGTAACATCTTAGCCGATCGTGTGGATTGGTTCATACGGGCCGATTGTCTCCTTGTTTCCTGTCAGGTTAGTTCATCGGCAAAGCATAAACAAGGAGACAAAAGATGAACGAACAAACCTATCTAAAAGTATGATATAACAGATCTGCATAGCCAAATCGGCTTCTAACTAGGACTTCCAAAAAAATCCACCTAGCTAAACAGATACAAATTGCGACAGGTATAGATAGGGTGCTCGATGTACGCTGATCTATTGGCAGGTCGCGTGCACATGCTGCGGCGACATGTCGTGTATTGTAACAAGCGATTAGGTAACGTACAACGAGCTACATGTGAACCGATCTATAACGTGAAGCACAGATACATAAGCAGATCGATAAACATGCAAAGGTAAAGACGGATAGATTTGTCTGGATAAATGATAGATCTCGCGCCGAGCTAGGCTCGCCACGAGATTCATCAGGGTAACAAATGGATCTCGCGCCGAGTTAGGCTCGACAGGAGATTCATCATGGTAACTAGCAAACCGTGCCATCAAAAACGCTTCAGTACACGATCTGCCAGGCAACTAACGCCCTAATACCCTAACGAAGTAAATCATTAGAGCAGCATGATGACCTGAAACTCTAGTCGCTAGAGTTGGCAATGCGCCGAAAGAGAGGTGACGAGACACGTAGCTGCTTGGGGCGTAATGTCCGCGTGATTTATTATGAACAAAGGGTTACATATTTATAGTCCGGAAACTTAGCCCTCAAGGCAAACCCTTTCCTAGATAAACTCAAATCCTTTCCTAACTAGCAAATTACAACTAGGACTCTATGACTTGATAACATGATCTGGACTCTTCCTTTTATCGATCCAGATCCTCAAGAGGCTTCCAAATATCAGCCAAAACATGTTGTATAATTCTGGCAGATTCTGGTCGTCCTATTGTTTTAGCAATTCCCATCGACTCCATACGTATCTTGACGTGATTCCAGCGGCGTTGGAAATCTTATCTCCTTAGCTTTCCATCGATATGTAGAACGTCCAAAACGGAGTCCGTATGTGGTCTGGGCGCCCGTTTTCGTGTAGACTACTCCAGCAGTCCGAACCAGCCCCGCGAATAAATTGGGCTTCAACATGGATTAGGCCTGTGACTCCACCTCGGCTTGGGCCTTGAATACTCACTTAACATTATATTTGGCCAAACTTATGATATGAGCCCGGCCAAGTAGACTCCATCAATATGAGCTTCTTCTGACACTTTGGCCTGACTAATCTTGGTCAAATTCCGATGTCAACACATGCCCCCTAAGTTTGGCCAAATATATCAGAGCCTCTTCCACGTATCCATTGGAAAATCCCTCAAAGGGCTTTCACCTTGTACTCTTATGCCTATGATCTTGCCCCCTGAGCCGATGCGTCGGCTTCTCATCAGTTGATATTATTGATCCTCAACTTGAACTCTGAAGCATCATTATTATTTTTTATGGCCGATTGCCTAAATCGGCCTTGACCCTTTTCCCTTTGCACCGAGATTGGCCAATGATTTGTGATTGTTGATGGTGATCGTGCCATGATGATGATGCCCATCAGCTGAGTGGCGAGCAGTCGGTTCTTCCTTATCTGAATAATAATGTGAACTCCATAAATCACCTGCAAAACAATCACTTGCCGGACCGGCACTACAGAGAACACTGTGAATCGGCTAAAAGCCGATGGATCATATTTGGTTAGACAAAAAAAGTCATGCAAACCCAACAGAAAGGATAAACATCTCTTCCTTCACAAAAATATGTTATGCCATGGAAGGAGTGAGTGTAAGCTTCCATGTATGTTTAAAAGTATTTACAAATGCTAGCATGTACATACAATGAGGGTTTAGCATAAAAACACCGCGTAGAAAAGCTCAGAGGAATATATCTATATTAGAACTAAGCAAGCAATTTTAGGATTTTCAAAACAAAAGCATCACCGCTTAGCCCAGCCACCTAGCACGATAAAGCATGATAAGCAAGATTTAGCAAGTATCTACACAAGTGAGCTTTTCCGATACAAGGATCTTTTAGCAATCTTGATTACTCATGCCCCCTGGCCTTAACAAATTAAACATATTGCATTTGAATTTCAAGCAAGCCTTTTGTTATGTGCCAGGAGTTATTTGATTGTCAGGCCACTTCTTACCAACTTAGGTCCATAGAACCATCAGAAGCTTAAAGCAAGGTTTTGATCATTCACAGCTTAGTCCAAGTTTATACCAAAGTGCAATAGCAAGCAGTCTCGAACTTGATCAGTGAGACAAAGCAAACCCGCCTGGATCTTTTCATTTAAGCACAACATAGATATCATTTTAATTGTAATTAAATTTAGCACAAGATTACCATGTAAGCATTGAGGTTCAAGTTGTGTAATTGATTCCGAAGTAAAGGTTATAGCCACTAGGCATGTACAAGATAGCCAAAGCAATTAGCCTACACATACTAGTAGCCAGGTAAAGCGATGACCATGTTTCAGATTTTCAAAGAATAAAAGCCATGCTCAATATCAGATATTGAATATATTCAAAAGAGCTTAACTACACATGGTCAAAGGCATCCACACCTCAAAGCGTATATATGAAGCACAAGTAAAAGCTACTAAGCATACGAGGAAGCAAGTGCAAGTGACAAGTGCATATACTACATGACAATGCAAGGGTGGTTTTGATTCTTATTGGTTGAATCGGCTATTGATGAGTTGATAACAATAATCTTGTTTGGTCCGTGTTTGCCATAATAGAATCCCATCACAATTATCGCCTATTGGGAAGCCGAACATCCATAACCTACAGTAGACAAGTGAAGCATATAATGGAAATAATTCATGCTAACCTTAGGATGAAGTCGACACGAAATCCAATCAGCAGACTGTAGCTTGTCGCAGTGATGTTGCTAGAGACGTAATGGCTTCGCGATCTTTTGCATCGTCCAGCTTCTGATGCCGATGGTAAAACACCGACACCATCGTATGTACCGCACCATCTTCATAATACTCGTGCCTTTCTAATGTCCTGTGCATAGCAGATGATATTGCATCGGCCATTCTTCCATTTTTTTTCTAAATTCTGCTGCCCCCCCTAGCGCAATCAATGGCGCGGCATTCCTAACTATGTAACCTTGATGCAATCAAAGGGTGTGCATTGTATTACTGACCAATCGTGCAAAGATCAGCCTCGACTGCTTTCGTTCTTGGCTATTAGGGCGGTCCCTGTAGATGAAGACCTTGGCGTAGTATGGCACTTCTTGCTTCTACAGATGAGCTCAGTATGTGGCCTCGCATGGCTCCGATCGGCTCATATGATAAAATACTAGCCGATCTGTATTTCTGCAATGGCAGCTTGCTGGTCGTGTGGCTGGAAAGCTTGATGGTGCAGATATCCGAGATGGCGAGACGGATGGCCGGCGCAGGTGTCTAACGGCGCAGCCGGCGATGGATATTGATGGCCAGCGGCACGGCCGATGGCGATCTTTAACCCGGGTACCTCGTGGCGGCTTGTTGTTCCAGCGGCACAGGTTCCAGATTGGTGGTGAGCTAGCCGGTGTATGCGGCGTCCTCCAGAAGTCGGCGATGGGATCAGCTACTGCTGTGCGCTCCAGGTGTCCGACATCCGCGTCCAGAGATGGCGAGAGCTTCGTCTAAAGTTCCCTGTCGGCGGTGCCTCTGTTGATCCAACTCGCTCCGGCTTCTAGGGACCTTTAGCACCACGGGTGAACCGGATAACGTACGCAATATCCTCCGGAAAGTCCACAGTTGATCATCCTTCTTGACGCAGGGGATGAGTCTGCTTATAGAGGCACACGTGATGCTGGATGCTAAGCTGCGATACCTCCTTGCATGCATTGAACGGACCATACATGTTTCTTGAACCTTTCTCCCCTCCTGGCTCTATGTGGCCCATGCATGGTGTTCATGCATGCAGGTGGATCATCCTTGCCTGCTAGCTTGCTGGCACTGTCCGCCCATGTCGTTGGTCTGCCTCTTCTTCCACCACGGCGTTCCCTGTCGGCTCCTCCCACGCCCGCCGCCCTCTAGGCCTGCCGAGGGAGGCCATAGTGCTGTTTCATGCGAGGAGGGGAGATTCTCCCCAAACTTGCCAAACAGCAAGGCTGATGTACTTGACGCGGTCGATAGGTCCTCAAACGTTAGTGCAGGAGCCAATGTCGGTGCAAGAGCCGATGCAAGAGCCGATGCGCTGCCTCATCACCGTTCACCGGAGCCTAGTGTAAGCAGTCGATCGTGGCACCACTTCGTCGGGGTCAGAGGGCCACCATGTCAGAGCCGGATGCAGACGGCTGGGGACCGAGCGCAGGCGGCCAAGTGATTCACACGCTCGGGAGCCAGAGCGTGGGCGGTGCCATTCGCCGAGGGAGAGGCACGCCAGTCGCCGGAGCGGGATCCGGAGCAGGGGCGGCAGCAGTCGCTGGAGCAAGGACCAACGGCGGTCGTTGGAGCAGAGACCAGAACGGAGGCTGGAGCGCAGGTCGGATGGCAACGGTGGAGTGGGGCGGCAGCCGCTGGAACAAGGGCCGAGACCAGAATAGGGGCGGTGACCCTTCGTCGGCCGCGCCAGCGGACGCTGGAGCAGGCGCGGCTGCGGCCACTGGAGCAGGGGCCAGAGCAGGAGGCCGCGCCGGTCACTGGAGAAAGGGCCGGAGCAGGGGCCACGCCGACGGAGCAGGGTCAGGGAACTGCGCCTGTCGACCGGGGCGAAGGCCTATGCAGGAGTCGCGCCGGTCGCCGGAGCAGGGGCCGCGCCAGGCCGGGCGGTGCTGATGGAGCAGGGGCCGCATCGGACGGTGGAGACCGTCAATGGTAGCCGAATCGTGTTCCACCTCCCCTACGAGGCTGCGTGGTGCATCGAGACGAAGTCCTCCATCTCGACCTTGCTTCAGAAAATCCCCTTGCTTCTGCTGGTGGTGTTGTGCTGCTGCTGCTTGATCTCCTCTTCCTGGACGGCCAGGGGCACGATGATGACAATGGAGACTGTGGACAGCGTGCAGGTGCATCGAGATGAAGTCCTCCATCTCGACCTTGTAGGACCAACAGCCTTGCACTAACCCGAATCGTCTCTCGCAAGATGTTGGCTAATTGATCATCTGTTCTTGGGGAATTCGAGCCGATGTATTAGCACTCAGCCTAGCTGCATGCTAGCCACACCAATCACGCCTTTCTTGCTCTTAGCAACACTTTAGAATTCGGAAGAATATAGAAAACGTGAATAGTCCAGTTGAGTAACTCCTCGATTGACCATGCAGTATAATACAACCGTCAAAGAGCTTGACATCAACAAAGAGCCGATGGCACCCCTTTTTCTCAAAAGAGCCGATAATAGACTAACCGATTATATCCAATCAGCCATTGTCATCTTCCTCTTGTTTTTCTCCACCAAAGCTGATTTTCTGAGAGTGTGTTTGTCATAACACCATCATTAGCTGAATGAATCGGCTCCATCCGAACAGGATAAAATATCTTTATCCGAGCCGATTTTCTCTGTGTTGTTTTAGATGATAAATCGGCTCTTTCTGTCCCTGTTACAAGTCGACGCTGCCATTGTTGCTTGGTCTTCATGTCTTGCTGTCGGTTGCTATAAATAAATCGGCTCTTCCTGCCTTCCAAATTAAATATTTAGACGAGCCGATTTTTTATCATGGTGTCGTATCTTCGAGTAGATTCATCGTAAAGATGCCAGTGCTTGCCCACTTGCCCACTTTTTGAGCTGATCTTGTTTGCCTCCCACTCGAAGAACTAGATCCGTTCAAAATTGAATAAATATACCAAATCGGCTCTGGTTATCTTCACAAATAAAATATTTTGAGACCGAGCCAATTTTCTTAGTTGACTCGCAGAGATGCACTCCGTCTTGACTTCTCATGTGTCTGATTGTGATCTGACGCTTCAAAGCCGATGGCTAAACATCGGCACTGATGTACGCATTGCACCCTGCATTGCACCCTCTTCAAAATACTCATGTCCGTTCAGTGCATAGCCAACAACATTGTGCCGGCTGTTCCAATATTTTTTCTTTGAGGCAGTCTCCACTGCCCCCAGAGCGCAGTCAATGGCATCTCCAACTATGTAATCTTGCTGCAATCAAAAGGTGTCCGTTGTACTATCAGCCGATCACGCAAAGATCAGCCTTGCTTGCTTCCGTTCTTGGCTTTTGACTCAGCCATTATTGATGAAGACCTTGGTGTAGGATGTCGCACCGGCGGTTGCTATTGATAATAAATCGCCCCTTCATGCATCATCATACCGCATGGCCCATGCATGCTGGCCACCGTCAACCTCCGAGCAGTGCGTATGTATGTGGTCCGTAAATGATGGTGCTGCATTGCCGCCTTTGGCATCGCGGCGACTATAGCCCTGGTGCATGACGTGCAGACCGAAGACCACAGCACCGGCGTAGTTGTTCCATCCGGTGTCCACTGGAACCCCTCCCACTCGCATGCACCTAATGAGAGGCTAATAAGGAAACAAAAGAAACACGATTAGTAAATCTGCCTACCCTTGGCGGCTTCGCTGTTCGTCATGACAGGGGATGCTTGGCCTGGCGCGCCTGGTAGCCGGTGAAGGAATCGGCCTTAGCGATGCAGGCTGCCCGCGGCAACTCTCTGATGTCTGTGTGCGGCACCAGCAGCCATGCGCAGGAGGTACGAGTAGCCAGAGGCGTGGTGTCGCTCGGACGATGTCGATGGTTGCGGACTCGTCGGCTGGGAGACGCCGTAGCAGATGGCGATCAGCAGCGCGTAGGTGTAGTGCCTGCCGTGGCGGCGATGGATGTTGGCATCGGCGAAGAGATATGGCTGGCCGTCAACTCATCCTGAGTGCATCGGCTGAGCGGAGGACAAAGAGCCGATGTCGAGCCTATCCACGATCGGCTAATCACGCTGCTCGCACCAAGCGTCCGTGCCTGGCGCCACGATAGCCAGATTTTGCTGCGCCGGCTGCTACCTTGACCGTGCTACCAATGATCAGCAGAGTTAAAAAGCCCAGCTAGCCTGTAGTAGCTACAAGTCCGCTAGCGAACCAGCGATTCAGTCGATTGAGTCAGTGAAACCAACAACAGCAGCAGCTGAGCTGCCGATTTCCTGGCTGCTGTTAATGAGCCAAGCCACCACCAGGTAGCCTGTAGCAGCGGCGTGCCCCTCCAAGCTTTATTGCATCACATCCAATCGGCTGGATTTTCTTTTTCCGGAGAAACACATGAGCGTGATCTGTGGTTATTGCTGATTGTTTCGATCCCAGTCGCAGCAAACCTCTGTAAAATAAATAATCGGCCGATGCTGCCATGCTAAGGATCGGCTAAGATACGTGCATATATCTTCCTTTTAGCAAAATAGCCGATAATAGATCTTTCAAGCAAATTAGCAACTGTTCTCAGAAATTTCTTCTAGGCTTTCCTTAGCTGATCATATCCAATCGGTTGTTGATCGATCGTTTTACTCACGACTTCAATTTTTTTCTTTCTTCTGAGCAGAATAGGATATTGCTGTCCGAGCCGATTTTTTTCCGTTGCGAGTCGAGGCTGCCGTTGTTGCTTGTTCTTCGAGTCCCATCGTCGACTACTGTAAATAATAAATCAGCTCTCCTTGTCTCACAGCAGAAATAAAATATTTTTGATGAGCCGATTTTTCCGGTTGACTTGCTAAGATGTACACTGTTTTGACTTCTAATCAGGCCGATTGTGGTCCCACCAGACGTGCCAAAAATGTGTTGCACCAGAAAACCAACGAGTAGTACCCACGGTGAGTCAACACAATACGAGCTGAGAGGTGTATGTGGACGTGAGGGTCGCTCCTCCTTACTGCAGCTAACGATCAGCTAAGCAGTTAGCCGATCGTCTGGCGATGATAGTTCGTGCCACCTGGGTGACGACCTAGCCAGGAAGGTTATGATGATGGTGGTGGTTGTGGTTAACTCCTATTTTCCCTGCAAAGACAGATAAAATAGGGCAAACATTAAATACTAGCCAGATTGCTCGGATCTGCTCTTTTCGCGTCGGATCTCCAACATCGGCATGACCATGCTGTCTTGCCGATGATACATCCAAATAGTGTATACGAATATGCAATAAAAAGAAAAAGAAACCTATCTAGATCTATTCTAGACAGTTAAGATCTATCCGAATACTCGTTATGCTTTGAGATTAAACTTATGCCAAAGATTAAACAAAGAAACAAACATAAAATAACAGATATTTATCGAGATCGGCAAAGATAGAACATGGCATAGAGAACATCAGATCTTTTCTAATAGGAAGTAATCTGTAGATATATCTTCTAAGGACAAATCAAACCTATATGTGAAGCTTGCAACATGCTAAACTTACAACATTAACCATGCAGCGTAAAGACATGCATCACATAGGTTGTCAACATGAAGCAAGTTGTGCATGAGTCGACGTGCAAGCATGCCAACTCGATGCACGAGATAACTAGTAGATCTTGCCAACAACAACGCTTAGTACAAGAACTACCATCGGCAAAATGCTGCGATGCCCTATCAACTTCTATTAGAGAAATCAATAGAGCAGTATAGCGATATACCTTGAAAACCCTAATTGCTTAGGGGCGCGATACGCCAAAGGGAGATGTGGAGACAACCGCTGCTTGATGAATGTGTATCGTCAATCTTTATTCAATAGAGCGGGTACATATTTATAATCCTATGGACTTAGGCGGCAAGCCTGCCCTTCCCTTAATTAAGCTAAAACCCTAACCGACTCGATTCCTAACTGGACTCTTTTAACTTAAACTATTAAACTATGATACAAGGCCCGCAGGCCTACTCGACGTGGCGCGCGCCATCACTCCCTTGGACGGCTTCTCTCACCCCAGAGCCAATTCAGGCCCATTAACTGAGTCGGCCAAATTCCGATGCCAACAAATATGATATGATGTGATGTGATGGAAAAATTAAGACCGAGTGGAGATATGAGTATATTATATTGAAAAATGATGTGGATGGTTTAGTGGACTCCGCCCGAGTCGTTTAAGACCCCATCCGCTGATCGGCATAAGATTGTTAGTGCTTATCCAGGATATGGGACTGGTGAAAGTCTTACTTGTGCCATCCGAAGAACAGAGACTTGTTCCTACCATGGGCCTGGGGGCGCTTGACTCATGGGAGGGCTGACCTGGTACGCCATGGTAACGCTCCTGTGGGGGCTAAACCTGGAGAATGGCGGGTTGGAATCGAACTTGGGATGGAACAAGTGGAGATGGGGGCTATATGTGAGAACGCGATGGCTAGTAAGCATATACCCCCTAGCACGATAGTTATTCCCGAGAATTAAAAATCGATTCTAGTCGCTGATGCTCACCAGGTGTGAGAATGCCAATATCACTGACGGGCAACGTAGTAATAACTTTAATAGGTTATTTATTTAATCATGCTTTTTATATTACATGCTTCTATTTGTATGTTTAGATTTCCGCAAGTTACTTTATGATGTTATATATGTTGAAATGATGAGGTATATGAAGTATGGATCATGATAATAATATGAATAAATTGGGGCTTATGGTTTAACATTGAATGAAACAAGAAAGTAAGGACTCTCTTTTAGTGAGCTTATGCGGGTTAGAAGTCAAGTTCACAAAAAGCCTTGCATATTCTCAAATGTGTCGGGCTGATACCGCCCTCGGGTAAGTCCTACGAGTACCCCATGTACTCATCGTTTGTTGTTCATATTTTTCTTTAGGTACATGTCAGTTTGTGATCAAGAATGACAACGGTGGGCTCAATGCCATGTCCTGATGTTTTACTTCCGCTACCCATCGGCATCTATAAAATGTTATGTATTCTGCTTCGAGATATTTTGAAGTTTCATTTCAAATATGATTGTACATTATTTTGAGCAAATGTTTTGTAATAACTCAAGCTATGTATATATGAAATGCTGGGTTATTGTAATTGTTGTGGCTCTTTTGATAGTTTAATGTGTATGTTGTCGGTATCTCTAGGTGATGGTTACATCGAGTGCCCTTTTAGATAGCTCGACGGACGACCGGGTTTAGTTTGGTCTAAGTCCACTGCGAGCCAGAGATGACAAGTGTGCTTAGCTCGGATAAAACTGGTGGTTCCGCCACAAGGTCCTATCAAATCCATACCCCATCTTTCCAATGGCCAAGTTGGTTCAATTAACTGAGTATAATGGGCAGGTTGATTTTGATACTTAGATATTTTCTGGCAGTTATCGCATGTTTTGCATTTGTCTTCGGCGTCTGCTTCCGCCTTCGGCCAATAAAACCCTGTTCTGTAAACTTTTCCTAATAGCTTTCTTGGGCCTATGTGTGACCCACACATTCCCGCATGCACCTCTCTCATCAGATTTTTACCTTCTTCTCTCGCTAAACATTTCAGAAGTGGAGCACATACTCCCTCTTTATATAATTCTCCATTTATCAACTTGTACTGTCTTGCTCGCTAGCTCATCCTAGTTAGCCAAGCTTCGTCATCGCATTGGTGTGTGTTGTTCAAGTAGGCTATAATTTCTGACCTCCAATCTTCACTTACTACTGGGGATACCGATAGGATTGCTCTTTCCTGCAACTCAATTGATGGCGCTTTTAAGATTTCAAAGAATACTTCGGGTGGCAAAGGGATTCCCTGAGATGCTGCTCGAGCCAATGCATCCGCTTCTTCGTTGTCCATTCTGAAGATCTTTTTCACTATGAACCCTTCAAAGTGTGCCTCCATCCTTCGAATTGTGTGCAAATATTTTCGCAGCCTCTCATCTTTGGCTTCGAATGTTTTTTTTCAATGTGCTCTGATATAACTTGGGAATCAGACATCAAAACGGCTCTCTTTACCCCTAATGCCTTCATCTTTCTGAGCCCCAGCATAACTGCTTCGTACTCCGCAACATTATTTGTACTTGGAAACTCCAGCCGGACCACATATGCTGTTTTGATTCCCGAAGGTGATCGGAGAATTGTTGCTGCTCCAGCCCCAGTTGCCGTGTAAGAACCGTCACAATGTACTTGCCAAATTTCATCTTCAGAGGGCAATTCTACATCCTTTTCTGATGGAGTCCATTCAGCTACAAAATCCGCCAATGCTTGTGACTGTATAGATGTTCGATCAAGGAAATCTATCACATATTCATTCAACTCTACTGCCTAATTTCCAATTCTTCCACTAGCCTCTCTGTTGCACAGTACATCTCTGAGTGCCATTGAAGAAGGTACAACAATGTTATGTGCTTGAAAATAATGCTGAAGCTTTCTAGATTCCATAACTACGACGTAGATTACTTTTGCAATTTCTGAGTAATTCATCTTCGAGGGTGATAGAGCTTCGGAGACATAGTACATTGGCCTCTGCTTTTTTTGACCATCCACTTCTTTCTCTTGTACTAGGGCTGCACTAACCACTGCTGGAGCTGCTGCAACATACAACAGCAATGGAGCCCCCTTTTCTGGTGACGATAAAGTCGTCAAGTGTACGAGGTATTGCTTAAGCTCTTCGAATGCCTGCTATTGTTTTTCCCCCAAGCAAATGGGTTGGTTGCTTTGAGTACTTCAAAGAATGGTAAACTCCGCTCAGCTGATCTAGCAATGTATCTGTTTAATGATGCCAATCTTCATGTTAGTCTCTGGATGGATTTCTTTGACCTGGGGGGCTCCATTCAAAGTATAACATCGATTTTTGTGGGGTTTGCTTCAATCCCCCTTGATGAAACCAAACACCCCAAGAATTTTCCTTTTGATATTCCAAAAATACTCTTGTCAGGATTCAATTTTAAGCCTGCTCTTCTGAAGTTAACAAAGGTTTCTCTGAGGTCGGAGATGTGATCCCCCCTTTTTATGCTTCAGACGATGATATCATCAACATATGTTAGGACGTTTCTTCCAAGTTGATCGCCAACTACTTTTGCTGTCATCCTAGTAAAACTGCCATCTCCATTATTGAGACCTTTAGGCATTCTAATGTAACAATAGGTCCCCGAAGGTGTAATGAAACTTGTCTTCGGTTCATCTTCCTTTCGAAGCCATATTTGGTGATATCCCGAGTATCCATCCAGCAGACTCATCATTTCTGAGTTAGCAGCTGCATCCACCAGAGTATCAATATGTGGCAAAGGGAACTCAACCTTCGGACATGCCTTGTTGAGGTCAGTAAAATCGATACACATGCGCCATTTTCCACTTGGCTTCTTCACCATGACCATGTTTGCTAACCATTCTGGGTATTCGACTGGTCTAATCGCCCCTGCTTCGAGTAGTCTGTTAACTTCAGACCTTGCCCCCTTGGCCCTACCATTTGACATTTTTCTCAGCCTTTGCTTCTTCGGCTTTACTAGGGGATCAACATTCAAAGCATGCTCAATGATGTTTCGGTCAATGCCACACAAATCTTTTGTAGACCAAGCAAACACATCCTTGTTTGATTGAAGGAATTTTTCAGTTCCAATTCTTCCTCCTGTGTGAGATGCGATCCTACCAATACTATTTGATCTGGCTTGTTTTCATTGAGGACCACTTGCTTCGGCTGCTCGATTGACTCTGCCTTTTCTTTTAGTATTGGTTCCCTGTTTACTTCAGCTTTTTCTTCTTCTATACTGTGGATTTTCTTATCACCTGGGCACCAGTTTCCTTCGACCCTTCGGGCATCCTCCTGGCTTCCATGGACAGATATCACTCCTTTGTAGCCTAGTATTTTCATCAGCAAATAAGCTGAATGCAACACAGCTTCGAAGTTGTTCAAAGTTCCTCTTCCAAGGATTGCGTAGTAGGGGTAATAGACATCTACCACATCAAACGTGATGAGTTCTGTTCTAGGATTTGAGATTTCTCCAAAAGACACCTGCAACGATATCTTTCCTAAAGCTTCCACTCTTCTTAATCCAAAGCAACACAACGGACTTATGGCTGGTTCCGAAGATATATCATGAAAGTTCATTTGCCTGAATGCCTTTGCCATTAAAATGTCGGCCGAGCTGCCATTGTCCACCAGAACATCATGGACGACGTAACCCCTGATATTACAGTTTATAACCATTGCATCATTGTGAGGGTAATCTTTCAACTAGAGATCACTTTGGTCAAACGTGATGGGTACATGCGACCATTTTGTTTTGACAAAAGGGCCCTGAACACCAATGTGGTGAACCCTCCATTGTAGTTCCTTCCTTTGCTTCTTAGAGAAGGACTCGTAGCTGGACCCTCCCATTATGGGAAATATATGCTTCGAAGGGGGTACTATTGTGTTTACTGTTTGTGTTTCAACTGTTTCTTCCTCCTTCAACTTCTCCTGAAACGACTGCTGTTGCACTGGTGTGGTTGGAAAATTGCCTAACGGTACTTGCACTCGGTACTGATTCGAAGGACCAGCTGAGCACTGTTGCTGCACCGGTGGTCCAGGTGGAGGAGGCGGTAACACTTGCTGCTGTGGATAAGTTATAGCCGGGTATTACGGCAAAGGTGGTGGCACCGCGGCTTGTTGATGGCCGTAGGACTGAATTGGCGTTGGATTCAAAGGAGGTGGTGGGAATTGTTGACGTTGTGAATATGTTAATGCATGAATGTTCAGTATTGCATAGTTAACCGGGCAATATTGCTGAGCTGATTTAATCTCCTTCAGCTTGTTCTTCAAGTTTCGTTCCTCTAGTTCTTTCTGCTTCTCCATTGTATATTCACAGTACTTTGAAGTGTGTCCATAGAAAATGAAATACCATTTCTTCTGCGATCGCCCACCAGGGCCTCTACCTCCGAAGCTTCTACCACCTCTGCCTCCTCTGAAATTATTTCCCGCTCGAAATGATTTTGAGTCTTGCTTGGGATCTTGCTTTTCTTCTTCAATGTTATACACATTAGGGCCTTGATACTGGTCCGAAGGTCCAAAATTCTACCTGTTGTTCTTGTTTTGACGCTGACTGGATTCCTTTGGCCTTTGTTGTTCCTGTTGCTGGAGACGAAGATCATCGTCTGCTCTGCAGAACTCATCCATTTTTGCATACAACTCGATCATAGACTTCGGCTGCTTGCGCGCAAAATATTGCGCACAGACTCGGTCATCTATTGCAACTTCATCAGGTATTGTTGTTGTTTGACCTTTTATGTTCAGGAACCTTCAGAAGTAACTTTGCAACGCTTCACCTGGCTCTTGCTTACATGTGAACAACGTTTGAGTTGGGACTGAAACCCTTGAAAACTTGACAACAAAGCTTCTCTTAGCTGTTCCCAAGAACTGATCGATCCTGGCTTTAACGAAGTGTACCAAGTCTAAGCAACTCCTTGAAGGGCCATTACCAAGGATTTTGCTAGTACTGTCGTGTTTCCTCCGAATGATGCTACCGTAGCTTCATAGCTGAGCAGAAATTACTTCAGATTAGACTGACCATCATAGTTTGGGAGCATGGTTGGTCTGTAAGCTGCTGGCCATGGCGCTGCCTGTAACTCTGCTGACAACGGCGATAGAGCATCAAATATGTAGCCTGGCTACTGTACGATTTGTTCTTCTTGCCTGTTCAAATGTTGATCTTTTTGATGCTGACCCTCTCTCTAGATGAACTTGATGTGCTCCGAAGCTTCATTAATCTGGTTTTTCAACTGATTTATCTTTGCCAATCTTTCTAACTCTTCCAAATCTTCCTCTTCAATGTCAGGTATTGACTGTAGCTCTTCCAATACTTTTTTCTTTTGTTGCAGGATCGCTTGATGTAAGTCTTCTTCTTCTTGCTGAGCTTCGGCTTCTAATTTGCCCTCTTCACGTATCTCTTCGAATGTAGATTTATCACCCCTGTGGGGATTCTCAACTTTGTTCGAAGTCCTCCCTCCACCCCCTGAGATACTCGTTGTGCTCTTGACGACTACTTCATCATTTCGTGGTGTTGGTACACCGCGGGTGGGCGCCAAATGTTGGAATCCTGTTTCTACATAAACATGAAGATGCAAAAATAAGGCAACATGAACAAACGACGAAGCTGCTCAGCGAGGACCTTCGGTTCAATGCCATGATATAAGTCTGAAGCTTTGTAAAGAGGACATCGATAGAACCATAATAACATAGGATCCTGACTCATAGCTTCGTAAATCCAATAACAAAAGAAATACAACGATCCACCATACTTCATATAAGTTGGACAAATAGAGATGCAATTTTACCATGTAAGACATGAAATAAAAATAAGTAACTTGGACGGTAAAGAAGTCAGAAGATAGAATAGATCAATAAAAAGTCTCAGATAAACCTTTAGTGCTTTTCAATTAGGGCTGATGTCATTCACTGTGTAAAAACATACCCAAACGTCAACCGTCCCCCTGTCGGTTCATCTTCCCGCTATTAATTATAGGGGTCAACCGATCGCCTACTTTACATTGACTTTACATTGATCTTCCCGCTGATGTCGTTCCCAACTTCTTACATATACATTCACAACCGACTTTGGTCACTTGGTAATTTTAGCTTTGAAGTCAACTTGATTACGCAACCTCCGGAGAGTCGTGTCCGACTTGGCTTCCTCTGGGCTTCGGCGAACGCCGCCTGATCACCGCTCCTTGGATCTTCGATTTCGATGGTGGTTCCCTCTTTTCGGTCTTCGGAGCTTCGATCCCCCTTGACACTTTTCTGCTTCGGGCTCCAGGGCTTCGGGCTTCTATGACGGTGAAACAACCCCAATTCCGCGGTACCGGAATTGAAGTTCTTTATATCATGCGGTAGTCCCAGAACACATAATTTGCTACCACATAACATGTCTCAGCATAGTACCTGATCCATATAGTACGAATTTAATTGGATACATGCCATAGTTGGCGATACATCGGCTCGCAGGCCGGTAAACAAACAAACAAGCAAATCGACTTCAGAGTAGCAGCATCACGGTCGGCTCTTCCACAGGCATCCTTGAGCGTAGCCCACCCTCAGTCCTCATACCAGTCGTCCCTCGTGACGAGGTTGTCTGGCTCGTCGTCACCTGAGTTTGCACGATAAGCGTGCAGGTCACTAAATCGAACACCCCAAGCATTCTATCTAGTATTAAAAAATGAGGTCTGGCTTCCTAGCAAAGCATAAAGAGAAAAGAGTACCATAATTTATGTAAATCTTGGAAGAACGGTCTCATGACCGGTTCCCACTCTCATCATACTTATCCCAACACATCCATCTCACCATCATTCACCTCTTCCATACTGCCTTTCTCAATCAGTTACCATCTGCGGCAAGGGCAGCTCCCACCCGCCCAAGCCTCAACGGACTTAGCCGGTGCTCAACCACTCGAGAGAGAAGAGAAGAAAACCCATGCTAGTTAGAGGAGGGTCACCAAGGGATCGTCCTTTGACCAGGGACGGTGGCTATACGTATAGATTATACACTCTACAGAGGTTTTTGTACATCTGTACCAACACGAGATGGGACGGGGGTAGGATACCCCGGGCCCACCACACCGATAGATGAACTTCCCTTTCTAGCACTTTCCTGCTTTCCTGAGCTAGAAAACTGTGCGGATATACTATCCACCGCACCCACAGGACTGTGAGCTCGAGTAGTCCGGGGCCCATGGGTCGAGTCTATCGGGGACGTGTGGCAGCATTGCAAGCCCACCATCGCCCCCTAACACCATCGCCTTAGGCCTAAAGCAATATGCCCTTCGGGGAAGTTCAACAACCGGGCCTGAGGTCGCATGGTATGCACGAGTCATAGTTCCGGGCGACATGTCCCCCTACTCGGTCCTTAACTGGCGAGAGTAAGCCTTCCATGGGTCGGTTGCCACCCTCAGCGGTGGGCCGCGCACCACCTCACACCTCACTCCACTCAGGGCAGAGTTCTAGTCTCTCCCATTATTCCGGTGCTGACTCCCGCCATCCCATCCTCACCACCATCTCGCACTCAATCCACCCCCTTCACACACGCCAAGAGTTAACACATCCCACCACAATCATATTACCCAATTCACATCAGGTTTATTTTAAGTAGTTGGGTATTAATCATAGCAAAGCATGACTTAAATTAAAATAATATTATCCAGTTGTGGTAGGCTTAGTGCGGTAGCAAAATCATTTATCCTACACACTAAATAGTGCGCGTGTCTATAGGAAATGGAAGCGGGGTGTTCGCTGACCTTGTTCGTCGGTGTTTTCCTCAGGCCGGTACTCTGGATCCTCCGGGTCGTCCTCCTGGTGCTCCGGCTCTGGGTTTGAATTAAACTACGAGTCAGATTCTATTAGAAAGAACCAAATAGCAATTAAAATGCAACACCAATCAACGAGACTTAGTCCCAAGTGATAGAGAATGATTTTAGATGGAAGTAGGAGTTGGTTTCATAATTTTCGGAGTTGGTATGAATTTCTTATGAATTTCCTTGGTTAATTCCTGGTTTTATTAATTAGAACGGCGAAGGGGGGGAATTAGGTCATTGGGCCAGGTTCGTCCCGCTCGGACTCCAATTTTTCCCCTTCCCCGGCCCTGCTCGGCCTGCTTGTCCCACCGCCTTTGCTAGTGCTATCACGTACACGGGCGTTGCCCGGCCGCGGCGAGGTTCATCGTGCTCGACGTCATCGATCACCCATCCAAAGTGAAACGACTCACGCGGTTGCGGTGTTTCCGACCGAGTGGCATGGCTCGGTGCGATTCGGCGCGTCGTCCAGGTCACACGATGCGGCGGGCGCGGCGCATGGGCTCGGACGGCTCAGGAAGGCGCATTTCTAGACCGGCTCCTGGCGACGGCTTGCGCGGGTGAGGTGTTCTCGGCCGCGCGGCGCGACGCGACGCGCACGGCGTGCACGGGCGCGCTCTGTTCAAGTTGCTCAATCGCTCGGCTCCAGGGAAGGTCTCGGCCAAGACCGATTTCCCCGCGACAGTCTATGCGCATCGGCGCTCCTATATGTTCAACCACCTCCTACGACGACCGCCATGGCTTCGAGGCACGGCGCGAAGGCCGGCTCCAGGATGCCTCGGTGGCAGCACGCGAACAGAGAGAGCTCTGAGGAGCCCGGGTTCGCAGCAGGGGGTTGGACTAGGGGTCGGGATCTTCCTCACCGTGCTTCTCTTGCCGAAGTGACGGTGTCCCCGGCGAGGTAGAGGTGGCTGGGTACGGTGGCGTGGTGCGGCAGCCCCGGCGAACGGACTGGGGTCCGATCCGGCGGTGTCCTTGCGCAAACGCGGAGCAACCCCGCTCCGAGCTCGTGGCCGTCTTCTCCCTTGGCTGGTGTAGCTTCGTCGGCGCTTCTCGTTGTCTCCGTTCCTGTCTCCGGCGGCCTTCCTCTTCTCTCTCTCACCGGGTCCCTCTAGGCGGCGACGGAGTTGGGGAGAATCCCCGTGGCGATAAGGGTTTCTAGGTGCAGCTCGACCCGCTCTTTATAGGGGAGGCACTAGGGTTGGATTGGGAGCGATGGCAACAAATCGGCCGGCGCCATCTCCCTTTCCTCTCTCTCCTGCACTTGGCAGACAAGGTCACGCAAGTGCGTGACCTGGGCCCCGCGCGGCGGGACGGCGGTTGGAGTAGCTGGCGCGGCCTCATCCACTCTCCCTCCCCTGGCTTGGCGCACAAGTTGGTGGCGAGGCTGGGCGGGTGCGGTGCGGCGCGGTGCGGCCTCGGCTCGCTCGTCTCATCCGGTCGGGTGGAAGAAAGGAGAAGGGGGTTGATTCTCCCGTGGGTCCCGTACGCCAGTGGCACCGCGGAGGTGGCTCGCCTGTCAGTGACACGGTTAGGTTGACCCTCCGGCCAGTGTCTGCACGCGGCGGATTTTGGTCTGTTGGTTAGGTTGACCCTCCGGCCAATGTCTGCACGCGGCGGATTTTGGTTTGGGCCGGCTGGCCTGGATTTCGGCCCAGGTGGGCTTCTGGTTCAGCTGGTTCGGCTTGTCAATCCGGTTGGGCTGGTCGGGTGTTGGGCCGAAAAGGGTCTTTTCTATTTATTCCGATTTCCTGATCATTTTGCCATTTAGACTAAGTCGATTTGAGTTTGGTTTGAACTTTAAACACTCAATCAAAGAAGCAAATAAATCCAATATATGAGATGCAAAGACTACACAAGCTGAAGCAAAAGTAAAGCTATTCCCATTAGCATAACAAGTTGGTTAATTAATTTAATTAATTAATTTACTAATTCCTAGTGAGTTAAATGAAATGCACATGCAACATTCAAAAGAAATTTTTCAGTAGCGATTTTCGGGTTACAAAAAGTAGGGTTGTTACAGTCTCCTCCCCTCACAAGAATCTCGTCCTCGAGATTTAGGGGTGACTTACTCATTCTCGAAGAGATGCGGGTACTTTTCTCGCAGTTCCGACTCCTTTTCCTAGGTAGCCTCCCTTTCGGAGTGGTTGCTCCACAACACCTTGCACACAGGAATTCTTGTCCTTCTCGTGCCTTTCTCTGCTCGGTCTAGAATCTACACTGGATATTCTAGATACTCCAAATTATCCTGCAGGTCCACTGCTTCAAGTGATATCTGGTCCTCGGGTAACCTTAGGCACTTGTGAAGCTGGGATACATGGAACACGGGGTGTACTCCGGAAAGATGCTCTGGCAGCTCACGTTCGTATGCAAGATCCCCAACTTTTTGCTTGATCCTGAAAGGTCCAATGTACCTTGGTGCTAGCTTGCCTCTGGTGTGGAACCTTTTTGTACCACATAGTGGTGACACCTTCAGATACACAAATTCTCCCTCATCAAACATAAGCTCTCGTCTGCGTTTATCTGCATAGCTCTTCTGACGACTTTGGGCGATTTTGAGGTTCTCTCTGACCTTAGCCACATTTTCAGCTGCTTCAACGAACATGGCTGGCCCATAGAACTGCCTCTCGCATACTTCTTCCCACATTAAGTTCTACACTGGCGTCCATACAAGGCCTGTAAGGGTGACATTTCCAAGCTAGCCTGGTAACTGTTGTTGTATGAAAATTCCGCGAATGGCAAGCTGGCCTCCCAATTCGGGCCATAAGTCAACTAACAAGCTCTTAGAAGGCCTTCTAGGAGTTGATTTACTCGTTCTATTTGTCCATCGGTCTGTGGGTGGTATGCGGTGTTGTAGTGTAGCTTTGTATCCATGGCCTTGTGTAAGCTTTTCCAAAACTTGGCGGTGAACTGGGGTCCTTTGTCTGATACTATGCTAAGTGGTGCTCCGTGCAACCTTAGAATGTTTTGCACGTATATTTCTGCTAGTTTGGCGACATCAAACCGAGTGTTCACCGGTACGAAATGAGCTGATTTTGTCAATCTGTCCACAATCACCCAAATCGAGTCATTTCCCTTGGGGGTGCGGGGAAGTCCTACAATGAAATCCATGGTGATTTCTCCCATTTCCACATTGGGATTTCTAGTGGCTTTAGTAGACCGGCAGGTCTTTGTCTCTCTGCCTTAATTCGGTTGCAAGTATCACACTTTGCGACGAATTCTGCTATATCTCGCTTCATTCTCCTCCACCAAAACAACCTTTTCAGGTCCTGATACATTTTCGTACTCCCTGGATGAATCGAGTACTTCGTACTGTGGGCTTCTGTCATGATGGTCTCGCGAATGCTCTCGCTCAGCGGAACTAATAGACGGTTCTTCAGCCAGATAGTACCTTGTTCATCTTTCCTGAATTCTGGCATTAATCCTTTCTCCATCCCCACCTTAATCTCTGTGATACTTGGGCAGGACCTTTGGGCTTCCTTGATTTGATCTTCCAGTGAACAACGGACCCTCAACTCATTTAGTTGTTCAGCACTGACGAACCCTATTCTCAACTGCTCCATCTCTGCGCACAACTTGGCTAACAACTCTTCTCCAGTCAAGAGGTTGCAATAACTCTTGCGTCTTAGTGCGTCTACAACTATGTTTGCTTTTCCTGGATGATAGTGGATTTCTACCTCATAATCCTTGCTTAGCTCGAGCCATCTCCTTTGCCTCATGTTCAGCTCTGTCTGGGTAAATATGTATTTCAGGCTCTTGTGATCCGTCTAAATTTTGCATTTGTTTCCCATCAGGTAGTGCCTCCATATTTTCAGTGCATGAACCACTGCTGCTAATTCCAGGTCGTGTGTCGGGTAGTTCTCCTCATGAGCCCTCAACTGCCGGGACGCATACGACACCACTTTGTTATCTTGCATCAACACACATCCCAACCCTTGCCTGGACATGTCGCAATAGACCACAAAATCTTTCTGTAAATCGGGCAAAGTGAGCACCAGAGCAGAAGTTAACTTGTCCTTGAGACTCCGAAAACTATCTTCACATTTATCATCCCACTTGAATGGCACATTATTCTTGAGCAGTCCCGTCATAGGCTTTGCAATTCGGGAAAAGTTTTCCATGAATCTTCTATAGTAACCTGCCAAACCCAGGAAACTTCTGATCTCAGACGCATTGCGGGGTGGTTTCCAACTGGACACAGCTTCAACTTTCTCTGGATCTATGGACACCCCTTCTACAGTCAGCACGTGACCAAGGAATGCAACCTTTTCAAGCCAGAACTCACACTTTCTGAATTTGCTATATAATTGGTTCTCGCGCAGCTTTTCTAACACAATCCTCAGGTGTCGCTCGTGTTCTTCTTTGGTTCTGGAGAAAATCAGGATGTCATCGATGAATACGACTACACACTGGTCAAGTTCTTTCATGAAAATCATATTCATCATGTTCATGAAGTAGGCTGGTGCATTAGTCAATCCGAATGAGACTACGGTGAACTCATGGTGGCCATAGAGGGTCACAAAAGCTGTCTTGGGAATATCTGACTCACGGATCCTCATCTGGTGATACCCTCACCTGAGATCGATCTTGCTGAAATGCTTGGCTCCTTTCAGACGGTCCAACAGATCATCAATCCGTGGCAGCGGATACTTGTTCTTTATGGTGACTGCATTCAAATCCCGGTAGTCAATGCACATCCTCATGGTTCCATCTTTCTTCTTCACAAATAGCACCGATGCTCCCTAGGGTGACACACTGTCCCTGATGAAACCTTTCTCAAGTAACTCATCCAATTGTTTCTTTAGTTCATCATACTTCTTTCCTGACATCCTGTATGGGGCTTTGGCGATTGGGGCGGTGTTGGCATTTCTTAGCCTACTGATATAGATCCGCAAGCGCATGGAAACACGTTGTAGCTTTTCACCCAAGAGTATTCTAGGGTATCGAAATCCATGAGGAACGAGGAGTAACTCAACGTAGAACAGGTAGGAACGAACAGCAAAACCAGTAATTGTAGAGATAAAAGACAGAGCAGAGCAGGTTCACTACTTTAGATAAAACAACTTAACTTTACTAAACAAACTAGTGTTCTACTCAGCAGGTTTACTTGGACACTAAGCCTATAGAACCATTTCCGGGCACTAGAGTGCTGATAACCCAGATGAGAAAGGCGGGCACTACAGAACTCAGCTATGCGTCGATGACTACTTATCCGAACGATGGGGTGGAGTACACAGGGTACACGCTCTCTGTCACCAAGCAGACCTACCACCAAAGCTGTGTGGGACAAGACACCTTCCAAGGCAAACTCTAGTCTAGACACCACGTCTACACAACCGAGTTTACTACTACACAGGTTTGAAGCCTGAGAGCAAGCACAACTGTATAGCTAAACTACACAGAGCACACTTGGCACCCGTAAACTACTAAGCAAAGCACTGAGTATGTAAATAAAGTAAGTATGAATTAAATAAAGGAGAGAGCAAGGAACTTTACTGTATCCTGGAAATAGAGTAATAATCCCTCTGAGAATAAGAGCTCGGGAATAGAAGACCAATAGAGAATTCCAACTCATTCACTCTACAACTCACTACTCACTCTTGATACAACTTGGCTCTCTCTACAATGCCAAGGGTGGCTTCACTACTATACTCTACACTCAACTACACAACCACACTAGTGTTATCTTGATCCACCACACCTTGCAAATGACCTCCTGGGGGGTATTTATAGCTTGGATGGATGAGGGGGGTATTTGTAGGTGTGCAAGGTCGGTTTGGGTGTATGTCAGTGGTCGGCCGACCTGGGGGTAGGTCGGCCGGCCAGCCCGGGGGGTCGGGCGACCATCCGATGCCCCGCCTTCCTTGATCCTTCGGCTGTGATTTGCTCTGAATGTCGGTTGGCGGTTGTGGCGGTTGAGGCACGTGCAAAATGAGGTCGGTACAAAGTCTGCCGACCTTGAGATAAGGTTGGGCGACCTCTGATTGGCTGCATGTTTTCTCCCTCGGATTGCTGACATCATTGATCCCTTGTGCGAAGTCCTTTTGGCCCTTGGATGCATTGGATTCTTGATCCGACGGTTGCATTTAACATGTTTTGTGTTTCTTTGCATGCAGGTCAAGATTGGTGTTGTGGCAAGGTCGAGCGACCTAGGCCTAGGTTGGGCGACTTGGGCCCTGAGCTGCCTGATGGGCTGCCAGGGTCGGGCGACCAGGAGGGAGGTCGGGCGACATGGTTCCTGGGTCGGCCGACCTCGACCTGTGGTCGGCCGACCTGGCCTCTGGGTGCTGGTAGCCCCTGGTCGGCCGACCAGGTCGGGCGACCACACCCTTGGTCGGCCGACTTGGGATGGTGGTCGGCCGGCCAGGGTCTCTGGCCCATTGCTCCCCTTCTTGCCACATTATCTTTGTTTGTTCATTTTCATATAGTTTTGAATGTGTTAAGCTCCTGCATACAACCATTATGCACAACTCGTAGAACTAGTTAGAGATTAGTGAAAACTTGGTAAAGTATACTCTAAAACATGAAATGTTGGTGGTCGAAATGGGTTTTATCGACCACCAACAGGCGGTCCTTGGTATAAGATCGATTGCAAACTCTATGGCTCGGACTGGTGGCAAGGCCGGTAGCTCCTTAGGAAAGACACCTGGGTATTCCTTCACAATGGGCACATCCGTTACTAACTTGGTGACGAGAGTGTGCAGGTACGAAGTAGGAGATTTGACTAGTACAAACTCCACTATGTGTCCTTCTGGATGTGTCAGCCCCACCAAGCGTGGCTTGCAGATAATCACTCCGGAGTGCCTTGTCAGCCAATCCATTCCCAAAATTACATCCATACCATCAGATGGTAACACCGTGAGGTCTGCCCGGAACTCTAATCCCCCGATCAAGATACTAACCCCTTTACAGATCCAAACACAATTTATTTCCCCGAGTGGGGAGCTAGTGATTATGGGCCTTCTTCGGGCCACAGATATTAGGGATTCTTTTGTAGCAAATTTAGATGAAATATAGGAACTTGTAGCACCAGAGTCAAACAATACAGTGGCAAGTGAACTATTAACCAAAAACTCACCAGTCACGACGTCAGTTGCCTCAGAAGCATCTTCTGCAGTGAGGTTGTTCAGTCGGCCCTGCGTAGCTGGTGCTACTGAGCAAGCCTGCAGTCGCTGGGCCGTCCCTCTAGGTGCTGGCGCCCTGGCTGGAGTCTGGTACTGTCCTGCGTTCCTCCTTTTCGGACACTCATTCGCCTTGTGACCAGTCTTACCACAACCAAAGAAAGTGAAGACGAACTGATTGCCAGCCGGCTGTCCTGACATTGGCGGCTTCCAAGAACTGGGACCAGGTAGCATCATGTTGGTTCGTGGGTAAGTGGAGCTTCCAAAGTTGCGGTTACCCTGGTAGCCTGTTGAGCGCGGGGCGTAGCGAGCATTCTGTGACTGAGCAGGTCCAGTTCTGTGAGCATTCCCCTGGCGAGAATCCGAAGCGGCACGCTTCCTCTTGAAGTTATCGCTGTTCTCCCAACTTGCACGCTCATTTTCTAGTGCGATGGCCCTCGAGATCATGGTACGCAGCGAGTCAAAGACGTTGGCTGTCAGATAGGTCCTGATCCCTCAGTGAAGTCCCTGTAAGAACTAGTACTGCTTCTTCTCATCAGTGTTCGTGTCATCTGGTGCATATCTCATCATCTTGGTGAACACGCTCGCGTACTCCTGCACCTTCATGGTTGCCTGCTTAAGCCTACAGAATTTTGCTGCCTTCTGAACCAAGAGTGCTTTAGGGACGTAGTACTCCCGAAAGGCCTCAAAGAACTCCTCCCAGCTGATGTGCGCGAGGTCGTTGTGGGTTCCCCAGAAGCTGTCCCACCATGCTCTGGCGGAGCCTGTCAGCTGGTGCGTTGCGAGTGCCACGCACTCTTCATCAGTGCAGGTGGTGAGGTCCAGTTTCTTCTCAATCTCCAGCAACCAGTCTTCTTCCTCAAGTGGGTCCTCAGAGAAGTTGAAGGAAGGTGGCTTCAGCTTTAGGAATCCCTCAATCTTCCATGCAAGGCTCTCAGGTGGTGGATCATGGCGGTGGCCATTGCCTCCCTGGTTTTGTTGTTGTTGCTGTTGGTGGGCTGCAAGGAAGTTGCCCATAGCACTCATGAACTGCTGTTGGTGGGCAAACATTTGGGCGAGTGTGGGAAACTCTTGGTCTGGTGGTGGTGGTGGGAATGGGAACGGGTTTTGGTTTTGGTTCTAGGGTTCTGGGGGTTGGTTTTGTGGTGGGTTCTGCTGATGGTTCTGGTTTTGTGGTTCGGGTGGTGGTTCAAGCTGAGGACCTCCCCTTCCCCATGCTCCAACCCTTCCTCGGCCTCTTCCTCGGCCTCTTCCTCGGCCGCGTGGGGCCGGCTCGTTACTGTTAGCCCTTTTGAACAGATCAGCCAAACGGTTGGACCTTCGGATCGACATCTGTTTAATTGATTTTATAGTTAGAAAATATTGTGATGAGTACAAAAATAGTTAAAAATCGTTACTAGTCGTATTTATTAGGTTTTATTGATAGTTTTCAAATTTCAGCACACAACCATGAGGAAGCTTAAAATCCAATAAAAGATGCGAGAAAAACCAAATCACTCAATCATCATCCCGTACTAGCGAATAGTAAGATAGCATGGTGGTCGCTACATAGCGATCAGTACAACTCATGAGGGTACAGACTCGATAGCATGAGGATACAGACTCGATGACTCAACCAACTCATAACAGGGTACTCATGCATTCTGCTGCTAAACATAAACCACTACTGACTAAACAGTAACTGCATCTCATCAGCATCGCTGTTCGGCTCTGTGAGGACTCTCTCTCCCACGGGGAACCTCACCATCTGCCTCCTTGCACCAAAACTCTCAGGAAAGAACAGGAAATCTACAACTGCACATGCCTTGGCCATTTCTGGAGTCAGTTGGTCCTCTTCCTGGCTCTCACAAAGACTCTCCTGAATCTTGAGGTGGGTGCGAGGCAGCTCGAAGCTCTCTTTCCTGACCTCTGTCCTCTGTGAAGGTGGCAGCTTCTTCATTAGTTCATGAAGCTCCTTCTTGCGGCAGTGATCCGACCTCCTCCAGGCTGTGTTCATCCGGTCCTCCTTTTCTTGCAAGAAAAGCATCATGCGCAGAAGGTTGGTCAGGTTCACGGCATTGTGCTTGTTGTTTTGCTCTAGGTAGGCAATCTTCTTCTTCATCTTCCTATTTTCCTCCAGCAGTGGCAGCGTCCTCTCGGTCAGGTCATCCAAAGCGTTCCTCAGTTGCACGTTGGCTTCCTCGATTTCCATAATCTGCTTCTGGGTGTGATCCATCCTGGCCTGGGTGGTGATCCGCATGTACCTCTCCTGCTGGGTCTTCCGAGCTTCCACTTGCTGAAATTCCATCATTTCCTTTAGTAGCTCTTGCTTTTCCTTAGTGAGACGCTGGTTCTCTGCATCCTGCCTCTTGGTTAGCTCCACGGTGTTGTTGTAGTGCCAGTTGAGTTGCGCGAAACTGTTCTCCACACTGAGTAAGTACCTGTCTTGCTCCAACGGGCACCTTGCCATCACTCGCAGGTAGGGACTCTTCTCGCGGTCTAGGGCTTCCTCTGTCTATTGGGCCACCTCTCTCATGTGGCTGCCCATTGGCACGTCCCAGGGTAGCAGTTGGTAAGGGCTGAACTCCAGGTGTCCTCGGTAGTCCTTGCCGATCTGTTTGAGCGCTGCCAGGGTTGCTTTCTGGATGGCTTGGAAGAGTATTGGCGCATACTCGCAGCATCAGACGGTCTTGAAGTGGAGTCCCACACCACCTCGGGGTTCCTCTTCGATCTCCAGGTAGACTCTGATCGGGTCCCACTCTTCCTTTTCCATAGCTCTGTAGTGAAGCTTTCTTGTGGGTACCCCTAGGTGCTCGAGAACCTCCTTGAGCACGTCGACCAGGCCGAAGAGGTGCTTCTCTTCCACCGGAAACTCCTTCCAGTCCACCATTCCGGACGTGAGAAAAATTTGCATTAGTGACAGCACTTTGCAAATGGGTAGAAATTTTTGTAAAATACAGAAGTATGTATGGAAAATAAGTTTTAGTGCTTGTGCAAGGCTTCTATATACCGTTTCCATTTCTAAGGGTGCGCGCTATGGTCAAGTATGGCTCTGATACCAACTGAAACAACCCCAATTCTGCGGTGCCGGAATTGAAGTTCTTTATATCATGCGGTAGTCCCAGAACACATAATTTGCTACCACATAACATGTCTCAGCATAGTACCTAATCCATACAGTATGAATTTAACTGGATACATGCCATAGTTGGCGATACTTCGGCTCGCAGGCCGGTAAACAAACAAATAAGCAAATCGACTTCAGAGTAGCAGCATCACGGTCGGCTCTTCCACAGGCATCCTTGAGCATCGCCCACCCTCAATCCTCGTACCAGTCGTCCCTCGTGACGAGGTTGTCTGGCTCGTCATCACCTGAGTCTGCACGATAAGCGTGCAGGTCACTAAATCAAACACCCCTAGCATTCTATCTAGTATTCAAAAATGAGGTCTGGCTTCCTAGCAAAGCATAAAGAGAAAAGGGTACCATAATTTATGTAAATCCTGGGAGAACGGTCTCATGACCGGTTCCCACTCTCATCATACTTATCCCAAGACATCCATCTCACCATCATTCACCTCTTCCATACTGCCTTTCTCAATCAGTTATCATCTGCAGCAAGGGCAGCTCCCACCCGCCCAAGCCTCAACGGCCTTAGCCGGTGCTTAACCACTCGAGGGAGAAGAGAAGAAAACCCATGCTATTTAGAGGAGGGTCACCAAGGGATTGTTCTTTGACCGGGGACAGCGGCTATACGTATAGATTATACACTCTGCAGAGGTTTTTGTACATCTGTACCCGCACGGGATGGGACGGGGGTAGGATACCTCGGGCCCACCACACCGATAGATGAACTTCCCTTTCTAGCACTTTTCTGCTTTCCTGAGCTAGAAAACTGTGCAGATATACTATCCACCGCACTCTCAGGCCCACGGGTCGAGTCTATCGGGGACGTGTGGCTGCATTGCAAGCCCACCATCGCCCCCTAACACCATCGCCTTACGCCTACAGGAATATGCCCTTCGCGGAAGTTCAAGAACCGGGCCTGAGGTCGCATGGTATGCACAAGTCATAGTTTCGGGTGACATGCCCCCCTACTCGGTCCTTAACTGGCGAGAGTAAGCCTTCCATGGGTCGGTTGCCACCCTCAGCGGTGGGCCGCGCACCACCTCACACCTCACTCCACTCAGGGCAGAGTTCTAGTCTCTCCCATTATTCCGGTGCCGACTCCCGCCATCCCATCCTCACCACCATCTCGCACTCAATCCATCCTCTTCACGCACGCCAAGAGTTAACACATCCCACCACAATCATATTACCCAACTCACATCATGTTTATTTTAAGTAGTTGGGTATTAATCTGCAAAGCATGACTTAAATTAAAATTATATTATCCAGTTGTGGTAGGCTTAGTGCGGTAGCAAAATCATTTATCCTACGCACTAAATAGTTGCACGTGTCTATAGGAAATGGAAGCGGGGTGTTCGCTGACCTTGTTCGTCGGTGTTCTCGTCACGTAGGTACTCTGGATCCTCCGGGTCGTACTCCTGGTGCTCCGGCTCTGGGTTTGAATTAAACTATGAGTCAGATTCTATCAGAAAGAACCAAATAGCAATTAAAATGAACACCAATCAACGAGACTTAGTCCCAAGTGATAGAGAATGATTTTAGATGGAAGTAGGAGTTGGTTTCATAATTTTCGAAGTCGGTATGAATTTATTATGAATTTCCTTGGTTAATTCCTGGTTTTATTAATTAGGAGGGCGAATAGGGGGAATTAGGTCATTGGGCCAGGTTCGGCCTACTCGGACTCCGATTTTTCCCCCTCCCCAGCCCTGCTCGGCCTGCTTGTCCCGTGGGCTTGCTCAGGCCGCGCCCTGCTAGGGTTTGGCCCGCCAACTCCTCCGGCCCGAGGAATTCCCGAGTTGGGCCTCTACTCCCTCTCCTCCTCGGCCCAGCCGCTGCACTGGCCGGCTCAGCCTGCCTCCTCCTGGCGGATTTGGCTTGCGCCGGCCCGATTCCGGAAACCAATCTCCAACACCATACTCGCCTGCTGTTCCCACCCCGCGCCTTGTATGTTCGACGGAATGACGCAGTGTCGCCGTGCACCGACGAGCTCGCCACCGGCGACAACAACGCGCAGACGCGCCTTTCTTCCTCTTGCGGTCAACAAGGCCCGACGCGAAGGCCGGTTCTCCATGGATTGAGGGTTGCCCAGTGGTGTCTCTCGCATCCGCGCGCGGCTGCGGTGACCCGCCATGGCACCGGCGATCTCGAAGGGCCGCCAATAACGGTAGCTTGGCCAAGAGGTCGTGGATGGCTAGGGTTAGGACAAGGCCATCGGGTTTGCAAGGCGATGGTGTAAGGGGTGGTGCGGTGGCGCTCACAGCACAAACCCAGCCGCCTTTGCCAGTGCTATCGCGGAGACGGGCGTTGCCCAGCCGCCGCGAGGTTCATCGTGCTCGACGTCATCGATTACCCATCAAAATGAAACGGCTCACGCGGTTGCGGTGTTTCCGACCGCATGGCGTCGCTCGGTGCGATTCGGCGCGTCGTCCAGGGTATGCGATGCGGTGGGCGCGGCGCATGGGCTCAGACGGCTCGGGAAGGCGCGGTTCTAGACCGGCTCCCGGCGACGGCTTGCGCGGGTGCGGTGTTCTTGGCCGCGCGGCGCGACGCGACGCACACGGCATGCACGGGCGCGCTCTGTTCAAGTTGCTCAATCGCTCGGCTCTAGGGAAGCTCTCGGCCAAGACCAATTTCCCCGCGACGGTCTATGCGCATCGGCGCTCCTATATGTTCGACCACCTCCTACGACGACCGCCGTGGCTTCGAGTCACGGCACGAAGGCCGGCTCCAGGACGCCTCGGTGGCAGCACGCGAACAGAGAGAGCTCCGAGGAGCCCGGGTTCACGGCGGGGGGTTGGACTAGGGGTCGGGATCTTCCTCACCGTGCTTCTCTTGCCGAAGTGACGGTGTCCCCGGCGAGGTAGAGGTGGCTGGGTACGGCGGCGTGGTGCAGCAGCTCCAGCGAACGGCCTCGGGTCCGATCCGGCGGTGTCCTTGCACAGATGCGGTGCAGCTTCGTAGGCGCTCCCCATTGCCTCCGTTCCCGTCTCCGGCAGCCTTCCTCTTCTCTCTCTCACCGGGTCCCTCTAGGCGGCGGCGGAGTTGGGGAGAATCCCCGTGGCGATAAGGGTTTCTAGGTGCAGCTCGACCCGCTCTTTATAGCGGAGGCACTAGGGTTGGATTGGGAGCGATGGCGGCAAATCGGTCGGCGCCATCTCCTTCTCCTCTCTCTCCCGCGCTTGGCAGACAAGGTCACGCATGGTGCGTGACTTGGGGCCCGCGCGGCGGGATGCCGGTTGGAGTAGCTGGCGCGGCCTCATCCACTCTCCCTCCCCTAGCTTGGCGCACTAGTTGGTGGCGAGGCCGGGCGGGTGCGGTGCGGCGCGGCGCGGCCTCGGCTCGCTCGTCTCGTTCGGTCGGGTGGTAGGAAGGAGAAGGGGGTTGATTCGCCCGTGGGTCCCACACACCAGTGGCACCGCGAAGGTGGCCCGCCTGTCAGCGACGCGGTTAGGTTGACCCACCGGCCAGTGTCTGCACGCGGCGGATTTTGGTCTGGGCTGGCTGGCCGGGAATTCGGCCCAGGTGGGCTTCCGATTCAGCTGGCTCGGCTTGTCAATCTGGTTGGGCTGGTCGGGTGTTGGGCCGAAAAGGGTCTTTTCTATTTATTCCGATTTCCTGATCATTTTGCCATTTAGACTAAGTCAATTTGAGTTTGGTTTGAACTTTAAACACTCAATCAAAGAAGCAAGTGAATCCAATATATGAGATGCAAAGACTACACAAGCTGAAGCAAAAGTAAAGCTATTCCAATTAGTATAACAAGTTGATTAATTAATTTAATTAATTAATTTACTAGTTCCTAGTGAGTTAAATGAAATGCACATGCAACATTCAAAAGAAATTTTTTAGTAGCGATTTTCGGGTTACAAAAAGTAGGGTTGTTACAGACGGAGAGCTTCGAATCAGCATCCAGTTCAATCCAACCTCCGAAGCTGTCCCTGAAACAGATATTAAGTACATCCGAAGCGCAAGTAACTGTTTTTGGCCTTCGGCCTCCAACACATACCGGCGTCGACCATCTTTCCAAGAGCTTTGCCTCCTGTTTCCTGGGAATTGGAACTAGCCTTTTTGAGTTTTGCCTCTCACCGTTCCGTTCTTTTTGCCAGATGGCAGTCTCCTGGTCTAATTTCAAATGTCGATGAGACTGTCCATCTTTTCTCGAAAACGTCTTCATGGATATAGGTCTTTGGCATATATCTTTGTGGTTGGCATGAAAATGTCTTCACTCGGTTGCACTTCTCAACTCTCGGCTTGAAGGTGAATGTCTCCCTCATGCCATTGATGTTGAGGTGGACTTCTCTGGCCCCGTCTGCAGTACTGAGGAATGGCCGCCCAAGGATGAGCGGTGTCTTTGCATCTATCTCCATATCCAACACCACGAAAGTCCACCGGGATGAGGAAATTCGGGATTTTCACCGGGACATCCTCAGCGATCCCTGCGGGGTGTCGTATGGATTGATCCACGAGCTACAGGAACATGGTGGTGGGAGCGAGTGTAGCGTGATTGAGTTTGTCAAAGACCACTTTAGGCATAACACTGACGCTTGCTCCGAGATTACATAAGGCCTGATTGAAGACTTGGTTCCCAATTGAGCATGGAATGGTAGGACTTCCAGGGTCCTTTTTCTTTTGTGGGGGCTGATTGAGTATAGTTGCGCTACACTCTTCCGTCATGTGCACAATTTCTGCTGATGGTAAGGGCTTCTTGTTGGTTAGGATATCTTTCAAATATTTTGCATATGTCGGTACCTGCATAGCATCTAGCAGTGGTATATTGACATATAATTTCTTTATAACCTTGACAAACTTACTGTACTGTTCATCAGCCGTAGTCTTCTTGTTGTGAGGAGGAAATGGCAGCACCGTGGTGTCATAGAACTCATGCGAAAACGTCTCCGATGCTGTTTTCTCCTCTGCTCTAGGTCTACTCTCAGTGTCATCCTTCTCTTCGGGTTCGGTAGTCTTCTGCTCTTTTCCTACATTGTTAGGGGTACTACGAGGATGTGGGGGTCCTGTGTGGATTTCCCACCCCTAGTGGTGACTGCGTTTATATGCTCCTTGGGAGGAGTTTCAGGCTGTCCCGACAGCTTATCCGCATTAACATTAGGTAAAGTAGCAGCCAACTGAGCTATCTGAGTCTCAAGCATTTTGTTGAAACTCAGTTGGTTTTTCATAGCACTATTAAGAGTTTCCATTTGAATGCAGGCCGCGATGTACTCTTGTAATCTTTCCTAGGCCTCTGCCACTGTCTCATTTGTGAGCTATTGGAAGCTCGAGATTTTGTTCCACAACGCATGGGTCTTTCCCAAAGGAAAGTACTTGGCAAGGAATGCGTTGGAGCACGCATCCCATGTAGTGAGTGTTGCACAGTTGAGGTAGAACCATTGCTTCACCTTTCCGACAAGTGAAAATGGAAAGAGGCGTAACTTGATAGCGTTAGTGGATGCACCTTTTATTGTGAATGTGCTGCAGATTTCTAGGAATTGCTGCAGGTGATTGTTGGCATCCTTCGTTGCTAGTCCACAAAAAGGGATAGCTTGAACCATATGAATGACTTCAGGTTTGAGCTCAAAGTTCTCTCCTACTTGCACTTCAGGTCCTGTTGGGACATTGTTGCTAGATGGGACAGAGAACTCACGGATGGACTTTTCAGCCATGATGTTGATAAACAGAGTGTGACTTGTTGATGCAGTTGGTTCAACTTCCGTTGGTAAAGGTATCTACCCGTGGACAGTCTTTGAACGAACTCTCCTGAGCAGAGACTCTGGATTATTGTGGAAATTTACCGGTAGGTCGAAACCGGTCATACACCTCTCTGTTGCATCCACAACAAAAACAACAGAGCAAAGTAAACCTGCTAAAAACTAGTGGCAAATTTGTAAAGTATACGGGGTTCCTATTGCTTCCCCGGCAACGGTGCCAGAAAGGCTTGTTGGCGTCTCTTAGCCTTAACAAGTTTTACTCCGCAAGCGCACGGAGACCGCTATAGCCTTTCACCCAGAGTCTCCGAGTATCGTAATTTCCACAGGGGACAGACAAGAGAGTATAGTTAGATAAACTCAAATAAAATGTTCCGTAAATTTAAATAAATGTACCAACTAGTATCTAAAGGGGTAAGTCAAATAAAGATAGGTGTACGGTGAAGAAGTAAAATAAACTACCTAAGATACACGTAGAAAAGTATAGTGCCTAGAAGGACAATGAGTGAGATAAAGTTCCCAAACTCTATTCTATTTGGCTGCAAAGACTATGTCATGGTTAACTAAGAAACTCAAGTAAACAAGTCAGGGTCTCGCGTCGAGCGAAATTCCAGCGCCTCGAGGGGTCAGGGGGTACATAGTAGACCACCGAAGGAGACCCGGCTAACACCTATGGGCCTACCGAACGAACGGGCCTAGGATACACAGGCACACCACACGCTGTCACTGAGTGGGGCTACCAAGCAAAACTGCGTGGGTAGGATGGCACGCTATAAATGTACTCAAGCAAAGCTTGAGCAACAATAGATCGTCCTTGATCAGAGGAGAAGACCTAACAAGAGCCTGGCGTATAGGTTGGATTATAGCACCGACAAGAATAACGGGACTTGACTAACTAAGATAACCACAGCCTAAGCCTAGCAAGTATGTAAAATAAAGGGTAAACCACACTTGCAAGAGATAGAAATAAAGTAAAGGATAAATACATTATGCTGAAGATAAGAGTAACAAGATACAAGAACTTTACCGCAGACTCAGAAATATCTCCGAGGGGTATCCTATTACTAAGATATGGAAAAGAACACCCTCTAAGGTAGAATGTAGCTCTCAATTTCTCGACACCTTTACAAATGAGCTCTCAGGGCCTATTTATAGTCCACCAAGTGAGGGGGTATTTGTAGGTGGGCAAGGTCAGTTTAGGGGGTAAGGCGGTCGTCGGCTGAACATGCATGAGGTCGGCCAACCACCACTAAGGTCGGGCGACCGTGGGATGCACCGCCCTTGAAGTTGGAGCCACCCCACCTAGTCATTTAATTGTAGTTGGAGCCACTGAAGTTGCAAGTGCGAGAGAGTATTCCAAGCATATCCATCACTCCAACCACCATATGAGAGCTTAGTGCACATCCAAGCTAGGATAGAGCTTAGAGAGAGTGAGCTTGCGAGCTCTTCTTGTGTGCAGCTCTTCCGTGAGCTAGAGGAGAAGCCTTGGCAAGCCACTTGTACTCGTTGCTAGATCCTTCTTTCTTGGTGTGGAGTGGCGGCGACAACTTGTGAGGGGATGAGGAGACCCTACAAACTCCATAGTGAAGAATCCAGCACCTTGTGACCAAGAGAAACGGTGGCAGTGGCTAAGCCTTGGTGGTTTGGTGGCACTTAGCCTTTACTTGCCATGAGCCATTTGGTGGTGAGCGCAAGACGGTGATCGGGAGAGTCTTGGTTCTTGGCTCGGATATTGCCTTTTGTGGCGAGCCCGTGGATGTAGCCCTTTGTGGTGAACCACGTTAAATCTCTGCGTCTCCCCAGGAGTTTGCATCCCCTTGCCCTTACCTCTTTACTTACCGCATTTACGTTTCCGCATGATCTTGCTTGTGTGCCTTTAGCTTTCCTAGTTAGTTTGATTAGGTTTGGCTCTAGGTTGCAAGTCTTTTGGGTAAGTTAGAGAGCGCATAGTAGACTTATCTAGTATGTGTAGGACGCGATAGGTTTATCTTTATGCACTAGATAGCCCTAGGTTTTAGAACAGCGATTAGCGACCCAATTCACCCCCTCCCCCTCTTTGGTCGGATACCCCGGCACATTCCTTTCAACAACAGGCTGGATGAGGCAGGGGACAGGGCAGACGGACGGACGACGCGAGGACCGCCGACCGCACAAGGTCGAGAGAAGTCGCGAGCGCATGGGTTTGTGGGTGAAAGATCCGTAACTACCCAGGTCGAATCGTCCATATTGCAAGCTGTTTGGATCCAATGATGGGTAAGTCAACGAGCGACGTGGCCCTATCAGATCCCCGCTTTTAGGTTTCGGATTCGTATTGTAAAGACATCCAAGAATAAATTGAATGGAGATCGTAAACGCGTAAGAGGAAATGCAATTCCACATAGTATGCATGAATCAAGATGCAGCAACCACATCACCATGTTTTGGGCATAGGGTTACAGTAATTGCCATAGCATGTCGCAAGACAGCTCTCTAGATAATCCTGCACAATACATTTAAGATGTAGTTTGGTGTAGATAAGAACATAAACACTAGAAAAATGCAGCCAATATATATTCAATAAGGTTTCTTTCCTTTTCTTTGAGTAATCAGCATTTCAGTTTACTTTATGTCTGTACATTCAACATGTAGACGTTGATATGAAGCCATGGCCTCACACACTATATAGGATCGACATGTAGGTACTAAACGGTGTGGTCTTTACCGTTTATGAACATAAAAAGATGTCGAGGGCAAACGGGCCAAAAGGAACAAAGCACATCTGTTATTTCTGTGTGCAATCCAAGTCCAATCGTTTAAATAGCCCAATGTCATTGCAAAGCAACAGATATCAATTACCTAAATTGATCAATAGCAATAGGTGAAGACAAAAACTATGTGAGAAACATGACCCTAATAGGTAGAGGTTTTGGTGATTAATGGCAACTTAATGCTTTTACTAATGAGCTCATGACATGAAAGGTAAAGATTATATTTCGTGCTCATTGGATTGATCACAAGAGACCCCTCCAATTCGAATTCCAAGTGATCGGCTTATGGATCGGAGTTCTAGCAAGAAGATCAATAGCTCTAGGGCTCTAAGTGTCGCAAAGTCAAAAGAAGGACACGAGTTTGCTTTTGCTAGTTTTTAGTAAGCCGTTCTATCAAGGGGAGTCGAGGTAAGTACCTTGATGGACTTCGTTCAATTAGTTCTTTTTATATTCGAGTCCAACTTTGTCTTAAAGCTCTTGCACTTAAAATGTGGTTAAACACACTCACCTTCACCTGTTTTTATCAAAAGGAACCCCTAGAACTTATCCCATTTCAAAAGGTTTAAAAAACAGCGAGAAATCAAGTTTGTGTACTCACTGGACCATCCGGTGTGCAAGCACCGGACCGTCCGGCGTAAACAAAATCGATGTAGGATTCGTCCTTTGCGCTTTTACGTTCACCGAACTTTATAAAAAACGTCTGGTGCTTCACCGGACATTATAGACAGTAGGAGTTGCCTAACATCCCTGGGTTGAGTTGTACTCACCGGACCTTTTGTCAAAACGTCCGGTGTGTCACCGGACGTTATAGGCAGGGAGGTGGTTTTGGAGCCAGACCGAGGCATTTGTACTCACTGGACCGTCCGTTGATTTTCACCAGACCGTCTGGTGAATACAACGGCACTTGGCACGCTTCGGGGGATTTGAATTTATTGCTCACCGGACCGTCCGGTGATGACTTCACCAGACCATCCAGTGATAACGTAAATAACTGTTTCGTACAGTAACGGCTAGTTTTTGGCCTCTCCCCTATAAAAGAAGACCCCTCTCCCTTCATTTGCTACCTTTGCAACCAGGAAACACATACACGCACTCAAAGGTCATTCCACCACCAAAATTCATACATTCTAAGAGCTTTGGGTCAAGAGACTTGAAAGTGAGAACTTCCTGAGAGAGGTTGAAATCAAGTGAAGATCAATGCTTTTTACTCTTGGTGATCGTGATCACCTAGACACCTGCGTGTCGTGCCTTTCACGAGCTCTCCGGAGATTGTGGGAGAGGCGGAGAAAGGTCCTTGCAAGGACATTGTGCACGGTTTGGAGCTCGCCGTTCTGGAGTGGAGAAGAGCATCCCGAAGAGAGCACTTGGTTCGCAGATCAAGGTAGCTTGACTTCCACGGACGGAAGTCACTTTGCCATCCTCCACCCTTGCAAGGGCAAGGCTGGGATCCTTACGAGGAGCACGCAAGAGCAAAGCCTTGCGAGGGGCACCAAACGAGGATTAGGGGGGAGTCGCGGCTCCTCGATACTTCGAGAAAAAGATCGCCGAGTCTTCTCTTCCTTTATATTCTGCACTTACTTTTCGCAATTACTTTGTGTCTTTACTTTCCTAGAATTGCATGCTTGGCTCTAGGTTGCAAACATTTTTGTCCGTGTAGCTCTCTAGGAACTCTATTTTAGGCACTAGGGTGAATTGGGATTTGATCGATAGAATTTAATTTCAAGTTTTGAAATTAGAAGTCCAATTCACCCCCACCCCTCTTGGGCATCCTTTCAATTGGTATCAGAGCCTAGTGCTCATTGGTTGAGGGTTCACCGTCTTGAGCAAGATGTCCGGTGGGGAAGGACCCCCACCCCCGTTCGATGGCGAGGACTTTCCATATTGGAAAATCTGTATGGAGTCCTACTTGGAAGCCATTGATCCTCTTCTCTATCAAGCTACAATCACCGACTTTCCGAAGATAGCCGATAAGGAGAAGCCCACTATGACGGAGCAAAATTATGAGAAGTCTTCAACCCTCAACCCCAAAGCTCGTAATGTTCTCTTCCGTGGATTGTGCAAAGAGGTCTTCAACCGTGTGAGGACTATCAAAGACGCGCACAAACTATGGGAAGAGATTTGTGCACTCCATGAGGGAACCAAGAGCCAGAGAGAGCAAAGCCATAGCACCCTTAGCAAAAAGCTAAGTGATTTTCGCATGTTCCCTTATGAAAATGCTAATCAAATGTATTCTTGTCTCAATGTGCTTGTAGAGGAGATCAATGGTCTTGGTTTGACTCAAATTGCCGAGGCCGATGTTGCAAGGAAGATAATTGATCAACTTGACCGCAACAAGTATGGCAACATCGTCGCCTATCTTCACCAAACCGAGCTCTCCAAAGCTACTCCGTCCGGTGTGCTTGGCAAGATTAATGCACATGAGATGTACATGAACATCATACCGGATGTGGAACCACCATCCAAAAAGAAGGATATTGCTTTCAAGGCAAGCTCATCCAAAGAAAGGAAGTCTATCACCAAGAAGATCATTGTGGTGGATAACAAAGAAGAAAATGAGCAAGAGGATGATGATAGTGATGATGAGGTGGCCCATCTTGTGCGCAAAGTCACTTGTGCCTTGGGTTGCCTTGACAAGAAGGGCATTAAGTACTCCTCAAGCAAGAAGAAATTCTCCCCATCAAAGAAGAAACTTGAAGAAATGGAGTGCTACAAGTGTGGCAAGCTTGGCCACCTCTCCTTCCAATGGCGTGACAAGAAAAACATGAAGAAGAAGGAGAAGAAGAGCAACAAGCATGACTCAAGTGATGATGAGAAGAAGCATAAGAAAAAGAACCCCAAGCCTTTCAAGAAGAAGGGCAAAGCCTACATTGGGAAGTGGATGATGGATGAGGACACTTCAAGCAACTCCTTATCTGATGCAAGCGATCATGAAGATGAAGCGGTTGCTGGGCTTGCTATTGCTACTATCTCTACACCAACACCGGCTTCATCAACATCTACATCCACTGCACACCTATGCCTTACGGCCAAGGGTGTGAAGGTAAAAACCTTTGATGACTCCTCCGATGATGATGATGACTTGCCCTCCTATGATGAACTTGCTAGCTTAGTTCAAGAGCAAAACAAGGCAATTAGCAAGTTAAGTGCAAAGCTTGACAAGGCAAGAGTTGAGAAGAAGAACCTCATGAGCAAGTACAATGAATTAGTCACAAGCTATGATCATGGCAAGGTTGAGGAGATGCAAAATAAAATTGTCACTCTTGAAGAAATTAATGAGAAGCTCACTTCAAGTAACAAGCAACTAGTCAAGGAAAGCGTTGCACTTGATGATGGCTATAGGATTATCAAGAAGTCTCACATTGAGCAATCTCAAGAAATCAAAGAGCTAAATGAGACACTTGATGAAGTCAACAAGTGCTACCATGAGTTGTCTACAACACATGAAGAGTTGTGCACAAGAAACCGCATTCTACAACTTCATAGCATTGAGCTTGATGAAGCTAGAAAAGAGTTAGAGGCAACTCTACAAGAAATAAACTCAATTCACAAGAGTGATGAATCCCCCAATTACATCAAGTCTTGTGAGAAGACATGTGTGCCCAAGAGTGAGCATGAGAAGCTTGTGATTGAGTTAGAGAAATTGAAGAGCAAGATGAGTGAATCTCCCAATGCTCTCAAGGATCTCAAGTATTGTGCCCAATGCAAGAACAAGACTTCAAGTGAGAAGGAAGCTAACATTCTCATCAAGCGCAAGAATGAAAATAAAAAGCTAAAACTTGGAGAGTGTGCAAACCGGATATGGCACATTGCTCAAAGGAAATGAAAAGTTCAATGAAATGCTATCATTCCAAGCCGTGCACTTTGAAAGAAATGGACTTGGTTATCCACCATTCCAGGACACATGCAAGCCGGCACCCTCTATCAAGCTAGAGAAGCCAAAGTGGTGCACCGAGTGTATGACCGAGGGTCATTTCATATTTGAGTGCAATGCTCCTCCTAAGAAGCCTGTCTCTAAGCAATTGAGAGCATTTGCATTTGATGCTCATTATGTGCTTCAAAGGAACTCTAAAGGGATAGTCAAGGCAAGGTTCATGGGAAAGAAGGATGAGTCAAGGCCAAAGAAGCTATGGGTGCCCAAACCTCTCATTCCCAAGATCCCTAACTCAAATGCTAAATGGACACCTAAGCCTAAGCCAAAAGGACCTATTCTTAGATGGGTGCCCAAGTCTCAAGCTTGATTTGCTTGTGTGTAGGTGAACTACAAGACCAGTGGATTACATTGGACGATGGATAGTGGTTGCACACAACATATGACCCATGATTCCCGGATGTTCACCTCACTTAGTGGAGATGTGAAGGACTATGACAAGATCACATTTGGTGACAACTCCAAAGGCAAAGTTGAAAGATTGGGCAAAATTGAAATATCAAGTGAATATTCAATCTCCATTGTGTTGCTAGTTGACTCTTTGAATTTCAATCTCTTGTCGGTTGGACAATTGTGTGATTTGAGTTTCCAATGCCTATTCAAGCCAAATGAAGTGATTGTGAGCAAGATTGATGGTGGTTGTTGACGGTCGTTATTGCACCATTTCGACTACCAACTATCCATGAGCATGGAAGGAAAATACATCAAAGTATAGGATAACCCTTGCTACTAACATAGTTCCACAAGTTGTGTTGAATATTTGATTGTAGGTACAAGATCAGCTGAAAACATGCGAAATTTGGCTAAGTCAGAGAGCCCTGACCAGTGGGGTAGGTGTTGACGCGGCTTATGAACGAAAATTATACATCATTTTATATTGTTTTTACCTATTATTATGCGTCAACTTTGCCTTTTACTAACAAATAACATAGATTATTGTGGATTTTGCAATATTGTCTTGGAAATTGTCTACTTGTAATTTTTGCAGGTTTTGGGCCAATTTTAAGCAAAATTCATCAAAGTCTACCTCGAGTAAAAAGACCTCTGAATATTATTCAATAATGGAAGAAGAAGCCCAATTAAAGACCCATCAAATGAAGCCCAATTCTAGAAGACTCGACAAGATCTCGGGATACAGAAGAATCTGGAAGGTTTAGAGTCCGAAAAGGACTCCACGAAGATTTATATGAAGGTTATCCCGAAGCCCGCGAAAGATGGAAACTAGAGGAGGCTGGAAGGGCCTGGGTCGGCCGAGCCAGACCCCCCCAAGTCGGCCGACCCCAGGACTCCGTATGTCGGTTTCAGTTTCCTTTTCGGCCACGTCTTCTCCAGGGTATTTAAAGCGAAGCTGAGCCCCTGGTCGAGGCATCCAATTCATTATCAAGGCGACAAGACGACGACTTGAGGGACACAACTAGAGGAGAGCAGAGGGTCGAGTTTCTAGTCTAGGTTTAGATCTTTTTCTAATCTCTAGAGGTGATTAGAGGCCTTGCACGGCTCTCTAATTGTCTAGATCCGGAGGTCTAATTGTATCATCAAGGGAAGGTATGATCATGGTTGTAAATATGATACAGTTAATTAATGAAGTATTGTTCTTGTCTAATTATCATATTCTTGTTCTAATTATGGTTGTTCTAGCTGTAATTAAGTTTATGTCTAGATGCATCTTGATTAGACCATGTCATTAAGGGTGATGTTTATCTAGCGTTCTTGATCTTTGATCTAGTTTACTAGTAATATAGTTTTGTGTCTAGTTCTTGTGATCATGGTGATTAGAAGTGCTAGTTGCTCTAATTATGTTATTAGACCAAATAAAAGTAATTGGAAGTGCATTCTCTAATTACGTGCCTGTTGAAAGTTCTTCGTCGATTACCTGGTTACCAGTGACAGTGGAGCCCGGGGAAAGGTTGAGCCGATCTAGGGGATTAGATTGATTGATCATGATTTAATTATGCTATGATAGATGTGGTTGAACATGCTTATTTGCCTTGATCTACTAGTTATCTCGCTGCTCTAATCTCGTTGTGAAACTTTATCTATCGTATGCTTTGGATCCGATTAGAGCTTGATTAGAACCTAGTTAATACCCTTTGATTAGAGTTCTAATTATGTTTCTAATTGTTTATCTTATATATACATTAGTTTAGTTTATCTCTTTTACTAGATTAGGCTAAGGATTGGTTTAGTTTAAGGATTGGTTTAGAAGTAGATTAGATATCCTTTTTACCCTAGTTTTCGCATAAACTCTTGTTAATTAGATCACGATTAGTTCGTTCCTTGGATTGACATAAACCTACGATACTCATCATAGGGAAAAGCTACACACGATACTGTCGCTTGCAGTATAAGGTTTGCCATGCTTAAGTGCTGTCAACAAGCTTTTCTGGCGCCGTTGCCGGGGAACTAATTATTAGGGTTCTAGTTAATTAGAGTTTATGTTTGTTGTATGTGTTTAGCATATAAATTCAGTTTTATTTCTTTTATGCATTTAGATTTATTTTCTTTATTTTCTTTTTATTTTAGGCGCAATAATTTTATTTTATTTTTATTTATTTTATTTTTATTTTATTTATTACTGTTCTTGCGCCATTTTTTTATTTTATTTTTATTTTTTTTATTTTATTTATTTTCTGAATTTAAATTTTTGTTTTTAAATTTTTGGATTTAGGACTAGTGTAGTGTAAATTTTGTAGAATTATTTTTGCTTTGTATATATTTTCTGCCACTAACCTGAGCAGGAATGGATGGACCACGATCCAATAAACCATCTAATTATGTGGATGATCCAGAAAAACTGCTGAGAAAGAGCCGAAACTCTGCCAAATTTTCTCGGAAACAAGAGGAAACTCTGCCGAAGATGGAAGACCAAGAGAAGAAGCTTATGGAGCTGTGTGTGCCAACATCAGCAGACTTGAAGATCAGAGACTTGGCACCACCACCCAGAGCATTTGAGATCAGGAGCTCAGTGATCAACATGGTGCAGAATCAACCATTCAGTGGAAAGGAGGACCCAAATCAACACTTGAAGACGTTCTTGCAGATTTGCAACACATTCAACATTGAAGGAGTCACTAACGACCAGATCAGAGCAAGACTTTTCCCATTCTCTCTGATTGGGAAAGCACACCAGTGGTTGGCGACACTACCAGAGGAGACAGTGAGCAACTGGCAGAGTCTACTACAAGCATTCATCGCCAAGTATTTCTCACCAGGGAAGACTCAAGCTTTGCGCAACAGGATCTCAACATTTGTGCAGTACCCCACTGAGACATTCAGTGAAGCTTATGAGAGATTCAACGATTATGTGTCAGCATGCCCTCATCACAATTTTCAGAATTGGGACATAATTCAGAAATTCTATGGAGGACTCAACGCAGTGTGCAGAGGTCAAGTTGATGCATCATCCGGAGGATCAATTCTCAGTCTCACACCCACTGAGACCGAAGCCTTATTCAAGAAGATTGCAGAGAATGGAGCATGGGGAGCAGATAGAGTGACGCCTACCTCACTGGAGCAGCATACTTCCACTGGAACAGCGAAGAGTGTGCTGGAGGTAGACAAAATGGAGATCCTTGGTGGAAAAATCGACTCACTAATGAGGAGGTTCGGGAAGATGGAAAGTGGCAGAGCAGAGGAAGTGAAGTCTACAGATTACATGATGACTTGTGAAGAGTGTGGAGAGTATGGTCACTCAAGTGAGAGGTGTCCGGAGGAAGCTAAGGCTTTGGACTATGCCAGGAAGGAAGGTTGGATTCCCCCGTCCAATTATAGACAAAATAGACAACAACAGTTCACTGCCGGATCAGCTATTCAGAATGTCATTCCTCTGCGGATTCAGCTCAAGGACTTTATGGAAGAGCAAGCTAAAATCAACAAGGACACACACTCAAAATTCAAGGCTGTAGACAAAGTGTTAGAAAGTATTGATGGCAAGATCACTACTGTGGGAAGTTCAAATCAACAGCTCATGGGGATGATGAAGATTTTAGAAAATCAACTATCTCAGTTAGCAGAGCATCTCCCAAACAAAAATGAAGGAAAGTTGCCAGGACAGCCACAGTCTAAAGAGTCACTCAAAGCAGTCACTACCAGATCCGGGAGAGAGACTAGAGACCCAGAGTTGACTACAAAAATTGCCAGTTCAGTGGAAGCAGAGAAAGAGAGTGAAGACAAACCAGAAGTGACAGTAGACGACACAAGAGTGTTACCAGAAAAGTGTAGAGTTCGAGCTAGCAAGACAGATGAGCATTTCAACAAGTTCATTGAAGTGATCAAGCAGCTATATATCCACATGCCACTATTGGATGCACTTCAAGTACCCACTTATGCCAAGTACTTCAAGGATATACTAGCTAACAAGAGGGAAATGCCATCTGAGTGTGTCAAGCTGACGACTGAGTGTAGTGCAGCCATAATGGATGTCCCTTTACAGAAGATGGCAGATCCGGGATGCCCCACCATCCCATGTTCTATTGGTGTACTCAACATTGATAAGGCTCTGTGCGATCTTGGAGCAAGTGTTAGTGTGATGCCGAAGTCAGTGTTCGATAGACTCAAGCTGCCTAAACCAGAGCCTACATCCATGTGTCTGGAGCTAGCAGATCGTTCAGTGAGATATCCAGAAGGAGTAGCTGAGGATGTGCCAGTGAAGATTGGAGATAATATTGTACCAGTTGACTTCGTTATTCTGGAGATGGGAGCAAGCTCGAGATCACCACTGATACTTGGAAGACCTTTCCTAAGGACTGCTCAAGCCACTATTAATGTGGGGAAAGGAGAAATCAAGTTCAACATCAATGGTGAATCAAGTTCATTCAAATTTCGTCCGAAGTTTGAAGTTTGCCAATCAATTAAAGAGGACGGAGCTTGAAGAAGAAGACTCGTCTGCAGTGTCTACACAAGACATTGGACAGTAAAGATTTGAAGTTAGGCTGAAGGACTCATCTCAAGCGCTATTGGGAGGCAACCCAGGTATTTAGAGTTTTTAGTTTAATTTGAGTTAGTTTAAATTGAGTCAAAACTTTATTGTTAAACATTAGTTAAATTAATAAAGTTTGAGTTAGTTTAATTTAAAGTTTTTAGATTTAAATAGGATAAGATAGCTACTTTCACTTACGTAGCTATCTAAATTTTGAAAACCACGAAGACTTTGCCGGTTTAAATTTGGTTCGATTTTATTCGGTTTTTAAATAAAAATTAGAGTAGATATGCTTTTCTAGATTTTATCTATATTGTTTGAATTTCAAAAATCATCTCTCTAATTTTAGTCAAAAACTAGGCGTTTAACCTAAGCCACGCTAAAGAATTGAAGTTAGTTTATTCAATTCAATTAATGAATTGAGTGACTATCTTTATTCTGAAATTAAATCGGTTGATTAACCGAACATTTATTTTTAATAAAAACTTTAAACATAGGTTTAATTTTCAATATGCTAAATAGGGATAATCTTTAATATGAAAATTAATTCTATCTTTTTGTGTGCTGAAATTATTAAACCTACATTAGTAGGGATATTTATATTGCTTATACGCATTAAGGACTAGAATTAGTGAAGATTAACATCAACCAAATAAAAATTAATTAATTAGGCAACATTGGATCCTCTTTTGATCTTGTAGCAACCAGCCAAGACATAGGAATAGGATAGGATTAAAACTTTTTAGGATAGCCATGATGAAGAAACATCCAAGGGGACAAACTTATGGTTGATTGAAGTTTCTGTCCAAAGCTGCATGCACGACGTTCAACTTGCAGTATAAGCTATCCAAAAGTATCAGGAATCCAATGGGCATCTTGCAGGAGAAGGAGGAGACCCAGCAGAGCCAGCACAAGGCCAGCTCGGCCGAGCCACCACCCCCTGGTCGGCCGACCTCAGTAGACCCTTCACCAGTTGCACCTACCCTTTCAGCAGCAGCCTTGCCTATAAATTCCAGACCTTTGTTGATGATCTTCACCACCCAGAAACCATTCCAGAGCCAGTATTTCGAGAGAGAAGAGCAAGAGTAGTAGTTCTTGAGAGTTCTGGAGAGGAAGAGTTTAGAAGATGAAGAAGGCGGCAAGCTTCATCAAGAAGACTTTCAAGGGTTCTTCATCAAGGAGCAGCTCTCAACCCCAAGACGACGATTCATCAAGACTTTCATCAAGGAGACACTCTGTCTCTGAGATGGGGAGTTCCGGTTCTGAGCAGAGTCTCCGTCGGGATCAAGGATTGAGAGGATGTTCTTCTCGCTTCTCTGTTGAAGTAGAAGATGTCATGGAGCCGGTGCGGAGGCCACGCACTCGTTCTCAAAGTCAAGTCCCTCAACCGATGAACATTGATGATGATGATGATGAAGAGTGGAAGTATTCTTCAGAAGGATTTTCTCTCCGTTCAGCTATAGAAGAGCAAAGGTACAACAGTTGCAAAGAAAGGATTAGGTCCAATCTTGATTTAGATCATGATTTCATGAAAGTTCTAAACTTTGATTCAAGTATAGAGAAATCATTCCTTAATCTTGGCTGGGGTCCTTTCATTCATATTAGTGCTAGTTATCAGAGTGACTTAGCACTAGAGATTATGACTACCATGGATATAGTTCAGTCTTCTGATGGAATCAGCACTTTAAGGTTTAGACTTAAGGAAAACTGGACTGATATTTCTTTTGGAACTGTTGGAGCTTTATTTGGATTCCACACTAATGCACCAGAAAGTATAGAAGTTGATAATACTACACTAGAGAATTTTTGGTTGCGTATTGCTAGTGGACATTCAAAGGAGAGAATGAAAATTATCAACCCCATCCTTCGCATCATTCATAGATTCATGACAGTAAGAGTTTTGGAAAGGATGGATGACACTAAGGTGCAGATTGCTGAATTGAAATGGCTATATATTGCACTGTGTCAACCTACTTGGACTAATCCCATTAATGCAATGATTAATCATTGGATAGTCCAGAGAAAAAGAGCAACCGGATTATTGGGATATGGACATTATCTTACGGTGATTGCCTTCTCACTGATACCCAATTTGGTTTCTAGCCCCGCATACACTGTGCTACCAGCTAGTATAGATGAAAACTCCCTTAAGAAAGGGAAATACATTTTTGGGAATTCATCTACTGGATTTTATGTGGCTAAAACCAAGTTTAGAATCCCAGATAGAAGGTTGTCTCTGTTTATTCAGAATAAAACTGATTGGTTGGAGAAGTTTATGTTTGAGGAAGAACCAAGTCAGCAAACATCATCAGAATGGGACGCTTGGACTACTCCTAATCAACAGTTTCCTAGCAGTCAGTTTGGAGCAGGTTCATCACAAGGGCCAGTCTATCAAGTCAGACCCATTAGCTCTTATGATCCAACCTCTACTCCTGTATTTCAGCCATCAGGGAATATTCCTCCACCTGCAGTTTTTATTCCTAGAAATGCAAGATCCTATGATCCAGATTTCATTGCAGCTCAGCAGATGCCACACAGATCTTATTATGGCATTGAGACAATGACGGCAAGAAATTATGGTATTCTTGATCATGTTCGGGAAAATTTACAGCAGTACGAGCAAAACACTCAGAATATTGAGGAGCAATTATTCAACCTGAGGCTGTGGGACCAGAACAATCAAGGCAATCAAGAGTAAAGCTCTTAGTGGTTTGATTTTCTTTTATTTTTATTTTAATTTCGAATTTATTTTAATTTCTCTTATTTTATATATTTTGTATAATTATGAGTGTTTAATTCGAGTTAATTTGAGTTTTATTTGAGTCATGTGAGTTAACCATGTATCACCTCCTTTGTTTAATTGAATAAAACTTGTGATAATTTGTGTTCTAAAGTCTTTTGATTAGACTAAGTTTATGCTCTCAATTTAATGCACTTAAATTTGAATTTTGATTTGCATATATGAGATAGATTTGATATTTCATAAAGACCCATATGATATTAATATTTTGATTTCAGATTTATCATATCGAGTCTCCTTTTAAAAAAAAATGATGGTTTTATTTTATAAACTTTTATGATCAAAGTTTTTCTTGTGATTATTTTATATAAGCCCTTCCTATTTAGAGCCTTATATTATATAATACACTATAGTTTGATCAAATTTAATTCTTGATTGAATTGAATTAGGATTTGAATCTAGGGTTTGAGATTTCAAAGCTGGTCATTCATATTTGATTATCTTTTCATTTGCTAGCCTTTTTATCCATGCATTGTATATCTCTACATTGGAGAAAATACAAATTTCGCTGGATATCCCTCCTGAAACCAAAATATCGTCAAAAATATATCTATCCTTACCACAACCTATTTGTTTTCTGGAGTATATCTTAAGTTTATTTTCAGCTGGACCCCTGTTCCAAAAAGTTAAAATACTCGAGGATGAGTATTATTCAAGAGTGGGGGAGGAAAGCTTATTTTAAAATTAAAATTTTTATAAAGTTTTTGAGGAGGCAAAGTAAAAAAAAAAAAGAAGAAGAAGACCAAGTGGTCGAAAATTGAAAGAGAGAGAAAAGAAAAAAGGCCAAGTGGCCGCAGTAGAATTAGGAATAAAAATATATATTATATTTATGCCCCTCAAAAATCTTTTATATGAGAGTTGGTGTTTATTCAATATATATACTCCAGAAAATTTTCCAACCATATGCAATCCGATATCAGGGACTTCATTTGTGCCTTGAAATCATTGATTTATTTGCATATGTCCACCATTCTATATAATTTTTCTTTATCTTTTTCATCAATTTATTTTCCATGACCTTTTTGAGAAATCTCAGTAAAACCAGCAGATCCTTTTCCTAGTTTGATAATATATTGAGATTAAATTTTGATTAGGATCCTTACCGAAAACTCCAGATATAAGCCTACACATATATAATATGATTATGAGATAGTTTTTAGCCACATATTGAGTGACTAGAAAGATGAGTGGAGTTTTGGGCTTTATATAATCTTGATCCTTGAAAACTTTGTCGAAATAATAATTTTTGAAAAGAAGGAGATTCATTTGTGATAAAGTTTGATCTCATTTATCATACATTGTGGGATATGCTTACATGAATATCTATCTATTTTTATTTGTAGATCCAAACACTGAAAAATATTGAGAGTATGAATTTAGTTTGATTATTTGATTTTAGTTCATAAGTTAACTATATTTTAAGTTTTTACTTACTCGAGGACGAGCAAGGTTTAAGAGTGGGGGTATTGTTGACGCGGCTTATGAACGAAAATTATACATCATTTTATATTGTTTTTACCTATTATTATGCGTCAACTTTGCCTTTTACTAACAAATAACATAGATTATTGTGGATTTTGCAATATTGTCTTGGAAATTGTCTACTTGTAATTTTTGCAGGTTTTGGGCCAATTTTAAGCAAAATTCATCAAAGTCTACCTCGAGTAAAAAGACCTCTGAATATTATTCAATAATGGAAGAAGAAGCCCAATTAAAGACCCATCAAATGAAGCCCAATTCTAGAAGACTCAACAAGATCTCGGGATACAGAAGAATCTGGAAGGTTTAGAGTCCGAAAAGGACTCCACGAAGATTTATATGAAGGTTATCCCGAAGCCCGCGAAAGATGGAAACTAGAGGAGGCTGGAAGGGCCTGGGTCGGCCGAGCCAGACCCCCCCAAGTCGGCCGACCCCAGGACTCCGTTTGTCAGTTTCAGTTTCCTTTTCGGCCACGTCTTCTCCAGGGTATTTAAAGCGAAGTTGAGCCCCTGGTCGAGGCATCAAATTCATTATCAAGGCGACAAGACGACGACTTGAGGGACACAACTAGAGGAGAGCAGAGGGTCGAGTTTCTAGTCTAGGTTTAGATCTTTTTCTAATCTCTAGAGGTGATTAGAGGCCTTGCACGGCTCTCTAATTGTCTAGATCCGGAGGTCTAATTGTATCATCAAGGGAAGGTATGATCATGGTTGTAAATATGATACAGTTAATTAATGAAGTATTGTTCTTGTCTAATTATCATATTCTTGTTCTAATTATGGTTGTTCTAGCTGTAATTAAGTTTATGTCTAGATGCATCTTGATTAGACCATGTCATTAAGGGTGATGTTTATCTAGCGTTCTTGATCTTTGATCTAGTTTACTAGTAATATAGTTTTGTGTCTAGTTCTTGTGATCATGGTGATTAGAAGTGCTAGTTGCTCTAATTATGTTATTAGACCAAATAAAAGTAATTGGAAGTGCATTCTCTAATTACGTGCCTGTTGAAAGTTCTTCGTCGATTACCTGGTTACCAGTGACAGTGGAGCCCGGGGAAAGGTTGAGCCGATCTAGGGGATTAGATTGATTGATCATGATTTAATTATGCTATGATAGATGTGCTTGAACATGCTTATTTGCCTTGATCTACTAGTTATCTCGCTGCTCTAATCTCGTTGTGAAACTTTATCTATCGTATGCTTTGGATCCGATTAGAGCTTGATTAGAACCTAGTTAATACCCTTTGATTAGAGTTCTAATTATGTTTCTAATTGTTTATCTTATATATACATTAGTTTAGTTTATCTCTTTTACTAGATTAGGCTAAGGATTGGTTTAGTTTAAGGATTGGTTTAGAAGTAGATTAGATATCCTTTTTACCCTAGTTTTCGCATAAACTCTTGTTAATTAGATCACGATTAGTTCGTTCCTTGGATTGACATAAACCTACGATACTCATCATAGGGAAAAGCTACACACGATACTGTCGCTTGCAGTATAAGGTTTGCCATGCTTAAGTGCTGTCAACAGTAGGCCGCCCGGCTGTGATGCTCCGGCATCTCAAGTGCATAATCACTCATCATACATGAAGCATTCCCTCCTTGAGCATCATGGCATAACATGTGTTTGTGCATTGAAAATAAATTTGGTTTAAACTACAAGTTCAAAACCTTGTTATTTCATGTGTGATGCTATGTTTATAGTCATATCTTTGATTCTGTTGAGATTTCGGTGAAGCTCATATGGGCAAAACTGTAGGTCTACATGAGATAAACAACTTTGCTAATTGGGGCCTTGTCATATAATGAGGTTTACAAGGTGATTAAGGTCATTCAATGTCAGCACAGAAAACCAGTTCAAATCAGTCCTGATTTGAAATCTCAAATTTACTCTAATCTACAGCCACTATCATACAATACTCAAATTGGAAATGTTGTAGGTTTTGAAATTCTAAACAAACTTGTCAAAAGGAACCTTGTGAGGTAATACCTAGAAATAGGGGTTTTGAATTTCCCAAGTAATAAAGGTCCCCTGTCCCCATCTAAGGCTGCTATATAAATTCAAGTTTATATCATATTTGCAAACTGATTTTTGGATTGAACCTTTTGACAAAGTTGTAGAGCTTGAAGAGTAAAACATTTCATTCAATTACACTTTTCCAAAATCAGACTCGAAATAGCCCAAAAACACGATTTATAGAGGGAGAGAAAACACAAATACATTTGGTTTTTCCCGGAGCCTATGACAGGTGGGTCCCACCTGTCGGGTGGCCACCCTGTCCGGGCCGCCGCGCGCCGCGTGGCCGGCGACGTACGGTCGACGCCGCGCTCCCACGGATTGAGCCCCCCCCGGCCGCGCCTTTAAGCGGTAAACGACGCGCCTCGCTTCCCTCTTTCAGCCGCCGTACTCCACTGCCCCACCCGAGCTCTCCTCGCCCCTCTCTCGCCGCGCGACGCCGAGCCGCCCTCCCCGTAGCCTCCCGCGCCTCGAGAGCCACCTCACCGCACTCACCGCTCCACCGTGCACCCGCTGACCTAGACCTCGTCGCCATCCCGCCTTCCACCCCCGAGATCGACGCCGACGCGACGCCCTCGCCGCGCCAACGCCGTCCCGGTTCAAGCCCAGTTCACCGCCGTCCACGCCTCGTCCACACCACCTCCGCCGACGATGTCTACCCGAGGGTGAGCACCACGCTCGCGCGTGCCTTCCCCGACCAACGTCGCGGCCCCAGCGAGTCGGAGCTCGCCGGCGCGCACGCGTCTCCTCGCGCGGCCATGGCCGGCGCGAGGAAGACGAAGGCCTCGGCCTTTTTTCCGATCTAGCCCTCGGGCTTTCGCTTTTACGAATCGATCCATGCGCTATTCACTAAGTCATGAGAATCTTATGTGCTAGCCCCTGTATCTTAGGTTTGATCATGGATAGGTCCCTGGATCTATGATTTATCCACTTATTTTGTGATTTTCGGTTGAAAATTTGAAAAATCATAATAAATCAAATAAAAACCGTAAAAAGGTAAACTCAGTTGCATTGTACTCTTTGTTAATAGATCTACACAGTGGGTATGATGCAGAGATGTGCATGTACGGTTTTGCCCCTGTTATTGTGCAAGCATGTTAAATCAAAAAAAATGGAAAACATGGTTTTAGTGAAATCCTAAAATGGTGAAACTTGGTTAGTAGCTTCCTTAGGACATTTGGACACTGTGATAATCTTGGTGACCCTAGGTCTTACTGTTCATTCACTGTTTTATCATTTTACATGTACTTTATGCATTATTTAATATCTTGGAAATGAGGCCTATGCAAAGTATGATAAATATGACTCACTAGTATTTTTCTTATGTCCTATATAGCTTGTGAATCTCACTGGTAAAATATGAGCCCCTGCATGTTAAGTTTTAATGGTGATTTGAAAATGATAAAATGCTAAATGTTGGAAATGCTAAATAGAAAAAATGGTCATAGCTTGCTAGGAAAATTCTTTAGAAAATTTGGTAGCTTAATGTTGATGCATAGAGTCCATAAAGTATATTCAAGAAGGCTATTTACACTGTTCACATATACATCTTAATTCGCACAAGATTAATATATGGAAAATAGATGTCCTGTCAAACTTGGGAGTTTTAACTTGTAAATTTTTGTGCATGCAGTTCATGCTGAGTATAGCTCATTGGTAAAATTTCACTTTTAGAAACTATTCCTAAAATTTATGAAAATTCTGACAATGCGTAGGGCTGAGAACTTGTTATAATTTTAATAAAATAATTATAACTCCAATTGAGCTGAAATTTTGACAGTAGTCTCGGGTATGTAGGATCTGTATGTCATAAAAGTTTGGTGTCATTTGGTTATGTTTTACTGCTACAACTCAGGTGCATAAATTAATTCACAAATGAGGATAAATTACCCTAAGTATAAGCATATGCAATGTGTTAAACTACTATACCATGTTTCTTGCTAGAAAATTCTGGTTCTTGTTAGGCATGATATGTTATACTAGGTTTTAATGAAGGTTTGTACGAGTTCATATTGATGGTTTGTATGATTTCTTAAGAGAGTATGTAGGGTCTTCTTCTTTGAGAAAAATGACGCTTTATAAAGTAAATTATATACTTTATTGTCCTTTTGGATCCTAATTCCGACATTTGCTTTCTCTTGCACTCATTTGCATATATTGTCATGCATATCCGTTGATCGAGGAGCCGGACGACCAAGAGCAGGAATCTCCATAGCAGGAGGAGAACCCGCAGCAGAGCTCTGAGTGTGTCACCGAGGAGGCTAACCCTAGCGAAGAAGGTAGGCAGGACCATACTATTCCCAGCAAATAAAATAACTGTTGATTACGCATATGCATTAGGAGTTGATTGAAACCAATTGCATTAGATCCCTTGGCCGCCCTGGCCGGGAAGTTATTGTTATCATGCTATGATTATGTTATGTTTTAAATGGAAACCAGGCGGAGATATGGGTTTGAATGATGAGATCCGAAATAATGTGTGGTGGACTCCGCCCGAGTCGCATAAGGCCGGTCATTGTTCGCCTATTGGTCGGCATAACATTGCTAGGGTGCTTATCCGGGATAATAGACCGGTGAAAGTCTTACTTGTGACGTCTCAAGCACAGAGACACGTTCCTACCCACTGGTTGAGAGGAAGGTGGCCGCGGAGGCGGATGTCAAGGGAGGGCTGACCCATTGCGTGGTAACGCTCCTGCGACAACGCGCTCCGGGAGTCAGGTGGAAGTGAATAGAACTTAAGACGGGAAAGTGGAGATGGGGGAAGCATATGTGGGAACGCCGGGGGTTAATAAGCATATGCCATCCTGGTACTTCTAGTTATTCTCAGGAATATAAAAATCGATTCGAATCGCTGATGCTCACCAGGTGTGAGAATGCCAATACCACTGACGGGCAAAGTAGTAAACTACCTGAATATGCTGTATTATGAATTCATGGTTTTGAATACTACATGCTTGGATATACCTAATTTATTTCATGCAATACTTGTCACACTCGTGATGGTTTACCGAATTTATTTTCATACCATACTTTGTCACACTCATGATGTTTCTACAAATATGATGCCTTGAGCAGCTGTTAAATCCTGCTCGGGTGCAATAGATCAAGCAGCTGACAAACCCTGCTTGTAGACAACTAATCTAAGCAGCTGTCAAATCCTGCTTCCACTTATTAACTTGATCCTGTTTAAAAGCAATAGCTAAGGATCCAGATGTTAGTAAGCAAGCTTTGCGTCAGCCGTAAGCCCCGTCCATTAAGTCCTACTGAGTAATTAGTACTCAGGGTTTTGCCCCCACTTTTGGCTTACAGGTATGGAGTTCCTCTTCTGTGCCTGTATTGGTGGCGTGCTATGTTATCATCAGGAATGAGAAGGGTCATGATCTGGCAAGAAGTGGCATCAGTAGGCTCGATGCTCGTTCTATTTATACAAGCCTTTTGATTACCGTGAAACATGAAATGTAAAAAATTCCGCTGCGAGAGACTAATTGAACTATGTTGTTGTGTGAAACTATGTTGAACTCTATTCGATTTCGAACTGGTTTGTAACTTAAAGTCTAAGTAGTATCTATATTCAACTGCCTGAGATGATGTAATTGTTGTGGCTCCATCGAGGGTCAGTGTGTGCGATGTCGGTTCCTCTAGAAATTGGTGTTATCGAGGGCCGAAGGCCACTCGACGGACTATCGGGTTTAATCCAGCTTAAGTGCACTGCGAGCCAAAGGAGGCAGGTGTGCTTAATCTGGGTTAAACAGGGCGGTTCCGCCACACCGGCCTCACCCCCAGGCCGCTCGGCCTGACAAAGTGGACAAAACACCTCATCTTCGACCTGCATACACCTGAGTGACGTGTCAACACAGTTGTGAAGTCCAAATGCCGAATGCAACATGCAAAGTACCGGAAGGCCTTGCCACATCATCGATCCAGCACTTGGATTGGTGAAGTCAGCGATCCTCGGCACTTCAATCCTGCGGCTAAGGAAGAAACACAAGTGAAGATCAACGGTTGACAAGGAAACACATGCATAACCGCCATAACTGCCATGCAATCGCCATACGGAGTGAATACCAGCCACAAGATCAAGAAAGGCGGTGGATCAAAGGGCTCTCTGGGGCCGCCCGGCCTGGAGGGAGGCCGCCCGGCCCCACCTCAGGCCGCCCGGCCTATAACCGCCATCCTAACTGCCTCACCGACCTTGGAAGCTATAAATACCCCCCTAGAGCTCACTTGTGAAGTGTGGAAGTTAAGTAGCTCACACTATCGCTTAGTCTAGTAGTACTAGGTTAGTCCTGGGAGTTAAAGTTGAGTCTGAGCTTTTGCCTCAGGGATTCCGGAGTCTTCTTCAAGTCTTGGTGAAGCTCTTGTATCTTTCTATCTTTGTACTCTTGTTACTCCAGTATAATATATTTCATTGTTCTATCTTCTATTATACTTTACTTTACTTCTTAACGCTTGCCTAGTGTGGTGTACCTTTATTGCACACTAGATCCAAGGCTTAGGTTTGTGTTGTTCTTAAGTTATTTGAATCCTGTTAGACTTGCCGGTGCTATAAGCTTGTCTTAGGGTTTTGATCTAAGATTAAGTTAGTTCTCACCCTCTAATCAAGGAAGAGCTTTGGTGTTCAAGTTCTCACTTGAACACTAGTAAAGCATGCCATCTTACCCACGCAGATCTGGTTGGTAGCCTCTCTAGGTGACAGCTCTAGAGGTCTCGGTATTCCACCCCGTCGTTCGGTAAGCCCGTAGGCGTTAGCCGGGTCTCCTTCGGAGGTCTACTATCTACCCCTTGACCCCTCGAGGCACCGGAATTTCGCTCGACGCAAGATCCTAGCTTGTTTCCAGTTAACTTAGTTCAACCGCGAATACTCCTCTGCAGCGGTTAAGTAGTAGAGTTTGGAAATCTAATCTCGCTCGTTGTCCTCCCAGATAGCTACCTAAGTGTTAGGCTTCTTTAGTTCTTGTTTTACTCTTCCCACCATACACTATCCTGTTATCTTACCCCCATTGTAAGAATAGCTGGTGTTTTGTCTGAGTTATAGTACTGCTTGAAAGTTCGACATTTCATTCCACCTATTCGCCCTTGCTTCCCTGTGGATTTTTACGATACTCGGAATACTCTGAGTGAAAAAGCTACAGCGAATCTCCGTGCGCTTGCGGAGTAAAATCTATTACGCTGAGAGACGTCAACAGTGGTGAAGAAGTCTTCAAGGGATTCCTGCATAACAATCTATACCTTGTTGATTTCAACTCAAAGAATGCCAATTTGCAAGCATGTTTGTTCTCCAAGAACTCAATGGGTTGGTTGTAGCATAGAAGGCTTGCTCATGTTGGAATGAGCACACTCAAGAAGCTAATGACGAAAGATTTGGTCCGAGGCTTAAAAGATATCACATTTGAGAAGGATAAATTGTGTAGTGCTTGTCAAGCCGGCAAACATGTTGCAAACACTCATCCAAGCAAGCCATTCATGTCCACTTCAAGGCCACTAGAGCTACTTCATATGGATCTCTTTGGTCCAACTCCATATACAAGTATAGGTAGGTGGCAACAACTATGGTTTTGTCATTGTTGATGATTTCTCAAGATACACATGGGTTTACTTTCTTGAGGACAAGACCGAGGTGGCACATGTCTTTAGCAAGCTTGCAAAGAGAGCTCAATATGAATTCAACACTTCAATTGTGAAGATTAGAAGTGACAATGGAAGAGAGTTTGATAACACCAACATTGAAGAATATTGTGATGAAGTTGGGATCAAGCATGAGTTCTCCGCTACCTATACTCCTCAACAAAATGGTGTAGTGGAGAGGAATAATAGAACACTCATTACTCTTGCAAGATCAATACTTAATGAGTATGGCACTAGTGAGAAGTTTTGGGCTGAAGTCGTTAACACCGCTTGCTATGCTTCCGACCGGTTATATCCTCACCACCTCTTTGACAAGACTCCATATGAATTGCTCAATGGGAGAAAACCCAATATCTCATATTTCCGGGTGTTCGGTTGCAAATGCTATATCTACAAGAAACGCCAACATTTGGGTGAGTTCCAAAGGCGTTGTGATATTAGTTTCTTACTTGATTGCTCATCAAAGTCCAAAGCATACCGCGTATTCAACAATGCCATCGGCATGGTTGAAGAGACATATGATGTGGAATTTGATGAATCTAATGGCTCCCAATGAGCACATGTTGATGTTGTGGATATATATGAAGAACCTCTTGTAGATGCAATGAAAAATATGCCAATCGGTGATATCAAGCCTAAAGAGGATGGAGATGAAGTGCAAGTTGTTGATCAATATTGACGGCACTTAAGCATGATAAACCTTATACTACAAGCGACAGTATCATATGTAGGTTTTCCTCAGAATGAGTATCTTGGGTTTTGTCAATCCAGGGATAATTATGTTTAAGTCACTATCTATCTATATTAACTGAATTACTAACTAATTCTAATAGATCTAAACAAGCTTTAAAGACGATTAAAACTACTCAAATTACACTCTAATTACGGTCTAATAAGGGTCTAATCTATGGCATAAAAGGATAGAACAAGGTTTAGGCTAAAACACGAGAAAGATTGGTTTAACATAACAAAAGGATCTAGAAGAGATATGAGACAAACAACCATCATACTAAGAACCACCTTGAAACTAGATCTAATCGAGAAGCATAGAATAAACATGATCATGAATGTCGAGGACCTACTAGGTAATCAACGAATTAGTAAACCCCAACCATCTCTAAGCATGAGTAGATTCAATCAACTAGTTAAAGTGAAAAGATCTACTAAGAGAACATGAAGAATTCTTAACATCAGTCGATTATCATGTTGGAATTAAGCATTGCAAAGCTATGGATCATAAATCATGCATAAACAACAAGCTCTAAAAGACAATCTTTATTGATCAAATATCAAGGTTTCATCAAAGTATCGAAGGAAGTACAAGGAATTACTCGACATACATCGTAAACTTTGAAGCATAGTCGTCGGGATGAACTCGACGAAGAATATGTCGAAAAACGAACTCGAGCATCCCCCGGTAGGGCCCTGGTCGGCCGACCAGACCCCCTCGGGGTCAGCCGACCACTAGGCCTCTTGCCTCCTCTTGCTTCCTCCTTTCGCTGAGATGGGCTTCTCGCCGAGTTGAACGCTTCTAGCCCCCGACCTTTGCCCTAAACTCTCGGTTTACAGTGAATATTGCGGTGGTCTCCTTCCTTCTCCCCTTGGGAGGCTCTATATTTATACCCCGGAGGGAACCCTAGACATGGAATCTAATAGGTCAGTTCTAAGAGTCCTAGAACACCTAAAACACCTATTTTCATGTACATACAAGTCTCTAGAAGAGTCCTGGTCGTCCATATACTTCCTTGCTTGGAGATGAAGTCATTATCACAATCCTTCCCGAAATCAGCTTTTCATATTTTGTAGACTTTAGTATTTCAATCATAACTTCCTCATCCGGATTCTAAATAAAGCCAACTCGGACTCTAAATTATAGAGATCGAAGAGATCTACAACTTTGGTATTCAAACTTTGTTCATTTGACGTCGTTAAGGTCTCCGAATTGGGCCCACAAGCTGCTGCTGTCATGAATTTCGAGAAGATTTCAGGATTTAGCCCTTCAAGCAATCTTTATCTTTCAAGACTCATTTCTTGTTGGGCTTCTTCCTCCAAGTGGGCTTCAATTAGTCTTTGTTTCAGAGCCCACTCCATAGCATAAATCCTTTCTTCGAGAAATTCTCAAATATCCTCAATTATTCCGTATTTTCTTGCAAAAATCAATATTGCACAAAAACAAAGAGCATTCTCGAAAACGGGGTTATTTGTTAGCAAAACAAGACTAAATGATAAGATTGACTCTCAAAAAGATATAAAATCATATGAAAGTAGAGTATATTTTTAGTACATAACGAGCGTCAACAATATCCCCACACTTAGATCTTGCTAGTCCTCGAGCAAAAGATCGATAAAAGAACTTAACTAAATTTAAGCAAATCCTAAATAATTACTTTTCAGAAATAATCATACCTTAGAAATCATTCAAATCATAACATGGAATTTTTTAGACTAACTTTTTTACGCATATAGATCTCCACAAAAATTATCTAAGTCAAACGAATCATAGCAATGCCAAAGTTCTTTTCAGAATCATCAAAGAGGATTTTTAGAGTAAAAATTTTCAAAGATCAAGAAACTACTTTATCCCCAAATGTCAAACTCCCTAAAAGGCACTCTTATAAGTGGCTAATCCTACAAAATTACTTTCTTTCTTTTATCTCACAAGAGTTTAAGTGGAGCTTGGGAAAGGCTTAACAAAGCTACTTATTTTATTGTCTAGCTAAGAGATTTCTCTAAAGATTATTTAATCAACTATTAAACTATCTTGGTCATCGAAATGAGAGAAAAAACATAAACAAAAGGACAAGGAAAAAGAAGATATAGATAGTGGACATGTGCAATAATAAGTAGAGCGGAATAATTTCCAGAATTTGCACATGGTTGAAATAGTAAAAGTTTTTGCTCATTATATTTGATAAGATTATAAAACTTCCTTACTTTACTTCTCCAAACTTTCCTAATTCTACTTTTTATTTTTTTTGCTTTTTTGATCCCTTTTCTCCTTTTCCTAATTCTACCTTTTTAATAATCGACCACTTGGTCATTTTTTCTCCTTTTCTCTTTTTCTTAAGATGGTGCCATATACTTTTTTTTTAGATTGGCGCCTCCCCTCTTTCCACCCCCTTTTTGGATTTATCCCATTTATAAAAGATTATTGAGCAAAAACTTTACTTATATAGGTAAGGATAAAATAATGGGATGAAATAGGTTTATAGGATTTAAAGAAATTGCTCTATTCATTGTAAGCAAATGGAATATATCAAAAAGTCTAGCAAAAGATGAAAATAGACGACCAAGATAATCTAAGTGATCAAAATATCTAAAGGGATCAAACTTAACCAAACTCACATAAGACAACTTGCTTTTTAAACTGGTTCTCATAATCCTAAGCTCTACTAGGAATTTTTAGCTCTTTCTTAACTTATGGATAGGGATGTAATACTTGATCCAAGAAAAAGAATTTTAAAGAAAAATTAATACTCCTCTAATCTTTTTCTTAATTAAAACTTTGGCACAGCTATAAAACATTATCCTTTAATTAAAAATATGGGTTATGCAATATTAATCAATCTAATAATCTTCCATATTAATCAAATCATGACAACTTTAAGCAAGATTAAACATCATAGTAAAAATAAAGAATAAACTTAAATAAAGCTAAGTAATTTATCTAATCACACACTTTATTAATATAAAAGACTGTTTACATAGACTCTTAACAAATATAAATATATAAAAGACAACTCCTTAAACCGACTCTAATAAGACTATAAAAAATAAAACTCCATAAAAGACTTATTTATTTTATACGTTTTTATTAAAACGCTTTATTCATCTATGTGGGGAAATTCTACTAATATCCCCACACTTAAACTAAAGCATGACTCCTAATCTTCATCACTTTACCAGTGTGTATCATCCACTAGACCGTCAAGAGGATCTTCACCAGGCAGATAGTTGGGTGGAGGATCATACGGCTCTTCTGGCTCTTCCCAAGTGTCATCTGGCTGGTAACCACCTCCTTCTAGTCTCATAACATGCCCCCATATAGAATCAAGAATATGCTTCTAAATTTCACAGGTCCTTTGGAGGTAGTCTACTTGCCCTTTTAAGTCGCTAACGAATTCGTTAACTCCTTTCCTAGTCTCCTCTATTCTCTCCTGAAGCCTCTCCTCTAAATCGTCGATTACATCAATAAGATCATCGCTCTTGTTCTTGTTAGTATAGATGGCTTCTCTACACTCCGGGCAACAGTTCACTCCATCCCTAGCTCCAATATGATAGGTATTGAAACGAGGAACGGTAGTGATGGAGTTTACCTCTTCAGTTTCTGAGTTCCGACCATCACTAAAGCTCATTGATTGATCCTCACCTGAATGAATTGTTCCTCCAGAATGGACCGAGCTTTCTTGATAATCTATCCTGGGCATCTCTCCAATCCGTTTGGACCTCCTAACCTTCATCCTCCTTGTTTTGATTGGCACCATATGCTTTGAGATCTCATGCTTCTCGGCTAATCCACGCACCCTTACCTCTTCCTGTGAAAGATTCCGACGAGCACCCTGATAAACAGGGCTGGTCGGTCGAGCCAGACCCTCTTGGTCGGCCGACCAGGCCCCCTCTTGCGGTGCCTCGGCTTCCCTCTTCATGAGTTGCTTCTCCATCGCTTCGGAACTTGTCGTGGCTTGGCTTGGATGTGTTTTGAGTTGATGTCTCAACCTCATGGATTGCCTATGGTTTTATACCCTAGAAAATCGTGAGATTTGGAAACATAACAGAGAGTCTGATCCGAACTCTACCCCTAAATTGATTTGGAAAACTACGTGGACTCTACGGGCAAAATTTGGACGCGAACCGCCTCGGAAATACCCTGGGTCAGCCGACCTGGGCCTTTCCTTGCGTGAAAAGGTCCCAAGTTCCGTCGATAACCCTAATTCCTAATTTAAAATAAAAATAGATCTAAATTTTTAGAAAAACCGAAACTAAACGTGACTATTTACAAACAAAGGCACGAAAGCTATGGAAAACTAAAGATTATGGCCATGGTAATGTATCCTCACTTCCTTGAATTCATATGTATCAATATAATTGACTTCAAATTTATCTCCCTCAAGGGATACCTTAAGTCTTTGACCATTTACCATAAATGTGTTTACTTCTAGATCCATAATAGTAACTGCTCCGGCAGGTGATACATCATGTACTATATAAGGTCCATCCCATTTAATCTGTAATTTTCTTTTTCCAAATAATTTAAATCTTGAATCGAAAAGAAGGACCTATAACCTTCCTTAAACTCCTTTTTTAGGATTCTTTTATCAAACCATCTCTTAACCCTTTCCTTGTAAATAGTAGCATTATGATAGGTTTGCAATCTTGCCTCATCAAGGGTACTAAGTTGAATTCTTCTTTTGACTAAAGAAGCGTCTAAATCCAAATTTAATTCCTTAATTGCCCAATAAGCTTTATGCCCCATCTCTATTGGCAAATGACAGGTTTTTCTATAAACTAATTGATAGGGTGTCATCCCAATAGGGGCTTTAAACGCAGTTCTATATGCCCAAAGAGCGTTGCTAAGCTTATTTGACCAATTTTTACCTCCTTTAATTACTATCTTTTTAAGAATTTTTTTTAATTATTTATTTTATGTCTCGGCTTGGCCATTTGTCTGTGGGTGATAGGCTGTGGAAACTCTATGTTCGATTCCCATTTCCTCCAAATAATTAGTAAACTCTTTACCAATAAAATGCGATCATCTGAGATGATAACTCTAGGGACTCCATATCTTGGAAAGATATTATTTCTAATCATCTCTATGGACTCTTGTGTAGTCGCCTTTTTACATGGTAAAGCTTCTACCCAATTTGAGACATAATCCACAGTCACCAAAATGTACTTATATCCATGTGAATTCTCAAATGGTCCCATAAAATCCATTCCTCAAACATCGAATAAATCAATTTGTAGATTATAAGTGAGAGGCATAGAATTTCTAGCTGTGACATTTCCAGTACTCTGACACTCAGGACAAGAAGCAACAAATTTCCTTGCATCTTCATGCATTCCTGGCCAATAAAATCCACTCCCCCATATCTTAGCTTGGGTTCTGAAATGTCCATGATGTCCTCCATATTTTGCAGTCCGGCATTTCCTAAGAATTTCTTCTCGCTCCTCTACAGGCACACATCTTCTAAGGACTCCATCAGATCCAAACCTATATAGGTAAGGGGCGCTCCAATAGTACTTTTTAGCTTTGGCCAGAACTTTTCTCTTGGAATTATAATTGAGATGTGTTAGTGGCTCTTTCTTTATAGCTCTTATAACGTCTATCATCCATGAATCTTTATCTAAAACGGCATAGAGGGTATCGTCTCTTAACGCATCTTCTATTGGTGGTCCACCCTTCTCATGATTCATTCAAGATAAATGATCTGCCACTACATTCTCTACTCCCATATTGTCTCTAATTTCTACATCAAATTCTTGTAACATTAAAATCCACCTAATTAAATGAGGTTTAGCATGCTTTTTGGCAAGTAGGTATTTGATAGCACATGATTAGTGTAGACTATAACCTTTGAATTAACTATATAAGATCTAAATTTCTCAAAGGCAAAAACTACTGCTAACAACTCCTTCTCCGTAGTAGCGTAATTTACTTGAGCTTCATTAAGAGTCTTGCTGGCATAATAAATGGCATGTACTTTTCTGTCCTTTCTTTGCCCCAGCACAGCTCCTACTGCATAATCACTTGCATCGCACATGATTTCAAAAGGTAGGTTCTAGTCTAGTGGTTGAATGATTGGTGCACTAATAAGTAACTCCTTAATTTTTCTAAAAGCAACCTCACATTCTTTAGTGAATTAGAAAGGAATGTCCTTTTGAAGCAAGTAAGTGAGTGGTTTAGCTATTTTAGAAAAGTCTTTAATAAATCTTCTATAAAATCCAGCATGACCGAGAAAGCTCCTTAGAGATTTAATATTGGTGGGTGGTGGTAATTTTTCTACCATCTCTATTTTGGCTTTATCTACTTCAATTCCTTTCTTGGAAATGATGTGTCCCAACACAAGCCCTCTTCTAATCATGAAGTGACACTTCTCCCAGTTTAACACTAAGTCGACCTCTTCACACCTCTTCAGCACCATCTCTAAGTTCCTTAAACAATAGTCAAAACTTGTGCCATAAACTAAGAAATCATCCATAAAATCTTCCTTGATATTTTCAATAAAATCTGAGAATATAGCCATTGTGCACCTTTGGAAAGAAGCAGGTGCATTACAAAGGCCAAAAGGCATTCTCCTATAGGCGAAAGTTCCGTAAGGACAAGTAAAGGTAGTCTTGTGTTGATCATCTGGATGAATAGAGATTTGAAATTAACCAGAATATTCATCTAAATAGCAAAAATGGGTATTCTTAGCAAGTATGTCTAACATTTCGTCTATAAAGGGTAAAGGGAAGTGATCTTTCTTAGTGGCTTTATTAAGCTTCCGGTAATCAATGCACATTCTCCAACCAGTCACTGTTCTTTGTGGGATTAATTCAATTTTATCATTTTTAAGTAAAGTTAAGCCTCCCTTCTTAGGTACGCAATGAACTGGGCTTACCCACTCACTGGTTGGTACTGGGTAGATAATTCCGGCATTTAAAAGTTTGATGACTTCCTTTTTAACTACAGACCTCATTTCGTTACTCAACCTCCTTTGATTGTCAACTACTGGCTTGTGGTCTTCCTCCATTGGAATGTGGTGAGTACAAAATGCTGGACTGATCCCTTTTAGATCTACTAGAGAATAACCAATTGCCTTCTTGTGCTTCCTCAATACTACCAGCAGCCTCTCCACTTCTTCTGGACTTAGCTCATCACTAACGATTACTGGGTAGGTTTTATCTTTTCCTAAAAACTAGTATTTAAGTACATCGGGTAGTGGCTTTAACTCTACATCTGGCGCCTCCTATTGATTAAGGTTACCTAGTGGCTCTACTGGCATGTCTCGGGTTTCTTCTATATTTTGTTCTAGTTGATTAGTGGCATTGGTTGTTTCCTTAGAGGAAAATCCTTTGTCTTCTCCCTCTAAAACTAGATTTAAAGGTTCTCTAAAAGCATTAATATAACTAATACTCTCTAACTCCTCTATATCGGGAGTGAGACTAATGGGCACTTTAGATGCTGGTAAGAAATCAAAGTCATATTTTAATCCATTAATATTAAGCGTGACTTTTCCTCTTTCATTATTAACTACGGCATCAACCAACTTAAGAAAAGGTCTACCAAAGATTAATTTAATATTATCATCATAGACATTAATGACATAAAAATCAGTTGGTATAATTTTTCCAGCAAAGTTAACTTCAATATTCTTAATTAAGCCTACAGGTTTAATCACTTCATTACTGGCTAGTTTAATCGTAAGATTAGTGGAAACTAAGTATGGTTTATCACATAATTTAGAATAAACTTCATAGCTCATTGTACTTGCCTAGGCTTCCATAGCACAGTGTATGTTGTTGAAGACTTCTTTGTTGATGGAGCATGAAATTCCAGTTGAAGATTCCTCAGTTGATAGCTGAACGATGACCTCCTCAGTAAGTGATGACTTCGGCTTGACTCCAATTACTCACTTCACTTCAGAGACAAAGTCACTATCTAGTTCCTCCTCTTAGAATAATTTCTGCAGCACTTCCCCTTTGTCTTGACTATTATCACTGTGATGCCCCAGGCATCTCAAGTGCATTAGATTTGCATCATTGACAAATTTGCATCATCGCATGAACCTTTCATGTTGATTTCATAAGTAGACCAAGTCATTTGAACCAATTTAATTCAGTTTTTCCTAAAAAGGCCTCCACTTTTGTCACTGTAACTTTGAATCTGTTGTGAATTAGAAGAAACTTGAAATACCAAACTTGTAGACAATTTGATGATAAACAACTTTGGCAATTGGTGCTTTGACATGCAGTAAGGTTTGCATAGAGTTTTGGGGCTTTTTATGTCAATATGTGAAATCTGTCCAAACCTGACCTGTAAAGTAAATTCAAATTTTCTTGATTTTACATCCAAAATGTTGCCATGCTTTTATTGAGAAAGATCTAGCTCTTGAAATTCTGAACAACATTGGTATAAAACTCTTTAAGCGAATATGAATAGAAAATAGACTTTTAGAATTTCTAAACTAGAGGGTTTTGTTGGTCAAACATGGGTCAGCAGTTTAAATTTAAATTTAAACCATATTTTTGAGTATAACATGGTATGCAAGTTTATAAGACAAATGTATAGAAACAAATTTCAAACATTTCATCCAATTGGGTCCTTTTCAAATTTGGCCTCTAACCTATTCAAAAACTCGAAATACAAACATTGGTTCCTGCAATCAAAGTTGATTTTCCATTTTCGGATTTTATTTCCATTTTTGGTCTCCCTGAATGGCGGGCCCCACTGGTCAGACCCCATCGGATTCCCGCCTGCGAAATTGGAATGCGCCGGGCGGTGGGTCCCACCATTTCTTTCGCCCGTGTGCCCGGTCCATTGGTCCACTCTTTCTCCACCCCACGCTGGGCCCACTCGTCAGCGGTAGCGGTCTATGGACCCGTTTCACCCCGCGCCATCGTCTCCTTCCCCCTCTCCCGCGTGCCCACGCGGCGGGCACCACCTGCCGACGGCCAGCCGACGCCCGACCACGACCCCGTACGCCGCGGCGCCCTCCCCTCGTCTTCCTTTAGATGGAAGCCACACTCGCCTCGCTCTCCCTTCAACCGCGCCCCTCTCACTCAGCCCCCACCAAGCGCCTCCTTTCGCCTCTCTCTCTGTTTCCCCCACCGCCGCCGCCATTGACGAGGCTCGGGCCCACCCTGCGCTCGCCATTCCGGCCATCGCCACCCCTTCACACCCTCACGCCGCTCTTCCTCGGCCTCCATTCCCTCGCATCCCCTAGACCTCATCGGTTATCGCTCCTCTACCGCGTCGTATTTCCCCGCCGAAGGCCGCCGCCCCGCCATTGGAGGAGCTCAAGCCGTGCTGGCTATTCCTCATGCCTCCGTGCTTCCACACTACCGCACTGACGATCCTCGCCCTCCCCTCCACTGAACCCACGAACTCTAGGCCGACGAGACCCTACTGCCAAGCCGCACCACCTCGCCGAGCCTTCGCGCTCGAGCTCACCGTCACCGGCCTTCTCCGCTCATCCTCCGTCGAATCAAGGTAGGCGGTAAGGTTCCTCGCACTCCCCTCTCTCTGGCCGACCACCGTCGGCGAGCCTCCGGGCCCGGACGTCCGGAATCCCGCGCGCGCCGCCGCCGATCAAACAGCCAGACGAAGAGCCCCTGCACCAGGAGTTGGTTTCTCCTCAACCTGAAGACGGAGGGTCGCTGATTATATCCGTCCCTGTTTCAAGGGGTTGCCTGGGGCAGCGCCCCACAACCCGGCAAACCAACTTAGATTGGTTTGTTGGTTTTCATAAGAATACTCAAAGGTAAGCAGGACCATGATTTATCCTAGCTAAAATAATCTTGTTTGATGAGTACGCATCTGCATTAGGAGTTGTTTGAAACCAATTGCATTAGATTCCTTGGCCACCCTGGCCCTAGAACCTATACATAGAGTCCGTAGGACGAGTGCCTAGAATTTGCTAGTTAAAAGTAGACGCAAGTGAATGGAGTCACTCGTCGCGTAAGTGGTTTCAAAAATCTCACTTGGTAAGTTATTATATATGCTTATGGTTTAAATGGAGACTGGGCGGAGGTTTTATGGGTTATTTACTACTAATTATATTCACTGTTCGCCTAAACGGTCGTTTAGCCCATTTAAAAACAATGGCTCACCGTTTCCGTTTAATTGGCCATTTACACCGTTTAAACCCGTTTAAACGGCCGTTTAGCACCGAATAATGGCTAAACAGTGAGTGATCGACTGTTTACCGTTTACCGTTTAGGCTAACACTAATTATATTGTGCATTGGACTCCGCCCGAGTCACATAAGGCCGGTCGTTGTTTGCCTATTGGTCGGCATAACATTGCTAGAGTGCTTATCCAGGACATGGGCCTGGTGAAAGTCTTACTTGTGCCATCCGAAGAACAGAGACTTGGTCCTACCATGGGGCCAGGGGTGCTTGGGTGTTGACTCGTGGAGGGCTGACCCGGTACGCCGTGGTAATGCTCCATCGGGGCTAAACCTGGGGAATGGCGGGTTGGAGTCGAACTTGGGATGATACAAGTGGAGATGGGGGCTATATGTGGGAACGCGATGGGTAGTAAGCATACACTCCTGGCATATTTAGTTGTTCCTGGGAATTAACAAATCGATTCGAATCGCTGATGCTCACCAGGTGTGAGAATGCCAATGCCACTGACCTCCAATGTAGTAAGCAACATGAATATTATTATGCTTGTAAATCATGGTTTTGTATATCTACATGCTTGGATATGGATGTTTTATATCATGCAAGTAATCGTGTTAGGATGATCTTATTTATGCAAGTTGTATATGTATATATATATTCCCGATCATGTTACTGCTAAAATAGAGCTGGCAGCTGTCAAATCCTGCTATCTTATATCAATATGGATTTGTTAACATCAATGGCTAAGGACCCACATGATTAGTAAGCAAGCTTTGCGTCAGCCGTAAGCCAATTCCATTAAGTCCTACTCAGTAATTAGTACTCAGGGTTTGCACCCACTTTTGGATTACAGGTACTGATGACTTCTGGACAACTGTTTGAAGAAGGGTAGAACCAGTGGGCTCGGTGCTACCTCGCCGTGTTTATCTCCGCATGAAGACTATTTGAGTTGTTTCTGCTGCGAGATGTTTTGAAAACGCTTCCGCTATATTTATATATTTTGAAATCGCTTCCGCTATATGTTGAACATGTATTTGACCACATATGCTTGGTCTGTAAACTATGACTATCTATCTTATATTTTCACTGCCTGTGATGATGTAATTGTTGTGGCTCCTTCGAGAGTCGGATGTGTTTGATGTCGGTTCGTCTGAGAATGGTGTTATCGAGAGCCCGAATGACTCTCGACGGACTACCGGGTTTAGTCTGGGCTAAGTGCACTGCGAGCCAGAGGTGCCAGGTGTGCTTAGTTTGGATTAAGCAGGGCAGTTCCGCCACAGCTGGTATCAGAGCCGATCATACACAGACAAAAGTTATATAATCAAGTTTTGGTTTCCAAAACTATTTTTGAAAACCTTTTCAAGTATTTCAAAAATGAGAGTATACGATATGCCTATATTAAGGATGTTAGTGGATATCAGGTGACATCACTGACATTATGACCTAGATAGAAATCATATGCATATTCGGTGCCTTGGGAAGCAACTTTTCGGCCATAGCTATCCCCAGTACTAGAGGAATGCTATTGGGATTTGTGAACGGTTGTGAACCCTAAATTTATGCTGTATAAATAAAAGCTCTTTAAGTGTGGTGGGCATGCTCGGGGCTTTCATGCCCACCACACTTATATTTGGTTTTGGGATCCACCTTTTTCTCGACAATCCCCAGTACCGATGGAAAGTCAGGATTTGAGGAAAAGGTGCAACGGCCCACTCAACGTTGTCCACGTAGCGGTCACGCGTGGATGCCACACTAGGTGGTAATGTATGAGCATCATTTTTCTGCAGGTACACTAACCACGTGCGAAACTAAGAACGTCTAGAGAACGACTAGTTGCATTAAGGAGAGACATGCATATATGTCACCGAATTATCGCTAGCTATATATAAAATACATAGTATGTGTGATGTGAGATCGACTAGGGTGAGTCATGCATCATACTTCTGATCTTAATCATTTTTGGGGGGCAACTGAAATGCAAATGAAATAAATTGTGACTTAAATATGCTGTCTGCACGTTTCACTATTGCAATACATTAAATTTTATGGACCTGTGATCTGAACTGAAGCAACAGCCGAAGGAAAAGAGCAATATTCACACAAGTAGAGAGAAATTGGATCTGAGAGTCATATACCAAAGTCGTAGAGGATAATGTGGGTGATAACTTTGCTATATGAAGTTCCCAGGAAGAGTTTCGTTTGAGAGTTATAGCTGAAAACACTCAAGTTCTGAAATCTGGACACCCCAATCGACGAAGCTCAAAAGTATTGACTTGCGTCAAAATTTGCGCACGAGTTTCCCATTAGCATACATGCGATTGTCCGAACCTACAAGATGACGGCTAACACTTTATGCGCAATCGAGTTATTCTATTCACTTACAAGCTTTCATGTATTCAGAATATGCTTATGGTGCTATGATATTTTTACCACAGCATCGATTGCACAAAAGTTCTTGGACTAAACCCGATTGGCTTTATTTCTACAGATGGTCACCCCACCAGAGACATCTGCACAGGGGGCTGCTCATGGAGCACCACCTCCTTCTGAGTTGGCCACTCAAGTTGCCCAGCAACTCATCAACTTGATAGCTCAAGAGCAACAACGGTGCGACCCGCAAGAGATCAGTTACACTGACTTTGCGGCGCTACGACCACCGATCTTCACCATTGCCACCGATCCACTAGATGCTGATGACTGGCTTCGAATCATTGAGTCCAAGTTCAGTCTACTGCCCCGACTCACTGAGCAACAGAAGGCTCACTTCGCGGCACAGTGTCTACATGGTCTCTCGGGGGCCTGGTTTGCTTCATTCCTGGCAATGCAACCAGCCGGGCACTAGGTCACGTGGGATGAGTTCCGTGCGGCTTTTCGGGCTCACTACCTCCCGCCTAGCCTCATCGATCTCAAGTAACGGGAATTTCGAGCACTTCAGCAAGGGAACATGTCAGTACTCGAGTACGTGCAGACCTTCGTTCGTCTATCTCAGTACTCTCATGAAGACATCGACACTGACCCACGTAGGGCTGCCCATCTGTTGGGTGGGTTCGACCCCACTCTGCTGACTCACTTGGGGTGCCGCTACGACAGCTTCACCCAGTTGCTAGACGCCGCCATCGACATGGAGCATCGCCTCCCGAGGCCCATGAGGACCAGCGGAGGAAGAGACTTGCAAGCACACCTCCATCAAGTTCACCTCAGCGGCAACGAGTTGGGCATCAATCCCCACCGCAAATATGTTACCTCGAGGAGCCGTAGCAACAAGGGGCAACACAGTGGGGCACAACAACACATGTCATCCTATGGTGCACCACCTCCTCCGCCTGCTTCAGTGTCACCCATCCAACCAAGCACCGGCTATCCTTGCTTCAAATGCGGGAAGGCCGGACATTTCAGTCACACATGTCACTCGCACCGAAAGACTCCAGGATCAGTGCCTACGAGCGAAGGGAAGAGATCAGCCCCAAAGATGGGCCAATTGCACTACAGCCAGCTTGAGCAAGTTCCAAAGGGTGAACCTATCTTGGCAGGCACATTTCTTGTCAATGACTACCCTACGGTTGTTTTGTTTGATTCTAGAGCAACTTTCACTTTCATCAGCAAAGTGTATGCACTGAAGCATGGGTTTGAGATTGCTGAGTTGAAACAAAGATACCACATCACAACTGCAGGGTCATCTATAAATACAAACCGCATAGTGAGGGACTTGCGATTGCAAGTAGAAAAAGAAAGTTTGTTCCTCAGTCCTCTAGTACTTCCACAACTAGGGATTGATATTATTCTTGGGATGGAATGGCTGAAACAACACAATGCTATGATAGATGTTGGGAGTAGAACCGTTCAGTTGCACTTAAGTAGTGGGACCGATGTGATTATTCATGTGCCACTTTAGGAGCACGTGTATCACACGGTCAATGTGGCAGAAGCCCACGTTGAGACACAAGCACTTGCAAAGATCCCTATAGCTTGCGAGTATCCGGATGTGTTCCCAGAAGAGCTTCCCAGACTACCGCCAGATAGGGATGTAGAGTTCAGAATAGACCTTGTTCCAGGCACGGCACCTGTCTCCAAGAGGCCATATAGAATGGTGCCTGATGAACTGAAAGAACTGAAAACACAACTGCAAGAGCAGTTAGACAAAGGGTTCATTTGGCCAAGCTCGTCACCGTGGGGCTGTCCCGCCCTCTTTGTTGAGAAGAAAGACCAAGGTGGTAAGAGGTTATGCGTGGACTATCGACCATTGAATGCTGTTACTGTCAAGAACAAGTACCCACTGCCACACATTGATATCCTATTTGATCAGCTTGGGGGAGCCACAGTTTTCTCCAAGATTGATCTTAGGTCTGGGTACCATCAAATTAAGGTCCAAGAGGAAGACATACCAAAGACCACTTTCTCCACATGGTGTAAGCTTTACGAGTATCTTGTCATGTCCTTCGGGTTGACCAATGCACCGGCTTTCTTCATGTACCTCATGAACTCGGTGTTCATGAAGAGCTTAACAAATTCGTGGTAGTATTCATTAATGACATCTTGGTTTATTCCAAGAATGAGAAGGTGCACGAAGAGCATTTGCGAAAAGTGCTATCTTGCCTTAGAGAACATAAACTCTATGCCAAGTTCAGCAAGTGTACTTTTCGGCTAAAGGAAATGGCATTCCTAGGCCATATATTGTCAGTGAAGGGAGTGGCTGTTGATCCTAGCAAGGTGGAAGATGTGCTGAATTGGAAGCAACCACAAACTGTGACAGAGATACGGAGTTTTCTTTGTTTAGCGGGTTACTACCGCCGCTTCATCAAGGATTTCTCTAAATGCAAAGCCTATGACAGCGTTGACCCAGAAAAATGCAAAGTTTGCGTGGAGCCCAAAATGCGAAGAAGCCTTTGGAATGTTGAAGAAACTTCTAACTTCAGCACCTATTCTCGCTCAACCAGACATCACCAAGCCGTTTGACGTGTATTGTGATGCCTCTGGTAATGGCCTCGGTTGTGTTTTAATGCAAGAGGGAAGAGTTATCGCCTATGCATCCAGCCAACTGAGGAAACATGAGGTGAATTATCCGACTCATGATCTTGAGCTGCTTGCAGTTGTTTACGCACTGAAAAAATGGAGGCATTACTTGTTGGGCAACACCTGCCACATATACACCGATCACAAGAGTCTAAAATACATATTCACACAACCAGAATTAAACATGAGGCAACGTCATTGGTTGGAGTTAATCAAATACTATGACTTGGAAGTCCACTATCACCCTAGGAAAGCAAATGTGGCAGCGGACGCATTAAGCCATAAGGCTCATTGCAACTTCATTGAAGCTCGTCCAACAGTGAGGATTCTTTGTTGTGAGATTGGGGAGATTGACACACCAATAGTGCAGCAAGCTGAACTTTACAATCTTATCATTGAACCAACCATCAAGGATCAGATCATTGCAGAACAAAAGAAAGATAAGGGTATGGTACACATTCGTGATGGGATCAATGAAAAGAAGAAGGCTTGTTTCATGCTCGACGAAGAGGGAGTCTTGTGGTTCAAAAACCGCTTAGTGGTACCAAAGGGCATGGAGCTAAGGAAGAAAATCCTAGATGAAGCTCACACCTCCATGTTCACCATGCACCCGGACAGCAATAAGATATACCAAGACATAAAGCAAAAATTTTAGTGGACCCGTATGAAACGGGAGATCGCCAAATATGTATCAGAGTGCGACGTGTGTCAAAGAGTGAAAGCTGACCACCTAAAGCCTACGGGTATGCTTCAACCACTAGCAGTTCTAGCCTGGAAATGGGAAGACATACATATGGATTTCATTGTAGGTTTGCCTCGCACTCCGAAGGAGTATGATTCCATATGGGTGATTATCGACCGATTCACAAAATCAGTTCACTTCATTCCTGTGAAGACAATTTACCATGCCAAGACCTATGCCGAACATTATATAGCAAGGATTGTCTCTTTGCACGGTGTTCCACAAACCATCATGTCAGATAGAGGTTCTCTGTTTGTGTCACGCTTTTGGAAACATTTGCAAACTGCTATAGGAACCACTCTGATTCGAAGTTCAGAAGACCTTAGATATGGCTCCTTTTGAGGCCCTATATGGTAGACGGTGTAGAACACCACTCAACTGGTCGGAACTAGGAGAACATGTCACGTTCGGTCCTGACTTGGTAACACAAGCAGAAGAGCAAGTGAAATTCATCCACAACAATCTGAAAAAAGCACAGTTTAGGCAGAAGTGCTACTCAGATAAGAGGAGAAGACCACTAGTCTTTGAGAAGGGTGATCATGTGTATCTCCGGGTGTCACCTATGAAACGGGTGCATCGGTTCGGAGTAAAAGGAAAGCTAGCACGAAGATACATTGGTCCATACAAGATCACAGAGAGATGTGCATCAATAGCTTATCGGTTGGAATTGCCACCACACCTTGCAGCGGTCCATGATGTGTTTCACGTCTCGCAACTCAAGAAGTGTTTACGAGCACCAGAAGAAGTGGTAGAAACATCTCAAATCCAGATTGAACCTGACCTCACTTATGAAGGGAAGCCCATAAAAATCCTTCACCAAAAGCAGAGATCAACACGAAAAAGGACTATTAACTTCTACAAAGTGCAGTGGAGTAATCATTCCGAAGAAGAGGCAACTTGGAAACAAGAAAAATTCTTGCAATCAAAATATCCTGGTTTTCTTCCATCCACTTCTAATAAGTATGTCACAGAAGTTTTAAATTCTCAGATTCGTATTCGAATACCTACACAATGCACTTTCCTTCTCATTTAACTTATCCACCCAAATCACATCAAAATCTCGGGACGAGATTTCTTAAAGGGGGGTGGGTTGTGAAGCCCCAGGCATCTTAAGTGCATTACATTTGCATCATTGACATATTTGCATCATTGCATGAACCTTTCATGTTGATTTCATAAGTAGACCAAGTCATTTCAACAAATTTAATTCAGTTTTTCCTGGAGAGGCCTCCACTTTTGTCACTGTAACTTTGAATCTGTTGTGAATTAGAAGAAACTTGAAATACCAAACTTGTAGACAATTTGATGATAAATAACTTTGGAAATTGGTGCTTTGACATGCAGTAAGGTTTGCATATAGTTTTGGGGCTTTTTATGTCAATATGTGAAATCTGTCCAAACCTAACCTGTAAAGTAAATTCAAATTTTCTTGATCTTATAGCCAAAATATTGCCATGCTGTTATTGAGAAAGTTGTAGCTCATAAAATTTTGAACAACATTGGTATAAAACTCTTTGAGTGAATGTGAACAGAAAATAGACTTTTAGAATTTCTAAACTAGAGGGTTTTGTTGGTCAAACATAGGTCAGCAGTTTAAATTCAAATTTAAACCATATTTTTGAATATAATATGGTATGGAAGTTTACAAGACAAATGTAAAGAAACAAATTTAGAACATTTCATCCAATTGGGTCCTTTTCAAATTTGGCCTCTAACCCATTCAAAAACTCAAAATACAAACATTGGTTCCTGCAGTCAAAGTTGATTTTCCATTTTCGGATTTTATTTCCATTTTTGGTCTCCCTGACCGGCGGGCCCCACTAGTCAGACCCCATCGGATTCCCGCTTAGGAAATTGGAACGCGCCGGGCGGTGGGTCCCACCGTTTCTTTCGCCCGTGCGCTTGGTCCACTGGGCCATTCTTTCTCCAACCCACGCCGGGCCCACTCGTCAGCGGTAGCGGTCTATGGACCCGTTTCACCCCGCGCCACCGTCTCCTTCCCCCTCTCCTGCGTGCCCACATGGCGGGCACCGCCTGCCAACGGCCGGCTGATGCTCGGCCACGACCCCGTACGCCACGGCGCCCTCCCCTCCTCTTCCTTTAGATAGAAGCCACACTCGCCTCGCTCTCCCTTCAACCGCGTCCCTCTCACTCCGCCCTCACCGAGCGTCTCCTTTCGCCTCTCTCTCTGTTTCCCCCTCCACCGCCGCCATTGACGGGGCTCGGGCTGACCCTGCGCTCACCGTTCCGGCCATCGCCTCCCCTCCACACCCTCACGCCGCTCTTCCTCAGCCTCCACTCCCTTGCATTCCCTAGACCTCGTTGGTTATCGCTCCTCTACCACATCGCATTTCCCCGCCGAAGGCCGCCGCCCCGCCATTGGAGGAGCTCAAGCCGTGCCGGCCATTCCTCACGCCTCCGTGCTTCCACACTACCACGCCAACGATCCTCGCCCTCCCCTCCACTGAACCCCCGAACTCTAGGCCGACGAGACCCTACTGCCGAGCCGCACCACCTCGCCGAGCCTTCACGCTCGAGCTCACCGTCGCCGGCCTTCTCCGCTCATCCTCCGTCAAATCAAGGTAGGGGGTAAGGTTCCTCGGACTCCCCTCTCTCCCCCCGACCACCGCCAGCGAGCCTCCGGGCCCGGACGGCCGGAATCCCGCGCGCGCCACCGCCGGTCACTCCCCCCTGCTTTAGCCCTCATGCTTAAAGACGATGGTCTTTTTGCGATTTAGCCCTCATGCTTTGCTCATTTTCTGTTTAAATCCGTAGCGCTGTATACTGAGTCTTTGTGAATCTCACGATCTAGTCCGTGGAAGCTATAGATAATTATGTCCGGGTCCTAGATCTAGGGTTAATGTGTGAATTTGGGCTGTGAACTTTGGAAAATCACCAAAAATCATAGCGAAATCCAAAATGGACAAACTCAGTGGCTATGGATTCCTTGTGAGTAAATCTATAGGACAAGTATGATGTGGATGTGTAAAAAGTCTGTTTTGCTCCTGGTCTAGTGCATACATGTTGAGGGTAAATAAATGGAAAAAGGGATTAAATGAACTCCAAAAATTATGAAATTTGGACAGTGGCTTCGTTATGGGATCTAGATACTGTGTGATTTTTGGTAGCCCTAGCATTGGTTGGTAAATGACTGTTTTGCCCTTATGCATGTGTTTTGTGTATTTATTTAACTTGGAAAATGAAGGCTATATAAAATATGCTCAAATGCAACCTCTGGTATTTTTTCATATACTCTACATAGTATGAGCAACTCACTGGTAAAATATGAGATTGTGCATGCATGTTTTAGCTGTTGTTTTGAAATTGGCAAAATACTGCTTGCTAGACTTGATAATTGGAAAAAGTGACTTTAGGATGCAAAGAAAATTCTATGAAAAATCTGGTATGCTATTAGTATGATAGGGAGTCCAGAAAGTATTTTTGGAGAATTTATTAACACTGTTTGTAATTACCTCTTAATTTGCATGAGATAAATATATGAAAAATAGATGTCTTACAAAAATATGGAATCTGAGCTTGCTGATTTTTGTGAGTGTTTCTTATGCCATATTATGCTTGCTGTAGAAATTTCAATTCCAGAACTCACTCCTATAAATCATGAAAAACCTAGGAAGTTAAAAGTCTGTCATATTGTTAGAATTTTAATAAAATAGTTTTAAGTGTTTTGTGGCTGAAATTTGAGCAGTGGCACTATGTAGTAAGTTTCTGCATGTGGTAAAAGTTTGAGATCAATTTGAGTTGTCTAACTACATGAACTCGACGAAGAATATGTCGAAAGACTAACTCGAGCATCCCTAGGGAGGGCCCTGGTCGGCTGACCCCGATGGGGTCTGGTCTCCTACCTCCTCTTGCCGAGTTGAACGCTTCTAGTCCCCGACCTTTGCCCTAGACTCTCGGTTTACAATGAATATTACGGTGGTCTCCTTCCTTCTCCCCTTGGGAGGCTCTATATTTATACGCCGGAGGGAGCCCTATACATGGAATCTAATAGGTCGGTTCTAAGAGTCCTAGAACACCTAAAACACCTATTTCCATGTACATACAAGTCTCTAGAAGAGTCCCGGTCGTCCATATACTTCCTTGCTTGGAGATGAAGTCATTATCACAATCCTTCCCAAAATCAGCTTTCCATATTCTGCAGCCTTTAGTATTTCGACCATAACTTCCTCGTTCGGAGTCCAAATAAGGCAAACTCAGACTCTAAATTGGGCCCACAAGCTTTGGTATTCCAACTTTCTTCAATTGACCACGTTAAGGTCTCCGAATTGGGCCCACAAGCTGCTGCTGTCATGAATTTCGATAAGATTTCAGGATTTAGCCCTTCAAGCAATCTTTATCTTCCAAGACTTTTTCTTGTTGGGCTTCTTCCTCCATGTGGGCTTCAATTAGTCCTTGTTTCAGAGCCCGGTCCATAGCATAAATCCTTTCTTCGAGAAATTCTCAAATATCCTTAATTATTCCCTATTTTCCTACAAAAATCAATATTGCACAAAAACAAAGAGTATTCTCGAAAACGGGGTTATTTGTTAGCAAAACAAGACTAAATGATAAGATTGACTCTCGAAAAGATATAAAATCATATGAAAATAGAGTATATTTTTAGTACATAACGAGCGTCAACAATCAACTATCCTCCTCCATGGCACCTCAAGATGGTAGTGAACAAGACAAAATACTTCCAAATAAAGATGTTCATGTACCTTAAGAGCAAATTGATGAGCAAGCTCAAGATGTTGGTACACCGATTCAAGCATCTCAAGTGGTACCTCGAAGAAGAAGTCAACTTACAAGTGGACACCCCAAAGAACTCATCATTAGTAGTCCTACTAGAGGAGTGACAACAAGGTCTCACAATACCGCCGCATTCGTTCAAGCCTACTAATTTGTCTCTAGAATTGAGCCAACAACTATTGATCAAGCTTTGAGTGATCTGGATTGGGTAAATACAATGCATGAAGAGCTCAAAAATTTCACAAAAAATGAAGTTTGGACACTTGAAGCTAAACCCAAGGGTGCTAGAGTTACTGGAACTAAGTGGGTCTTTAGGAACAAGCAAGATGATGAAGGCAATATTGTGAGAAACAAGGCAATATTAGTGGCAAAGGGCTACTCTCAAGTTGAAGGAATTGATTTTGGAGAGACCTTTGCACCGGTTGCAAGATTGGAAGCTATTCGGTGTCTATTGGCTTATGCCACACATCATGACATGAAGCTTTATCAAATGGATGTGAAGTGTGCTTTCCTAAATGGATACATCAATGAGCTAGTCTATGTTGAGCAACCACCCGGATTTGAAGACCCCAACAATCCAAATCATGTGTATAGGTTGTCCAAAGCTCTCTATGGTTTAAAGTGTAGGACCGAGACGTGCGACTAGAGGGGGGTGAATAGGAGAACTTAAAACTCAAACTCACGAACTCCTAGTGCAAACTGACAGACACTTCACACAACAAATGCTAAACACCGTCCACTGAAAGGAAACGTGTCTAGCAGCACTTGGTGTCGCCCACTGAACGGGTACACACCAAGCGAGCGGAAGCACAAGACTCAACGATCACGAGATTGCAAGTCAAGTGAAACAACGACTCACGCACTAGTGTCTTGTCCGCCACTCAATGCACCAAAATGCGCCTTACTGGTTCATAGCAAGTTAAGAGTATGGGCAGCAACAAGGAACACAAAAAATGAGGTCGAAGCAAAAGCCGGACAGCGAAAAACTCCAACGAAAAGCAGGCTGCCCAGATCTATAGGACTGTCCGGTAGCGGCTATAGGACAGTCCGGTAGCAGAGTCCGGTAGACACCGGACTGTCTGGTAACAAAGTCCGGTAGAGGCTGGGACAAGGGCCTACGCCTGACTGTCCGGTGGCCAACGCCGGACTGTCCGGTGGAGCCGGATAGTCCGGTGGCCGATGCCGGACTATCCGGTGGAGCCTGGAACTTGAACCTCTCAAACCCTAAATCTGACCAAACCTAGTCCAATCTTCACGAAATTTGACACAGGCTATCTGAGCACTAATCCAAAGCTATTCCCAAAACACCAACTCAAAATGATCACGAGATTAGCGGGAATTTCAGATCTCATAAAGAGGCAAGCCTTGGGCAAGAAAAGGGGAAAGCTCAAATTCGACTTGCTCGTGGCAAACCTGCTGGTTTGAGATGCACTAAGGCATAATCTCCACGTCCTTGCAAGTCCAAAACACCGGCAAAAGAAAGGATTCACCCATGGCCAAAGCAAACACCCAAAAAGCCAAGGATTGAACCCAAATACCAACTTAGAAGGGGGAGGAGGATAGGGCTGCACACATGAGCTCAAATTTCTGCTGAATCTTGATAGATTAATCATGAAATTGAGTTCATACAAAGTTCCTACAGCCTACCACCCTTCATCCTTCCCACTTGTGAGAAGAACACTTGCTAAGGGACTCAAATCCTAGTCTAGTGCCCTCTCTTCTCTCTTAGGCACATGGCTGTATGGAAATGAGGCCTAGGGTTTTCTAATAGTTGGAGAGTCACCTAAATGACCAGCCACTTAGGTATTTATAACCCTAGGCCTGACAACACAATTAACACTAAGACCCTTACTCTAGAATGCCCGGAAGGGGCTGAAATGTAAAAGATACAATCGGACGACTACGATGACGTTATGATCTTCTTCTTCTCCACGCCTCGCTTGGATGTATGCCACGTAGCCAGTAGTCCGGAAGCTTCCCCAAGTTTTGAAGTCAGAAACCGGGAAACTTTATTCTGCGGGCTTCCTGGGCCGGGTCTTGGCCCAATCTTCTATCTTAGCGAGTCGAAGCCCAACCCGCCAAGTCATCTGAACTTGGGTGGCAGTTTTGAGCCGAAGCCGCCAAAGCCTCCCTCACACGCCTTCGCGCCATGCACTCGGGTTGGAGCACCACGGTGGCACCCGGCTTCTCCAGTCCATCGGAGTCGCCTCGCGGTCCATCGGAGGGCTTACACCACCGTTGCTGAACCGCCCCTCCATGTACCGAGCTTCCATGGCCGACCGATGCCGAGCATTGCCTCCGGTCCATTGGAGGGCTTTTGCCTCAGTCCATCGAGGTGTTCATCATCTACCTCCAGTCCATCGGAGGGCCTCTGGTCCATCGGAGGGCTTGATCTCGTTGACAATCACTCATCAAACCAGGAGAGCAATGAGGCCGGTCCATTGGCTCTCATAAAGCAAGCACCCCGAGCTTGGTATGAGAGGTTTAGGGACTTCCTCATTGAGAAAGGGTTCAAGATTGGTCAAGTTGACACTACCCTATTCACTAAGAAGATGGATGATGATCTCTTTGTTTGTCAAGTGTACGTTTATGACATTATCTTTGGCTCGACAAATGAAGAGTATTGCAAGGAGTTCGGCAAGATGATGGCAAAGGAGTTTGAAATGTCAATGATTTGCGAGCTCACCTTCTTCCTTGGGTTTCAAATCAAGCAACTTAAATAAGGGACATTTATCTATCAAGAAAAGTACACAAGAGATCTACTCAAAAGATTCAAGATGGATGATTGCAAGCCAATTGACACCCCCAATGTCCACCAACACAAAGCTTGATATTGATGAAAGTGGCATCAAGGTGGACCAAACTCTCTACCGGTTTATGATAGGTTTGCTTCTATACTTGTGTGCTTCTAGGCCGGATATCATGTTTAGTGTGTGATTGTGTGCTCGGTTTCAAGCCTATCCAAAGGAGACTCATCTCTCTGCGGTGAAGCAGATTCTAAGGTATCTCAAGCACACCCCTAGCATAGGTTTGTGGTACCCCAAGGGCGTTAGTTTTGAACTCTTGGGCTACTCGGATTCAGATTTTGCCGAACGCCAGGTTGAGCGTAAGAGTACCTCCGGGGGTTGCTACTTGCTAGGGCGCTCGCTTGTTTCGTGGTTGTCCAAGAAGCAAAAATGCGTATCCTTGTCCACTTCGAAAGCGGAGTATATAGCAGCTGGGTTTTGTTGTGCCCAAATTCTATATATAAAGCAAACGCTCTTGGATTATGGAGTTAAGCTTTCTAGGGTACCTCTCCTTTGTGACAACAAGCGCGGTTAAGCTTACCAACAATCCGGTCCAACACTCTTGAACCAAGCACATAGATATCCGCCATCACTTCATAAGGGACCACATCGCAAAGGGAGACATCCAATTGCGAAAAGTGGGAACTAAGGAGCAATTGGTGGACACCTTCACTAAGCATTTAGATGAGAGTACTTTTCATAGGTTGCGAAGTGAGCTCAACGTGTTAGATGCTAGATCGATCATGTAACTTGCCATGCCATATAATTTGCATCATATGTAAATGTAAGATAGAGAGGAGCGAGGGTCTTGCATGAGTCGGTGGAACTTGGTTTCGCTCATAGCATGTAGAATGGCTCCTCTTGAAGTAGCTTGCGGGGAGAATCAATGTGGCAAGTGTAGATTTAAATTTCTGTGTGCATTGCATTCCTTGTCATATAGATTTGCACGCATATTTCAATTCCTATCTGTGGGGGATAGATATCCCCTGGGCCCTCACGGTGTGGATTCAGCATATGGGCCGTCGGAGGGCCCAATGGAGATAGCAGGCTCCCAAACAGGGCGCCGCCTGATCTTGTGGGCCCAGAGATGGATGACGTGCATGAAGATCAAGTCAAAGTGTTGTAACTCAAGAAAGACGTGAAGAAGATGGCTTGGACTCTGGATTCCAAAAGCAGCAGGACTCAAGTAAGGAAGCATATAGACGTAGATTCTATGTACTCTGTTAGGATTCCAAACCGAGTAGGACCCATAGATGGAAACCGACTTGTAACCCAAGCGAGACTATATAAGGCGGGTGAGGGACCCCTACGTAGAACATCTAGCATCTCATCGCATACCAGCCTCCAGACGCCCTAGCTTTCATTGTAACCTCGAGAGCAAAGGCAATACAACTCGCAACAAACAGGACAAAGGGTATTACGCATCTCGCGGCCCAAACCTATATAAACCCTCTTGTCTCGTCGCATCTCTACGTGAACCATCGAGCTACGCCGATTTCGCCACCCCAAAAGCACTACGTAACACACCCCGTGGTGCATTGCCGGTATCAAACACCGATAGTTGGCATGCGAGGTAGGGAGCGGCGAGATTGACATCAGCTAGCTCCATGGCCGACCACTTCATCAACGGCTTCGCTCCGAGCGACATGATCCGCTTTGGGTCGATCACCTTCATCGCCGATCGGCGCGGAGACCTCCACCAGCTTCGCAACGCGCCGGCACAACCACGTTTCGTCGTGCGTCCACCGACTACTCCAGGACCTGATGGACGATCTGCACCGTCAAATCGCCGCCAGGGACCAGCGCCTCGTTAGTCTCCACCAACTCAGTGTCAGGCTTCAACACGTCGGCGCGAGGCGCCGACCCGTCGCCAGAACCCGCTCCCACAACGTGCTGCGTCGGATCGTGCTCCCCAGGGTCACTTTGGCTCGGGGGTACGAGCCGACAGGAGGTTCTTCTCCAGGCCTAGACCTGCATTGACGGTGCCAACTCAAGCAGCCCTAGCTGCGGCCACCGCCTCAACACCAACTCGCCGTACGGCGCTCTCGACCTCTCCGACTCAAGTCTGGACTCAGATTAGTCGGGGGCCAAGGGGATGTTCATCAGGAAGCCCCTCTTGAGATCCGCGGCGGGCCCACACCTCAGGGAGCCCTCTGTGGGGCCCGTGACAAGTTCCTGTCGATACCCGCTCCTGGGTCCCTCGACCACTGCGGGTCCCACCGCCGCCTCCTGCACCAAAGCGAACCCGGCCAACTTCGGCTGACCAGGGTCGCAAAAGGACTCGGGTAGAGTCCTTCACCCCGTTCAGTCTCTGCAACTCCACCGCTGCGTACCAGGGGCTGCTCTCTCGTACCTCGGCTCCCCTTAACAACGACGAGGGTGCGCGGGGGACGCCCGACTCAACTCAGTCCGTGCCTCTTCCGGACGATGACATCTACAACGAGTCTGATGTGCCGTTGACCAGCCTTCACATGGGGCTCGTCATCAACTCTACCCCGATGGGGAGAACCGTTCGCTGGCGTAGCCCGCGGGCCGACGAGACCCCTCATCACTCGGCGGTCACTCGGGAGGCTCGCAACGCAGGGCATCACCACGTAATCTACAACATCGAGACTCCTACAGCCTCTGATCACGGTGCGGCCACTACAACAGCCACAGCTCCAGCCTCCGATACCAGCATGGAGGTAGAGACTACGCTTGCTGATGATCCCGAGAGTTCGCTTCCAAGCTCGACTCTCTGTTTTCCTAAGATCCTCGTGATCAACGGTCCAGTGAACGAGATCGAGGAGGCAGTCTCAAACGACAAGCAACCTGTCCTCGCTGAAACCTCGCAGGATCGCCACAGGAGGGAGAGGGCAAACCGCCTCCATAACATTCTGCGTCGTCATATCCTCAGCAATAGAGACCCCACGTTGCCCATCTCGATGGATGAGGTGACGCGGGACAGCTATTGACGCGGCTTAAGTACGAATATTTTGTATCATTTTACATAGTTTTTCATTGATTTTAAGCGTCAGCTATATCCTTTACTAAATTTATCACTGATTATTGTGGATTTTGCAACTTTGTCTTGAAAATATGCTGTATGTGATTTTTACAGGTTTTTGACCTATTTTTCGCGAAATTCACAATGATCTACGTCGAGTAAGAAAGGACCTCTAAATCGACATTCATTGAAGACAATGATCAAGGAAGGCTTGGTTGACTCATACCCCCCTCTGTGTCAATCATGGTTTCCTAATTAGAAGCTTCAAGAAGGTGTCAAGAGCTATTAGGAATTGAATATAATTATTTAATATAATTATCAAATATGTCAAAGGCTAGAAGATTTCGTCAACCTCGGCCCATGAAGAAGATTCCAGAAGCCCTAAAGTCTGTAAAGGCTCCGCACAAACATTACTTAATCATCAAGGAACTACCCCGCGAAAGATGGAAAGAAGAGGACGCCGGGAGAGTACGGGTCGGCCGACCCCACCCCCTACTACGTCGGTTTGAGATTCCTTTTCTACCACGTCATCTCCAGGGTATAAATAGCGAGCCTAGGCCTCGGGGCAAACCATCCAATTCATTATCAAGGCGTGAAGACGGCGACAAGAGGGACCACAACTAGAGGAGAGTAGAGGGTCGAGATTCTAGTCTAGGATTAGAAGTTCTTCTAGTTCCTGGAGGTGATTAGAAGCCTTGCACGGTGTTCTAATTACCTAGCTCCAGAGGTACAATTGTATCAACGAAGGAAGGTATGATCATGGATGTAATCTTGATACAGTTTATTAATGAAGTATTGTTCTTGTCTAATTATCATGTTCTTGTTTTAGTTATGCTTGTTCTAGCTCTAATTATATTTAGATCTAAATACTTGTTAATTAGATCATGTCTTTGAAGGTTATGTTTATCTAGCGATCTTGATCTCTGATCTAGTTTACTAATGATATGGTTGTGTTTCTAATTCTTGTGATCATGGTGATTAGAAGTTCTAGTTGCTCTAATTATGTTATTAGACTATGCGAAGTAATTAGAAGCGTGTTCTCTAATTATGTATGCCAGTTGAGAGTTTCTCATCGATTACCTGGTTACTAGTGACAGTAGAGCCCGGGGAAAGGTTAAACTCAATCTAGGGGATTAGATTGGTTGATCTTGATTTAATCATGCTATGATAGATATGCTTGAACATGCTTGTTTACCTTGAGCTTCTAGATATCTTGCTACTCTATTCTTGAAGTGGCACCATATATCACATATGCTTTGGATCCAATTAGACCTTGATTTGAGAGCTAGTTAATACCCTTTAATTAGTGCTCTAATTATGTTCTAATTGTTTATCTTATGTTTATATAATATAGTTTTTATTAGATTAGGCTAAGGATTGGTTTCAATTAAGGACTGGTTTAGATATAAATTAGACTATCTTTTTACCTTTAGTTTAGCTTAAACTCTTGTTAATTAGAGTATACTAGTTCATTCCTTGGATTGACAAAACCCACGATACTCATCTTGGGAAAAAGCTACATACGATACTGTCGCTTGCAATATAAGGTTTGCCATGCTTAAGTGCTGTCAACAGCAGCGAAAACGACCAAGAGGTTCAGAGTCATCGGCGTAGGAACGAAGCTCGACAGCAGCGTCGTGATTGGCAAGCTGGCGAAGCTAGGCGGCGGCGAGCAGCTGTGCTTCCTAGACGCAATCTTCTAAAAGAGTTCGAAGCAGTGATGGAAACTACGAGTCAAGCCGGCGGGGCGCTAGTCAAGCTCTGCGAGCTCCTCCCCAACAACGAAGATGGAGAGACCATCAAGAACGTTCTCACTCGAGTAGCAGATCACCTTACACCCAGGCATCCCGGGGCAGCAGATGCGCGGCAGATTATCAACGACAATCGTGACGTGCGTCTCAACATCGAGCAATCTCGTGCTCAGCGACACCAGCTCGAGTTGGAGCGGAGAGCAAATTACGACCGGGACTACGGACCTCCTCAGCGTGCTCCAGCTGCCAGAGGTCACTCGGGAGCTGCTTCTGTCAACAGCCCTATATCCCGAGTCAAGGTTGGGGATGACCTCCGCCCTCAGTCCCCACAGCGTCGTCCAGATGAGAACCGCGGCAACCTAGCTGGCAGCTCTGAAGCAGCCGTGGCGGCCTTTGGTCGGAGGATTTAGGACGTCGACTGGCCGCCCAATTTCAAGATCTCAAATATTGAAAAATTCGAAACAAAGATGGACCTGCGGAATTGGCTGGCTGTGTACACTACTGCGGCCCGAGCGGCCAATGCGTCGGAAGATCTCATGACGGCCTACATCCCGATCAAGTTGGGACAGGAAGCACTTCAATGGCTTCGCCACCTCAGGTGGGGTTGCATTGAAGACTGGGGCGACTTCTGTTTCCTGTTCATTGCTAATTTCCATTCACTCTCTGACAAACCAGCGCAGCGATGGGACCTCAAAACCATCAGACGCAAGGACTCAGAGAGCTTGCGGTCGTACCTCAAGCGGTTCCAGGCCTTAAGGAATCGCATCCCCGATGTCTCTGAGGATACAGTGATCGATGACTTCCTCCAAGGGTCGAACGATCAAGTATTCATCAAACACATACTAGAAAGAGTGCCCACCACCTCGGAGCACTTTTTCCAAGAAGCAGATCGCTACATCACAGCAGACGAACGCGCACGTGACCTCATCCGCCCCCGATAGGATGATCGGGGCAAGGGCAAGCAAGAGAGGCATGAAGAATCCTCGCGGCAGGATCGTCGCTGGAAGAAGAGGCCTCGAGAGGAGGTTCGCGTCGTGGCGCCACCTCCAGCACGTCCGCGTGGCCCACCTCCTGCTCCGGCTCAGACGCTCAATCAACTCCTCGATGAGCCGTGCCCTATGCACAAAGACATGCGCCACACTCTCTGGAACTGCCGTGACTTCAAAGCCATGCTGGCGCGGTGGCCGGCTCCCCATGCCGCAGCCTGCACCACTGCCGCCGCCCCCACCGCAGAACTAGCCTCCACAATGCCAGAACGTAGGCAATGGTCAACGCTTTCCAGACATCAACAGGGAAGTCAGCTTCATCCTAGGAGGGCACGAAGCCCAGCGAGCAAGCGGCAGTAGAAGCTAGAAGACCAGCGGATCAACGTGGCCACCTCAGAGCCGCCACAGCCATATGATTGGTCCCACGAGCCAATCTCTTTTAGTCGGGCAGATCAGTGGCTCAGCTTTGACGAGTCAGGCAAGTACCCGTTGCTGGTAAATCCCATAGTCAGCGACACCCGACTAAAGAAGGTGCTAATCGATGGCGGAGCAAGCATCAACGTCTTGTTCCCTCGAACTCTGCAAGACATGGGGATTCCTCTCAGCGAACTCAAAAAATCAGATACACCATTCTTCGGAATTATGCCAAGTGCAGTATCCGCTCGGGCATATTTACCTACCGGTCGCCTTTGGCACCATAGAAAATTTCCGCATAGAGACGCTGCGTTTCGAGGTCCCGACCTTCAACTCCGTCTATAACGCCATCATTGGGCGGCCTGGGCTCGCCAAATTCATGGCCATCCCGCACTACCCGTACCTCATCCTCAAAATGCCAGCTCCGGACGGCATTCTTTCTATACGGGCTGACTTCAAGGGAGCTTCGAAGTGCGTGCAGGAAGAAATAAAGATGGCCCCAAACAGAACACATGGCGGCGTAGAAGAAGCTCAAGGCGGATGCAGCTCACATGTTGCAGGAAGAACTCCAGATCCCGACTCAAGAAGCGGCGTCAAGTACAGCGATACAACCGGCGGTCCCTATGAAGGAAATAAGCCTCGATCCCTCGGACGCGACCAAGACGACCGCCATCAACGCTCTTCTTCCACCCAAATAGGAAGACGCGCTCGTTTAGTTCCTAAGGGCCAATCGTGACATGTTTGCATGGAAGCCTGCGGATATGCCTGGGTCCCGAGGGAACTGGCCGAGCACCAACTCAAGGTGTTTCCCAACGCGAAACCCATCAAGCAGCGGCTGCGGCGTTTTACTCCTGAGAAGCGAGAGACAATTAGGGTAGAGTTAACCCGGCTGAAGGCTGCCGGTTTTATTAGAGAGGTCATGCATCCTGAGTGGCTTGCGAATCCGGTACTCGTTCTTAAAAAGAATAAAAAGGACTGGCGGATGTGTGTTGATTATACTGATCTCAATAAGCGTTGCCCTAAGGACCCATTCGGGTTGCCTCATATAGACCAGGTCATTGACTCTACGGCCGGCTGCGCTTTACTCTCTTTTCTCGATTGTTACTCGGGCTACCACCAAATTAACCTAGCGATCGAGGATCAGGAGAAGACCGCATTCATCACCCCTTTTGCGGCGTACTATTATACCTCTATGTCCTTTGGGTTAAAAAACGCTGGTGCTATGTACCAAAGAGCGATCCAGACTTGCCTCGCCGACCACTGGGCAAGCGTGTCGAGGCCTACGTTGACGACGTCGTAATCAAGACCAAGAATGCGGAGGATTTCATTGACGATCTACAACAGGTGTTCGACAGTCTGAGGAAATTCCGGTAGAAGCTTAATCCCACCAAGTGTGTTTTCGAGGTCCCCGCGGGCCAGTTACTCGGTTTTGTCGTTAGCAATAGAGGAATCGAAGCTAACCCCGAAAAGGTCAAAGCCATATTCCGGATGCACCCTCCCAGATCGCAAAAGGACGCTCAAAGATTGACCGGGTGCATGGCGGCCTTGAGTCGATTCATCTCGCGACTCGGCGAACACGGCATGCCCTTCTACAAACTCCTCAAGAAGCTAGATCGGTTTCAGTGGACCACAGAGGCTCAGGAAGCTCTGGACGCTCTGAAAAAGTTCTTGACCATGCCTCCTGTACTCAAATCCCCCAATCGTGCTACTGCTGACTCACCAGCTGAAGATGTACTCCTCTATATCTCCTGTACAACTCATGTGATCAGTACTGCATTGGTGGTTGAGCGGCCGGATGGACAGCACGCGGTACCCTCAAGTTCAGAAATTATTATATGCAGTTCTCATTACCGCACGCAAACTGCGTCATTATTTTGAGGAGCATAAGATCGTAGTGGTTACTGAGTTCCGAATTGGAGAAGTCTTGCGCAATCGGGAGGCCACAGGGTGTATTGCCAAGTGGGCCTGCGAGCTGGGGGCTCACGACATCGTGTTTCGTCCTCGTACTGCCATCAAGACCCAGGCGCTGGTCGATTTTGTCTCCGAGTAGACTGAGCACCAGATCCCCGAGAAGCCAGAAGTTCTGGAAGTTTGGAAGATGTATTTTGATGGCTCGTTGAAACTGGAGGGAGTTGACGCTGGTGTTGTCTTCACCTCACCAGCAGAAGAAATGCTCAAGTACGTGCTACAGATTCTCTTCCCAGTTTCTAATAATGCAGCTGAGTACGAGGCTTTACTACATGGTTTGCGCATAGCCATATCACTCGGAATCCAGCGGTTGATGGCCTACGGAGATTCTTTAGTGGTCATTAATCAGGTCAAGAAGGAGTGGGACCACTCTACAGAAAATATGGATAAGTACTGTGAAGCAGTTCGCAAGCTAGAGGGCAGGTTCCAAGGCTTAGAGTACATTCACGTGGATCGGGACCGCAACGTGGATGCCGATATTTTGTCCAAACTGGGATCATCGCGAGCCAAAGTGCCTCATGGTATCTTCGTTCAAGAGCTTCATCATCCCTCTATTCAGCTAGATGAGCTGAATATACCACCCGACCGACACACCCTAACTCTGGGTGATATGCCGACTGATTGGAGGCCCCCTATCATCAGGTACATCTTAAATGAAGAGACTCCGGATGATAAAGCAGAGGCCGAGCGACTAGCAAGGCGATCGTCTAGCTATACTCTGATCAACAACGAATTATATAAGCATGGCGCCTCGGGAGTTTTGTTAAAATGCCTAGATACCTCATCAGGGCAGAGTTTGTTGAAGGAAATACACGCCGGAGTCTGTGGAATTCATGCCGCCTCACGGACAATGGTCGGGAAGGCGTTCAGGGCTGGATTCTACTGGCCGACAGCGAAGAAGGATGCCGCCGAATTAGTGCAGCGCTGCGAGGCTTGCCAGTACCTTGCCAAGCAGCATCATCTTCCAGCACAGCAGTTGCAGAATACACCAGTGTCATGGCCCTTTGCCTGCTGGGGGCTAGATATGATTGGGCCCTTCAAGAAGGCACAGGGTGGATACACTCATGTGCTGGTCGCTATTGATAAGTTCACCAAATAGATCAAGTACAAGCTTATTGCCTCCTTAACATCCGCCAAAGCTGTCGAGTTCATTCAAGACATCATCTTTCGCTTTGGGATCATGAACTCTATTATCACAGACCTGGGGTCCAATTTTATGGGTTCAGAATTCTTTGATTTCTGCGAGCAAAGGTCCATTAAAATTAAGTATGTCTCGGTGGCTCACCCTAGAGCCAATGGGCAGGTTGAGCGAGCTAATGGCATAATTCTGGATGCACTCAAGAAGAAGATCTTTGACAAGAATGAGAAGTTTGCTGGCAAGGGGATACGTGAGCTCCCATACGTGGTCTGCAGCCTTCGAACCCAACCTAGCAAAGCTCTCGCAAGCAACACACCCTTCTTCATGGTCTATGGGTCGGACGCAGTATTACCCGCCGACTTACAGTTTGGAGCCCCACGACTGGTTTTCAAGAATATTGCTGAAGCCGAGGCAACATGCATCGAAGAGATCGACTTACTCGAGGAGGAGCGCCTGAACTCTGTTATTCAGTCAGCTCGCTACCAACAGACTCTACGCCGTTATCATGATAGATACACGAGGCCTCATTCCTTTTCAATAGGGGAATTGGTGCTACGCAGGGTGCTCAAGACCGCCGGACAAAATAAGTTGTCTCCTCCCTGGGATGGCCCATACATTGTCACAGAAGTCACTCGTCCAGGATCGTACTGTCTATCTCAAATGGATGGGACACCGATTGGAAACTCTTGGAACATAGAACACTTGCATAAATTTTATGCTTAAAGTCTTCTGGTGCTTTCTAGAATTAGCGGCTAGTGTTGTTTTCTATATTCTGTCTTCATTGTACTCCTTATACTCTATGAATAAAATACTCTTGGGGCAGGCATTCTATGTTTTTTCTCTGTTCTCGTTTGCATTATTTACTCGCAGTGTAAGGGCAATAGACCTAGGTCAGATGACCGACAGTACGGTGTTACTTGCCCACTCTTACTCTTGACGGGGATGACTCCGGGCCCACCATGAGAGCAATTGGCCAAGGTCAGTCGACCGACAGCACGGTGTTACATGCTCTTGTTCGTACTCATGCCTGGGGAGCACTCAAGGCCCCAACAAAACAAAGGCAATCGGCCTAGGTCGGAAGACCGACAGCACGGTGCTACATGCCTATGCAGGATCTCACATCGGGGAGCAATCAGGGCCCCAGTCAAACAAAGACAATGGGTTTAGGTCCGACGACCTACAGCCCAATACTACATGTCTTTGCTTCATCATGTTACCCTCTCCTCCAGCACACGTCCTCTCTATCATTATGTTTATTTTCGTTTCATCTTTACCGCTGTGTCACAAGTATTAACTCAAGTCGCGTTGCCGACTTAACATTGTGCTTTTTCTCTAGCAGATACAATCCCCAAGTAAGTGTAGACTACGTGTTTCATTTATAAGCATACTAACTATTTTTTTACAGGATAGTGGCTGGGATACCGATCTAAGAGCATAACATATACATACAGCACTCAGTTCATTGCATTACATGGGAACCATTGTCTATTCATTGTCATCTACAAGGAGGTCAGCTACTACTCGGGCCTCATTCTCATACTCTGTGCCTTGGGTCTCACTCGACGCCCTTGCTGACAAAATCGACAAGTCTATGTTGGGTTGCGATTTCTTGATCACCATGAGGACACGAGCGAGGATGGTTTTCACTCGCTCAGAGGTTCTTGCCTTGAGATCATCCGCAAAGGTGGCTATTCGGTCACCCAGGGGACGTGATGCATCTTTCTCTAGCGCACACATGTCTAGAATCTTGGTTAGAGCTGTGTTTGCGGCTAGAGCAGCTTCTTTTGCCTTCTCATAGGCATCCTTCAGTCTGCTGCAATTCTTCTTGCTGGTTTCATAATTCTTCTTGAAGGACTCCAGCACTTGAGCTTGTTGTGTGGCCTCATCACGGGATTCTTCTAGTGCAGACCGTGTGGAAGAGAGCACCTTCTTCATGTTATCATGGGCATTCTGAGATTCAGCTAATTTAGCCTCTTTGTCTTTAAGTGCCTGACGAGTTAAGGAATGGCTGTATTTCAAAGCCTCCAAAGAACTGACAGTCTCACGAAATGATTTCTCAAATCCGTCTCGAGATTCCTCAACAATTTGTAGTTTTGCTTGCAGCTGCTGGCATTCATTGGTCTTTTGCTGCATCTTCTCCTGTGGAACGATACAAATCATATGCTTCTGTGGCAAGGAATGTGCTAGTTGGGATTCTTGATGAGTTACCTCATGTTTCTTCTTCTCACTATTTAGCTACCTGCGCAGGTCGGCTACTGTGTCGCGTGCTTGGTCTCTGTCCAGAATGGCATTACAGTATTCTGCTTCACAAGTAACAGCAGCTTGTTTCAGACGGTTAATCTCAGCAATAGCAGCTGTCAAGGAACACTTATTATCTCGGGAACTCAGTCACTGACTAGGGCAAGAAGGTTGGATACATACCTGTTGTTTCAGCCTTGCGAGCGGCTTCGGAATCGGCTAACTGCTACCTTAGAGTGATGACCTCATGGCTGTGCAACGCAGCAATCTTCTCCCGAATCATGCTGGCTTGTTGTACTCCACCTTGAAGCATCTTCAGCATATCCTGCAGAGAACAATTTGAGCTATTTAGATGGCGACAAGGGCACGGCAAGATGTAGAATGTTGAAGATTGACATACCTCAACAGCCGACAGTAGCCCTGAGCTTGGTGTTGTTAGCGCCAACTGACGGTCATCGGCGCTATTTGACTCAACTTGAGGAGGCTGGGTATTGCTCGCCTTAACTACAGCTTGAGCATCAAGTTGTTACTCTTCTGCATGTTGCATTTCTGCACTTGCTTCAGGGTGGTCAGGTTCTTCAACTCTTTCTAACACTGCCTCTAGCACCTCTGAAGTTGGTTGAGGAGCCTTTTCCACATTGACCTCAGCTTGTTGCTCCTGGGTGACGTCAGCTTCGGGCAATGGCTTGGACACAGTTGTGTGCTGAAGTTCTTCAGGGACAGAGCCAGTTAGTACTTCCTGCCAATTCTCTATTGATGTTTGTCTCTCAGTAGCAACTTCAGCCGATTCATCTATTCGAGTTTCAGTCTTGACCTCGGGAATTTCTGTCAGCACTGTATCTGCATGCCCTTCTGTTGCCAAGTCTCTAGGTGTCAGGTCTAGCGATGCTCGGGGGCTTGGTTTCTCAGGCTATTGGTCCTTGGAACATGCTGACAATGGATTTATATCATCATCAGTGCATAATGTGAAAGGAAGTCTGCAAGCATCCCTGATAATCTGATCCAAATTCAAGTCTTCTGCTGTTAGATCTATTTCATCCTCATTTGGTGGAAGAGTGGGTGCAGAAGAGGCTACTGTGGCATCATCATGGTGTTTCTTGGATCGTCTTTCACGATGATGGAGTTGAGCATCCTCTTCCTCATCCTCATCAATCAAGCGATTCCAGTTCACCCCGACTGACGAGTCATCAGTCTTGGCCATTGTCTGTAAAGAGTATCTGGATTTCTTGCTCTTTGGCTCTTTTTCTGCTGACTCAGGGGACTCAGTGACATCCTTGGTTGTTCTTTTGATCGTCCTCTGCTTTCGTGGCACCATGGAGCCGGTAGAGCTGGCTTTAGTGCACCTCTGACCAGTTGTGGCTCGAGTCTTGACACCACTGGTGGCAGCTGTACGCTTGGGGGCTGCTTTTTTGATATTGCTCACTCCTGTCTCTTGGGCCGTTTAAGTGGCACGCTGTATTACTATGAAGGAGTGTTCCTCATCATTTCCTCCACCGTGAGCAGCAGCAACAACAGCTTCCATTTCTTCTGTGGATAGCTCGGATTGTCGCTTCAATAGCCTATCAGTGCTAGAAGACAACGGATCTGATAGGAACTTGGATATATTGCTCTGCATTAACTCTACATGTCAGGAACTGATTACAAGTAAGTTTACTCACAGAAATAAGAGTGAGATCACTTACATTGGGAGTCGGATGACAGGCAGAATATGGCCTGGGAGTACCCTCATTATGAGCTTCGCCACTCAGCATCAACTCAACTCGGGCCTTGACACTTTCTTCAGTTATAGCTCGGGTCGTCTCTCGGGTAGGATCACTGGCCCCGACATATAGATATGTAGGGTATATTCTATCCTTCAGTGGCTGAATGCAGCGATATACAAAGTCTATGACCACTGCATGGGCAGTTAAGCCATTTTCTTTCAGGTTGGCTATTTCCTCCAACAGCACATCGACCTCAGCTTGTTCTTCAGAAGTCGGCCTTTCCTCCCAGCTTGCCAGCTTGTTGTCAGGCTGCCTGCCAGACCTCGAGGGAAGTGAATTCCCATGGTTCTCTATATAAAACCACTCGGAGTGCCATCCTCTGTTGTTATCTGGAAGTGGGATATCGAAATAGACAGATTTCCGGTTCTTGCGAAGTTCGAAACTGGCTCCTCCAGTGACTTGCAGAATGTCATCCCTCAGACCAGCTTTGCAGTGGTACAGAAATTTCCATAAACCAAAATGAGGGACAATCCCAAGAAATGCTTCGCAAAAATGGACGAATATTGAGAGTTGGAGCACAGAATTAGGATTTAGATGTGTAAAATTGATGGAATAGAATTGTAACAAGCCTCGAACAAAGGAGCACACAGGAAGGCCTAACCCGCGGATGAAGAAGGGAGCAAACACCATCGACTCATGGGTATCTTCAGTTGGTGCGGCATCATCTTTCTTTCCGCAGACCCTCCAGTTTGCCACTTCTTTTGGTGGCAAGATGCCCAAAGCTACTAGTGATTCTAGCATGGGTTCAGTGATAGTGGAGAGGCGGTATGCCAAGTACGGAGAGGGTAGTTGCCGATCTTCATTATGTGGCAATCCCTCACTGGTGTCTCCGCGCTCGCTTAGAGTTCTCTTCTTGGGAGCCATTGGTGTGGATGTTCCTATCAATTTGGGGATTCAGGCAGGGAACGAAGCAGTAGCGCTCTTTGTTCAAGCAATGGTGGCGGCGGACTCAAAGGGAGAGAATGGTAGCACAATACTCAGATGGATGAAATCGGCTCATGGTGTAGATCTCAAATAACCTTGACGCCGTCAGCTACAGTCCTCGAGAAGTTGACGAAAACCGTGACTACTGTTATCTTAACTCGGATTTCATGCTTGTTTAGTTTGAATCGGGAAATTCTGCGATTGGGTGTCAGTTTCAGTCGGATTTTTCCTTGAGAAGGATGGCTATTCAGTCGGGGTCCTTAGCACAAGTGAACATCCTTTATCACTCGGAGGATGGGGTCTCTATATTGCCCATCTTTTGGGCATGGTGACACATGATTTTTTCAGTCGTTTCATGGTTTCTACTTTGCTTTGGGTACTCAGAAGATGCGTTTTTGGTTCGAACGCTTGTTTTTTCAAAGACAAGAACACACAAGATCTCAATGCGAAGCATAATACGATGGATTTCATTATATATACATATATAGTTCATTACATGGATTACATATAGGTAGATTATACTAATCTACTGCTACTACTACTATGGTGGTGGTGTGCCTAATGGCCGGTGGATGGCCCGGCCGAGGGCCTAGTGGTGCTGCGGCGCTTGGGTGCCGGGGCGCCGTCCTCGTCTCCGCCGTCGTAGCCGCCGTCGGAGCCATGGTCGTCGCCATCGTCGTCGTCGTCATCTTCATCCTCATCGTCCTCCTCCTCGCTCTCCTCCTCCTCCTCGTCGGAGTCTTGGAGGCCGGCACGGTGGAGGCCACGGAGCTTGGCGTGCTCTTCGAAGTCATAGGCCGCGGAGTCGTCGGTGTTGGGCTCCTCGTCGTCCTCCTTCGGAGGCGGGTTGCCATGCAACACCGCCTCCTCAGGGACCTTCTCCTCCTCGCTGGAGAAGCGGTCGACCGGGGAGTCCTCGTCGTCGTACTCACCAATGAAGAAGGCATCCTCGAAGTCTGAGTACTCGGGCTGCGGAGGCGAGGAGGATCTTGAACGCTTTTTCCCTTTCCGCCGGCCGTGGTGAAGAGGGAGTGGAGAGTTCTTGGTTTTCTTTTGGGAGAATGTGTTTGCAGTGGAGGCGTGATGGGTGGCCGGGCTATTGCTCTGGTTTTATAGCACGATCATTCCGCTTCGTTTTCTGTGAACGCAATGCAAGAGGCTGCGTCGTTTCGACTTCCTCCACGCGTCAGTTATGTCTTGGGCAACAAAGGCTGTTGCGTGTTTGGAAGTTTTTTGTTTTCTGGGAGGTCTACGGGTAATCTCTCGGTGCCCTCTGCTTGCTCCCTTTGGGTTAACCCCATGGGGGTGCGGGATTTGTTGGGAAAATATTCTTTTTCCTAAAAATCTAAAAAGCAGAAGTTTGAATCGGCTTTCTATGATTGATACTCAAGTCAACTCGAAGCTCGAGTGCTACACCATGGGGTGCACCTGGCGGTGCACCATGAGAAAACGTGTGTTGTTAACTCAGGCACGGAACTCATAAACAGTATGTTATTCTTTTTAGAGTCCCGAATCAATTAATTTCTAAATTAACTCGAGCCTCGGGGGCTTGTGGGGGATAGATATCCCCTGGGCCCTCACGGCGTGGATTCAGCATATGGGCCGTCGGAGGGCCCAATGGAGATAGCAGGCTCCCAAACAGGGCGCCGCCTGATCTTGTGGGCCCGGAGACGGATGACGTGCATGAAGATCAAGTCAAAGCGTTGTAACTCAGGAAAGACATGAAGAAGATGGCTTGGACTCTGGATTCCAGAAGCAGCAGGACTCAAGTAAGGAAGCATATAGACGTAGATTCTATGTACTCTGTTAGGATTCCAAACCGAGTAGGACTCATAGATGGAAACCGACTTGTAACCCAAGCCTTGTCGGACTATATAAGGCGGGTGAGGGACCCCTACGTAGAACATCTAGCATCTCATCGCATACCAGCCTCCAAACGCCCTACCTTTCATTGTAACCTCGAGAGCAAAGGCAATACAACTCGCAACAAACAGGACGTAGGGTATTACGCATCTCGCGGCCCGAACCTGTATATAACCTCTTGTCTCATCGCATCTCTACGCGATGTGATGCCCCCGGCATCTCAAAAGCCTTAACACGCAGTTAGAGACAAGCTAATAATGAATTAGGACTTAATGATGCTTAGAAAGCAATGAGGACTAGGTGGAGAAGTCACTAAGTCAAAATTTTTTTAGGAGAATGCAAAACGTTACGCGGCTGGGTTGTTTTAGTCACCACCCACAAGCTTTTATTTAAAAACCCCAAATACAAAAGTCTTAGTTCGGGGTGTTATCTTCAACTTTGATATTACGACCATCTTAAAATCATATGTTACGTGGTTTAAAAGTCGAGACCAAACCAAAACCAAAAGGTCTCTGGAAGGTGCCAATTGTGATCGTGAACAAATTTGAGCCCTAATAAAACTTGCAAATTCATAAAGCACCTGAGCTCAACCCCCTTATCAAAGATGTTGTACCTGCTATGAACTACACTCTTGTAATAGTTCAAAACTGTCAGTTAACCATTTTAAATTTAGCCATAACATCTCTCAAAATCAGCTCAAGCTAATATACACTTAGAAAAGTTCCCAAGTCTGAATTTCAGCTCATCCCAAATTTGAATCTGAAATTACTTTTGATTTCCCTATACAACTTCAGAATCTTCCTTTCTATGAAGTCGAATTAAACTTATCACCTTTCAAATGCACCTAGAGTGGAAGTGTTTGGACTTCGTTTGAATATTCAAAAATTTGAAACAAGGAAGACCCTACTTAAATTGAAGCAAGGCTTTATATACCAAACTTGTAGATAAACATATTAGGAACAACCTTGGTAGTTAGAGCTTGGTCACATATTGAAGTTTAAATGGGGTTTAGAGATAATTACTACCAGCACAGAAAACCAATTCAAACTAGACCTGTTTGGAAATTTCAAATTTTCTCTGACCTACAGCCACTTTCATATAAGACTCTATTTGAATGAGTTTTAGCTCTTGAAATTCTAAGCAACTTTGTCAAGGAGAACCTCGGGTGAAAATGATTAGGAATAGGACTTTTGAATTTCTCAAACAATAAAGGTCCACTATCCAAACTAGGAGCTGCAGGGAAAAATCAAATATAAATCATAATTGCAAACTGATTTTTACATGAGACCTTTTGACAAAGTTGTATAACTCAAAGGGTAGAACATTTCACCTAATTAGGGTTTTGTCAAATTCGGACACTAAGTGGATCAAACAGATGATTTGCAGAACTAGAGAAAACACATTTCTCTTTTCCCAGCTCTTCGGTCACTGACCGGTGGGTCCTACCGGTCAGCACTGCTGCCGCGCCCAGAACGCGGTCGCCGCGTGGACGACAGCAAGCGGGCAGTGCACCGCGCCCACGGATCAAGCCCGGCTGACGCCGGGCCTCGGCTTCAAGACGACGCCAAGACCCCTGCACCTAGACGCTTCCCAGGCCGCGTTCACCGTCCTTCACTCGATCTTCCTCCCACTCGCGTAGAGCGCCAAGCGCGCCGAGCCGCCGTGGCCGAGCTTCAGTGAGCTCGCGCCACCCCAGCTCCGGGCCTCCTTCCGCCCCACGAGCCAGCGCATCGCGTCCGTCTCCACCTACGCACCGTTTTTCCCAAAGTCTGGGCCTCTGTAGGAGTCCCTAGTGCCCCACGGGTGCGTGTACGCCAGGGCCGTTCGCCATGACCGAGCCCACGGCGGGCTTCGCACTACCGCCGCCTCGGACTGTCACTGCCTCGCCCAACGCGCGTCCCGCACTCGCCGTGACCCGCTCCACCTCCCTAGCCACTTCCCGGCCGTAGCCATCGCTCCCAGCCTACTCCCCACGCGCGACGCCGAGCGCCACCCAGCGTCCAACTCGGCCTCGCCGTGGAGAGCACCCTTCGAGCCATCCCCACGCCTCCACTCCGCCTCCGCCGAGTTCCCCTCACCCTCGAGCAGCTCAAGCGATCGACCCCAGCCCCTTCCCCTCTTGTTCCACCGGATTGCGCCACCGCTGCCGCGCCCGCGCGCACCATCGCCGCCCGGTTCACCGACCTCGCGTCGCCTCTCCGCTCCACCAATCACAACGACGTCTACGTCAACGGGTTCGCCGCGGCCAGGAACACCTCCCTGGTCCCGCTCGGCTTCAAGGCCGACTCCACGATGCCGGCGCGGCCCCGTCCTTCCCCTTCCCTGCGCGCGGCCGGAGGTAGAAGAAGAAGAGGTGATCTTGTGATTTAGCCCCTATATTTTCAAGTTTTCGCGCTGTAGTTTAATACACTGTGCAATGTGCCTCACGGATCTTACGCGAAAGCCCCTGGGAGTTAGGTGTAATTGCGTTTAAGTCCTGGATCTAATGTTTTCCATTTAAAAACATCTATTTAGGCTGAGAACTTCAGAAAATCATAACAAATCCAAGAAAAATCCTAAAAAGGCAAACTCAGCTGTATTAGACTCCTCTTGAATAGATCTATTGAATGGTCATGATGTGGAGGTGTAAAATGATTGTTTTACCCTTGGGTTTGTTACATGCATGATTAATTAGGTTAAAAGACAAAAGTGGGCTAAATGAACTCCAAATGGCATAAAACTCGGGCAGTGGCTTTATTAGGACATTTTGGCACTGTGTGAAATTAAGTAGCCCTAGCATTGACTGTTTGATTTCTGTTTTCCTATTAAGCATGAGATTTGTGTGTTTGCTAACATAAGAAAGGGTTACTACATAAAATATGCTTGATATGGCGCTCTGGTATTTTTCACGTACTCTACTTAACTTAAGTAGCTCACTGATGAAAGATGAAGCTATGTATGTTTAGTTTCGTCACTGTTTTGAAAATGACAAAGTGTTGCTGGCTAGAACAGATAATTGTAAAAAGGCGTTCTACAGTGCTAGGAATATTCTATAGAAAATTTAGTGGTTTGCTGATGGTATATAAGTTCTAGAAAGTAATTATGTAGAATTTATGAACACTGTTTTAATATGCATATGAATTAGACCCTAATATTTATATGGAAAATAGATGTCCTAGCAAACCTTGGGTATTTCACTCGCTGATTTTTGTACATGTTGTTCATGTCCTGTGTTACCTGCTGAGTAAATATCATGACCAGAAACTTATCCTATAAATTATGAAAAATCTGAGAAACTATAAGGCTGATAAGTTGTTAGAATTTTCATAAGTTACCTGTAGATCCTTTGGGGATGAAATTTTGTCAGTGGTATCATGTATTAATATTCTGCATGTCATAAATATTTGAGATCATTTGACTCTAATCTTACCAAGAATTGAGGTGCCCTTTTTAATGTTAAATGACTCCTTTTAGTAAAACAGTGGTTATGGTTTCTTTGACCTTTGTACTATCCTGGGGTGTCTTTCAACTATACGTTGTTGTATGACTTTCATCTACATGTTGCTACACTTGATTTGTTCTCTTTACGATAAACAACTTGAAAGTGATTATGGGAGTGAGTAAGTGTATGCTTGTTTAAGTCAAGAAAGATGCTATCGTGACTAGTGCTATGGGTGATGTTCGGGTTAGTAGACCATTAAAAGTGTATATATACATGCTAGACTGCTGTTTTGCTTACATATGATTTACTACGGGACAATTTGAGTTAGTGCTTGTTTATATCAGGTGTTATAGAGATGACTTGGAATCAGCGATCTATCATGTGCTCCCCTCGTGAATACTGCATGAATTGTATGACTGTTGAATGAATATACACCCCACACTTCATGCATGTGGCCTAATAATCCTAATAACTATCGTTGTTTTATCGGCTCACCGTTCACGCGGAAGCACCTTGCGCGGCTGCCGCCGCTCCCGCGCGAGTCACCCTCACCCGCGGGCTCCCAGCCCTGCCTGCCCCCGTGAGATCAGTACCCCCTCGATCCCTCCTGGCCCCACTCACTGTCGTGCCCCTGCGCCTGCGCCTCCAAGCCTTAGCGACCCCTCACCGGAAGTGCCCAAAGCCACTGTTCATGCAGTTTTGAGACAAGGAGCCAAGGATGTTTCTCGACACAGTGGTCGCAAGTGTTGGGTGGACCTTCCACCACGGAGATTAACCAGTATTCCTTGTCAATCAGGAGCAATTCAAAGCACACCAGTCCAAACTCCTGATCAATTTGCAAATAGAAGATGGCTTCCTAGAATTAGTGGTCTTGCAATTTGAGAACACACGAACAGTAGCCTTGAGTTCTTTGTTTCATGATGGGATTTGCAAGTATCTGTAAAAGTCTTATTGATTCTATAGTACCAAGATCAAATTAAGTCCCCCAGTTATTCTCAACACAAAGTTATCACGTTGGCTACATATCAAGTGTTTGAGAGAATGCCTATGTAGAATATGTGGATCAGGCTGACCCCTGATAGTATTAGCCCACAGCTGGGTCTCTCTATCGTTGTCTTCTATCAAATAAGCCGATCATGACCATTTGGATTCAGTTTTTAAATATTTTTCAATTCTCAAATCACATGCCACTATGCCAATAAGTCATAAGGATCCATTTTTTTCCCTTTCAGATTTGACAATATGTATTTGTTTACTTGATGTCGTAAAAAGTTCATCTTAAATAAGAAATGGTGAAAATAAAATTAAGTAGGCCAAAGGAAAGAGGGAATAGTCTGTGCTATTAGTGTCTGTGGACTTGATTATAACCACACAAATTCTGGTTGCTTTTATGGACCAATCCCTTTTAGAAATAGGTGACTTGCAAAATCTAGAACTACCAAGTCAAACTGTCATACATAATCAAAAAAATCTTGATGATCTCTGTAGCTTTCCCAAGGGTTACAAGTTATCTGGTGAATTTCCATCTGCTTGCATTGTTGCACATACAGATATGGATTTTGGAGGGTGATGGTGTGCTGCAATCATGCAGGAAAAGCTTAACAAGAGTCAGCCATTCACTTTTTATTACTGCATTTAGTTTCCTAACCGTACATTACAACATGAGCAACTTTATTCCTTCACTTATAGAAAACTATTCAGTCTGCCTTAGCAATTCCTTCAGATTTCTAGAAGCTCTGAACAAAAGTTAACCATGATATTTTCAGCAGTTGTTGATACATATAATAATCTTAAAAATCTTGATGATCTCTGCAGCTTTCTAAGGGTAACAAGTTATCTGGTGAATTGGCATCTACTAACACATACAGATATAGATTTTGGAGGCTGATGGTGTGCTGCAATCATGCAGATAAAGGTTAACAAAAGATCCGTTCATTTTTTTTTATTACTGCATTTATTTTCTTAACCGTAGTTACAACTTGAATAATTTTATTCCTTAACTTATAGACAATTATTCAGTCTGCCTCTGTTTTTTTACATTTAGTTTACTAACAACACATTTCAACTTAAGCAAGTTTATTCCTTGACTTGCATTCAATTATTCATATATGATGCTAACCCAAAACAGCAATTTGTGGTGCTATCCAGAGACAACTCTTGTAGCCATTAGACTACCAAAGGCCACAGGAAGAATTAATCCACCTTTTTATACTACATTTAATATAGAGAAGAAATTAACTTGAGTTGGTAGTTATCGTAATCGGTAGCTTGCAACAGTAACAACAGTGAGTAGAAGCTTGTGCACTCTTTGTGATATGTCCAGCTACATGGTGTGATTTTTGGAAGTATAAGTAATGCTAAGTTTGAAAGAAAATAACATGGAAACCTATAAAATCCCACTACATTATTTACTCTGTTGAGAAATATTAATTGTAATGCTTGAATGTGAACATGATTTATACTGAAAAAGGATGTAAGTTTGCGTACTGAAACATGATTTATGCTGTAATATAATTGTTAGTAAATGGTAACAAGCAAATACTTTTAGGTCTTAGTCAGATCAGACTTTTTTTTTTGCCCATGACATACCTGTTTCAACTTCTTGAGATACATTAGCTATTGTATGCATTCTGCCACTGCCTTCAAGTACTTCCCAGTTAAGATGCTAGCACTTAGAGGAATTTATCACAAAAAAACTATGATTCCACTGATTGGTATTTGTTTTATTTCATCAACTACAAAACTTCAATATCTTTTGTTGGTTCTCGTGGCACTAAATTTTGCTTAGTTGATTGAGCACATTTAACCATTGATCCATGCATAGGATATCATTTTATTTACTGATAAGGTGTGCCACAAATTTTCTATTTAGTCCACTAACTAATCATGTTTATTGTTGCTCTACATTTGCAGAATATTCTTTAGACTGAAAATGTATGTGTCCATGCTTCATCCTTAGCTTCAATACATCCATGCTCTAGGGTTCCAGACGCCACAAGCATGTGCACGGCCAAGCTGTCAAACATGCTAGCTATAAACAAGCCTCTTCACCAAGGATGATGGAGTAGATCTTTTAGGCTATGGATGACCCACCATGGTATTGCGGTGGAAGGGGGGATTTATGAACTTCTTGGCAATTAAGATGTAAGAAAAGAGATTTGTCTTAAGTGAAAAATCACTTAGCTATAAAGTTCCAAAACTCATGTAAGATGAAATGGATCAGCAACTTGTATGTATATGGAGTTATAGACATTATCCTTATGGAACAATAATATACATTATCAACTTTTGATGTGTTCCATGGCAATGTGTGGGAATATATATGTTGTGTTGAAATTTTGTTGGCTCCCATAGCAACGCACGGGCATACACCTATTAATTATATAACAATACAATAAAAGGACTGCTAAGAACACAAATTTAGATGTCAGCATATCCTATGCAACCAACGGCTTGCTTGCAACTGTGCAATCCACAAATCATGGCCGTCTAGACCAAATCCATGGTTAGTAGACAAGGGCGGGAAACAATTTGCAGTTTGGTACCCGTAATAGAAATTGCAACTTTATTTTATGAAACGGCCCCTTCTCCTTCACTCTTTGGTTGCCTTTCCATTCGTGACGTTTCGGTCTCCTGCGCCATTTCGGTCGCCCCATTGCATTGCTGCCACGGAGCCACTTGTGTCTGATGAACAGGGATGCCATGGTGCAGCTGTATGCCACCGCACACCGCCATGGCTGCCGCAGATGAAAGTGACTCAGCCACCCGCCGCTGTGGTGTTGGTGTCCGCTGTCCCCACTGCAACCCTGGTGATTTGCTGTTGTTGCTGCTGCTACTGCTTCACTAGCCATGTTAAAATTGATCCCTACAGTGTTCAAGCTGAACCATTCAGCTAGATGGTTCATTCTAATGCATATATGTTTGAATAGTGGTAACTCCCGTGTTATTCTCAAATCTCAATCATTGTGCTTCAGGTAAGTCGAATGCAGGCACCTTCTGTCACTGACCATTAGCTTTCTTTTGAAAGTTAATCATTAGCATTTTCAGTCCATTAGGTTCGGTCATTGTCAATTAGCTTCTGCATCTCTTGCATTTCGTAATCATAAATACTCAATTGTTATGCATTAGAATGACATTTAACTTATGAGCCTTCTAGACATTCCACTTACCTTGCTGCTATTCATGAGGAGCAGCTATTGCGACAAGGAGACTCTACAGTTTATCAGTTTTACACTCAGATGTCTGCTGTCTAGCATCAGCTCGATAGCCTTGGTCCACAGTTCTCACCTAGCACATGCCAGTTCTGTCAGGATCAGAAGACTGACTTCAAGTTTCATTGCACTTATGACTTCTTGACTCCACTTTGGGATGAGTTTGATCCTCACGTGCGCAGTTGCTTGCCCGACATCCTCCTGTGCCTCTTATGGATGCTCTTACCAATATTCTAAATGAGACTCATTTTCGTGCAACAGGTTTGTTACAATCTTCCTTAGTTTTGGCTGCTTGTTCTTCGTTTCCTCAACCACCTGCTACACCGGATTTGCCTTCGTCAGCTCCCTTTTCCTCTGACATGGAGGGGGCTATGGTCATCATTTTGATCATTGTGGTAAAGATGGGCTTTTCGAGGCCTTTTGCTACAAGAAGGAGCAGAGGGCTCAGGTCATTATTCACAGGGTACTGTAGTGTCAATACAGGAGATTCTCAGAGGTCTACTGATTCAGATACCCAGGAGATACTTATGCTCCTTCGTCGCCTCACTACCTCTACAACACCATAAGCTGCTGGTTCTATGACTCAGTCTTCGATATTGTCAAGTTCTATTGCTGCTTCTCCGCCATACATTGAGGGACCACCTTCTACTCTAGGTACTCATGCATGGATTCTTGATTCTAGTGCTTGTTTTCATATAAATCTCATTGCACCGCTCTTTCTTCTATGCATCCTCCATCTCGTTCTCTCACAGTTCATACACCCGATGGATCCCCTCTCTATGTTGTTGGGCAGCACACTGTTTGTCTAAATCCTTTCAAGTTCCTGATGTTTCCTATGTTCCTAATCTAACCATGCAACTTATGTGTGCTGGCCAGCTCACTGATCATAACCATTGTGTTATTTTTTATCCTAACTTTTGTTATCCTAGGTTGGTATTGGCCCTCATCGTTGTGATTCTTAGCGACTTAGGGAATATGACTGCTTCGTCTTCCTTCCACAGCACACCTGCTAGTCTTGTTGGCTCCGCTTTTGTTGCTTCATCCACTTTGTCATTTGCTCAGTGGCATCATCGGTTGGGTCATCTTTGTGGCTTCTGTTTCTCTACTTTGATTCATCATGGTCTTTTAGGATCAGTTTTAGGTGATGAGCCTTTAGCTCAGTGTCAAGGTTGTCAATTGGGAAAGCAAATTCAGCTTCCTTCCTTCTACACTACAAGAATCCAGAACATTTTCGGCGGCCAAAAACCGCAAAAAATAGGGCCACTATTTTCGGCGGTTTTTTCGCTTATTTTTGGCGATATTGGTCCGGCGAAAGAAAAAAGCCAAAAATAAGCCTATTTTCGGCGGTCCCCACAGCCGCCGAAAATAGTCCGGCCGGCTTGGCCGCCGAAAAATAGCTAGATAGTGCCTATTTTCGGCGGCCTGACCAAGTCGCCGAAAATAGCTAGTGCCTATTTTCGGCGGCCGGGACCAGGCCACCGAAAATAAGCCTTTTCCAAGGGCCCCAAACTAGCCCTAAAATTCTTTTTTCCCCAGATTTTGACATTGTATACAAATTTCAGATTATAATTCACAACATATCCACATTCTCAATCTTAATTGCATTCACAAACGACATCCACATTCTCAGAAACATGTCAACAAGTCCATAAATACACAAGTCTCAAGTTTATACGAGCAACTAAGTCCATAACAACCACATACAAGTCTCAAATGCAAAATCCACGCTACAAGTCCATAGATACCACAGGTACGCAGCCCTAAGGGTGAATTTCTGCTTCAAGAAAATGTCATATGCTTCGACACCTATCCACAGCTGTTTTAACTCTTTGATCAAGGGTTGTAACATCACGTTGAGTTTTATCCCAAGATGTTTCGGACCAGGTATGATGAGGCAAAAGAACATAAATTCATACTTCATGCACATAGAAGGTGGAAGGTTGTATGGAATAGCAAACACATGCCAACAAGAGTAGGAAGCGGCTGATTCACTGAATGGTGTGAAGCCATCAGTTGCCAAACCAAAGCAAATATTCCTCGTGTCCTTAGCGAACTCTGAGTCAAACTCATCCAAAGCCTTCCATGCATCTGAATCAGCAGGGTGCGCCATGACCACTGGGTTATCACGTACACCATCTGTGTACTGCATTTGTTCAGCCGTTTTACGTGAGAGGAGTTGTTTAAAGCGAGGTGCCAGAGGGAAGGAACGGAGTTGTTTATGTATAACGTCCGTTATCACCTTTTCGCCATCCTCGTTTACTACCTCGACATATCTCCCTTTGCCAAAGCTTAAGCACTTTTTCTCGTTCTTATGATCACCCCAGAAAATCATGCAACTGTCTGGACACATATCTAACTTCTCATAGCCCATACCGAGGGATTTGGTTAACCTCTTGCAGTGATACATGTCCTTGGGCAACTTATGAGGCTGCGGAAGGACATCCCCGATCAATTGCAGGACGTCACTAAAACAATTGTTCGAGAAGAAATACTTGGACTTGATGGCAATGAGCTGAGTCACAAAAGCTAGGACGGACACTTTTTTTTGTGTTCGTGCAGCGGCTCTTCCGAAGCTTTAAGAAGCTTGAAGAACTCCTCAACCTCCTTTGTAGGAGGATCCTAAGAGTTTAGACCAAACTCCGGCTGTAAAGCTTCTAGCATCTCATCCATCCTATCAACGCCCGCCGAAGCATCATCTGCTTCCCCTTCTACTTCAACCCTGGTTTCTTTCTCACCGTGGAAGGTCCACGTTTCATAGTCTGGCGTGAAACCATAGTTAACCAGGTCTTTGGCTATTTCAAGTTTATTCAGTAAACTTCCTCCGTTGTTGTGCTTGTTGCATGGACACCTGACCCAATTGTGAGTTGTCACAGAGAATGCATGGTCGAGAAAAGCTTGTGTCTTCCTCCTCCACTCAGCTGAGTGCGCTTTACCCCACTCTTATCCCAACCATCATACATCCATCGGCGATCGTCGGCCATACTTGAGGCTATATATAAATTAAAGCAAGGTAGAAGGTAAGCTTATTGTTTTTCAACGTATTACGGCCCTACATCTATAGGTAATGATATGTCCTAAACCCACCCAAGAGTGGCCGACAGAGCGCAGATTTATGATGACCCTGCGGGGTTCGAACGAAATTTTGGCAGCATAACCCCGCTGTTCTCCAACTGCACACCCAAATGTGGTGCAGTGGAGAACAACAGGGTTATGCTGCCGAAATTTCGCTCAGACCCCGTGGCTCATCATAAATACCATGCTCTATCGGTCACTCCGAGGCTGTCCAAAAAAGGGACAATTCCGGACTAGCTACATCTCATGTGCGTGCACACGTGAGACGCTGCCGGTCCGAAACGGGAGACACATAGGTTCCGTGATTTACGTTTATTAAAGCAAAGATAAATGATAAGCATAGCATGTCAAACTGATAAGACATTGTATAAGTGCTAACATATATTAACTAAGCATGTTGATCCAAAACTCATAAGCATCTTGATAAGACAATATGTAAGTAAGCTCGACATTTGATCCAATCATTCAATACTTAATCATCCAAATCAAAACGCATTGCACTTTTAATCAATTTTCGACGGCCAACCACTGAAAATTAACTACAATCACTATAAAAAAGTTGAAAATCATGAGTCATCGGTTTCTTCAAGGAGCCGGATGGCACTGTCAGAGGGACGTGCCGAGGATGGGCGCGCGGGAGGGCCGCAGCGAGGAGGGGGGCCGGCCTGGGCAAGTGGCGCCGGCGCGGGACGGCCTGGGCAGGCGCCGCCAGCGGTGGGGTGGCCTGGGCAGTGGCGCCGGCGGCGGGCCGGCCTAGGAAGGCGGCGCCGGCGGGGGCCGGCCTGGGTAGAGGCAGGCGGCGCCCACGGCGGGCCGGCCAAGGAAGGTGGCGCCGGCGGGGGCCGGCCTGGGTAGGGGCAGGCGGCGCCGGCGGGGGCCGGCCTAGCTGGGCAGGGGCAGGCGGCGCCCGCGACGGGCCGGCCTAGGAAGGCGGTGCCCGCGGGGGCCGGCTGGCCTGGTCTGTCGCACCGAACCGGAGTTGAGGGGACGGCGTGTAGGCGGCGCGGCGCAGTCGACGGCGTCCGACGGCGGCAGGGGCATGGGGGAGGCGACGATGGCAGGGGGAGGCGACGGCGGTGGTGGGGCACGGGGAGGTGGCGGCGGGGCGCGGCAGGCGACGGCGTGGGCGTTGCATGCGTGTGTGGCTGGGCAGGAAGGGAGATGGAGGCGCGCCCCGACGAGATAGGGTAGGGCCTATTTTCGGCGGCCCGCAGGTGGCCGCCGAAAATAACTTCTTTACTTTCGGCGGCTAGCGGAGACCGCCGAAAATAGGTCAACTATTTTCGGCCGCCATGGTGGCCGCCGAAAATAAAACCTACCGAAAATAGTTGTACAATTTTCGGCCGCTACTGTAAACCGCCGAAAATAGTAAATTTATTTTCCGCCGCTCCGCGTGGCCGCCGAAAATGATCGAGATTCTTGTAGTGCTAGACCGCCGAAAATGATTGAGATTCTTGTAGTGCTAGTGAGTCTGTGTCCCAACGTCCTTTTGATCTTGTCACTCAGATGCACGGGGTCTGGCTCCTTTTGTTTCTAAAGGGGTCATTGATACTATATACTTTTTATAGATAGTTTTCTCACCACACATAAATTTACTTTATGAAAAATTGCAGTGAGACTTTATCCACATATAAGAACTTCACTACTATGGTCCGCACTCATCTCGTGCTCATGGTCTAGCTCTTTTTGTGCACACCTTGTCTCATGGTCGGGCTCTTCCCCTTTATGTTGATGATATGATTATCACAAGAGATGGTCCTTAGTTTATTGCCTTTGCGAAGGGGCTCTGTCTGAGTGAGTAGTTTCTTGTGTCTGATCTTGGTCCTCTATGTTCTTTTCTTGGGACTGAGGTTTCTTCCATGTCTGAGGGCTTCTATCCGTCACAATAAAAGTATACTCAGGGCCTTGATTGTGCTTCTCTTATTGATCACCGAACTATTGAGACTCGCATGGAGCTCAATGTGCATCTTAGTGCCATTGATGGTGAGCCTCTTGTTGATCTGACTCATTGTTGTCACATACTAGGTTGTCCTATTTATCTTGTTGTCCTTTGTCCTCGTATTTCCTGTTTTGTGCAAATCCTGAGTCAATTTGTTTCAGTTCCTACCTAGCTTCACGCCCAAGCATCTACAACCTGGTCACGGTGCGTCCACCCGCGCACACGCGACCCAACATTCACACCCGACGTGAATGCACGCACGCAACGCACACCCGGCGCACCCGGCGTCACCGTGCCCTAAACAAGCGTGATGCCACCCGGCGTCCCCGTGCCCTAAACACGCGCGACGCCATGGTCTGTTTATTCCTAACATAGATCTTTCATTTATTGGCATGCCAGCAAATCTAATTAAGTGGATATACAATGTTCGGCGAAGAAGTACTCACCAGACGTGGCGGCCGTCGCCGGAGGTGTCAACGACCGTGACCGCGTCCGCCTCCAGATGCTTTTTGATCTGCCAATAAACCATAGCAACAGCAATAAACCTATCAGTCAACATGGCAAACGACAATGTAGGAACGCGTATCCAGGCACAGTGGCATCTCAAACTTGCAAAGGAAAGATTAGAAGGAGCAAGATAATCAGGGGTGGCAAGGAGGCGCCTTGGCCTCTAGCGCTTTCGTCGTAGAGGACTCCTCGGGTCCCACCAGCCCCAGCGCCGAGGTCCAGGCTGCAAAACCCCTGGTGCTGGGGCCATTGGGAAGGGGGGAGGTACCCAAGTGGCGGTAGATGAGGCGAAGGGCGGGGAGGGAACAACAAAGGAGGCGTCGAGGCGGATGGAATAGAAAGAAGAGGATGAGAAGCGGCGGAGCATCAGCGCTACCAACGAGCACGGCGCGGCGGCGGCAGACCTCATCGCCAGCATCTTCGTTTGCGGTCTGGCGGAAAGGATTTCTTTTCGCAAAAGCTAAATGGGGATGAGTCCCTCAAACACCCTCAAATTTTACTAAAATCTACGCTATAAAAAAACAAGTTTTCTCAAAATCATTTTTACCTAGGATGGTCCCACTGTATCCCTCACATTGGTCCTACTGCGTAGGTTAGAAAAAATTGAAAAGGGATGAAAAGGGGTCAAAAACGATAGAAGTAAAATGTTTATGCCATTTTGTGCCTACTTTTTTCACCACGCATGAGAGGTACCCGTCTATGTACCCACGGCCTCCACGTATCCGCCCGCGTGAAATGATTTGGGCAACTCCCCCGGTGATCCCCGGTGATTGCGCCGCGCTCTGCTGTCCCAAATCGATCACGAACGGCCGAACCCCGCCCGCTGAAACCTACCCTCGCGCACCCGCCGCCGCCTCACCCTCGCCCTCGCCCTCGCCCTCACCCCCGTCCTCGATCCCGCACCAGGACCCGTCCTCGCGCCGCCCCCCACCAGCCTCACGGAGGAGCAGGCGAGCCCGCCGCTGTGCCTCCGCCTCTTTCTCTCCCCAGCGCCGCTGGCCCCATCCTCGCATCGCCAACCCAGTTGTTTCCGACGGCGCAGTGCGCCGCAAGCAAGCCAGCGGCGGCCAGGACCCACGTGACCCGCGCGCCCGCCCCCCGGCCCGCCCAAGCGGCGCAATCACCGGGGATCACCCGTTGTCGCCGTCGCCGACTCCTCAACGACAGGGCGGTCAACCCCTACCCAGACGCAGCGCCCGTGCCGCGGGGACGCCCCGTCGCCCTGCAAGGCTCCTACGCCTGCCGCGCGCACCAGACGCGTCCGCGGCTCCGCGCTAAGAAGCTCGCCACCGCCAGCTGGTCGCCAGCAACGAGCAACTGGCAGACGGCGCGGCGGCGCCTACCTCGCGGCTGCCGGGGATCCCCCCCACACCTGATCCACCACCCGGCCGGTCGGCCACTGGTGAGTGTGTCTCTCTCATCTCATGTGTGCCTTAGTATTTTAGCATTTTCTGAAATTGGTGTGTTAGTGAGGGATTATGAAATAGAATTGTGCTGTGATTTAATATGCTGAATTTTTTGGAGAATTATACCGATTTGTTGTGCTATATAGTTGTGATTATTTTTATTGGAGAATTATGCACTGAACCTTTGGCTGTTTTATACCCTCATAACAGATTGTTGAGAACTACTGTATTTGTCTTTACAAATTATGTATTGGCTTGTACCGTGTTGCATATTGAGATTTTTAAGTAGGCATACCCAGTTCAAATCCTGATCTACCACTACCTAGGTTCATGCCTCCAGCCATGGCATCGCCGCCGCCGTCCAAACAGCCAGATGCCGTCGCCGCTGAAGCTGGTGCGATCTCCAAGGTCCTCATCGTTATGGGTAAGACTAATCCCCTACCTCACCCATCGTTTCTTCCGCTCCCTTCCTTTGGTTGCGCCATTCCTCGATTCACTCACTCAGTGGCTATTGGCTTTGCTCGATTTAATTGCAGCGATGGAGGCAGAGGCGATGCCATAGTCCACAACTTCAAGCTCGATGAGGCGCCCACCCACGAATCCATGTCAGTACCCCTTTTCCATTTTTCTCTTATGTTTATTCTTCTGTGTACAAATTCTTAAGACCGTCGCCGCGGCACCCACACGCCCGCTAGCCTGCCCCACGCGTTGACACCGCCAGCCGTCCTTCTCGCCACGACGACCCTGCCGATGCCGGCCCCGTGCGACCCTCGCGCCGCTGACGCCGCGGCACCTGCGCGCCGGCTCCGCTTGCCGCACGCGTAGCTGCCGTGACGGGTCTCCCCTGCCCTAAGCGACCGGAACAGACCATCTCCAAGGGGCACAAGAATTACGAGCTCATGCTGCAACTGCAATTGGGCATCATGTGTGGCTTTGGTAGTTCCCGTGCTTCACTCACAAATCACAGTGTTCGCTGGGTTTTGGGAGGAATCGTATGCTTGGAGTTTTTATGGTTCTGCATCTTGCAGGCATTCTGTGGGAAAGTCTGCAGCCGTTCCTCTGCGAGCGCTGGCGCAGGCTGATTTTGACCCCGCGGAGAAGTTTTGGACACAGTTCTCACTGGAGGGGTCGAAGGTCACACCGCCACGTTCATCTGCGGACTTCCGGTGGAAGGATTACTGCCCCATGGTGTTCAGGTGTTTATCTTTGTGTACTACTTCCAATGTGTGATGCGGTCTTGTTGTCGACTTGTTGTTGATTTAAGTAACTGGAGTGTTGGATTTTGGACTGCTGGCATTTGAGGAAGTTGTTTGCTGTTGATCCAGCTGATTACATCCTCTCAATCTATGGCAATGATGCTTTGAGGGAGCTGTCTTCATCCGGTAAAAGTGGGAGCTTCTTTTACCTTACCGAAGATGAATGTTTCATGATTAAGATGGTGAAGAAACCAGAATTCAAGGTATCATGTATGTTTACCATTGATGTAATCATGTTGGTTTGGTATTGGGTTGATCTAATCCGTTTTTGCTAATTGGATCGTGTAGTTCTTTACCTTAATTGTGTTTGTCATTAAACTGGATTCTGTGTTTGATATTGGGTTGAGTAGATAGTTTTACCTTAATTGCTAATTGATGTTTTCCCACTCCTAAGCTCAGTACCAAGTTTATTCATCCATTGAAAAATCTAAAAATAGAGCTTAATTAAGGATATAGGCTTTGTAAGATAGTCACGCAAATGGTTGCATAGTACATTTTTCAATCCATTGGTTCTGCTTGATATGTTCGGTGCTATTTCAATGCCAGGATTATTGAATATGTCCATATAAAAGAGAACACACATGACATCTTGGATCCGAGGTAAAGTATATATGGAGACGGTGTACAAGAGCTCGTATGCTGACAAAGTCTGTGGTGAGCTACATGACCTATGCTTGCGTAGAAAGAGGAGTGTCTCCGAAGGTGGGATGGTGTTGGCGGCCTCCGTGGATGTCTGGACGATAAGACCAGCAGTTGTGGCCTGTGGTAGTAGTAAGTGGAAAAGCATTGTTGCTGCTGCTGTGGCCATGGGCTGCTGCGGCCATGGCATGACAACCTTAGGCCAACGAGGATAGGGTGTGAAGAAGACACGACCGTGAACGACGGCACTGCACGGCTGCAGTTGTGCCACAAACACGTTCTTGGGTTTGTGGAACAACCCTGGGATCAGGAAAGGGAATGATGATGCTTGAAGTTTCTTGTCCTTTACAATTATGATATCAAGATAATTTAGGGCATGAAACTGACACTAGATATGATCCAATTGATCTGTTATGCGAAACTTTATATGGATAGATTAGACGAGCTGTGTAAGGCATTTATGGATTGAAAATATTTTTACGAGGTTGCATTATTTTATAATTTTGAAATTATGTAGTTTTACCTTTGGTATTTGTACACCGTCGAAGTCATAGTATTTTTATATGTTTTGTGTTCTCAAGGATACCTCAATAATATTTGTCGAAGTCATAGTACTTTTGTATATTTTGTGTTCTCGAGGATACCTCAATAATATTGATATAAGGGTCGCAGCTTACTTTCTTTATTTATTTTGTGTTCTTTTAATCAGAAATCATTGTTTAAAAGGTCATAAATACATATACACCTTAGTGAAGAAACATTGGGATTATGTTTGTAGGTCAGATTTTTCTTCTTTACACGTGCGTGTCGTGCGTGCATCTCAACTATCAACTAGTACAAGCAAATTATCTTATTATTTTACTACAACAACAGAGATATATTTGATGACTAGCAGAGTGCCCGTGCGTTGCTATAGTTTTTCTTTGCTCAAATATGATCTTTGTTTAAACGAATCCCAAATATTTACTATAACATTTATTTTAATACGATATTTGAATGGAGCATCCTTTTTAGGATTACAAATACTTCCAGTAGTAATGTCGATTGATCTGAACTCACCTATGAACCAATGTTGCAGGTTGTCTCTCTACAGTTATTTTTTTTTTGTACAATTCTAACTGGTGCCATTACAGTAAGGGTATAAAAAGGTGGGAGGTTAGAATTTTGTTTTGTTAATGCAACATATGGTACTCTAAGCTAAGATAGAAATTGGCAACCAAAACAACAATTCTAGAACAGAGCATCGCCTCCGCGGCCTCCATCCTGGCCGCAACCGTCCTGGTCCACGAGTCGGGCCCCTTCCTAGCCGCCACGCCCCAGGGCATCAATGTCTCCAAATTCTCTCCATCGGCTTCAGCCCAGTGCTCGTCCGCTTCTGCCTCGTCCCCAGCGAGTACGCACTCCGCGCGCCCCTACCCCTGGCGTACCCATGGTGGCACCTATGCCTACGGCTCGCTCTCGCTCGTGCTGGCGCCTAAGCCCACGCCCGCAGCCTCGCTCTTGCCCTCTCGGCGCCCATTGCCCAAGCCCATGCCAGAGGAGGCGCTCGCGCCGACGGCACATTCGGCGGCGACTGTTCTCCTGCACCTAGCACGCCCGAGGTGGCACCCAAGCTAGCGGCCATGCTCTCACCAGCGTCGGCAGCTACGCTCCCTCCCGCAGTGGTGCCTGTGCCAGCGGCCTCGCTCCCACCCATCTGGCGCCCAACTGCACGCCAGCGACTGCGCTTTGGCTCGTAGGCCACCGCGCCGCGGTCGTGCCGGTGACACCCGCAGCGCCAGCCATGCTGCAGCCCCTGGTGTCGAGACGGCGTCCTCGCTCTCACACGCGTCGGCGTCCAAGCCCACGCCGGAGGCCATGCTCCCACCCGCGGTAGCGCCATGATGGTGGCCTCGCTCCCGCTCGCTCGGCGCCCAAGCCCACGGCGTTGTCGGAGGCGGCAGCGTCCGAGTGCTGGCGGCGGGGCAGTGCTCGTTAGCTAGAGCGAATGGTTGGTGGCGGGCGGGTAACAAAAGAAGCGGTAGCGGCGTTCGGGCGGTTGCAGAGGGAGGGCATCGGGAGAGGTGCGACGGGGTCAGTGGTGGCAGCACGTGACGGTGCAATGCTAGCCCGCGAAAGGAGCGGCGCCACCATGGGTACGCCAGGGGTAGGGGCGCGCGGAGTGCGTACTCGCTGGGGACGAGGCAGAAGCGGACGAGCACTGGGCTGAAGCCGATGGAGAGAATTTGGAGACATTGATGCCCCGGGGCGTGGCGGCTAGGAAGGGGCCCGACTCGTGGACCAGCACGGTTGCGGCCAGGATGGAGGCCGCGGAGGCGATGCTCTGTTCTAGAATTGTTGTTTTGGTTGCCAATTTCTATCTTAGCTTAGCCTTAAAAGATTTTACTCCGCAAGCGCACGGAGACCGCTATAGCTTTTCACCCAGAGTTATTCTGAGTATCGTATTTTTATCCACAGGGAAGCGATAGGCGAGAGAGTATAATTGGATAAACTCAAATCGAATGATTCGTACTTAAATAAATATACCAGCTAGTCACTAGACAGGGGTAAATCTAGTAAACATAAAGGTGTATGGTGGAAAGAAGTAAATTAAACTACCTAAGATACATGTAGAAAGGTATAGTTACCTGGGAGGACAACGAGTGAGATAAAGTTCCCAAACTTTATTCTATTCGGCTGCAAAGACTATGTCGTAGTTAACTAAGAAACTCAAGTAGCAAGTCGGGGTCTCGCATCGAGCGAAATTCCGGCGCCTCGAGGGGTCAGAGGGTAGATAGTAGACCACCGAAGGAGGCCCGGCGGCTCTCACACTTTGGGATAGGAAGGATCCTGCAGCGGCTGCATCCAGGTGCTCTTGAGCAGCACGGTTTAACTCATGAAAGAAACTCTGAATGATCAGCCATTCTTTCATTCCATGGTGGGGGCAGGCTGCTATATATTCCTGTAATCTTTCCCAGGCCTCCGCCACCGTTTCATCGGTGAGCTGTTGAAAGCTCGAGATCTTGTTCCTTAACACGTTGGTCTTTTCCAGAGGGAAGTACTTGGCGATGAATGCGTTTGAGCACGCATCCCATGTTGTCAGTGTTGCACGTTTGAGGTAGAACCATTGCTTCACCTTTCCAACAAGTGAAAATGGGAAGAGGCATAACTTGATGGCGTCGGTGGATGCACCTTTCATAGTAAAAGTACTGCAGATTTCCAGCAATTGCTGCAGGTGGTTGTTGGCATCCTCCGTTGCTAATCCGCAAAAGGGAATGGGTTGAACCATGTGAATGACTCCCGGCTTGAGTTCAAAGTTCTCCCTTGCGTTGACTGCTGGTCCCGTAGAGACATTGTTGCTAGATGGGATAGAGAACTCGCGGATGGTCTTCTCAGGAGCGGAGGCCATGTCGTCGGTGTTAGAGGAACTAATTGATGTGGCCGTTTCAAGGTTTAGTTCCCTTGGAATAGGTATCTTCCCGTGGATGGTCTTAGGACGGACCCTCCTGAGCAGTGACTCTAGATTGTTGTGAAAGTTTTCCGGCAGGTCAAAACTGGTCATACACCTCTCTGTTGCAACCACAACATAAACAACAGAGACAAGTGAGCCTGCTAAAGACTAGTTGGTATTTTTATAAAAGACACGGGGTTCGAAAAGAGATTATCAACTATATCTGTGCCTATTGCTTTCCCGGCAACGGCGCCAGAAAAGCTTGTTGGCGTCTCTTAGCCTTAAAAGATTTTACTCCGCAAGCGCACGGAGACCGCTGTAGCTTTTCACCCAGAGTATTCCGATTATCGTATTTTTATCCATAGGGAAACGACAGGCGAGAGAGTATAATTGGATAAACTCAAATCGAATGATCCGTAATTAAATAAATATACCAGCTAATCACTAGACAGGAGTAAGTCTGGTAAACGTATAAGTATATGGTGGAAAGAAGTAAATTAAACTACCTAAGATACACGTAGAAAGGTATAATTGCCTGGGAGGACAACGAGTGAGATAAAGTTCGCAAACTCTATTCTATTCGGCTGCAAAGACTATGTCGTGCTTAACTAAGAAACTCAAGTAGCAAGTCAGGGTCTCGCGTCGAGCGAAATTCCGGTGCCTCGAGGGGTCAGGGGGTAGATAGTAGACCACCAAAGTAGACCCGGCTAACGCCTACGGGCCTACTGAACGAACGGGACTGGGATACATAGGCACACCACACGCTGTCACCGAGTGGGGCTACCATGCAAATCTGTGTGGATAGGCTGGCACGCTAAAAACGTCAACAATAGTTCATCCTTGGCCAAAGGAGAGGAACTAAACAGAGCCTAGCGTATAGGTTGGATTGTAGCACCGGCAAGAATAACGGGACTTGACTAACTAAGATAACTGTTGACGATCGTTATTTCACCATTTCGACCGTCAATCTCTCGGTGAATAAATGGGGTATATATAAAGTTCTTTGCATTATTTACCTAACTCTGACGAATTCCACGAGTTTTGGTGGTTTTCGGTGTATCACGGGGAGATGCTCAAATCACATACAAGAGAACATCAATTGGAGCAAGAGAGAATTCGCACATAAAGGGCTGGAGAAAGATCAGAAAATACACAACTAAAAAGTATCTCAAATGCCTACAAGGACTCCACCAATGCGTAGAGCTCGTCGAGACGATTCCAACGCATATATTATTTGCCCAATTTGGAGTCCGAATGCAAAAGTTACAGCCGTCACAAGTTCATCAACGCCCGGTCTGGTGGGCTGGCCGCCCAGCCATGTGGGCCGGCTGCACGGCGAGGGGGCTGGCTGCCAAGGCCACCAATTGGGCCTCCCAGAGGACGAATGGCAGCCCAAGAGGGGGGTTTTGGAGGATAATCCCACCCCGGGATCCTATGGAAGACTCCTCACCTCTTAAGGCTATAAATAGAAGGCACCTCCTCACCTTGTAACTCGTACCATTTCACACCATGTGAACTCTCTTTCTCCCTCTAGGAGGCTCCCCATGGGAGGGGCTTCCATTCTGAAAGCAGTGTTTAGTTTAGGAGTTAGAGAAGATCTGTTGTATCGGAGTCTGTCGAAAGTACTCGGTAATGTATTTCATTTGCTTATCTTGAGCACTACTTTCCTTTTATTGACAAGTGCAAGTACTTCATGTTTCTACTTTATGCACTTATCTTTCTGCTCTAGTTAGTTACTTGCTTGGTATGTATGCAGCCGTTAAGCACCTTTTTCCTTTTTGGCATACCAAGTTGAGGCCTGAGTTGTGCTAAACTAGAATAGATTGATCGTTGTTATGCTTGCCGGTGTTACAATCCAACCTATACGCTAGGCATCGGTTAGTTCATCTCCTTTGGCCAAGGATGAACTATTGTTGTTCAAGCTCCGCTTGAACACGTTTGTAGCGTGCCAGCCTATCCACGCAGATTTGCTTGGTAGCCCCACTCGGTGATAGCGTGTGGTGTGCCTGTGTATCCCAGGCCCGTTTGTTCAGTAGGCCCGTAGGCGTTAGCCGGGCCTCCTTCGGTGGTATACTATCTACCCCCTGACCCCTCGAGGCGCTAGAATTTTGCTCGACGCAAGTCATAACTCTGTTGAGATCCTTTCGACCCTTAGCACAGATAGCTCTTGTATGCTAGCAGAGATAGAAGACCGTACAGCCGTCCCTGTCTCGTTGTCCTTCTAGCTTTACCTGTTTTCTTGCCAATGGTGCTTGGCTTGTATTCCATGGTGTTTGGTGTCAACCTTTCCTAGCTATCGGTTGACGTGAAAGAGTAATAACAGCTGGATGAATGATAGTTTCATATCTCTATCTCAATGCTTCCCTATGGATAAATACGATACCTTGGAATACTCCCGGGTGAAAGGCTACAGCGGTCTCCGTGCACTTGCGGAGTAAAATCCGGTAGGCTAAGAACCGCCAACAAGCTTTTCTGGCGCCGTTGCTTGGGAAGCGCCGAGTTAGAATATTATTCTGTTATTCACCTTTTTGTTATTGCTCTTTCCTTTTATCTGAAAAATTCAAAAAAATAGAAAAATAGAAACCTTCTCTTCAATTTTGCTCTATCCGTTGAGTAAATCTTGATCATGCTTGTTCATGCTGCCCAAAGTTTATCGTGAAAGCATAGCTTGGGCCACTGTGTGCCTAGAGGCTAATTTTCAAAATAGGCGTGGTGCTTAGGTTGTATTAGCCTCTTTTTATCAAACGATATGTCGGGATAAATAAGCTATGTGTAGACTTTGGTAGTGATGTTCCATGCTAGTTAACGAACCGCGATCCTTGAGCTAGCTGGATCTCTCAAGTTTCATGGAGACACAAAATCCCGGTGTTGTTTCAAAAATGCACCCGTTTTTTTAGGACCGTGATTTTGAGTAGAGTTGAAGGGATGGAAGTCATGGTTTAGCAACAGGTTTTGTGCTACGTTTTGATTGAAATATTTTGCTAGCACTTTGTGAACAACGGGCCCGGTAGTTAATATTCCTTATGCATATTGGACCCTTGTATATGTTGTACACTAACCTGTTGCAGGAGGCATTCATTTCCCACACGAGAAGAGAGGCCGCATGGCCGACATTCTCGTGCTCCATCTGTTGCCCTTTTTGGGAAATGATAGCATCATGTTAAGGTACGCATGAAAATCTATAATACAATATGCTATCATCTATGCTTGAACTTGCACAGCTAATAGGCCACTGGTCTACTGCCCCGCGGGAGAATTGCGTACCTGTGGCGTTGTGGTGTAGATCCCAAATTCGGTCGGCATAGACACCTCTGATCGCAGGCAGAGCTCCGTCTTAAGCACCACAAAGGCAAACACGAAATCAATGACCATAAGCATGGTGAGAATGTCGATGTCATGACATGCAGTCGATGGTTGTGTGGCACAAAGGCAGGCAACGACTGGTGGCACATGTCATGATCAACAAGTATCAAGCCCAATAAGAGCATGATAGGGAGCAAGTTTGGAATCAGCATTCAGTGCAGGAACCAAGCTTGGGGGAGAAAATTGTCTGTCATTTGACAAGCTTCTGGAGAAACAACCAAAATTTCCAAGACAACGAAGCAATGTTTAAAGGATATTCGCTACGTCAACATTCCAATGACCAACCATGGAGCAAAATTGTCTACCGAGATGGAATTTTAAGCATCGATACTTCCAGCATCAATGAAGGTAACCCCCTCTAACAGTTGTTTTCAACATTCTCTTTTTTAGAGGTTGTTTTAAAATGCCTGTTAGTGATAGCTCTTGGAACAAAACTTTCATCGTGCTAGGATCTTCTAGAAATGCTATCATGGTAGCACTTGAAACCAAACTTTCATGCTAAGATCCTATGACCATAAGATCTTCCAATAGTGCTATCTTAGGTTAGCTTATCCTGATCAGTTAAGCTAGCCCTCTACTCTGCCCAACCAAGGGATAATCTTGTTAGGTAGACAAGTGCACATGTTGAACCCTAACATGCAGGGAAAAGTAGAAGGAGGTTTCCGGAGATCATAAAGGAGGAACGAAAATGCCATCACGCATCCACTCTCGATCTTGAGTATCTCTTCGCACCATGATTGGACAATGCCTTCCACTGGAACCTGAACAAAGGTCAAAGCGGAACATGAAAACTTCAACTGAAGGTTTGTTTCATGACAACACAAGAATCAAGCTTAGGGGAAGATGGGCCAAAGATCCATCATCCAACCCAACCGCTGAGAGGAAGGACCTCGATATTCAACCTCCAACTCTGGTTGAGCGCTGCAAAATAATGACCATGTTCTGCATCACTTGGGAAGCAAATATAAAGGCCATCTCTCATCCCCGAGAGTATTTCTTGAACACCACAAGACCAGATGTCATTATAGTATGAGGTTGCAACTGACATAAGATCTATCTAGAGACATCACCCAAGTATGGAGGAATGCTACGAGTGAGCATTCCTTAATTCCCTTCCCCAGACTAGACTTACAACAAGACAAAACGGTTTACCAGAGGCCAGGTTGATCTACTCTACTCATGAGTCAATGCACCGATGAGCCACCTACATCACAAGCATGGCACAACATGAGTCAGCACGCCAATCACAACTCTCCTTGATACAAGGGAAAACTCTCTCTACAAGCTAAGGGAAAGCTTCACTTCTCCACACTATACACTCTACCACTACATTTATCCACTAAGCCACACCTCACAAGGGAGGTCTAAGGGGGTATTTATAGTGCTAGAGTAGAGTGAAGGTCGGTTGTGGCGGTTGGAGACGGTTAGAGGCCGGGCGGCTTGGGTGTGGGGTCGGGCGGCCTGGTCCCATGCCGGGCGGCCTGGACAACCCTTGGATCCACCGCCTCACTTCATCCCACGGTCCATATTGCTCCTCCAAGGCGGTTATAGGTCGGTTGGCGGTTATTCTTGTGTGCTTTTGCCTCAACCATTGGATCCTTTTGTGTTTCTTCCTTAGCCATTGGATGGAACTCCCCTGGATTGCTAACTTAGCCAATCCGTGGGCTGGATTGATGAAGTGGCAAGGCCTTCCGTGGCATGGTGACTGGTTTTCTCGGTTCCACCATGGAGTTGTATTTGACACGTTGTCTCTTGTATGCAGGTGGAAGATGGCGGCATTTGGAGAGTTTCACAGGCCGGGCGGCTTGGTGGCAGGCCGGGCGACCTGGACCTGAGCCGGGTGGCCTAGGCCCTTAGCCCATATCCAGCCCTTCTTCCTGGTTCACATGTTTTCTCCATGTTTTCTATGTTTTTGCACCGTGACATGTGTTCCTGCAAGATCTTTGTACACAACTCATGGAACCGGTTAATATGTATGAAACATGCATGAATTTACCCTTGAAACATGAAGTATTGGTGGTCGAAATAGGTTATAACGACCGCCAACACCCCCCCACACTTAGTCTTTTGCTCGTCCTCGAGCAAAACAAGAGTTAAGCATGGTGTAGAGGGCATATGACAATTGTAGCCTCAGCAAGTACAAAGGTTACTCCCAAGTTGGTTCATCTTACCCAGGATTTCAATGGTGGCTACACTTAGATTTTGAGATGTTGAAGTTGAGAACAAGTTTCAGGTATCACAGCAGCCTTCTCCCAGCTAAGAGCAACAGAGGTTTTTCTCTTTTCAAAAGACATAGTGTCCACTCTTTTGTTCTCAAGGTCACCTCTCAATCACTCAAAGGATGAGAATCCTTGTGTTTCCTCTCCTCCTAATCTAAGTTTTGGGTGGAGTTGAACGAGAGTGAGACTATCTCATCATGTTTGTATCACCAAGTCAAAGCAAGTGTCAAATCAAAGAGTATGAATCAAATCAAGAATTTTGGCTATGTGCAAGTGTGGTGGAAAGTTATTGGTAAGTGTGCTTTGGTATTCCCCTTTTTGATGCGAGAGGGGGCATGGTATTTTCCTTCTTTTTCTTTCTTTCTTTCTCACTTTTTTTCTTTTTTTTTTCAATTCAATTCCATGCCTCTTTTCCTCTCTTTTTGCATGATTGATAACGGGGGGGGGGGGGGGGGGGGGAATTGGAACATTGGTATAGCACAACGTATTGGAACTTTGTGGTATGAACGTGTACGTGATAGCCAAAAGTCATGAATGATTCTAACTCATTTGATGGCACAAGGTTTGATAAGGTTCAAAACACTCAAAGATGTCTTTGATACATATTGTATTTGTGGCACTGGTAGGACATGTGTCTTGAGAACATTGGAGTAGATCACATTTTAAAATTTTAACAAAACAAAAGCTCTTTGCCTTAGCGGGGGTTACTTATGTCTCATGAATCAACAACTTAAATCAAAGCGGGTCCCTAAACAGAAGGTATCCATGGGCAAATTTACTTCAACGTAGGCATTAAAATTTGTACGAGTATAGACATAAGCTATCAACATGATCATGTAGAGTAAAATTTATCCAAGTTTCGTATAGAATGGAATATATGGACCAAAATTGAAATTTTTGCGATAATACTTGGTCCTTGTGCAGGGTCGACATGAAGATGGGCCAACTCAGCCTAGGACTGAGTCAGGCGGCTTGATCAGGAGCCGGGCGGCCTGACATGTGGGTCTTTCGACCCTTGCACCTATCATGTTACGTGGAGAAGTGTTTTGGGACACCGTTTCTGCGTGTGGTACGTTTTTCACCGTCGTGACAAGCCGGGCGACCTGGGTAGGTGCCGGGCGGCCTGGGTGCCAGGTCGGGCGACTCAGGGTGGAGCCAGGCGGCCGGAGTTTGGCTCGGTTTGTCCCAAATTTTTGTGTGCAGCGCGGTATAACCCTGTACATCGTGTTTCTTTTTTCGTTTCTGCAGGGTTAGTGACGAGAGTTGGAGAAGGCTAAGTGCAATCCTCCCCCCGACACTTGAACTCAAAGTAGGGTAAACAGAAACTTATTGAACTATCATTGGAAATGAACAAAACAAAGATGATAGGCGCTGTTCATAGAAAGAAATAAAACAAACTAGACCTAAACACTAAGAAAAGCAAAAAGGGCGCCTATTCTAAAAATTTATTGTAACGCCATGGGCATCTATGGCATAGGTGGATCATACATGTGTGGTGGAACCGCCCTGCTTAACCCGGATTAAGCACACCTGCCTCCTTTGGCTCGCAGTGCACTTAAGCCGGACTAAACCCAGTAGTCCGTCGAGTGGCCTTCGGCCCTCGATAACACCAATTTCCAAAGGAACCGACATCACACACATTGACCCTTGATGGAGCCACAACAATTACATCATCACAGGCAGTTGAATATAGATAGATAATAGAATTAGTTACAGACCAGTTCAAATTAAAGTTCCAAATCCAACATAGTCATAAAATAACATAAGTTTTCAATTGTCTCGCAGCGGAAGTAGAAGTAGATCAGGGTTCAGTCAATGTAGCGGAATCTTGCAAAAGAGGATCAACATCAAGCCCACTGATGTTGTCCTGGTGCCACAAACGTCATCCTCTAGTCATGTTGCACGCATGTGCCCCCTCCAACGCAGGGACACATGAGAAACTCCATACCTGTGAGCCAAAAATGGGAGCAAACCCTGAGTACTAATTACTCAATAGGACTTAATGGACATGGCTTACGGCTGACGCGAAGCATAGCTGACTAATCAATGTTTGTCCTTAGCTATTGATTTTATCCAATAAAGTGTTAAGAGAAGGTAGCAGGATCTGACAGCTACTACCTCAGTCTTATTCAGAACAGATCATGACAGTAGTAATAATAATACCCTTGCAGGAAAGTAAACCATAACAACTTGCATGAGAGTAATCCATCATAACTTGCATATAAGTAATCCATCATATACACCAAGCATGTTGTATTTGAAAACATGATCATAAGCATAGTAATTGAGATTGTTACTATGTTGCCCGTGTGCGATATTTGACACTCTCACACCTGGTGAGCATCAGCGATTCGAATCGATTTTTAATTCCCGGTAATAACTAAAAATGCCAAGTGATATAAGCTTACTAGCCATCGTGTTCCACACATATATCTCTCATCTCCACCTGTCCCGTCCCAGATTCACAGCGCCCCCACCTAACCCTTGCGAGTAGCCGTCTCAGGAGCGGTACCACAGTGTGCCAGGTCAGCCCTCCCTCGACTTCCAAGCACCTCCCAAGTCCATCGGCCCCCTATTAGTGGATGGGCAGCACCATGAATAGTAGGACGGGGCCAATAAGACTTTCACCGGTCCCACGACCCGGATAAGCACTCCTAGCAATGTTGTGTCAATCAGCAGGCGAACAGCGAACGGGCCTTATGCGACAAGGGCGGAGCCGGAGAACAACAACACATACCACAAAAGTAAATTTACGCTCCGCCCCGTCTCAACTTAATATCAACATAAATAAATCATAAATTGCATCATAGTAAGATTTCTGAGATTTTGAAGCATCACCTACGCGACGAGTGACAGTGCTCACTCGTGTCTACTTGTACCTAGCATTTCTAGGCATACTCATCCTACAAACTCTATTCATAGGATCTAGGGCCAGGGCGGCCAAGGATTCTAATGCAGTTGGTTTCAATCGACTCCTAATGCATATGCGTAATCAATAAGCATTATTATATTTGCTGGGTAGTATGGTCCTGCCTACCTTCTCTGCTCGGGTTAGAGGGTGCTTCCTCGGAAGGTGATCAGTGGTCGGCTGCAGGTCTTCTTGTTCGTCCTCGGGCTCCTTGATCAGTGGTTGCTCTGGTGGTAGCTCCTTGTTCGCGGGATCTATATGCATGACACCATATGCGAATGAGTGCACAAGAATGCATATGCTTGTACGGAATGTAGGTGAAATGCAAATGTTGGAATGCAGCAGGTATGTCATGGATAAATAACACAGTATAGAAGTATAACTCATTGCAAATGCTTATACCTAGGGTGATTTATTCTTATTTGTGAATTAATTTACGTACCCAAGATGCAGCAGTAAAACATAACCAAACGAGCCCAAACTTTTATGACATATAGATTCTGTATACCCAAATCTACTGTCAAAATTTCAGCCCAATTGGAGTTATAATTATTTTATTAAAATTCCAGCAAGTTCTCAGCCCTACACCTTGTCAGAATTTTCATAAATTATGGGAATGGTTTCTGGAGGTAAAATTTTACTAGTGAGTTATACTTAGCATGAACTACAGGTCAAAAATCCCAAGTTTGACAGGACATCTAGTTTCCATATAATAATCTTGTGCGAAATTTAGATGTGCATATAAACAGTATGAATAGCCCTCTGGCATATACTTTCTGGACTCTATAACACTCCCATATGCCACCAGAATTTTCCTAGAATTTATCTTGCACATTAGAATCCATTTTTCCATTTATCTAGTTCTCCAAGTCAAGATTTGTCATTTTCAAATCACCATCAAAACTTAACATGCAGAGGCTCATATTTTACTAGTGGGGTTTACAAACTATATATTACCAGTGGGGTTTACAAACTATATAGGACCTAAGAAAAATACCAGTGAGTCATATACAATATATTTTGCATGGGCCTTACTTCCAAGCTATCAATTAAAGCATATAATACATGTAATATATTTAGTCACCAGAATTACCACAGTGTCAAAACATCCCAAAACAGCTACGGACCAAATCCCATTCTTTTAGGATCCCATCTAGACCATATTTTCTATTTTTCCTTGATTTATCATGCATATACAATAACAGGGGCAAAACCGTACATGCACACCTCCACATCATACCCACTGTGTAGATCTATTGACTAGGAATACAACGCAACTGAGTTTACCTTTTTACGATTTTTATTTGATTTTATATGAATTTCCAAAGTTTCAGCCGAAATATAGGAAAAAGAAATGAGAAATCTCACATCCAGGGGCTAAAACATAATTAACAGTAGATCCTAGGGGCTAGCAAGCAAAAATGCTTAGACTCAGTGAATAGCGACAAACAACACTGCGTGAAATGCAAAAACCCCGGGGGCTAGATTGCAAAACCCCCGGGTCTTCTCCATCCTCCCGCCACGCGCGACGGCGCGGCGGCGCGCGCGCGCCGGCGAGCTCGGGCTCGCCGGAGCTGTGATGCGACGCGCGTCGGGTGCGCGCGAGCGCGGGCTTCAAACTGAGCTAGGCCTCGGCGGCGAGGAAAGCGAGGTTGGGTCGGGGGAGGCGGCGAACCGAAGGTGAACGACGGCGTCGTCGGCGTGGCCGCGATGTCGAGTGGTGGCGGATCTAGGCGATGGGTGGGGGAACGGCGACGAGGTCTAGCGCCTCGGTTGCGCGGCGGAGCGGCGCATGTGGTGAGGGTGGTCTTGGGATGTGAGGTGGACAGACGGCGGCGGCGCAAGCTCGAGACCGAGCTCGGTCCGGCCATGGCGGACGCGTCGGGGCGTGGCCCGATCTAGGGAATGAGGGGGAGATGGACGGCGAGGTCTACCTTGGCGGGTGCGCAAGAGCTAGGCGAAGCCGATGGCGGTGGTTGGAGGCACGGAGGCGGACCGAGGCAGCCGGCACGACAAGCTCAAGGTGGCGGCTATGGCATCGGTGCGCGAGCGAGAGAGAGAGCGAGTGAGTGAGTGAGGCGAGGGAGGGAGTGAACTGGGGTGGTATCGCGTCCAGGTGAAGGCGCGGGGGAGCGGGGCGCGGCCGGGGGCGATCCGTGGGCGCGCGGCGTGGCCGTACACCGCCGGCCACGTGGCAGCCACGGGCTGGGGAAAAACGGTGGCGCTGACGAGTGGGCCCCACTCGTCAGTGACCGCGGGGGAGGGGAAATTGGAGAAAAAGAAAAAATGTGTTTCCTCACCCTCTGTAATTCATGATTTTGACACATTTAGAGTCTGAATTTGGAAAAGTGGTAATTGTATGAAATGTTCTACTCTTTGAACTCTACAACTTTGTCAAAAGGTTCAACCCCCAAATCAGTTTGTAAATATGAATTTCACTTGAATTTGTGTAGCAGCCCCAAATTGGACAGGGGGACCTTTATTGCTTAGAAAACCAGAAAGTTCCATTTACATGCATTTTCCCCCAATGTGCCTTTTGACAAGTTTGTTTAGAATTTCAAAACCTACAACTTCTCTAATTTGAGCTTTGCATGAAAGTGGATGTAGGTTAGAGTAAATTTAGGATTTTAAATCAGCTCTGATTTGGACTGGTTTTCTGTACTGACAATAAATGACCCTAATCACCTTGTAAACCTCATTATATGACAAGACCCCAATTAGCAAAGTTGTTTATCTCATGTGGATGTACAGTTTTATCAATATGAACTTCACCCAGATCTCAATAGAATCAAAGATACGACTATAAACATAGCATCACACATGAAATGACAAGGTTTTTCACTATGTAATAAAATCCAAATTTGTTTCCAATGCACCAACACATGTTATGCCATGATGCTCATGGATGAATGCTTCATGTATGATGAGTGATTATGCACTTGAGATGCTGGAGCATCACAAGATGTCGGGATGCCCAGTGGCGTTGGCAAGGCGGTGGAACTTGGAAGAGAATCCCTTCCTAAGGATTTCTATTTTGTCATTAATTTCCCACTTCCAAAGTTCTCTTTCTGCGTAGCGTTCTTCAAGCATGATGAACCTTTTGTTCATGGTTGCGAGCTCCTCCTTGGACTCAACGGTCTCTTCCTTCCCCTCCTCCTCCTTATCTGATTCTTCAAAATGTCCAGGAGGAGCCCGGATCGGAGGGGCTTGATGGTCTTCTTCACGGTCCTCCTGAGGGAGTAGAGTCAATGGACTCATCAATTGATGCGTCCCCCTAAGGACGTTCTCCCTGTGCTTCGAAATCAAAACCTTCCCCCACCCTCCATTGGGAGTAGGTCCTCCCCGGATGGTGTAGGATGGCGACCCCAGACTTTTGGGCTCACCATTGCCCTCATCCTTCAAGGAATCTTCCGAGAAGAGTTTTCGGATGGGCACCGCCTTGGGAGTGATCTTCCCGACGTTGGGCCAAGGTGAATCACCCCGGAACGTCTTCTTCGCAATGGTGCGCAAGGGGAAAGCCCCCGTATCGGCCTTCCCGCACTGCGTGAGCGCGCAGGGAAAGCCGGGCAGCCCTGCTCTGAGCCGGGCGGCTTGGGGTGGAGGCCGGGCGGCTAGAGGGGTGACGTTGAGCACCATGGAAGGGTCGATCTCGTGGTTGGATCGCGGCGTATAGGCTGCCGTGGTGCCGGAGGTGATGGCAAGGCTCTTGGGAGAGGTGCTGTTGGAGGCCGTGACTTAGGTTTTTCGTAGGAACGATGAGGAGAAGATGAGAGTGGCTGGAAGGGGAAGACTCTTGGGTTTAAGTCATGAAAGCTCGTCCTCATCTACTCAACTGAACACCGGCGGCTTAGGGATCAGCTCTACTCGAAAAGTTTTGAAAAGAGGCGGCCGAGTGTTGGCGGTCGATAAAACCCATTTCGACCACCAACATTTCATGTTTTAGAGTATACTTTACCAAGATTTCACTAATCTCTAACTAGTTCCACGAGTTGTACATAAAGGTTGTATACAGGAGCTTTACACATTCAAAACTACATGAAAATGGACAAACAAAGGCAATGACGCAAAAGAGCAATGGGCAAGGAAACACAGGCCGGCCGACCACCATCACAGGTCGGCTGACCTGGCTGTGTACTTGAGGCCCATCAGCCTTAAGGCCCAGGTCGGCCGACCCAGGAGCCTGGTCGGCCGACCTCCCCTCCTGGTCGCTCGACCTTGCTACGTTGCCAAACTCGACCTGCACGCAGAGAAACACAAAACATGTTAAATGCAACTGTCGGATCAAGAATCCAATGCATCCAAGGGCTGAAAGGACTTCGCACAAAGGATCAATGATGTCAGCAATCCGAGGGAGAAAACTTGCAGCCAATCAAAGGTCGCCCAACCTTATCTCAAGGCTGACCTACCTAGTACCGATCTCGTTTTGCACGTGCCTCAACCGCCACAACCGCCAACCGACATTCGGAGCAAATCACAGCCGATGGATCAAAGAAGGCGGTGCATCGGATGGTCGCTCGACCTCCCGGGTGGCCGGCCGACCTACCCCAGGGTCGGCCGACGTACCCCCCAGGTCGGCCGACCACCGACCTATGCCCAACCGACCTTGCACACCTACAAATACCCCCCTCGTCCATTCAGGCTATAAATACCCCGCGGGAGGTCATTTGCAAGGTGTGGTGGATTAAGATAACACTAGTGTGGTAGTGTAGTTGAGTGTAGAGTATAGTAGTGAAGCCACCCTTGGCATTGTAGAGAAAGCCAAGTTGTATCAAGAGTGAGTAGTGAGTTGTAGAGTGAAGGAGTCGGAATTCTCTATTGGTCTTCTATTCCCGAGCTCTTATTCTCAGAGGAATTGTTACTCTATTTCCAGGATACAGTAAAGTTCCTTGCTCCCTCCTTTATTTATTTCATACTTGCTTTATTTACTTACTCAGTGCTTTGCTTAGTAGTTTACGGGTGCCAAGTGTGCTTTGTGTAGTTTAGCTATACAGTTGTGCTTGCTCTCAGGCTTCGAACCTATGTAGTAGTAAACTCGGTTGTGTAGACGTGGTGTCTAGACTAGATTTTGCCTTGGAAGGTGTCTTGTCCCACACAACTTTGGTGGTAGGTCCGCTTGGTGACAGCGAGCGTGTACCCTGTGTACTCCACCCCGTCGTTCGGATAAGTGGTCATCGACGCATAGCTGAGTTCTGTAGTGCCCGCCTTTCTCGTCTGGGTTATCAGCACTCTGGTGCCCAGAAGTGGTTCTATAGGCTTCGTGTCTAAGTAAACCTGCTGAGTAGAACACTAGTTTGTTTAGTAAAGTTAAGTTGTTTTATTTAAAGTAGTGAACCTACTCTACTCTGTCTTTTATCTCTACAATTGCTGGCTTTACTGTTCGTTCCTACCTGTTTTACGTTGAGTTACTCCTCGTTCCTCGTGGATTTCGATACCCTAGGATACTCTTGGGTGAAAAACTACAACGTGTTTCCGTGCACTTGCGGATCTATATCAGTAGGCTAAGAAACGCCAACAAGCTTTTCTAGCGCCGTTGCCGGGGAACGGTAGCTAATTCAACTAGAACCTAGGATCGTCCATACTCACACCATACACAACCACCACATATATCCCCACCAAATACCACATACCATCTACCATATGGATTCCACGCCTATCTTTCAACTCGCCGCTCCAAAGGGCGATTATTTGGGGCCTCCACCATCATCCGCACCCATCACCGTAGAAGGCTATCAGCTACGTCCCGGCTTGATAGCCATGGTTCAGGACAAATCATTCGGAGGACACGAATCAAAATGTCCCTACGCACACCTTTGGGAGTTCGAGCAGCTATGCAGCTGCCTGGTCATACCAGGAATGTCTGGCGACACACTTCGATGGTTGCTCTTCACGTTTTCGCTCACGGGGGAGGCAAAAATCTGGTGCAAGCAGACAGTTAGTAAAGTAGAAGGGAGTTGGAGGACTTGAAAAACAATTTTTGTCTCCGTTTCTTTCCGCCAAATAAGGTTATCGACCTCCACTGCGAAGTATTCAACTTCCGACAGCGCGAGAGAGAATTCTTTGGGGCAGCTTGGGAAGCTTCAATCGTCTGGCCTTCTCAGGGCCGGATTTGGATATTTTTGAGGCATGGTTGCTACAACACTTCGTTCGGGGCCTTACACCCAGAGCAGATCTTTGTCTCGACCTAGCCTCAGGAGCCTCGTTCTACCACTTGACACCATCCGAGGGAAGAAGAATTCTCGACAAAATCCGCGAGAAAGCTTCTGACCTCGGTACATTTGAAGAACCACCTCCACAGAAGCCACCCAAGACACTCGAAACCGAAGAGATACAAACATCATATACCCCATCTCCACCACTACCCCTCCAAATCAAGGAAATCCTAGAACCATCGTCTAGGCAAACTGAGAGGGTCAGTTTAGCCTTGACGGTTCCTCCGTCGGCACCTCCGTTCTCTTTTGAGGACGAACTCTCCATGGATTTTGGTGACGCCTCTCGGTTACCAAAACAAGACCGACGCTTCACTAGGACCTCCAAACCAACATACGTACTACCAGATCATAAAATGCATATGAAGGAGGACCTACTCTGCCTTTCAGTAGCAATCAATCGGGATTGGCTAGAGGAGAGACGACTGGACACGAACACGGTCAAATTTCATCCAGACCCCAGCGTCATCTCACGCCAAATATTAAGGCTTCAACCGCAAGATATTACATATTACCCAAGATATTACATATAATCCCTAAGCACGTAATGGACGAGTACTACCCGACACAACCGCTATCAAGATCTGCCATGCGTCTACAATGGACAAAGGGTAGCAATTTGAGATGCGTGGGTGTTCTGAGGGTAATTCAAACAACCTTGCGGGATACTCAGGTGTTCTTAGACTTTCACGTCTTTGACATCCCCAAGGGGTCTCCACCATTAATTGTGGTCGGGATCCCAATCGCCGCCCTCATCAGCTCAGATATATACAGAGAGAGATTGCAGCTTCAGCTCAGCAATGAAGAAATCAATGTTAATATCGATAGATCACTCAATGCCAAGACTGAAGCAAAGCCAGAGATTGACCCTATGGAAGAAGTGATGAGCCTTGCACTTGAGGAAATGGGTCAAGATAGCCTACAGGAAGAGGCTGTTAGCGACTTCAGTACGGTAGAGGAGCCATGGAAGTTTGAAGAACTTGGTGAATCCTTACGGCCCGAAGCTCCGAAGATAGAACTAAAGCAACTACCACCTGGCCTGAAGTACGCCTTCCTCAACAGGAATGAGGACACACCAGTGATCATCAGCGACAAGCTGACAGAGAGTGAGAACCGACGATTACTTTCAGTTCTGGAGAAGTATAGATCTGTGCTTGGATACTCTCTTCAAGACCTGAAAGGAATCAGTCCCAACCTATGCACTCATCGTATCCCTATGGAGGCTGATCACAAGCCAACTAGGGAGCCGCAGCGTCGACTTAACAATGCGATGAGAGAGGTGGTCAAGAAGGAAGTTCTAAAACTACTTCATGCGGGAATCATATACCCCGTAAGTGACAGCGAATGGGTCAGTCTAGTACAAGTTGTGCCAAAGAAAGGAGGGATAACAGTTGTGAAGAATCAGAACAATGAGCTCATACCACAGAGAACTGTCACAAGATGGCGAATGTGCATTGACTATAGAAAGCTTAATGCCGCCACTAGGAAAGATCACTTTCCTCTTCCTTTCATTGATGAAATGTTGGAGAGACTAGCAAAACACTCCTTCTGCTACCTCGACGGCTACTCTGGATACCACCAGATTTTGATTCACCTGGAGGACCAGAGTAAGACGACTTTCACATACCCTTACGGAACCTTCGCTTACAGGCGAATGTCGTTCGGGCTGTGCAATGCTCCAGCATCATTCTAGCGGTGTATGATGGCAATATTCTCTGATTTCATCGAAGAAATCATGGAAGTATTTATGGATGATTTCTCAATGTACGGCAAGAGCTTCGACGGATGTTTAGAGAACATTGAAAAAGTTCTCAAAAGGTGCCAAGAAGTTGATCTTGTCCTAAACTGAGAGAAATGTCACTTCATGGTCTGAGAAGGAATCGTTCTGGGACACAGAATTTTGGAAAGAGGCATAGAGGTAGATCGTGCAAAGATCGAGGTCATTGAACAACTACCTCCACCTACCAACATTAAGGCCATCCGAAGCTTCCTAGGCCATGCGGGGTTCTATAGGAGATTCATCAAAAATTTCTCCCATATAGCCTGGCCTCTGACCAACTTGTTTGCTAAGGATGTTCCCTTTGTGTCCGATGAAGAATGTCTCGAGGCCTTTCACACGCTCAAGAAGGCTCTAGTCTCAGCCCCAATCTTTCAGCCACTTGACTGGAACTTACCTTTTGAAATCATGTGTGATGCAAGCGACTTCGCTGTTGGAGTAGTATTGGGTCAGAGCAAGGACAAAAAGCATCATGCTATCTCTTATGCAAGCAAAACACTCACTGGCCCACAACTGAATTACTCAACCATCGAGAAAGAACTATTGGCAGTGGTCTTTGCAATCGACAAGTTCAGCTCATACTTGGTAGGATCGAAAGTCATAATCTACATAGATCATGCAGCTCTCAAATACCTCCTAACCAAGAAAGATGCAAAGCCATGATTGATTCGGTGGGTGCTGCTACTCCGAGAATTTGATATCGAAATCCGAGTCAAAAAGGGAGTAGAGAATTCAGTTGCAGATCATATCTCACGAATGAAATTTGAAGAAACATCGCCCTTGCCGATCGATGACTATATGAGAGATGATCAGCTCCTAAAGGTGACAACAGCCCAACCTTGGTATGCTAATCTGGTGAATTACATCGTTGCTGGCTATGCCCCTGAAGGAGCAGACAAGAGGAAATTGGCCCACGACAGCCGATTCTATCTCTGGGATGACCCCTACCTATACAAACTTTGCGCAGACGGACTCCTATGTCGCTGCATTCCAGCTTGTGAAGCACCGCAAGTCCTAGATAGATGCCATGCATCCTCCTATGGAGGTCACTATGGGGCTTATCGGACTCATGCAAAAATCTGGCAAAGTGGGTTCTACTGGCCCACTATGTATGAGGATGCAAAAGAGTTCGTGCGATAGTGTCCAAGGTGCCAGCGCCAAGGGAATATAAATCCAACAGATGCTATGCCACTCACAAGCAATCTTCAGCTTGATATATTCGACGTGTGGGGCATAGATTTCATGGGACCTTTTCCTAAGAATGGAGACGAGTGTATTCTGGTCGCAGTCGATTATGTATCAAAATGGGTAGAGGCAATGCCATGTCCTGCAGCGGACTCAAGACACTCCATTAAGATGTTCTGGGAAACAATCTTTCCTCGTTTTGGAGTACCGCGGGTCATCATCAGCGATGGGGGCACCCACTTCATTGACAAGCGCTTCAGGAAGTGTCTCGCTGGACTCAGTGTGGACCACCGTATTGCCACCCCTTACCATCCGCAGACAAGTGACCAGGCCGAGACGTCAAACAAACAAATCAAGAACATACTGCAAAAGACGGTCAAGGCTATGGGAAAAGAATGGGTATCTAAGCTACCTGATGCTCTCTGGGCATACCGCACTGCATATAAAACTCCCATTGGCATGACACCATACCAATTGGTGTACGACAAGACTTGTCATCTTCCAGTGGAACTCGAATTCAAATCTCACTGGGCGGTGAAGAGGTGGAACATGGATCTCTAGTCGGCTAGCGTACGAAGGCAAATGCAACTGGCCGAACTGGAGGAATGGAGGGAGAAGGCATACCACAGTGCCAAGCTATACAAGGAGCGCACCAAAAGATGGCATGATAAGCGGATCAAGATCAAATCATTCAAAGCGGGAGATAAGGTACTACTCTTTAACTCTCGCATTCGTTTATTTGGTCATGGTAAGCTTAGGAGTAAGTGGGAAGGACCCTTCAAGGTCCTTGAAGCCGCCGATCATGGTGCCATCACCCTCCAGGACGATGACGGAAATGTTTTCAAGGCGAATGGGCAACGCCTTAAAATATTTCTCGAGCCCGAAATGCCTCAGCTTGAAGAAGTGGACGTCTTCGAGCTGCACGAGGTAGTATGATCACACGTCCATGGTCGAGCTTAGACCGTAAAATAAGCCATGTACACTACTTGCTTTTTCTCCCTTAAAACTCCTCTAATCTCACCTTTTGCTGCAAAACCTCAATAGAACCAACGTCCAACACATGTTTATGGGTAAAGGCTACCTAAAGGGGGTAATCCCAACTTTTGGCACGTCCAGCCAAGGGTTGGAGTGGCCGGCCGACCTCAGGGTCTGGTCGGCCGACCCCCGGGTGCAATAGGCAGGCCACCAGGCACGAGGCCGGGTCGGTCGACCTAGGGCACGGGTCGCCTGACCTTGGTCAGGTCGCCCGACCTCCGAACCAGGTCGCCCGACTGCCAAAATTTGATTTTCAAGTTTTGGAGCGCTTTCCCCAGCTCTTCCGGTTCTGTTGAGTGGATGAGATCGGGATTCCGACGTTTTAAGGTGAAAGAAGGCCGTCTTCTTCCTCCTACATCTCAATCCCATCTCATTCCATCTAGAGCTCAGCCATGGCACCACCTTCTCCACGCAACAATGGCAAGGCCATCGTCTCCATCACCTCGGACACCACCGCCACATACACCCCGGCGTCCGAGGACTCACCACGACCTCTCCAGTCCATCCCGAGGGAGGAGAGCCCGGAGATACTCGTACGGAGGTCACCCTGGCTGACGGGACTAGGTCCCCAGGGTTGGCCGACCTCTGGTCAGGGTCGCCCAACCCTTGATGCAGGTCGGCCGACCATGGGTGACAGCCCTCGTGACTGGCCAGCCACCTGTGCAGGTCGCCCGAACTCCCCCCATCGCTCCCACAGTGTGGACAGGCCCCCTCACGGTCTGTCCCCCCACCAAGGCCATCGCCAAGAAGGTGGCGCGCCCATAGCCACGTCCTACCATGGGGCCATCGCCCCTGTGAAGTGCATCAAGAGCCTCTTCCAAGAGGAGGCCGCTGGACCATCTAGGGAATCGGTCTTCCCTAGTCACTCCACCCATACTCTCCGTGGGATGAAAACTCCCATAGGCGGGTATGCCAAGGTGTTTGTGCCAAGGGTAGCCATACCGAATTCATCCATAGATGAGTCCATTGACTCCACTCCACCGCGTAGGACGGTGAATAGGGTGGCTGTACCTCCTCCCATCCGAGGATTGCCTGGGAAGTTCGAAGACTCATCTGGTGATGAAGACACGGTAGCCTCTCTTAGGGAGGAGAACATAGCGCTCAGAGCCAAATTGCATAATTGAGAGGAGCGCTGTGCCGAAGGTGAACTTTGGCGGATGGAGATTAATGATAAAATAGATGTCCTTAGGAAGGGAAGGTCCGCCGTCTTGCGGAAGCAATGGGGCATCTAGAACTCTATGACCCACCACAGCCATAGATGCCCTTACTTCTAGTTATCTAGGCACATTAGTTTTAGATTGAATAAGTTTTTGTTTGTTTAAATTTCCCTTTTTGTAACATGCGCCTCCATTTTGATTAAATTCAATAAAGGTAGGATAGTTTCTTTGTTCCAATAAAGTTTGGGTGGAATGGCCAAAGCCATTCAACCTCCCATCACTAATCTTGCAGAAACCACGCAAGAAAAACACCTTATGTAGGAACAACAACGCTACTCAGAAAAAAATTCAGGGAAGACGGCAACAATGCAGGTCAGCCAACCTAGGTCCAGGCCGCTCGACCTACTGGTCGGGCGGCCCGACCTACTGACCTGGTCGCCCGACCTTGGTCAAGGTTGGCCAACCACGTGGCTTGCACAAAAATATGTACACCGCGTTGTCACGTCTCCCCAAGGCTCTCTCACCCGAAACAAACAAGCGCACGGGTCAAACCACGAAGAGGGGTGGCCGCCCGACCTAGCCCCCGGTCGCCTGACCTGGTGATAGGGTGGGGCGACCCTGGCTCTAGGCTGGTCGGCCCACACCCATATCGAGCCCGCATTTGGAGGTCAGGTTTGCACATTTTATTATTTGTACCTCTCAAATTTTGCGTTTGTTTTACATGAAACCTTGCTAAATGATACCCTACATGATCATGATGTCACATCTCACTGGTGCTTGCACCATGTTATTCCTTATGCTAGAATAATCTTGCCGTTGGATATTTTTATGAATAGGAAACCGCTTATGTTTAGTTTGTTGATTCATGAGAGATGAGATAATTGGATATAACTAAAGGAACCTCCCACATGAGTTAAGAGTTTTATTTGCAAAATAAAAAGAGGGCTCCTTCTTGGATGATCTCAAGTTCCAATCCCATCTCACCAGTGCCACATATGAAAAAGAGATTTTTGAACATTCATGCTTTGAGTCCTATCAAGCCTTGTGCCATTAAAAGAGTTCGAATCATTTGAGAATTTTGGCCTTCACATGCACGTTTGATGAAATAAAGTCTCTCAAAAAAAAGGTGTGCAATAAAATGTCAATGATCCCATCCAAGTTTTGTTTGAAAGAAAGAGAGGCATGGAAGTCGAAAAAAAAGAGAGAAAAGTATGAGGAAAGAAAAATGATGAGAAAAAGAAAAAGACTCCATGCCCTCTACTCAAACATGGGATTCAAAACAAGCACCTACAAGAGACAAGTCCCTACATTGCACTTGCACTTGGCCAAATCTCACTTGATTATGAATTCTTTCTTGACATTTGATTTGATTCGACAACATAAGCATAACAGGATAGTATCATTCGTCCAACTACCAAAAGCTCCACAAAAGCCTTAGTAGTGTAGAATGTGAGGAGTACAAAACTCTTGCAGGACACCTTGTCCTATGAGTGACTAAGAGCTAAACTTGAGATCAGAAAAGTTGGCATGCCCTATTTTGAAAATCTTAAAAACCTCTTTACTCATGTGGTGTGGGAACCTGAAGTTAATTCTGATATATTCTTGTTCCATGTCTCAACATCCCAAAACGTAAGTGTAGACACCATTGAAATCCTGGGCGAGATGAAATAGTTAGGAGTAACCTTGTGCTTGCTATGGTGGCTGTTGATATTTTGCCCTTTTCACTTGCGCTTAACTCTCTTCTTTGCTCGAGGACGAGCAAAGGTTTAAGTGTGGGGGGGTGTTGGCGGTCGATAAAACCCATTTCGACCACCAACATTTCATGTTTTAGAGTATACTTTACCAAGATTTCACTAATCTCTAACTAGTTCCACGAGTTGTGCATAAAGGTTGTATGCAGGAGCTTTACACATTCAAAACTACATGAAAATGGACAAACAAAGGCAATGAGGCAAAAGAGCAATGGGCCAGGAAACACAGGCCGGCCAACCACCATCACAGGTCGGCCGACTTGAGGCCCATCAGCCTTAAGGCCCAGGTCTGGCAACCACAGGCCCAGGTCGGCCGACCCAGGAGCCTGGTCGGCCGACCTCCCCTCCTGGTCGCCCGACCTTGCTACGTTGCCAAACTCGACCTGCATGCAAAGAAACACAAAACATGTTAAATGCAACTGTCGGATCAAGAATCCAATGCATCCAAGGGCTGAAAGGACTTCGCACAAAGGATCAATGATGTCAGCAATCCGAGGGAGAAAACTTGCAGCCAATCAAAGGTCGCCCAACCTTATCTCAAGGGCGGCCGACCTAGTACCGATCTCGTTTTGCACGTGCCTCAACCGCCACAACCGCCAACCGACATTCGGAGCAAATCACAGCCGATGGATCAAGGAAGGCGGTGCATCGGATGGTCGCCCGACCTCCCGGGTGGCCGGCCGACCTACCCCAGGGTCGGCCGACCTACCCCCCAGGTCGGCCGACCACCGACCTATGCCCAACCGACCTTGCACACCTACAAATACCCCCTCGTCCATCCAGGCTATAAATACCCCCCGGGAGGTCATTTGCAAGGTGTGGTGGATCAAGATAACACTAGTGTGGTTGTGTAGTTGAGTGTAGAGTATAGTAGTGAAGCCACCCTTGGCATTGTAGAGAGAGCCAAGTTGTATCAAGAGTGAGTAGTGAGTTGTAAAGTGAAGGAGTCGGAATTCTCTATTGGTCTTCTATTCCCGAGCTCTTATTCTCAGAGGAATTGTTACTCTATTTTTAGGATACAGAAAAGTTCCTTGCTCCCTCCTTTATTTATTTCATACTTGCTTTATTTACTTACTCAGTGCTTTGCTTAGTAGTTTACGGGTGCCAAGTGTGCTCTGTGTAGTTTAGCTATACAGTTGTGCTTGCCCTCAGGCTTCGAACCTGTGTAGTAGTAAACTCGGTTGTGTAGACATGGTGTCTAGACTAGAATTTGCCTTGGAAGGTGTCTTGTCCAACGGAGCTTTGGTGGTAGGTCCGCTTGGTGACAGCGAGCGTGTACCCTGTGTACTCCACCCCGTCGTTCGGATAAGTGGTCATCGACGCATAGCTGAGTTCTGTAGTGCCCGCCTTTCTCGTCTGGGTTATCAGCACTCTGGTGCCCGGAAGTAGTTCTATAGGCTTAGTGTCCAAGTAAACCTGCTGAGTAGAACACTAGTTTGTTTAGTAAAGTTAAGTTGTTTTATTTAAAGTAGTGAACCCGCTCTACTCTGTCTTTTGTCTCTACAATTGCTGGCTTTATTGTTCGTTCCTACCTATTTTATGTTGAGTTACTCCTCGTTCCTCGTGGATTTCGATACCCTAGAATACTCTTGGGTGAAAAGCTACAATGTGTTTCCGTACGCTTGCGGATCTATATCAGTAGGCTAAGAAATGCCAACATCGGGCGGCAAAATTTGAGGTCGGGCGGCTTCATCCTAGGTCGGGCGGCTTGACACTGGGTCGAGCTGCCTGACCAAGAGTCGGGCGGCTCCACCAGGGGGTCGAGTGGCTTGCACCTGCCTTGCCGACTCTGGTTTGGCAGACCAGAAGTCGGTTTTGACCTTCTAGGTGGACTGAAACCCTTTTTCATCGTGATGTGTCGGCTCTTTGTTGAGATTTTTGGTGGTATGAAAGCACTAGGTGAGATAAGACAGAAAAGTGAGGAGCATGGTAGTGTACATGGCTCATTTAAGGTCGTCGCTAGACCGTGGACGTGTGATCATGCCGTTCCTTGCAGCTCGTAGACGTCCACTTCTTCGAGCTGAGGCATTTTGGGCTCTAGGAAGACTTTTCAGCGTTGCCCATTCGCTTTAAAGACCTTCTCGTCTTCATCCTGGAGGGTGATGGCACCGTGATCGGCGGCATCAAGGACCAAAAAGGGTCCTTCCCACTTACTTCTAAGCTTACCATGACCAAACAAACGAACGCGAGAATTAAATAGTAATACCTTATCGCCTGGTTTGAATGTCTTGATCTTGATACGCTTATCGTGCCATCTTTTGGTTCGCTCCTTGTACAGCTTGGTACTGTGGTAGGCCTTCTCCCTCCATTCCTCCAATTCAGCGGGTTGGATCTGACATCGAACTCCTGCCGATTGGAGATCCATGTTTCACTTCCTTATCGTCCAATGCGACTTGAACTCAAGTTCTACTGGCAGGTGACAAGTCTTGCCATACACCATCTGATATGGTGTCATGCCAATGGGAGTTTTATATGCTGTGCGGTATGCCCATAGAGCATCGGGTAGCTTGGATACCCAGCCTTTTCCCATAGCTTCGACAGTTTTCTGCAGGATATTATTGATCTGCTTATTTGATGTCTTAGCTTGGCCACTTGTCTGCGGGTGGTAAGGAGTGGCAACACGGTGGTCCACACCGAGTTCTACGAGGCACCTCTTGAATCTTTTGTCAATGAAGTGTGGGCCTCCATCACTGGTAATGACCCTTGGCGTACCAAATCGAGGAAATATGGTGTCATAGAACATTTTGATAGAATGTCTTGAATCTGCCGCGGAACACGGCAGCGCCTCTACCCACTTTGACACATAATCCACTGCGATGAGGATGTACTCTTTGTCTCCGCACTTGCGAAATGGCCCCATGAAGTCTATGCCCCACACATCGAATACATCGAGTTGAAGATTGCTGGTGAGTGGCATATCATCCCTTGGATTTATGTTTTCTTGTCGTTGGCACCTTGAACACCTTCTCACGAAGTCTTTGGCATCATCGTACATATTTGGCCAGTAGAATCCACTTTGCCAAATCTTTGCATTAGTTCGGTAGGCTCCATAGTGACCTCCGTAGGAAGATGAATGGCATCTGTCAAGGATCTGAGGGACTTCACAAGCGGGAATGCAGCGACGCAAGAGCCCGTCTGCGCAGAGCTTGTATAGGTAGGGGTCATCCCAGAGATAGAACCGGCAGTCATGGACCAGTTTCCTATTGTTAGCTTCTTTAGGTACATATCCCGTGACCATGTAGTTGACCAGATCTGCATACCATGGTTGGGATGCCATAAACTTCAGAAGTGTGTCATCTCTCATATAATCATCAATCGGCAAGGATGATGTTTCTTCAAATTGCATCCTTGAGAGATGATCAGCAACTGAATTTTCTACTCCTTTCTTGTCCCTGATCTCAATGTCAAACTCTTGAAGTAGCAGGACCCACTGTATTAGTCGTGGCTTTGCATCTTTCTTGTGAGGAGGTACTTGAGAGCTGCATGATCTGTGTCTATTATGACCTTGGCTCCTACCAAATATGATCTGAATTTGTCAATAGCAAAGACAACGGCCAATAACTCTTTTTCGGTGGTGGAGTAGTTCAGCTGTGGGCCAGTCAGCGTCTTGCTAGCATAGGATATGGCATGATGTTTTCTATCCCTGCTCTGGCCTAGGACTGCTCCTACAGCATAGTCGCTAGCATCACACATGATCTCAAATGGAGCATTCTAGTCTGGTGGTTGGATGATGGGTGCTGTGACAAGAGCTTTCTTGAGTGTGTGTAAGGCTTCTAGGCAGGCGTCGTCAAACACAAAGAGTGTATCCTTAGCCAATAAGTTGGTAGTGGTCGAGCAATAAAGGAGAAGTTTTTGATAAATCTCCTATAAAACCCAGCATGACCAAGGAAGCTTCGGAGTGCCTTGAGGTTTGCTAGAGGTGGGAGTTGCTCAATAACTTAATTTTTGCATGATCCACCTCTATGCCTCTCTCTAAAACCTTGTGTCCTAGCACAATCCCTTCTCTGACCATAAAGTGGCATTTCTCCCAATTTAGGACAAGGTCTACTTCTTTGCATCTCTGGAGAACCTTTTCTAAGTTCTCAAGACATCCATCAAAGGTCTTGCCATAGACTAAGAAGTTGTCCATGAATACTTCCATTATGTTCTCTACAAGGTCAGAGAATATGGCCATCATGCAACGCTGGAACGATGCGGGAGCATTGCATAGCCCAAATGACATTCGCCGATAGGCAAAAGTGCCATAGGGACAGGTAAATGTGGTCTTACTCTGGTCATCCAGATGAATGGGGATCTGGTGATAACCGGAGTAGCCATCAAGATAGCAGAAGAAAGAGTGATTGGCCAGTCTCTCGAGCATTTCATCAATGAAAGGAAGGGGGAAGTGATCTTTTCGGGTGGCTGCATTGAGTTTTCTGTAGTCGATACACATACGCCATTCGGTGACAGTGCGCTGAGGAATTAGCTCATTGTTCTGGTTCTTCACAACTGTCATTCCTCCCTTCTTTGGTACAACTTGGACTGGACTGACCCATTCACTATCTTGCACCGGGTAGATGATACCCGCGTGTAGGAGTTTGAGTACCTCCTTCTTGACTATCTCTCTCATCGCTTCATTGAGTCTTCGTTGAGGTTCCCGTGAGGGCCGGTGCTCGGTCTTCATCGGGATACGATAAGTGCACCAGTTCGGACTGATTCCCTTCAAATCTTGGAGTGAGTACCCAAGCACTGATCTGTACTTCTCCAAGACTGCGATTAATCGCCGGCTCTCATTCTCGGTCAGCTTGTCGCTGATGATTACCGGTATGTTCGGATTCCTGTTGAGGAAGGCATATTTCAGGCCAGGCGGTAGCTATTTGAGCTCAATTTTCGGGGGGGGGGGGGTCGGGCCGCAAGGATTCACCTACTTTCTCAAACTCAAGCGGCTCTTCTACCGCATTGAAGTTGCTAGCCTCTTCCTCTAGGCTTTGTTGATCTTCCTCTTCCTCAAGTAAAATACCCATCACTTCTTCTAGGAGATCAACCTCTGGCTTTGCCTCAAGTGAAAGGCCTCGGACAAAGTGCTGTAAGAGCATGGACTCTTAGATCGCCAGATCTGGGCCAGATGCGACCAGACCGGTGAAACGTGACCAGGCTACCGCCAAAGTCTCGTCGCTTCCTTGACGAAAGTTGAGAACTTCACATCGGAGGTCAACGACTCGAATTGGTGGGAAGAAGTGTAGACAGAATTTGACTTGGAGTCTCACCCAACTCGCCTCTACTGCACCAACTGTTCGGTTGTACCATGATTTTGCTGCTCCCGTCAGTGAGAACGGAAATAGCAACCATCGGAGGGTTTCTCTAGGCATACCTGAGATAGATGTACAGGTGCAGAGCTGCTCGAACTCTCGAAGGTGTGTGTAGGGACTCTCTGATTCCAATCCTGCGAAGGATTGGTCCCGAACCATAGCTATCAAGCCGAGACGTAGCTGATAGCCATCTGTGATGATGGGGGCGGATGATGGTGGAGGCTCTAGAAAATTGCCCTTCGGAGTCGATAACTCGCAGATAGGCGTGTGATCCATGGGATGGTATGGTGATATGGTCGTATAGTGGTATAGCGGTTGTATAGTGGGAGATAGGATGACCTTGGTTCTGTGTTAAGATAGCTACCGTTCCCTGGCAACGGCGCCAGAAAAGCTTGTTGGCGTTCCTTAGCCTATTAGATATAAATCCGCAAGCGCACGGAAAACGCGTTGTAGCCTTTCACCCGAGAGTATTCCAGGGTATCAAATCCACAAGGAACGAGGAGTATAATAATCACACAACACAATGGCCAAACTAGCAAAGCTAGCAAATAGAGGATAAAAGACAGGAAAGCAGGTTCTCAACAGATATTAAAGCACCTTACTATACTAAGCATGCAAAGCACTATACTTGTCATGTAAACATAGACACCAAAGCTACAGAGCCACTGCTAGGCACTAGAGTGCTGATAACCCAGCCGAGAAAGGCGGGCGCTACAGGATTCAGCTATATCGTCAGCGAGTCTATCCGAACGAACGTGATTGGAATACTGAGAACACAAAACCTGTCACCTAGTGTGTCTACCAACCAGAGCTGCGTGGGATAGCCGACCAACCAAGGCAAACTCTAAGTATGAACACCGTTGTGCCACTCAGAGAGTTTACTACTTACTGGTAATGAGCCAAAAAAGCAAGCACTACTATATAGCCAACACTATAAGCATGCACAAGGTTCCCGTAAACAGACAAGTATAAAACTAAGTATGAAAGTAAGAATGTAATAACAAAGGTGAGAGACAAGGAACTTTACTCAATCCTAGAACTAAATATCCTTCCTCCGATAATATAAGCATGGGAGAGAAGAGAAATCCCACTCCCGAACTCTGCACTCACTACTCTCCTTGATACAAGAGAAAACTCTCTCTACAAGCTAAGGGAAAGCTTCACTTCTCCACACTATACACTCTACCACTACATTTATCTACTAAGCCACACCTCAAGATAACTATTGACGGTCGTTATTTCACCATTTCGACCGTCAATCTCTCGGTGAATAAATGGGGTATATATAAAGTTCTGTGCATTATTTACCTAACACTGATGAATTCCACGAGTTTTGGTGGTTTTCAATGTATCACAGGAAGATGCTCAAATCACATACAAGAGAACATCAATTGGAGCAAGAGAGAATTCGCACATAAAGGGCTAGAGAAAGATCAGAAATAAACAACTAAAAAGTATCTCAAATGCCTGCAAGGACTCCACCAATGCGTAGAGCTCGTCGAGACGATTCCAACGCATACATTATTGGCCTAATTTGGAGTCCGAATGCAAAAGTTACAGCCATCACAAGTTCATCAACGCCCGGCCTGGTGGGTTGGCCGCCCAGCCATGTGGGCCGGCTGCACGGCGAGGGGGCTGGCCACCCAGGCCACCAATTGGGCCCCCGGAGGACGAATGGTAGCCGAAGAGGGGGGGTTTGGAGGATAATCCCACCCCGGGATCCTATGGAAGACTCCTCACCTCTTAAAGCTATAAATAGAAGGCACCTCCTCACCTTGTAACTCGTACCATTTCACACCATGTGAACTCTCTTTCTCCCTCTAAGAGGCTCCCCACGGGAGGGGCTTCCATTCTGAAAGCAGTGTTTAGTTTAGGAGTTAGAGAAGATCTGCTGTATCGGAGTCAGTCGAAAGTACTCGGTAATGTATTTCATTTGCTTATCTTGAGCACTACTTTCCTTTTATTGACAAGTGTAAGTACTTCATGTTTCTACTTTATGCACTTATCTTTCTACTCTAGTTAGTTACTCGCTTGGTATGTATGCAGCTGTTAAGCACCTTTTTCCTTTTGGGCATACCAAGTTGAGGCCTGAGTTGTGCTAAACTAGAATAGATTGATCGTTGTTATGCTTGCCGGTGTTACAATCCAACCTATACGCTAGGCTCTGGTTAGTTCCTCTCCTTTGGCCAAGGATGAACTATTGTTGTTCAAGCTCCGCTTGAACACGTTTGTAGCGTGCCAGCCTATCCATGCAGATTTGCTTGGTAGCCCCACTCGATGATAGCGTGTGGTGTGCCTTTGTATCCCAGGCCCATTTGTTCGGTAGGCACGTAGGCGTTAGCCGGGTCTCCTTCGGTGGTCTACTACCTACCCCCTGACCCCTCGAGGCGCCGGAATTTCGCTCGACGCAAGTCATAACTCTGTTGAGATCCTTTCGACCCTTAGCACGGATAGCTCTTGTATGCTAGCAGAGATAGAAGACCATATAGCCGTCCCTGTCTCGTTGTCCTCCTAGCTTTACCTGTTTTCTTACCAACGGTGCTTGGCTTGTATCCCATGGTGTTTGGTCTCAACCTTTCCTAGCTATCGGTTGACGTGAAAGAGTAGTAACAGCTGGATGAATGATAGTTTGATATCTCTATCTCAATGCTTCCCTGTGGATAAATACGATACCTTGGAATACTCCCAGGTGAAAGGCTACAGCGGTCTCCGTGCGCTTGCGGAGTAAAATCCGATAGGCTAAGAATCGCCAACAATAACCACAGCCTAAGCCTAGCAAGTATGCAAAATAAAGGATGCACCACACTTGCAAGAGATAGAAATAAAGTAAAATATAACTGAATTATATTGAAGATATGAGTACAAAAGATACAAGAGTTTTTACCGCAGACTCAGAAGAATCTCCAATAACTCTGAGGCAAAGCTCGACTCACTCTAACTCCCAGGACTATCCTAACTACTAAGATGTGGAAAATGACACTCTCCAAGGTAGGATATAGCTCTCAACTTCTTCACACCTTTAAAAATCAGCTCTACAGGCCTATTTATAGTCCAATATGTGAGGGGGTACTTGTAGGAGGCAAAGGTTGATGGTGAGAGCCAATGGACCGGCCTCATTGCTCTCCTGGTGTGATGAGTGATTGTCAACGAGCTCAAGCCCTCCGATGGACTGGAGGCCCTCCGATGGACTAGAGGTAGATGATGAAGACCTCAATGGACTGAGGCAAAAGCCCTCCAATGGATCGGAGGCAATGCTCGGCGTCGGTCGGCCATGGAAGCTCGGTACACGGAGGGGCGGATCGGCAACGGTGGTGTAAGCCCTCCGATGGACCGCGAGGCAACTCCGATGGACTGGAGAAGCCAGGTGCCACCGTGGTGCTCCAACCCGAGTGCATGGCGCGAAGGCGTGCGAGGGAGGCTTTGGCGGCTTTGGCTCAAAACCGCCACCCAAGCTACCCAAGGCTGGTGAGTTGGGCCACGACTCGCCAAGATAGAGAAGATGGGCCAAGTTCGGCCCAGATGGAGACTTCCTAAAGTTTCTTGATTTCTGACTTCAAAACCGGGGGTGCAAAGGCGGATTGGACTACTGGCCACGTGGAGGACATCCGAAGATTGCGTGGAAGAGATCAAGTCTTCATCGTGGTCGTCCGTCCCCGATATTTCGGGTTCTTTTCTGTTTTAGCCCCTCCGGGCGTTTCTATTGTTAGGGGTCTATGTGTAAAAATGCCAAAACTGAACCGGTGTATAAATAGCCTAAGAGGTGGTCATTAGATTGAGTCTTGGCAACTAGGTTTTCATTTTCTTAGGGTAATTTTCGTCCTCAAGCTTTGAGCTCCAAGTTTAGGAGGGTTAGGGTGAGATCTAGCCTCCAAATCAAGAGGGAAGGTGAGGGTGGTTGCTTGGGATGAAATCCTTTGTTGTAATCTGACCTAGGACCTCTTTTGAGGCTCATAATCGAAGTGGTTTCGTGCAGCAACTTTGTGTGCTTCTCCTCCCTTTGTTCTCTTTGGTTTTTGGCTTCAATCTTTGGCCTTTTGGGTGTTTGTTTTGGTCAAGGTTGAATCCTTTGTTTTCCTTGTATTTTGGACTTGCAAGGATGTGGAGATTATGTCTTAGAACATCTCAATCCCAAAGGATTGCCACGAGCAAGTTGTTCTTGAACTTTTCCCTTTCTTGCCCAAATATTCACCTCTTCACGAGATCTGAAATTCCCGCAAATCCCGTGATCTTTTTCCATAGATCTTTTGGGAATAGCTTTGGAATGGGGCTAGGATAGCCTGTACCAATTTTCGTGATGTTTGGAGAAGGTTTGGTCAAGTTTTAGATTGCTTTTATGTGAGGTTTCCTGCTGTCCAGTTTTCCTGCTGGTTCTGTCCGTCTTCAAGCCTTGTTTGGTTTAGGGGGTCAAACCTTCGAATTTTGGGCTGAAATTTTGTGGAGCTCTTTATCAGTGAATCATAAAGCTCCCATAAACATTTCAGATCATTTGGGGGTGTTTTGACCGGGTTTTGGTATTTTTCGTTTGGGGTTGGTCTGTCAGTCTTTTAACCACCGGACAGTCCGGTGGTTAACCACCGGACAGTCTGGTGGCTCTAGGAATTTTATTCCTTGCTCCAATTGGCCTGAAATTTTCTGGAGTTATTCCCTATTGCCTTGTGAAGGTGTGGTAATTTTGGGAGATTTTTTGGAGCTTCTCTTGAGGTGTATTGAGATTTTTCTTTGCAACCCTATCTGTCTGAAATCTGTAGTTCCCTAGAGTTGGTTCCTTTTGCGCTCCTTTTCTTAGCCGTTTGAGCGTGTGCTTCCGCTTGGTGCTCGGTACGTATCTGTTCAGTGGACGGTACCAAACACGTGTTGTGAGCTAGATACGTATCCTCTCAGTGGACGGTGTCTAGTTTCGTTGTGGGCGTTATTTCCATTTTGCACTGCGGTGGGGGTTTGAGTTTGAGTTTTCAAGTGCTCATATTCACCTCTCCTCTGGTCGCACGTCTCGGTCCTACAAGTGGTATCAGAGCCGGTTAGGTTTTCCATACCTTAACCGGTGAAGAAACCGTAGTGACTATGACTTACTCTGGGAAAATTCTCGTCCTTGGCTCCGATGGCTATCCCTACTGGAAGGGTAGGATGGAGGCGTTCCTTGTTAGCTAGAGTCAGGACATATGGGATGCTACTCAGAGTACGACTTTTGTGGTACTTCTAGTCGCTGAGCGTACTACGCAGGATATCGTGGCTTAGTATGAGGCGAATGCCAAGGCTGTTAACTTTTTCTTCTCCGGACTTGGTCCCATGGATTATGAGAGAGTGAGTCACCTTAAGATTGCGCATGAGATATGGTCACTGCTTAGTGCACACCATGAGGGTACTGCGACGATTAAGGCTAGGCTTGTGGAGACTTACCGGCGGGAATATGAGAATTTCATCCAGAAGCCGGGAGAGTCAGTAGACGACTTGTTTGGTCGCTTTCAGTCGATCATCAACAAGTTGCGTGTCAACTCTGCCCTCGCTGCCCTCCCATATACCGATCATCAGCAGGCTGTCAAGTTGCTGTATGCTTTGGACAGAAAAATATGGGAGATCAAGGTGAACTCAATCATTGAGTCGGCAGGGTATGATACGATTAGAGTAGAGGCGCTCTATAGTAAGCTCAAGGCCACCGAGATAGATTACAAGATGAGGGATTCCCTCACTTGTACAGGTTCTAAGAGTCTGGCCTTGGCTACCCCCTCTAGTGAGTCTGTCACTAACCCCATGTTACACAACTTCTCGTTTTCTGCTTTGATGTCTGTTACAAAGGAGCAGCTAGGGACACTTGGGGATGATAAGTTGTGTCTGTTGTCTAGTCGCTTTCAGCGTGCCTATGACAACCGGATGAGCAAGAAGAGGGGAGAGCGGCCCAAGTGCTTCGAGTGTGGAGAGGTCGACCACTTCATCGCCGAGTGCCCCAACAAGAACGACTACTACAAGAAGGGCAAGAGCTACTCCCTCGACTCCGACAAGTATCACCCCGGCCAGGCAGGCTTTGATAAGCATCGCTCCAGCAAGCACGGCTCCGGCAAGCGTCCCTTCGGCAAGAAAAACTTCCAGAAGGCTTTCAAGAGCTATCAGAAGGACAACCGAAAGCGGGACAAGGCCTTCTTCGCCGAGATCAGGTTCTGTAGCAGCGGATCTTCTTCCTCTTCGTCCTCGTCGAGCTCAAGCGATGAGGAGATCACATACAGGAAGGACAAGAGGAACGATCAAGGAGGTCCAGCTGGCTTGTGCTTCGTCTCCACCAAGTCCAGGTGCAGGAACAAGGAGAAGAGGACCTTGGTTTGCTCCATGGCGCTTGAGGACAAGGAGGACAAGGATGACGGCAGCAACTCTTCTTCCGATGATGAGGTAACTCCTGAGCAAGCCGAAATCCTTGAGATGCTAGAGCAGAACAGCCGAGAGCTTAAGGCCTAGGATAAGATGCTGGAGAAAGCCAAGAAGCTACAGAAGTTGAAAGCCCAACTTGTTGAGGCTTTAGAGGAGAATGAGAGGTTGAGGAGTGTGAGACCCCAACCCAGTGAGATTGAGTGCCCTACCTACGAGTCTTTCATGACGGAGCTTGGTGACCAGAGAGATAGGTATGCCAAGCAGGTAGAGGAGATAGATGAGCTGAAGGCTAAGCTAGGCAAACTCCAGTCCAAACTGGATGAGCCTACTTTGAGTGGAGAGCTCGAGTATGAGTCTTGCCCCTGTCTAGCTAGAAAGCTAGCTGTTCTGAAGGAGAAGTTTGAGGGGCAGCTCATGGAGCTTGAGGAGCTTAGGGTTAGACCTACGCTTTTGGGTGCGTGTATGGTCTGTCCTACTTTGAGAGGTGAGTTAGAGCAGTTGAAAGCTGACTTTGAGGTGCTTTCAGCACCTACTGATACTTGTGAGAACTGCCTAACCCTTAGGATGCAGCTGGTGGATAGGGATGCCACCATTAGGAAGTTGGAGAAAGCTGTTGTGGTTCCCTCCCTAGACTGTGATACCTGTGCTGCCCAGACTGTGATTCTGGAGGATCTGAGGGAGGAGATGTTGTCTTTGCAAAATGACAACAACAGGTTGAGAAAGGTGCTCAGTTGGGTATATGCGAGGCAACCCCAACTAGAGATGATCATAGAGAGCACCAAAAGAGCTGAGGGTGAGACAAGTAGTGTTGGGTTTGGAGAGTGCAGCACTTCGGGTGAGAAGAGTGCCCCGGTTAAGACCAAGACTGCACCTACCCAGCCAGGTGAGACTGTTGATGGGGTTTACCATGAGCCACCCAAGGCTGCCCCAAAGAAGTAGTACTGGACACCCAAGCCTTCCAAGGCTAAGCTGGACAAAATTGTTGAGGAAGAGCTTAAGCCCAAGGGCAAGAAGCCAGTCCAGCAGCCTGAGCCACCCAAGGCTACACCACGTAAGCCCAAGTCCCAGCCTACCCTAGTTCCTAGGAGGCCTGTCTACCATTGTGAGTTCTGCCAGCGAAATGGCCACCTAGAGGAGTTTTGCTTCAGGAGGAAGCGGGTTGAGAGGCAGAAGAGAGCTTGGGGAACTAGGATCAGTTCTACCAGGGTGGTAGGCAAGATCCTCCCCACCGTGGTGAGATGAGAGACCGCTTTGCCGGTGGTGAGAGAGGAGGCGGCTTTCAGGCTCGTGCTCCTGGTGGTGAGAGACGCTTTACCGGTCGAGCTCCTAGTCATTTTTAGCGCGGCTATGGACCTCGTGGCCGAGGTTTTGAGAGAGCTTTCGAGGGTTCACGCTTTGGAGGTCGTGGTTACCCTGATCGTCGTGATGATTTCTTTGATTGTGCTTACCCCACTTTGGAGGTCAAACCTTCGAATTTTGGGCTGAAATTTTGTGGAGCTCTTTATCAGTGAATCATAAAGCTCTCATAAAAATTTCAGATCATTTGGAGGTGTTTTGACCTAGTTTTGGTATTTTTCTTTTGGGGTTGGTCTGTCAGTCTTTTAACCACCGGACAGTCCGATGGTTAACCACCGGACAGTCCGGTGGCTCTAGGAATGTTATTCCTTGCTCCAATTGGCCTGAAATTTTCTGGAGTTATTCCCTATTGCCTTGTGAAGGTGTGGTAATTTTGGGAGATTTTTTGGAGCTTCTCTTGAGGGGTTTTGAGATTTTTTTTGCAACCCTGTGTGTCTGAAATCTGCAGTTCCCCAGAGTTGGTTCCTTTTGCGCTCCTTTTCTTAGCCGTTTGAGCGTGTGCTTCCGCTTGGTGCTCGGTACGTATCTGTTCAGTGGACGGTACCAAGCACGTGTTGTGAGCTAGATACGTATCCTCTCAGTGGACGGTGTCTAGTTTCGTTGTGGGCGTTATTTCCGTTTTGCACTGCGATGGGGGTTTGAGTTTGAGTTTTCAAGTGCTCCTATTCACCCCCCTCTAGTCGCACGTCTCGGTCCTACAGATGGGAGGCCGAGGTCGGTGGTCGGCCGACCTAGGGGCTAGGTCGTCGGGCGACCCTCCGATCCACCGTCTTTGCACTCTAACGGCTAGATCTTGCGTCCCCATGGCGGTTGGCAGTTAGAACGGTTGTTGCACGTGTACAATGCCTCCGAGGATAGGTCGGTCGACCTTTGAGGAGGTCGGGCGACCACGTGTTAGCCTTGCATTGGCCACATTTCTCTTTCCTTTAATTGTTGACATCATGGATCCGTGGCATGGTGGACTTTCGGCCTTTGGATACATTGGATGCCTGATACAACGGTTGGATTGACTTGCACATGTGTTTCTTTGCATGCAGGAGTGGAAGTGGGCAAAACTGGCTCGGTGAGATGCCTGAGCTGCCAGCCAGGTGGTCGGCCGACTTGGCACTTGGTCGGGCGGCCACCAGCATTTGGCCTATTTGTTCCATTTCCCTTCCTTGGCCTTGTGTCATCTGTTTTAATATGTAATTATGTACCTGCAATCCAATATTCATGTACATCTTGTGGAACTCATTAGTAGAAAGGTTAGTCTATTTTTATTCACTTGCATTGCTCCATTTGGTTGGTAATTGACGGTAGATATCGTGAGATTACGACCGTCAACACGCGGCCCAGCAGACGCGGGGGACAGCGCGTCCGTGGCGGCGCATTAGGGACTGCGCTCGGGAGGACACTGGATCGAGATGGGCCGAATCGCATCCTAAATCGCGTTGGCAGCCCACCTCTATGAGCGCGGCATGCCGAGCGCTTCGCGCGACGCATGAAGAGGACCGAAGTGCCGTTTTATAGGAGCAGAGACATATATATATATATATATATGAAGAATTTTATCTACATGTGCATATAGCTACACTCACTTTTCATAAACCAATAAAGGTATGTCCGTATACTTATTTATCGGTTTGGGTATATTCACGTACTTATTTTAAGATACCTTAAAAGTCACCACGCGAAAAAATTACAAAACAGCCTCTGATTTTAATTTATTTGATAATACATTCATATTAGTACATATAACGGGGTATACTCACATACCTCGCGTATATACCACCACAGATGGTCTAGTATGATCACATACTCCGTGTATATACCTTCTGTTTCACCAGATACGCCCTCAATCATGAGATACATACGCGAGTGTAGCTACATGCTCATGTAGAAAGGAATTTTCATATATATATATGAAGAGTTTTATCTACATGCGTGTATGTAGGTACACTCACTTTCAATAAACCAATAAGGGTATGTTCGCATACTCATTTATCAATTTGAGTATGTGCACATACTTATTTTAAGATACCTCAAATGTCACCACCCGAAAAATTACAAAACAGCCCCTGTTTTTATTATATTTTGATAATATGTTCATATTAGTATATATAACGGGGTATGTCTACATACCTCAGGTATACTCGCATACCTCGTGCACATACCACCTCGAATGGTCTAGTATCATTGCATACTCCGTGTACATACCTTCCGTTTCGCTAGATACGCCCTCAATCATGAGATACATATGCGAGTGTAGCTACATGCGCATGTAGAAAGAAATTTTCCTATATATATACACACACACACAAAGGCCCGACTAGGCCAGAGAACCGGTCCAAGGGTGCGGTCACCGATCGCGCATGGCCAGGGGCGCGGGCTGGCTCGGGGGCCGTTTGGCATAAAATGTAAGCAAACGTAGCGTAAAACTGCGTATAATTGGACGTAAATTTCGTCTTATGTAGCGGAATGAACCGACGACTTTGACACATTATGCCCCACTTACGCACACATGCATGCATGCAGCTCGTTCCATCACACTAGTTTTTCTACCATAATTTTTTATTCGAACACTCAATTCACAAATGGTTTTCACCAATAGAATGCTGACATTTTTCTGCACATTTTGATATCCGCTGTGACTATATTTTTTTGAAACATTTTAAATTCGTAAATTTACGCTTTTATGGGTAGTTCTTGAACATAAAAAATTATAAAGAGAAGCATAAAAATATTGAGTTGCTCTAGTTTTGTGGGGGATAGATATCCCCTGGGCCCTCATGGCGTGGATTCAGTAGATGCGTTGGAGGGCCCAATAGAGACAACAGGCCCTTTACAGGGTGCCGACTGCTCTCGTGGGCCCAAGAATGGATGACGAGCTTGAAGACCAAGTCAAGGCGCTCCAGGAAAGGCGTAAAGGAGTTGGTTCGGACTCTGCGTTTAGAAGCAGCGGGACTCAAGGAAGGAAACATGTAATCGTAAATTCTGTGTACTCTTTTAGACTTCCAAACAGAGTAGGACTCGTAGAAGGAAACCGACTTGTAACCCAAGCCTTGCTGGACTATATAAGGCGGGTGAGGGACCCCTACGTAGCATCAACCATCTCATCGCATACCAGCCACTGAACATCCTAGCCCTCGTTGTAACCTCGAGAACTCAGATCAATACAACCCGCAGCAAACAGGACGTAGGGTGTTACGCATATTGCGGCCCGAACCTGTATAAACTCTTGTGTTTTGTCGCATCTCTACGCGAACCATCGAGCTACGCCGATCTCGCCACCCCAAAAGCATCACGTAACCCACCCCGTGGTGCATTGACGGTATCAAACACCGACAAGTTTCCTTTCTCAAATTTATAGTGGTATACAGTTAGAGAAAAATTGATTTGAAAATACAATATTACACGTAAAAATCAGCATAAATGACATGTGTCGTGATATAAACCTTGATAAACTCTATTGAAACATCCTGGAGCATCCAATTCACAAACAGTTGTTCGTTGGAGCATCCAATTCACAAATGGTTTTCATCAGCGAAAGGTAGGCAACTTCAACAGCACTTTTTTATCTCATGGATACTGATCGTATCTACACATAAATCGGCATAAAACATATGAATGATCATAAAAAAGCCTTTTTTTTATCTCCCAGCTAATGATCGTATCTACACATATAAATCTCAATAAAAGATATGAACGAAGATCATAAAAACCACAGATTCAATCGAAAGTGCAATTGATTGGATCCCAAATTTGTCATCAGGGCTGCTATTGGAACGTAGATACACAGAATCAGCATAAAAAGACATGCTGTGGCATAAACCTAAATAAACCTGCCACATATAGGTACAAATTCAATAACTTAACATATGATAAAATGCTTTTACATTCTGGTTCGTAATTTTTTCCTATCAAAACATACAAGAGTCTTATTCAACCATTCTTGTTCGCAACGGCTGTAGGACCGAGACGTGCGACTAGAGGGGGGTGAATAGGAGCACTTAAATAAATTCAAACTCACTTAAAAAAATTCAAACTCACAGCCCCCTGGTGCAAACTACCACACTTCACACAATAAACGCTAGACACCGTGCACTGAAAGGAAACATGTCTACCAAGCACTTGGTGTCGCCCATTGAACGGATACACACCAAGCGAGCGGAAGCATAAGACTAAACGACCACAAGATCGCTAATCAAGTGAAACAACATCTCTCGCAAAAGAGGACCCCACGTAGCCACTCCGCAACTAAATGCGTCTCACTGATGAACAGAGAGCGATGAGTATGGGCCAGTGGTGAGAATCACTCGGGCAAGCACGAAGCAAAAACCGAACGGCAAAAACTCTAGCGAGAAAAAGCTACACAGCCACCTTCCAAGTTCTGTCGGACAGTCCGGTGGAACACGCCGGACTGTCCGGTAGGGACCGAAGCAGGAGCGCCTGTCGGACTATCCGGTGGAGCCGGATAGTCCGGTGACAGAGCCGGACTATCCGGTAAAGGCTAGAACTTGAGCCTCTCAAACCCTAAACCTGACCAAATCTTATCAAATCTTCACAAAAATTAACACAGGCTATCTGAGCACTGTTCCAAAGCTATTCCCAAAAGATCCATGGAAAAAGATCAAGGGATTAGCGGGAATTTCAGATCCCGTGAAGAGGCAAACTTTGGGCAAGAAAAAGGAAAACTCAAATTCGACTTGCTCGTGGCATGTTTGAGATGATCTAAGTCATAATCTCCACGTCCTTGCAAGTCCAAAACACCAAAAGAAGTGGGGAAAACTCGTAGGCAAAGCAAAACACCAAAAGCCTTTGAGAAATCACCCAAAAATCAAACTAGAGAAGGGAAAGGGAGAGGGCTGCACACAAGCACTTCAATTTCAGAGGAATATTGCTGGATTAATCACGAAATTGAGTTCATACAAAGGTTCCTACAGCCTACCACCCTTCATCCTCCCTCTTGATGTGAAGAACCCTAGCTAGGGGACTCAAATCCTAGCCTAAAGCTCTCCTTTCTCTCTTTGACACTTGGCTGTATGGAAACTAAGCCTAGGGTTTTCTAATGGTGGGAGAGTCACTTGGATGACTAGCCACAAGGCTATTTATACCCCAGGCCTAACGACACCATTTAACACTAAGACCCTTACTCTAGAATGCCCGGAAGGGGCTGAAATGAAAATGATACAATCGGACGACTACGATGACGCTTTGATCTTCTTCTTCTCCACGCCTCACTTGGATGTATGCCACGTAGCCAGTAGTCCAGAAGCTTCCCCCGGTTTTGAAGTCAGAAACCGGGAAACTTTATTCTGCGGGCTTCCTGGGCCGGGTCTTGGCCCAATCTTCTATCTTGGCAAGTCAGAGCCCAACCCACCAAGTCATTTGAACTTCGGTGGCGGTTTTGAGCCGAAGCCGCCAAAGCCTCCCTCGCATGTCTTCGCGCCATGCACTCGGGTTGGAGCACCACGGTGGCACCCGGCTTCTCCAGTCCATCGAAGTCGCCTCGCGGTCCATCGGAGGGCTTACACCATCGTTGCCGAACCACCCCTTCATATACCGAGCTTCCATGGCCGACTGATGCCGAGTATTGCCTCCGGTCCATTGGAGGGCTTTTGCCTCAGTCCATCGAGGTGTTCATCATCTACCTACAGTCCATCGGAGGGCTTGAGCTCGTTGACAATCACTCATCACACCTCGAGAGCAATGAGGCCAGTCCATTGGCTCTCAATCTCCCCCTTGATGAGTGCATTGTGAACATTTTCAACCTGTAACCAGAAATAGAACAAAGACAAGAGAAAAGCGTAAAACTGAAAAAGAAAGAAAGAAAAAAAAAGTTGCTCAAAATGCCTAAGAACCAAATACAAGCAAAGAAATGGGGCACAATGAGACAACAAAAGAAAACAAAGCATCAGCACCTCAAGACAGAGGCAAAGGGCTCAATGCACCGATGCAAATAGCATGCTAAAAGCTCAACTCCCCCTGAAATGCATCCTCACAAATGCAAAAATGAATGCAAAGCTCCTCCTCAACTAAATCTCTCCCAAGTCCTCCCCCTATGTCCAATACTTCTCACTTCTCCCAAATTTCTCCCCCTTATTGGCAATGGACACATCAAAGGCTCACAGGACTCCCCCTGAACTAGACAACTCCCCCTCAAAATATGCCATGAGATGCAGAGAGTGTACCAAAAAGAGATCATAAGGGATGGAAAGCTAGTATTCATAAATTCTAGCATACAGAGCAAGTGAGGGCAAGGAAGCATGCAACAAGCTCAAATGAATCTATCTTAACACATCAAGAGCTAGCATGTTTTTCAGGGTAGTTTAAAAGAAAGCATCACCAACATGAATAACACCTAGTAAGATATGCATGAACAACAAGATGCTAGCATTGCATACAAGGTGTGCTACTCTCAACCAAAGCATACACAGCAAGCCATAAGCATTTTAGAGACTTGCATATTTCAGATTTAACCACTTGTATTTTATTAGCAAGTTTCATATGGTGCCAGGGGTTATTCACTTGTCTTGCCACTTCTTACCAACAAATATCAAGCCTAGGTTCAAGGAACCATCAGAAGCTTAAGACAAGGTTTTGGTCATATACAGCTTAGTACAAATTCATGCCAAAGTGCAAAGGCAAGCAGTCTCGAACTAAGTCAGTGTGACAAGCAAAGCCATCTGGATCTTTTCATTTCAGCATAAGACACCACGTGTAAACATTTAATTTAGATCTCAAATTAAGCAAGGTGTCATAAAAGCTTAGGCATTTATTTAGCAAAGGCATACAACTAGCATGTCCAGATATGAAAAGATAGCATAGCATTCAACACTCCTACACATGCTAGGTAACCAAGTCAAGTGGTGATCATGTTTTTAATTTTCAGGAAAGCAAAAGACTTAGCTCACAATTAGTATTCAACAGACTCAAGAGAGCTTAGCCAACCATGATCAAGCAAGCATCTGTACAATCTAGCACAAGCAAGTACTAACTCATCATTCAAAAAGGGCTCTAGTGATAGAGAAGTGAAAATGCATATGATACAATTGAATACATGATATGGTATAGAATGCAAAAGAACCAAGAAGGAAACAAAAACAAGACAAACGAAGGTAAAACCTAAACTACTAAAATTTTCTCTGACTAAAAGGGATAACACACTCCAAGCTCACCTCTCAAGCGCACAAAAGAGCTGAACTCTAGGAGCTTGGTAAAGATGTTGGCCAACTGGTTTTGGGTTACTACATGGACTAAGTCAATATCACCCTTCTCATAGTGGTCTCTCAGAAAGTGAAACCTCACGTCTATGTGTTTGGTTCTAGAGTGCAAGACGGGGTTCTTAGCTACAGAGATAGCAGAAGTAGAGTCCACTAGAAGAGGGATCCTCCCAAATCTAAGGACAAAATCACTAAGTGTGGTTTTCATCCATAAGAGCTGGGAGCAGCAGCTATATACTCTGCTTCTGTGGTAGACAGGGATACGCTAGCTTGCTTGCGAGAGGACCAAGAGACAAGAGAGGTTCCTAAGAGTTGGCATGTGCTGGAGGTTGACTTGCGATCAATTCAGTAGCCAGCATGGTCAGCATCTGAGAACCCTCTAAGAGAAAGAGAGGAACCCCAGGAGTACCAAAGACCAAGCTCAGGAGTGAACTTGAGATACCTGAAATTGCACTTCACTGCTTGACGATGAGATGTCTTGGGAGAAGCCTGGTAACGTGCACAAAGGCAAACCACGAACTGAATGTTTGGTCTGGTCACCGTCAGGTACAGAAGTGAGCCGATCATCCCTCGAAATTCCTTCTGGTCCACCGCCTCCCCATCTTCATACGCATCAAGCACCGTGTTTATACTCATAGGAGTTGTCATGAGTTTAGAGTTACCCATATCAAACTTCTTGAGTATATCCCTTGTGTACTTGGCTTGATGGACAAAGGTACCCTCACGGCCTTGCTTGATCTGCAGCCCGAGGAAGAACTGAAGCTCACCCATGAGACCCATCTCAAATTCCCTGCTCATCTGTTCAGCAAAACTAGACACCAAAGCGTGAGATGAACCACCAAAGATTATGTCATCAACATATATCTGAACTATCAGGGTGTCACCGCCACGACTCAACAAAAACAAGGTCTTGTCTACTGAACCCATCACAAACCCAAACTTGAGCAGGAAACTCTTCAACCTAGCATACCAAGCTCTTGGAGCTTGCTTTAGACCATAAAGGGCTTTCCTCAACTTATACACCCGGTCTAGAAACTTGGCACTCTCAAAGCCAGGAGGTTGTCTCACATAAACCTCCTCCTCTATAAACCCATTTAGGAAGGCTGACTTGACATCCATCTGCTGCAGTTTGAAGCCTTTGGAGGCAGCAAAAGCAAGCATAATCCTAATGGCTTCCAAATGAGCTACAGGGGCAAAGGTCTCCTCATAATCTATCCCCTTCTTCTGACAGAAACACTGGGCTACCAATCTCGCTTTGTTCCTCACAACCATCCCATTCTCACCCTGTTTGTTCTTGAAGATCCACTTGGTTCCTATAGGACGGCAGTTTGGTGGAGGTTCAACTAAATCCCAGACATGGTTTCTCTTAAAGTTCTCCAACTCCCCATGCTTGGTGTTCACCAAGTTAGGATCAGATAATGCATGTGACACATCCCGAGGCTCAAAAGAAGCAACATATGCCGAGTGGGAGAAAAAGGCTAGAGAGTTAATCGAAGAGCGTGTGACACGCTAGTGAAGATCTCCAATGATCCTGTGTGGAGGGTGATCCCGCTGGACCTGCCGAGATGGAACAATCTCAAAGGTCACCTCCCCTGCGTTCTCAGTGGGGCCAGCCTCTGCTTGAGCTTGCTGTTGGGGTAGTGAGGAGGAAGCCGTGGGCATAGGTTCTCCTTCATCATCAGAGCTCGTAGCAGAGGGAGCAGAAGCTATAGCCGGTGAAGTGGCTCCTGCATCACCAACATCATCTGCACCTTCCTCATCTTCAAAGATGGGGTGCCTTCTTCATCATCACCTAAAAGCTCAAAAACAGGGGTTGTGCAGGGCATAATTTCATCAAAAGAAACCTCACAAGTCTCAACAACTTGCTCGGCCTCCAAAATCCACACACGAAAAGACCTAGAACTAGAAGCATACCCTAGAAAAATCCCATCCAAACAATGAGACTCAAACTTGTCCAAATGCCTTGCCTTCTTAAGCACAAAGCACCTACAGCCAAACGCTCGCAAATGCTTGACGCTGGGCTGCCTACCAAACCGAAGTTCATACGAGGTCTTCCCAAGGAAAGCTCGCAAGAAGATCCGATTCGCAATGTAACAGGCCGTATTCACTGCCTCAGCCCAAAAGCGCCTCGGAGTCCTGTGCCCAAAAGCGCCTCGGAGTCCTATGCTCATCAAGAATCGTCCGTGCCATCTCAACTAGTGTGCGGTTCTTGCGTTCCACAACATCGTTCTACGGTGGGGTATATAGAGAAAAAAACTGGTGTTCAAGACCTAGGTCACGACAGAAGCTTTCAAACCGAGAGTTTCTGAATTCTCCGCTATTGTCACTGCGGGCAGCCCTCATGGCCTTATGACTCTTGTTTCTCAACCTCAGTACCAAATCCCAAACTCATCCTTAAACTCCATGAAAAATACCCACGAGAACCGCGAAAAGTCATCCACAACAACAAGCACGTACCACTTCCCACTGACCGACACTACCCGAGCGGGACCTACTGTATCCATATGGAGTAGCTCACCAGGATAGGAGGTCATAACCTGAGACACAGGAGTGTGAGAAGCAGCATCCATCTTGCCATGACGACAGGGGTGGCACACTAAGTCCTTCTCAGCTTTCAATTTGGGCAATCCTCGGATTAGGCCCATTGAACTCAACCTGACTAGCAGATCAAAGCTCAACTGACCAAGTCTCCTATGCCACTTCCATATATCAGCAAAGGGACTAGCAACCAGAGAATGCGCAGGGCCAGAAACAGATGTGAGGTCGACCCTAAAAACCTGACCAAAAGGCAGCAAAAAGCAAACAAGGGTCTCCTCAACATCAAGAACGCGGCACAAACCTATCTTAAAATGAACCTCAAATCCTTCATCGAGAAGTTGCGAAACAGAGACCAGATTGAACCCCAGATTCTGAACAAAGGCAACTTCTCTCAGGGAAAGCTTACCAGAGAGCGAAAAAAAACCAACACCCAACACTTTACCTTGACCATTGTCCCCGAACGTGATATACTCTCTGGGGCTCACGGGGTTGAGGCTGGAGAACCACTTGCGGTGCCCTGTCATGTGCCTAGAGCAACCGGAATACATGATCCACACATCCTCCATGCCTCGATCCTGCAAAGTCAAGTAAAGCGATGGTGAGCAAACGGTCTGGCACTGGGGTTAGTACCAAAACTGTTGTACCAGTGCTGAGCCATCTGCTCAAAAGTGGGGTAAGCATAGTCAAAGAAATCACCACGACTGGAGTAACCACGACCCTCAAAGCGTGGCCTCTCAAGCTCTCTCACAAACCCTTTGTCACGAGATCCATAGCCGCGCTGAAAACGACTAGGAGCTCGGCCGGTAAAGTGTCTCTCACGCACATGAGCATGGGCATAAAAGCCGCCTCCACGCTCACCACCAGCAAAGCGGTCTCTCATCTCACCGCGGTGGGGAGGATCTTGCCTACCACCCTGGTAGAACTAATCCTGGTTCCCCCAAGCTCTCTCCTACCTCTCAACCCGCTTTCTCCTGAAGCAAAACTCCTCTTAGTGACCATTCCGCTGGCAGAACTCACAGTGGTAGACAGGCCTCCTAGGAACTAGGTTAGGCTGAGACTTGGGCTTATGTGGTGTGGCCTTGGGTGGCTCAGACTGCTGGACTGGCTTCTTGCCCTTGGACTTAAGCTCTTCCTCTATTATCTTGTCCAACTTAGCCTTAGAAGGCTTGGATGTCCAGTACTGCTTCTTTGGGGCAGCCTTGGGTGGCTCATGGAAAACCCCATCAACAGTCTCACCTGGCTGGGTAGGTGCAGTCTTGATCTTAATTGGGGCACTTTTCTCACCCGAGGTGCTGCACTCTCCAAACCCAAAACCACTCATGTCACCCTCGGCTCTCTTGGTGCTCTCTATAATCATCTCTAGTTGGGGTTGCCTCGCATACACCCAACTCAGCACCTCTCTCAACCTGCTGTTATCATCCTATAAAGGCAACACTTGCAGCCTCAGTTCTTCCAGAACTTCTGTCTAGGCAGCACAGGTATCACAATCTTGAGAGGGAAACATAGGAGCAGCTTTCTCCAACTTCTTAATGGTGGCATCCCTATCCACCAGCTGCATCCTAAGGGTTAGGCAGTTCTCACAAGTGTCAGTAGGTGCTCAAAGCACCTCAAAGTCAGCTCTTAACTGCTCCAACTCGCCTCTCAAAGTAGGACAGACCATACACGCACCAAAAAGCGCAGGTCTAGCCCTAAGCTCCTCAAGCTCCTTGAGCTGCCCCTTAAACTTCTCCTTCAGCACAGCTAGCTCTCTAGCTAAACAGGGACAAGACTCACACTCAAGCTCTCCACTCAAAATAGGCTCATCCACCTTGGACTGGAGTTTGCCTAACTCAACTTTCAGCCCATCTATCTCCTCTACCCGCTTGGCATACCTATCTCTCTGGTTACCAAGCTCCGTCATAAAAGACTCGCAGGTAGGACACTCAAACTCACTGGGTTGGGGTCTCACACTCCTCAACCTCTCATTCTCCTCTAAAGCCTCAGCAAGTTGGGCTTTCAACTTCTACAGCTTCTTAGCTGCCTTATCCAGCATCTTATCCTGGGCTTGCAACTCTCAGCTGTTCTGCTCTAACATCTTAAGGATTTCAGCTTGCTCAGGAGTTACCTCATCATAGGAGGAAGAGTTGCTGCCGTCATCCTTGTTCTCCTTGTCCTCAAGCACCATGAAGCAAACCGAACTCCTCTTGATCTTGTGCTTGCACTTGGACTTGGTGGAGACGAAGCACAAGCCAGCTGGACCTCCTTGATCATTCTTCTTGTCCTTCTTGTACGTGATCTCCTTATCACTTGAGCTCGACGAGGACGAAGAGGAAGAATATTCACTACTGCAGAACCCGATCTCGGCGAAGAACGCCTTGTCCCGCTTCCAGTTGTCCTTCCGGTAGCTCTTGAAAGCCTTCCGGAAGTTCTTCTTGCCGAAGGGACGCTTGCTGAAGCTATGCTTGCCAGAGCGGTGCTTGCCAAAGCTTGGCTTGCCAGAGTGGTACCTGTCGGAGTCGCGGGAGTAGCTCTTACCCTTCTTGTAGTATTCGTTCTTGTTGGGGCACTCGGCAATGAAGTGGTCGACCTCTCCGCACTCGAAGTACTTGGGCCTCTCGCCCCCTCTTCTTGCTCATATCTGGTTGTCATAGGTGTGCTGAAAGCGACTAGACACCAGACAAAGCTCATCATCCCCAAGCATTGCCAACTGCTCCTCTGTAACAAACATCAAAGCAGAAAACGAGAAGTTATGTAACAGGGGGTTAGTAGCAGACTCACTAGAGGGGCTAGCCAATGCCAGACTATTGGAACCTGTACAAGCGAGGGAATCCCTCATCTTGTAATCTACTTCTATGGCCTTGAGCTTACTATAGAGCGCCTCTACTCCTATCGTATCGTACCCTGCCGACTCAATGATTGAGTTTACCTTGATCTCCCATACTTTTCTATCCAAAGCATACAACAATTTGATAGCCTGCTGATGATCGGTGTATGGGAGCTCAGCGGGGGCAGAGTTGACACGCAACTTGTTAATGATCGACTGAAAGCGACCAAAAAAGTCATCTACTATCTCTCCTGGCTTTTGGATGAAATTCTCATATTCGTACCGGTAAGTCTCCACAAGCCTAGCCTTAATGGTCGCGGTACCCTCATGGTGTGCACTAAGCAGGGACCATATCTCACGCGCCGTCTTGAGGTGACTCACTCTCTCATACTCCATGGGACCAAGCTCGGAAAAGAGAAAGTTAACAGCCTTGCATTCGCCTCATGCTGAGCCACGATCTCAGGCGTAGTACGCTCAGCGATTAGAAGCACCACAAAAGTCGTACTCTGAGTAGCATCCTATATGTCCTGACTCTGGCTAACAAGGAACGCCTCTATCCTACCCTTCCAGTAGGGATAGCCATCGGAGCCAAGGACGGGAATCTTCCCAGAGTAAGTCATAGTCGCTACGGTTTTTTCACCGGTTAAGATATGGGAAACCTAACCGGCTCTAATACCACTTGTAGGACCGAGATGTGCGACTAGAGGGGGGTGAATAGGAGTACTTAAAAAAACTCAAACTCACAACCCCCTGGTGCAAACTACCACACTTCACACAACAAATGCTAGACACCGTCCACTGAAAGGAAACGTGTCTAGCAAGCACTTGGTGTCGCCCACTGAACGGGTACAGACCAAGCGAGCGGAAGCACAAGACTAAACGACCACAAGATCGCTAGTCAAGTGAAACAACGTCTCCCGCAAAAGAGGATCTCATGTAGCCACTCCGCACCTAAATGCGTCTCACTGATGAACAGAGAGCGATGAGTGTGGGCCTGTGGTGAGAATCAATCGGGCAAGGATAAAGCAAAAACCGAACGGCAAAAACTCCAGCGAGAAAAAGCTACATAGCCACCTCCCAGGTTCTGCCGGGTAGTCCGGTGGAACACGCCAGACTGACCGGTAGGGACCAAAGCAGGAGCGCCTGTCGGACTATCCGGTGGCCTGCGCCGGACTGTCCGGTGGAGCCGGATATTTCGGTGACAGAGCTGGACTGTCCGGTAAAGGCCGGAACTTGACCCTCTCAAACCCTAAACCTGACCAAATCTTGTCCAATCTTCACGAAAATTAACACAAGCTATCTGAGCACTATTCTAAAGCTATTCCCAAAAGATCCATGGAAAAAGATCAAGGGATTAGCGGGAATTTCAGATCTCGTGAAGAGGCAAGCTATGGGCAACAAAAAGGGAAAACTCAAATTCGACTGGCTCGTGGCAAACCTACAGGTTTGAGATGATCTAAGTCATAATCTCCACATCCTTGCAAGTCCAAAACACCAAAAGAAGTGGAGAAAACTCATAGGCAAAGCAAAACACCAAAAGCCTTTGAGAAATCACCCAAAAACCAAACTAGAGAAGGGGAAAGGAGAGGGCTGCACACAAGCACTTCAATTTCAGAGGAATATTGCTGGATTAATTATGAAATTGAGTTCATACAAAGGTTCCTACAGCCTACCACCCTTCATCCTCCCTCTTGATGTGAAGAACCCTAGCTAGGGGACTCAAATCCTAGCCTAAAGCTCTCCTTTCTGTCTTTGGCACTTGGCTGTATGGAAACTAAGCCTAGGGTTTTCTAACGGTAGGATAGTCTCTTAGATGACCAGCCACAAGGCTATTTATACCCCAGGCCTAACAACACCATTTAATACTAAGACCCTTACTCTAGAATGCCCAGATGGGGCTGAAATGAAAATGATACAATCGGACGACTACGATGATGCTTTGATCTTCTTCTTCTCCAAGCCTCGCTTGGATGTATGCCACGTAGCCAGTAGTCCGGAAGCTTCCCCCGATTTTGAAGTCAGAAATCGGGAAACTTTATTCTGCGGGTTTCCTAGGCCGGGTCTTGGCCCAATCTTCTATCTTGCCGAGTCGGAGCCCAACCCACCAAGTCATTTGAACTTGGGTGGCGGTTTTGAGCTGAAGCCGCCAAAGCCTCCCTCGCACGTCTTCGCGCCATGCACTCGGGTTGGAGTACCATGGTGGCACCCGGCTTCTCCAGTCCATCGGAGTCGCCTCGCGGTCCATCGGAGGGCTTACACCACCGTTGCCGAATCGCCCCTCCATGTACCGAGCTTCCATAGCCGACCGACGCCGAGCATTACCTCCGGTCCATTGGATGGCTTTTGCCTCAGTCCATCGAGGTGTTCATCATCTACCTCCAATCCATCGGAGGGCCTCTAGTCCATCGGAGGGCTTGAGCTTGTTAACAATCAATCATCACACCAGGAGAGCAATGAGGCCGGTCCATTGGCTCTCAACGGCATGGTCGAGATCATCGCTCGCATCCACGGGACATGGTCTCATCACTGCCCGATCTATTCAAACCATGAAATCTTTAATCAAATGATGAAGCGTAAAAAAAATATGAAATATTTCACACAATATTTGATTCTGTTCAAACCGTGCGTACAAAAATATGAAGGATTCCAACCACAAAGAAGAATAAATTGAAGCCTACATGTTCTTAGCTCACTATCATATAAAGTAACACTACCATTGCACTATTTATGATTACCGTTGCACTATTTATACCTAAAGGCATAGACTCTTTATGGCTAAACGTGATTTTTATTGGAAGCAATTGACCAGGTTACTAAAGTTATTTGATTTTTTATCCCTAAAGACATAGACTCATACAGCCAGCGTTTATGTTATGCAAAGTGTTACTAAAGTTTTGCACTTGAAAGGGGAACACTATGATTAGATGTAGAGCCGTATTTCAGAATAAAGGAAGAATGTATAACATCATAAAAACCTGATATGATAATTACCTCCATATCAGGGAAGTCATCCTGGAGGTAGTCCAGCACGTTCTAGACGCCTTTGGAGACCATGTTCATCCCCATGGCATCCCCCGTGCTGCAGCTGAACCTCATGTACAGGTTCCTCCCTGCCATGGCGCACTTTACTCCCTGAAGCCTTGCAAATTTGCTTGACCTGCACAAACGTTTCCCAAAACAGCTCGGTCATAACATAATCCCCACCTTAAAGCCAGGTCAAAAGACTAGGCAACAGCACAATTCTATGCATTCTGATAGAAGTAATTAGAGAGCTCATGCTTCCATCATCTATTGTTAAAACCTTTGCTCACTAGCATAAAACCTTCTGTTGCTAACCTTGTGCCGCTAAACACAATAAGATCATTTTTATGACCTATTTATATTATTTGTCCCCTAAATGATTTACACTTTGGCTATGGAGAAAATAAATTTGAATAAAAAACCAACATCTTCAATCAAGACAGGCCCATTTCAGCTCTAGATAATCTGCATCCACTGATTGATGTCCATGTTGAGCAGCAGCACCTTACATTAAAAAAGGCATGGAAGTAGCCGTGAAAAATTCATAGAAACATGTAATATGGAAAATTATAGCTTGCAAATACTGTGTAGCATTGAAATCCTTGTCATGCAACTACAGAAACTCAATTCCACAAATTGTGCAAATAGTTCATCACCAAGACCATTTTAATCTGGACTTGCCAAACCATACGAGCATTAAAATTGTCCATTTGCAACCATACAACAAGTGCAAATCTAGAAAAGCATCCATATAAACAGCTTACAACGAGTGTTACTCATACATTACCTACACCAAGCGAACTCCTATCAAAGCAACACCTCAGAAAGAGGAATAGAAACAGTAGGGAAAAAGCATAATTGCCTCCACTAATTAGAAACTAGTTATTTCTTTAGATAAAAGTGACAGCAATCATAGAAAATTCTAAAAGCATGTAAATTAGCTCATGGTGGGCTAAGCTTTCTTTGCTTTGGATTGAAAATGTTCATATCACCAGAGCACTACATCAAAATATATCATGCTCTAACAAAAAATACTTGTATACACAAAAAACATTGGGTTCCACAAGGGTAAATCCATTTAAAAAGTTAAAAACCTCGGAGCTGCAACCAGAACGTGCAAGGGCACAGAGCCACGACCTCCAGGGTGTCACGCACGATGAGGAGGGAGGAAGTCACCACATCATCTGTTCACTGTGCCAAAGGCCACGGATCTGCACCGTCATGGGTCTGAGGTCGCCGCCATAGGAGCAGCCTGGATAACAGCCATCAGAGGAACATTGAGACTATTAGCATCTTGATGTGCACAATGGGTTCTCCAAAATCACCATATACACCTTACAACCTCATCTGCATGTAAGACCAGACGACAAGTATCTGATAATAAGTCAACAAAGCATGTAAATGAAGCAATCGTTGCAAGATTGAATAATAATCAAAAGCATAAACAGTGCAATGGTAGGCATAAACAGTGCAACGGTAGGCTTAAATAGTATAATGGTATGCATAAATACAATCATGTAAGGCATAAATATTGCAATGGTAGGGATAAATATTTCCAATCACATGAAAGTGTAGAAATTTCTAATCACATGAACCATGAATGAGTATAAATTAAACAGCCACATGTATACGTAGAAATGGCTTGACAAAAAAATTATTGAATGAGTTGATCAAAATTGAATCACTTACGCTATTATGCAAAAAAGGGGATAATCCACTTTTATGCCAAAAACATTTATTTATATGCCAAAAACTCACTAACCTAGCGAACCAGCTCCAATATCTCAATTTGAGAAGCACAGAAACAGTGAGTGAAAGGCATAAAAGATCCAACAAGAGGACGCAGGCACTAGTCCCTCACGACATGCTGATAATCACATTTTAACCAATTGACATTCCACTAAGCAGGTTTCTAAAGCAGAGGTAGCAACTGGGGCAGGTTGCACCAACAATTCTCTGTCCTTACACAGCCGAGATTAGCACATAAACAAGTAAACAACTAGCTAGTAGTGATTTGCGCTTAAACAACTACTACTTTCTTATTGAGCCATGAACCAAACGATGCAAATAGCAGGGATAAAGTTAGCGGGCAACGTCCAAGCCTCAGCTCATGAAGCCGGCCGGCCCTCTCCTTTTGGTTGTTGGCAATGTACGAGATGCGCAAAAATTAGCGTGGGCATCTAAAGCAGATGTACGTAAGAAAATTGCAGGAGGGAGGAGACCATGTAATAACCAGACCAAACCCTACCTCGATCTGTCGGCACCGATTGGGCACGGGCGCCGCGCGACGATGGCGACGTCGGCGAGGAAGGGGATGGGGCGCAGGAGTCGCGGGATGATGGAGCGGCCGCCTAGGGGTGGTTGCGCCACTGCTGCCGAGCCCGCCGCCGAAGGGGCCGGCCGCGCTAGCTGCCGCATCGCGCCGCCTAGGGGAGGGGGCGGCCGTGCCAGTCACCAAACGAGGATGGGGCAGAAGCGACGGATGGGAAACCACCGTCTAGGCCGGCCGCCAGACGTGGATGAGACGGAAGGTGGGCGGCGGAGGATGAATCGCCGTTTGTCAATCCGGAATCTCCGGCTCGTGGGCTGGTGGAAACCGAAAGTGTGGGACGCCACGTGATTGGGTGCGGAACCGATCGATAGAGCACCGAGCCGAGTGGGTTGGGACCAACGTGTTGGATTGAATCGGGAAGGATTGGTTGGCTCGGTCGGATGGGCAGGGTTTTCAATCTTTACAGAGAGCCCAGGGCTCCTAATACGCATACTATATATATATATAATAGAAAAATTCCTTTCTACATGCGCATGTAGCTACACTCGCGTACGTATCTCATGATTGAGGGCATATCTGGTGAAACGGAAGGTACGTACACGGAGTATGCAATGATACTAGACCATCAGTGGTGGTATGTGCATGAGGTATGCGAGTATACCTGAGGTATATCGACATACTCCATTACATGTACTAATATAACAGTATTATCAAAATATATTAAAAGCAGGGGTTGTTCTGTAATTTTTTTGGTGGTGACATTTGAGGTATCTTAAAATAAGTATGTGAACATACTCAAACTGATAAATGAGTATGCGAACATACCCTTGTTCGTTTATTGAATGTGAGTGTAGCTACATGTGCAAGTAGATAAAACTCTTCCTATATTGGGAGCCCTGGGCTTCTAATAAGCTGGCAAAGCCCGGACCCAAACCAGTTTCTATGCGGTTACACCGAACCAACCATTCTAATCATATAATGTCACTTGTCGTCATATATATCATGAATATATATACACAGAGAGGGGCACGCTTCCTCCCTCTCCTCTCATTTGAATTCACTTTCTTTCTCCTCACGCAGTTCTTCTCTCCTCAGATCTGGAGGCTCGACGCGGCGGCGGCGGGCGCAGCTAGTCCACGGGCGGCGCGACACGGCAGCAGTCGCGGCCAGCCTTCCCTCGGCGGCAGGCATGGCAAGCCCCCGACCTGTGCGGCGGCTTCTCCGCCCGGTCGACGCGGCGGCTTCTTCCCTCGGCTAGCTCGGCGGCTCCTCCCCCGGCGGCGGGCACGGCTGGTCACGGGCGGCGGGAGCGGCCTTCACCTCCCCGTCTGGCCGCGACGTACTCGCTGCCGTCTGCCTCTGTGCCCGGACACAATCACGTGCGGGATCTCGGCCGCCACCGTCGCAGGGGCGGCGGGCGCAACTGTCCCCGGGCGGCGCGACTCGGCGGCAGGTGCGGCCAGCCTTCCCTCGGCCATGGGCACGAAGAGCCCCCCACCTGCACGGCCGCTTCTCCCCCCGGCCGAGGCGGCGGCTCCTCCCCCCGGCCGGCTCAGCGGCTCCTTCCCCAGCGGCGGGCGAGGCTGGTCCCCGGGCGGCTGGCGCGGCCTCTGCCTCCCCGTTCGGCCGCGACGCGCTCGCCGCCATCTGCCTCTGTGCCCGGACACACTCACGCGCGGTGTGAGAAACCCTAAGAGGTAGAGGTTTCGGTGAATAATGACAACCTAATCTCATTACTAATGAGTTCATGATATGAAGGTTAATTGATAAATATTTTGAGAGCTCATTGGTTGGTTAAAAGAGACCCCTTCGTTCCATTTGATATTGATTCAATGAAAGTCGGCCATGGACTTGAAGTTCTAGCGTGAAAAATAAGCCTAAATCAGCCCTAGGTGCCGCAAAGTCGAAAGAAGGGCACCTAGGTTCTCTTTTGCTAGTTTTAGTTGGGCCGTACTATCAAGAGGGGTGGAGGTGAGTAACTTGACGCACCTTATTTTGAGAATTTCCTTTCTCTCAAGAGCATCTATGTCCTAAAGCTCAAGCACACTAAAACATACTAAAACACTCACCTTTGTCGTTTGATCAAAAGAAAAACCCTCGAAAAATGTTTCAAAACTCCGTTTGAAAAACAGCGCAGAAAACAAGTTTTTATACCACCGGACTATCCGGTGGCGTCTAAAGCACTGCAGGTTGTATCGTCTTGGTTGTGCTAAAAATAGCCCACTGGACGATATAAACTGAGGGCTTGTATACCTAACGTTCCCGGGCAAAACAGCCCACAGGACGGCATTTTACCGTCCGGTGGCACCACTGGATGTTGTAAACTGAGGGGCAGTTATGTGGGCTTGTGCTAAAACACACCATCGGACTGTCTGGTGGGTAACCAATGGACTGTCCGGTGGCTCTTAGGCCCTTGGCGCGAATCGGGGGATTTGAATTTTTTATACCACCGGACTGTCCGGTGGCAACGCACCGCACCGGACTGTCCGGTGGATACGCAGAAAAGTAGTTTGGAGCTCCCAACGGCTAGTTTTGTGCTTCACGCTTTTTAAGGTCTCTCCCTCCCCTCATTTTATACCTTTGCAACTCAGGAACACTTCCATACACTCAAAGGTCACCACCACAACACAAATCCTTAACTTCTTGAGAGAAGTTGATTCAAGTGAAGCCAAAGCTTGTTACTCTTGGTGATTGCAATCACCTAGACGGCTGCAGTCGTGCCTTCCGTGAGCTCTTTGGAGATTGTGGGAGAAGCGGAAGAAGGTCCTTGCGAGGGCGCTTGTGAAGCGGTTTGGAGCTCGCCGTTCTGGAGTGGAGAAGAGCATCTTGAAGAGAGCGCTTGGTCCACGGATCAAGAGGGTAGCTTGACCTTTGCGAAGGTCACTTTGCCAACCCCACTCCTTGCGAGGTTTGGGGCCAGGATCCTTGTGAGGAAACCATGAGAGAAAAGCCTTGCGAGGGGCACCAAACGAGGAGTAGGGGGTAGAGACCGTGTGTCTCTCCGAACCTCAGGAAAAAGATTGCCGAGTCATCTCTTCTCATTTACTTTCCGCATTACTTTCCGCATTTACCTTGTGCCTTTACTTTCCTAGATTTGCATGCTTGTCCATAGGTTGCAAAATTTTTGTTACGTGTAGAATTCTAGGCACACTCATTAGGCACTAGGGTGAATTGGGACTTGTGCGATAGGATTTAATTTCAAGTTTCAAAATTAGAAGTTCAATTCACCCCCCTCTTGGACATCTTGATCCTTTTAGGGAGGTGCTTCGAGGTGGTCATATACCTCTTTGTAGGTGATTCCCCGCATAGGCGTAATCCCATACAGACTCCTCAAAATTTTAGAGACTTGGTCCCGAACAGCGTCGGGATCGGCTCCTGCAGCATGCATGCTTGGCTTAATCATGATGGATCGGCCTAATCCCGTACGTGCGATAGGATTTAATTTCAAGTTTCGAAATTAGAAGTCCAATTCACCCCCCTCTTGGACATCTTGATCCTTTCAATTGGTATCAGAGCCTAGTGCTCATTGGTTGAGGCTTCACCGCCTTGAGCAAGATGTCCGGTGGGGAAGGACTCCGGCCCGTGTTCGATGGCGAGGACTTTCTAGATTGGAAAATCCGTATGGAGTCCTACTTGGAAGCCATTGATCCTCTTCTCTATCGTGCCGCTATCACCGGCTTTCCAGAGATAGCGGATAAGGATAAGCCCAGAACGTTGGAGCAAAATTACGAGAAGTGGAATGCCAAAGCTCATAATGTTCTCTTCCGTGGCTTGTGCAAGGAGGTTTTCAACCGCGTGAGAACTATCAAGGATGCTCACAGGCTATGGGAAGAGATTTGTACGCTCCATAAGGGAACCTTGTGGGAGAGAGAGCAACGTCATAGCACTCTTAGCAAGAAGCTAAGTGATTTTCGCATGTTCTCTTATGAAAATGCTAACCAAATGTACTCTCGCTTGAATGTGCTTGTAGAGGAGATCAATGGTCTTGGTCTAACTCAAATCAAGGAGGATGATGTTGCAAGGAAGATTATTGATCTACTTGATTGTGAGAAGTATGGCAACATTGTCACCTATCTTCACCAAACCGACCTCTCCAAAGCTACTCCGTCCGGTGTGCTTGGCAAGAGATGTACATGAGATGTACATGAAGATCACACTGGATGCGAAGCCTCCTTCCAAAAAAAGGACATTGCATTCAAGGCAAGCTCATACAAAGAGAAGAAATCCATCACCAAGAAAATTATTGTGGTGGACAACAAAGAAAATGATGAGCAGGAGGAAGATGATAGTGATGAAGAGGTTGCTTTGCTCGTCCGCAAGGTCACTAGAGCCTTGGGGTGACTCGACAAGAAGGGCATCAAGTACTCCTCAAGCAAGAAGAAATTTTTTCCAACAAAGAAGAAGCTTGAAGAAATGGAGTGCTACAAGTGTGGCAAGCTTAGCCATCTTTCATATCAATGCCAAGTTGCCACCAAGAAGAAGCAAGAATAGAAGCACCACAAGCATGACTCAAGTGATGAGTCAAGTGATGATGAGAAGAAAAACAAGGGGAAGTGCCCTAAGTCATTCAAGAAGAAATTCTTTAAGAAGAAGGGCAAAGCTTATATTGGGGAGTGGATCACCGATTAGGACACATCAAGTAGCCTATCCGACTCAAGTGATGATGAGGATGAAGTGGTTGCTGGTCTTGCAATTGCTACTATCTCTACACCAACATCGGCTTCATCAACATCTACATCTACTCCACACCTATGCCTTATGGCCAAGGGTGATAAGGTAAATACCTTTGATGACTATTCGGATGATGATGACGATATGCCTTCCTATGATGAAATTGCTAGCCTAGTTGAAGAGCAAAACAAGGCAATAAGCAAATTGAGTGCAAAGCTTGACAAGGAAAGGGTTGAGAAGAAGAGCCTTAAGGCTAAGTGCAATGAGATTGTCACAAGCTATGATCTTGGCAAGGTTGATGAGATGAAGAAAAAAATTACAAGTCTTGAAGAAGCAAATAAAAAGCTCACATCATACAACAAGCAATTGGTTATGGAGAGAGATGCTCTTGATAATGGCTACAAAATGACCAAGAAGTCTCATATTGAGCAAACACAAGAAATCAAAGAGCTCAATGAGACATTAGATGAGGTCAACAATTTCTACAAGGAGTTGTCTACAACTCATGAAGAGCTTTGTGAAAGGAACCGCATATTGCAACTCCATAGCCTTAAGCTTGATGAAGCTAGAAAAGAATTGGAGGCTACAATTCAAGAGATCAACTCAATTCACAAGAATGATGAATCCCCCAATGACATCAAGTCTTGTGAGATGACATGTGTGCCCAAAAGTGAGCATGAGAAGCTTATGATTGAGTTAGAGAAGCTCAAGAGCAAGAAGAATGAATTCCCCAATGCACTCAAAGAGGCTAAGTATTGTGCTTAATGTAAGAACAAGGCCACATGCGAAAGAGATGCAAACATTCTCATCAAGCTCAAAGATAAGAATGAGAAGCTGAGGCTAGAATTGAAGAGTGTGCAATCCGGCTATGGAGCATTGCTAACCGGTCAAGCAAAATATCATGAAATGCTTTCCTACCAAGCCATACGCTTTGAGAAGAAGGGACTTGGCTATCCACCATTCAAGGACACATGCAAGCCTCCACCTTCAATCAAGATTAAAAAGCCTAAGTGGTGCACCGAATGCATGACCGAGGGTCATTTCATGTTTGAGTGCAAGGCCGAACCAAAGAAGCCCATCTCCAAGCAATTGAGAGCATTTGCATTTGATGCTCATTATGTGCTTCAAAGGAATTCTAAAGGGATAGTCAAGGAAAGGTTTATGGGAAAGAAGAATGAATCAAGGCCAAAGAAGTTATGGGTGCCCAAAGCTCTTATTCCCAAGATCCCTAACCCAAATGCTAAATGGACACCCAAGCCTAAGCCAAAAGCACCTATTCCTAGATGGGTGTCCAAGTCTCAAGCTTGATTTGCTTGTGTGTAGGTGAACTACAAGACCGGTGGATCACATTGGGTGATGGATAGTGGATGCATGCAACATATGACCGGTGATTCTCGGATGTTCACCTCACTTAGGGGAGATGTGAAGGACTATGATAAGATCACATTTGGTGACAATTTCAAGGGCAAAGTTGAAGGATTGGGCAAAATTGAAATATCAAGTGAATATTCAACCTCAAATGTGTTGCTTGTTGACTCCTTGAATTTCTATCTCATGTCGGTTGGACAATTGTGTGATTTAGGTTTCCAATGCCTATTCAAGCCAAATGAAGTAATTGTGAGCAAGATTGATGGTGGTGAAGAAGTCTTCAAGGGATTTCGGTATAACAATCTATACCTTGTTGATTTCATCTCAAAGAAAGCCAATTTGCAAGCATTTTTGTTCTCCAAGAACTCAATGGGTTGGTTGTGGCATAGAAGGCTAGCTCATGTTGGAATGAGCACTCTCAAGAAGCTAATAAAGAAAGATTTGGTCCGAGGCTTAAAGAATATCACATTTGAGAAGGAAAAATTGTGTAGTGCTTGTCAAGCCGGCAAACAAGTTGCAAACATTCATTCTAGCAAGACTTTCATGTCCACCTCGAGGCCTCTAGAGCTACTACACATGGATCTCTTTGGTCCAACAACATATACAAGTATTGGTGGCAACAACAATGGTTTTGTCATTGTTGACGATTTCTCAAGATACACTTGGGTTTACTTTCTTGAAGACAAGACCGAAGTGGCTCATGTCTTTAGCAAGTTTGCCAAGAGAGCTCAAAATGAATTCAACACTTCAATTGTGAAGATTAGAAGTGACAATGGAAGAGAGTTTGACAACACCAACATTGAAGAGTATTGTGATGAAGTTGGAATCAAACATGAGTTCTCCGCTACCTACACTCCTCAACAAAATGGTGTAGGAGAGTGGAAGAATAGAACACTCATTACTCTTGCAAAGTCAATGCTTGATGAGTATGGCACTTGTGAGAAGTTTTGGGCCGAGGCAATCAACACCGCTTGCTATGCTTCCAACCGGTTATATCCTCACCGCCTCCTCGACAAGACTCCATATGAATTGCTCAATGGGAGAAAACCCAATATCTCATATTTCCGGGTGTTTGATTGTAAATGCTATATCTTCAAGAAGCGCCAACACTTGGGTAAGTTCCAAAGGCGTTGTGATATTGGTTTCTTACTTGGTTACTCATCAAAGTCCAAAGCATACCGCATATTCAACAATGCCACCAGCATGGTTGAAGAGACATATGATGTGGAATTTGATGAATCTAATGGCTCCCAAGGAGCACATGTTGATGTTGTGGATATAGATGAAGAACCACTTGTAGAGGCAATAAAAAATATGCCAATCGTTGATATAAAGCCTAAAGATGATGAAGATGAAGTGCAAATTGTTGATCAACCATCCTCTTCCATGGCACCTCAAGATGGTAGTGAACAAGACAAAATTCTTCCAAATGAAGACGTTCATGTACCTCAAGAGCAAATTGATGAGCAAGCTCAAGATGTTGGTAACCTCAAGTGGCACCACAAAGAAAAAGTCAACTTACAAGTGGACACCCCAAGGAACTCATCATTGGGAGTCCAACAAGAGGAGTGACAACAAGATCTCGCAATACCGCCGCATTTGTTCAAGCCTATTCATTTTTCTCTAGCATTGAGCCAACAACTATTGATCAAGCTTTGAGTGATCCGGATTGGCTAAATGCAATGCATGAAGAGCTCAACAATTTCACAAGAAATGAAGTTTGGACACTTGAAGCTAAGCCCAAGAGTGCTAGAGTAATTGGAACCAAGTGGGTTTTTAGGAACAAACAAGATGATGAAGGCAATATTGTGAGAAACAAGGCAAGATTAGTGGCAAAGGCCTATTCTCAAGTTGAAGGAATTGATTTTGGAGAGATCTTTGCACCGGTTGCTAGATCGGAGGCTATTCGGTTTCTATTGGCTTATGCCACAAATCATGACATGAAGCTATTTCAAATGGATGTGAAAAGTGCTTTTCTAAATGGGTACATCAATGAGCTAGTCTATGTTGAGCAACCATCCGGATTTGAAGACCCCAACAATCCAAATAATGTGTATAGGTTGTCCAAAGCTCTCTATGGTTTAAAGCAAGCTCCCCGAGCTTGGTGTAAGAGGCTTAGGGACTTCCTCATTGAGAAAGGGTTCAAGATTGGCCGAGTTGACACTACCCTATTTACTAAGAAGATGGATGATGATCTCCTTGTTTGTCAAGTGTATGTTGATGACATTATCTTTGGCTCGACAAATGAAGAGTATTGCAAGGAGTTTGGCAAGATGATGGCGAAGGAGTTTGAAATGTCAATGATAGGCGAGCTCACTTTCTTCCTTGGGTTCCAAATCAAGCAACTTAAAGAAGGGACATTCATCTATCAAGAAAAGTACACAAGAGATCTACTCAAAAGATTCAAGATGGATGATTGCAAGCCAATTGACACCCCAATGTCCACCAACACAAACCTGATATTGATGAAAGTGGCATCAAGGTGGACCAAACACTCTACCGGTCCATGATAGGTTCGCTTCTCTACTTGTGTGCTTCTAGGCTGGATATCATGTTTTGTGTGCTTGTGTGCCCAGTTTCAAGCCGATCCAAGGGAGTCTCATCTCTCCGCAGTGAAGCGGATTCTAAGGTATCTCAAGCACACCCCTAGCATAGGCTTGTGGTACCCCAAGGGCGTTAGTTTTGAACTCTTGGGCTACTCAGATTCGGATTTTGCCGGATGTCGAGTCGACCATAAGAGTACCTTCGGGGTTGCTACTTGCTAGGGTGCTCGCTTGTTTCATGGTTGTCTAAGAAGCAAAACTGTGTATCCTTGTCCACTGCGGAAGCGGAGTATATAGCGGCTGGGTCTTGTTGTGCCCAAATTCTATATATAAAGCAAACGCTCTTGGATTACGGAGTTGAGCTTTCTAGGGTTCCTCTCCTTTGTGATAACGAGAGCGCGGTTAAGCTTACCAACAATCTGGTCCAACACTCTCAAACAAAGCACATAGATATTCGCCATCACTTCATAAGGGACCACGTAGCAAAGGGAGACATCCAATTGCGAAATGTGGGAACGAAGGAGCAATTGGCGGACATCTTCACTAAGCCTTTAGATGAGAGTACTTTTCATAAGTTGCGAAGTGAGCTCAACGTGTTAGATGTTAGAACGATATGTAAGTTGCCTTGTCATATAACTTGCATCATATGTATATGCTAGTCACTTGCCTAACCGCTGCAAGATAGAGAGGAGCAAGGGTCTTGCATGAGCCGGTGGAACTTGGTTTCGCTCATGGCATGTAGAATGGCTCCTCTTGAAGAAGCTTGAGGGGGGAATCAATGTGGCAAGTGTAGATTTAATTTTTCAGCGTGCATTGCATTCCTTGTCATATAGATGTGCACGCATATTTCAATTCATATCCTTGCTTGTTGTAGCTTGCACTTGCATTGCATACGGTAGTGTCACAAAGGAGCACTCTTGATGATATAGAGACTTGTTTCATGTGCAAGCATCTCAAGCCATGAAAAGAGAATAGAGCAAAGGTCTAGCGTTGTTCTTCACGCTTGTTGGGTCAAATCCCTCCGGGACAAGAGTTAATCATCTCTAGTTCTCCTACGGATAGACCCATACATTTATTGGACCTTAATTGCAAATTTTCTTGAATTTGGAGCTTATGCTTGAAAAATCAAAACTATACATAGAGCATGAGAAAATGCACCTATTTTAGATGATTTGAGGGGTAAGGGTTTCACCTTGGATTGTCCATACTTGTGTTTATTTGAATCTTCAAAAAGTTAGACAAGAAAAGGAGCTTTTCAGCGTTTTTCAGTGTTTGTGCATCACCACCGGACTGTTCGGTGGCTCACCACCGGACTGTCCGGTGGGTGCACATTCCTGTAACACCCTAAATTTTACCACAAACAAAATCTTTTGGAACCAATTTACTTTATTTATATTGCTTGATCATACATGACACCTATTTGATTTTGAGATTTCAAAATAATTAATTAAAAAGAATCATAGGAATCACATGTTTGAGCACTCATGTCTTTGCATATTTTTGTTTGGGTGATTTGCAGTGTTCAAAGTTTGAATTCAAAACCATTTGCATCTCTCCAAAATTTCTCAAATTCCAAACAACCCAGGAAAAATTTCCTTTTTCTCTTTTCCTTTCTCTTCCTCTCTTTGGGCCCAAACCGCCGCCGGCCCAACCTCCCTCTCTCCTTCTCCTCTTCACCCGGCCCAGCGCGCCGCGCGGCCCAGTGGCCAGGCCGGCCCAGCTTCCCCCTCCTCTTTTCCCTTCGCCTCGGCCCGGCGCGACCCCGCGGCCCAGACCCCGCGCGGCCCGCCAGCCGGAATGGCCCAGCAGGCCGCCGCCCTCTCCCTCTCCTCTCTCTCTCACTGACAGCCGGACCCGCCTGTCATCCCCCTCCTCCCTCTTTCCTTCCTCCGCGCGGTCGTCCGACGCCGGGCAGCGAGCTCGCGCTCAAGCTACGCCGCGGCCTCGGTCCCACCCTGCGCCCGCCGTATCCGCTCTGAGGGTCATGTGCCGCCTCCGCCCTTCCTTGTAGCGGCCCGCCTCTCTCTTTCCTTCGGTGCACGCCCGGATGGAGTCCCGCGGTGGACACGAGAACCGGCCGAGCTGGACTCCGTTTCCCCTTTTCCAAGCTGCGCGGCTTCGCCGTCTCTCCAACGCCCGCACCCGCACCTCGCCCTTCCTTTCCGCGCCCGCGCTTTCTCTTCCCGGCCCTCGCCCGCGCCGTGCGCGACGCAAACTCGGACAGAGTCCGAGCCGGACTTTCCATCGCGCCGCCCTTTCCTTGCCTCCTCCGCAAGCCGCGGCACCGCCCTTATATAAGCAGCCGTCCTCGGCGCTTGTTTTCATCCGAAGCCCGAGCCCTAGCCGCCATCGTTGCCCACCGCGCCGCCGTCGGTTCACGCAGAGCGCCCGCGGACGCCACCGCTCATCGCCGCACGTCGTCACTGTTGCTCCGTCGACCACACCTACACCCGAAGGCTTGCCGTGAGGTGAGGAAGCTCTCTAGCTAACTCTAGTCCTCTATCGCGCCCTACGTCGACGGGAATTCCTCGTCGGAGTTCCGCCTTCGCCCCGCTCCGTCGCCCGCCGCCCTCGGCCGATGCGCCGCCCCCCGCGACCGCCCCGCTAGCTTCGCTCCGCCGCCCGCTCGCTTCCGCGCCTTTTCCCTCTAGCCCTAGGCCCCGGGACCGCGGAGTTCGCGAGTTTCCGGCGAACCTCCGCCGCGCCCGATGGTCGTCGCCGGTCGACCCGCCGCCGCTGCCCTATCCCTTCCGCCCGATCTAATCCCACCCGTCCGATCTAGATCCAATGGTCCAGGCCGCGCGACCCGGAGTCAGATACCGGTCAGCACTGGGATTCTTGCTAAAGAGTCCCTGGGGTTTTTGAGAATCAACCCGCAGTCCAAGTTTTCACGGTTAAGTCCCTGGTTTGTACGGTTTGGACCCTGAGCTTTCTGATAATCAACCCGCGGTCCAGTTTTCTTACGGTTAGGTCCAGATTTTTATAGTTAGATCCCTGGAATTTCAAATTCTCTTTATTTTAAGCATTTAAACTTGTTTTATTCATATCTTTCGCGTTTTAACTCCGATTTGAACGATTCTGGAACCTACGGAATCGTAATAAAGTGTAGATTAATTCTAAAACCTTTTTAACCTCCGTTTATGATGTTTGGTGTACTGTTTTAGTTAATTAAATGCTCATTGCTTGTATGTATGCAACGTGTAGCCGACGTTCCGTCCGAGTTTGTCGATAATCCATCTTGGGAAGTTCCTGAGCAAGTTTTTGCTGAGGAAGGCAAGTATTCTTTGACCCATATCCTATTTACTTTAATCACATGATCTAGAGCCTAATTTTGCATGCTCCTAATAAGGAAGACTAGCCTCATATACCTTTACATGTTTTATAACCTGGGAGGGCTGTGATGTTGTAAATTAATTGCTTCCGCTCAACTCACTTTACTTATGTTGCTAATCTTGACCAAGTAATGATGAACCTGATGATAAAAGTTTGGTTTTAACAACATGGAGACTTGAGCATGTTTTGTTGGTTTTGCTCAAGTGCTTCGCCCTAAGGATCGGTTCGCCGAGCGACCACCCAGGAAAACAGTACAACCACAAGACTCACATGGGCACTGGGCTTGACTGATTAATTAGATGAACTAGAGTTTTGGCTTACTTTCCTGAAACATGGCGTATGAGGGGTCTGGGGGATATGGGACTTTGCCCTTTGCCAATGTGGTGCAGTTTGACTGTCACCCTTTGGAACGGAACTCTCATATCTTTAGTTAACTGGAGTAACCTGTAACGAGTGGGCCACAACTCTAGGAATTCTTTGTAAAGGTCTCGTAATGAAACCCTGCCGATTCATCTAAGGTATGAATAAATGGGGCTTTGCAAACCTCGGGCACAATGGGAATCATGACTTGTGGGTAAAGTTGTACAACCTCTCGAGAGTGTTTAAAACTGATATATCAGCCGTGCTCACGGTTAAGAGCGGCCTGGACCCTCACAGATTAGAGTTTCAGCTTCAAGGTGAATGGCTCACGGTGATTATGGTAATGAAGATGGATATGGTTATGGTTCATGCTTATCTTTTAATATGTTTTTCTGTCTTTGCAATAAAGGGATGGGTTATGCTAATCATTGCTAGTAACTAAAACTTGACTAACTAAAAGCAATTGCTATGCCTGTCCACTATAAAGCCAGTCCACTTTTATCCTAAACGGAATACTTGCTGAGTGCGTTATGTACTCATTCTTGCTTGTTTTATATCCGTTGCATCCATTGCAACCGCTGCTCAGATCCAGAAGGAAGTTATGGTGATCCTAACCAGGAGTTCCAGGACTACGACGAGTTCTAGGCTGGTGTGCCATCCGTCAGTTGCCTGTGGATCACGGTCGTCTTCCGCTGTCGTTTAGTTAACTCGTTTTCGTTCAGCTATTCGGTTTCGTTAAAGACATTTATGGTCTGTAATAATGGTTATTACTCTTAAGTAAAGTACTGGTTGTGCTATTTACTTTTGTTTATGCTGTGTATGTGATTAAACTGATCCTGGCACATACATAGTTAGCACTTGGTTTTGTTTCTAAAACCGGGTGTGACAAAAGTGGTATCAGAGCCGTGCTGACCGTAGGACGCAAGCCTAGAGTAGAACTGGTCGTGATTAAGGATTTTGCTTACCTTTTCTTGCTTTTTCCATTCAAATACTTGCTATATATGCTATTTTGACATCCATACTTGTCTATTTCAATTAAGATCTTCTATATCTACTTATCTATCCCATAATAGAACTGTTTTTCATGTTTGCTTACGATGTGGGCCTGCAGATGTCGACTTTCAAGCGCACTGCCCGCATGCGTGTTGGTGGACGAGGTTATGGCGGACCCAATAGGATCAGATTGCCTACCCCAACCCCACCTTCTCCACCGCCACAAGAGTGGGTAGACCTGACTGAGTCCGAGGAGGAGGACCCAGAGGAGCTTGTCCCTGAGCTGTCCGAAGATGAACCAGAAGAGGAGCCGCAGGAAGAACCCTTGGAGGTGCAGCCACCAGTACCCCCTTCGGCGCCGCCGCAGGAGCAACCCCAGGAGGAGCCAGAAGATCCAGCTGTTGACCCTGAAGACCCAGAACAAGATCCAGATGATGGTAACGCGCCCCCATCGGACGATGATGAGGACGACGATGAAGCTGGACCCGTGGTCACCACTACCCACCGCTGGTTCGACTACCCGCTGCCTGTTCCTCGGATGCTGAGAGAGATGCTGGAGATGCTCCACTACGATCAGTTCTGGATCACCTATGTGGGGACTCGCTATCGCCATCCCGTCCTACATGATGATTGGGACATGACAGTGGAGATCAGCATCCCGGATGAGTTCGGATCCCGCCGGAACATTCACGTCAGGCACGCACCTACTCGCCGCAACAGCCATGAGGCCGCCATCAGTGATGCTGCCAGAGAGGCCTTGACGACGCTGTGCCACGCACACCGTGAAGATATGGCCATCACTTCATGCCGGTACTACCCTTGCCGTTCGGTCGAAAGACTTGACGCCTGGATCGCCAACCCGGAGGCAGAACAGAACCCACGCCTGGAGTCTACTGTTGAGTACCTCGCTACCCTCAACACCGACTACAACGCCGCCTTGGACGAGTTGGACATGGTGAGGTACGAGAACCGGAAGCTTCGAGCATGGGTTGCACATGGCGTTGAGCCCGCGGAAGAAGAACCTGTAGAAGACCCCGCTGATGCTCCGCGCAGGAAGAAGGCCCGCTACAATGATCCAGAAGCTAGGACCTATATACGGCATCATGAGGACTAGGATGTTACCCCTTTTGTAATAGGTTCTATTAGTATCGATTAGTTAGTTCGATTAGGCTTAGAACGGTCAACAGTGTGCTCGTTTGCTTATGATTGTGTTTTATGGATGATTTGGTTCTTTGTAATGAGTGCTTAAGTTGTGGGGTGATGTCCACAACTTAGTCTTTTGGTTGGATGCTTAATAAGTTTAATAAAGTTAGTTAGTTTGGGAAAGCCTTGATCTACCCATATATACGTTCAGATCTTTATCTCATCTGTCTTGGTTACTAATGTTGAATGAGATGTATGGCCGGAAATAAGTACTAATGGTATATTTGGTCCATCAGGTGAGTACAGGACGTGGACGTGGTCGTGGCCGTGGAGGTAAAGGAGGTCGCGGAGACGGAGGACTCCCAAATCCACCGCCACCAATGACTATGGAACAACTGATCATGAACCAGACCCAAGTGATACAAGCTCTTGGTCAAGCAGTGGCAGCCATGCACCAGGCGCAGCAGCAACCACCCCCGCCACCACCGCCTCAGCCGCGAGACAGACGCGCAGAATTTATGAAGGGACACCCACCTGTGTTCACCCACTCTGCCGATCCTATGGATGCAGAAGACTGGCTCCGCGCAATAGAACGGGAGCTGGACGTCGCTCAGTGCACCGACCAGGAGAAAGTCCTCTACGGCCCTCACCAGTTACGGGGTGCCGCTCAACAATGGTGGGAATCGTACCGCTTGGCTCATAACAACCCCAACACCATTACCTGGCAGGAGTTCACCGAGAGGTTCAGAGCGCATCATGTTCCAGCTGGTGTGATGTCACTGAAGAAAGAAGAGTTCCTGGCACTCACCCAGGGCACCATGACCGTTAGTGAGTATCGAGACAAGTTCCTACAGCTGTCCCGCTACTGTCCCGAGGAGGTTAACACCGACCCCAAGAAGCAGTACCGTTTCCTCAAAGGCTTGGTCGATCCACTCAGGTACCAGCTTATGAACCATACCTTTCCTAACTGCCAGCATCTGATAGACCGAGCTATCGTGACGGAGAATACTCGTCGCGAGATGGAGGAAAAGAAGCGCAAACAGAAGGCACAGCAATCTAGCAGCAACACCCGCCCGCGGTTTTCTGGGTCACAGAACTTTCATAACCGTCCTACACAGAACTCCGGACAGCAGCAGCCCCAGTTCCAGCGCTACAACAATAATGGCAACTATCAGCGCCCGAACTATCAGTCTCAGCAGAATAACCCCCAAATGCAGCGCTCAAACAATCAAGCTCCCCGCCAACCAACTCCTACCAGTACCCCAGTGAAGACAGGCACGCCAGTACCACCAGGAAGTGCTAATTGCTTCAAATGCGGAGGAACAGGTCACTGGTCAAAGCAATGCCCACATAGAGGGACGCCACAGCAGACACCGCCAAAGGGTTCAAAGGCGGGCACCCCCAACCAAGCTTCCAGCCACGCCAAGATCAACCACATCACCGCGGAGGCTGCCCAGGAAGGTCCCAATGCTGTCGTAGGTACGTTCCTGGTCAACTCCCAACCCGCCTTAGTACTATTTGATACTGGTGCCACGCATTCCTTCGTTACTGCTCAATATGTAGAGAGGAATAGTTTGCCTATGATAAAGATGGTAAAAACAATGCTAGTTAGTTCACCTGGGGGAAACATGCGATCCGAGTTTGCTTGTGATGATGCATCCATTAAAATAAGGGGGGTAGATTTTCCAGCATCGTTAATAGTTATGAAAGCACAAGGAGTAGATGTTATCTTGGGTATGAATTGGCTGCAAAGATACAATGGGGTAATCTCATGTGCTGAAAGGAAAGTGACTTTGACTACGCCAGCCGGGGAGAACATGGAAGTTCTGATAGACCCGCCTCAAGCAGGAGTTAATGCTATTGATGCCACAGCTTTGGAGAACATCAGAGTAGTGTCAGAATTTCCGGATGTCTTCCCAGATTCGTTACCAGGTATGCCACCTGAACGTGACATTGAATTTTCTATTGAATTAGTACCTGGAACTGCACCTATCTATAAGAAAGCATATAGAATATCTGGTGTCGAATTACTTGAAGTTAAGAAACAGATAGATGAACTATTGGAGAAAGGGTTTATTCGCAAAAGCACCTCATCTTGGGCCTCACCAGTTTTGCTTACTGAAAAGAAAGATGGAACCTTGCGAATGTGTGTCGATTACAGAGGTCTTAATGCCGTTACAGTAAAGAATAAATATCCACTGCCCCGGATTGAAGATTTATTTGATCAGCTCAAGGGTGCTTGTGTTTTCTCCAAGATTGATTTACGCTCTGGATATCATCAACTAAGAATTAGACCTTCAGATATACCAAAGACAGCATTCATTAGTCGTTATGGGTTATATGAATATACAGTTATGTCTTTTGGTTTGACTAATTCCCCAGCCTTCTTTATGTACATGATGAATAGTGTGTTTATGGAATATCTTGACAAGTTTGTTGTGATATTTATCGATGATATTCTGATTTATTCCAAAACTGAAGAGGAACACGAAGAGCATCTAAGACTAGTGTTGCAGAAGCTTAGGGAACATAAACTTTATGCGAAGTTCAGTAAGTGTGATTTCTGGATAGAGGAGGTGAAATTTCTAGGTCATGTCATATCCAATGGAGGAATTGCTGTTGATCAAAGTAAGGTGACGGAAGTGCAGAACTGGAAGATCCCAGAGGATGTGAAAGACATCAGGAGTTTTCTCGGATTAGCTGGTTACTATCGGCGTTTCATTGAGGGGTTTTCCAAGATTGCTAAACCAATGACAGCTTTGTTAGAAAAGAATATTAAATTTCAGTGGACGTCAGCCTGTCAGAAAGCCTTCGAGGAGTTGAAAAAGAGGTTAACCACAGCGCCAGTGCTAACTTTTCCAGATATGCATAAGCCTTTTTCGGTATATTGCGATGCTTCACGGCTAGGTTTGGGATGTGTTCTTATGCAGGAAGGCAAGGTTATTGCCTATGCCTCTAGACAACTGAGGGATCATGAGAAGAATTACCCAACTCATGATTTGGAATTAGCCGCAGTGGTGCATGCATTAAAAGTATGGAGGCATTATTTATTCGGGCAAAAGTGTGATATCTATACTGATCACAAGAGCTTAAAGTATATCTTTACCCAGACTGAGCTAAATATGAGGCAAAGACGATGGTTAGAATTAATCAAGGATTATGATTTGGAGATACATTATCATCCTGGCAAGGCAAATGTAGTAGCAGATGCTTTGAGCAGGAAGAGTCAGATCAGTTTGTTGTGGGCAAGAGAGTTGCCGGATGAGTTAGCCATAGAATTCGACCGACTAAGTTTGGGTTTTCTTAATAATACGGAAGGCACCGTCTCCATGGAGTTTGAACCTACGTTGGAACAAGAAATCAGGAAGGGACAACTTAATGATGAGAAGATCAAGGAAATAAAAGAGTTAATCAAGTTAGACAAGGCACCGGGATTTCGAGTGGATGCCGACGGCGCAGTATGGCATGGGGATAGGATTTGTGTCCCGAACATAAAGTCTATACGGGATTTAATTCTGAAGGAAGCACATGAGACAGCTTACTCTATCCATCCTGGAAGTGAAAAGATGTATCAAGATCTGAAGCAGAAATTTTGGTGGTACGGTATGAAACGTGAAGTAGCAGAATATGTAGCCTTGTGTGACGTTTGTCAGAGGGTGAAAGCTGAGCATCAAAAGCCCGCTGGATTGTTACAGCCGCTCAAGATTCCAGAGTGGAAGTGGGAGGAAATTGGTATGGATTTTATTGTCGGCCTACCGCGTACACAAAGTGGTTTTGATTCTATATGGGTAGTAGTGGACAGATTAACCAAAGTTGCTCACTTTATTCCTGTCAAGACCACTTATTCGGGAGCCAAGTTAGCTGAATTGTATATGTCCAGAATTGTGTGTTTGCATGGGGTACCAAAGAAGATTGTGTCTGATCGTGGAACTCAGTTTACATCTCATTTTTGGAAGCGTTTGCATGAGTCAATGGGCACTAAGTTAAATTTCAGTTCAGCATATCATCCACAGACCGATGGGCAGACAGAAAGAACCAACCAGATATTAGAAGATATGTTGAGAGCTTGCGCGATACAATATGGTACTAGTTGGGACAAAAGTTTGCCGTATGCCGAATTTTCTTATAACAATAGTTATCAAGCTAGTATCAAGATGTCACCTTTTCAGGCCTTGTATGGTAGAAGGTGCAGGACTCCCTTACATTGGGATCAACCAGGGGAGAAGCAGTTGTTTGGTCCTGGAATCATAGAAGACGCCGAACGACAAGTACGAATGATTCGGGAGAATTTGAGGATTGCTCAAACTAGACAGAAGAGTTATGCAGATAACCGTCGAAGGGATTTGGAATTTGCAGTAGGAGACTATGTGTACTTGAAAGTATCACCTATTCGTGGTCTACGCCGATTCAAGGTGAAAGGGAAATTAGCACCACGATATATTGGGCCTTTTAAAATAATTGACCGTAAGGGAGAAGTTGCCTATCAACTGGAATTGCCTGACAGATTATCGGGGGTACACGATGTGTTCCATGTATCTCAGTTGAAGAAGTGTCTGCGAGTACCTGAAGAGCAGTTGCAGGAGGATGAACTTAATGTGCAGGATGATTTGACCTATACAGAATATCCAGTCCAGATTTTGGAAATGGCAGAGAGGACTACCAGAAACAGGGTAATAAAGATGTGCAAAGTTAAGTGGAGCCACCATACGGCAGAGGAGGCCACCTGGGAAAGAGAGGATGACCTCAGAGCAGATTACCCGGAACTCTTTGCTAGCCAATCCTAAAATCTCGGGACGAGATTTCTTTAAGGGGGGTAGGTTTCTAACACCCTAAATTTTACCACAAACAAAATCTTTTGGAACCAATTTACTTTATTTATATTGCTTGATCATACATGACACCTATTTGATTTTGAGATTTCAAAATTATTAATTAAAAAGAATCATAGGAATCACATGTTTGAGCACTCATGTCTTTGCATATTTTTGTTTGGGTGATTTGCAGTGTTCAAAGTTTGAATTCAAAACCATTTGCATCTCTCCAAAATTTCTCAAATTCCAAACAACCCAGGAAAAATTTCCTTTTTCTCTTTTCCTTTCTCTTCCTCTCTTTGGGCCCAAACCGCCGCCGGCCCAACCTCCCTCTCTCCTTCTCCTCTTCACCCGGCCCAGCGCGCCGCGCGGCCCAGTGGCTAGGCCGGCCCAGCTTCCCCCCTCCTCTTTTCCCTTCGCCTCGGCCCGGCGCGACCCCGCGGCCCAGACCCCGCGTGGCCCGCCAGCCGGAATGGCCCAGCAGGCCGCCGCCCTCTCCCTCTCCTCTCTCTCTCACTGACAGCCGGACCCGCCTGTCATCCCCCTCCTCCCTCTTTCCTTCCTCCGCGCGGTCGTCCGACGCCGGGCAGCGAGCTCGCGCTCAAGCTACGCCGCGGCCTCGGTGCCACCCTGCGCCCGCCGTATCCGCTCTGAGGGTCATGTGCCGCCTCCGCCCTTCCTTGTAGCGGCCCGCCTCTCTCTTTCCTTCGGTGCACGCCCGGATGGAGTCCCGCGGTGGACACGAGACCCGGCCGAGCTGGACTCCGTTTCCCCTTTTCCAAGCTGCGCGGCTTCGCCGTCTCTCCAACGCCCGCACCCACACCTCGCCCTTCCTTTCCGCGCCCGCGCTTTCTCTTCCCGGCCCTCGCCCGCGCCGTGCGCGACGCGAACTCGGACAGAGTCCGAGCCGGACTTTCCATCGCGCCGCCCTTTCCTTGCCTCCTCCGCAAGCCGCGGCACCGCCCTTATATAAGCAGCCGTCCTCGGCGCTTGTTTTCATCCGAAGCCCGAGCCCTAGCCGCCATCGTTGCCCACCGCGCCGCCGTCGGTTCACGCAGAGCGCCCGCGGACGCCACCGCTCGTCGCCGCACGTCGTCACTGTTGCTCCGTCGACCACACCTACACCCGAAGGTTCGCCGTGAGGTGAGGAAGCTCTCTAGCTAACTCTAGTCCTCTATCGCGCCCTACGTCGACGGGAATTCCTCGTCGGAGTTCCGCCTTCGCCCCGCTCCGTCGCCCGCCGCCCTCGGCCGATGCGCCGCCCCCGCGACCGCCCCGCTAGCTTCGCTCCGCCGCCCGCTCGCTTCCGCGCCTTTTCCCTCTAGCCCTAGGCCCCGGGACCGCGGAGTTCGCGAGTTTCCGGCGAACCTCCGCCGCGCCCGATGGTCGTCGCCGGTCGACCCGCCGCCACTGCCCTATCCCTTCCGCCCGATCTAATCCCACCCGTCCGATCTAGATCCAACGGTCCAGGCCGCGCGACCCGGAGTCAGATACCGGTCAGCGCTGGGATTCTTGCTAAAGAGTCCCTGGGGTTTTTGAGAATCAACCCGCAGTCCAAGTTTTCACGGTTAAGTCCCTGGTTTGTACGGTTTGGACCCTGAGCTTTCTGATAATCAACCCGCGGTCCAGTTTTCTTACGGTTAGGTCCAGATTTTTATAGTTAGATCCCTGGAATTTCAAATTCTCTTTATTTTAAGCCTTTAAACTTGTTTTATTCATATCTTTCGCGTTTTAACTCCGATTTGAACGATTCTGGAACCTACGGAATCGTAATAAAGTGTAGATTAATTCTAAAACCTTTTTAACCTCTGTTTATGATGTTTGGTGTACTGTTTTAGTTAATTAAATGCTCATTGCTTGTATGTATGCAACGTGTAGCCGACGTTCCGTCCGAGTTTGTCGATAATCCATCTTGGGAAGTTCCTGAGCAAGTTTTTGCTGAGGAAGGCAAGTATTCTTTAACCCATGTCCTATTTACTTTAATCATATGATCTAGAGCCTAATTTTGCATGCTCCTAATAAGGAAGACTAGCCTCATATACCTTTACATGTTTTATAACCTGGGAGGGCTGTGATGTTGTAAATTAATTGCTTCCGCTCAACTCACTTTACTTATGTTGCTAATCTTGACCAAGTAATGATGAACCTGATGATAAAAGTTTGGTTTTAACAACATGGAGACTTGAGCATGTTTTGTTGGTTTTGCTCAAGTGCTTCGCCCTAAGGATCGGTTCGCCGAGCGACCACCCAGGAAAACAGTACAACCACAAGACTCACATGGGCACTGGGCTTGACTGATTAATTAGATGAACTAGAGTTTTGGCTTACTTTCCTGAAACATGGCGTATGAGGGGTCTGGGGGATATGGGACTTTGCCCTTTGCCAATGTGGTGCAGTTTGACTGTCACCCTTTGGAACGGAACTCTCATATCTTTAGTTAACTGGAGTAACCTGTAACGAGTGGGCCACAACTCTAGGAATTCTTTGTAAAGGTCTCGTAATGAAACCCTGCCGATTCATCTAAGGTATGAATAAATGGGGCTTTGCAAACCTCGGGCACAATGGGAATCATGACTTGTGGGTAAAGTTGTACAACCTCTCGAGAGTGTTTAAAACTGATATATCAGCCGTGCTCACGGTTAAGAGCGGCCTGGACCCTCACAGATTAGAGTTTCAGCTTCAAGGTGAATGGCTCACGGTGATTATGGTAATGAAGATGGATATGGTTATGGTTCATGCTTATCTTTTAATATGTTTTTCTGTCTTTACAATAAAGGGATGGGTTATGCTAATCATTGCTAGTAACTAAAACTTGACTAACTAAAAGCAATTGCTATGCCTGTCCACTATAAAGCCAGTCCACTTTTATCCTAAACGGAATACTTGCTGAGTGCGTTATGTACTCATTCTTGCTTGTTTTATATCCGTTGCATCCATTGCAACCGCTGCTCAGATCCAGAAGGAAGTTATGGTGATCCTAACCAGGAGTTCCAGGACTACGACGAGTTCTAGGCTGGTGTGCCATCCGTCAGTTGCCTGTGGATCACGGTCGTCTTCCGCTGTCGTTTAGTTAACTCGTTTTCGTTCAGCTATTCGGTTTCGTTAAAGACATTTATGGTCTGTAATAATGGTTATTACTCTTAAGTAAAGTACTGGTTGTGCTATTTACTTTTGTTTATGCTGTGTATGTGATTAAACTGATCCTGGCACATACATAGTTAGCACTTGGTTTTGTTTCTAAAACCGGGTGTGACAATTCCCCTTTCCAAGAAATCAAACGCTTAGTCTATTTCGTCCGGAGGGAACCGTCAGACTGTCCGACGGCTACCCATCGGACTATCCGACGGGTGTTTTCCTCCAGTTTTCTTTCAACACCCTCTCGGCCTATATCGTCCGGTGGTGGTTCTACTTCGTCCGGTGGCATTTCTTTCCATCAGGTGGCTCCGCGGGAGTTAGGCTGGCTCTTCTTAAGTCTTTATTGTGCTGGGCCCACTCCTCCTCTCTCATTCTCTTCGTCCCCGCACCCGTCTGTGCCCTTCGTCGTGCCAACGCCCGCGCCTCCGACCCGTGCCGCTGTGTCGCCGCCCACACTGCCCTTCGCCGTGCCGCCGGCTTCCCTAGCGCCGTCGCCGCCGTCGGCCCTCCCCTCCTCTCTCAATCTCAGTGAGCCCTCACTCTATCTCTCAACCCCATTGCTATCTAGGCTGACTTCTCATGGTTAGGGTTTCAAATTCCTAGGATTTTGTGGCATGAGGTTGAAAATGGAATAAATTTACATGTCATTGTGCTTATGGAATCAAGAAAATTAACCCTAGTGTGAGATGGTCACGCACTTTGGTTCAATTTTCTTGAAGTTATTTACATGACATGCATGCCATAAAATCCACAATTCTAATTCTTGATTTAGGTCTCCCCTTCTCTAGATTATTCCTCGTATCTAATTTCTTCGTGTCTCTCTATTCTTGGAATTATGACAGATGGGTTGGGAGAAAGGTGATAAGGGCAAGGCCTAGGCTGTCGAGCCTCCCAAGAAGAAGCGGAAGACATAGGCAGAGCGAGAGGCAGAGGCCGCAGAGCGAGCTACTGATGCTTTCGACGCCTTGCAGAGCCGTCGTGCAGGGGGGATCCGGATTGGAGAGCAGAGACAAAACCCTCCCCGCAGTGGTCGGCCACCTCCTTCGACCCCTCACAGTGCTCGCACCAAGCTAGCCACTCCTCCTAGCAAAGCCCAGAGAGTGCCAGAGACGTGGGCTCATTTTACCTGCAGAGATCATAGCTGAGGAGCAGGCACAGGAGGCCAGGATACGAGCAGCAGCCGCCAGGGCTCAGGCGCGTGCACAGTGTTAGGGACAGCCATAGGGACAGGTGTTGACGCTACTTATGTACGAATATTTTGTATCATTTTATATGGTTTTTCACTATTTTTATGCGTCAACTATATCTTCTACTAACATTTATCACCGATTATTGTGGATTTTGCAACTTCGTCTTGAAAATATGCTATATGTGATTTTTATGGGTTTTTGACCAATTTTCGCGAAATTCACAAAGATCTACGTAGAGTAAGAAAGGACCTCTAAATCGACATTCATTGAAGATGATGATCAAGGAAGGCTTGGTTGACTCATACCCCCCTCTGTGTCAATCATGGTTTCCTAATTAGAAGCTTCAAGAAGGTGTCAAGAGCTATTAGGAATTGGAGATAATTATTCAATAAAATCATCAAATATGTCAAAGACTAGAAGACTTCATCAAATCTCGGCCCATAAAGAAGATTCCAGAAGCCTAAGAGTCCGAGACACCCCGCATGAACATTACTTAGGCATCAAGCAACGTCCCAACGAAAGATGGACACAATTGGACGCAAGAAGAGTCCTGGTCGGCCTACCAGACCCCCCTGGGTCGGCCGACCAGACCTATCCATACGTCGGTTCGAGGTTTCCTTTCTACCACGTCTTCTACAGGGTATAAATAGTGACCATAGGCCCCGAAATAAGGCATCCAATTCATTATCAAGACGACAAGATGTAGAGATGAGGGACAACAACTAGATGAGAGTAGAGGGTCGAGTTTCTAGTCTAGGATTAGAGGTCTTCTAGTTTCTAGAGGTGATTAGAGCCCTTGCATGGTGCTCTAATTACCTAGCTCCAAAGGTCTAATTGTATCATTAAGAGCTATGGCCGTGGTTGTAAGTATGATACAATTTATTAATGAAGCATTGTTCTTGTCTAATTATCATGTTCTTGTTCTAATTATGCTTGTTCTAGCTCTAATTAGCTTTAGATATAGATACTTGTTGATTAGATCATGTCTTTAAGGGTTATATTCTTTTAGCGTTCTTGATCGTTAATCTAGCTTACTAATGATATAGTTGTTTAGCTAGTTCTTGTGATCTCGGTGATTAGAGGTTCTTGCTATGCTAATTAGGTTATTAGACTATGTAAAGTGATTAGAAGAGCCTTCTCTAATCATGTATGCATGTTGAGAGTTTTCCGTCAATTACCTGGTTACTAGTGACAGTAGAGCCCGGGGAAAGGTTAAACTTGATCTAGGGGTTAGGTTGATTGATCTTGATTTAATTATGCTATGAAGTTTATGCTTGATCATGCTTGTCTACCTTGAGCTGCTAGTTATCTCGTTGCTCTTATCTATTTGTGGTGCCCATATCATTCATGTCTTGGATCTAATTAGAGCTTGAGTAGACTCCAGTTAATACCCCTTAATTGGTGTTCTAGTTCTGTTCTAATTGCTTATCTTATAATATTAGTATAGTTTAAACGTAGATTAGATATAGTTTAGGGCTAGTTTAGAGGTAGTTTAGAACCCTATTTTATACTTTTAGTTTACCATAAACTCTTGTTAATTAGTTCGTTTTCTGGATTGACAAAACCCATGATTCTCATCCTGGAAAAAAGTTACACACGATACTATCGCTTGCAGTATAAAGTTTGCCGTGCTTAAGTACCGTCAACAAGCTTTTCTGGCGCCGTTGCCGGAGAACTAATTAATCGAGTCCTAATTAACTTGAGTTTATGTATCTGTTTAATTTTGTCTTTTACTGCTAGTTTTAATTTTGTGTTCGCTAATTGTGTGCTAATCTAGTTCTAGTCGTGTGCTAATTAGTTTCTCTAATTGTGTTCTTCTGTTCGTCGTTCGTTCTTAGGTTCGTTCATAGTTTAGACTAACCTATTAACTTTGCTGTCATTAAATTTTTGTTTTTGTGTTTTTCTTAATTTAGCCTTTTATCTTTTATTGTGTGCCTTTTACGTTATTTTAGTTTATTCTACTTTATTTACTTTTTGCATTTAATTTTATAATTAGATAGCTTTGTTTAGAATAAGTTTAGCTCTTCTATTAGTTTAATCTTTTATAAACTCTATTAGAATATAATTTCTCTTTATATATATTGTTTTAACTAACATTACAGAAAAAATGGCGGTCCAATAAAAAAATATTTTCCAACCAAACTCTTTAATAGTAGGTGCTAACGCTGTTAGTGGCTTATGATCTGTTATTGAGTTTTTGTACAGCTATCACGAAGGAATAACTGTGGTGTTAAAGGTATGTCTACTGTGTTAATTAAGTTTTTAAGACTAATGTTCTTTGGAGCTTGTTTGTTCTAAGCTACAGATAATGGAGACAAAGATGAATAGCCGAGAAGGCTTCAGAGGCTAAGGATTGCTTGAGTACAAGGAAGATGAAGACACGGAAGGTTTATCTCAAGACCAGTCTAAGTTCCAACCAAATCTCGAACTACTCTCGGAATTCAGGACAGCAATACATTGTGGAGCCAATTGAAAGATCTTAACGACGTCAAATGAAGAAAGTCCGAATACCAAAGTTGTAGATCTTTTCGAGCTCTACGAGATAGAGTCTGAATTTGCATTATTCGGACTTCATGTGAGGAAGTTATGGTCAAAATACTAAAGGGGCAGAGTAAGGGAAGCTGAATTTCGAGAAAGACAAGAAGTATTCATGCAATCATGGTATTCCAAGGAAGAATGAAGCCACCATGAAGTCAAGATTTGAACTTCAGTTCTTTAAGATTAAGGTAATTCTTGTTTTAATCAAAAATATAATTAAAATTTACCTACGTTTAATTAGAGATGTTTCATAATAATCATTAAAATGTTGTTTGGTTGATTGTTATCTTCCTATCCTTTCTTGTGTTTTGTTTTTTGTTTTTTGTTTTGTTTCCTTAATCCATACCTTGAGATTCGATTAATAAAGTTTGTCTTTAGACTAGTTTCTTTACATAACTTTTGATCCATGGCTTTGCAATGCTTCATCTCTACATGTGACCTGGCCTGTTGTTTAAACCAAATGTCTTTTAGTAGATCCTTTTATTTTAATTAGTTGATTGAATCTACTTATGCATAGAGATGGTTAATGTTTGCTAGTTGATCGAATGTCAAATTTAAGGTTGGATATAAAAAAAACTAAGAACCAAGATTTGTACAAAAGTAGAAGGGGACCGACCGCTTATTCCCCCATAAGTGGTTCGATCTAGGTTTAATTTTTGTGCAAATTGCTTTTAAAATTTTAAACATGAACATGTGCATGTTTCTCATGACTTATTATTTGTGCACAATATTTTTGAAATTTTAAAATTTCAAAGTGTTTGGTCCCTTTAAAAAAAAACCCTTCTTAGAATTTTATCTAAGTCTAATTTTATTTTATTTCTTTCAAAATCATCTCTCTAATTTGCGCAAAATCATTAGGAACCCATCGTTTTGTTTATCTCTTGTTTGATTTTATGAATCATGTTCATCTATGAAATATATATGCCTTAGTGTTTTGCTATGTGTTGTCAATATAATTTATAATTGCTTTTGATTCATGAATCAAATGTTTGTTTAAACCAATCAACCATGTGACTCTGCTTTTATCTCGAATCATTGCCATGATGCTATTATATTATATATATTTGTGCACTATGAGCTAACCATGCAGAGAAATTCACACTTCATTTGAAACAATAAGACCAATGTGTGAAAGAGTACAAGACAAATTCATGATGATTGATACAAGGATTTGGCAAGATTTGAAGACATCATCAGAATTTGCAAAAGTTTGATTGAGTTTCAAGTTGAAGGGTGAGTGGACTGAATAGAGAAGTAATTGAAGACAAAAATCAAACCCATGAAGCTTCAAGATCAACAATGGTGGAATCGCACAATTTCCATGAAGATCCAAGTCCAAAAAGTTGATGATTGTCAACATCGGAGAGCTGAAAATAGGAAGCTGAAGATGTCATCAACGTGGAGCTCGACCTCAGAAGGCAAAGGTAGAATATTTTCTTATATTTAGAAAGCTCATAAAGTCATCTTTCCAACGCAACAAGAATCACTCAATTTAGAGATTTCTGCAAGGAGCAATGTGCAAATCATCGAAGGCTGCGCGAGCTGAATTGAAGTCTAGACAGAACACAGTGCTTGAGTAAAACGGACATAACTCTTTCATACGGAATTGGATTTTAACGCATAAATACTCGTTGGAAAGATAATTTCAGACGCTATCCAATGGATCTATTGTTTAAGGTATGTTCTATTCGATATTAATAAGATATACCATGAGGAAGGAGGTGGCAACAACAATGGTGATGTATACTTGAGGAAGATGATGGCAACAACAATGAAGAAGGCTTGGGCAGTGCTTCCATGAGATTTTCATGATCAAGTTCAATTGCAAGGAGTTTCAAAGACATTGGCACATGAACACACAAGCGGAGGATTGTGTACACAAGTGATGCTATGATCAAGACACGATGAAGCTGCACAATCAAGTTATCAAGCTGCATGAACACTTCGGATTCTTACTCCAAGGAGCATGGCTTCACTTCAACAGAGGTAAGTAAGAAGCCTAGCTTTATGACTTTAAATTAAGCGTTTTTCGGGAGGCAACCCGTTCTTTTTAGTGTTAAGAGTCTTAGAGTCTTTAAATAGAGAAATGGGAAGCATGACACTACCCTTTGAATCTTTAGCTTGTGGCTAGTTAACTTAATCTAGATAATCACCATCACATCACTTCATTTTATGTTTTTCACCTTGCGTTTGCATTATCATTTGTTTCTCCATACTTGTTTTATTAGTTTTGAAATTTCTCATAAACTTCATGATGGATGCTTTATTTTACTCAACGGAGTTTTTGTTGATAAATTAAATGTAAACATGGTGTTTAGATTTAATTTGAGACCGTCATCATTAGGTTTGATTGAAAGTTTTTTGCTAATCATATCTCCTGTGTATAAAATTTCTGCATTTATTACATTTAGATTAGAATTGCATGTTTATAATTGGCTTGGTTGTTAATTAACTTTATGATATGTGCTTTCATATTTATAATAACATTTGATCAAGTGTTATAACTTAGCAATTTGTGTAAGTATGGTGCTTAGATTAAATCGTTGATCATCATGATGTAACTAACCCTGCTAGTTATCCATAATTTCATTCGATTAGTTTATAAGCTTTGCAATGTGCTTTGTTTTTCTTGTGATGTTATGAGTTGATGATCTTGATAAAATATGGTGTTTTAATTTTGGTTAATTAAAATTTTAATGGCCATAAGAGAGACTTAGCAATCATAAACATGGTGTTTGGAACTTGATTTAATCATTTTTTTGTTTATACGCTTATCTCTTGCATACACTCATTAAGTTTTTGTTTTTCTTTTATTAAGATTAATTATGCCACAAGTTTAAAATCAATGGGGATATTATTAGATTGTGGTAAATTGCTTCTGCTTTCGACCGTTACCTCGAGAGTAGTATGTGCACTTGAAATGTTTTGCAGGGAATTATTTAATGACAAGAAAATTGAAGGAATATCCGGTAACATATTTCTAACACCTTCATTTCTCATTTTAAATTCTACAAATATTTACCTATATCTATCAATTTGGTGTTCTCTTTGTGTTTATCTTGTTTTTAGTGTATTACTTTAGATTTATTGTGATTAATACTATAACCATGGTCCATGTTTAATTAATTAATGCTTTCAAGAAAATGATGAAAGTTGCCGCTTTATCTTTATCATGCTTTGGTTTTGATTAGTTAAATTAGCGAGCTCTCATAATATATGTTTGCAAGGTTTGATCTTTATCATGATCATCTCCCTGTTTATTTTTTACTGCTTATAAATTCCATGATCAACTTTATAAGATTATCTTGCAATAGCCATACCTACCAGAGCCATATATTTTTGAACTTTAGATTTATCAAATTTGTTTTTCAAATGAGTTGGATCAAGACTGTGATCTAGGGTATGAGACTTATAAGCTGGTCATTCATTTTTGCGTATCTTTTTTTTACTAGCCTTTCTATCCATGCATTGTGTCTCTCTACATTGGAGAGAGTACAAACTTCGCTGGATATCCATCCTTAAACCAAGATTATCTTTTTGTGTATCCTCCTTGACCACAACCCTTTATTTTCAGGAGTATTTAAGAGATTAAATATTATTCTTTTATTAGACAGCTCTATCCTCTAAATTAAATTGCTTTAGATATATACTCAAGGGCGATGGTGAGTATTATTCAAGAGTGGGGATTGAGAGCTACCTTGTTATACGCTATGTGATTTTATTTATAAAGAGAGATTTTTGAGGGGGCAAAAGCAAAAAAAAAAAAAAAAGAAGACCAAGTGGTCGTCCAAAAGAAAAAAAGAAAAAAAAAGGTAAAAAATAATAATAAAGAGAGTTGCCCCTCAATAATCTTTTAAGTTTTTAGAAAATTTTATATTTAGTTTTTATTTAGTATTAGTAAGGTATATCCTATTTATACTCCAGAAAATATTCCAACCATGTGCAATCCGATAGCAAGGACTTCATTTGTGCCTTGAGATCATCTATTGACACTTGCACATGTCCACTCTTCTAAATGTGTATGTTCCATCGTTTCCCTCTCAAACATTATTTTATTCTATGACCATTTTGATAAGTCTTAGTAAAACCAGCAGATTTCTTTCTTGATTTGACAATATCTTGAAAACAAGTTTTGAATAGGATTCATACCAAGCTCCAGATAAGCTTTCACTTTATATATATATATTTATTGAATATCATTTAGATATTGAGAGACTAGAGAGTTGAGTGTGTTCCTTTGCTTTGCAAGAATTTATCTCTTAATATTTGATTATCTTTTTTGAAAAACATATTGCTAAAATAAGGAGATGTGTCATTGATAAATTTGAATTCTTCCTAATTCTTTTGTTGTGGGATGAGCTTAATTGAATATCTTTTCTTTCATGATTTGCTGGTTCACACTAAAATTTTAATAGAGAGCTTGTTACTTGATTAATTAAGATTAAGGTATGAAAAAATTAATGTAGGGCAATGCTGATTCTTGACTTACTCGAGAACGAGCAAGGTTTAAGAGTTGGGATGTTGTTGACACTGCTTATGTACGAATATTTTGTATCATTTTATATGGTTTTTCACTGTTTTTATGCGTCAACTATATCTTCTACTCACATTTATCACCGATTATTGTGGATTTTGCAACTTTGTTTTGGAAATATGCTATATCAATATTCATTGAAGATGATGATCAAGGAAGGCTTTGTTGACTCATACCCCCCTCTGTATCAATCATGGTTTCCTAATTAGAAGCTTCAAGAAGGTGTCAAGAGCTACTAGAAATTGGAGATAATTATTCAATAAAATCATCAAATATGTCAAAGACTAGAAGACTTCGTCAAATCTCGGCCCATAAAGAAGATTCAAGAAGCCCAAGAGTCCGAGAGGCCCCGCATGAACATTACTTAGGCATCAAGCAACGTCCCCGCGAAAGATGGAAACAATTGGACGCAGGAAGAGTCCTGGTCGGCCGACCAGACCCCCTTGGGTTGGCCGACCAGACCTATCCGTACGTCAGTTTGAGGTTTCCTTTCTACCACGTCTTCTCCTAGGTATAAATGGTGATCATAGGCCCCGAGACAAGGCATCCAATTCATTATCAAGGCGATAAGATGTAGAGATGAGGGACAACAACTAGATGAGAGTAGAGGGTCAAGTTTCTAGTCTAGGATTAGAGTTTTTCTAGTTCCTAGAGGTGATTAGAGCCCTTGCATGGTGCTCTAATTACCTAGCTCCAGAGGTTTAATTGTATCATCAAGAGCTATGGCTATGGTTGTAAGTATGATACAATTTATTAATGAAGCATTGTTCTTGTCTAATTATCATGTTCTTGTTCTAATTATTGTTCTAGCTCTAATTAGCTTTAGATCTAGATGCTTGTTGATTAGATCATTTCTTTAAGGGTTATATTCTTCTAGCGTTCTTGATCGTTAATCTAGCTTACTAATGATATAGTTGTTTAGTTAGTTCTTGTGATCTTGGTGATTAGAGGTTCTTGCTATGCTAATTATGTTATTAGACTATGTAAAGTGATTAGAAGAGCCATCTCTAATCATGTATGCCTGTTGAGAGTTTCTCGTCGATTACCTGATTACTAGTGATAGTAGAGCCCGGGGAAAGGTTAAACTTGATCTAGGGGGTTAGGTTGATTGATCTTGATTTAATTATGCTATGAAGTTTATGCTTGATCATGCTTGTCTAGCTTGAGCTGCTAGTTATCTCGTTGCTCTTATCTATTTGTGGTGCCCATATCATGCATGTCTTGGATCCAATTAGAGCTTAATTAGACTCCAGTTAATACCCCTTAATTGGTGTTCTAGTTCTGTTCTAATTGCTTATCTTATAATATTAGTATAGTTTAGGCATAGATTAGATATAGTTTAGGGCTAGTTTAGAGGTAGTTTAGAACCCTATTTTATACCTTTAGTTTATCATAAACTCTTGTTTATTAGTTCTCAATTAGTTCGTTTCCTAGATTGACAAAACCCATGATTCTCATCCTAGGGAAAAGCTACAGGCGATACTGTCACTTGCAGTATAAGGTTTGCCGTGCTTAATTGTCGTCAACAACAGGTAGAGGCAGAGGGGCAGCCACATGTCACTGTGTGGGAGGAGTTCACTTTCTCCTCAGTTCCAGCACCTCCCACTCTTGTAGGCGATGCCCAGCTGTCAGATTACAGATCCTACGAGGGTAGGAAGCTGAAGAAGCTTCACTACTACCTCATAGATAGTCAGTGGTAGCCAGAGGAGCAGGATGTGAGAGTGGACCCCCGCTTCTAGGCTTTAGTCCAAGCTTCACTTTACGAGAGCTCCAAAGCATCAGGGATGGGCTTGTTTCCCCACGCAGTGCTTCCTCTGTCCAGGATGGGAAATGTGATCCAGCACAACCTCTACCAGTACTTTGATCACATTCCTGGACTCCCAGACCTTCTAGAGCACATACATGGATATGTGGAGGACTAGGTCAGAGTGTTTTACGCCACACTTTACGTTGGCCCTGAGAGGGAGTTCATACAGTTCATGTTTCAGGGCCTGCTAGTGAGACTCTACAGGAAGAACGTGGCGATACTCCTTGGACTTGAGCTTTCAGAGCGTCGCCTCCACACAGACATCTACGGTGACTCAGAGCCACCTCGTCGCTCGAAGAACGAGCGGATAGCACTGACAGATGACAAGGTGCGCAGCTTGTTCAGGGAGGGTACCCAGAAGCGGACACCGTCACAGCTGACACCTCAAGCAGGGATTATTCACAGGTCCATGCACCGTACTCTGTTGCCGAGGCTTGGATACGGAGAGGGGATCACCACACTGCAGCAGCACTTAATCAGAGGTCTCATGCAGAGGATGCGTTTCTGTGTTGTGGATCTCCTGATAGCAGAGATGGAGGATGTGATCACCGATGGGATAGGTACTCATCGCAGTTTTCAATATGCTCACTACATTTCTCATATGCTGAGTCAGATAGATCACGATCCAGAGGCACCTCTACTTCCTTAGATGAGGCTGTTCCGCCAGGTCACCACGAGCTTCCCGACTCACAAGGCTCGTGGACTGCCCTCTCCTAGAGCGCCAGTGCATGGGCCTGTACCTCCAGAGGGACCGCGGGACGAGTCTTCCCCTAGAGACACAGCGACAGAGACAGTGCTAGACACAGGGGGAGCAACAGTGGCAGACACAGACAGTGGGGACGACAGCTCAGACGACGAGCGCGCGCCGCCTTTGCCACTCCTATCTCATGATCATCAGGCAGGTGGCTCGCGCGCTTCTCCACCACCTCCCCCACCACCGCCGTCTTTCATAGCTGCTCAGGTTGCGTCACCGACGGACATTGCGTCCATGTTTCAGATGATGATCCAGCACTAGCAGCAGCAGCAGAGGGCCGATGAGCGCCTGGCAGAGCGTCTTGCTGAGTAGCAGCGCCACAGTGATGAGCGTTTCCCGCTTTGTCTCCACCACCAGCAGCAGATGCAGCAGCAGAGCGATGAGAGATTGTTGCACCAAGAAACCGACAGGTAGTTTCCTAGAGACCTTCACACAATAGGGCCGGGAGGTGTATGTGGACCAAAAGATCGCTCCTCCTTGCTGCGACCCACAATCAGCCGAACAGATTAGCCGATTGTTCTTAGCTCGGTGTTGGTTGGGCGTGCCACCTGGCTTACGACCTAGCCTGGGGGGTGGTGGTGGTGGTGATGACGTTGGTTGACTCCTGTTTCCCCTGTATAAACAGACAAAATAGATTAAACGTTAAATACTAGCCGGATCGCTCGGACCGGCTCATCCTAGATCGGATCTTCTCCATCGGCAAGGCCCTGCTGTCTTACCAATAGTATATCTAGATATAATATATAAAAGTGCTTAAATAAAGGAGGAAGAAACATGACTAGATCTAGTCCAGTTAGCTAGAAACATCTAGATGAGTGTCAAACATGCCTTAGACCTACTGTTATACCAAGGATTCTATAGAAACATCATGAAAAGCAGATGCATCTTTGATAAAACAATAAAATGCAGGGCAGGGTGTACATCGGATCTTCCTAATGACATACGATCTATAGATAAAGCCTTGCGACATGCTAATCTAATAGCGAACCAGTAGCGTGAAAACATGCATCACAGGAGATCTTAGCATAACAGCAAGTTGTGCATGAGCCGACGTGCAAGCATATCGGCTCATACACGTGATGGATCTCATGCTAAGCTATGCTTGACGCAAAATTCATCAGGATAACTAATGGATCTCGCGCTAAGCAAAGCTTATCGCGAGATTCATTGTGGTAACTAGCAAACCATGCCATCAAAAACGCTTCAGTACACGATTTGCCATGCGACTAACGTCGTAATGCCTATAATGAACTAAATCGTTAAGGCAGCATGACGATTACCTAAAACTCTAGTCGCTAGAGGTGGCGATGCCCCGAGGGGATGTGGAGATAGCCGCTGCTCGATGAAGCTATGTCGTCAACTTTATTTCAATAGTAAGGTTACATATTTATAGTCTGTAGACTAGGGCAACAGGCCTGCTCTTCCGTAATTAAGCTATAAACCCTAACCGACCTAAACTGGACTCTTTAATCTACGATACAAGGTCCAATGGCCTGTTTTACCATCCGCTGTTGCTTCCTTGTACAGCTTTCTTCTAGCCCAAAGCCAATCTTGGCCCATTAACAGGGGTGGCCAAATTTCGTTGTCAACAGAGATTCCTCCAGGTTAAGCAGCAGTCGGCCGAGCAGCAAGCGTGGATTCTGTCTACAGTTCACTCACTGGTCGCAAGGCTCCAAGCAGACACTCAGCACAGCTTGAGTCCCTACGCCAACAGTTTCAGCTAGCTCCGCCTCCTCCTACAGTTACTCAAGCTATCACCTCGACAGACACTGGCCTACAGAGTCCCTTTGCCAGCTTCGCTGACCACTTCACCTCTTAAGTTCTCATACTTAGCGTTGCCAGGGAGTCAGCATTCGATGGAGTCCTCTCAGCTGCCTGCACGTACAATTTCGATAGCTCTCCACCGACTCTGCCTGACCTGCCGATTTCCCCAATGCCTTTAGCTCCTCAGGTCAGTCAGATGCAGTCTTCAGGGCAGCCACCTATGAGCAGTGCACCACAGCTTTCACCTGTGCCAGAGTTGTTCGAGCAACCGTCCTCTGAGCCAGTGGTCGAGTCTCAGACCGGCACGCAGTCAGACCCGAGCTTTCACTTTGCCTCTACTACCTGTTCAACGACTACCACCACTGCTCCAGCTACGACGATGGCTTCTCTTACCGTCTTTGCTTTGCTCTCAGCTACAGGTGCCGGCCTCGATCCTGAGGTTGAGCGGGCAGTGGATGAGGCTACTGAGGACACCGACTCTGATTCCCCGTTGTGCTTCATCTTGTCCTCTCAGAAGGACGGCCCCCGGCTTCCAGATCCTCTAGCTTCGTAGGCCTCCCTTCTTGGTGCTTGATGCCAAAAGGGGAGAGTAGACTTAGGGGGAGCTTAGGGGAGAGCTAGTGTTAGCGTTCCTTAGCCTATTAGATATAAATCCGCAAGCGCACGGAAAACGCGTTGTAGCCATTCACCCGAGAGTATTCCAGGGTATCGAATCCACGAGGAACGAGGAGTATAATAATCACACAACACAATGGCCAAACTAGCAAAGCTAGAAAGCAAAGTATAAAAGACAGGAAAGCAGGTTCTCAACAGATGTTAAAGCACCTTACTATACTAAGCATGCAAAGCACTATACTTGTCATGTAAACGTAGACACCAAAGCTGCAGAGCCACTGCCAGGCACCAGAGTGCTAATAACCCAGCCGAGAAAGGCGGGCGCTACAGGTTTCGGCTATATCATCAGCGAGTCTATCCGAACGAATGGGATTGGAATACTGAGAACACAAAAGCTGTCACCTAGTGTGTCTACCAACCAGAGCTGCGTGGGATAGCCGACCAACCAAGGCAAACTCTAAGTATGAACACCGTCGTGCCACTCAAAGAGTTTACTACTTACTTGTAATGAGCCAGAAAAGCAATCACTACTATATAGCCAACACTATAAGCATGCACAAGGTTCCCGTAAACTGACAAGAATAAGACTAAGTATGAAAGTAAAGTAAGAATGAAATAACAAAGGTAAGAGACAAGGAACTTTACTCAGTCCTGAAACTGAATATCCTTCCTCTGATAATACAAGCCTAGGAAAGAAGAGAAATCCCACTCCCGAACTCTGCACTCACTACTCTCCTTGATACAAGAGGAACTCTCTCTACAAGCTAAGGGAAACCTTCACTTCTCCACACTATACACTCTACCACTACATTAATCCACTAACCCACACCTCACAAGTGAGGTATAAGGGGGTATTTATAGTGCTAAGCGATGGAGGAAGGCGGTTAGGGGTAGTTACAGGCCGGGTGGCTTGGTGTGGGGCCAGGTGGCCCGGGGAACCCTTGGATCCACCGACTTTCTTCATTTCACAGTCCATATTGATCCTCCAAGTTGGTTATAGGTAGGTTGGCGGTTATGCATGTGTGTTTTCTTCTCAACCTTTGGATCTTCTTGTGTTTCTTCCTTGGCCATTGGATGGATCTCCCCTGGATTGCTGATTAGCCAATCCGTGGGCTAGATTTGGTGAGGTGGAAGCCTTCCGACGTGTATGTGCTTCTTCCTTCGGTTTCCACGCTGGCATTGTGTTTGACACGTCACTCCTTGCATGCAGGTCAAAGATGATGGCATTTGGAGCCAGAAGCAGGCCGGGCGGCCTGGCCCACAGGCCGGGCGGCCTAGGTTCTTTGCCCATTTCCAGTCCTGTCGGTGTTTGATACCGGCAATGCACCACGGGGTATGTCACGTGATGCTTTCGGGGTGGCGAGATCGGCGTAGCTCGATGGTTCGCGTAGAGATGCGACAAAGCACAAGGGTTTATACAGGTTCGGGCCGCAATATGTGTAATACCTTACGTCCTGTTTGCTGCGAGTTGTATTGATCTGAGTTCTCGAGGTTACAATGAGGGCTTGGATGCTTGGTAGCTGGTATGCGATGAGATGATTGATTGTCTACGTAGGGGTCCCTCATCCGCCTTATATAATCTGGCAAGGCTTGGGTTACAAGTCGGTTCCATCTACGAGTCCTACTTTGTTCAGAGGCATAGAAGAGTACACAGAATCTACTATTGCATGTTTCCTTAAGTCCCGACGCTTCTAGACGCAGAGTCCAAACCAACTCCTTTACGCCTTTCCTGGATTATGACGCCGTTGACTTGGTCTTCAAGCTCACCATCCGTTCTCGGGCCCACGAGATTAGCCGGTACGCCTGAAGGGCCTGCTATCTCCATTGGGCCCTCCAACGGCCCACGTACTGAATCCGTGCCGTGAGGGCCCAGGGGATATCTATCCCCCACAAGCCCCCGAGGCTTGAGTTAATTTAGAGATTAATTGACTCGAGACTCCAAAGAAAATAGCATGTCGCTCATGAGTTCCTCACCCGAATCCATACAGTTTCTTTTTGGTGCACCGCTAGGTGCACCCCATAGGATAGCCCCCGAGCTTCAAGTTGACTTGAGTATCAATCAGCTTGAAGATCCAAATTCTCCGATCAGACCTCATGGAATGAAATCCTCAAGCGCTGAGTCAACTTGAGGAATACCAAATCCTCTTATCCGAGTTATCATCTGCACTTAGTTTTCCGAGTCATAGAAAACCGAGGCAAACTTCCTGTTTTCTCGGATTTTAAGAAAAAGAATAATTTTCCCACAAATCCCGCACCCCATGGGGTTAACCCAGAGGGGACGAGCGGAAGGTACCGAGGGGTTACCCGAAAAAACCCCAAGAAAACAGGAATCTTTCGAACACGCAACAGCCATTATTCGCCCATGCGATGACTGACGCGTGAAAGAAGTCGAAACGACGCGGCCTCTTGAATCGCGTTCACAGAGAACGAAGCGGGGTGGCCGTACTATAAGAGCAGAGCCATCGTCCGGCCATACATCACGCCTCCACTGAGCACTTACCACTTTCAAGAAAAAACCCTAAGAAGACTCCCCACCTTCTCGCTCTCAGCCATGGCCGGAGGGAAAGGGAAGAAGCGCGCGTGCTCGCCACCGTCGTCGGAGTATGAGGACTCCGATGACGCATTCTTTGGCGGCGCCTACGATGACGAGGAGTCCTCGGAGGACTTCTCCTCTAGCGAGGAGGAGGAAGCCCCCGAGGATGCTCCGCCTTGGGAGGACGACTCGGAGCCCAACACCGACGACTCCCAGGGCTACAGCCACAAGGAGATCGCCAAGCTCCGCGGCCTCTGCCGCACCGCCCTCCAGGAGTCCGACGACGACGAGGAGGAGGACAACGAGGAGGACTCCGACGACGACGACGACGACGATGCCCCCGGCAGCCACGGAGGCGACGATGACGGCCACGACGGCGGTGATGAGGCTGACGCTCCGGCCTCCAAGCGCCGCCGGGCCCTCCACTGGTATGTAGGCCACCACCGCCACCACCACCATAGTAGTAGTAGTTAGTAGTAGATTAGGATAATCTTCCCCCATATATGTAATCCATCTTGATTATATAATGAAAATCCATCGTATTATCCCTTGCTTTTGAGTTCTTCCGTGTGTATGCATCTTGAAGATCCTTGCATTCGAGTCAATTGCATCTTGAGATTCTTTGAAGCAAAAGACGAAATTGCTCCAAAATGAAAGAAATCATTCTTTACTTGTGCCCAGAGTTCAGGCAAAACTCAACATACTAGGTTAAACTTGAAAACCCCATTCTTCGAGTAATAAAAAGCATGAACTTGTACTGACAAGTACCGACTAAAAGTCGCACCGACTAAAATCGCCGATTTAATCCTAAAGAGACCCGACTGAACCCACTCATCATGAGGCCCGAGTCAATGTCTAACGACAACCGCAAATTCCATTAGCTCACATGGACTGTTTCTAACGGCGTCAGGGTTGTTTGAGATCTATACCCTGAACGAATGTTCGCTATCCGAGAGCCGCGCTGCTATTCTTCCCCATTGAGACCGCCGCCACCATTGTTTGAACTCAGAGCGCTACTGCACCCGCCACATCTCAAATCCAATCCAACTGAGAGAACCACATCCATGGCTCCCAAGAAGAGAACCTTGAGCGAGCGCGGAAACACCAGTGAAGGCCTGCCGCACAACGAGAACCGGCCACTACCTTCCCCATACCTAGCATACCGCCCCTCCACTGTCACAGAGCCCATGCTACAATCATTAGTGGATATGGGCGTCCTGCCACCAAAAGAAGTTGCAAACTGGAGGGTGTGCGAGAAGAAGGACGATGCTGCTCCAACTGAAGACACCTACGAGGCAATGGTGTTCATGCCGTTCTTCATCCGCGGGTTAGGTCTCCCCATTTGCTCATTCGTGCGAGGCCTTTTGCAGTTCTACGCAATCAATCTGACTCATTTGAACCCCAATTCGATTCTCCAACTTTCGATTTTCATCCACCTCTGCGAGGCATTTCTTGGAATTGTCCCGCACTTTGGCTTATGGAAGTATCTATACCATTGCAAAGCCGGTCTGAGAGATGGAGTGTTACAAGTGACTGGAGGAGCCAGCTTTCAATTGCGGAAGAATCGCAAAGCTGTTTACTTGGACATCCCCCTTCCAGATAACAACAGAGGATGGCACACCGAGTGGTTCTACATTGAAAACCATGGAAACTCTCTCCCCTCGAGGTCTGGGAGACAACCTGACAGCAAGCTGGCCAGCTGGGAAGAAGGCCCAACTGTCGAAAAGCAAACTGAGGTCGACGCACTGCTAGAAGAAATAGCCAATCTAAAGGAGAAAGGCCTCACTGCCCATGCCGTGGTGATAGATTTCGTGTATCGCTGTATTCAGCCACTGAAAGATAGTATCTACCCTGCCTATCTGTATGTCGGAGCTAGTGATCCAACTAGAGAGACAACCCGATCCATGACTGAAGACGATGTCAAAGCTCGAGTGGAGTTGATACTCAGAGGTGAAGCTCATAACGAGGGCACTCCCAAACCATACTCTGCGTGGAATCCAACTCCCAATGTAAGTGTACTTACTATGATTTCTGTAAGTAACTCTGCTTGTGATCATTTCCTGACTCGTAGAATTACTGCAGAGCAATATATCCAGGTTTCTGTCAGACCCCACAACCTCCGAAGCTGACAGGCTATCCAAACGTCAATCTGAGTTATCTACTGAAGAGATGGAAGCTATTGTTGCTGCTGCCCATGGTGCAGGAAACAATGAAGAGCTTACCTTCATTATGATACCATGTGCAACCCAGGTCGCTCAAGAGATCAGCACGAGCGACATCACTAAAGCAGCCCCCGAGCTTACAGTTGCTCCAAGTGGCGTGAGGACATGAGCTGCAGCTGGCCAGGGGCGTACCAAAGCGAAGGCCACTCGTACGGTGATGACACGGAGATAGAGGACGAACAAGAGGACCATCAAGGATTTGACAAGCTCTCCCGAGTCAAACGACAAAGCTAGCAAGAAATCCAGGTACCCCTCCCATGCCGTAGCTAAAACTGATGACTCATTATCTAAGGTAAACTGGACAAGCTTAGTTGATGAGGACGAGGAGGAAGAAGAACAAGCTCAGCTGTGTCATCGCGAGAGGCGATCCAAGAAACATCATGATGACACTATAGCAGCCCCCTTTGCATCCACACTGCCACCTGAGGAGGATGAGATTGATCTCACAGTAGAAGACATGGACCTGGACCGAATTATTAGAGATACGTGCAAACTTCCCTTCACCATATGCTCTGATGAAGATATAGAGCCACTGTCAACATGCTCCAGGGGGAATGTTCCTGAGACCACAAGCCCCCGAGTAATAACAGAGCTAGCATCAAAGAACTTAGAACCTGAAAATCCCACGGACCCAATGCCAGTAGATATTCCTGAGGATGAGACTGGTGCTCCTATGAATAAAGCCACTGAAACTGTGCATGAGGCACAAATGCCATCTGAAAATTGGCAACAGGCACTAACCGAGGCAGCTCCAGAAGAGAAACAGCAAGAGCCTGCGACCGAGCCATTACCTGAGGCCGCTATCTCCCAAGGGCATTCATCTGAGATTGATGCAGGAGATATTCCCCGGCCCTCATCTGAAGCCCATGAGTTGGTTCAAGAGGAAAAAACTAAAGAACCAACGCATACTGATCAAATCAAAGGAGGACAGTCAAACTCCCTGGCTACAACTGAGCCAGACAGCGCCCAACCCCCTATGAATGAAGAAATTGATAACAGCCGTCCATTAGTACTAGCACCCCCAAACTCAGGGCTGCTGATAGCTTTCGAGGTATGCCAACTTTGCAACCTTACATATCCTGCATTGACTGTGCTGTTGCCTAAACAACTCGAATTACTCGTCTGCAGGCTATGCTGAAGATACTACAAGGTGGAGTTCAACAGGCCAGCATGATCCATGAGAAGATTGCTGCACTCTCCAGTCTTGAAGTTACCACCCTGAGGCAACAACTAGCTGACTCTGAGGCTGCACGCAAATCCAAGGCAACAGGTGCGCATTCAACCTTTCCATACACCAATACCTGAGATCTCAAGCTGAACCGTGTACTTGCTGCCAGCCGCTGCTGCTGAAATTGCTCGCCTGAAGCAAGTGGCTATGACTCGAGAGACAGAGCACCGTAATGCCATTGCTGATAGAGACCAGGCTAGAGACACAACAGCAAACCTTCGCAGGCAGCTAGATATGGAGAAGAAAAACCATGAGGTAACCTGCCAAGAATCCCAACTAGCATACTCTTTGCTCACAGAAGCATATGAACTGTATCATTCCGCAGGAGAAAATGCGGTAAAGAAATGATGAGTACCAGCAGCTACAAGAGTCTCGAGATGGCTTTAAGAAGTCGTTCTGTGAGACTGCCAGTGCATTGGACTCTCTGAAGAATAGTCACTCCTTAACGCGCCAAGCGCTCAGGGACAAAGAGATTGAACTGGCTGAATCCCAGAATGCCCATGAGAAAATGAAGAAGGTGCTAGCCTCTACGAGGTCTGCACTCAAAGAATCCTGAGATGAAGCTGCTCATCAGGCTCAGGTGTCAGAGGTATTCAAAAAGAACTATGAGACCAGCAAGAAGAACTGCATCAAGCTGAAAGATGCCTTTGAGAAGGCAAAAGAAGTTGCCTTGACTGCCAATACTGCCTTGATCAAGGTCTTGGACATCTGTGCGCCAGAGAAAATTGCACCTCGTCCTCTGGGTGATCGAATAGCAACTCTCATGGACGACATGAAGTCCAAGGTTTCTGAGCGAGTGAAAACCGTTCTTACTTGCGTTCTTATGGTCATCAAAAACTCACAACCTGAGATCGACTTGGCTAGTTTACCAGCGAGGATAGTAAACGAGAGCCAGAGTGCTGAGCATGAAGATGAAGCCCGCTCAATTGCTGAACTCCTTGTAGGCAACAATGAGTAAACAATGATTTTCCTTGTAACATGATGAACTGAATATTGTGTGTACATATTTGGCCCCTTATGTCGACACTTTAACTGTTGTTCTGCAAAACAGAGTTAATTTATTAATGAATCAAAATATTCTATGCGTACCTGAGAGTCATGCCTGTGTAGAGAAAAGGGACATCATCAAATCGATAACACGACCTGAGTTAAAACTGATGATGTAAGAAAGTAAGATATAACGACGATGAGTGCGGGTACTGTAAGAAAGTGTAAAATGATGAGGCAAAGACATGGAATGTTGAGCTGTAAACCGTCAAGCGGAACCACCGTGCTTAATCCAGACTAAGCACACCTGCCACCTTTGGCTCGCAGTGCACCTAGACCGAACCAAACCCGGTAGTACATCGAGTTCCCCACCAGCAGTGGCGGAACCGCCGATTTAATCCGAGCTAAGTACACCTGCCACCTCTGGCTCGCAGTGCACTTAGACAGAACTAAACTCGGTCGTCCGTCGAGCTACCCAAAAGGGCACTCGATGTAACCATCACCCAGAAATGCCGACATCACACACGTTAAGCTCTTGAAAGAGCCACAACAATTACAACAACTTGTCATTTCATACAAACATAGTTTGATCAATTTCAAGTACTTTGCTCAAAATAATATACAAATGTAGTGAAGTAAAGCTTCAAAATAATCTTGCAGCGGAAACACATATGATTTACAGATACATCGCAGCGGAAGAACAGAAACGTCAAGGCATGACACCGAGCCCACCGTGGTCATCCTTGCTCACAAACTGACATGCACCTAAAGAAAAATGTCAACAACAAACGATGAGTACGTGGGGGTACTCGTAGGACTTACTCGAGGGCGGTAACAGCCCGACACATTTGAGAGTATGCAAGGCTTTTTGTGGACTTGACTTCTAACCCGCATAAGCTTACTACAAGTGAGTCCTTACTTTCATGTTTCATTCAATGTTAAACCATAAGCCTCAAGTTATCCACTTTATTATCATCATCCATACTTCATATATCTCATCATTTCAACATATATAGCATCATAAGATAGCTTGCAGAAATGTAAACATACAAGTACAAGCATGTAATATAAAAGCATGATTAAATAAATAACATATTAAAGTTAATACTACATTGTCCATGTGCGATACTTGGCATTCTCACACCTGGTGAGCATTAGCGATTCGAATCGATTTCTAATTCCCGGGAATAACTAGAAATGCCAGGGGTATATGCTTACTAGCCATCGCGTTCCCACATATAGTCTCCATCTTCACTTGTCCCATCCCAAGTTCGATTCCAACCCGCCATTCCCTAGGTTTAGCCCCCATGGAGCGTTACCACGGCGTACCGGGTCAGCCCTCCCATGAGTCAAGCGCCCCTAGGCCCCATGGTAGGACCAAGTCTCTGTTCTTCGGATGGCACAAGTAAGACTTTCACCAGGCCCATTTCCTGGATAAGCACTCTAGCAATGTTATGCCGATCAGCAGGCGAACAGCGGACGGGGTCTTAAACGACTCGAGCGGAGTCCACCAAACAATCCACATCATTTTTCAACATAATATACCCATATCTCCACCCGATCTCAATTTCCATCACATCATATCATATTGCTTTCGAAGTAAATTTTTGTAAAACATTTTTTTTTGAGCCCTACCATCTCGCGAGTGAATATCTTCACTCAACTTCTACCGTCTAAGCATGGCTAAGCATAGACTTCGATCTATTCATACTACATAGGATATCAGGGATTTATGCATGTGGGGTTTTATACAACTCCTAAACGTAATTCACAAACAAATATAGGGTGGTGGAACTCCCTAAATAGGTGTAGATGCTTAAGGGGCCTACCTTTGTTGTCGAAAACTTGAACAAACTAATCTAAAGTTAGTTTGCTGGGTTGTGAGGCTTTGCCCCAGGCAACCCCTTGATCACTTGGACAACTCCTCCTTCCAAACACGACTCATGGGCCCTCCAGGTCGTGTTTGGGGCTTAGTTGGTCTTCTGGACACCGTTGATTGAAATAGCTCCACGCACTTGCTTCTTGATGACGTATCTGCAATAAGCGTCGCTACATGAATGATATGCATGATGCAATGTATGAGATGCATGAATCTTCGAGAACACATACGAGTAATCAATTCAAGGACAGGCAGATGGGGGGTTCATAAAATACTAAACAAGGAATACTTTCACGTGGATAGTATGAATACAAGTATACAATCAGGTGTGCACAAGACAACGCATGTAATAAGCTCATGAGCATGCATCAATTCTTATAGCTTTCTTTTATCATGTCATATTCAAGCATGGCATATAACTCAAGCACATGTTTAGATATGGTATGAACTACTAGTTCCAATCATTACCCTTTGCACTAATGGCAGTATTGTCTCCTTGGGATTAAGTTTAGTGACCTATATACATAAGAAGGCACCTTTTTATTATTTGCTTAGCATTAGTTGCTTTATGGTTTCGATCACAACATACATGCATGAAGTGTGGTGGTGTATGTTTCTCCCTCGATCCCAGTTAAACATATCATGTAGTATTCATGGGAGGAGTACACGACGGATTGCTAATTCAAAGTCACTCCTATCCTACCAGATGTAAACAAGCATATAAGTGATTACGTTATATGTAGTTGACTTGGTTTGAGTTATTGTTAGCTACGTTCCAACAATGCAATACTTTCATGGTTATGGAATGCAAACTTGAAACAGGGAAATAAAATAAGCATGTGGAGATATAGAGTTATCTATCTTTCAAGGTTTTATTTTTTTTGTTTGTACAGCAAATTGAATGTACCAAAGGGAGTATATGAAATATAATATAGATCATTAAATGAGTATATTCGAAATCCTCCTTTTACCTCATTCATATTTAAGCCTATTTAGTAAGCATCTTTAGATCCCCCATGCAATAGCAATCAAAATACATGAACAATTCACATAAGCACACATTTGCACTAACGTAGCTACAATAATTTTGGGGGAATTTTAGGAACATATCAAGTACCACTTTTCTATTTTATTGTTTAAATTGGCATAGCATTTTGTCATTTTCAAAACACATAGCAATCAGCAAGCAATGTGCATAATAATTTGCCATCATACTAAGCTGAGCAAAATGTACACCATATAATTCTTGTGCATTTTCCTGGACACATTTTCTTGTAGCATGCACTTTCATACTCTAAAAATTACACTAAATGCTCACATAGGGGTAAAACAGTAATTATGCAGTGCATGCTAGGGTTGCTAAAAATCACATAGATCCTAAACAACATGATAAGGTTACTGTCCAAGTTTCATAATTTTTGGAGTCCATTTGACCCACTTTTAGCATTTATTTATCCTCAACATGCATGCACTAAACCGAGGGTAAAACTGTCATTTCATAGATCCACATCATACCTAGCCTGTAGATCTAATAAAGAAGAGAACAATGCAGCAAAGTTTGCCTTTTTAGGATTTTTATTTGATTTTATATGATTTTTCAAAGTTATCAGCCAAAAATAACAAATTTGAAAAGAAAAACCCAAGATCCAGGACCTAGTCTTGATCTTTTCGAAACCACAGGGGCTAATACAAAAATCTACAAGACTCAGTTCGCTGTGCATGGACTGAAATGCAAATGAACAAAAGAGCAGGGACCGGATCTAAAGATTGCCGTGGTCTTCTTCTACCTCTGGACAGGGAAAAACGGCGCGCGGTGGCCGGCGTTCCGGTGGCGGTGCCGGCGTGTGGAGGCCCCTACTTGGAGCCGAGGAGGTCGTTGGAGGTGCTCCTGGACAAGGGGATTCATTTCCCTTTGATCTCATCGCACGAGGAGGTCAGAATCGATGGGGAACGCCCGTGAACCGGAGGTGAACCGGCTGCCGCGCGGACGTGGAGAACGCCGCCGGCGCAGCTCGAACCCAGCGTGTTGGATGGAACTGGGGGCCATGGTGGGTCGCACGGGCTGCGCAGGAAGGTGGCACACGTGGATGAGGCACTCGGGAGGTGGGAGAAGGTCGCGGAGGGGGAGTTCCACGGCGCAGTTCCGCGGGGCACGGCGGCCATGGTGATGGCGTTCGTGGAATGGTGGTTGTAGGTGCCGGGAAGGGCGGAAACATGGGGAAACGGTGGAGCATGGAGGGGTGACACCGGTGCCTGCGCTAGATGGACGAGAAGGAGACTAGATAGGGGACGGCACGAGCTCGAGCCGATCTTGGCCATGGCAGCCAGGTGCCCTGCTGCTGCTGTGCGCGAGGGGAGAGCGAGGGAAAGGACGAGATAGTGATGAATGGGGTCGGATTTGCGTCTAGGTGAAGACGAGGGCGCGGGCAGAGCTGGGCAGCGGCGCCGCAACGGCGGCCGTACGCCGGCAGCCGCGTGTCACCAATGGCCGGGGCGCTGCCGTTCACGTGGGATCGATGGGCCTACCCGTCAGTGAGATGAGGGAGGGGAAAAAATAGAAAAAGAAGAAACACCCTTCGTTTTGGTTTTCTGTCCCTCTGAAAATCATGAATTTGACCTATTTAGAGGCCGAATTTGGCAAAACCCCAATTAGATGAAATGTTCTACCCTTTGAGTTCTACAACTTTGTCAAAAGGTCTAATACCAAAATCTGGGTGGAAATATGATTTAAATTTGAATTTATCTAGCAGCCCCCAATTTGGACAGAAAACCTATTTTGCTTAGGGAATTCAAAAGTCCTATTTATAGCCATTTTCACCCAAGGGGCTTCTTGAAAGAGTTTCTTATAATTTCAATAGCTACAACTTACTCAAATAGAGTCTTGCATGAAAATGGCTGTAGGTTAGGTCAAAATTGAAATTTATGAACAGGTCAGGTTTTGACAGAAAACACAACTGACAGAAACATGCCTAAAACACCAGGTAAGATTTGGTATCTACAAAGCACCAATTATCAAAGGTGTTCATCATGAAATTTTCTATAGGTTTTGTATATAAAGTTTTGCTTGGATCATCACAGATTTTGAAATACAAGCACCCACATTGTTGAAGGTTTGGTAAAACTGCAGCTTCAATTTATGTAGAGTCTTTCTTGCTTCAAACTTTTGGATACTCAAATGAATCTAAAAGTTTTATTAGAGTCCAAATTTGTTCACGGTCACAATTGGCACCTTCCAAAGAATTTCTGGTTTGGTTTGGTCTCGACTTTTAAACCTCCTAACGTATGATTTTAAAAATGGTCATAATGTCAAAGTTGAAGATAACATCCCGAACTAAGACTTTTGTATTTGGTGTTTTGCATAAAAGTTTGTGGGTGGCGAATTAAACAACCAAGCCATGTAGAGTTTTGTATTTTCCTAGAAAAATTTTGACTTAGTGATTTCTCTAGCTAGTCCTCATTGCTCTCTAAGCATAATCAAGTATTAATTCATTATTAGTTTGTCTCTAACGGTGTGTTAAGGCTTTTGAGATGCCGGGGGCATCACAACCCACCTCCCTTAAAGAAATCTCGTCCCGAGATTTAGTGGAAGCGGGGTTTTCCGACTTTCTGCGTAATGTGAATGGTTTTTGGCTCGCGGTTCGTGTGCTTCTGTCACCCATGGTAACATTTGATTCTTCATCTATTAGCTTTGTTAATTGACTCGTGAATGATTAGTGCCTCTTTAACACAAGATAGTTACAAAGCTTCTTTTAATAGGGCAAGGGTGGTCTTTCTAAGGTACTCGGCAAGTCGTGTTATATATGAGAGCGAATGGGCAAACCACGAAGAAGGTGTGGCCGCAGTGCGAAACCTACAGCGATTGATTCGAACAATAGAACAGGGTTACTCCCTGACTTTGACACCAAGATTTAGAAACGTGATGAATATATAGGTCTTAGAACAATAGAAGCAACGTGTACACAATCAGAAAAATTCAAACTATGAAGGGTCTTGTGATTCAAAGGGTTATCAATGGATGTGTTTTTGTGAGACACAATCATTTCATTTGATAGGGACTGTGTACACATATAAGACAATAAGTTAGAACATCCTCAAAGAAAAGAGGTGGTGCGGCATTGCACATCCTGCTCATGGCGGCAAGAAATGTACACGAGGACCTAGATAGATTGGACAAGGTGATGGTTTGTACGATTTCTTAGTAATGGACAAGACTGACCTAGTAAAGTCTAGGGGATGGTATGTGCTTACTAACGAAACGATCGGTAAGGTTAGTAAGCCCATCATTGAGGAGAATTTGAAGAAGACGGAAATAACTCATTGAGAGGGCGGCATGTCCGCATCTCTAGCCGAGAACAAAAGCTAGTGTAGAAGGTGACCCTAAAATTCACCTTCGAGGAATTAAGTTCATCAAGTGGAAAGAATTTATACAAGTGAAATAGTGGAGCAGAGTTGATCGTTTGCACAAACCAACGCTAGTGGGATCGAGGTAATCTTTCCCATGAGTCGAGAAAGTAACATGAAACTACCCAACGAAAATGTGTAAACAAGGGATGAACATAGGATTGTTCATTCACATAGGTCAAGAAAGACATCGTAAAACAAGTATGGAAATATATGAACAAGTTGTGGGATTGAGGTGGATCACTCCCACAGATCAAGAAAGGCAAGGTGAAACAAAGCAATGAGATGACATATTGAGGTGGTGGAAATGGATTCAAGCATTTCCACGGATCAAGAGTAGCGAGTTCCACAAGGTAAGAAGAAGTGGATATGAATTTTCCGCACTTGATGCTATGTCTAGCCTTCGCATGTCTTGATACCAGCGCGCCCCTAGTGGCACCGCTATGTGATGGCCAATCTCATAGGGCCCTAGGTTCCGTCGTGGCACCATTGACTGCTTAGGTAAACACCACATTAAGAGTGGCATAATCATCCAGTCCAACCCCACGGGACACGAATGATACGAAATCATGGCAACGGAGTGATCAATGAGTGATATTTTTAGTTAAAGGAGCTTAGAGCGCGTGATGTATAATAACCGGGTGGTATGACTCAAGGTAAGTATGGGAATCACGAGGAACATATGGACAACAAACTCTTGAGTCATGGCAGTTACATAGATTCAGTAGGACATTAATTGGCACGAGTTTGAAGCATGAAGACTACAAGAGTCCGAAATGCATGAAATGCGAAAGCTGGGAATGCCTGGAATATGAGAGTTTGGAACCAAAGAGTTGTAATGGTTAGAAAATTCATGATACTCTAGAGGTGATTCCAAGGAGTTAGGATCATGTGGCGTAATGAACCATGCTAATCCAAAGTCCAACCAATACAAGTCCAAGCTAACTGTTGTCACTATGCTAATCGATATCCATTTCATTCTCCAAACTAGTTTCCTTTTCCAACTTGGTTGGTGCATCATCGAGCTTCACATGGGTGACACTATGGTGATTGTTGTCTTTGATAGACAATCAATTTGGAGAATGTTACTAGTGTCGAAGTTGATCTTGAAAGCTTCCTCTTTATCTCTCATGTCATCAACTAAGACCCTACGTATTGCTAGGGGTATGCATGCGATGGTAGAATCTCGCCCGCGGTATCTTCTGAACTCAGTCTTGTCTTGGTGGAGCTCCCGCTTCGTATGCTGGTGTAGAAGTTGGCGTTGCGTGTGTCAGGTCGATTAGAGAGAATCGTCCTACTTTAGTTATGAGGTGTTGAGAAATCCTCTCGAACGCTTTTGGTATTGCAGAGGCTCGTGCACCAGTCTTGTAGTTGTAGATATACCTATGGATTTCTACCAAACGAGCACCTAAAATTTAACATGCTAGACCTATCTTGACTTGATCTTCAGGCTTGTCGAGTTCAGACAGTAGAATCATCCCGTGTTGCAGATGTTGAACCGAAGCCGCACCAATGGTGTACCCTTCAGCTTTGTCTTCTCATTCCCTTGTTGTGATATCTTTGGTGAGGGCAACAAGGCTCAGAGCAGCGGTGATTTGGTTTCTAAAAATTCTTTTGGCATGATATTGTTGCGTTACATTTACTAGCTCAAAAGAGTCTGCCAACAAGGGTGAAACTATTGAAATTCTGAGGCACGATTGCTATCTTTCTTACTAACGTGTACAGTTTGCAACCAATTATTAGTCGTGAGTTCGGAGAATCAGCCAAAGATTAGAAGGTCATGGTTGTGCCTAAGTTTATACTCTACCCCGTTGTATAAAAGATGCTTACTACTTCTACCCTGAAATGGCCCAGAAGCTCAAGTTCTTCAACTTGTTCGTTCATCCATCAACTACAACTCTTGTATATGAAGTTTTTACTAAAAGTGTTTAGGTCAACACCAAATTTCAATTATCCAACAGGAGGTCACAAGTGTGCAGATTTCGTTTTCTAGCATGTTTGGCTTCCACCCCACAACCAACACATTTGTAGAGAAAGAGTTATATAGCAAAATGATCACAAATTTAGTATTCTATTATCATCTTATATGAAGTTTGTATCGATTCTGTTGATAGTTTGAACTACTCATCAAAACACTAGCAGCGCATACAAAGCTCTTGTGAAACTTGTTATTAACAAACAAGCATATGTACAAATGCAGTAAGAATCTAATTACTTTCAAGCAAACATATAGTAAAGCACATGAGATGAGATGGAATGATGCATGCTCGTCCTATCCGTCCTCACAAATCCTTACTTCTATAGCTAACGTTATTTCGGTGGCATATATGCACGTACTCTCCCTACATGCATCTAGTCGAGTTCTAGTCATCCATACTGCGCATTTCGTGGTTAGTGTACCTGCAAGAAGAAACGCATGCTCATACATTACCACCTAGTGTGGCATCCACGTGTGACCACTGCGTGGACAACGTTGAGTGGGCCTTTGCACCTCTTCTCAAAGCCTGACTTTCCACCAGTACTGGGGATTGTCGAGAAAGAGATGGATCCCAAAACCAAATGTAAGTGTGGTGGGCATGAAAGCCCCAAAGCATGCCCACCACCCTTAAAGAGCTTTTCCTACAAGGCATGAATGCAGGGCTTACAACGATTCGCAAATCCCGATAGCGTTCCTCCAGTACTGGGGACTGCTATGGCCGAAAAGTTGCTTCCCAAATCACCGATTATGCATATGAGTCCTATCTAGGTCAGAATGTCAGCGATGCCACCTAGATATAAGCTTAACATCCTTATAGTGGGCACATACACGATATCTCTCATTTTTGCAAATACTTCGAAATGATTTGAAAAATGGCTTTTGAGATCGAAATAAAGTTGTTATAATTGTTGTCCGTGTATGATCGGCTCTGATACCAGCTACGGCGGAACCGCCGATTTAATCCGAGCTAAGTACACCAGCCACCTCTGGCTCACAGTGCACTTAGACAGAACTAAACCCGATCGTCCGTCGAGCTACCCAAAAGGGCACTCGATATAACCATCACCCAATGATACCGACATCACACACGTTAAGCTCTCGAAAGAGCCACAACAATTAGAACAACCCTTCATTTCATACAAACATAGTTTGATCAATTTCAAGTACTTTGCTCAAAATAATATACAAATGTAGTGAAGTAAAGCTTCAAAATAATCTTGCAGCGGAAACACATATAATTTACAGATACATCGCAGCGGAAGAACAGAAACGTCAAGGCATGACACCGAGCCCACCTTGGTCATCCTTGCTCACAAACTGACATACACCTAACGAAAAATATCAACAACAAACGATGAGTACGTGGGGTACTCGTAGGACTTACCCGAGGGTGGTATCAGCACGACACATTTGAGAGTATGCAAGGCTTTTTGTGGACTTGACTTCTAACCCGCATAAGCTTACTACAAGTGAGTCCTTACTTTCATGTTTCATTCAATGTTAAACCATAAGCCTCAAGTTATTCATTTTATTATCATCATCCATATTTCATATATCTCATCATTTCAACATATATAGCATCATAAAATAGCTTGCAGAAATGTAAACATACAAGTACAAGCATGTAATATAAAAGCATGATTAAATAAATAACATATTAAAGTTATTACTACGTTGCCCGTGTGCGATACTTGGCATTCTCACACCTGGTGAGCATTAGCGATTCGAATCGATTTCTAATTCCCGGGAATAACTAGAAATGCCAGGTGTATATGCTTACTAGCCATCGCGTTCCCACATATAGTTCCCATCTCCACTTGTCCCATCCCAAGTTCGATTCCAACCCGCCATTCCCTAGGTTTAGCCCCCATGGAGCATTACCACGGCGTACCAGGTCAGCCCTCCCATGAGTCAAGCGCCCCTAGGCCCCATGGTAGGACCAAGTCTCTGTTCTTCGGATGGCACAAGTAAGACTTTCACCAGGATCATTTCCTGGATAAGCACTCTAGCAATGTAATGCCGATCAGCAGGCGAACAACGGACAAGGTCTTAAATGACTTAGGCGGAGTCCACCAAACCATCCACATCATTTTTCAACATAATATACCCATATCTCCACCCGGTCTCAATTTCCATCACATCATATCATATTGCTTTCGAAGTAAATTTTTGTAAAACATTTTTTTTGAGCCCTACCATCTCGCGAGTGAATATCTTCACTCGACTTCTACCGTCTAAGCATGGCTAAGCATAGACTTTGATCTATTCATACTACATAGGATATCAGGGATTTTTGCATGTGGGGTTTCATACAACTCCTAAACGTAATGCACAAACAAATATAGGGTGGTGGAACTGCCTAAATAGGTGTACATGCCTAATGGGCCTACCTTTGTTGTCGAAAACTTGAACAAACTAATCTAAAGTTAGTTTGCCGGGTTGTGAGGCTTTGCCCCAGGCAAACCCTTGATCACTTGGACAACTCCTCCTTCCAAACACGACTGATGGGCCCTCCAGGTTGTGTTTGGGGCTTAGTTGGTCTTTCGGACACCGTTGATTCAAGTAGCTCCACGCACTTGCTTCTTGATGACGTATCTGCAATAAGCGTCGCTACATGAATGATATGCATGATGCAATGTATGAGATGCATGAATCTTCGAGAACACATATGAGTAATCAATTCAAGGACAGGCAGATGTGGGGTTGATAAAATACTAAACAAGGAATACTTTGACGTGGATAGTATGAATACAAGTATACAATCAGGTGTGCACAAGACAGCGCATGTAATAAGCTCATGAGCATGCATCAATTCTTATAGCTTTCTTTTATCATGTCATATTCAAGCATGGCATATAACTCAAGCACATGTTTAGATATGTATGAACTACTAGTTCCAATCATTACGCTTTGCACTAATGGTAGTATTGTCTCCTTGGGATTAAGGTTTAGTGACCCATATACATAAGAAGGCACCTTTTTATTATTTGCTTAGCATTAGTTGCTTTATGGTTTCGATCACAACATACATGCATGAAGTGTGGTGGTGTATGTTTCTCCCTCGATCCCAGTTAAACATATCATGCAGTGTTCATGAGAGGAGTACACGACGGATTGCTAATTCAAAGTCACTCCTATCCTACCAGATGTAAACAAGCATATAAGTGATTACGTTCTATGTAGTTGACTTGTTTTGAGTTATTGTTAGCTACGTTCCAACAATGCAATACTTTCATGGTTATGGAATGCAACCTTGAAATAGGGAAATAAAATAAGCATGTGGAGATATAGAGTTATCTATCTTTCAAGGTTTTATTTTTTTTGTTTGTACAGCAAATTGAATGTACCAAACGGAGTATATGAAATATAATATAGATCATTAAATGAGTATATTCGAAATCCCTCTTTTACCTCATTCATATTTAAGCCTATTTAGTAAGCATCTTTAGATCCCCTATGCAATAGGAACCAAAATACATGAACAATGCACATAAGCACACATTTGCAGTAACGTAGCTACAATAATTTTGGTGGAATTTTAGGAACATATCAAGTACCACTTTTCTATTTTATTGTTTAAATTGGCATAACATTTTGTCATTTTCAAAACACATAGCAATCGGCAAGCAATGTACATAATAATTTGCCATCATACTAAATTGAGCAAAATGTACACCATATAATTCTTGTGCATTTTCCTGGAGACATTTTCTTGTAGCATGCATTTTCATACTCTAAAAATTACACTAAATGCTCACATAGGGGTAAAACAGTCATTATGCAGTGCTTGCTAGGGTTGCCAAAAATCACACAGATCCTAAATAACATGATAAGGTTACTGTCCAAGTTTCATAATTTTTGGAGTCAATATGACCCACTTTTAGCATTTATTTACCCTCAACATGCATGCACTAAACAGAGGGTAAAACTGTCCTTTCACAGATCCACATCATACCTAGGCTGTAGATCTAATAAAGAGGAGCACAATGCAGAAAAGTTTGCCTTTTTAGGATTTTTATTTGATTTTATATGATTTTCCAAAGTTATCAGCCGAAAATAACAAATCCGAAAAGGAAAACCCAAGATCCAGGACCTAGTCTTAATATTTTCGAAACCACAGGGGCTAATACAAAAATCTACAAGACTCAGTTCGCTGTGCACGGACTGAAATCCAAATGAACAAAAGAGCAGGGACCGGATCTAAAGATTGCCATGGTCTTCTTCTACCTCTGGACAGGGAAAAACGGCGTGCGGTGGCCGGCGTTCCGGTGGCGGTGCCGGCGTGTGGAGGCCCCTACTTGGAGCCGAGGAGGTCATCGGAGGTGCTCCTGGACATGGGGATTCATTTCCCTTTGATCTCGTCGCACGAGGAGGTCAGAATCAATGGGGAACGCCCGTGAACCGGAGGTGAACCGGCTGCCGCGCGGACATGGAAAACGCCGCCGGCGCAGCTCGAACCCGGCGTGTTGGACGGAACTGGGGGCCATGGTGGGTTGCACGGGCTGCGCAGGAAGGTGGCACACGTGGATGAGGCACTTGGGAGGTGGGAGAAGGTCGCAGAGGTGGAGTTCCACGGTGTAGCTCCGCGGGGCACGGCGGCCATGGTGATGGCGTTCGTGGAATGGTGGTTGTAGGTGGCGGGGAAGGGTGGAAACTTGGGGAAACGGTGGAGCATGGAGGGGTGACATCGGTGCCTGCGCCAAATGGACGAGAAGGAGACTAGACAGGGCACGGCGCGAGCTCGAGCTGAGCTTGGCCATGGCGGCCAGGTGCCCTGCTGCTGCTGTGCGCGAGGGGAGAGCGAGGGAGAGGATGAGAGAGTGATGAATGGGGTCGGATTTGCGTCTAGGTGAAGACGAGGGCGCGGGCTGAGCCGGGCAGCGGCGCCGCACCGGCGGCCATACGCCAGCGGCCGCGTGTCGCCCATGGCCTGGGCGCTGCCATTCACGTGGGATCGACGGGCCCACCCGTCAGTGAGACGAGGGAGGGGAAAAATAAAAAAGAAGAAACACCCTTCGTTTTGGTTTTCTGTCCCTCTGAAAATCATGAGTTTGTCCTATTTAGAGGCCGAATTTGACAAAACACCAGTTAGATGAAATGTTCTACCCTTTGAGTTCTACAACTTTGTCAAAAGGTCTAATACCAAAAGCTGGGTGGAAATATGATTTAAATTTGAATTTATCTAGCAGCCCCCAATTTGGACAGAAAACCTATTTTGCTTAGGGAATTCAAAAGTCCTATTTATACCCATTTTCGCCCAAGGGTCTTCTTGATAAAGTTGCATAGAATTTCAAGAGCTACAACTTACTCAAATAGAGTCTTGCATGAAAATGGCTGTAGGTTAGGTCAAAATTGAAATTTATGAACAGATCAGGTTTTGACAGAAAACACAACTGACAGAAACATGCCTAAAACACCAGGTAAGATTTGGTATCTACAAAGCACCAATTATCAAAGGTGTTCATCATGAAATTGTCTATAGGTTTTGTATATAAAGTTTTTCTTGGATCATCACAGATTTTGAAATACAAGCACCCACATTGTTGAAGGTTTGGTAAAACTGCAGCTTCAATTTATGTAGTCTTTCTTGCTTCAAACTTTTGGATGCTCAAATGAAATCCAATCACTTCAAGGTCTGATGCATATGAAGGGTGATAAGTTCAATTTCATTTCATAGAAAGGAAGATTTTTAAGTTGCATAGTAAAATTTAAAGTAATTTCAGAATGAAACTTGGGGACAAGCTGAAAATTTAGACTTGGAAATGTTCCAAGTGTAATTCAGCTGGAGCTGATTTTGAGAGATGTTAGGGCTAAATTTAAAATGGTTAACTGACAGTTTTGAACTATGCTCAGTGTAACATGAGTGAAGTTCATAGCATGTACAACAACTTTGATGAGGGAGTTGAGCTCAGTTGCTTAATGAATCTAAAAGTTTTATTAGGGTCCAAATTTGTTCACGGTCACAATTGGCACCTTCCAAAGAATTTCTGGTTTGGTTTGGTCTCGACTTTTAAACCTCCTAACGTATGATTTTTAAAAATGGTCATAATGTCAAAGTTGAAGATAACATCCTGAACTAAGACTTTTGTATTTGGTGATTTGCATAAAAGTTTGTGGGTGGCGACTTAAACAAGCCACGTAGAGTTTTGTATTTTCCTAGAAAAATTTTGACTTAGTGATTTCTCTAGCTAGTCCTCATTGCTCTCTAAGCATAATCAAGTATTAATTCATTATTAGTTTGTCTCTAACGGTGTGTTAAGGCATTTGAGATGCCGGGGGCATCACACCCACTGTCTTTGCTCAGCTGGGGCCTTGAATGCTCCCCGGTTATAAGTTCCTGCAAAGGCATGTAGCACCGTGCTGTCGGTCGACTGACCTAGGCCAATTGCCTTTGTTTTGTTGGGGCCTTGAGTGCTCCCCGATTATGAGTACGAATGAGAGCATGTAACACCGTGTTATCGGTCAACTAACCTAGGCCGATTGCTCTCGTGGTGGGGCCAGAGGTATCCCCGTCAAGAGTAAGAGTGGGCATGTAGCACCGTACTGTCGGTCGACTGACCTAGGTCGATTGCCCGTACACAACGAGTGAATAATACGAGTAAAAATAAGGAAAAAGAACATAGAATACTTTATCTCAAGAGTGCATTTATTTGCAGAGTATGAATGAGGACAAAGTACATAGAATGACACTGACTGCTAACTTCGAACAATCACAGAAGAAACATTATGCGTAGAATCTACGCAGATGCTCTATGTTCCAGGAGTTCCCAACTGGTGTCCCATCCATCTGAGATAGACGATATGATCCTAGACGAGTAACTTCTGTGACGATGTATGGACCTTCCCAAGGAGGATATAACTTGTGCTGTCCCGCGGTCTTGAGTACTATGCGCAATACCAGGTCCCCTATTGAGAAGGAACGACGCCTCGTGTATCGATCATGGCAACGACGTAGAGTCTGCCGATACCGAGCTGACTGAATGACAGAGTTGAGTCGCTCCTCCTCGAGTAAGTCGATCTCCTCAAGGCGTGTTGCCTCAGCCTCGGCAATGCTACTGAAAGCTAGACGTGGGGCTCCAAACTACAGGTCGGCCGGCAAGACTGCCTCCGATCCATATAGCATGAAGAAGGGCGTGTTCCCTGTGAGGGCTTTACTAGGTTGTGTTCGAAGACTCCAAACCACGTATGGCAGTTCACGTATCCACTTGCTAGCCAGCTTCTCGTTCTTATCAAAGATCTTTTTCTTGAGTGCATCTAGGATCATGCCGTTGGCCCGTTCAACCTGCCCATTAGCTCTAGGGTGGGCTACCGAGACATACTTGATGCAGATGGACCTTTGCTCACAGAAATTGAAGAATTCTGAGCCCGTGAAGTTAGACCCCAGATCTGTGATAATAGAATTCATGATTCCAAAGCGAAAGATGATGTCTTAAATAAACTCCACTGCTTTGGCAGACGTTAAAGAGGCAATGGGCTTGAACTCAATCCACTTGGTGAACTTGTCGATGGCAACCAACACGTGAGTATATCCACCCTGAGCTTTCTTGAAAGGCCCGATCATATCCATCCCCCAGCAGGCAAAAGGCCATGAGACCGTATCCTACAACTGCTGCGCTGGAAGATGATGTTGCTTGGCGAGGAACTGACAAGCCTCGCAGTGCTGCACCAACTCAGCAGTATCCTTCTTCGCCGTAGGCCAATAGAAGCCGGCCTTGAACGCCTTCCTGACCAATGTGCATGAGGCAGCATGAATTCCACAGACTCCAGCGTGTATCTCCTTGAGCAAGCTCTGCCCTGATGAGGTGCTTAGGCATTTCAACAAAACTCCTGAGGCAGCACGCTTGTATAGCTCGTTATTAATCAGAGTATAGCTGGAAGACCGTCTTGCTATTCGCTCGGCCTCTGCTTTATCCTCCGGAGTTTCTTCGTTCAGGATGTACTTGATGATGGAAGCCCTCCAGCCAGTCGGCGTATCCAGAGTTAAGATGTGCCGGTCAGGAGGTGTGTTCAGCTCGTCTAGCTGAACAAAAGGATGATGAAGCTCCTGGACGAAGATGCCAGGGAGGACTTTGGCTCGTGACGAGCCCAGTTTGGACAGGATATCAGCATCCACGTTGCGATCCTGATCCACATGAATGTACTCAAGGCCTTGAAACCTGCCTTCTAGCTTGCGAACTGCCTCGCAATATTTGTCCATACTTTCTGTAGAGCGATCCCACTCCTTGCTAACCTGATTGATGACCACCAAGGAGCCTCCATAGGCCATTAGACGCTGAATCCCGAGCGATATGGCTATGCAAAGACTATGAAGAAGAGCCTCGTATTCAGCTGCATTGTTAGACACCAGGAAGAGGATCTGTAGCACATATTTGAGTTTTTCCCCTTCTGGTGAGGTGAAAACAACACCAGCGCCAGCTCCCTCCAGCTTCAATGAGCCATCAAAGTACATCTTCCAGGCCTCCATGATTTCTGGCTTCTCAGGCACTTGGTGTTCAGTCCACTCGGAGACAAAATCGACAAGTGCCTGTGTCTTGATGGCAGTACGAGGACGGAACTCGATGTCATGAGCCCCTAGTTCGCAAGCCCACTTGGCCTCCTGCACACACTCCGAGGCTCCCTTGAAGCCGCTTCTTGAGTTGGGATCTGGACGTCTTCCTGCGATATGCTAGTTTTGTCCGCCTTGAGCTTCTTCTGAGCCGCTATATGATTCTGCTCGAGGGCCATCTGCATGGCCTCCTGCACACACTCCGAGGCTCCCTTGAAGTCGGCGCATATGGAGAGAGCACCCCCTGGAGCTGGCATCTTGAGGACGAGGTACGGGTAATGCGGGATAGCCATGAACTTGGCTAGCCCAGGACGCCCGATGATGGCGTTGTAGACGCAGTTGAAGGTCGGGACTTCAAAGCGCAGCGTCTCAATGCGGAAGTTCTCTGCCGTGCCAAAAGCGATCGGCACGTAGATGTGCCCGAGCGAGTATTCGCCTGCGCCCGGAACAATTCCGAAGAATGGGGTATCCAACTTCTTGAGTTCGCTAAGCGGGATCCCCATGTCTTGCAGAGCTCTAGGGAATACCACGTTGATGCTCGCCCCGCCGTCGATCAGAACCTTCTTGAGTCAGGTATCCCCGACTATGGGAGTTACGAGCAACGGGTACTTGCCTGGCTCATCGAAGTTGAGCCACTGATCCGCCCGACTAAACGAGATTGGCTCGTGGGACCAATCGTATGGTTGCGGTGACTCTGAGGTGGCCGCGTTGACCCGTCGATCCTCTAGCTTCTGCTGGCGCTTGCTCATATATGCTCCGTGCCCCCTAGGATGAAGTTGACCTCCTTGTTGACGTCGGGGAAGCGTTGATTATTGCCTCCAGCTGGTCGTTGCGGGGGCTGGTTCCGTGGTGGGGGAAGCGGCGGAGTAGGCTGCGGCATCGGGAACTGGCCGCGTGTCAGCATGGCTTTGAAGTCGCGGCAGTTCCTAAGAGTATGACGCATATCCTTATGAGCAGGGCACGGCTCGTCGAGGAGTTGATCGAGGGTCCGAGCCTGGGCTAGAGGCGGGCCATGTGGTCGTACTGGAGCTGGAGCCATGACTTGGACCTCCTCCCGAGGCCTCTTGTCCCAGCGACAATCTTGCCGTGAGGGTTCTTCGTGTCTCTCATGCTTGCCCTTGCCTCGATCGTCTTGTAGGGCGAACAAGGTCGCGAGCTCGTTCGTCCGCCGTAATGTAGCAGTCTGCTTCTTGGAAGAGACGCTCTGAGGTAGTGGGCGCCCTTTCCAGTATGTGCTTGACAAAGACTTGGTCGTTGGAGCCCTGAAGGAAGTCGTCAATCACCGTATCCTCAGATACGTTGGGGATACGATTTTTGAGAGCCTGGAACCGCTTGAGGTACGATCGCAGGCTTTCTGAATCCTTGCGCCTGATGGTTTTGAGGTCCCATCGCTGTGCCGGCTTGTCGGAGAGTGACTGGAAGTTGGCGATGAACAGGCGACGGAAGTCGCCCCAGTCCTCAATGCTGCCCCGCCTGAGGTGGCGAAGCCATTGAAGCGCATCCTGCCCCTACTTGATTGGGACGTAGGCCGTCATGAGATCTTCCGAGGCATTGGCCGCCCGGGCCACGGTAGTGTACATGGCCAGCCAGTTCCGCGAATCCATCTTCGTCTCAAACTTTTCGATATTTGAGATTTTGAAATTGGGCGGCCACTCAACGTCTTGAATCCTCCAACCAAAGGCCGCTATGGCAACTTCGGCGGTGCCAGCCGGGTTACCGCGGTCCTCCACTGGCCGGCGGGGCGGGGACTGAGGGCGATGATCCCGCTCAGATCTGACTCAGGGGGCGGAGCTGTTCATGGAGACAGCTCCTAAGTGATCCCTGGCGGCTGGAGCACGCTGAGGGGGCCGTAGTCTCGGTCATAGTTCGCCCGCCGGTCTATCTCAAGCTGGTGTCGCTGAGCGCGAGATTGCTCGATGCTGTGACGTGCGTCGCGGTTGCCGTTGATGACCTGTCGTGCATCAGTGACCTCCTACTGCTTGGGCACAAGGTGGTCTGCTGCCCGAGCGAGAACGATCTTGATGGCCTCCCTATCCTCGTTGTCGGGGAGGAGCTCACAGAGTTTGACTAGCGCCCCTCCTGCTTGACTTGGGCTCTCCATAACTCCTTCGAACTCCTTCAGAAGATTGCGTCCAGGGAGTGCTGCCACCCACTGTCGTCGGGCTTGAGTAGTCTGCTAATTGCGGCGCCGCTGCCGCGTCTGGTTTCTGCGTCGATGGCTCTGCACTTCTTGCTCGTTTTCACTATCCCGGGTTACCTCATCTATCGAGACGGGCAGCGTGAGGTCCTTATTGCCCAGAATATGACGACGCCGGATGTTTCGAATGCGGTTCGCCCTCTCCCTCCTGTGGCGATCTTGCGAGGTTTCGGCGAGGACAGGTTGCTCGTCGTCTGAAACTATCTCGTCGATCTCGTTTGGAGCGCCGCTAATCACAAGGAGCTCAGAAAAACATAGGGTAGAGCTTGGAAGCGAACCCTCGGAACCACCGGTGGTCGTGGTCTCTACCCCCACGTTGGTGTTTGAAGCCGGAACCGTGGTCGTTGTGGTGGTCGCTCCATGCTCAGAGACCGTAGGGGTCTCAATGTTGCAGATCATGTGAGGATGTCCCGCATTGCAAGGCAACCGCTCAACCAGCGAGTGATGATGAGCCTCGTCGATCGGCGATGTGTACTGGCGAACAGATCTTCCCGTTGGGGTGGAGTCGATGACGAGTCGCAGGCGACGACCCATCGGCGGTGCGTCGAGCCCGCTGTAGATGCGATCGTCCGTAAGAGGCACGGACTGTCTTGAGTCGGGCACCCCCGCGCACCCTCGTCGTTGTTGAGGTGAGCTGAGGCACGGGAGAGAAGCCCCTGGTACATGGTAGCAGAGTTGCGGAGACCGAACGCGATGGAGGGAACGACGGGCTCCACCCAAGCCTTCTTCCGGCCCTGGACGGGCGAGGCTGGCCGGGCTCGCTTCGGTGCGGGTGGAGGTGGTGGGACCCGTAGCGGGCATGGGACCCAGGAACGAGTATCAATAGGGACTCGCCTCGGGCTCTGTGGAGCGCCGCCTGAGGCGTAGGCCCGCCGTGGATCTCGAGAGAGTTTTCCTGAGGAATCTGATCTTGGTCCCCGACTAATCCGAGTCCAGACTTGAGTCGGGGAGGTTGAGAGCGCCGTGCGACGAGTCGGTGCCGAAGCGGTGGTCATCGCAGGTGCTGCTCGGGCTGGCATGGTCGATGTAGATCCAACCCTGAAGGAGACCCTGCGGTTGGTTCGCGCTCCCGAGTCATGATGACCACGGGGAGCACGACCCGACTCAGTACGACGCGGAGGCGGATTCTGGCGAGGGGCCGGCGCCTCGTGCCGACGTGCTGAAGCTTGGCGCAAAGTTGGAGGAGGCAGATGAGGCGCTAGTCCTTGGCGATGATCTGGCGGCACAGATCGTCCTGGAGTGGTCGATGATCGCACGACGATGCGCGGCTGCACCGGTGCGCTGCGAAGCTGATGAAGGTCACCGCTTCGATCGGCGATGAAGGTGATCGACCCAAATTGGATCATGTCACCTGGGGTGAAGCCGTTGACGTGGTGATCGGCCATGGAGCTAGCTGATGTCGATTTCGCCGCCCCCTACCTGGCACGCCAACTGTCAGTGTTTGATACCGGCAATGCACCATGGGTATGTCACGTGATGCTTTTGGGGTGGCGAGATCGGCGTAGCTCGATGGTTTGCGTAGAGATGCGACAGAACACAAGGGTTTATACAGGTTCGGGCCGCAATATGCGTAATACCCTACGTCATGTTTGCTGCGAGTTGTATTGATCTGAGTTCTTGAGGTTACAATGAGGGCTTGGATGCTTGGTAGCTGGTATGCGATGAGATGATTGATTGTCTACGTAGGGGTCCCTCACCCGCCTTATATAATCTGGCAAGGCTTGGGTTACAAGTCGGTTCCATCTGCGAGTCCTACTCTGTTCGAAGGCATAGAAGAGTACACAGAATCTACTATTGCATGTTTCCTTCCTTAAGTCCCGACGCTTCTAGACGCAGAGTCCGAACCAACTCCTTTATGCCTTTCCTAGATTATGACGCCGTTGACTTGGTCTTCAAGCTCGCCATCCGTTCTCGGGCCCACGAGATTAGCCGGTACCCTGTGAAGGGCCTGCTATCTCCATTGGGCCCTCCAATGGCCCACGTACTGAATCCGTGCCGTGAAGGCCCAGGGGATATCTATCCCCCACAAGTCCTTCCTGAATTCACATGTTTCACCATATTTTTGTATGTTTTGCATCATGACTTGTGTTCCTGCAAGATTTTTGTACACAACTCGTGGAACCGGTTAATATGTATGAAACTTGCATAAATTTACCCTTGAAACATGAAATATTGGTGGTCGAAATAGGTTATAATGACCGCCAACACCCCCCACACTTAGTCTTTTGCTCGTCCTCGAGCAAAACAAGAGTTAAGCATGGTGTAGAGGGCATATGACAACTGTAGCCTCAGCAAGTACAAAGGTTACTCCCAAGTTGGTTCATCTTACCCAGGATTTCAATGGTGGCTACACTTAGATTTTGAGATGTTGAAGTTGAGAACAAATTTCAGGTGTCACAACAGTTTCCTCCCAGCTAATAGCAACAGAGGTTTTTCTCTTTTCAAAAGACATAGTGTCCACTCTTTTGTTCTCAAGGTCACCTCTCAATCACTCAAAGGATGAGAGTCCTTGTGTTTCCTCTCCTCCTAATCTAAGTTTTGGGTAGAGTTGAACGAGAGTGAGACTATCTCATCATGTTTGTATCACCAAGTCAAAGCAAGTGTCAAATCAAAGAGTATGAATCAAATCAAGAATTTTGGCTATGTGCAAGTGTGGCGAAAAGTTATTGGTAAGTGTGCTTTGGTATTACCCTTTTTGATGCGAGAGAGGGCATGGTATTTTCCTTCTTCTTTTTTTATTTCTTTCTCACTTTTTTTTTGTTCTTTTTCTTTCAATTCAATTCCATGCCTCTTTTCCTCTCTTTTTGCATGATTGATAATGGGGGGGGATTGGAACCTTGGCATAGCACAACTTATTGGAACTTTGTGGTATGAACGTGTACATGATAGCCAAAAGTCATGAATGATTTTAACTCATTTGATGGCATGAGGTTTGACAAAGTTCAAAACACTCAAAGATGTCTTTGACACATATTGTATTTGTGGCACTGGTAGGACATGTGACTTGAGAACATTGGAGTAGATCACATTTTAAAATTTTAACAAAACAAAAGTTCTTTGCCTTAGCGGGGGATCACTGCTATGTATCCATGTTACTTATATCTCATGAATCAACAACTTCAATCAAAGCGGGTCCCTAAACAGAAGGTATCCATGGGCAAAATTACTTCAACATAGGGAGTAAAATTTGTACGAGTATAGACATAAGCTATCAATATGATCATGTAGAGTAAAATTTATCCAAGTTTCATGTATAGAATGGAATATATGGACCAAAATGGAAATTTTCACGATAATACCTGGTCCTTGTGCAGGGTCGACATGAAGATGGGTCAACTCAGCCCAGGCCTGAGCTGGGCGACCTGGTTGTAGGCCGGGCGGCTTGGCCAGAGGCCGGGCGCCCTGATGTGTGGGTCCTTCGGCCCTTGCACTGATCATGTTGCGTGGAGAAGTGCTTTGAGACACCGTTTCTGCGTGTGGTACATTTTTCACCGTCATGACAGGCCGGGCATCCTGAATAGGTGCCGGGCGGCCTGCGTGCCAGGCCGGGCGGCTCGGGTTGGAGCCGGGCGGCTTGAGTTCGGCTCGGTTTGTCCCAAATTTTTGTGTGCAGCGCGGTATAACCCTGTACATCGTGTTCTTTGTTCGTTTCTGCAGGGTTAGTGACGAGAGATGGGGGAAGCTAAGTGCAATCCTTCCCCCACACTTGAACTCAAAGTAGGGTGAACAGACACTTTATTGTACTATCATTAAAATTGGAAATGAAACAACTATGATAGGCGCTTGTTCATACAAAGAAATAAATAAAACAAACTAAACACTAGGAAAACAAAAAGGGCGCCTATTCTAAAATTTATTCTAACTCCATGGGCATCTATGGCATAGGTGGATCATAGATGTTGGGATGTCCAGTGGCGTTGGCAAGGCGGTGGAACATGGAAGAGAGGCCCTTCCTAAGGATTTCTATCTTGTCATTGATCTCCCACTTCCAAAGTTCTCCTTCTGCGCAGCGTTCTTCAAGCATGATGAACTTTTTGTTCATGGCTGCAAGCTCCGCCTTGAGAGACTCAATGGTCTCTTTCTTTCCCTCCTCCTCCTTATCTGAATCTTCAAAATGTCCAGGAGGAGCCCGGATCGGAGGGGGCTTGACGGTTTTCTTCACGGTCCTCCTAGGGGAGTAGAGTCAATGGACTCATCAATTGATGCGTCCCCCCTAAGGATGTTCTTCCTATGCTTCGGGATCAAAACCTTCCCCCACCCTCCATTGGGAGTAGGTCCTCCCCGGATGGTGTAGGATGGCGACCCTGGACTTTTGGGCTCACCATTGCCCTCATCCTTAACGGAATCTTCCGAGAAGAGTTTCCGGATGGGCACCGCCTTGGGGGTGATCCTCCCGACGTTGGGTCGAGGTGAATCGCCCCAGAACACATTCTTCACGATGGTGCGCGCAGGAGATAGCCCACGTGCCGGCCTTCCCGCACTGCGTGAGCACGCTGGGAAGGCTGGGTGGCCCCGCTCTGAGCCGGGCGGCCTGGGCTGGAGGTCAGGCAGCCAGAGGGGTGACGTCGAGCACCATGGATGGATCGATCTCGTGGTCGGATAGTGGCGTGTAGGTCGCCGTGGTGCCGAAAGTGATGGCAAGGCTCTTGGGAGAGGTGTTGTTGGAGGCCATGACTTAGGTTTTTCGCAGGGATGATGAGGAGAAGGTGAGAGTGGCTGGAAGGGGAAGAACTCTCAGGGTCGTGAAAACTCGTCCTCATCCACTCAACTGAACACCGGCGGCTTAGGGATCAGCTCCACTCGAAAAATTTAAAAAAGAGGCGGCCAGGCGGCAGAATTCGAGGTCGGGCGGCCTTGTCCCAGGTCGAGCGGCTCTACACTGGGTCGGGGGGGCCTGGCCAGGAGCCGGGTGGCTCCACCAGGGAGCCGGGCGGCTTGCACCTGCCTCGCCAACTCTGGTTTGGCAGACCAGAAGTCGGTTTTGCCCTTCTAGGTGGACTGAAACCCTTTTTCATCGTGATGTGTCGGCTCTTTGTTGAGATTTTTGGTGGTATGGAAGCATAAGGTGAGATAAGACAGAAAAGTGAGGAGCATGGTAGTGTACATGGCTCGTTTTAGGTCGTTGCTAGACCGTGGCCGTGTGATCATGCCGTTCCTTGCAGCTCGTAGACGTTTACTTCTTCGAGCTGAGGCATTTCGGGCTCTAGGAAGACTTTTAAGCGTTGCCCATTCGCTTTAAAGATCTTCCCATCTTCGTCTTAGAGGGTGATGGAACCGTGATCGGCAGCATCAAGGACCAAAAAGGGTCTTTCCCACTTACTTCTAAGCTTACCATGACCAAACAAACAAACGCGAGAATGAAATAGTAGTACCTTATTGCCTGGTTTGAATGTCTTGATCTTGATACGCTTATCGTGCCATCTTTTGGTTCGGTCCTTGTACAGCTTGGCACTGTGGTAGGCTTTCTCCCTCCATTCCTCCAATTCAGCAAGTTGGATCTGACGTTGAACTCCTGCCGATTGGAGATCCATGTTCCACTTCCTTATCGCCCAATGCGACTTGAACTCAAGTTCTACTGGCAGGTGACAAGTCTTGCCGTACACCATCTGATATGGTGTCATGCCAATGGGAGTTTTATATGCTGTGCGGTATGCCCATAGAGCATCGGGTAGCTTGGATACCCAGTATTTTCCCATAGCTTCGACAATTTTCTGCAGGATATTCTTGATCTACTTATTTGATGTCTCAACTTGGCCACTTGTCTGCGGGTGGTAAGGAGTAGCAACACGGTGGTCCACATCGAGTTCTGCGAGGCACCTCTTGAATCTTTTGTCAATGAAGTGTGGGCCTCCATCACTGATAATGACCCTTGGCGTACCAAATCGAGGAAATGTGGTGTCATAGAACATTCTGATAGAATGTCTTGAATCTGTCGCGGAACACGGCAATGCCTATACCCACTTTGACACATAATCCACTGCGATGAGGATGTACTCTTTGTCTCCACACTTGCGAAATGGCCCCATGAAGTCTATGCCCCACACATCGAATACATCGAGTTGGAGGTCGTTGGTGAGTGGCATAGCATCCCTTGGATTAATGTTTCCTTGTCGTTGGCACCTTAAACACCTTCTCACAAACTCTTTAGCATCATCGTACATATTTGGCCAATAGAATCCACTTTGCTAAATCTTTGCATGAGTCCGGTAGGCTCCATAGTGACCTCCGTAGGAAGACGAATGGCATCTGTCAAGGATCTAGGGGACTTCACAAGCGGGAATGCAGCGACGCAAGAGCCCATCTGTGCAGAGCTTGTACAGGTAGGGGTCATCCCAAAGATAGAACTGGCTGTCATGGACCAGTTTCCTCTTGTCACCTTCTTTAGGTACGTATCCCGTGACCATGTCGTTGACCAGATCTGCATACCATGGTTGTGATGTCGTAACCTTCAGAAGTGTGTCATCTCTCATATAATCATCAATCGGCAATGATGATGTTTCTTCAAATTGCATCCTTGAGAGATGATCAGCAACTGAATTTTCTACTCCTTTCTTGTCCCTGATCTCAATGTCAAACTCTTGAAGTAGTAGGACCCACCGTATTAGTCATGGCTTTGCATCTTTCTTGGTGAGGAGGTACTTGAGAGCTGCATGGTCTGTGTATATTATGACCTTGGCTCCTACCATGTCTGATCTGAATTTGTCAATAGCAAAGACAACGGCCAATAACTTTTTTTCGGTGGTGGAGTAGTTCAGCTACGAGTCAGTCAGCGTCCTTGCTCTGGCCTAGGACTACTCCTACAACATAGTCGCTAGCATCGCACATGATCTCAAATGGAGCATTCCAGTCTGGTGGTTGGATGATGGGTGCTGTGACAAGAGGTTTCTTGAGTGTATGGAAGGCTTGTAAGCAGGCGTCGTTAAACACAAAGGGTGTATCCTTAGCCAACAAGTTGGTTAGTGGTCGGGCAATAAAGGAGAAGTTTTTGATAAATCGCCTATAAAACCCAGCATGACCAAGGAAGCTTCGGAGTGCCTAGAGGTTTGCTGGAGGTGGGAGTTGCTCAATAACTTCAATTTTGCACGATCCACCTCTATGCCTCTCTCTGAAACCTTGTGTCCTAGCACGATCCCTTCTCTGACCATAAAGTGGCATTTCTCCCAATTTAGGACAAGGTCTACTTCTTTGCATCTCTGGAGAACCTTTTCTAAGTTCTCAAGACATCCATCAAAGGTCTTGCCATAGACTGAGAAATCATCCATAAATACTTAAGTTATGTTCTCTATAAGGTCAGAGAATATGGCCATCATGCAACGCTGGAACGATGCTGGAGCATTGCATAGCCCAAATGACATTCGTCGATCGGCAAAAGTGCCATAGGGACAGTGAATGTGGTCTTACTCTGGTCATCCGGGTGAATGGGGATCTGGTGATAACCAGAGTAGACATCAAGATTGCAGAAGAAGGAGTGATTGGCAGTCTCTCGAGCATTTCATCAATAAAAGGAAGGGGGAAGTGATCTTTTCGGGTGGCTGCATTGAGTTTTCTATAGTCGATACACATACGCCATCCGGTGATAGTGCGCTGAGGAATTAGCTCATTGTTCTGGTTCTTCACAACTGTCATTCCTCCCTTCTTTGGTACAACTTGGACTGGACTGACCCATTCACTATCTTGCACTGGGTAGATGATACCGCGTGTAGGAGTTTAAGTACCTCCTTCTTGACTACCTCTCTCATCGCTTCATTGAGTCTTCGTTGAGGTTCCCGTGAGGGCCGGTGCTCGGTCTTCATCGGGATGCGATGAGTGCACAGGTTCGGACTGATTCCCTTCAGATCTTGGAGTAAGTACCCAAGCACTGATCTGTACTTCTCCAAGACTACGATTAATCGCCGGCTTTCATTCATGGTCAGCTCGTCGCTGATGATTACCGGTGTGTCCGGATTCCTGTTGAGGAAGGCATACTTTAGGCCAAGCAGTAGCTATTTGAGCTCAATTTTTGAGGGGTCGGGCAGGAAGGATTCACCGAGTTTCTCAAACTCAAGCGGCTCTTCTACCGCATTGAAGTTGCTAGCCTCTTCGTCTAGGCTTTGTTGATCTTCCTCTTCCTCAAGTGAAATACCCATCACTTCTTCTAGGAGATCAACCTCTGGCTTAGCCTCCGTTTTGGTGTTCAGTGCTCGACTCATGCCAACTTCGAATACTTCTTTGCCAAACTGGAGCTGTAGTAGCCCTGGAGTTGCTGTAGTTTTGATCAGGGAAGCGATAGGGATCCCAACCAGTATGAGTGGCATGGGTTTCTCGGGAATGTCGAAGATGTGGAAATCTAAGAACATTTGCTTGTCCTGCAAGGTTACTGGTATGACTCTGATAACTCCATGATTTTCTAACAATTCATTCTTGTTCCACTTCAAGCGAATGTCGGATTTTGATCGTGGGAGAGTGGGGAAATGGGTGTCTACAACATATTTAGGAATGATGTTCACCCCAACTTGTGGGTCGTACAAGATATCTTGTGGGAATATGTCGGATACATGGCCAAAGACGAGAGATGTTCCTGGGTAGAACCTAACCATTTTCGTGTCGAGTCATCTTTCTTCTAGCCATTCCCGATTCAGCATAGCTGTAAGCCAGAGAAGGTCCTCTCTCATTTGATGTTTTTGTTCTGGGAGTAGATATGCTAGTTGAGAGGTCCTTTTGAAGCGTTGGCTTTCTTTGGGCAACCGAGATGTTTTGCCAACGCCCGTTAGTAGCTCGTCATCAAACGAGAACGGGGGAACCGACGGAGGATTCGTCATGGATTCATTGACCCTCTCAGTGTCCTGTGACGTGCTAGGTTCAGGGACATTTGTGATCATGAGAGTTTGTGGAGATGGGGTATGGGTGTCCTGGCTCTCATCTTGGTAGCTGGGTTCAGGTGGATCTTGTGGATGTGAGCGTGGTTTCACAATTGTACTACCATCAGAAGCTTTTTCGAGAATTTTATCAAGGACTCTTCGTCCTTCTGGGGCAGATAGGTGAGAAAACGATCCTCCTGAAGCTAAATCCAAACATAGTCCTGTGCCTAGTAAAAGGCCACGGACAAAGTGCTGCAAGAGCATGGATCTTGGATCGCCAGATCTGGGCCAGATGCGACCAGACCGGTGAAACGTGACCAGGCTACCGCCAAAGTCTCGTCGCTTCCTTGACGAAAGTTGAGAACTTCACATCGGAGGTCAACGACTCGATTTGGTGGGAAGAATTGCAGACTGAATTTGACTTGTAGTCTCTCCCAACTCCCCTCTACTGCACCGACTGCTCGGTTGTACCACGATTTTGTTGATCCCGTTAGTGAGAACGGAAATAGCAACCATCGGAGGGTTTCTCCAGGCATACCCGAGATGGAGATACAGCTGCAAAGCTACTCGAACTCTCGGAGGTGTGTGTAGGGACTCTCTGATTCCAATCCTGCGAAGGATTGGTCCTAAACCATGGCTATCAAGCTGGGACATAGCTGATAGCCATCTGTGATGATGGGGGCAGGTGATGGTGGAGGCTCCAGAAAATCGCCCTTTAGAGCCGATAACTTGCAGATAGGCGTGTGATCCATGGGGTGGTATGGTGATATGGTGGGATAGTGGTATAGTGGTTGTATAGTGGGAGATAGGATGACCTTGGTTCTGTGTTAAGATAGCTACCGTTCCCCGGCAACGGCGCCAGAAAAGCTTGTTGGCGTTCCTTAGCCTATTAGATATAAACCCGCAAGCGCACGGAAAATGCGTTGTAGCCTTTCACCCGAGAGTATTCCAGGGTATCGAATCCACGAGGAACGAGGAGTATAATAATCACACAACACAATGGCCAAACTAGCGAAGCTAGCAAGCAGAGGATAAAAGACAGGAAAGCAGGTTCTTAACAGATGTTAAAGCACCTTACTATACTAAGCATGCAAAGCACTATACTTGTCATGTAAACATAGACACCAAAGCTACAGAGCCGCTGTCAGGCACCAAAGTGCTGATAACCTAGCCGAGAAAGGCGGGCGCTACAAGTTTCGGCTATATCGTCAGCGAGTCTATCCGAACGAACGGGATTGGAATACTGAGAACACAAAAGTTGTCACCTAGTGTGTCTACCAACCAGAGCAGCGTGGGATAGCCCACCAACCAAGGCAAACTCTAAGTATGAACACCGTCGTGCCACTCAGAGAGTTTACTACTTACTAATAATGAGCCAGAATAAGACAACACTATAAGCATGCACAAGGTTCCCGTAAACAAACAAGAATAAGACTAAGTATGAAAGTAAAGTAAGAATGAAATAACAAAGGTGAGAGACAAGGAACTTTACTCAATCCTGGAACTGAATATCCTTCCTTTGATAACACAAGCCTGGGAGAGAAGAGAAATCTCACTCCCGAACTCTGCACTCACTACTCTCCTTGATACAAGAGGAACTCTCTCTACAAGCTAAGGGAAAGCTTCACTTCTCCACACTATACACTCTACCACTACATTAATCCACTAACCCACACCTCACAAGTGAGGTATAAGGGGGTATTTATAGTGCTAAGTGATGGAGGAAGGCGGTTAGGGTAAATTTATAACCTATTTCGATACATCCTAAACTGACTGTTAAACACACATCCTAAGCTCTACTAGCTGCTGGTGGTCATTATAACCTATTTCGACCACCAATATTTCATGTTTCAAGGGTAAATTTATGCAAGTTTCATACATATTAACCGGTTCCATGAGTTGTGTACAAAAATCTTGCAGGAACACAAGTCATGATGCAAAACATACAAAAATATGGTGAAACATGTGAATTCAGGAAGGACTGGAAATGGGCTAAGAACCTAGGCCGCCCGGCCTGTGGGCCAGGCCGCCCGGCCTGCTTCTGGCTCCAAATGCCACCATCTTCGACTTGCATGCAAGGAGTGACGTGTCAAACACAATGCCAGCGTGGAAACCGAAGGAAGAAGCACATACACGTCGGAAGGCTTCCACCTCACCAATCCAGCCCACGGATTGGCTAAGTCAGCAATCCAGGGGAGATCCATCCAATGGCTAAGGAAGAAACACAGGAAGATCCAAAGGTTGAGAAGAAAACACACATGCATAACCGCCAACCGACCTATAACCGCCTTGGAGGATCAACATGGACCATGATATGAAGAAAGTCGGTGGATCTAAGGGTTCCCCGGGCCGCCCGGCTCTACCCTGAGCCGCCCGACCCCACTTCCAGGTCGCCCAACCCCACACCAAGCCGCCCGACCTATAACTACCTCTAACCGCCTTCCTCCTCACTTAGCACTATAAATACCCCCTTAGACCTCACTTGTGAGGTGTGGATTAGTGGATTAATGTAGTGGTAGAGTGTATAATGTGGAGAAGTGAAGCTTTCCCTTAGCTTGTAGAGAGAGTTCCTCTTGTATCAAGGAGAGTAGTGAGTGTAGAGTTCGGGAGTGGGATTTCTCTTCTCTCCCAGGTTTGTATTATCAGAGGAAGGATATTCAGTTCTAGGATTGAGTAAAGTTCCTTGTCTCTCACCTTTGTTATTTCATTCTTACTTTACTTTCATACTTAGTCTTATACTTGTGTGTTTACGGGAACCTTGTGCATGCTTATAGTATTGGCTATATAGTAGTGCTTGCTTTTCTGGCTCATTACCAGTAAGTAGTAAACTCTCTGAGTGGCACGACAGTGTTCATACTTAGAGTTTGCCTTGGTTGGTCAGCTATCCCATGCAGCTCTGGTTGGTAGACACACTAGGTGACAGCTTTTGTGTTCTCAGTATTCCAATCCCGTTCGTTCGGATAGACTCACTGATGATATAGCCGAAACCTGTAGCGCCCACCTTTCTCGGCTGGGTTATCAGCACTCTGGTGCCTGGCAGTGGCTCTGCAGCTTTGGTGTCTATGTTTACATGACAAGTATAGTGCTTTGCATGCTTAGTATAGTAAGGTGCTTTAACATCTGTTGAGAACCTGCTTTCCTGTCTTTTATCCTCTGCTTGCTAGCTTCGCTAGTTTGGCCATTATGTTGTGTGATTATTATACTCCTCGTTCCTCGTGGATTCGGTACCCTGAAATACTCTTAGGTGAAAGGCTACAACGCGTTTTCCGTGCGCTTGCGGATTTATATCTAATAGGCTAAGGAACGCCAACAACTTCTTCGAATTGAAAATGTTTCCTTTCTTTAATGAAAACGGCATAAGCTCTATCAATCAATTAAGGGGAAAGCAAATACAGAAGCACAAAGTTAGGGATTGCACAGCCAGCCTGGTAGAAAGAAAACACCTCTGGGAGGACCCTCCCCCCGGCAACCGCCCCTGCTCAGCAACGAAAATTAAAGTGGACAGGAAGCAGCCCATTTGAAACAAGCAAAATAATCTCTAGCCCTCGTCGTGACTTGGGTCATAGGAAGGAAGCAACCCTCAAAAATCCTACGGTTACGCTCCTTCCAAATGTTCCACATGATGTAGATTGTGATGTTGTTGAAGTCACGTCTTCTATCCTTCAGGAGGGAAGCTGCAGGTAATTCCCAACAATCTGAAATGTTGGAGTAGTTTGAGAAGTCGGCCTAGGGGGAGGGCCAAGTTTTCCTATTCAAAAACCTATCCCCAAACATCCTAGGCGAAGGGACAAAGCAAGCATAGGTGGTGTCCCGTTTCCAGGGGGCCGGCACAGAGGGTGCACGCTGGTGGGTGGCTAGCCACGGGTGGCGAGGTTGTTTGCTGTGAGAATCTTGTTTTACAAGAGAACTAGGCAAACAGCTTGCATTTGAGCTCTACGCGGGCCGTCCAGATGATGTCAACCTTGAGGTGTATGTTGGAGCATAGGAACTGGTCTCTGTAAGCTGATTTCACAAAGAAAGCCCCATCGGGGTTCCACTTCTAGGCGATGGAATTCGAAATCCCAGGTTAGAGTTGGACATTCTGAAGCTTAGTCTAGAGCGAACTCCACAATCTCAGTAGTTGTTGTGATCTTACCTCTCACCGAGTTGATCCACCTATGTCTAAGGAATTCATTGGCAACCGACTTATTTTTCCTGGTGACCAACTCGAAAAGATGTGGTGCTAGGTTCCTTAGGGCCATCCTGTCCAGCCAACTATCATGCCAAAACTTCGCTTTTCTCCCGTCACCTACTGAGACAAAGGTGGAGGCGCTAAAGAGCAATATATTCGTGCGATCACAAGGGACATCCAAACCTAGCTAGGGTTGATTGTCACCCACCCAGTCTTGACAGAGCCAGTGGTGGCGGAGGGTGAGGTTGAACTTCTCAAGGTTGAAGACTCCCAAGCCGCTGAGGTCTTTGGGCTTGCTCACCAATGGCCAGCTGATAAGGAAATGTCCACCATTGGTTATAGCTTTTCCCTTCCAAAGGAAGGAGCAATGGATCTTATCAATACGCTTTCTAGCCTAGGCCACGAGACGGAAGATCGACGGGTGATAAATAGGCATGAAGGATATACCCAAAGAGACAAGGGTAAGTCAGCCTGCGTGGTTCAACAAGTGCCCTTTCCATCTTGCAAGGTGGTTTCTAATTTTCTCTATTAGAAGTTGGACACGAACCTTTTGTAAGGGATGAGTGATCAGCTGTAGACCTAAATAGCGGTAGGGCAATGATCCCTGAATCCCCTAAAAAGGTTGCAGAATATGATCAAGGTCAATCTCATCGCAGTGGATTGGGTGAATGGAGCTCTTCCCAATGTTAGTGACCAACCTCGGCTTTATCAAAAGTATGTAAGATTTCTTTGATTCCGATAGCTCCTCTCTAACCGGGTTTAAGAAAATTGCTGCATTATCAGCATAGAGCGATGTCCTCAGCTTTACTAAGGCAAGTAGGAGCGGGTGAGGTTCCCATGTCATGTCACAAGATTGAGGATCCGTTGGAGCGAGTTAATTTCTTCTTGAGAGAATCACACCTCTAGCATGGAGAGGTTAGCTCGAGGGAGGTCGAGAGAGGCCCAATCAAGGGTGAATTTCTCTCTGTCCGAGGATGTCCGAGCAAGCTGCAGGTTGAAGTGCTCGACAATAATGCTTTCTTTGTCTTTGTGAGTTACTGCTAAATTTCCATCAGCAGCTTGCATGTGTTGAATCTAATTCTTTCGCACCCTAGTGCTCGCCCAGAGGTGGAAGAATTTCGTGTTTGCATCTCCTAAATGGATGAAAGTGAGGCATGCACACTGCCGGATCCTCGATTTCTCAATGAGGGCAAGTCCCAAGGACCGCAACTTGAGCCTCTTGAGAATCTAGTTCCTCATGTGTGAGGACCCTAATTTCCTGAGCATAGGCGAAGGATGGCCACTTTGATAATAGCAAGCTACAATTTGGTGCCTCCAATCTTAGTCTGCCCCAAGCTTTTTAGAGTTCAAGGAATTTCATTCCCTAGCCCATCAGTCAAGACCAATGAGCCATAGAGTAAACATTAGTTTACAGCACATATTCAGACATTTAAGCACCAAAGGAGGCCACACACCTCAAAAACATCCAAAAGAGCAAAAAGCACCTGACCAGAGAATCGCTACTACACCAGAGACATTACTACCAACACCAGACTAAAGGCAACGATCTTCATTTCCCGTCGCGCGGCAATAGACACCTTGATACTAGTCCCATCGCCGCAGATTCTTCATCAACTCACCAATCTCAGCACCATGTTTCTCATTTCTTCTTTAGAGAACATTAACTGCTCCTGTATGGCAGCTTCACTGGCACATAAGCCACGCTCTTCAGCTTCTGAATCACCTCTTGCAAATGTTGTCTTTTCACTTCCAAACAAAGGATACTCCAGTTTTGAGCAAAATCTGCAATCCTCCAGATCAAGACCTTCTTGCATCGTCAACCTGTGTTCGGAAAACATATGGAATTTCAAGTTTCCACAAGGCCCATAGATTCGCCGCACACACTATATTATGCACAATAAACTTTTTGTTACTTAGCCACATACGACTAATTGCCACAAAGTTACTCTGATGAGGACATACTGTGCAACCCATCATCAATACTTCCTACTGAAAATTCTTCTAAAATAGTTGGTCCAATTACAAGGAGCAGAGCTAAGCAACTAGAGAAGGAGATATACTCCCAAGCGAATTCTAACCTTATTTTACTTAATGATGGTATTTCAAATCACAGTATGCTGTTGAGTGCTTGTTTTAATATTCTTAGGAACGATGGAGTTCATGAGAATGCATAGGATGACGATGGTTATTGCCTTCCACAACTGTCATGATCAGCATGATGTTTGAAGCACACAGATTGAAGTGCAGCTGACAAGATAATATGATAGGTGAAAGCTATCCCTAAATGTTAGTTATTATTTTCCATTTCAGACTTATTATACCATTTTTCTTCCATGTTAATTGTAAGGACTATATGGAGCTTTATCGATAATCAACATTAGGATGTCAAGATGAACTGCCCTACGTTGACCAGCCAGATGAAGAAGACCATAACTCTCGATTCCGTAGGGCAATAAGGGTCCATGAGCACTTCATGGAAAGCTTATGAAGTCTAGTTTTCAATGAATCAAACGGCATGTCATTTGGACATTACACCAAAGAGTTATAGCCAATTTGCTACAGACTGCCAGAAACTGAAAGGGCTACTCAAGATTTTATTGTGGGTTAACCTTTAGGCTTCCTTCACTCCAGCAACCGTAAGGTCATTACACACCCAACTAGGAGGGTTGTTCCTAGTATAAATACTTATGCTATCTCTACAATTGGGGACTTTTTGGCTGCCATTTGTACAAACAAATATTCTAAGTTAATCTCATTTGAGTGAGTCTTGAGAGGCTTACGAACTTGTTCTTTCGATTCGTGAGGGAGTTATAGAATGCCGAACTATGGTTCATCCAGTTCGTGCCTTCACGTCTAATTGGTGTGATTGTGTGGGCTGGCTTCACCGGTACGTGGAAGGGCGATTGTCTCGGTTGTTCATCATGTGTATGTGCAAGATCTCATGGTGCGCACCCTCATCGTCAGGTCACGTAGTGATAGTTATCAAGTTACAAAGATCCTTCGAGAAGATCGGGCTACAAAGTTGCTCTTCCGTAATTCTGCACGCGTGTGCACATCATCTGGTATCACAACCTACGTTTACTCAGTAGTATCATTCTTGCCTTTGATAGGATAGATTTTATATACCTACAGTCCACAAACAAAACCACAAAAATAAACCTTTTTTGCAGCTGATTTGTAGTTTGCAATCTCGAGTTTTCATCCGTTGAGCGTTGTCTTGTTGCTAATTACTTCTAGTTTTTTCTTTCACTTGTTCCATCTCTAATCACCAGCTGATCTAAATTTTTTCCTTTCTCATAATCTACAAAAAAAATCCCACCCATCCCTTACTTGTTTGTTTCCACCATATCATATAGAACTGTAGCAATTTTGTTCATTATACCATGCCACCCTATTTTTCTTTTGTGCTATATTATTGCCAAGTGGTAATAGAAAAAAATCAGAAGTGAAAAAATAAAAAAAGAGCAAAAAGGTTGAACAATAAAAGTAAAGGAGAATTTTTCCTTTAGAACCAAAAGGGGTTTGAGCTGTGGTCTTATTCATCCAAATTGTATCTTTGCTTCATCTTTGTTCATCTTGCTACATTTCTACCATTTTCTACATTTTTTCCCTTCTCCAAATCAGCAACATTAGATTTGTTTCTCTTCTGGATTATTATTCGATTTTGCATCACTACTTTTAGCTTGCAGTACCTTTTAAATTACCCACCCACTTCCACCAAAAGCATTTGTAAACTGTACACCATCGACGCTGATACAATCGTTCTTGCACTACTTCTTGCTGCCTCGGTTCTCACTCTTATTAGGAAGATAAAGAACTTGTTTGGTAAGTGGCGAGGGAGTGTTTCCACATATATATTTTTCCTTACACTAATATGGCAGGAGAAGGTGGTTCTATTTCAGCACAGGAATTTTAAGAAATGTGGGACCAAATGAACCAATTGATGCAATAGATGCAAGTACTTCAGCATAATCTACCCCCTGTACCTAACAATGAGGATCAACATGATGATGATTCTCATGTCGAAGATGATGATCCTGCTGCGTTGGAGGCCGAAGCAGCACGTCATGCTGCTGCAGGTGGTGGTGGTCAAGGACGTGGTCGTGGCTTTGACAATTTTGGTGATGCTAATATGAGGCCACAATTTTTTGGCCGTGCACGACGTATTCCTACGAGAGATGCTGCAGGTTTTGATGACAATTCTGATTTTGATGATTATGACGACCATCAATCAAGGCATCAGGGCCACTATGGTGGTTACGCAGCATGTGGGGGTTCTGATTTTGGTCATTTTTGTGTTTTTGATCGCCACCGATTTGTTGGTAATGAGGGTCATCGTGATAGGCATTTTGGTGATCCTGGACGGCGCCGGACTGAAGATGATTTGGGCAAAGTAAGTGTCTATTCCTGCTTTTAATGGCAAGGAAAATGCTGATGCTTATTTTGAGTGGGAAACAAAGGTGGATCAAATATTTGATTTATATGATTACCCTACAGAAAAGAAGGCAGAGTTAGTTGCTATAGAGTTCAAAGGTTATGCCGTCTCTTGGTGGAATCAGATTCGTGCTGAATACCAACGTGTGGGGCATGACGGGTATTACTTGGGAAAATATGAAGAGGGAAATACGGTGTCGTTTTGTTCCCGCATATTATTCTCGTGACTTACATTTGCGGCTGAAACGTTTTGTGCAAGGTAATCGTAGTGTTGATGAGTATTATCAAGAAATGGAAATGTGCCTACTTCGTACAGGGATCACTGAGGATGAGGAATCTATGATGGCTCGTTTCTTGGTTGGCTTGAATAAACCAATTGCAATTAAAGTAGATATGACAAACTACGCTGATCTCACAGAATTGGTACATTTTGCTAAGAGGGTTGAACGACAAGTAGCTGACTCATATAAGAACTGTGTCCCATTTTTTGCTTCCACTAATAAAACTCAATGGAACAATTCCAAACAAGATGGTTCAGGTTCATATATACCTTCCTCTCATTCACCTTTTACATCTTCCCGCTCAGTTTCAGCCTCAACAAAGGGCGAAGGGTCTACTTCAGTTCCATCAACCTTTTCCAATGTTGTAGCCACGAAGACAATTAAAATTGAGTGTTTTAAGTGTGGTGGACATGGGCATAAGCAAGCTGAATGCCCCAATCGAAGTGTTAATTCTCTCAGTTGCAGATGGTTCTTATGATTCACTAAGTGAGGAAGAGAATGGCCACAATGAATCAGATTTCCATGATGGAAATTTGGAAACCATTGAGTATGAAGCAGAGGATGGTGAGTGTGAATTGGGTCTAAATTGTTTAGGATTGCAGCCTATTCACCATCTTGATACGAGGCCCATGATGCAAGTTACTAGTACAGAGAAAATTACTTGTGTTGATTTTGATGACTTGCTTGCTAATTTTAATGAGTTACATAATCATATTTCTCCGCGACATGATAGTGAAGTTGTGGTTGTTACTGATTTGTCTAATAATGATTCTATCTCATTGTTGGCTGCTCCATATCCTATATATCATTGCCACAAGGACAACATCATAGATGCAGCAATGTCTCAAGAGTAGATGACATTATTTGTGCACCTAAACATGTTCATGAATTGCCATTGTTTTCATTGGTATCTACTCCTTCATGGACATTGCATTCCCATGATAGTTCATTGCATCCTGCGGCTGTCTCATCTAATTTGAGTACACCAACACATTTTTTGGTGGTTCGTCATGTTCTTTCAACACAATTAGTTACAGCTGAACAAGGGCAACGCCACAATTTATTTCAATCAAGATACAAACTGAAAGGGCAAGTGTGCCGGTTTATAATTGATGGGGGAAGTTGACAATATTGTTAGTCCTGTTCTTGTTGAAAAGCTTGGTCTGCAAGCACGTCGTCATCCCCATCCTTACCATATGCAATGGTTGAATAATTCTAGAACGGTGAAGGTTACCTCTATGGTCAGATTATCTTTCTCTATTGGTGCCTATCATGATGAGGTGGATTGTGACATTGTTCCTATGCAAGCATGTCACTTACTTTTGGGACGTCCATGGCAATTTGATTCAGATTCTATACACTTTAGTCGTTCAAACAAGTACACTTTTTGTAACACCCCGAAATTTGACCCTAAGAAATTATGTCTAATCTCTCGTCTAATTCAAACTAAATTTCGAAAATCTTGTTTGAGTGAAGCGTACAGTTATGAGCTCAACAAAAATCTGTTCGAATCATCTAAATATTCCTAGAAATATCCTCTCAAATATTTCTTATTTTATTCTCCACAAAGTCTACTCAAATTCTTCTACCAAAATGCCTACTCAATTTCCAATCCAAATCCAATTCAGAAAATGGAGAAAATCTTCTTCTTAGGCTCCCCTTCGTTTCGGCCTGCCTCCCCACGGCCCAACTCTCCTCTCTCCCTTTTCCCGTGTGGGCCGTGCCACCTCGGCTTGCCTGCCCAATCTCCCTCTCCCTAGCCCAAGCCGAACAGCCCGCCAGCCTCTTCCTCCTTCCTCCTCCCTCCTCTGCCTATTGGTTGCCGCGTGCGTGCACGCCGCGCACGACACGCGCTCCGTGCAGCGCGACGCACGCCATGCTGCGCAGTGCTACGCCTCGCCACGCCACATGCCGCAGCAGCGCACCCCGTGCACGCACGCAGCGCTCACCACAAGCCGCCGCCACGCTCCTTGCCACCACAGACGCGACACCTGCTCCGTGCCGCGCTGCTATCCAACGCCAATCGCGGCACCCCGCTCCTGTGCCAGCCAGCACACTGCCTCCCCTGCCACACCGCACGCTACGTGCGCCATGCCCGCGCCAGCGCATGCCACGTTCCGCAGACAAGCACGCCGCGCACTACGCCGCCGAGCTCCCTGCCGCCGGGAACGCGACAACAGGCCACCACTCCTCGCTCATTGCCGCGCCTATAAAGGAACCCCGTCCCTCTTCATCTCCCCCTTCTCCTCACGCCGCCCGCACCGCTCGCATCCATGAGAGCCATGCTGACGTCACCCTCCTTCTCCTTCTCCCACTCGCGTCGCCAGCGTCGCCCATCATAGTGGTGAGCCCCGCCGACACTGCGAGCACCTCTACCTCCTCCCACGCACAGCTCTGCGTCATTCGCCCCAACGACCGTTGCCAACGCTGCCATCCGCCGCATGTCTCCCATCCTCCTCTCCTACGCAGCCCCGGATGGCCACTGCTTCAGTGAAGTACCGCCGACGCCAGGCTCACCCTCGCCCTCCCCTTCTTGTTTCCACCACGTCGTCCACGTCACGTGCACCCGTGCTGTGATGCCCCCGGCATCTCGAAAGCCTTAACACATGGTTAGATGAAAGCTAATAGTGAACTATGACTTAATCATGCTTAGAGAGGAGGGAGAACTAGGTGGAGAAATCACTAAGACAAAATTTTTCTATTCAAGATACAAAACCGTGTGTGTTTTGGTTTGGTAAGTCAAGAACCACAAGCTTTGGTGCAAAACATCAAATACAAAAGTGTTAGTTCAAGATGTTGCCTTAATTTTTGCTATTTTGACAATCTTTGAAATCATATGTTAAGAGGTTCAAAAGTTCTGATTGAATTCAACCAACGTTCTTTTAAAAGGATATAAAGGTGACCTTGACCAAATTTGGACCGTAATAAAACTTTTAGATTTCTTAAGCACCTGAGCTCAGTCTCATTATCAAGGTTGTTGTACACACCATGGACTACACTTTTGTTGCACTAAGTGTAGCTCAAAACTGTCATTTAACTATTTTAAAATTTGACCCACATACCTCTCAAAATCAACCCAAGCGAGTCCATACTTGGAATATTTCTATGTCTAGATTTTCAGCTTGTCCCCAAGTTTCATTCTGAAATTACTTTCAATTTCCCTATACAACTTTAAAATATTCCTTTTATGAAATGAAATTAAACATATTACCTTTCAAATGCTTCAGACCTAGGAGTGATTGGCCTTCATTTGAATATCCAAAAGTAGGAAATGAGAAAGACTCTACATAAAGTAAACCTGCTGTTTTACCAAACCTTTGAACATGATTGTGCTTGTAGTTCAAAATATGTTGGCATTTTAGTTAACCTTTATATAGAAAACTCGTAAGAAATTTCATTATTAACAACTTTGTTAATTAGAGCTTAGACATGCATTAAGGTTTGAATAGTGTTTTGGGGCCTTTTATGTCAACATGCAAATTCTGTCAAAACCTAACCACCTTGGTGATTTCAAATTTTCTTGGTTCTACAGCCATAATCTTACAAAACTCCAATTGAATAAGTTGTATCCAGTGAAATCCTAAGCAACATTGTTACAAAACATTTTGGGTGAAAGTGACTAGAAATAGGACCGCTGACCAAACTGGGGGCTGCTAGGTAAATTAAAATTTAAATCATATTTACTCATAGATTTTGATACCATGGCTTTTGATAAAGTTGTAGATCTCAAAGAGTAAAACAATTCTTCCAATTGGAGCTTTTTCAAATTCGGCTTTTAAATTCATCAAATACACAATTTTTAGAGGGACACAAAACCAACTTAAGTGTGTTTCTTAATTTTTCCCCATTTTCCTTTTTCCCCCTCTCACTGGCAGTGGGCCCCGCAGTCCGGGGGAGGCAGCGATGCCGAACCGGCGCGCACCACGAGGCCGCTGGCGTACGGCCAGTGCCCCCCACCGTGGATCATCGCCCCGACCGCGTCCTTAAGTGGAACACACCTCCCTCCACCGGTTTCCTTTCATCCCACTCGGTCCCCTCTATTTTTCCCTACGCTCCACCGGCCGCCATTGGACGCGCTAGGGCCGAGCTTGGTATGCCGCCCCTGGCCACTCCCGCACCTCCCCACCACCACGTCGGGCCACGCCGTCCTCCACTGCACCGCCTCCTATAGCTCTAGGACGCCGAAACCCCGCCGCCTAGCCACCCTCCTTCGCAGAAGCTCGGCGGCCTCTGCTCTTCGTCGCCGCGCCTCTCCACGCCTCCTCCGCCGATGCAGGTAGCGGGTAAGGACCGCTGCCCTCCCCTGTCCCTCCTTGGCCACCGCCGGTGAGCTCCCAGGCCCCGAGTGGGCAGGCCGGCGCCACCGTCGCGCCCCTCCCTCTCTGTCGAGAGGAGGAAGAAGAATAGAGGAAGAACATGACGATTTTGCGGATTTGCCCTCGTGTATTGGTTGTTTTCCATTCAAACCCTGCGCACTATACACTGAATCCTATAGATCTTGCATGCTAGCCCCTAGAAGTTATGTTTATTCACGTTATAGTCCTCTGATCTAAGGTTCTTTTTCCTACTTAAAATACATATTTCGGCTGTGAACTTTGGAAAATCATAACAAATCAGATAAAAATCATAAAAAGGTAAACTCAGTTGCATTGGACTCCTCTTGAGTAGATCTATTGAATGGTTATGATGTGGATCCATGAAAAGATGATTTTGCCCTCTGTTTTGTTGCATGCATGTTAAAAGGAAATGAATGGTAAAAGTGATCTAAATGAACTCCAAAAATGTTGAAACTAGGCAAGTAGCATTGGTGTCATGTTTAGGCTCCGTGTGATTTTTGTGACCCCTAGCATATACTATCGTTTACTGTTTTGCCCCTATGCATGTGTATTTGGTGCATTTTATGATAATGAAAATACTTGATACATAAAAAGTGCTCCAAATAATCCACTGAAATACACATGTAAATGAGCATTTTCTACAGGTCCAATAGCAGTCAGCCAAGGAGCAGACTTAGGTTCTTGCGACTGTTCACTCGCTCGTGGATGGACTTTGGGTAGACACCGAGCGCCAGCTTACAGCTATGCGCCAGGAGTTCTAGTTGGCCCCTCCTCCCCCTGTAGTCACTCAGGCTCTACCTTCCTCAGGTATGAGCCCTCAGAGCCCTTTTGCCTCTCTAGCTTTGCTGAGCACTTCCCCGCCCGACTTCTCTTTTTCAGTGTTACTAGCGCGTCAGCCCAGGATGGAGATGACACAGCTGCCTCCTAGCTCTCTCTAGTTTGACACTGCACCACCGACACTGCCAGACTTGCCCATTTCCTCTGGGCTCGTTCTTCCTGCTCAGGACATTCAGCTCCAAACCTCAGGACAGCTTCCTATCAGCAGTGCACCTCAACCCTCACTCGTGCCCAAGTTGTCAGAGCGTTCAACTTCAATGCCGGTGCCTGAGTCTCAAACAGGCACTCAGTCGATAGAGTCGAGTTTCCACTCTGCATCTACCACGTGCTCGATGACTGGTGCTACAGCTCCTGCCACGACAACGATGGCCTCGCTTACTGTCTCTGCCCCGCTCACTGTTCCATGCTCCGCTGCTCCTTCAGATGATGAGTTGGCAGTTGACGAGGCAGCTTAGAAGACCGACACCGACTCTCCGTCGGATTTCCTTTTGGCTTCTACCAAGGACAGCTCCAGTCTTCCAAACCCTTAGGCGCCTTAGGCCTCCCCTTGTTGGTGCTTGACGCCAAAGGGGGAGAGTTATATTTGGGGGGAGCTTAGGGAAAAGTGAGTAGAGTTAGTAGTGTTTTGTAGTCAGGGGGAGCTATGAGAGTTGTTCTTTTCGTGTATAGCTAGGATCCCTATTGGATGTTCCATTGGTTATTGACTCATGGACATGGCATTTGTTTTTTGTGTATGACTCTCTTTACCATGTCTATGGATCTGTGTTTGTGGTTAATTGTGTGTTTACATTCATGTCATTTACTTTGAGCTTTGTACCTAGTTTCTTTTCCTTGAAAGCTCCACACTTGTGTTGTCACCAATCACCAAGAAGGGGAAGATTGTGAGAAACATGACCCTAAGAGGTAGTGGTTTTGGTGATTAATAACAACTTAACTTTGTTACTAATGAGTTCATGACATCAAGGAATAATATTTATAATCATGCTCATTGGTTGACCAAAAGAGATCCCTCCATTTGATTTTCATGAAGGATGGCCCTTGGATTGGATTTCTAGCAAGAAGATCGTTGATTGCTAGCTCTAAGTGCCACAAACTCGAAAAAAGGGCATTTAGAGGTTTCTTTGCTAGTTTTTAGATGGGCCGTAGTATCAAGAGCGATCGAGGAGAGTAGCTTGATGCACTTCGCTCTAAGTCTTTCTCAATTTCGAGTACATCTTAGTCCTAAAGCTCAATCTTACTAAAATGTGCTAAAAACCACTTCCCTTTGTTGTTTGAATAAAAAGAAAAAACCTTGAATCTTATCTCAGAACTTTATTCCAAAACAGCGCTGAAAACAAGTTTTTATACACCACCAGACCATCCTGGGTCCGGTGGCGTCAAAATGGCGTTGTAGTCTTCAGTGTTTGGCTTGTGCTCAAACACACCATTGGATAGTCAGGTGGCTCTCCACCTGACCGTCCGGTGCCTCCGCCGGACAGAATAGACCGATGGCTTGTCTATAGGGTCTGGGGTATTTAATGGTCATGGGACGTCCGATGCCTCTGCTGGACGTTATAGACTGAGGGCGTGTTCCTTGGGCTTGTGCTGAAAACACACCACCGGACCATCCAGTGGGTACCGGACAGTCCGATCGATGTTATAGCCCATGTCGCGAAAAAGGGGATTTGAAAATATAAAGCACCGGACCGTCCGGTGGCAAGGCACCGAACAATCCGGTGGGTATGCACAAAGTGATTTCATACAGTAACGGCTAGTTTTTGCGCTGGCCTCTATATAAAGGGCTCCCCTCCATCCATTTACCACCTTTGCAACCTGAGAATACTTCCATACACTCAAAGGTCACCAGCACCATCACAATACACAAATCTTTGAGCTTTGGGCAAGTGACTTGAAAGGAAAGAACTTCTTGAGTGAGGTTGAACCAAGTGAAGCTAAATCTTGTTACTCTTGGTGATCGTGATCACCTAGACGGCTGCGGTCGTACCTTTCACGAGCCCCTTGGAGATTGTGGGAGAAGCGGAGAAAGGCCTTTGCAAAGGCGTTGTGCGCGGTTCGAGCTCACCGTTCTAGAGTGGAGAAGAGCATCAAGAAGAGAGCACTTGATCTTTGCGGAGGTCAAGAGGTTGCTTGATTCCTGCAGGAATCACTTTTCCAACCCCTCTCCTTGCGAGGTTTGGGGCCGGGATCCTTACGAGGAGCCCGCGAGAGCAAAGCCTTGCGAGGGGGCACCAAACAGGACTACGGGAAGTTGTCACTCCTCGATACATCAGGAAAAAGATCGTCGTGTCACTTCTTGCTCTCTTTATTTTCTGCATTTAATTTCTGCAATTTTCATTCCTAGTCTAGGTTGCAAAACTTTTGTATCTTGTAGAACATTAGACACAGGATTTAGGCATTAGGGCGAAATGGGACTTGATCGATAGGATTTAATTTCAAGTTTCAAAATTAGAAGTCCAATTCATCCCCCTATTGGACATCTTTATCCTTTCACTCTCTTTTCCTTTGCAACTGACGTTGCATCTCTTCGTATCTTTCAAGTTCTTCTGCCTACTAGTTTCTTGTTCGTGCTCTCCTTGGTTCGACTTGCGACTTCCCTGTTTGTGCCATGGCCTATTGTACTCTTTGGAAACCTTCCATCTCTTCATTGGTGAATGCTAACTAGTCCTCGCTTGTTCTTTGTTATTCACCTACTCTTTGTCCTTGTCCATCTTTGAGTTGTAGTAACCCTCCATGTGAACTTTCTAGATGTGTGTTTTGCGGTGGGATTTGAGTGGAGTTTTGGTTTGTATTTGTTACTTCGGTACATGCTGATTTCGTTGATTTCATTTGTACCATGGGCTCGGACACGGTGGGTACCAAACTATTGGGGAAATGACTCGAGAGTAACTTCGCAGAATAGACAACAATATGGACAACCAGTAGAGTAATAGTAATTCTCTCTATATTCATGCTCTGTACACGGGCACCTAAGGGAGGTATTTATAGGGAGACCAAGCGCCTAAGGGTACAATTACATTTACACCTCACTAACTACTAGATCATTGAAACATTCGAGTGTACATTGGTCTTTCGCTCCTTAAGGATGCCCGACGGGCCCCATCGTCACTTCAATTTTCTCATCCTCTTCGGGAAATGGCCCCTTCGTTCTGAAGCGGCTCTGTCTTCGCTCCATCACCTAGCCTTGAGCCATCTCGCACTGTTCCCCAAAGCCCCTCGGCGGGAGCGTGACCTTCGAGCACATCGCCTCTTAGGTTTTCTTTCCAACTTGACTCAAAGATGCCTCAGTGTCCCGTCGACTTTGGGCGATCTTCAACCTCTTCGATCTTCTCCTATGCCTGAAAAACTAAGTCACAGCATTAATCTCCCAACACGTGGGTCCTAATACTATGGTCTACTTAAGTTCTATACATTGTGACAATTGCAATCACTAAAGACCACTTACACATTGGCCCACACATATGAACTACTTGGTCTAAACACATTGCAGGTGCCCTAACACATCCAATGCAAGAAAGAATAGGCAATGATAACAAAAATTATGGACCATAGATTGAATCTTAAAGAACTCATCGGCTTAATCCAATCAAGCCAAGTACAATATTCATCTTGCTCTATGAGGAAATGTAGGGTTCGGCAACCATAGCATGAAAACATTTTTCATCTACCGCGTAAAACATAGGAACACATACAAGCAAGAGACCATAGATCGTTACCACTAGACGCGCAGTGCAGCGCAAGACGAGTCGACACCGATGCTGAGTCGCCCATGCCTAGTGATTGCAGTTGGTGCACCAGGAAACCAACGAGTAGTACCCTCGGTGAGTCAACACAATGCGAGCCGGGAGGTGTATGTGGACCTAAGGGTCGCACCTCCTTGCTGCGACTCACGATCGCTAAGCAGTTAGCCGATCGTCTGGCGATGGTGGTTGGGCGTGCCACCTGGCTGACGACCTAGCCAGGAAGGTTATAACGATGGTGGTGGTGATGGTTAACTCCTATTTCCCCAGCAAAGACAAATAAAACAGGGCAAACGTTAAATACTAGCTAGATCGCTCGGATCGGCTCTTCTCGCATCGGATCTCCAACATCAGCATGACCCTGCTGTCATGCCGATGATACATCCAAATAGTGTATACGAATATGCAATAAAAGGAAAACGAAACCTATCTAGATCTATTCTAGACAGCCGAGATCTATCCGAATACTCGTTATGCTTTGAGATTAAACTTATGCCAAAGATTAAACAAAGAAACAAACATAAAAGAACAGATCTTTATCGAGATCGGCAAAGATAGAACATGGCATAGAGAACATCAGATCTTTTCTAACAGGAAGTGATCTGTAGATATATCTTCTAAGCACAGATCAAACCTAGATGTGAAGCTTGCAACATGCTAAACTTACAACGTTAACCATGCAGTGTAAATACATGCATCACATAGGTTGTCAACATGAAGCAAGTTGTGCATGAGTCAACGTGCAAGCATGCCAGCTCGATGCATGAGATAACTAGTAGATCTTGCCAACAACAACGCTTAGTACAAGACCTACCATAGGCGAAACGTTGCGATGCCCTATCAACATCTATTAGAGAAATCAATAGAGCAGCATGGCGATATACCTTGAAAACCCTAATTGTTTAGGGGTGGGGATGCGCCAAAGGGATGTGGAGACAACCGCTGCTTGATGAATGTGTGTCATCAATCTTTATTCAATAGAGCAGGTACATATTTATAATCCTGTTGACTTGGGCGGCAAGCCTGCCCATCCTTTAATTAAGCTAAAACCCTAACCGACTCGATTCCTAACTAGACTCTTTTAACTTAAACCATCAAACTACGATACAAGGCCCGCTGGCCTACTCGACGTGGTGCGCACCATCACTCCCTTGGATGGCTTCTTTCAGCCCAGAGCCAATTCAGGCCCATTACCTGAGTCGGCCAAATTCCGATGCCAACACATGCCCTCCTGGTTTTGGCAAATAAAGATTTCATTTCAAAACCAAGATAAGAGGGAATCTCTAGCTCACACGTCCCATTGAAACTGAACCGCCACACAGTCTTCCATGGTAACTGCAAGGATGGCCTGTGTGACCCTTCAATATTTCAGTACGGTGCCCTTCTTCCATCGCCTCATACTTAATAAAAGGCACGGCTCCCCTGTTTTCTCCCCCATCGACATCTGCTCTCCTTCCTTCTCTAGCCAAGAAAAGAGCCGAGCAAAAACCTCTTTCTCACCATGTAACCTCCCCTCGGAGCCCTCCTGTCCATCCTCTGTGCTGGGACCTTGAGGGCCCACTCCACCAGCTTCGCCCTCCGTCGCCCCCATTGAGGGCATGGCAACCCCTGCATCACCAACAGCTGCCAATGTGCAAGCTCCACTATCGCCGATCGAAGCTGTGCCACTGGGCTTGGCTCCTTTGCCAGCAGCGTGAGCTGGCCTCATCCCTCCGGCCATGCCTGTGGACGATGAAGAAGGATCGCCAGACCAGGCCACCAAGGACTGGCTAGCTATCTTTGGGCTAGACATCCCAAACTCTCCGTCCGGGGTGCGGGTGAACCTCGGCATAGCCGTGGATCCCAAGGACGCAGTGGCGTCTCCTACATGGAACCCTCCATCGCCACGCCGATCACCGTCACCCAAGCGCCCTGCCAAGAAGAGGAAGGTGGAGGATCCATCGCCCACCGATGACAACAGAGAGGAAGAAGAAGACGACGACGAGCTGAAGGAGTCAGACGAAGACGCGGAGCCAGAGGAACCAGACGAGGATGTGGACCTCCTTGCACAGTACGAGGAGGGCCCGTCCGACCTTGGCTCCTCTAGGAGTGAGGACGCCGACGTCGAAGCCGACGGCGACAATGAGGAGCCGATGATAGCGATGCTTGGAGCATCGTACTTTAGTAGTAGTAGTAGGATTAGTTAGATATTAGTATCAGCCGTTGCATCGGCTTTAGGAAGGAAGTCCCCAAATTTCGGAAGTTCACAGCCGTGGTGTCAGCTTGGGGATATACATATTTTGTCATCCTAATATGTAAATTAATGAGATTTCCTTCCTTTACCAATTCCTTCTACCTCAAAAATCTTACTGGAGATAACATCGGGCCACTGATTCACAGAGTCCCACAATCGGCTTTCAGTACTGACACAGTAAGCCGATCCATTCTCCTTTTCTCAGCCGATCCTTCGTGAAACGAACTTTAGGCCAGTTACTTAGATCGGCATTTAGCCAGCTATCAGCTCGTCAATAAATTAATGTAATAGCCGATTCAGCCAAAGGCGCACTTCCTTTAGCCAAAATTCTAAAACCCTACGTAGGCTAGATTTTTATAAAAACAAGTGCGTGAAACCCGAGGCTTGTCTTCCATTCCTCAATACTGCAAACAAACCGTCACCGCAAACTTCCTCCGCACGATTCGCAAGATGGCGGCAACCAGTAGCACGACGGAAGAGCAGACTCTCTGCAAACGTGTCTTTGGATTGAAGGTCAACTTACCCTTCCCTAGAATCCCATGGTACTTGCACAACTGTTCTCTTCACCTTGAATTTGCTCTTGAACCCCCGTATCTTTTAGTAGCACAACTGAAATCCCAATATTGGCCAATTCCAAATCTTTTACTTTAGGGCCCAAATCCTCTGAACCCCCGTACGAACTCGCTAGAACTGAAACCAAACGCCTGCCTTTTGTTCAAACTGACCCAGACCTAGATCTGTGGATAGACCAGCTCCGCGCCTGGCCATTCCCCATGGATGGGTGGGTAGAATGGTACGACTGTGTTGAACGAGCCCATAGTTCCTTATGGCAAACAACCCGTATAGCCGATGCTTTAACCCTGTCCCTTTCTCCAATGGAGAAAGACGACAATCTTCTTAGATCCATCGGCTATTTCTGGTCAGATAGCCGGAATTGCTTTTTGTTTGGCTCTAGACCCATGACACCCACTCTAATGGACGTTGTCATGATCCTTGGTTTAGATGTGCATTCCACCTGTCCTTCTCCCTTCTTCTTGACCGAATGCCCTCATAAGAAGACAGTAGAGAAAAGCAGCACGCGAAACTGGAGCCAGTATATCAGTCAACATAATAAGCAGCACATTGCTTTTCTAAACCTTTGGCTTGACCATTTCCTCTTCAATGCTCCCTCTTTGGCCTCGACGAAGAATTATCTTAACCTAGCCACTTCTTTAGCCAAAGGCCAAATCCTTGCTCTAGGAAAGCTTTTTCTAGGCATACTATAACGCCATCTTTCCCTGAACACCCAACGCATCCTAGCTGGACAACATATCAAGACAGGAGGACCTTGGTGGTCTGTGTAGCTTTGGAGCCAATTGTATTTTCGTAATGAAATTCTAGACTTTCCAGAGCTTGAATCCCAATCCTTTCCTGACTCTTCTAGCAAGTCTATCCGCTGCACCTTGTTTGGCCAAGCCCTGCATCAGCTGCCTATAACTCAAACCGATGTGGCAGAAACAGCCAAGTGGTACCAGTGCTTCCATAGCTCCCAAACCACCCCTGTATATGATGCATATGCTGATTTTGAACACTTTGAGAACCCATCTTTCTTCAGGCTAGACACCTTTGGTTTCGATGACGAGACTCGCACTATATTCGGCATCATGGCCACTCCTAGCCTCCTCCCAGTTAGCATGAGTACTAGCAACAAAATCAACAAACCAGGATATGAATCATACCAACCTGTTCTAGCTGCTCGCCAACTCGGCTTTAATCAGACCTCCCCTCGCTTGATCATCCATGAGCAAATTCAGAGCCGAGCTGAGCTGACAGACTCCCTTGTAGCCTCCAAAGCCTATTCCATTTTCTCTAAGCTGAAGCTAAATATATCCGACGAAATGGAGTTTGTGCGCATAGCCGATGGCTTCAACCTTTGGTGGGACTACTGGAAGCCTCACCTTTTCCAGTGCGTGGTTGCATCGGCTCTCATTGCAATTGACCCAGCTTACGAAGCCACACCAGAGGAGGTAAACTTACGTTTGACTTATTTCTCCATTGCTTTACTGCCTTGTTTTAATTGAACTCTTTCTCTGTCTAGACACAGGAAGGCCCCACTCCAAGTGATGAAACCGGCCAGCCATTCAAATACCTCCAAATGGCCCCGCTGCCCATGTATCAAGACAAAGCACCTTCCTTTGACAAAGTCATCTTTGCTGCTCCCGGATGCAAGCACAAACGAGAGGGAAAAGGACTTCAGTAGCCGAGGCCCAAGAGAATTACTTCCAAGACTCCCGCTGTTGCCTCGGCTTGACCACCTCCCTCTGATTCACCGGTAAACTCTTCCCCATTACTCTGACTACTGAACTTTGCATTTAATCACGCACCTCATATGTCGTGCAGGATAACATGTTCTCACGGCCAGGAGCAAGAAGGCGATGAAGGAGAGGCCTCACATGACCAGACATGTGCTTCTCCTAAAGACACCTCTGGTCACACGGACGAAGGCCACAACACTGAATCCGATCATCCTCAGGTACATTTCCATCCGCATATTTCCACTTTGTCTGAAACTGCTCAACCTGATTGTCTCGTTGTCAGCCCTTTGACGTGGCAGCACTGCTGACTTTTGATCCTTCGTCCATTGGTGAATCTCTGGTAACCGAGAGTCCTCTAACGTCTCCTTCAACCACAACTGACATGATTGCCAAGCTTAGGGACATTGTTAAGCAGCTGGAAGCCCTGATCAAGCGGCTGGTCATCGACTGTGATGTGATCCGCACAACCCTTGAGCCAATCGTTGACGCGCTACCCTCAGGCCTGAAGCAAGCGCTTCGGCCTACAGCCCATCTTGGCTTCCTTCGTGGAGACGTGTTGGCAGCTGCGTCGCGCATAGCTTCTCGCTATAACCAGCCAGCCCTAAAGGAAAAAATCACCAAGGAGTGTGCCACCGCAAACCAGTTCAAGGCGGCTCTGGATGACCAAAGGGAGGAGATGCGACTGAAGACGTCCAGGCAGAAGCTTGACGCGAGAAAGACAGAGATCAATGACGAAATCAAGTGCCTTCAGAAGGAATTGGCCGAAGTTGATGCTGCAATGATGTAGACGTGAAGAAGGTCGCTGACGAAAAGCGAGGGCTATCAACGTTGCTCAAAACCAGCATAGCACGCATCCGAGAGTTGAACAAAGGGCTGGTCGTTGGCTCTGACGAGCCAGATCTGCAAGTTCTTAGTTCTGCCGATGAAGTACAGCTAAAGGCCCTCACTACGGTCCGTCAATATCTAGAGAAACTGTCAGCTTCTTCCTTTGCATAGTTGCTTCTTTAATTACCGAACATGTTCCTTTAGTTGTGCCCCCCTGAGCGTGCAGCTCGGCGCAAAAAAAAAACAACAGACTTCTCTTTCTTGTATGTTTGTACTGAAGGCAATGTCTAACTTGCATCGGCTATAATTAGGGCCGGTGACGCACATCGGCCCTGAAATCCATTGCTCATTTGTTTTGCTTTTTTCATTTTTTTCTTCTCAAGGCGATGTTCTCACATCGGCTCCACCGAGACCAGATGGCAATGCATTAGTCTATATTTTTTTTTATTTCTCTTTTTTTTTCTTAAGGCGATGCTTGGTACATCGGCTCTGGTCAAGACCAAATGGCAAAGCATAGGTCCTTGTATAAATCATGATCTGATCCACAGGCTAGGCTAATACTTCTTCAAGTATTTGCCATTGGTGTTCTTGCTGAACCGGACTCCTTCTAATGTTTCCATCCTGTAGGAATTCCTTGGAGCGGTTTCTACTATATGATAGGGTCCATGCCAATTAGGCGACCACTTTCCAAATGCCGTGTCTTTCGTGCCAACTGGCAAGACCAGTTACCATACCAGGTCACCCACCTAGAAACTCTTCGGCTTTACCTTCTTATTGTGAATTCTTGCTACTCTAGCTTTATTATCCTTGATCTTTTCAAAAGCCCAAAGCCAAAGTTCTGTCAAGTCGTCTGTGTTGATGTTTATAAGAGATGTGTATTCATCGGCTGATAGGTCGTTTTGAAACTGCACCATTTGTGAGCCGATGTTGATTTCCCATGGCATAACGGCCTCATGGCCATACACCAGCTGATATGGAGTGCATTTAGTAGCTCCATGGCATGACTTCCTGTATGCCCATAATGCCTCAACTAGCTGATCGTGCCATTGCTTAGGATACTCATCTATTTTCCGCTTGATCAACTTAATGAGACTCTTATTTGATGCCTCGGCTTATCCATTATCTTGAGCATAGTATGGCGACGACTGTATCAAAGTGATACCCATTTCTTTGGCAAATTTTTTGAATTCTTTAGCCAAAAAGATGGTGCCCTAATCCATAGTAATAGTCTGTGGTATACCCAAACGATAAATAATGTGTTTCTTAACAACGTGTACCACATCCTTGGCCGTGACATTTCTCATCGGCACGGCCTCTAGCCATTTGGTGAAATAATCAGTGGCGACCAAAATCCACTTGTGTCCCTTGCTGGTCGGAGGATTTACCTATCCGATTATGTCCATACCCCAGGCTCTGAACGACCATGGTTTGACGATAGGATTCAATGGGCCGGCCGGGGCCATCTGGATAGCTCCAAATTTCTGACAGTCCTAGCAACCTTTGTAATACTTGAAGCAATCCTCTAACATGGTTGGCCAATAATACCACGACCTTCTAATCAGCCACTTCATTTTGTGAGCCGATTGGTGAATTCCGCACACCCCTTCATGAACATCGTGCATAACTCCAAGCGCTTCTGACAGTCCCAAGCACCTTAGCAATAGCCCTTCTGTAGTCCTAAAGTAGAGTTCGTCCCCGAGCCGGATCCCTCAAGTAATTGAGGAGATCGGCTCTCCAATTGGCTGTATTTATTAGCAAGACGTTGACACAAACATCATCGTCTTGTTCTGTGTAACCAGAAGCTACTTGTGCTAATTTATTGGCCTTCTCTTGGTATCCATTTTAACTGGACGTATCTAAATTTTGCCATCAACTCTTGACAATGTAGGAGGTAGGGATATAACAAATCACTTGCACAGTTGAAATCCTCCGTTGACTAGTTTATGGCAACCCTGGAGTCACCGAAGGCTTCTACCGCTTCGGCACTAGCTTCTAGTAACAACTCAAGGCCCTTGCACAAAGCTTCATATTCTGTCTGGTTGTTGGTGCGCCGCTCACTAAGGCGAAAAGCAAATTCATACTGTGCCCCCTGAGGGGAAACAATATGAAATCCAATGCCGCAGCCAGCATCACACGTAGACCCATCAAAAATAAAGCCCAAGACGATATGCCGACGAAACAGTATTATGGAGCCGATCGCTCAGTTATGAGATCGGCTAATGCTTGACCCTTGACGGCCCTGGCCGGCTTGTACCTGATATCAAGTTCTGACAAAGCAAACATCCATTTGCCGAGCCTCCCTTTGAGGATTGGGGCTGACAGTATATGCTTAATAATGTTGGCTTTACACACCACCCATGTTTCAGCGTTGAGCAAGTAATGCCGTAATTTGGTGCATGTAAAGTATAAACATAAGCATAAGCGCTCCATCTCAGAATACCTGGTCTCCGCATCGAGCAGTCGTTGGCTGAGGTAGTAGACAACACGCTCCTTCCCATTGACTTCTTGAATCAGAACGGAGCCAATGGATGTCTCATCAGCGGATAAATAGACGATGAATGGAATGTCGAGACGAGGTGGAGCCATCATTGGAGGTGCTATCAGATATTTCTTCAAATTATCAAATGCCAATTGCTGGTCAGGCCCCCATATGAACTCTTTGCTATTTTGCGTCCTGATCAATGACATAAATGCTTCAAGCTTGGCCGATAAGTTAGGGATAAACCTCCTAATATAATTAATTTTGCCAATTAACTCTTGAAGTTCCTTCTTGGTTGTCGGGGGTACCATTGTCTCGATGGCATGCTTACTTTTCGAGCCGATTTTTATTCCCCTTTCATGTATCATAAACCCCAAGCATTGGTCAGCTGTGACACCAAATGCGTATTTATCAGGGTTCATCCACATGCCGTGCTTTCGAGTACGTTCCAGGACTTGACGAAGATCGGCTAAATGATTCTCCTGCAAAACCGATTTTACTACTATATCATCAATGTATACTTCCACAAGCCGGCCGATCAGGTCATGGAAGATGTAGTTCATGGCCCGCTGATAAGTAGCTCCAGCATTGCGTAAGCCAAAAGTCATAACAAAAAACTCAAACAAGCCTTGTGGGCAATGAAAAGCTGTCTTGTAGACATCCTCTTCGGCCATAAAGATCTGATTATACCCAGCATTACCATCAAGAAAGCTCATCATTTTGTGATCGGCCGCAGCGTCGACAAGTGATTCAGCAATAGGCATTGGATATTCGTCTTTTGGTGTGGCCCTGTTTAAGTCTCTGAAGTCAATGCATATTCTAAGTTTCCTATTTTTCTTCCACACAGGGATAATGCTCGATATCCAAGTGGCATATCAGCAAGGACGAATAAACCCAGCATGAATCATCTTCTCCATCTCTTCTTTGACTGTATCCACGATCTTCACATCGATTTTTCTGGGATGTTGAGCGAACGGATGAAACGCAGGCTTAGTCGGCAACCGATATTCAACAATGGATCGGTCAAGGCCATGCATCTCGTGATATTCCTAGGCGAAGCAATCAGGGAATTCTCTAAGTAATTCTACCAACTTGGCTTTGAATTTTGGGTCAAGCTTTTTGCTAACCCATGTGAGCCTAGGGCGATCGACTGGACCGATGTCAACCGCTTCAAGCTCATCTGAGGGAGTAAAACCAAAACCGAGCTTGCCTTCCTCAGCAAATTCTTGAGTAGATCCCGACGATGTCGGGGATGGATGAGGAGGCGCCATCTCAGGTTTCTCTCCATGATCGAGCAATTGCCCATCACATGACAAAACATCTTTGTTAGAAGTAACATAAATTAAATCGATGTTTTGAGACCGATCACGCAGATTGGTTAGAGAAGAAGTTTCACATAAAATATGGTTACAAATTTTTTGGGGCCGATCACGCAGATCGGCCACTACGGACCGTGCACCTGTAGACCAGCTACCAACATCTATAAGCCGAGAAGAAGTTTCACATAAAATATGGTTACAAATTTTTTGGGGCCGATCGCGCAGATCGGCCACTACGGACCGTGCACCTGTAGACCAGCTACCAACATCTATAAGCCGATGCCGATCGGCCGATGCTCTTGGTGATACTATCTCATCATGTAGAAAGGAATGTCGATTGCCAGAATAGGTGTGATTCCGTTTTTTGCCACGCCGACGAAATTCAAGTCCAACTCCTGCCTTCCTAGGAGACACTCAGCTTCATCTGATGTAGACGACTGTGCGATGTTGCGGGAATCATCTGCAAGGACCACCTTGATGTTGTCACCATCCCATTGGATCAGACATTGGTGCATTGAGGAAGGCACGCAGCAGTTGGCATGAATCCAGTCTCGGCCAAGGAGAACCGAGTAGGGCCCATGATCATAGACCACGAAGAAGGAAGTGTTCAATATCTTGTGGCCAACAATCAACTCAACATTGAGGACCCCTTTCACCTGTGAGGAATTTACCTTGAAATCATTGAGGGTAATGTTGGTCTTCACAAGATCATCGACAGACCTACCGATCTTGCGGCACAAGGAGTACGGCATGATGTTGACAGTTGTGCCTGCATCTACGAGCATCCCACCAACTGGTTTACCGTTGATGAAGCCCTTTACGTAATGAGGCTTGAGGTGCCGACATTTTTTGTCAATCGGCTTCTCAAAAATTGCAGCAGCGGGCCCAGGCTGAGTTGTGCCATGGACTCGGCCATTTGCTCGCTGTTGGGAGGACGGAAGTTTTCTGGGAGGTAGAAAACCATGTTGATACCTGCTGTAGCCTTCTTAATCACCGCGGTGACTTCTTCCTCCATATCCTCCTCATCGCTGGACAGGTCATTGTTGATGGCACTTAAGCACGGCAAACCTTATACTGCAAGCGACAGTATCGTGTGTAGCTTTTCCCCAGGATCAGTATCATGAGTTTTGTCAATCCAGGAAATCAACTAATTGAGAACTAAATAACAAGAGTTTATAGTAAACTAAGGGTATAAAACTAGGCTCTAATCTACCTCTAAACTGACCCTAAACTATATCTAATCTACGTCTAAACTATACTAATGCTATAAGATAAGCAATTAGAACAGAACTAGAACATCAATTAAGGGGTATTAACTGGAGTCCAATCAAGCACTAATTGGATCCAAGATATGCATGATATATGCACCACAAATAGATAAGAGTAACGAGATAACTAGCAGCTCAAGATAGACAAGCATGATCAAGCATATTCATCATAGCATGATTAAATCAAGATCAATCAACCTAACCCCCTAGATTGAGTTTAACTTTTCCCCGGGCTCTACTGTCACTAGTACCTAGGTAATCGACGAGAAATTCTCAACAGGCATACATAATTAGAGAATGCACTTCTAATTACTTCACATAGTCTAATAACATAATTAGCACAACTAGAACCTCTAATCACCATGATCAAAAGAACTAGATATACAACTATATCATTAGTAAGTTAGATCAATGATCAAGAACGCTAGATGAATATAACCCTTAAAGACATGCTCTAATCAACAAGCATCTAGATCTAAAGCTAATTAGAGCTAGAACAAGCATAATTAGAACAAGAACATGATAATTAGACAAGAACAATGCTTCATTAATAAATTGTATCATGCCTACAACCATGATCATACCTTCTCTTGATGATACAATTAGACCTTTGGAGCTAGGTAATTAGAGCACCATGCAAGGGCTCTAATCACCTCTAGGAACTAGAAGAACTCTAATCCTAGACTAGAAACTCGACCCTCTACGAAATTTAGTTGTTGTCCCTCCTCTCTACATCTTTGTTGCCTTGATAATGAATTGGATGGCCTTGGGGGTCTCAAGAGGGTTTGTATTTATACCTCGGAGGTGCCTTGGGGTGCCTCCACCTTCCTCTTGCTTGGAGTTGGAGTAGGACTCTTGTTTCCCCTGAAATCGGACTTTCGTGTTTTCTGCACCTTTGGTATTTCGACCATATCTCTGTCATCCGGAGTCCAAACTCGGACTCTAAATTGTAGAGCTCGAAGAGGTCTACAACTTTGATATTCAAACTTTCTCCATTTGATGTTGTTTAGGTCTCCTAATTGGGCCTACAAGGTGCTGCTTCATTTGAGCTTGGATGGATCTTGTGATATACCTTCCTTATTTTCAATTCCATTATTCCTAAATAATCCTTATCTCCTTGGAACCTTTTAGATGATGCATGGTAGAAAGGGGTACATGAGACGGCGTCGGAGAGGAGCCGGTCGGCCGACTTGGGGGGTCGGGTCAGCCGACCCGGATTCTTCCCTCGCCCGTTTCCTTCCATCTTTTGCGGAGTCGTTCCTCGTCGCCTAAGAAATACTTGTACAGGGCCTCTCGGACTCTTGGGCTTCTGGAATCTTCGATGTGCGCCGAGATTTGACGAAGTGTTCTAGTCTTTGACATATTTGATGATTTTATTGAATAATTATCTCTAATTTCTAGTAGCTCTTGACATCTTCTTGAAGTTTCCGATCAGAAAACCTTGATTAATACAGAGAGAGGCATGAATTAACCAAGCCTTCCTCAATCATCATCTTCAATGAATGTCATCTTAGAGGTCTTTTCTTACTCGACGTAGATCGTTGTGAATTTCACGAAAAATAGGTTAAAAACCTATTAAAATCACATATAGCATATTTCGAAGACAATGTTGCAAAATCCACAATAATCGGTGATAATTGTTAGTAAAAGATATAGTTGACGCTTAGAATCAATGAAAAACTATGTAAAATGATACAAAATATTCGTTCATAAGCCGCGTCAACAGTCATCACTGACCATACGTGACGACCCCTCTTTTGCTTCCTCTTTAGATGGTTCAGTCGACGTTGGTTTTGTCGATGTTTCAGCCGTGTCGGACTGCGGCTTGCGTTTCCAAACGAGGTTGCGTTCCGTCCGTAGACTTAGGATTTCCATGGCACCGCCAACCTTCTTAAGCAGCCGAAGGCACTCTTCTTCGGCTTGTTTCAAACTGCGTAGGCATTGAACTCTGCGCTTTTGTGACCTGGTCAAACCCTCGGGGCACCACCTTGGTAGGTGGCACTCCGCGCGACGCTGATCGTCCTCGGGCTCGTGCCGCCCGACAAGGGGCGGCGAGCGCCTCGGTGGTGGAGATCAGGTCGATGCCTCGGCGGTGGAGACGCAGGTCATCGGGGCGGGGGAGTAGGATCATGTGCACGACGCGGCGAGGGCGTGCGATGACGGCGTGGCGACGGCGCGCGCCGCAAGCGTTCGAACACTGTCGCCTTACCGTGCTGAGCCCTGCGGTTGGAACATTCTGGGCAGTCATCAATGGTTGGAAGCCTGTCCATACCTTGACTCCAGCAGAAGTGGAAGTAGGGGCAGCGCCAATGTTCCTCGCGATTGATGGCGTCGCGGTGTTGCTCGTACCGCCAACAGTCCTCCCAGTGCCTCTCCTCACGGTACTGGCGACAATGCTCCTCGTGATAACACCGCTGCTCGCGGTGATAGTCTTCCTCCTCGTCGATGCGATGACGCTCCTCGTTGCACCGAAGATGACGTGCGTACATGCCGATCAACGCCCTTGAGTTAGGGCAAAATAGACGATTTCTTTCAATTGCTCTGGCCGAAGTGTGTTCTTCTGCCCTGAACTCTAGAGGAAGATCGTCACGCGGATCGGCTTTGGCCTTTCCTCTCGCGTCCGCAGGCGTATTGACCATGTTGATTGAGAAGGTGGAATTTTGGAGCAAATTTGGGTACAACTCTTGATTAGCACGGCGTAGGACCCTGCCTGCAGTGATTGCTTCTCCAAGGCACGCTTAGAACGTTGGATCGGCAGAGGGAGGCACCGAGTAGTCCTCCTCGAGCAGTGACTTGTTCGTGTAGACCATGTTGACCGGGAAGGCGTTGTATCGATCTTCATGGAGCGCAAGCAAAGACCAGCCTTCCATGCTCGATAGCTCTCTGAATTTCGAACTCAAGATCCTGCAGTCAACTGTATTGTGCACATCGAGCTTGTTATACCATTTGCAGTACTTGCGGCCACGTATCTCTTCGGTCGTGGGCGTCTGATGCCCGGCAATTGGCACCAAGTGTTTCTCCTTGAGTAGTAAGTCAAAGATGGCTTCAGTCTTAGAGATGTCGAAGTCGAAACCCGAAGTAGGTTCTGGCTGTTTCACCTACTAACACTGCAACGGCTGGTTTGTTCTTGCCCACTGGACAAGGCACGCATCGGCATCATCTAGCGGATCGTCTTCTTCGGTCTAGATGAAGCTGATGTTCCTTCTTTGCTTTCCTAGAACACCTCTGGGTGGCTTCGTTCGTAGGCAGAGTCCTTGGACACTAAGTGGCCGACAGATTCAAAATCAGTCAGCCCATATGCTGCTTTGACGGCTTCGTTCAAGCCCTTGTATGCCAATTCCGCCAAGAACCTTTCCACTAGGTGGAGGGAACAACACCTATTCCTCAACTCGTGAAAACGCTGGATGTACTTTTGTACTGACTCTCCTGGGTATTGGTAGATGCTGGTGAGGTCTGTCACTTCATCAGACCCAGAGAAGAAGTGCGCATGGAACTTCTCCTCCAACTATTTCCAGGTAGTAATCGATCCAGAGGCCAATGTGGTGTACACCCAAAGGCTGGCCCGGTCAGCGAGAGGGAAAATAGCCGAATCTTCATATGTTCAGCTCGAGATGCGGGTCCCAGATATGCCAAGTACCGGCTAACATGCTCGATGGTGCTGGCGCCGTCGTTGCCACTAAATTTGGAGAAATCTAGGATCTTGATCTTGGGAGGTGCTTCGAGGTGATCATCTACCTCTGGGTAGGGTTTGGAGTAGGTCACCCTTTGCTTAGGCGTAATCCCGTATTGACTCCTCAAAATTTAAGAAATTTCATCCCGAACCATGTCAGAATCGGCTCCTGGAGCATGCATGGCCTGATCGTTTTGGATCGGCCCTGTCCCATATGTATGTTGCCTGTCAAGCATCTCCCGGTCTGTGGTTTTTCCTACCCCCTGTGGGGGCCGAGCTCTCGGCGGGTCCTGCTAGGGGCCTCGTCGCGGATTGACAAGGACCGGATTGGGGTACGGGGGAGGACACACTTCACCATCTTCCAACTGTCGATACCTCAACTAGCAGAAATATCCGTCAGGTATAACCAACGGTGGAGTAGAGTATGCTTGGGGCTGCAAGGGGATTCCATCGCGTGGAGGATGCATAACGAACTCTGTGACATTGTCACCCTGAACCTCGATGTGGATGGGGGTGAGCGGCCTGGAGTAGAACATAGCCTCTCCAACATGGCCGTTCAACTCAGGGCCGGTGATGTGAAGGGACTCACCGGCCAAAGCAACACGGACAGTCTTGACCACGATGTTATCCATGTGGTTGATGGTCGCCTCTGACTGCCGGATGACGGCGTGCTCTGTGATCCTCTGAATTTCTTCACGAAGCGCCTCAGTGAGCTCGCGTGTGGGAGTCATGAGGTCAACTTTATCAAGAAGCGTATCGGGGACCCCCAGGATCTTGATATGGCCATGACAAGATCGCCCATACATGGCGAGCAGCTTCTTCTTCAGATCATCCACGATCGTGGCGTACTACTTCTGGTGTGCTTCGAGGAGGTGTTCGACCTTGTCAATGGGTGCGACTTCCTCATCCTCACTGGTATTCTTGCAAGTGTCTCCAGCTATGATGATGAGTTAAGATCTTAGTCCCACTAGGCGTGCCAAAAATGTGTTGCACCAGGAAACCAACGAGTAGTACCCTCGATGAGTCAACACAATGTGAGCTAGGAGGTGTATGTGGACGTGAGGGTCGCTCCTCCTTGCTGCGGCTCACGATCGGCTAAGCAGTTAGCCGATCGTCTGGTGATGGTAGTTGGGCGTGCGACCTAGCTGACGACCTAGCCAGGAAGGTTATGATGATGTTGGTGGTGGTGGTGGCGATGGTGGTTGGGCGTGCGACCTGGCTGATTCCTATTTCCCCTACAAAGACAGATAAAATAGGGAAAACGTTAAATACTAGCCAGATCGCTCGGATCGGCTCTTCCCGCGTCGGATCTCCAACATCAGCATGACCCTGCTGTCTTGCCGATGATACATCCAAATAGTGTATACGAATATGCAATAAAAGGAAAAAGAAACCTATCCAGATCTATTCTAGACAGTCAAGATCTATCCGAATACTCGTTATGCTTTGAGATTAAACTTATGCCAAAGATTAAACAAAGAAACAAACATAAAAGAACAGATCTTTATCGAGATCGGTAAAGATAGAACATGGCATAGAGAACATCGGATCTTTTCTAACAGGAAGTGATCTATAGATATATCTTCTAAGGATAGATCAAACCTAGATGTGAAGCTTGCAACATGATAAACTTACAACATTAACCATGCAGCGTAAAGACATGCATCACATAGGTTGTCAACATGAAGCAAGTTGTGCATGTGTCAACGTGCAAGCATGCCAACTCGATGCACGAGATAACTAGTAGATCTTGCCAACAACAATGCTTAGTACAAGAACTACCATCGGCAAAACGCTGCGATACCCTATCAACATCTATTAGAGAAATCAATAGAGCAGCATGGCAATATACCTTGAAAACCCTAATTGCTTAGGGGCGGCGATGCGCCAAAGGGATGTGGAGACAAGCGCTGCTTGATGAACATGTGTCGTCAATCTTTATTCAATAGAGCAGGTACATATTTATAGTCCTGTGGACTTGGGCAGCAAGCCTGCCCTTCCCTTAATTAAGCTAAAAACCCTAACCGACTCGATTCCTAACTAGACTCTTTTAACTTAAACAATCAAACTATGATACAAGGCCCGCTGGCCTACTCGACGTGGCACGTGCCATCACTCCCTTGGACGGCTTCTCTCAGCCCAGAGCCGATTCAGGCCCATTAACTGAGTCGGCCAAATTCAGATGCCAACAGCAGTATGAAGAGCCGATGCCGAGTCGTCACCGCCCTCGATCAAGAACCAGTCGTCTGCCCTCGAAACCAGTCGGTCGATCAGCGTAGCAATCGTAGCAATGCCTCTACGATATCCACACGTACGAGAAGGCAACACCGAGTTCTGGCGTGCTAGCACTACAAACTTGGTGGAGGATCTTGAGATATTGGACTAGGGCATGGCTAGGGCTTTGCATTAACCTTTTCTGTGATGGCTCACGTTCACCTGCGGGGGCCTGAGCTGTGCCTTCTCATGCATATATATAGTCTCTACTAATGGGTTTTTATCTTGTAAAGGGCCATCAGGATTCTAATTGCTTGCGGATCAAGTATCCGAGTCCTGATAGAGATCCAACTGCATAGACCATCTGTGAGCTTCCGACCCAGACCCGAAAGGTCGAGTCCTGATCGGACTCGGAGTCGGACTTGGAAATTGCTGCGTGGGCACATGTCCATCAAGAAATTTGTCATGCTAAACTATATTGTTCACTGTGTTTTAACACTATGAAATGTTATTGTTATTCACGGATGATGTCGTTTTATGGGAAGGCATTTTATTAAAAATCAGGTGTCATAACATGTGTAGCTGGATGTCTTTCCTTATCTAAAAAGGTAAATACCCATGAGAATGAGCAAGAGATGGAAATTTGACAACCAAACATATACAAAGAATAGATTTACTCATCCTTAGTCATCTGATATTTGATATTTGTTTGTCTACCAGTCAAATTTTTTGACTCTCCCATGGAGTCCACACAGTGCTGATGTAGGCGGTAACATGTGACTGAGGGATTTATATAGATGATAAAAATGTGACTGATGGACTGTTAGTCCATAGGTTTTGTGTCTATTTTGTTATATATAAAACAATTCTATTTATTATTGCACCGTAATTTTTATATTATATTATGTAATATTGATATATGACTGGTAGATTGAATTTCAAGGGTCACCAATGTGGTCGTGTACTGATGGGATGGAATTTCATTAGTCATCTTAAGCAAGCTATTCGTTGGACATTTGATGGTTATAAAGTACGACTGATGTAAACTTATATATTAGTCGCCTGATGAGAACGCACATCCAACAAAGAGTCCATAAAAATATATGCCAATATATCAGGACCAAAGTATCGCCAATTTACACATATACGTCAACATCATGCTGCTAGATATTTCAAATATATATATTCTGCAAAAACCTGTGCGTGATATATATGTGGATAACAATACTTCTATGGTTCAGTCGTATTCTACAGAATTGCATTCAATTAACTGTAGCCAACATCTGCTCATATAATGAGTTGATATACGTTGATGGTGGAAACTATGTTTTTGTGATACAGTCGCTGGTTTTCGTGATATACAGTCGCTGGTTGACTTATTAGAATCTGACCCGCATTCGCACTTTCATTTTCTACAAAGGTTTCTTGCCATTGTTAGGTCACTCACATAGATAATCTATATTATATTGTACTTTTAGTGTGAATAGTAAAACGATCATGTTTCTAATCCAACTGGTATTCACAAACTAAATGACCTTTTGTGCATGATAACTTATAGTATTCTTAAAATTAACGGAAGTCTTTCGCCACAGTACCATGGATAGTTTTCTAGCTTAACGTCAAAGCATCAATCTAATTGTACGACACACCAAAGAAAAATTATTGTTCAGACAAAATTTCCGCCACATTTTTCTTCAATATTTCAAAGAAAGCAAAAGGTTGCAGTCATGCATGTAGATCATCCTTTATAATGTACTCATAATTTATAATGCTAGCTATACTTCTAAAAGCTAACAGTTTGTCAATAAGTAGCTACTGATTTTTCAGGTTTTTCATTTGCTGCTGCCCATATCCCCATGATATATCGGTCTTCTATAATTTGAACGCGTTTCTACACTCCCAGCCCTTCCCTGTGTATTAAAAATGGCCAAATGGGCAGGATGGAGCATGCATGTAGCAGGACAGGAACCAGCCGATATACATGCAGCCACTGTCATCTTTTGTTGTATAGTCCCTCGGCTCTGTCCCACGAGTTTGAGTCCATCCCCTCTCTCAGTCTCAGACCGTATAGTACCCAGAGCTGCATCATGGAAAAGAAAAACTCGCTCCAAAAAACACTCATCCACACAGAGGCACGCTGGGTACAAGCCCGCAATAATTCGCAGAAGCGACCAAACTGCACTTGCGCTCACGGACAAGACCACCCATCAAACGAATCAGAAAATCTTTGCGAGCTTGTGGTCGACATGCATTCTCCTTTCTCCCCTAATACTCCCTGGAGAGTACTGACTTGCCATTCGCACCAAATGCTCTCTCAGTACTTGGGAACCTGCTACCTAGCTAGCTCAACAGGGCCATTCCTCTATCCCACTGCATTTGTGAGCTATCTGAGCTCCAAGTGTACCTAGTGCCTACCGCCTAGAACCTTGAGATGCTGGCAGTGTCACCGGTGAGGCGTGCCGATGTGGAGGAGTGCGGCGGAGGAGCTGCCATGGCAATGGAGGAGATTGGTCTAGTGTCGGACCTCGATTTCGACTTCACTGTCGATGACATAGACTTCGGCGATTTCTTCCTCAGGATAGAAGATGGAGATGCGCTGCCGGACCTTGAGGTCGACCCTGCCGAGATCTTCACTGACTTTGATGCGATAACTAGCGTCGCCGATGATGGTGTCATGGATCAGGAGGTACCCAGTGTCCAGCCCTTAGCAGTTGAAGTCCATAAAGGTGCCGTGGATCCATGCAGTACTGGTGTTATTGGTGAGGAGAATACGGAGAGCCCAGATGTTGAAGAAGGGAAAGGAGAGTGCAACCCCGCCGAGGAGCTGCTGGCCGGAAATTGTGACTTCGGTGGCGGCTGTGGAACCATCGACGCTGAGAAGTCACCGTCTTCGACGACATCGTCATTGCAGGAGGCTGAGACCCGGCACAAGTCGTCATGCAAGCATTCCCAAGGGAAGAAGAAAGCAAAGGTACCCATGCGTGTTAGCTAGCAAGCCCTAAAAGAAACAAAACGATGAGGGTTGAGTCTCCTGACACAATTTTGTCCTGCCATATATATACTTTTACAGGTGGATTGGACGCCGGAGCTTCACCGGAGATTCGTTCAAGCGGTAGAGCAGCTGGGCATTGATAAGGCAGTGCCGTCCAGGATACTCGAGATCATGGGGATCGACTCCCTCACGCGGCACAACATAGCCAGTCATTTGCAGGTCAGTGCCGATGCCTAGCAATAGCATTTGAGTTCGTTTAAATTAAGGCTCTATTACATTATTATTTGAAACCTAAGTAGCATGTCTTTCTGCGACGCTCATAATTAGTAAACTACATTGTCCGTATAATTTTTAAGTAAAAGAAGCTTTATTTCAAGATAAAATAATGTTCTGGCTACTCTTGTTCCTTTAGTACTTCTTAGAACACACGGTTGCATACCAAATTTATCTAGATATGCAATAAACTAGCAGTTACTATTAAGGTAAATTTAAACATATACAATTTAATGAAAACTCTTCGTAAGTCATTACAAATGCAAATAAAGTTACCTTTGCTTCCAGCCCCTAGCTCAGCCTCAATTGTGAATCAAATAAAATAACGCAAGAGTTATGAATTGCATCTCTGTTGTATCCATGTATTAATTTTTTTGTTTCTAACGTAGACTTGCAATTCCCTAGGACAAAGGCAATAAAAACAAAATACTAGTGATTAACAAGACATTTTGACTCTGATAAACAACATGTGCATTGATAACATGACTTACTATAAAAACCGTATATAAAGCATTAGAGTCGGCGATTTAAATTGCTCCATGAGTTGTGGAATATATGTATCAAGCAAACGTACTCCCTATATCCTAAGATAGTAATAAGGTATCAAAGCATTTGATATTTATCCCAAAATAAAGGACTAAAGATAAAATGAAAAAATTTCCATTGATTAATGTGCTCCACGTCGCTCCTTTCTCCACCTCTAGGCCAATCTAAACATAAGGATACTTACTTTTAAGAAGGGCACATGGGGCATTCCCAATATCATATATTTTCGGACAAGGGGGGTGTTTTTCTTTGTTTATGTTGTTTTCCTTGAACTTAGCCAGAACAAGTAGTAGATTTTATCCTGACACGAAAAACTATTATTTGCAAAAATCTGTGAAAGAAATTACTCGACCTTATGCCAAGAAAGAAGGATCCCAAAATCAATAATATAATATCACCCTTTGGCGAACAACTTAACCAGTTCATTAAAGCAATCATATAAATGCGTCTTTACCAAATTGTTAATGTAACTAATCACATATAATTAACCGCTCCTATAGGTATAACATCAAAACACACCTCATGCGTGACACGTCAGATAAATATGTGAGTTTGTATATGTTTGTATATCTGCTTGTCTTAACAAACTGCATATAATAGCAAAGCATAATGTGTGAATCTACTGGCATAAGGGTACACTTGCAAGAGACAAACGAGCCACTGTAACATAATGTGTGAGCTGTGGGTCCAAGGATTGCAGTACCAGTCTGTAAATTTGTAACATCTGAATTTCATGTCAGTTATAAAGAGCAAAAGGTAAATGGTCCAACACTGGTGTAGTGCAAACAAATATCCATTTATTTGTATGATAAATCTCTAATCCAGTTAAATTTTGCAAAATTTTAGCTACCTATCACAGTGCTAACATTAGTGATGCATGTTTTATTATTATATATGACACATGCATGTACTTTCATAAAGGGGAACATATCCAGTGTAAACCAAGTTTTGGTACAACCACCGTGCAACCCTACTAAAAATAATTTTAAAAAATTCTGAAAAAAATCATGAATGTACAGCTCGGTCTACCCTATCTATATATAAAATTTCAGGATCAAAGTCGTCAAACTCTAAAAGTTAAAAAAAGACAAATTTGAGGTGCATTTGAGCTATTACTATTGTCAAAAAATTTGTCTTTTTTTAACTTCTAAAGTATGACAATTTGATCCTGAAATTTTATATATAGATGGGGTAGACCGAATTGTACATTCATGATTTTTTTCAGAATTTTTTAAAACTTTTTTTAGCAGAGTTGCACGGTGGTTGCACTAAAACTTGATTTGCACTGGATATATTGTCATCATAAAAATCTGTTAAGTTAGTACGCCGCCATCTATTCGAAATGGAAAATCACAAACAGCCTATTTGTTACCTGTCTACACGATTAGCCAGAGACAGTGAATAAAACTAGACCATACATACCATATCTATATCTATATCTAATATTAAAACAAATAAAATTTTTTGATCCGTCCTGATAAGTGGGCCCTGTCCATCGTCCGTCCAAAGAATCGGAGTCAAAATTGGACGTGATCTCGCGTGGTGGCGCCGTCCTTTCCTGTTGGACCAGCTATGTCTGTTTCGTTACGTAGAGAAGACCGAGACCATCACAGTACGATGAAACCAGCTGTTTTTGTCTGAGATTTTTTTAATAATAGAAACAGAGTTTCCGGTTTCATCTCTTGTTTGGAGAGAATCAGACCGATTTTTATTACAACTCATGCCTGAGATGCATACACATATGTAAGTAAATCGATCTGGGCCTAATAATACTGTATATACACACGGACAATCTAGATTCCTATGGCCCAATTAGAAGAAAAAAAGACTAAACAAATACACAAAGCGTGTCTGGTTCGTTAAGCCGTATAATAATAATACCAAACCGTGTTTGAAACTCATCGTAACTTTACTAATAATTATTGTTCGACTCCATGAGACAAACCAAGGCAAGGAAAGGGAATTCAACAGCTAAGAGGTTGGGGCACGGAAGTTCACGCGTGGACCGCAGGAGCAAAAGGACCCCAATAATATAAGAGAATGTATGGCGAGAACCCAATAATATAAGAGATTATATACAATCAATGATATACATTGGACCCATAGCAACGCACGGGTATTTTTGCTACTAGATCGAGAACAGCAACCACAGACAAAATCCAAACCAGTACACCTGACCAGAGTAGCATGCCCAACCGTAGTCGGCTTACGAATCTTAGTGATATATTGTCACCTACGTACTGACCATACTTTCGTGTCTTATGCTGCTGACAATTTGCTATCTAAACCGTGCAGAAGTACCGGTCACATAGGAAGCATATGCTTGTAAGGGAAGCAGAAGCGGCGAGCTGGACCCAGCTTCGACAATTGTATGCTGCGGGGGGAGCCCCCACCGCCGTGAAGAGGTCTGATTCGAACGCATGGACCGTGCCAACCATCGGATTTCCTCCACCGCCACCGCCACCGCCACCGCCACCCCCTCTAGCTCCACATCATCCGATGCGGCACTTCAGCAGGCCATTGCACGTCTGGGGCCACCCGACCCGAACAGTGGAGTCACCGAGGGTGCCCATGTGGCCACGGCACCTTGTTGCCCCCGCTCCGACACCGACGTGGGCTCCTCCGCCGCCATCTGACCCGGCGTTCTGGCACCACCGCCCTTACATGAGGGTACGTACGTTTACTGTTACTCCTATATATTTTCGAATGAATCATCACGGGAGATTATTGTTCTGACGGAGTTCAACATCAGGGGCCTTCCCATATGCCGGGCCAGGTAGCTCCTTGCGTAGCAGTGCCAATGCCAGCAGCGGTACGTGTTCATCAAGAACACTTACAAGTAGTCATTATCTAATACGTAGCTTGACCATGCATAACTTGATAAACATGATTTAATTTCCTAATTTTCAGCGATTCCCTGTTCCACCTGTGAGGGGTGTTTTGCAATCTCCACCTCCAATGTACAGACCTCTCGTTCCTCCTGCACTCGCATGCAAGAGTCAGCAGGATGCGCAGCTCCAGCTACACACTCAGCCAGTAAGTTTAGTTTCAGTGACATGTTTCAGGCAAAGTTTAATTAAGACAAAGTAGTCATATATTTTTACATGTTCATTCTGCGCCGGTGCTCTCAAGTCTCAAATCGGCGTATCCTTTTGTTTCTCAATTTTCAGTCAAGTGAGAGCATAGATGCAGCAATAGGTGATGTTTTAACCAAACCGTGGCTGCCGCTGCCCCTTGGCTTGAAGCCACCTTCAGTAGACAGCGTCATGGGCGAGTTGCAGAGGCAAGGTGTAGCAAATGTCCTTCCAGCTTGCGGATGATCTCTGGAACATGCATGGATCAGGGCTACATGGCTGCTCGTCCCATTATTCAAACAAAATCAAATCGTCGACCCTGCCCTTTTTTTTAATTTCATGGACCATTGTATGCACATGTTAGCTTGTGCAGCAGGGTTAAAAGACTATTACATCCTTTCAGCTTTGAGAGAAACTAACCCGAGTAAATCCTTGTACAATATGCAGTTTGTCGGAATAATGAAGTATTTCCCCGAATGATCTGTACCTCGAATTTTTAGAATATTAAAAATCTGATTTAATTTATAATTATACGAATTGAAGGCCCTCCAAGCCAGAACCAGAAATCTTGTTTTATTCATAGAAAATTCACAAATATATCCAATCATAGGCAGAATATTTCCAATCACATGCACAATATATCCACATTCAAAGTACACAAGTTCATCAATCAAATGTTCATAAGCATCCATCAAAGTTCACGAGTTCATACGACAGTCGTTCATCCATCACAACACAAGTTCATACAATAGAAACAAGCTCATGCATGCATACACATCAAAGTTCATCACCGCCGCACAATTTACTCCTCAAGATTATGGGAGTTGTGGCTGCTCGCACCTCCGGAACCCGCCAAGTACTCATTCACGTTCATTTCTGCATCTGGAGTTTGGCCTTGAGCACATGAGGCCGAACCTTATAAAATAAACTCAATTCGTCAATGCACATGTATTGCTATGTTTAGCTAGATTCTACTCAGTTTAGCTAAATTTTGCTAGGTTCAACGAGATTCTACTCAGTTTAGCTAAAATTTTCTTAGTTAAGCTAGATTGTGCAAAGTTGGTCTAGTTTAGCTAGATTTTTCTAAGTTTAGCTATACTTTGCTAAGTTGACCTAGTTTAACTAGATTTTGGTAAGTTTAGCTAGGTTTTGCTAAGTTTATCTAGATTTTGCTAAGTTCAGCTACCGTTTGCTAAGTTTCACTTAATTTTGCAATGTTTCGCTAACTTTCACTAAGTTTGCCTATTTTGTGCTTAGTCAGCTAGATTATGCTAAGTGTAGGTAGATTTGCTAGGTTTCACTAAGTATTGCTAAGTTCACCTACTTTTGTATATATACCTGTGATCCAAGGTGCTGATGATGCGGCTGCACCCACGGGTTGAAGTTGGTTCCTTCAGCTAGCATCCACCTCGGAGCTGGTTGGGTGCCCTAGGGGGCCATCCACCCAGAGGTGGCTGGGAGCACTGCAGTGCCATCCACCTCGGAAGTGGCTGGGAGCCCTTGTGTGCCATCAATCTAGGAGGTGCAAGGGAGCTCTGCAGTGCCATCGTCCACCTCGGAGGTGGCTGGGAGGTCTGGGGTACCATCGTCCACCCAGAGGTGGCTGCGACCCCTGGCATCCACCCTATTCACCCCCTGAGGTGGCTACAACCCCTTGGGGTGGCACCCACCTTGACGACCCAAATAGAAGTTATAAGAACAAAAATCATTTGGGATAATTTCATAAGAGTTGATTAATATGGAATTGAAGAGATTAGACAGTTTTACTTGCTGCAGAGACATTTGACGAAGGCAAAAGGCTGGCAAGTTTGTGTCAGGTCCTAATCAAGCTATGATATCTTATAAATGGATAAAACATTAGATTTGCAATATAACAATCAGAATTCAAGGAAAGGCTTGTTGAGATAAACAAATTACCTGCAAGTGAGAAGCCATGTAGACTATCATGGTCCTAACCTCATCTCGCGCCTAACAAGCCTCCTCTCGTGCGGTACGAGCTTCCTTGTTGGCGGTCGTTATTCACCTATTCCGACTGCCAATTCTTCTGTGAATAAATAGGGTATAAACAAAGTTCTATGTATTATTTACTTTGAACTAATAATTTCCACAAGTTTTGGTAGTTGAAAGTGTTTTGCAGGGAGACACTCATAATACACATTATTTGGAGAATGAGGGAAAGTGACCAAGTGTCAGGGCATTGGGCCCAGGCCTGCCGGCCCCACCTCAGGCCGCCTCGCCCAACATGCAAGCCGGCCGACCTTCACCCAGGCCGCCCGGCCATGTCATCAAGCCCAAATGCTATACCGACATACATGCATGCAAGAAAACACATCTCAAGCAACATGTAATGATGCGATCATGATTTGAGATAAATCAAGGGTCGGAGGGCAACCACACTTGGACCAACACTTGGATTGGTGACATCAACGATCCATGCACACATCCTAGCCACCAACCAACATGTGCCAAGTGTCAAAAACAGTTATTTAGACAACATGCAAATAAGCACATCGTTGCCCGGCCAAACCCCTTGGCCGCCTAGCACAAGCAACAATTTACAACCATTACCGACCCTGGGAGCGCATCCAGACCGTCGGGGAAGTGAAGGCGGTGGATCCAAGGGCCGGCCGACCAAGTGGGAGGTCGCCCGACCCCACATACAGGCCGCATAGCTTGGAGAGGAGGCTGCCCGGCCCCAATTGTCATCCACATGCAGGTTCCTTCACTCCTAAGCAGCCATGCATGTGAGGGAATATTCCCTAGGATCAAGGGAGCATCTCCACCTCTCCAAGGCACCTACTCCACTATAAATAGAGTGGCACCCCCTCACTCTCACATAAACCTCACCATGTAATTCATTCTCTCCCTCGCTAGGAGGCACCCCTCGGGTGGTGCCTCCACTCTTAGAATTCTTTGTTTAGGTGGGAGTTAGAGTAGGCTCTGCAGTCTCGGAGTCGTCGGAATCTTCAGTAATGTACTTTATTTCCCTACCTTAAGCATTATTTTCCGATTAATGACAAGGAAAGTGCTTTATCTTTCTACTTTATGCACTTATCTTTGTCTCTGTTAGTTACTCGTATTTGGTATGTATGCTGCTGCATTAATTTGCTAGCCCCTTTACCATTTGGGCATGCCAAGTTCGAGGCCTGAGTTGTGCTAAGTTAGAATTGATTGAGCTTTGTTATACTTGCCGGTGCTATAAGCCTTTTATAGACTTAGATTTAGGAGTTTGGTTAGCTCTAACCCTTGGAATCAAGGACAAGCTTTAGTGCTCAATCACTATCGTGGTGATAGCGCTTGAGCACTAGTATAGCGTGCCATCTTACCCACATAGCTTTGGTTGGTAGCCTATGAGAGCCAATGGACTGGCCTCATTGCTCTCCTGGCGTGATGAGTGATTGTCAATGGTACAAGTCCTCCGATGGACTAGAGGCCCTCCGATGGACTGAAGGTCGAAGAAGGAGAAAGACCTCGATGGACGGAGGCAAAAGTCCTCCAAAGGACTAGAGGCACAAGAGTTCAACGTCGGTCGGCCATGGATGCTCGGTACACGGAGGGGTGGTTCGGCAACGGTGGTGTAAGCCCTCCAATGGACTGCAGGCAACTCGGATGGACTGGAGAAGCCGGGTACCACCGTGGTGCTCCAACCCGAGTGCATAGTGCAAAGGCGTGTGAGGGAGGTTTTGGCGGCTTCTTCTCAAAACCGCCACCCAAGCTACCCAATCCTTGGTAAGTTGGACCACGACTCGCCAAGAGAGAGAAGATGGACCAAGTCCGGCCCAGATGTAGACTTCCTAAAGTTTCCCGGGTGCAAAGGTGGATTGGACTACGAGCCACGTGGAGAGCATCTGAAGATTGCGTGGAAGTTAAGAAGATGAAGTCTTCATTGTGGTCGTCCGTCCCCGATATTTCGGGTCCTTTTCTGTTTTAGCCCCTCCGGGTGTATAAATAGCCTAAGAGCTGGTCATTAGGACATCTCTTGGCTGCTAGGTTTTCATTTGCTTAGTGTAGCTGGTCATTAGAACATCTCTTGGCTTCTAGGTTTTCATTTGCTTAGTGTAATTTTCGTCCTCAAGCCTTGAGCACAAAGTTTAGGAGGGTTAGGGTGAGATCTAGCCTCCAAATCAAGAGGAAAGGTGAGGGTGGTTGCTTGAAATGAATTCCTTGGTTGTAATCTGATCTTGAGACCCTTTTTGGGCCATCTAATCCAAGTGATTTCGTGCTGCAATTTGTGTGCCTTGTTCCTCCTCTTTCCCTTTGATTTTTGTCTCTAATCCTTGGCTTTTTGGGTGTTTGCTTTGGACAAGGTTGGATCCCTTCTTTTGTTGGTGTTTTGGACTTGCAAGTATGTGGATATTATGTCTTAGACCATCTCAATCCTGAAGGATTGCCACGAGCAAGTTGTTTTTGTGCTTTCCCCTTTTATTTTTCAATGGTTCTCTCTTCACGAGATCTGATATTTCCGCTAACCCGTGATCTGTTTTTGTAGATCTTTTGGGAATAGCTTTGGAATGAAGCTAAAATAGAGTGTGTGAAATTTTGTGAGGATTGGAGAAGGTTGGGTCGCATTTTGGATTGCTTTTGTGTGAGGTTTTCTACTGGTTCTGTCCGTCTTCAAGCCTTGTTTGGTTCAGGGGTCAAACCTTCGAAATTTGGGCTGCAATTTTTTAGAGCTCTTTATCTGTGAATCCTAAAGCTCTCATAAATATTACAGAATATTCGTTGGTGTTTTGATCTGGTTTTGGTATTTTTCTCTTGTGGTTGGTCTACCTGTTTTTTACCATCAGACAGTCCGATGGTCAAACCGTCAAACCATCGAACAATCCGATAGTTGTTGGATTTTGTTTCTTGCCCAATTCAGCTGAAATTTTGTGGAGTTGTTCTCTGTCCCCTTCTCAACCTTCAGTAAAAATTTCATAATTTGTGGAGCTTGTTTGATAGGGTTTTTGATCAAATCTTTTCAAGGTGTCGGTCTGTGAACATCAAACGGTCTGATGCTCCAATCATCAGACTGTCTGATGGTCTATACCTTCTCTTTTTTATCTGAATTTTTTAGGAGTAGTTTTAAGTTGTCCCGTGAGGGTGTGATATTTTTTGGGGTGGTGTGGACCTTGGATTTAAGGGTTTTGGCATTTTTTTTGCAGCTCTATCTGTCTGAAATCTGTTGTTTTCCGAAGTTAGCTCTTTTTGCATTCTTTGTCTTAGGCTTTTGAATGTGTGCTTCCATTTTGTGCTTGGTACGTATCTGTTTAGTGGATGGTACCAAGCATGTGTTGTGAGCTAGATACGTATCCTCTCAGTGGACGGTGTCTAGCTTTGTTGTGGTTGTTGTTTCAGTTTGCACTACGGGGGATTAAGTTTGAGTTTTCAAGTGCTCCTATTGACCCCATAGTCGCATGTCTCGGTCCTACAGCCTATCTTGGTGACAGCATTAGAGGTCTTAGTATTCCAATCCCATCATTCGGTAAGCCTGTAGGCATTAGCCAGTTGCCGTTCGGTTGGCCAACTATCTACCCCCTTGCCTCCTTGGTGAAGTCTGGAATTTCGCTCAACGCAAGACCATAGCTCTGTTCAATCTTTTCAACCTTTGTACGGATAGCTCTTGTATGCTTGTAGAGATGGAAGACCAAACCTTAGCCCTCGACTCGTTGTCCTCCTAACTTAAACTTGAGTTTGCGCCAACAGTGTTTGGTTTGTATCTCATGGTGTTGGTCGTTTATCTTTTCTTGTTATCTTTCGGAATGAAGGAGTTAGTAGTAGCTAGGTGTTCGATAAATTTGTATTTTTCTCGATGCTTCCCTGTGGATAAATACGATACCTTGGAATACTCTTGGGTGAAAGCTACAGTGGTCTCCGTGCGCTTGCGGAGTAAAATTTCTTAGGCTAAGAACCGCCAACAAGCTTTCTGGTGCCGTTGCCGGGGAAGCGATGAGTTTGAATATTATTTTTCATCTAGTTATTGTTACCTTTCATTCCTTTAAAAACAAAAATAAATAAATAAACCATCCTTCAATCTTTTTCTCTGTCCATGGAGTAAATCTTGATCATGCTTGTTCATGCTACAAAGTTTATCGTGAAAGCATAACTAGGATCAGGATCATCCAACGACTAATCCAGAGACTAAATTCCAAATTAAACATGGTGCTTAGGTTGGAAATAGCCTCTTTTTATCGGAACAATGCAAGGCATGCATGATAAACGAGTTATGTGTATACTTTAGTAGTGATGTTCTATTTCTAGTTCATGAGCTGCAATTCTCAAACTAGTCAGATCTCTCAAGTTCAATGGAGATGCAATATCCCGGTTATATTTCGAAAACTCAACCCATTTTTTTTTTCACGACCATGGATTTGAGTAAAAGTTTGAAAGATGGAAGTCATGGTTTAGCAATGTGGTTTGTGCTATGTTTTAATGAGAAACTTTCTGATAGCATGTTGTGTACAATGGGCCCGGTGTTAACACTCTCTACTTATATTGGACCCTTGTATATGCTGTACACTAACCTGTTGTAGGAGACATTCATCCCAACACGAGAAGAGAGACCTTGTTCTCGACATTTTCATGCTCCAGACCTCTTGCGATCTATTTCACTCATCTTGGGAAAATGATAGCATCATGCTTGATGAAGTTGTGGTGGTTGATATGGAAATCGACGACACAAACAAGATTATCTTCAACACCACACAAGAATTGGCATCATTCCAAAGTGACATGCAATTCTATATCACACTATGCTATCTCCTCTGCTCAAATTTGCAGCTAGTAGACAACTGGTCGACTGCCTCTTAGGAAATCTGCGTACCCAATGGAGTTGTGGTGTAGAGCCCCAAAACGCAGGCATAGACGTCTCTCATTGAGGGTCTAAAGCACCACAAAGGCAAATATGGACAAATCAACATCGATAAGCAGGGTGAGAACATCAATGACATGCAGTAGAAGACCGTGTGGCACAAGGGCAGTCAACGACTGGTGGCACATGTCATGTTCAACAAGTATTGAGCCCAAGAAGAAGAGTAGTAAGCATGATCGGGAGCAAGTTTGGAATCAACATTTAATGCAGAATCCAAGCTTGGGGGAGAAGATTGTCTTGCATTTGACAAGCCATTTGTGGCAATGAGAAATAACCTACACTACCAAGCCAAAGAAGCAGGGCTCAAAAGTGTCCGCTAATACAACATCCCATTCACCAGCCATAGGACAAGAAGAAGGAGCAAATTTTTCTTGATCACATTCTCTGTGCCACTCGAACCCAATGGACCTCTTAGCCGGTACATCATTAGTTGAGATGGAGATTTAGCCTCAATACATCCTTCAACAGCATTGATGAAGGTAAACCTCTCTAACAGCTATTTTCAACATTCCTTTTTTAGAGGTTGCTTTAAAAAGCCTGTTAGTGGTAGCACTTGAAACTAAGTTTTTGCCATCTAAGATTCTAAGGCATTAGGGTCTTCTAGTAGTGCTACCTTAAGCCAAGTGCTTTGCAAACAACTAGCTATCTCTCTACATCTCCTAACCTCCGGAATATCATGAAGTAATTGAAGATGAGGTAGAATGTTAGGTAGGCAATTGCACATGTTGACTCCTAACATGCAGGAAAAGGTAGAAGGAGGTTTTTGAAGATCATATAGGAAGAACAAAAGTGCCATCACAAAGAAATCCATTCTCGACATCCTGGGTGTCCCTTCACACCATGATTGGACAAGGCCTTCCACTGGAAACAAAATTAAAGTCTAAGCGAAACAAAAGGAAACTTCGTCAAACAAAGACGAAGATGTGCTCTCAATCATAGAAGGTTTGTTTCATCACGCCACAAGAATCGAGCTTGGGGGAGGATATGCCAAGAGGCACCCGTCCTCTAACCCAACCCATGAGAGGAAGGACCTCGATGTTCAACCCGCAGTGGTTGATCACTACAAGACTTCAACAATGCTCTGCATCACTTGGGAAGTGTCGGGATTTAGTCCGGCAGTGCACCACGGGATAGGTCACGGGGTGCTTTTGTGGGCCGGTGAGTTCGACTATAGCTCGATGGTTCGCGTGATACGTTGGCGAGACGAGGTTTATATAGGTTCAGGCCGCATAATGCGTAATACCCTACGTCATGTTTGCTGCTGATTGTATTGATTGCGAGTACTCAAGATTACAATGAGCGCTAGGGCTTTGGTATACTAGATTGCGGGGGGTTGCGAGAGCTTCATAGGGGTCCCTCACCCGCCTTATATAGGCTGACGGGTTCTTGGGTTACAAGTCGAGTTCCTTCTATATCTCCCCCGATTTAGATTACAACAGATCCCATAGAATCCGTACTTAACTCTATCTCTATCTTCGAGGTCTTTGATTCCCGATAATCCTTCTCCAAACCACACATGCCATAGAACTTTCCCGGATTACGACTTCCTTGCCATGATCTCCAAGCTTGATGAAATCGCGCCACCTTTATGGGCGTAAACCGATCAGTCGGCCCAGAAGCCAGTCGACTGATAGTCTTGGGCCCTCCAATGGCCCATGCCTTGAATCCAAGTCATGAGGAGCCAGGGGATATTTGTCCCCCACAAGCCCCCAAGACTCGAGTTAATTCTGAGAATAATTAACTCGAGACTCTAAACAGAATCGATGCTCCGAATCAAAACACCCTAGATTCTCCAAAAGTCCTTCTCCATTGGTTGTACCGACCAGGTGCACCCAATGGGTGTAGCCCCCGAACTTCGAATTGACTTGAGTAACAATCAACTCGAAGATCCAAAAAATGATCCACTCCAAATTACTTGACATTAAACATTGGTTGCACCGACTAGGTGCACTCAATGGGTGTAGCCCTCGAGCTTTGAGTTGACTTGAGTAACAATCAGCTCGAAGATCCAGAATCCATACAAAATTTCCTCCCAAATCATGTCAACCATGATTTTCTGACTTATCTTGATTTCCGACTCATCTTGTCAATCAACTGAATAACTGTCACCCAATAGGTGCGCCCAATGGGTGTGTAAAAAATGCTCTTTGGAAAAGAAACCCAATGGGTGTACCAAATCCTTTCTCATACAGAGAAAACCCAATGGGTGTGCCATATACAATCTTTGGAAAAGAAACCCAATGGATGAGTTAAATCCTTTCTCATACAGAGAAAAGCCAATGGGTGTGTACTGAGTGAAACTGCCCATAATACGAACCGTCACGCTGTACCATGCCTGGAATTTGTGCAACCGCCATTGAAATCCCATTAGAAGCCTATTCTGCATCTCCGACACATGGTCCCAGAATACGAAGCGGCTCATCCACGCGGACTTGGAATGCGGAGGTCGGCTGCCCCTATATAATCAAGACTTGACACCGCCTTCTGCACACCATCTCTTGCCTTCAAAATTTCTAGTTACTAAAAAACCAGCGCCCAGAAAGAACTTCCATCTCCTCCACCAAAGCCATGGCTGGCGGCAAGGGCAAGAAGGCTACAGGCTCCGTCAAGGCAAAGAAGTACGAATACTCTGACTCGGAGGATGAGTACCTCCAAGGAGACTACAGCGACAGTGGTGAATCTGGCGATAACGCGCCCTTCGATGTCGGGAGCGAGGGAGAATGCTTCCAAGACCTCTCCTCCGACTCCGACCAATACAACGAGGAGGAGAAGGCCAACCTCAAGGCCCTCGAGACCCCGAGCCTTGATGGCCCTGATAGCGGCAGCGACGAAGATGAGGACGATGACGACGACGATGATGATGACGACGACGATAGCCACGACGACAGCGATGACAGCAACAACAGCGACGACGATGGCGATGATGACGAGCCAGTCGGCCCACATCCGCTGAAGCACCGCCGCCTCCATGCATAGGAATAGGAGTAGCTATAGGATATGAACCATAGCCCCTATGTATCCGTCGCCATGTATTTTCTTTATATGTTATAATGAAATTGGTTTGAACTTTGAAGAAATCCCGCTGTTTATATGCTCTTTTGTGTGCATTCTATCTTATCTGAAACATCCCAACTAACACTACTTTCACAAATCTTGAATGAATAAACTGCCTTCCGCAGAAGATGTTGAAAATATGACGAATCAAATCCTCAAACCGACTTATCTAATTCAGAGCAACCAGTTTATAAAACCTCACCTGAGTCAACTCGAATTCTGAATTACCAGCATACTAAGAAAATTTCCTGCGATGGGAGGTTGAAAAATAGCCGACTGACTATACCATTACCGAACCACATAGTGTGCTGTCCTTAACGGAAAGGCAGCCCCCCGAGTTAACTCACTGACGCCATCCATCATTATGATGACTTTCGAACAAACACCGTTAGGGTGCACACAAAGTCATCAATACCCTAATAGTTACCCCTTCGAAGCCAGTCACTTGAGTTCCTTATTCAAGCCGCCGCCACTGCTCTAGAGCAGAAAAAGATTCCCCATGATTGCCCATCCCAGAAATTCCTTGATTCCACATGGCGCCCAAGAAGAAGACTGCCAGCGAGCGAGGAAACACCACAGAAGGACTCCCGTTTGATCCCAATGCTCCAACTCCCTCCTCCGTTCTAGCTTTTCATCCATGAACCGTATCTGATGCCATCCTTAAGAATCTGGAGAAAATGGGAGTGCTGCCTAATCAAGAAGTTGGAGGTTGGAGAAGCTGTGTAGGGGAAGCAATGCCTACTGAGAACACAACTGATACCGTCGTTTTTGCCCCCTTCTTCATTAATGGGTTAGTGTTGCCAATTTGCTCATTCTTCCGCAAATTGCTTGATTTCTATCAAATTCAGTTGACTCATCTGAATCCCAACTCAATTCTCCAAATATCCATCTTTATCCATCTCCACGAGGCTTTCTTGGGAATCAATCCCCACTTTGGTTTGTGGAAACATCTGTACCACTGCAAGCCCGGCAACAAGGACGGAGTACTACAAGTGAATGGCGGCGCTAGTTTAGAATTAAGGCGTGGCCGCAGAGTTGTATACCTTGAAATCCCTCTGAAAGACACCCACAGAGGCTGGCACTCCGAGTGGTTCACAATCGAGAATCACCAATTATCCTTGCCCAAGCGCACTGGTCACAAACCTAACCCCAAGCTGGCCAGTTGGGAAGAGGCACCAACGCCAGAAGAAGTAGAGCAGGTGAATGAGCTACCGAAAGAGATCAATGACTTAAAAGAACATGGCCTGACCGCTGTAGCCGTGGTTGTAGACTTCGTGTTCCGGAGCCTCCAACCACTGAAGGAAAGATCTTACCTAGCGTACTTGTATGTTGGAGCCAAAGACCCCAATCGAGAATTACCGCGAGCAATTTCTGAAGATGAAGTTCGAGCTCACGTGAATTTAATGCTGAAGGCTGAATCTCTAATGAACAATGGTTCGCCACAGCCTCATTCTATTTGGCACCCTTCACTCTCATGTCCAGTAAGTACTTCTATCCCACTTGATTGAATTATCATGAAACCCAAAATGTATAATGAAGCAGTCTAATGACTCTTTTCTTTATGGTGTAGAGAGAGATTCCCAATTTTCTAGCACGACCAATCCAATAAAATTTAGATCAGGCGAAGAAGGAAAGCTCTAGCTTGAACCAGCAAGAGATGGATGCCATGCGGGCTGCTCTTCAGAGTGATGAGAATACACCGGAGTCAACTTTCATAGTGATTCAAGATCCAACTCATGACAAAGCGGGGGACAAAGGAAAAGCAGTCCCCACTGATGAAGCCCCCGAGTCATTTTTGACGGCACTTAAGCACGCCAAATCTTATACTGCAAGCGCACAGTATCGGTGTAGCCTTTCCCCGTGATGAGTATTAAAGGATTTGCAATCCGTGGAAAACTAGTTTTAAAATACTATTAATCAAGGATTAATCAATTACTAATTAGCTCTAATAGATCTAATAAACTAAAGGATAAAAGAGAGTCTAATTATTGACTAATCTATATCTAAACTAAACTAAAGGATGATAAACGATATTCTAATCACAAACTAGATATAAAGCTAACTCTAGCATAAACTAGATCAAGAACAAGAGATTAATAAGATCAAAAGCAAGATCGATAAAGAAGCTAATACGGCTAAGGGATTAGCAAGAGATATAAGACAAACTTTTTATAAACTATGAACCACACTAAGCATGGATCTAACGTGAAACATAGAATAAACATGATCATGAATGTCAAAAGCTTACTCGAACCTTTCTCCAGCCCTACTGTCACTAGAACCGGTTAATCGACGAACTAGTAAACCTTAACCATCTCTAAGCATGAGCAGATTCAATCAACTAATTAAAGTAAAAAGATCTACTAAAAGACATGCGGACTAATCAACCAGACCTGATCACATGTAAAGATGAAGTATTGCAAAGACATGGATCATAGATCGTGTATAAACAAAGAACTAATAGCAAAAAGACTATTTCATTGATCGAACTCAAGGTTTATCATAGTAAAATAAGAAGAACAGAGAGTTACTCGAGATACATCATGAACTTGAAGCGCATAGTTGTTGAATTCGGCGAGACGAACAACATATCAGAAGATGAGCTCGAAACTCCCCGGGAACATGTGAGGTCGTCGGCCGACCTCCTCTGGTCATGCCTCCTCTCGATGCCTCCTTTTGCCGAGATCTCCTTCTCGACGAGTCTTGCGAAGATGGACCCTAAACCCTAACTTTGGAGCGCTGGTTCATAATGAATTGGATGCCTCTCCTCCTAGGGTGGCCATATATTTATACTCTGAAGAGTTCCTTATACATGGAATCTAATAGGTCAGTTATAAGAGTCCTAATAGACCTATTTCTATGTATATACAAGAGTCTTAAAGGTCCTTGGGCGTCCATGAAGCTTCCTTGCTTGGAGAAGAAGTCATTTTCCTAGTCCTCCCTGAAATCAGCTTTCCATATTCTATAGCCTTTAGTATTTCGACCATAACTCCCTCATCTGAAATCCAAATAAGACAAAATCAGACTCTAAACTGTAGAGCTCGAAGACATCTACAACTTTGGTATTCAAACTTTCTTCATTTGATCTCGTTAAGGTCTCTGAATTAGACCCATAAGCTGCTGCTGTTCTGAAATCCGAGAATATCTTGAGATTTAATTGGGGTTTGGATTGGACAATAAACCTTTCTTATCTTCATATTCTTCATACTCAAGCAATCCTTAGCCTCCGGAACCTTCCCCATAATAGGCTTGGGACATCTTCTGGGCTTTAATTATTCTTCTTTTATTAATCATCTCACCTCCCTGGACTTGTAGCATAAATCCTTTATTCAAGAAATCCTCAAATTTATCACAATTATACCTATTTTCCTGCAAAAATCAATATTGCAAAAAAAATAAAAAGCATTATCGAAAACGGGGTCATTTGTTAGCGAAACAAGACTAAATTATAAGATTAACCTCTGAAAAGATATAAAATCATATGAAAATAGAGCATATTTTTAGTACATAACGAGCGTCAACAATATCCCCACACTTAGATCTTGCTAGTCCTCGAGCTAAGAGATCGATCAAAAACTCAACTAAATTTAAGCTTGTTCTAAACAATCATTTCTCAAACTAATCAAGTTCAGAATTCAATTCAATCTCAACATGGGCATTTTAATTAACTTTCATGCATAGAGATCTCCACCGAAATTTTCGAAATCAAACAAATCATAACAAAACCAAGACTTCTTTTAGAATCAAATGGAGGGGGTTTTGTATGAAAAAAATAATCTCCATAGATCAAGAAATTACATTGGTCCTTCTTTGTCAAGCTCACATGTAGGCACTCCTATTTTGTGGCTATACTAAAATTATATAAAATCACTCTTTCTCACATCTCACAAGAGTTTAAGAGGAGCTTGGTAAAAACTATCAAAGTTAAATCAACTTATTGTTCAGCTAAGATATCTCCCTAAATATCATTTAATCACCTTGAATTAACTTGATCATCGGAAATAAGAAAATATATATGCATAAACAGAGAGAAGGAAAAAGAAGATATAGATAGTGGACATGTGCAATATTGAATAAATAACGTGGGATAATTTCCGAAAATTACACATGGTTAGAAAAGTGAAATTTTTTGCTCATTACACTAATAAACACTAAACCTCACTTTCTCTTTTCCAAAACTTTCCTAATTCTACTTTCTTTTCCTCTCTTTTTTCTTTTTTTACTTGGGCGCCACCTTCTTTTTTTTCTTTCTTTTTTTTCACCCCCTCTGACTCTCTATTCTCCTCTTTTTTTTTCAACCTATATTCCTTTTTATTCTACCTTTTTGATTTGCTAGATCATGATAACTATAGAACTTTCCCTCGTGATTAGAAAATGAGCAAAAACTTCACTACGTAGGTAATGGGTGTCGAAAGATCAAAGGGTTTAAAGACATGGAATTCAGCAAATGCTAGTGCACCAGTGTAGAATAACTAGTACTGACTATATATGTGGAGGCTAGCAATCAAGAGATAAAAATAGATGAACAAATTTTTGAAAGGATCAAACTTTCTAAAGGAATCAACCTTAACCAAACTCATTTGAGATAACCAGCTTATAAACTATGCTTTCAACTAGGCTCTAATAGGATTTATCCTCTCTCTTGACAAAGGGATGGAACACTTGATCGTAAGATTTTTTTTGAATAAATAAATCACCCTCAAATCTTTTTTTAAAGAAACTTAGTAAAGCTATAAAACATCATCTCTCTAATCAAATCATGGGTTATGCAATACTAATCAATCCTTTAAGCACCACAATAAACATATTATGAATCTGAACAAGATCAATCTATAAAGCAATCATAAACAACAAACTTAAATTAGGCGAGAAATTTTATTTCTAACACACTCAAACTAGACTAAAATTTTATTTTGTAAGCAAAACACAAAGCCTAAACATATTCGATGATAAACCTCCCCACACTTAAACAATGCAATATTCACTCAAAGCATAAGATATAATCATCACATAGATAAATGAAAGCATAGTAGTAGGTAGAGGATGAATGTAGTAGAGAGGAGGATTAAGAAAATATTACTGTCCGTGTGATGAAGTGTAGCCAAATCTCTCTTATCATGGATGGATGAAAATTAGATGGTCTTCTAAGCTTTTTATTGGTTGCTTGCTAATGTACAAGCAATCCCATCTTCACACTCTTCACTTGTTCATCATCCACCAATCTTCAAGCTTCCCATTTGTGGCTTCTCCATATATAGAAAGTGTTGATGTAGTTGATATGATGCCTCTTCATGTTGTTTAGGTTGCTTCTCTTATGGTATCTTCAAATGTTGCACCACCTTCTTGAATGTCTAACTCATGGAGTCATTTGAAATGACTATGGTACTCTTAATTGGCTCATGAATCTTCTATGTAAGCATTGCCCATACTTTCTTCCTTGTAATTGCCATCATCTTCCTCCTCTAGTCATCACCATTGTAGCTGACCTCCTCTTTTTCATGGAATATATTCTTGATCTTAAACAGAACATGCCTCCAATAATAGATCTATTGGATAGCCCTTGAAATTACCTTTCCAAAGAGTACTCATGCACCAAAATCCGATTCCGAATGAAAGAGTTATGCCATCTTTACTCCAGAGACTTCGTGTTGTCAGAACTGTTTCCAATTCGAGTCACGTCCAATGTTTTAGCCATAAATCCTTGTAGAAAATTCTAAATGAAGCTACGTTTGATCCGTTGGAAAGCTAACGTGATAGGGCTTTCAAATATAAGAAAATATTCTGTTTTTATCTTGTGAATTCGACCAGAAAATGGATGACTTCTTTGGGTTCCAGATTTGAGTTTCAAAGATGTTGACAATTCTCAATCCTTCAATCCTTGGGCACCATGGTGCCATATGTGTTGGTTCTTGAAACATTTTCCTAAATGTTCTCCTTCATCTTCATCACAAAAGGTTCCTCCAATCTTCATGAACACACTCTATCCCTACAAAACAATTTGAGCGCACAAATCTACTCCCGAGGTGATAGCCTAGCAAGTATGCAAAATAAAGGTACACCACACTTGCAGGAGATAGAAATAAAGTAAAATATAACTGAATTATATTGAAGATAATCTTAATCCAGAAGATACAAGAGTTTTACCACAGACTCGAAGATAACTCCTGAGACTCAGAGGCAAAGCTCGACTCAACTCTAACTCCCAGGACTATCCTAACTACTAAGAAAAGAGTGAAGCACTCTAAGATAGACACCTTACAAATGAGCTCTCGGGGCCTATTTACAGCCTAGGAAGTGAGGGGGTATTTATATGTGCACTAGGCCGGTAAAGGGGCTGAGTCGGTGGACGGGCGGCCAAAGTCGGTGGCCGGCCGACCAGGGGGTGGTCGGGCGGCCACCCGATTCACCAACCTTGAGCATCCGACGGTTGATCCCACTCCCTCATGTCGGTTGGTAGTTGAATCAGTTGGTGCACATGAAAAATGCCGCCGAGGGGTGGTCGGCTGACCACCCTAAGTGGTCGGGCGGCCATGTGTTTTTCTCCAATTCATTGCATGTTGCTCCCCTCGGATCCTTGACATCACCAATCCTTGTCCCAGCACATTGTGACCCTTGGATATATTGGATGCTCTCTTGTATGGTTGGATCTTCACCTTTTTGTGTTTGTTTGCACACCGGATCGAAGACGTGGCAAGTGAAGTGGCCAAGGGACCATTCCACGTGGTCAGGGGTCCAAAACCCGGTTGGAGAGTGGCCGGGCGGCCACCACACATGGCCGGGCGGCCACCCCACCTTGGCCATTTCTACTCATCTTCGATATGTGACATGTTTGCAACCATTTTGTATGTATTTTGGTACCTGCATCCAAATATTCATGTACATCTTGTGGAACTCTTTAGTAGCAAGGGTTAGGCCATATATTTCACATGTTTAGCTTCATTTGGTGGATAATTGACGGTTGATATCGTGAGATTACGACCGTCAACACTGCCCCAGTACGATTGGTAGGTAGGCGGTCATGACGTCCTTGTTCGAGCCGGCGGCCCTGGCTGCCGTAGAGTACACGACCAACTAGCCGCTCGGGTCCTGCTTGGGCTCATACTTGTCGACGTTGGAGACTTTGAAGTTCTGAGGCCACGCCACCTCGTGTAGCTGTCTTAAGAAAGCGGAGATGCCGATCCCGCTCTGATCTTGAGCCGGTGCTCCACTTCCTCTAGATTCTTCTGGGCGACGCTGAGGGGAGCGAGGCCGGTCGCTGCTGATTCAGTGGTGCGCTGATCGAGGTTGCTGTGGGCTGTTGATGGAGCCCGTGCCCGAGTATTCCTGGCCTCCATCTCCTTGGTGAGGAGCACCATGATTTCGGTCTTATTGTTGATGCCGTCTTAGCTCTGCATCGTGGCGCTGTGCCCGAGAGTTCTCGATGTGGATTCGAGCGTCACGCCGCGCGTTGATTTGATGCCGTGCGTCTCCTACGAGAAGATTTCTGGCTGAAGCGGCTCTTGCTGCTGCGCCAGCCGCGGGCTGCGCTGGGGGAATGAGGCACCCCACCACCCGAGTGAGGATCTACCGTTGCTCATCATCTTCCACGCACGCTCTAGCGAGCTGGGCCAGGATACCGCCCACCTGGCTCAGAGTCTGCCCCAGTCTGGCGAATTCTGCCTCTAGATTGCTGTTGACAGTCATTATTTTTCGATTTCGACCGTCAATCCCTCGGTGAATAATGTAGGACCGAGACATGTGATTAGAGGGGGGTGAATAGGAGCACTTAAAAACTCAAACCCATGAACCCTCGGTGCAATCTGACAGCTACTACACACAACAAACGCTAGACACCGTCCACTGAAAGGAAGCGTGACTAGCAGCACTTGGTGTCGCCCACTGAACGGGTACACACCAAGTGAGCGGAAGCACGAGACTCAACGATCACAAGATCGCAAGTCAAGCGAAACAACGACTCACGCACTAGCGTCTCGTTCGCCACTCAACGCACCGAAATAAGCCCTACTGATTCTCAGTAGGTTAAGAGTATGGGCAGCAACAAGAAACACTAAAAGCGAGGTCGAAGCAAAAGCCCGGCAGTGAAAACCCCAAAGGAAAATACACACAGCCACCTACAGGCGTCTGCCAGACTGTCCGGTAGCGGCCACCGGACTGTCCGGTGGAACCGGATGGTCCAGTGACTGGACCGGATGGTCCGGTAGTAGCCGGCTGGAATTCTCAACGCCGGACTGTCCGGTGCAAAGCGCAGGACTGCCCGGTGAGCCTGATGTTTCGGTACTGACACCGGATGTTCCGGTGGGAGGCTGGAACTTGAGCTTTCCAACCGTAAACTTGACCCAAATCTTGTCCAATCTTCACGAAAATTGACACCGGCTATCTGAGGCCTATTCCAAAGCTTTTCCCAGAAGATCAACTCAAAATGATCACGGGATTAGTAGGAATTTCAGATCGCGAGAAGAGGCAAGCTTTGGGCAAGAAAAGAGGAAAACTCAAATTCGACTTGCTCGTGGCAAACCTGCAGGTTTGTGACGCACTAGGGCATAGTCTCCACATCTTTGTAAGTCCAAAACACTGGCAAAATAAAGGATTCACCCATGGCCAAAGCAAACACCCAAAAGCCAAGGATTGAACCCAAAAACCAAACTAGAAAGGGGAGGAGAGGGCTGCACACATGAGCTCGAATTTCTGCTGAATATTGCTGGATTAATTACAAAATTGAGTTCATACAAAGATCCTACAGCCTACCACCCTTCATCCTTCCCTCTTGTGAGAAGAACACTAGCTAAGGACTCAAATCCTAGCCCTAATGCTCTTTCTTCTCTCTTAGGCACATGGCTGTATGGAATTGAAGCCTAGGGTTTTCTAATGGTGGGAGAGTCACCTAAATGACCAGCCACTTAGGTATTTATAGCCCTAGGCCTGACGACACAATTAACACTAAGACCCTTACTCTAGAATGCCCGGAAGGGGCTGAAATGTAAAAGATACAATCAGACGACTACGATGACGCTTTGATCTTCTTCTTCTTCACGCCTCGCTTGGATGTACGCCACGTAGCCAGTAGTCCGAAAACTTCCCTCAGTTTTGAAGTTAGAAACCGGAAAACTTTATTCTGCAGGCTTCCTAGGCCGGGTCTTGGCCCAATCTTCTATCTTGGCGAGTCGGAGCCCAACCCACCAAATCATTTGAACTTGGGTGGCGGTTTTGAGCCGAAGCCGCCAAAGCCTCCCTCGCACGTCTTCGCGCCATGCACTCGGGATGGAGCACCACGGTGGCACCCGGCTTCTCCAGTCCACCGGAGTCGCCTCGCGGTCCATCGGAGGACTTACACCACCGTTGCCGAACCGCCCCTCCGTGTACCGAGCTCCCATGGCCGACCGACGCCGAGCATTGCCTCCGGTCCATTGGAGGGCTTTTGCCTCAGTCCATCGAGATCTTCATCATCTACCTCCAGTCCATCGGAGGGCCTCCGGTCCATCGGAGGGCTTGAGCTCGTTGACAATCACTCATCACACCAGGAGAGCAATGAGGCCGGTCCATTGGCTCTCAATCTCCCCCTTATGAGTGCATTGTCAACACCTTCAACCTGTTACCTGTAATAGAACAAAGACAAGAAAAAAGCGTAAAACCGAAAAAGAAAGAAAGAAAGAAGAAAGTTGCTCAAAATGCCCAAAAACCAAATACAAGCAAAGAAACAGGACACAATGAGACAACAAAAGAAAACAAAGCATCGGCTCCTCAAGACAGAGGCAAAAGGCTCAACGCACCGATGCAAAGAGCATGCTAAAAGCTCAGACTCCCCCTAAAATGCATCCTCACAAATGCCATATGAGAGCAAAGCTCCCCCTCAACTAAATCTCTCCTGAGTTCTCCCCTTTTGTCCATATTTTTAAATTTCTCCCCCTTGGAGGTACATTAACTTCTCCCCCTTGTTGACAATGGACACATCAAGGGTCCTTGAACTCAACTCCCCCTGAACTAGACAACTCCCCCTCAAAATATGCCATGAAATGCAAGGAGTGTAACTGAAGGAGCTCAGAAGGGATGGAAAGCTAGTAATCACAAGTTCTAGCATACAGAGCAAGTGAGGGCAAGGAGCATATAACAAGCTCAAATTAATCTATCTTACACATATCAAGAGCAAGCTTGTTTTTCAGGGTTATCGGAAAGAAAGCATCACCAACATGAATAGCACCTAGCAAGATAGGCATGAACAGCAAGATTCTAGCAATACATAAAAGGTGTGCTACTCTCAACCAAAACATATACAACTAGCCATAAGCATTTTAGAGACTTGCAAATTTTAGACTTAAACATTTGTATTCATAAGCAAGTTCTTTTTGTGCCAGGGGTTATTTACTTGTTGTTTGCCACTTCTTACCAACCAATGCCAAACCTAGGCTCAAAGAACCATCAGAAGCTTAAGACAAGGTTTTGATCATACACAGCCCAGTCCAAGTTCATGTCAAAGTGCAATGACACGCAGTCTCAAACTAGATCAGTGTGACAAGCAAACCCACCTGGATCTTTTGCAATTCAGCACATAAGACACCACTTATAAGCATTTTGATTCAGATTTCTATTTAAGCAAGGTGTCATAAAAGCTTAGGCATTAATTCAGCAAAGGCATACAACTAGCATATCCAGGCATGAAAAGATAGCATAATATCAACATTCCTACACATGCTAAGTAGACAAATCAAGTGGTGATCATGTTTTTGATTGGCAAAGAATAAAATGACTTAGCTCACAATTAGTATTCAACAGACTCAAAAGAGCTTAGCCAACCATGATCAAGCATGCATCAGTACAATCTAGCACAAGCAAGTACTAACTCATCATTCCAAAAGAGCTCTAGTGCTAGTGAAGTGAAAATGCAAATGATACAGTGCAATGCATGATATGATACAATATGCAAAAGAAATAAAGAGAAATAAAAGCAAGATAAAAGCAAAACTAAACTACAGAAGCTATTCCTTACTAAAAGGAATAGCACACTATCCCTAACTAAAAGGAATAGCACACTCCAAGCTCACCTCTCAGACGGGTAAAAGCGTCAAACTCTAGGGGCTTGGTAAAAATATCGGCCAACTGGTTTGCAGATACTACATGGATCAAGTCTATGTCTCCCTTCTCATAGTGATCTCTCAGAAAGTGAAACCTCACGTCTGTGTGTTTGGTTCTAGAGTGCAAGACTGGGTTCTTAGCTACAGAAATAGCAGAAGTAGAGTCAACTAGAATAGGGATTTTTCCAAACTTAAGGCCGAAATCACTAAGGGTGGCTTTCATCCATAAAAGCTAGGAGCAGCAGCTAGTAGCAGCTATCTACTCTACTTCTGTGGTAGACAGGGATACGCTAGCTTGCTTGCGGGAGGACCAAGAGACAAGAGAGGTTCCTAAGAGTTGGCATGTACCAGAGGTTGACTTGCGATCAATCCGGCAGCCAGCATGGTCAGCATCTGAGAACCCTATAAGTAAAAGAGAAGAACCCGAGGAATACCAAAGAACAAGCTCAGGAGTGAATTTCAGATACCTGAAAATGCGCTTCACCGCTTGACGGTGAGATGTCCTGGGAGACGCCTGGTAATGCGCACAAAAGCAGACCGTGAACTGAATGTCCGGCCTGGTCGCCATCAGGTACAGAAGTGAGCCGATCATCCCTTGAAATTCCTTCTGGTCCACCGCCTTCCCATCTTCATTGAAATTCCTTCTGGTCCACCGCCTTCCCATCTTCATCCGCATCAAGCACCGTGTTTGTACTCATAGGAGTCGTGATGGGCTTGGAGTCACCCATCTCAAACTTCTTGAGTATGTCCTTTGTGTACTTGGCTTGATGGATGAAGGTTCCTTCAGGGCCTTGCTTGATCTGCAGCCCGAGGAAGAACTGGAGCTCACCCATGAGACTCATCTCAAATTCCCTATTTGTCTGTTCAGCAAAACTAGACACCAAAGCGTGAGATGAACCACCAAAGATTATGTCATCAACATATATCTAAACTATCAGGGTGTCACCATTACGACTCAACAAAAACAAGGTCTTATCTACTGAACCCATCACAAACCTAGACTTGAGCAGGAAACTCTTCAACCTAGCATACCAAGCTCTAGGAGCTTGTTTCAGACCATAAAGGGCTTTTCTCAACTTATACACCCGGTCTAGAAATCTAGCACTCTCAAAGCCAGGAGGTTGTCTCACATATACCTCCTCCTCTATGAACCCGTTCAAGAAAGCAGACTTGACATCCATTTGCTGCAGTTTGAAGCCTTTAGAGGCCGCAAAGGCAAGCAAAATCCTAATGGCTTCCAAACGAGCTACAGGGGCAAAGGTCTCTTCATAATCTATCCCCTCCTTCTGACAGAAACCCTGGGCTACCAATCTCGCTTTGTTCCTCACAACCATCCCGTTCTCACCCTGTTTGCTCTTGAAAACCCACTTGGTACCTATAGGGCGACAGTTTAGTGGAGGTTCAACTAAATCCCAGACATGGTTTCTCTCAAAGTTCTCCAAACTCCTCATGCATGGCGTTCACCCAGTTAGGATCAGATAATGCATGTGACACATCCCGGGGCTCAAAAGTAGCAACATATGCAGAGTGGGAGAAAAAGGCTAGAGAGTTAACCGAAGAGCGTGTGACACGCTGGTGAATGTCTCCAATCATCCTATGTGGAGGGTGATCCCGCTGGACCTGCCGAGATGGAACAATCTCGGAGGTCACCTCCCCTGCGTCCTTAGCGGGGCCAGCCTCGGCTCGAGCTTGCTGTCGGGGGAGTGAGGAGGAAGCCGTAGGCAAAGGTCCTCCATAATCATCAGAGCTCGTAGCAAAGGGGGCAGAAGCTGCAGCCGGTGCAGTGGCTCCTGCATCACCATCATCAACCGCACCTTCCTCATCCTCAAAGATGGGGGTGCGTTCTTCATCATCACCTGAAAGCTCAAAGGCAAGGGTTGTGTAAGGCATAGTTTCATCAAAAGAAACTTCACAAGTCTCAACAACTTGCTTGGCCTCCAAAATCCACATACGAAACGCCCTAGAACTAGAAGCATACCCCAGAAAAATCCCATCCAAATAGTGAGACTCAAACTTGTCCAAATGTCCCGCCTTCTTAAGCACGAAACACCTGTAGCCAAACACTCGCAAGTGCTTGACGCTGGGCTGCCTACCAAACCGAAGTTCATACGAGGTCTTCCCAAGGAAAGCTCGCAAGAAGATCCGGTTCGCAATGTAACAGGCCGTATTCACTGCCTCAGCCCAAAAGCGCCTCGCAGTCCTATGCTCATCGAGCATCGTCCGTGCCATCTCAACGAGTGTGCGGTTCTTGCGTTCCACAACACCGTTCTGCGGTGGGGTATATGGAGAAGAAAACTGGTGCTCAAGACCTAGGTCACGACAGAAGTTTTCGAACTGAGAGTTTCTGAATTCTCCGCCATTGTCACTGCGGATAGCCCTCATGGCCTTATGACTCTCGTTTCTCAACCTCAGTACCAGATTCCAAACAAAACCAAACGCCTCATCCTTAAACTCCATGAAAAATACCCACGAAAACCGTGAAAAGTTGTCCACAACGACAAGCACGTACCACTTCCCACAGACCGATGCTACCCGAGCGGGACCTACTGTATCCATATGAAGTAGCTCACCCGGATAGGAGGTCATAACCTGAGACACAGGAGTGTGAGAAGCGGCAACCATCTTGCCATGACGATAGGGGTGGCGTACTAAGTCCTTCTTAGCTCTCAACTTGGGCAATCCTCGGATTAGGCCCATTGAACTCAACCTGACTAGCAGATCAAAGCTCAAGTGACCAAGTCTCCTATGCCACTTCCATATATCAGCAGAAGGACTAGCAACCAAACAGCAAGCAGGGCCAAAAACAGATGTGAGGTCGACCCTAAAAACCTGACCAAAAGGCAGCAAAGAGCAAACAAGGGTCTCCTCAGCATCAAGAACGCGACACGCACCCTTCTTAAAACGAACCTCAAATCCTTCATCGGGAAGTTGCGAAACAGAGACCAAATTGAACCCCAGATTCTGGACAAAAGCAACTTCTCTCAGGGAAAGCTTAGCAGAGAGCAAAACAGAACCAACACCCAACACTTTACCTTGACCATTGTCCCCGAATGTGATGTACTCCTTGGTGCTCACGGGGTTGAGGCTGGAGAACCACTTGCGGTGCCCTGTCATGTGCCAAGAGCAACTGGAGTCCATGATCCACACGTCCTCCATGCCTCGATCCTACAAAGTCAAGTAAAGCGACGGTGAGCAAACGGTCCGGCACTGGGGTTAGTACCAAAACTATTGTACCAGTGCCAAGCCATCTGCTCAAAAGTGGGGTAAGCACAGTCAAAGAAATCACCACGACTGGAGTAACCACAACCCTCAAAGCGTGGCCTCTCAAGTTCTCTCACAAACCCTTAGTCATGAGGTCCGTAGCCGCGCTGAAAACGACTAGTAGCTCGACCGACAAAGCGTCTCTCACCACCTGGAGCACGGGCCTGAAAGTCACCTCCTCTCTCACCACCAGCAAAGCAGTCTCTCCTCTCACCGCGGTGGGGAGGATCTTGCCTACCACCCTGGTAGAACTGATCCTGGTACCCCCAAGCTTTCTCCTGCCTCTCAACACGCTTCCTTCTGAAGCAAAACTCCTCTAGGTGGCCATTCCGCTGGCAAAACTCACAGTGGTAGACAGGCCTCCTAGGAACTGGGTTAGGCTAGGACTTGGGCTTAGGTGGCGTGGCCTTGGGTGGCTCAGGCTGCTGGACTGGCTTCTTGCCCTTGGGCTTAAGCTCTTCCTCTATAATCTTATCCAGCTTAGCCTTGGAAGGCTTGAGTGTCCAGTACTGCTTCTTTGGGGCAGCCTTGGGTGTCTCATGGTAGACCCAATCAACAGTCTCTCCTGGCTGGGTAGGTACAGTCTTGATTTTAACTGGGGCACTTTTCTCACCCGAGGTACTGCACTCCCCAAACCCACAACCTCTCATGTCATCCTCGGCTCTCTTGGTGCTCTCTATGATCATCTCTAGTTGGGGTTGCCTAGCATATACCCAACTGAGCACCTCTCTCAACCTGTTGTTGTCATTTTGCAAAGACAACACCTCCTCCCTCAGATCCTCCAGAACTACAGTCTGGGCAGCACAAGTGTCACAGTCTAGGGAGGGAACCACAGCAGCTTTCTCCAACTTCCTAATGGTGGCATCCCTATCCACCAGCTGCATCCTAAGGGTTAGGCAGTTCTCACAAGTGTCAGTAGGTGCTGAAAGCACCTCAAAGTCAGCTCTCAACTGCTCTAACTCACCTCTCAAAGTAGGACAGACCATACACGCACCCAAAAGCGCAAGTCTAGCCTTAAGCTCCTCAAGCTCCATGAGCTGCCCCTCAAACTTCTCCTTCAGCACAGCTGGCACTCTAGCTAGACAGGGGGCAAGACTCACACTCGAGCTCTCCACTCAAAGTAGGCTCATCCAGTTTGGACTGAAGTTTGCCTAGCTCAGCTCTAAGCCCATCTATCTCCTCTACCCGCTTGGCATACCTGTCTCTCTGGTCACCAAGCTCTGTCATGAAAGACTCACAGGTAGGGCACTCAATCTTACTGGGTTGGGGTCTCACACTCCTCAACCTCTCATTCTCCTCTAAAGCCTCAGCAAGTTGGGCTTTCAACTTCTGCAGCTTCTTAGCTGCCTTCTCCAGCATCTTATCCTAGGCTTTTAGCTCTCGGCTATTCTGCTCTAGCATCTCAAAGATTTCGGCTTGCTCAGGAGTTACCTCATCGTCGGAAGAAGAGTTGTTGCTGCCATCCTTGTTCTCCTTGTCCTCAAGCGCCATGGAGCAAACCGAGCTCCTCTTATCCTTGTTCTTGCGCCTGGACTTGGTGGAGACGAAGCACAAGCCAGCTGGACCTCCTTGATCGTTCCTCTTGTCCTTCCTGTACATGATCTCCTCATCACTTGAGCTCGACGAGGACAAAGAGGAAGAAGATCCACTCCTGCGGAACCCGATCTCGGCGAAGAAAGCCTTGTCCCGCTTCCGGTTGTCCTTCTGGTAGCTCTTGAAAGCCTTCTGGAAGTTCTTCTTGCCAAAGGGACGCTTGCCGAAGCCGTGCTTGCTAGAGCGGTGCTTGTCAAAACTGGGCTTGCCGGAGTGGTACTTGTCGAAGTCGCAGGAGTAGCTTTTGCCCTTCTTGTAGTAGTCGTTCTTGTTGAGGCACTCGGCGATGAAGTGGCTGACCTCTCCGCACTCGAAGCGTTTGGGCCTCTCGCCCCTCTTCTTGCTCATCCGGTTGTCATAGGCGCGCTGAAAGCGACTAGACACCAGACATAGCTCCTCATCCCCAAGTGACGCCAACTGCTCCTCTGTCACAAACATCAAAGCAGAAAACGAGAAGTTTGTGCATAAGGGGGTTAGCAGTAGACTCACTAGAGGGGGTAGCCAAAGCCAGACTCTTAGAACCTGTACAAGCAAGGGAGTCCCTCAACTTGTAATCTACTTCTGTGGCCTTGAGCTTACTATAGAGCGCCTCTACTCCTATCGTATCATACCCTACCGACTCAATGATTGAGTTCACCTTGATCTCCCATACTTTTCTGTCCAAAGCATACAGCAACTTGACAGCCTGCTGATGATCGGTGTATGGGAGCTCTGCGGGGGCAGAGTTGACACGCAACTTGTTACTGATCGACTGAAAGTGACCAAACAAGTCGTCTACTGAGTCTCCTGGCTTCTGGACGAAATTTTCATATTCGCTCCGGTAAGTCTCCATAAGCCTAGCCTTAATCGTCGCAGTACCCTCATGGTGTGCACTAAGCAGTGACCATATCTCACGCGCAGTCTTAAGGTGACTCACTCTCTCATAATCCATGGGACCAAGCCCGAAAAAGAGAAAGTTAACAGCCTTGGCATTCGCCTCATGCCGAGCCACGATATCCTGCGTAGTACGCTCAGCGACTAGAAGCACCACAAAAGTCATACTCTGAGTAGCATCCCATATGTCCTGACTCTGGCTAACAAGGAACGCCTCCATCCTACCCTTCCAGTAGGGATAGCCATCGGAACCAAGGACGGGAATCTTCCCGGAGTAAGTCATAGTCGCTACGGTTTCTTCACCGGTTAAAGTATAGGAAACCTAACCGGCTCTGATACCACTGGTAGGACCGAGACATGCGACTAGAGGGGGGTGAATAGGAGCACTTAAAAATTCAAATCCACGAACCCTTGGTACAATCTGATAGCTACTACACACAACAAACGCTAGACACCGTCCACTGAAAGAAAACATGACTAGCAGCACTTGGTGTCGCCCACTGAACGGGTACATACCAAGCGAGCGGAAGCACGAGACTCAACGATCACAAGATCGCAAGTCAAGCGAAACAATGACTCACGCACTAGCGTCTCATTCGTCACTCAACGCACCGAAATGCGCCCTACTGATTCTCAGCAGGTTAAGAGTATGGGCAGCAACAAGAAACACTAAAAGCGAGGTCGAAGCAAAAGCCGGGTAGCGAAAACCCCGACGGAAAATACACACAGCCACCTACAAGCGTCAGCCGGACTATCTGGTAGCGGCCACCGGACTGTTCGGTGGAGCCGGATGGTCCGGTAGCAGCCGGCTAGAATTCCCAACGCCAGACTGTCCGGACTATCCGGTGAGCCAGATGTTCCGGTACTGACACCGGATGTTCCGGTGGGAGGCTGGAACTTGAGCTTTCCAACCCTAAACTTGACTAAATCTTGTCCAATCTTCACGAAAATTGACACAGGCTATCTGAGGCCTATTCCAAAGCTTTTCCCAGAAGATCAACTCAAAATGATCACGGGATTAGCAGGAATTTCAGATCACGTGAAGAGGCAAGCTTTGGGCAAGAAAAGAGAAAAACTCAAATTCGACTTGCTCGTGGCAAACTTGCAGGTTTGTGATGCACTAGGGCATAATCTCCATGTCCTTGCAAGTCCAAAACACCGGCAAAAGAAAGGATTCACCCATGGCCAAAGCAAACACCCAAAAGCCAAGGATTGAACCCAAAAACCAAACTAGAAAGGGGAGGAGGAGAGGGCTGCACACATGAGCTCGAATTTCTGCTGAATATTGTTGGATTAATTACGAAATTGAGTTCATGCAAAGATCCTACAGCCTACCACCCTTCATCCTTCCCTCTTGTGAGAAGAACACTAGCTAGGGGACTCAAATCCTAGCCCTAATGCTCTCTCTTCTCTCTTAGGCACATGGCTGTATGGAAATGAAGCCTACGGTTTTCTAATGGTGGGAGAGTCACCTAAATGACCAGCCACTTAGGTATTTATAGCCCTAGGCCTGACGACACAATTAACACTAAGACCCTTACTCTAGAATGCCCGGAAGGGGCTGAAATATAAAAGATACAATCAGACGACTACGATGACGCTTTGATCTTCTTCTTCTCCACGACTCGCTTGGACATATGCCACGTAGCCAGTAGTCCAAAAACTTCCCTCGGTTTTGAAGTTAGAAACCGGGAAACTTTATTCTGCGGGCTTCCTGGGCCGGGTGTTGGCCCAATCTTCTATCTTGGCGAGTCGAAGCCCAACCCACCAAGTCATTTGAACTTGGGTGGCGGTTTTGAGCCGAAGCTGCTAAAGCCTCCCTCGCACGTCTTCGCACCATGCACTCGGGTTGGAGCACCACAGTGGCACCCGGCTTCTCCAGTCCATAGGATTCGCCTCGCGGTCCATCGGAGGACTTACACCACCGTTGCCGAACCGCCCCTCCGTGTACCGAGCTCCCATGGCCGACCGACGCCGAGCATTGCCTCCGGTCCATTGGAGGGCTTTTGCCTTAGTCCATCGAGGCCTTCATCATCTACCTCCAATCCATCGGAGGGCTTGAGCTCGTTGACAATCACTCATCACACCAGGAGAGCAATGAGGCCGGCCCATTGGCTCTCAAATAAATGGGGTATACATAAAGTTCCATGCATTATTTACCTAACACTGATGAATTCCATGAGTTTTGGTGGTTTTCGATGTATCACAGGGAGAAGCTCACATTCCACGAGAACACCATTTGGAGCATGAGAGAAATCACGGACAAAAGGGCTTGAGAGAAGATTTGTGAATTCCATTACTAAAAAGTATCTCAAATGCCCTCAAGACCTACACCATTGCGTAGACTCGTCGAGAAGATTCGAACGGACATATTATTTGCATCGTTTGGAGCTCGGATGGAAAAGATATAAAAATGCAAAGAAATCAAATTAAAAAGGCAGCGCTGACGTCAGCGCCACCAACATCGTACAACGGCGCGGCGGGAATCGCACAGGAGAAGCCACGTGGCGGCACAGCAGTGGTCGGCCGCCGGTGCCCCGGATCACGACCCATGGGAGCGCCAGGCACCCAACTACGGTGCGCCACGTGGCGGCCGGAGGGGCGCACGCGCTCGTGCGCGGGACGCGGCGGCTGCGGCCAACGGCATGGTGCCAGGCGGCAGGCCCAGGAGCCGCGCGGGAGGAGCCCACGGCTCGACCGCTCCCTGGCCATGTGGCGGCCCAATAGAGGGCGCGGGGCGGGTTTGACCGGCTGGAGGCTGGTTGGCCCGTTTGACCGCCCGATTTGCACCCATTTGGACCAGTTTTGCGACCCAGATCACTTCCAACGGCCGGTTCACCGACCTAACGACCGGTTCTTGCCCGGTTTTCGACACCTGCACGTCCATAACTCCCCCACCGACCTTCCTAGGTCGGTTACCAGGCCAGGTGGCGCCCAAGGAGCGTTTTGGGGAAGAATCTTGCATGAGGACCATTGGAATATTCCCTCTACCTCCTCCTATAAATAGAGGGGCACACCCCCTCTCATTCATGTACCATTTCACACCATGTGAACTCTCTTTCTCCCTCTAGGAGGCTCCCCACGGGAGGGGCTTCCATTCTGAAAGCAGTGTTTAGTTTAGGAGTTAGAGAAGGTCTGCTGTATCGGAGTCAGTCGAAAGTACTCGCTAATGTATTTCATTTGCTTATCTTGAGCACTATTTTCCTTTTATTGACAAGTGCAAGTACTTCATGTTTCTACTTTATGCACTTATCTTTCTGCTCTAGTTAGTTACTCGCTTGGTATGTATGCAGCTGTTAAGCACCTTTTTCCTTTTGGGCATACCAAGTTGAGGCCTGAGTTGTGCTAAACTAGAATAGATTGATCATTGTTATGCTTGCCGGTGCTACAATCCAACCTATATGCTAGGCTCTAGTTAGTTCCTCTCCTTTCTCCAAGGATGAACTATTGTTGTTCAAGCTCCACTTGAACACGTTTGTAGCGTGCCAGCCTATCCACGCAGATTTGCTTGGTAGCCCCACTCGGTGAAAGCGTGTGGTGTGCCTGTGAATCCCAGGCCCGTTCGTTCGGTAGGCCCATAGGCATTAGCCGGGTCTCCTTTAGTGCTCTACTATCTAGCCCCTGACCCCTCGAGGCACCGGAATTTCGCTCGACGCAAGTCATAACTCTGTTGATATCCTTTCGACCCTTAGCACGGATAGCTCTTGTATGCTAGCAGAGATAGAAGACCATATAGCATTCCCTGTCTCGTTGTCCTCCTAGCTTTACCTGTTTCTTGCCAACGGTGCTTGGCTTGTATCCCATGGTGTTTGGTGTCAACCTTTCCTAGCTATCAGTTGACGTGAAAGAGTAGCAACAGCTGGATGAATGATAGTTTGATATCTCTATCTCAATGCTTCCCTGTGGTTATACGATACCTTGGAATACTCCCGGGTGATAGGCTACAGTGGTCTCCATGCGCTTGCGGAGTAAAATCCGGTAGGCTAAGAACCGCCAACAAGCTTTTCTGGCGCCGTTGCCGGGGAAGTGCCGAGTTAGAATATTATTCTGTTATTCATCCTTTTGTTATTGCCCTTTCATTTTATCTAAAAATTCAAAAAAATAGAAAAATAGAAAACCTTCTCTTCAGTTTTGCTCTATCCATTGAGTAAATCTTGATCATGCTTGTTCATGCTACCCAAAGTTTATCGTGAAAGCATAGCTAGGGCCATTGTTTGCCCAGAGGCTAATTTTCAAATTAAGCGTGGTGCTTATGTTGGATTAGCCTCTTTTTATCAAACGATGTGTCAGGATAAATGAGCTATATGTAGACTTTGGTAGTGATGTTCCATGCTAGTTCATGAACCATGATCCTTGAGCTAGCTGGATCTCTCAAGTTTCATGGAGACACAAAAATCCCGATGATGTTTCAAAAATGCACCCGTTTTTTTAAGACCAAGGATTTTGAGTAAAGTTAGAGAGATGAAAGTCATGGTTTAGCAACATGGTTTGTGCTATGTTTTGATTGAAATATTTTACTAGCTGTTGCACCAGGGAACCGACAGGTAGGGCTGGGAGAGCTTCATGCAATAGGGCTGGGAGGTGTATGTGGACCGTAGGGATCGCTCCTCCTTGCTGCGACCCACGATCAGCTGAACGGATCAGCCGATCATCTCTGGCTCGGTGTTAGTCGGGCGTGCCACCTGGCTTAAGACCTAGCCAGGGAGCATATGGTGATGGTGATGGTGATGGTTGACTCCTGTTTCCCCTGTACGAGCAGACAAAACAGATTAAACGTTAAATACTAGCTGGATCGCTCAGATCGGCTCATCTTGTATCGGATCTTCTTTGTCGGCAAGGCCCTGTTGTCTTACCAATGGTATATCCAGATATGATATATAAAAGTATTCACGTAAAGGAAGAAGAAACACGACTAGATCTATTCTAATCGGCCAACACATCCAAATGAACGTCAAACTTGCCTTAAATTTACTGTTACACCAAAGATTGTATAGGAACGATATGAAAACAGATGCATCTTTGATAAAACGACAAAAGGCAAGGCAGGGTATACATCGGATCTTCCTAGTAACACATGATTTGTAGATAAAACGGTAAGAACAGATCTAATCTATGCCTTGGGCCTTGCGATATGCTAATCTGATAACAAACCGACAGCACGAGAGCATGCACCACAAAAGATATTAGCATAACAGCAAGTTGCGCATGAGCCGACGTGCAAGAATATCGGCTCATACACATGATGGATCTCATGCCTAGCTAGGCTTGACATAAGATTCATCGGGATAACTAATGGATCTCGCTCGCGAGATTCATCATGGTAACTAGCAAACCGTGCCATCAAAATCGCTTCAGTACACGATTTGCTAGGCGACTAACGTCGTAATGCCTATAACGAAATAAATCGTTAAGGCAGCATGACGATTACCTGAAACTCTAGTCGCTGGAGGTGGCGATGCGCCAAGAGGATGTGGAGACAACCGCTGCTTGATGAACGTATGTCGTCAACTTTATTTCGATAACAACGGTACATATTTATAGTCTAAAGACTCGGGCGGCAAGCCTGCCCTTCTATAATTAAGTTACAAACCCTAACTAACTTAAACTGGACTCTCTATTCTACGATACAAGGCCCAATGGCCTGCTTAACCATCCACCGTCATTTCCTTGGACAGCTTCTCTTTAGCCCAAAGCCGATTTTGGCCCATTAATACGGATGGCCAAATTCCGTTGTCAACACATGCCCCCCTGGTTTTGGCAAATAAAGATTTATTTATTTCAAAACCAGACGAGTGTGAAACCTGGCCAGGCACGTCCCATCATCCTGCACTGCAACACGGTCTTCCATGGCAACCGCCATGATGACCCGCGCGACCCTTTGGCTTCCCGTACAACGTCCCTTCGCCTTCTATCGCCTCACGCTACATAAAAGGCAGGGCTCCCCTGTTCCCCCCAATCGGCATCCGCTCCTCTTCTTCCTTTAGCCAGAATAGAGCTGAGAAAACCTCCTTCTAACCATGTCTTCCCTCAGCAGCAACAAACTGCCATCGCCACCTTTCTCCCCCTCCATGACAGGGCCACGAGCGCCCACTCCACCTTCTTCACCCTCCATCGCCTCTGCTCTAGGCGCGGCGGGTAATGCGCCAGCACCGATGCCGCCCTGCGTGGCCGTACCGCCAGGCTTTGCCCCATTGCCAGTAGCAGGAGCCGATCAGGCTCCCCCAGTCGTTCCAGCGGCCGATGAGGGGCAGTCCCCAGACCAGGCCACCAAAGCTTGGCTGAAGGTTTGGGGCAAGGACATCCCGTCCCCTCCATCTGGAGTGAAGATCGACCTTGGTTGCGCCGAGGATCCAGAGGATGCGGTTGCTTCCCCTCCATGGATCCCTCGTCCAGACCACCAGTCACCCGAGCGCCCTACCAAGAGGAGGCACTTGGGGACGCCACCCTCCAATGACGAAGAAAAGGGCGATGAGGAGGACGACGAGGAGGCCCGCGACGAGGAAGACAACGCCGACGAGCCGGAGTACTCCTCCGACGAAGCTGAGCCAGAGGAGCCGAACGAGGATGAAGATCTCATGGCTCAGTACGAGCAAAGCTCGTCTGATCTGGCTCCCACCGAAAGCGAGAATGCCAGCGACGAAGTCGACGGCGAGGACGAAGAAGCCGATGAAGAATCGGCTGATGATAGTGATGCTTAGAGCATCCTATCTTAGTATTAGTAGGATTTAGCTTAGGTTTTAATGTTAGCCGTTGCAACGGCTCTTCTGGAAAAAAGTCCCTAACTTTTGGAGGTTAACAGCTGTGGTGTCGGCTTAGGAATGTAAATATATTTTGCTATGTACATTAATGAAATTTCCCTTTCTAAACCTATGTTTCCTTTTCTTCCTTTTGCTGATTCCCCTTTACACGAAAATCAGCTCAGCAGCATCGCGCTGACTCGAGAAGTCCCACAATCGGCTCTAAACCAACGTGACAAGCCGATCTGCTTACTTAGCCGATTTCTAATAAAACAATCGGCACGCTGGTCAACATCAAATCGGCTCTGTCTCATTGACTTAGTCAATCATAACACGATAAGCCGATAAGCCAGAGGACACGCTTTCTCCGACCGAAATTTCCAAATCCAGCGCAAGTCAGCACCTCATAAAGGCGTATGCACCAAACCAAAGCACGTCTTCTTTCCTCTTGCCGCTGACGAACACTCTTCCACCACCCCCTGTCTTGAGCGATTTACGAAATGGCGGCGTCGAGCAGCACAACAGAAGAACAATCTTTGCGGGCGTGTGTTTGGATTGAAGGTAAAGACTCTGGCTATTTCTGCAATTACGATTCTCATAAAGCTGTTATCTTTACCTTGCATTTGTTCTTTAATCATCCAGGCCGACGAGATACTGATCCCAACCTTGGCCAATTCCAATTCCTTCAGTCTAGGACCCAAATCCTATGAGCCCCCATATGACCTTGTTAGAACAGAGACCAAGCGCTTGCCTTTTGTCCATGTCGATCCAAACATAGATATATGGACAGACCAACTCCGCGCCTAGCCATTCCCCATGGACGGGTGGGTTGATTGGTACAAACGCATTGAGCGCGCATACAATTCCACTTGGCAAACCGTCTGCATAGCCGATGCTCTGACTCTATCTCTCTCTCTCCCATGGAGAGGGATGACAATCTGCTCAGATCCATCAGCTACTTCTGGTCAGACAGCCTGAACTGTTTCCTGTTCGGCTCTAGCCCCATGACACCTACTCTCATGGACGTTGTCATGATCTTAGGGCTAGATGTGCAATCCACCTGTCCTTCTCCCTTTCATCTAGCTGAATGCCCTCATAAGAAAATAATGGAGAAGAGCAGTACCCGAAACTGGAGCCAATACATCGCCCAGCACAATAAGCAGTCCGGCTTAGTCTCAGAGAAAGAACACATTGCCTTCCTGAACCTGTGGCTTGACCATTTCCTTTTCAATGGTCCTTCTCTGGCCTTGACCAAGAATTATCTTATCCTGGCCACTGCGCTGGCTCAAGGCCGGACCATTGCCTTAGGAAAGCTTTTCCTAGACGTACTGTACCGCCATATTTCTTTGAACACCCAGCGCATTCTGGCTGGACAACGTATCAAGACAGGCGGCCCTTGGTGGTTTGTCCAGCTCTGGAGTCAGCTGTACTTTCATAATGAAATCCCAGACGTTCCATCACTCGAGTCTCAATCTTTCCCAGATCTGTCAGGCAGGTCCATCTGATGTACCTCATTTGGCTAGGCCTTGCATCAATTACCTATAACCCAAACTGATGCGGCTGAAATAGCCAAATGGTACAAATGCTTCTACAACTCTCAAACCACCCCTGTATAAAATGCATATGCCGAATCCAAGCAATTTCAGAACCCGTGCTTCTTCAGACTAGACGTGTTTAGTACTGACGAAGAAACTCGAGCTATATTCGGCATTGTGGCTACCCCTTGCCTTCTCCCAGTCAGCATGAGTACTAGTAACAGGATTAATAAACCAGGATATGAAGCATACCAACCTGTTCTAGCTGCTCGCCAACTCGGCCTAAACCAAACCTCTTCTCGCCTGATTATCCACGAGAAAATCCAAAGCCGAGCTGATATAACCGACTCCTTGGTAGCCACCAAAGCGTACTCCATCTTTTCTGACTTGGAGCTGAGCGTACCCAACACGATGGAATTCGTGTACACAGCCGATGGCTTCGACCACTGGTGGAACTTCTGGAGGCCCCACCTTTTCCATAATGTTGTGGCATCGGCTCTTCTAGCCATTGATCCAGAGCGTGAAACCACACCAGAAGAGGTAACTTTACACTCGATTCAGCTTTCTCTTGCATCGTTGCCTTATGATGCAGGCCAACCATTCAAATATTTGCAAAAGGCACCACTGCCTTTGTACCAGGCCGACATGCCTTCTCTTGACAAGGCCATCTTTTCATCCCCTAGGATGAAGCGAAAGAGGGAAGGGAAAGGATTTCGCCAGCCGAGGTTTAAGAAAGCCGCTATCAAGCCCAAACCTACCGTCTCGGCTCAACCCCTTTCTTCTAAATCACTAGTAAGCTGCACTTTGTCTTGGATTCAGTAATGAGAGTCGTACTGACCATTTTCTATATGCAGGATCACAGCTCTCACGGCCAGGAGCAGGAAGGAGCCGAAAAAGAGAATTCTCCTGAACCTCCTATTTCTTCTCCTAAGGATACATCCGGCCGGACAGACGAAGCTCGCAGCATGGAAGTCAGCCCTCCACAGGTATATCTTTAACTGCATGTCTTTTTCGTCTATAGTCCATGAACTAACCTCGCTGTTGCCAGACCTTTGATGCTGCATCCTTGCTAAACTTTGATCCTTCAACCATCGGTGAATCTTTGGTGACTGAGAGCCCTCCCACGACTCCTCCGACCGATGTGACCTCGAACCTCAAAGAAATCGCCAAGCAACTGGAAGCTCCAATTGAAAAATTGGTTGTCGCATGTGACGGAATCCGCACAGCCCTCGAGTCGATAGCCGATGTGCTGCCTTCAAGCCCGAAGTAGGTGCTCCGGCCCACAACTCACCTTGGATTTCTCCGTGAAGATGTGTTGGCCGCTGCGTCACGCATAGCTTCCCGTAACAACCAGCCGGCCCTGAAAGAGGATATTACCAAGGCATGTGCAGCAGCAAACTAGTTCAAGGCGGACCTGGATGACGACATTGAAGAAGCGAGATTGAAGATGTCCAGGCAAGCGCTCGATGCGAAGAGGATGAAGATAACTGATGAAATCAAGCGTCTTGAGGAAGAGCTATCTCAGGTTGACGCCGCCATCCTGGCCAATGATGCAAGCATGAAGACGCTTGTTGATAACAAGCAGAAACTGTCAATGTCGCTCAAAGCCAGCATCGCGCATATCCGAGAGCTCAACAAGGGACTGATAATTGGCTCTGACGAACCAGATCGGCAAATCATCAACTCCGCCGATGCGATCAGAACAAAGGCTTTAACTGCAATCCACCGATACCTTCAAAGACTACTAGCATCTTCCTCTGCATGATTTCATTCAATTACTTGAACATTGTTAGTTGTGCCCCCACAAGCATGTAGATCGGTCAAGAACATTATGGTTTTCTGTATTTTTGTACTAAAGACGATGCCTAGCATAGGCTATTATCCATGGCCAATGACGCACGCTGGCCCTGCTACTCATAGTTGCTTGTTTATGTTATTTTTTCTTCTAAAGGCAATGCTTTAATACATCGGCTCCTATTAAGCCCGGATGGCAACGCATCGGTCACATTTTTCTCTAGAGGCGATGTCAAGGCATTGGCTATTCCAGCCCAGATGTTACCACATCAGCTCTCACATAAATCAAGATCCGATCCACAGACTAGGATAATATTTCTTCAAATATTTACCATTGACGTTTCTGAAAAACCGGATCCCTTCTAGCGTCTCCATTCTATATGAATTTCCTGGGGCAGTCTCCACTATGCGATAGGGCCCGTGCCAGTTATATGACCACTTTCCAAATGTTGGATTTTTCATTCCAACTGGCAAGGCTAACTCCCAGACGAGATCACCTATTTTGATATTTTTCGGCTTCACTTTCTTGTTGTAGGCTTTTGCTACCTTGGCTTTGTTGTCTCTAATTTTCTAAAAAGCCCATAACCGAAGCTCTGTTAAATCATCTGTGTTGATGTTCATGAGAGACACATACTCATCGGCTGACAGATCATTCTGAAACTGAACTCTTCGAGAGCCGATGTTAACTTCCCATGGCATAACGGCCTCCTGGCCGTACACCAACTGATATGGAGTGCACTTAGTCGCCCCGTGACACGACATCCTGTATGCCCATAATGCCTCTGCAAGCCGATCATGCCACTACTTAGGATATTCATCTATCTTTCTTTTGATCAGCTTGATGAGACTCTTGTTCGACGCTTTGGCCTGTCCGTTGGCCTGAGCGTAATAGGGGGACGACTGCAACAATGTGATACCCATCTCTTTGGCAAAATTTTTGAATTCTTCAGCCAAAAAGACAGTCCCTTGATCCGTGGTGATAGTTTGTGGGATGCCAAACCGGTAGATGATATGCTCCTTGACAAAGTTCACCACATCTTTGGCCGTGACGTTCTTCATTGGCACGGCCTCCACCCATTTGGTAAAGTAATCAGTGGCAACCAGGATCCACTTGTGTCCCTTGCTGGTCGGAGGATTAACTTGACCGATCATATCCATGCCCCAGGCCCTGAATGGCCATGGCTTGACAATAGGATTCAACGGTCCAGCCGGCGCCATCTGGAAGGCTCCGAACCTCTAACACTCTTGGCAACCTTTATAGTATTTGAAGCAATCCTCCAACATGGTTAGCCAATAATACCCTGACCTCCTAATCAGCCACTTCATTTTATGAGCCGATTGGTGGGTACCACACTCTCCCTCATGGACATCGTGCATAACTTAAAGTGCTTCTGTCAGCCCCAAGCATTTTAGCAATAGCCCTTCCATGGTCCTAAAGTATAATTCATCACAAATAAGCACGTGTTTCAAAGCATGATGTTTTGTCTTCTTATCTGCCCCCCGAGCCGGTTCCCTCAAATAATTGAGGAGATCGGCTCTCCAGTCATTTGTATCAATCGGCATGACGTCAACACAAATGCTATCGTCTTGTTCCACGTATCCGAAAGCTATTTGTGCTAGCTTGTTGGCTTCAAGGTTGTTCTCCCTTGGTATCCATGTTAGCCGAACAAATCTGAAGTTCGCCATCAATTCTTGACAACGCAAGAGATAAGGATATAATAAATCACTGGCACAATTAAAATCATTCGTTGACTGATTAATGGCAACTCTAGAATCGCCAAAAGCTTCCACTACTTCGGCTCTTGCTTCTAGCAACACCTCAAGGCCCTTGCACAAAGCTTCATACTCTATCTGGTTGTTAGTGCATCGCTCACTGAGGTGAAAAGCAAATTCATATCGTGCCCCCCGAGGGGAGATAATAAGAAGCCCAACACCGCAGCCAGCGTCACACGCAGAACCATCAAAGAATAGAGCCCAATACGATATGCCGACAAAATTCTGTTGTGGAGCCATCATTCAGTAATAAGATCGGCTAATGCTTGGCCTTTCACAGCCCTGGCTGGTTTGTACCTGATATCAAACTCCGAGAGAGCAAACATCCATTTGCTGTGCCACCCTTTAAGAATAGGGGCTGATAGCATATGCTTAATAACATCGGCTTTACATATTACCCAAGTTTCAGCATTAAGCAAGTAATGTCATAGTTTGGTGCATGTAAAGTATAAACATAAGCATAAACGCTCCATCTCAGAGTACCTGATTTCTGCATCAAGTAAGCATCGGCTCAGGTAATAGACAACTCGCTCTTTCCCATCGATTTCTTGAATCAGCACAGAGCAGACGGTTGTCTCGTCAGTTGAGAGATAAACAATAAACGGGACATTAAGACAAGGCGGAGCCATCATTGGTGGTGTTGTTAGGTACTTCTTCAGGTTATCAAACGCCAGCTGTTGATCAGGCCCCCATATGAATTCTTCACTCTTTTGCGTCCTGATTAACGGCATGAATGCTTCAAGCTTGGCAGACAGATTGGGGATAAATCTTCTGATATAATTAATCTTGCCCTGAAGCTCGTTCTTTGTCTTTGGTGGCATCATCGTCTCGATGGAGTCCTTACTTTTTGAGCCAATTTCAATCCCTCTTTCATGGATCATAAAACCAAGAAATTGGCTAGCTGTGACACCAAACGCGCACTTATCTGGATTCATCCACATCCCGTGCTTCCGAGTGCGCTCGAGAACTTGGCGAAGATCGGCTAGATGATTTTCTTGTAAGATCGATTTCACCACCACATCGTCGATGTAAACTTCTACAAGCTGGCCGATCAAGTCGTGAAAAATATAATTCATGGCTCGCTGGTGAGTAGCTCTAGCATTACGCAAGCCAAAAGTCACAACCACGAACTCGAATAAACCTTGAGGGCAACGAAAAGCTGTCTTGTAGACGTCCTCTTCGGCCATGAATATCTGGATATACCCGGCATTACCATCAAGAAAACTCATCATTTTGTGGCCGGCTGCAGTATCAACAAGTGATTCGGCAATAGGCATGGGATATTCATCCTTTGGGGTTGCTATATTCAAATCTCTGAAATCAATACAAATCCTAAGCTTCCCATTTTTCTTCCACACAGGAACAATGCTCAATATCCAAGTGGCGTATCGGCAAGGACGAATAAACCCAGCACGAATCATCTTCTCTATTTCTTCTTTGACCGTATCTACAATCTTCGCATCGATCTTTCTAGGGTGTTGTGCAAACGGACGAAACCCAGGCTTAGTTGGTAACCGATGTTTGACGATAGATCGGTCAAGACCAGGTATCTCATGGTACTCCCAGGCAAAACAATCAGGAAACTCCCTAAGCAATTCTACCAATTTAGTCTTAAATTCTAGGTCGAGCTTCTTACTTACCCATGTTAGCCTAGGACGATCGCCTGGACCGATGTCAACTGCTTCAAGCTCATCAGAAGGAGTGAAACCAAAACCGAGTTTACCCTCCTCGGCAAATTCCTGAGTAGAGCTTGATGATGCCGAAGATGGGTGGGGAGGTGCGATCTCAGGTTTTTCCTCGTCATGGGGCGATTGATCATCGCATGTCAAAACATCTTTGTTAGAAGAAGTATAAATTACATTAATGTTTTGCGACCAATCACCCGGATTGGCCAATTCGGAACTGTTACAAAAAACATGATTACAAATTTTTTGGGGCCGATCGCGTAGATCGGCCACTACGGCCCGTGCGTCCGTAGATACGCCACTAGCATCTACTAGCCGATGAAGATCGGCCGATGCAGTCAGCTGAAGCAGCCTACTGTCTACAGGTGAATGCCGATTGCCAGAACCGGCGTGATCACGTTTTTTGCCTCTTCTACGAAACTCCAGTTCAACTCCTGCCTGTCCGACAGACACTCTGCTTCGTCTGATGTGGATGATTGTGCAATGCTGCGAGAATCGTCCGCGGGCACCAACCTCAATTTTGTCGCCATCCCACTGGATCAAACACTAGTGCATTGAGGAAGGCACGCAGCAGTTGGCATGAATCCAGTCTCGGCCAAGGAGAGCCGAGTAAGGACCATGACCATCGATCACGAAAAAGGAAGTGTCTAGCGTCTTGTGGCCAACTGTTAGCTCGACATTAAGGACCCCTTTGACCTGGGACGAAGTGCCCTTGAAGTCATCGAGGGTGACGTTGGTCTTCACAAGATCTTCCACAGACCTTCCAATCTTGTGGCACAAGGAATACGGCATGATGTTGACAGTCGCACCCGCATCGACGAGCATCCCGCTAACTGGCTTGCCGTTGATGAAACCCTTCACGTAGAGAGGCTTAAGGTGCCGATACTTCTTGTCGATCGGCTTTTCGAAAATCACAGCAGCGGGGCCGAGGCTGAGCTATGCCATTGACTCAGCCATCTCTTCGCTGCTGGGAGGACGAAAATCTTCAGGGAGATAGAAGACCATGTTCATCCTACTGCGGCCTTCTTAATCACCTCGTTGACTTCGTCTTCAATATCGTCGTCGTCGCTGGAGGAATCATCACTGACCATGCGCAACGAACCTTCTCGTGCGTCTAGTTTAGCCGGCTCAGCTGATGCCGGCTTTGTCGATGTCTCGACAACGTCAGGTTGAGGCTTTCGTTTCCAAACGAGATTACGTTTGGGGCGTAATCTGCATGATGCCCCCAATCTTCTTGAGCTGCCAAAGATACTCCTCTTCGGCCTGTTCTAGGCAGCGTAAGCGCTGAACCCTGTGCTTTTGCGTCTTTGTCAAACCTCAGGGCACCACCTTAGGGTCGTCTTGCATTGCTGGAGGGGGCGAGCGCGCCGGTGGTGGGGACGCGGATTGCCGCTTTGGTGGCAGAGACGGAGGACATAGTGGCGGAGGAGTAGGGTCCCGGCGACGGCGTGGCGAGGCCGTGCGATACCATCTCGGCGGTGGTGCGCGTTCCAGGCATTTGAACACGGATGCATTGCCATGGCGACTCCTGCGGTTGGAACATTCTGGGCAATCATCAAGGGTGGGGCGTCTCTCCATACCTTGCGTCAAGCAGAAATGAAAATAGGGGCAGCGCCAGTGCTCCTCGCGATTCATGGCATCACGACGCGCTTTGTACCGCCGTTGTTCCTCGCGGCGCCATTCTTCGCGCCATTGGTCTTGGCAATGACGTTCTTCAAGATGATGGCGACGTTCGCGATGGTAGGCTTCCTCTTCTTCAGCTCGACGCCGCTCCTCGTTCCGCTGATGATGGCGTGCGTACATGCTAATCAACACCCCAGAGTTGGGGCGGCATCGCCGATTCCTCTGAATCGTTCTGACCGAAGTATGTTCTTCGGCCCTAAATTCTAGAGGGATGTCATCAAGAGGGTCTGCCTTGGCCTTTCCCTTCTCTTCCTTGGATGCATGAACCATGTTGATTGACGTGGTAGAACCTCAGAGGAGATGGGAATACTAATGTTGATTGCCCCAGTGCAGGATCCTGCCATTACAAATAGCCCTGCCCAAGCGTGCTCGGCACATCGACTTGGATACAAATTCCGAGTAGCACTTGTCGGGCAACGGACTCGTAATGTAGACGGCATTGACCGGGAAAGGCATCGTGTCTATTTTCATCGAAGCGCGAGCAAAAACCAGTCTTCCTTGCTCGATGGCCTTCTGGATCTCAGACCGCAGAATCCTGCAGTCACCCGTATTGTGCCCGTCTAGCTTGTTATGCCACTTGCAGTACTTGCGGCCATGCATCTCCTCAGCCGTAGGGGTTTGATGCCCAAGGAGTGGCACCAACAGCTTTTCCTTGACGAGCATGTCAAAGATGGCTTCGGTCTTTGAGACGTCGATGTCATAGCCTAGGATGGGTTCAGGCTGTTTCACCCACTGGCATTGCAGAGGCTTGTTGGTCCTTGCCCACTGAACAAGGTAGGCATCGGCATCGTCTAGGGCGTCGTCTTCCTCGGTCTGAATACAGCCGATACTCCATCTTTGCCTATCCTGCAAAACCTCTGGATGGCTCCGCTCATAAGCAGAGACTTTTGATACTAAATGGCCAATGGAATCGAAATCAGTCGGCCCGTATACTGCCTTGACAGCCTTGTTCAGCCCATTGTATGCTATCTGGGCCAGGATCCTCTCATCAAGATGGAGAGAGTAGCATCGGTTCCTTAACTCGCGGAATCATTGGATATACTTGTGAACTGGTTCCCCTGGGAGCTGATGGATGCTATTCAGGTCCGTGAACGTAGCTTCATCAGACCTAGAAAAGAACTGTGCGTGGAAACTCTCCTCCAGTTGCTTCCAAGTAGTGATGGACCCAGGGGCCAACGTAGTATACCAACCGAAAGCTGGCCCGGTTAGTGACAGAGAAAACAACCGAATTCTCATTTGTTCGGCCCTTGATGCAATCCCCAGCTGTGTGAGGTACCGGCTAACGTGCTCCACAGTACTAGCCCCGTCATTGCTGTTGGCGGTCATTATTTCCCTATTTCGACCGCCAATTCCTCGGTGAATAAATGGGGTATAAGCCAAATTCTGTGCATTATTTACCTAACACTAACGAATTCCACAAGTTTTGGTGGTTTTCGGTGTTTCACAGAGGGATGCTCAAATTCCATACAAGACAACATCAATCGGAGCCAGAGAAAATTCGCGTACCAAAGGGCTTGAGACAAGAATCACAAATTCCATCACTAAAAAGTAACTCAAATGCCCTCAAGGACTACACCATTGTGAAGAGCTCATCAAGATGATTCCAACGGACATATCATTTCCATCATTTGGAGTCTGGATGGAAAAGATATACAAAATACAAGACTAAGGGCCAGTGCTGACGTCAGCTGACCCCATCCGTACGGCGCGAGCGGGAATCACCCATGAAGAGCCATGTGGCGGGCGCCGATTGGCCAGGCTAGGGCTCCCACGGATCACGATCTATCCCCAGCCGCCCGCGCCAGTCGTACGGCGACACGTGGCGGCCAAGGGCCGGCGCCTGCGCGCGCCCGTCCGCGGGAGCCAATGGCTCGGCTTGGCCACCCGAAGGAAGCCACATGGCGCAGGGTCAATGGCCGATGGGCGAGGCCACGGATCGCCATCCGCGCGACTGGCGGCGCGTCCAACCACCGGACACCACGTGGCGCGGCCAGAGCGCGCGCGCGCCCGCGAGCGGGACGCGGTCGCGGCTCGGCCCGGCCGGGGGGCCACGTGGCAAGCCCGGAGTGGCTGGGACGCGGCTCAGTGCAATTTGCCCGCCCAAGTCGGACGCGTGGCGCACGCTGGAGGGCCCAAGGCCGGGTTCAGCCCTTGGTTTGACCGGTTCAAGGCCAGTTCGGTCGGTCCAATCGCCCAGGAAGCAGTCCAAGCACCTGTTTTGACCCAGTTTAACTGCCAAACGTCCGGTTCAAGCTTCCAACGGCCGGTTCACCGCCTTAATGACCGGTTCTTCACCGGTTTTCAGCGCCAACACGTGCATGACACTGTTACCAACTTAACTAAGTCGGTTTGGAGGACAAGTGGCACCCAAGGAGATGTTTGGGGAGGAATCTTGCATGTAGGCACATAGAATATTCCCTCCTCCTCACATTATAAACAGAGGGGCACACCCCCCTCTCATTCTTGCACCTCACCATGTAATCACTCTCTCCCTCTTAGGAGGCGCCCCTCGGGTGGTGCCTCCACTCTTAGAATTCATTGTTTAGCTGGGAGTTAGAGCAGGCTCTGTTGTTTTGGAGTTGGTCGGAAACCTCGGTAATGTACTTTATTCTTCCTATCTTAAGCATTACTTTCCGATCATTTGACAAGTGCGAGTACTTTACTTTCCTACTTTATGCATTTATCTTCTGTCTCTAGTTAGTTACTCGAGTTTGGTATGTATGCGGCTGCATTAATTTGCTAGCACCTTTTCCTTTTGGGCATGCCAAGTTTGAGGCCTGAGTTGTGCTAAGTTAGAATTGATTGAGCTTTGTTATTCTTGCCGGTGCTATAAGCCCCTCCTAGACTTGGATATAGGAGTAAGGTTAGCTCTCACCCTCTAGCGCGGAGGACGAGTTTTAGTGCTCAAGCTCTTTTATGGTGATATGATAGATGCAACACGTCGCTTGAGCACTAGTATAGCGTGCCATCTTACCCACACAGCTCTGGTTGGTAGCCCATCTTGGTGACAGCATTATGGGTCTCAGTATTCCAATCCCGTCGTTCGGTAAGCCCGTAGGCGTTAGCCAGTTGCCGTTCGGTTGGCCTCCTACCTACCCCCTGGCCTCCTCGGTGTAGTCTGGAATTTCACTCGATGCAAGACCATAGCTCTATTCGATCCTTTCGACCTTAGTACGAATAGCTCTTGTATGCTAGTAGAGATGGAAGACCGAACCTTAGCCCTCGACTCGTTGTCCTCCTAGCTTAAACATGAGTTCGGGCTAACGATGTTTGGTTTGTATCACATGGTGTTGGTCATTTACCTTTTCTTGTTGTCTTTTGGAATGAATTAGTTAGTAGTAGCTAGATGATCGATAAATTTGTATTCGTCTCGATGCTTCCCTGTGGAAATAAATACGATACCTGAAATACTCCCGGGTGAAAGCTACAGCGGTCTCCGTGCGCTCGCGGAGTAAAATCGGTTAGGCTAAGAACCGCCAACAAGCTTTCTGGCGCCGTTGCCGGGGAAGCGATGAGTCAGAATACTCTTTTATCTTTCTTCTGGTTTTGTTACCTTTTTCATTCTTTTAAAAACAAAAAAAAAATCTTAAATATGAAAAAAAGACATCCATCAATCTTTTTCTCTGTCTGTTGAGTAAATCTTGATCATGCCTATTCATGTTACCGTTTCCCTTGAAAAATGGTTGATCATGCTTGTGCATGCTACAAAGTTTACCGTGAAAGCATAGCTTGGGCCAGAATCGGACGACTGGACCAGAGACTAAGTTCCAAATTAAGCATGGTGCTTAGGTTGGAATTAGCCTCTTTTTATCAAACAATGCACGGCATTTCGCATAAATGAGCTATGTGTAGACTTTGGTAGTAATGTTCCATTTCTAGTTCATAAGCCACAATTCTTATGCTAGTCGGATCTCTCAAGTTCAATGGAGACGAAAAATGCCGGTCATGTTTCGAAAATCCAACCCGTTTTTTTTAGACCGTGGATTTGAGTAAAAGTTTGGAAGATGGAAGTCATGGTTTAGCAACATGGTTTGTGCTAAGTTTTAACGAGAAACCTTTGGCTAGCATGTTGTGTGCAATGGGCCCGGTGTTAATACTCTCTACATATATTGGGCCCGTGTATATGTTGTACACTAACTTGTTGTAGGAGGCATTCATCCCCACATGAGAAGAGAGACATTGATCACATTCTCACGCTCAAGACCTCTTGCAATCTGTTCCGCTCTTCTTGGGAAAATGATAGCATCATGCCTGATAAAGTGATGGTGGTCAATATAGACATCGACAACACAAGATCAACACCACACAAGAATCAGCATCATTACAAGGTGTCATGCATTTCCATATCACACTATGCTATCTCTGTTGGTGTTTGATACTGGCAATGCACCAAGGGGTGTGTTACGTAGTGCTTTTGGGGTGGCGAAATCGGCGTAGCTCGATGGTTCGCATAGAGATGCGACAAAACACAAAGGTTTATACAAGTTCGGGCCGCAATGTGCGTAACACCCTACGTCCTGTTTGCTACGAGTCGTAGTGATCTGAGTTCTCGAGGATACAATGAGGGCTTGGGTGTCTGATGGCTGGTATGTGATGAGATGATTGATTATCTACGTAGGGGTCCCTCACCCGCCTTATATAGTCCGGCAAGGCTTAGGTTACAAGTCGGTTTCCATCTATGAGTCCTACCCGGCTTGGAATCCACATAATCTACGATTATACGCTTCCTTTCCAGAGTCCTGCTACTTCTAGAGTACAGAGTCTGAACCAACTCCTTTACGCCTTTCCTGAATTACAGCGCCTTGACTTGGTCTTCAAGCTCGTCATCCGTTCTCGGGCCCACGAGACCAGTTGGCACCCTGTATGGGGGCCTGCTGTATCCATTGGGTCCTCCAATGGCCCATGTACTGAATCCACGCCGTGAGGGCCCAGGGGATATCTATCCCCCAGAAGCCTCCGAGGCTCGAGTTAATTTAGAGATTAATTGACTCGAGACTCCAAAAGAGAATAACGTACTGCTCATGAGTTCCTCATCTGAGTCAACATCGTTTCTTTTGGTGCACCGCCAGGTGCACCCCATGGGGTAGCCCCCGAGCTTCAAGTTGACTTGAGTATCAATCAGCTTGAAGATCTAAACCCTTTGATCAGACTTCACAGAATGCATTCCCTAGGTGCCAAGTCAACTTGAGGAACAACAAACCCTTTTACCCGAGTTACCATCTATCCTTAGCTTTCCGAGTCATAGAAAGCCGACTGATTAATACTCAAACTTCCTATTTTTTCGGATTTTAGGAAAAAGAATAATTTTCCCACAAATCCCGCACCCCATGGGGTTAACCCAAAGGGAACGAGCAGAGGGTACCGAGGAGTTACCTGACGTCCCAAAAAACAGGAATCTTTCAAACACGCAACAGCCATTGTTCGCCCAAGCGATGACTGACGCGTGGAAGAAGTCGAAACGATGCAGCCAATTCAATCGTGTTCATAGAGATCAAAACGGGGTGGCCGTACTATAAGAGCAGAGCCATCGCCCGGCCATCCATTACGCCTCCACTGAGTACCCAGTGCTTCAAGAAAACCCCAACACCCCCTCGCTCTCAGCCATGGCCGGAGGAAAGGGCAAGAAGCGTGCGCGCTCGCCACCGTCGTCGGAGTACGAGGACTCCGACGACATGTGGTTTAGCGGTGCATACGACGAGGAGTCCTCGGAGGACTTCTCCTCCAGCGAGGAGGAGAAAGCCCCTGAGGATGCGCCGCTGTAGGAGGACGAGTCGGAGCCCAACACCGACGACTCCCAAGGCTACAACCGCAATGAGCGCGCCAAGCTCCGTGGCCTCCGCCGCGCTGCCTTCCAGGATTCCTCCTTTGACGAGTCTGAAGACAGCGAGGAGGACTCCGACGACGACGATGACGCCGCCCCCGGCGGCCAAGATGGCCCGGGCGGCCACGACGGTGGAGATGAGGCCGACGCTCCGGCCTCCAAGCACCGCCGCGTCACCGGGCCCCCAGCCGGGCCCTCCACCGGCGTGTAGGCCACCACCACCACCACCATAGTAGTAGTAGTAGTTAGGAGTAAATTAGGATAATCTTCCCCATTATATGTAATCCACTGTGAGGAACTATGTTTCATATAATGAAATCCATCGTATTATCCTTCGCTCGTGAGTTCTTCTGTGTGTTCTTATCTTGAAAATCTTGCATCCGAGTCAAATACACCTTTAAATTCTTTGAAGTAAAGACGAAATTGTCATATAACAAAAGAAATCACACTTCGTTTATGCCCAGAGTTCAAGCAAGACTCAACTCACTGGGCCGAATTAGAATCCCCATTCTCCGAGTGATAGAAAACATGAACTTGTGCTATGAGTACCGACTGGACAACGGTTCTTTTTAAGAAACATCCTAACTGAAATCGACAACTTAATCTCAGAAAGATCCGACTGAACCCTTAGCGTCATGAGATCCGAGTTAACATTAACGATATCCACAATTTCCGTCAGCTCGCGAGGACTGTTACTAATGGCGTCAGGGTTGTTTGAGATTTATACCCTGAACCAATTTCATCCATCTGAGAACCGTGCTGCCATTCTTCCCCACTGAGCCCGCCGCCACCATTGTTTGAACTCAGAGCACTACTGCATCCTTCACTTCTCGAATCCCCAACCCAACAGAAACATCCACATCCATGACTCCCAAGAAGAAAACCTTGAGTGAGCGTGGAAACACCAGTGAGGGTCTGCCGCACAATGAAAACCGGCAGTTGCCTTCGCCGTACTTAGCGTACCGCTCCTCCACTGTCACCGAGCCCATGCTACAATCACTAGTAGCTATGGGCGTCCTGCCACCGAAGGAAGTAGCAAATTGGAGGGTATGCGAGAAGAAGGATGACGCTGCTCCAACTGAGGACACCTACGAAGCAATGGTGTTCATGCCGTTCTTCATCTGCGGGTTAGGCCTCCCTGTCTGCTCTTTCGTGCGAGTCCTACTGCAGTTCTATGCAATCAATCTGACCCATCTGAACCCCAATTCCATCCTCCAACTTTCAATTTTCGTCCATCTCTGCGAGGCGTTTCTTGGAATTGTCCCTCACTTTGGCTTATGGAAGTACTTATATCACTGCAAAGCCGGACTGAGGGATGGAGTGTTACAAGTTACTGGAGGGGCCAGCTTTGAGCTGTGGAAGAATCAGAAAGCTGTTTATTTGGATATCCCCCTTCCAGATAACAACAGAGGATGACACTCCGAGTGGTTCTATATAGAAAACCAGGGAAACTCTCTCCCCTCGAGGTCTGGGAGGCAACCTGACAGTAAGCTGTCAAGCTGGGAGGAAGGACCAACTGTTGAGGAAAAAGCCAAGGTCAATGCGCTGTTAGAAGAAATAGCCAATCTGAAGGAAAATGTCCTTACTGCCCATGCTGTGGTCATAGATTTTGTGTATCGCTGCATTCAGCCATTGAAGGATAGGATTTACCCTGCTTATTTGTATATCAGAGCTAGTGATCCAACCAGAGAGACAACCCGAGCTATGACTGAACATGATGTCAAAGCCCGAGTGGAGTTGATACTCAGAGGTGAAGCTCACAACGAGGGTACTCCTAAGCCCTATTCTACCTAGAATCCAACTCCCAATGTAAGTGACCTTACTATGATTTCTGTAAGTAACCTTACTTGCAATCAGCTCCTGATTCGTAGAGTTAATGGAGAGCAATATATCCAAGTTCCTGTCAGACCCCACATCTTCTGGTACCGACAGGCTATCAAAATGACAATCCGAGTTATCCACTGAGGAGATGGCGGCTGTTGTTGCTGCTGCTCATGGTGCAGGAAACAATGAAGAACACACCTTCATTGTGATACAACGTGCAGCCCAAACCGCTCAAGAACCAAGTATGAGTGACATCACAAAGGCAGGCCCCGAGCTCACAACTGCTCCAAGTGGCGTGAAAACGCGAGCTGCAGCTGCCTAGGGGCGTACCATGGCGAAGGCCACTCGTACCGTGGTGACACGAAAACAGAGGACAAGCAAGAGGACAATCAAGGATCTGACAAGCTCCCCTGAGTCAACAGACAAAGCTAGCAAGAAATCTAGGTATTCCTCCCATACTGTAGATAAAACTGATGACTCATTAGTTGGGGTAAACTAGACTAGCTTGGTTGATGAGGACGATGAAGAAGAAGAGCAAGCTCAACTGTGTCATCGCGAGAGGCAATCCTAGAAACATCACGATGACACCACAGTAGCCCCTACTGCATCCACTCTGCCACCTGATGAAGATGAGATTGATCTGATGGCAGAAGACTTGGACCTAGATCGGATTATCAGAGATACTTGTAAACTTCCCTTCACTTTATGTATTGATGAAGACATAAACCCACTGTCAGCATGCTCCAAGGGGCAACAGTCTGAGAAATGAAGCCCCCGAACCTCAACAGAGCTGGCACCGAAGGACTTAGAGTCTGAAAACCGCGCAAACACAATGCCAGCGGATATTCCTAAGGTCAAGACTGATGCTCACATGAATGAGGCCACTGAAACTGCGCATGAGGCACAAATATCGTCTGACAACTGGCAGCAGGCACTAACCGGAGCAGCTCCAGAAGAACTGCAGCAAATGCCTGTGACCGAGCCATTACCTGAAGCAGTCATTACCCAAGAGCAACCAACTGAGATTGATGCAAGAAAGACTCTCCAGCCATCACCTGAAGCCCATGAGTCGGCTCAAGAAAAAGAGACTAAAGAACCAAAGCATACTGATCATGTCGAGGGAGGACAATTTGACACCCTGGCCACAACTGAGCCAAACAATGCCCAACCCCCTCCAATTGAAGCAGATGATAACAGTCGCCAACTGGTACCAGCGTCCCCAAGCTCAGGGCTACTGACAGCTTTCGAGGTATGCCAACCTTTCAACTTTATATATCCTGTATTGCCTTTGCTGTCACCTAAACAACTCGAATTACTCTCTGCAAGCTATGCTGAAGGCACTACAAGGTGGAGTTCAATAGGCCAGCGTGATCCATGAGAAGATTGCTGCACTATCCAGCCTTGAGGTTACCACGTTGAGGCAGCAACTAGCGGATTCTGAAGCTGCGCGCAAAGCTGAGACAACAGGTATGTATTTGACCTTTCCGTACACCAATATCTGAGGTCCTAAGCTGAACCGTGTACTCATGCCAGCTGCTGCTGCTGAAATTGCTCACCTGAAGCAAGCGGCTGTAACTCGAGAGACAGAACACCGTAACGCCATTGCTGATAGAGACCAAGCTAGAGACACAGCAGCTGACCTTCGCAGGCAACTAGATATTGAGAAGAAAAACCATGAGGTAACCCGTCAAGAATCTCAACTAGCATACTCTTTGCTCACAGAAGCGTATGAATTGTATCATTCCACAGGAGAAGATGCGACAAAGAACTGATGAGTACCAGCAGCTACAAGAATCTTGAGATGGCTTTGAGAAGTCGTTCTGTGAGACTGCCAGTTCCTTGGAGTCTTTGAGGAATAGTCATTCCTTAACACGCCAAGCACTTAAGGTCAAAGAGACTAAGTTGACTGAATCCTAGAGTGCCCATGATAAAATGAAGAAGGTGCTAGCCTCTACGTGGTCTGCACTAAAAGAATCCCGAGATGAAGCTGCTCATCAGGCTCAAGTGTTGGAGTCTTTCAAGAAGAACTACGAGACCAACAAGAAGAACTGCAGCAAACTGAAGGACGCCTTTGAGAAGGCAAAGGAGGCTGCATTGGCTGCAAACACCGCTCTGATAAAGATTTTAGACATCTGTGCGCTAAAGAAAGCTGCACCTCGTCCCTTGGATGATCGAATAGCAACTTTTATGGATGACATGAAGTCTAAGGTCTCTGAGCGAGTAAAGACCGTTCTTACTCGCGTTCTTGTGGTCATCAAGAATTCACAACCTGAGATCGACTTGGCGAGTTTACCAGCGAGGATAGTAAACGAGAACCAGAATGCTGAGCATGAGGATGAAGCCCGGATGATTGCTGAACTCCTTGTAGGTGACAATGAGTAAACAATGATTCCCCATGTAATGCGATGAACTGAATGCTGTGTGTACATATTTGGCTCTTTAAGTCGACACTTTAACTATTGTCCTGCAAAACAGAGTTAGTTTATGAATGAATCAAATAGTATATGCATACCTGGGAGTCACGTTTGTGTAGAGAAAAGAGACAATGCTAAGCCGGCAACGCGACTTGAGTTGAAACTTATGATATAGCAGTAAATACGAAAGTAAGATGTAACGGTAATGAGCACGAGTACTGTAAGAAAGAGTAATATGATGAAGCAAAGACATACAGTATCGAGCTGTAGGTCGTCAAACCTAAGCCCCATGTCTTTGTTCAGCTGGGGCCTTGAATGCTCCTAGGTTGTGAGGTCCTGCAAAGGCATGTGGCACCATGCTGTCAGTTGACTGACCTAGGCTGATTGCCTTTGTTTTGTTGGGGCCTTGAGTGCTCCCCTGATATGAGTACGAACGAGAGCATGTAACACCGTGCTGTCGGTCAACTGACCTAGGTCGATTGCTCTCGTGGTGGGGCCGGAGTTATCCCCGTCAAGAGTAAGAGTGGGCATGTAGCACCGTACTGTCGGTCGACTGACCTAGGTCGATTGCCCATATACAGCGAGTGAGTAACGTGAGTGAAAACAGAGAAAAGAACATAGAATGCTTTATCTCAAGAGTGCTTTTATTCACAGAGTATGAATAGTACAATGAAGACAGAGTACAGAGAATGACACTGACTGCTAATTCCGACAATCACAGAAAAAGCATTACGCGTAGAACCTACGCAAATGCTCTATGTTCCAAGAGTTGCCGATTGGAGTGCTGTCCATCTGAGACAGACGATACGATCCTGGACGAGTGACTTCTCTGATAATGTATGGACCTTCCCAAGGAGGAGATAGCTTATGCTATCCCGTAGTCTTGAGCACCCTGCGTAGCACCAAGTCCCCTATTGAAAAGGAACGAGGCCTCATGTATCGATCATGATAACGACGTAGAGTCTGCTGATAACGAGCCGACTGAATAACAGAGTTCAGGCGCTCCTCTTCGAGTAAGTCAATCTCCTCGATACATGTTGCTTTAGCTTCGGCAATATCCTTGAAGGCCAGTCGTGGAGCTCCAAACTGCAAGTCGGCAGGCAAAACTGCCTCCAATCCATATACCATGAAGAAGGGCGTGTTCCCTGCAAGGGCTTTACTGGGTTGCGTTCGAAGACTCCAGACCACGTATGGCAATTCACGTATCCACTTGCCAGCCAGCTTCTCATTCTTGTCAAAGATCTTTTTCTTGAGTGCATCCAGAATCATGCCATTGGCTCGTTCATCCTGCCCGTTGGCTCTGGGGTGAGCCACCGAGACATACTTGATGCGGATGGACCTTTGCTCACAGAAATCAAAGAATTCCCAGCCCGTGAAGTTAGACCCCAAATCTGTGATAATAGAATTCATAATTCCAAAGCGAAAGATGATGTCTTGAATAAATTCCACCGCTTTGGCAGATGTTAATGAGGCGATGGGCTTGAACACAATCCATTTGGTGAACTTGTCGATGGCAACCAACACATGAGTATATCCACCTTGAGCTTTCTTGAAAGGCCCAATCATATCCAGCCCCCAGCAGGCAAAGGGCCATGAGACCAGTATATTCTGCAACTGCTGTGCTAGAAGGTGATGCTGCTTGGCAAGGAATTGACAAGCCTCACAGTGCTGCACTAGCTCGGCAGCGTCCTTTTTTGCCATATGCCAATAGAAGCCGGCCCTGAACGCCTTCCCGACCAATGTGCGTGAGGCAGCATGAATTCCATAGACTCCAACGTGTATCTCCTTGAGCAAGCTCTGACCTGATGAGGTATCTAGGCATTTTAACAAAACTCCCGAGGCAGCATGCTTGTATAACTCGTTGTTGATCAGAGCATAGCTGGAAGACCATCTTGCTATTTGCTCGGCCTCTGCTTTATCATCCGGAGTTTCTTCGTTCAGGATATACCTGATGATGGGGGCCCTCCATTCAGTCGGCATATCCAGAGTTAAGATATGCCGGTTGGGAGGTGTATTCAGCTCATCTAGCTAAGCAGAGGGATGATGAAGCTCTTGGACGAAGATACCAGGAGGTACTTTGGTTCGCGACGAGCCCAGCTTGGACAAAATATTTGCATCCACGTTGCGATCCCGATCCACATGAGTATACTCGAGACCTTGAAATCTGCCTTCTAGTTTACGAACTGCCTCGCAGTATTTGTCCATACTTTCTGTAGAGCGATCCCACTCCTTGTTGACCTGATTGATGACCACTAAAGAATCTCCATAGGCCATTAACCGCTGAATCCCGAGTGATATGGCTATGCGAAGACCGTAAAAAAGAGCCTCATACTCACCTGCATTGTTAGAAACCGAGAAGAGAATCTGTAGCACATACTTGAGTTTTTTCCCTGCTGGTGAGGTGAAGACAACACCAGCACCAGCTCCTTCCAACTTCAACGAGCCATCAAAATACATCTTCCAGACTTCCATGATTTCTGGCTTCTCAGGCACTTGGTGTTCAGTCCACTCGGAGACAAAATCAACTAGTGCCTGGGTCTTGATGGCAGTACGAGGACGGAACTCAATGTCGTGAGCTCCCAGCTCACAAGCCCACTTAGCAATACGCCCTGTGGCCTCCCGATTGCGTAAGACTTCTCCGATTGGGAACTCAGTGACCACTATGATTTTATGCTCCTCAAAGTAATGACGCAGTTTACGTGCGGTAATGAGAACTGCGTATAATAACTTCTGAACTTGAGGATACCTGATTTTGGAGGGGCAGAGGACTTCGTTGATGAAGTAGACCGGATGTTGCCTGGGTACTGTGTGCTGTCCGTCCGGCCTCTCGACCACCAATGCAGTGCTGATTACATGAGTCGTACAAGAGATGTAGAGGAGCAAGTCTTCGGCCGATGAGTCGGCAGTGGCACGTTTGGGAGACTTGAGTACGGAAGGCGAGGTAGGAGTTTTTTCAGAGCATCCAGAGCTTCCTGAGCCTCTGTGGTCCACTCAAACCGATCCACCTTTTTGAGGAGTTTGTAGAAGGGCATGCCACGTTCGCCGAGTCGCGAGATGAATCGACTCAAGGCTGCCATGCACCCGGTCAACCTTTGAGCGTCTTTCTGTGATCTGGGAGGGTGCATGTGTAGAATAGCCTTGATCTTGTCAGGGTTGGCTTCGATTCCTCTATTGCTGACGACAAAACCGAGTAATTGGCCAGCAGGGACCCCGAAAACGCACTTGGTGGGATTGAGCTTCCACCGGAATTTCCTCAGACTGTCGAATACCTGCTGCAGATCATCGATGAAATCCTCTTCATTTTTAGTCTTGATCACGACGTCGTCAACATAGGCTTTGACATGTTTGCCCTAGTGGTCGGCGAGGCAAGTTTGAATCACCCTTTGGTACGTTGCTCCGGCATTCTTCAACCCGAAAGACATGGAGGTATAGCAGTATACACCGAAAGGCGTGATGAACGCTGTTTTCTCCTGATCCTCGATTGCCAGGCTGATCTGGTGATAGCCTGAGTAACAATCGAGAAAAGAGAGTAAGGTGCAGCCGGCTGTAGAGTCAACGACCTGGTCGATACGAGGCAACCCGAACGGGTCCTTAGGGCAGTGCTTATTGAGATCGGTATAATCAACACACATCCGCCAGTCCTTTTTATTCTTTTTGAGAACGAGTACAGGATTTGCAAGCCACTCGGGATGCATGACCTCTCTAATGAAACCGGCAGCCTTCAGCCGGGTTACTCTGCCCTAATGGCCTCTCACTTTTCTGGTGTAAATCGCCGCAGCCTCTGCTTGATGGATTTGGCATTGGGGAACACCTTGAGTTGGTGCTCGGCCAGTTCCCTCAGGACCCAGGCATATCCACAGGCTTCCATGCAAACATGTCACGATTGGCCCTTATGTACTGGACGAGCGTGTCTTCCTGTTTGGGAGGAAGAAGTGCATTGATGGCAGTCGTCTTGGTCGCATCCGCAGGATCGAGGCTTATCTCCTTCGTTGGGACCGCCGGCTAAATCGCTGCGCTTGAGGACGCTTCTTGAGTCGAGATCTGGAGATCTTCCTGCGACACGTGAGCTTCGTCCGATTTAAGCTTCTCATGTGCCACCACATGATTTTGCTCCAGGGCCATCTGCATGGCCTCCTGCACACACTCTGAGGCTCCCTTGAAGTCAGCGCATATGGAGAGAGCACTACCTGGAGCTGGCATCTTGAGGACGAGGTACGGGTAATGCGGGATAGCCATGAACTTAGCTAGCCTAGGACGCCCGATGATGGCGTTGTAGATGCAGTTGAACGTCAGAACTTCAAAACACAGCGTCTCGATGTGGAAGTTTTCTGCAGTGCCAAAGGCGACCGGTAGATAGGTGTGCCCGAGCGGATATTCACCCGCACCCGGTATAATTCCGAAGAACGGGGTATCCGACATCTTGAGTTCACTGAGTGGGATACCCATGTCTTGCAGAGCTCTACGGAACACCACGTTGATGCTCGCCCCACCGTCGATCAGCACCTTCTTGAGTCGGGTATCCCCGACTATGGGAGTTACCAGTAGTGGGTACTTGCCTGGTTCATTGAAGTTGAGCCACTGATTCGCCCGACTGAAGGAGATTGGCTTGTGGGACCAATCGTATGGTTGCGGCGGCTCTAAGGTGGCCGCGTTGATCCGCCGGTCCTTTAGCTCCTGCTGGCACTTGCTCGCATATGCTCCATGCCCCCCTAGGATGAAGTTGACCTCCCTGTTGACATCCGGGAAGCGTTGATTATTGCCTCCGTTCGGTCGTTGCGGAGGCTGGTTCCGCGGTGGGGGCGGTGACGGAGTAGGCTACCGCACCGGGAACTGGCCACGTGTCAGCATGGATTTGAAGTCGTGGCAGTTTCGGAGAGTATGGCACATATCCTTGTATGCAGGGCACGGCTCGTCGAGGAGTTGATCGAGGGTCTGAGCTGGGGCAGGAGGCGGGCCACGTGGTCGTATTGGAGCTGGAGCCACGCTCGGACCTCCTCCCGAGGCCTTTTGTCCCAGCGACGATCTTGCCGCGAGGGTTCTTCGTGTCTCTCCTGCTTGCCTTTGCCCCGATCGTCTTGTCGCGGGCGGATAAGGTCGCGAGCTCGTTCGTCCGCTGTAATGTAGCGGTCCGCTTCTTGGAAGAAGCGCTCCGAGGTAGTGGGCGCTCTTTCCAGTATGTGCTTGACGAAGACCTGGTCGATTAAGCCCTGGAGGAAGTCGTCAATCATCGTATCCTCAGATACGTTGGAGATACGATTTCTGAAAGCCTGGAATCGCTTGAGGTATGATCGCAGGCTTTCTAGATCCTTGCGCCTGATGGTTTTGAGGTCCCATCGCTGCGTCGGCTTGTCAGAGAGTGACTGGAAGTTGGCGATGAACAGGCGACGGAGGTCGCCCCAGTCTTCAATGCAGCCCCGCCTGAGGTGGCGAAGCCATTGAAGCGCATCCTGCCCCAACTTGATTGGAATGTAGGCCGTCATGAGATCTTCTGAGGCATTGGCCGCCCGGGCCACGGTAGTGTACATGGCCAGCCAGTTCCGCGGATCCATCTTCGTCTCGAACTTTTCAATATTTGAGATCTTGAAATTGGGCGGCCACTCAACATCTTGAATCCTCCGACCAAAGGCCGCTATGGCAGCCTCGGCGATGCCAACCGGGTTACCGCGGTCCTCATCTAGCTGGCGTGGCGGGGACCGAGGGCGATGGTCCCGCTCAGATCTGACTCGGGGAGCGGAACTGTTCACGGAGACAGCTCCCGAGTGACCCCTGGCAGCTGGAGCATGCTGAGGGGGGCCATAGTCCTGGTCGTACTTTGCCCGCCTATCCATCTCAAGCTGGTGTCGCTGAGCGCGAGATTGCTCGATGCTATGATGCGCGTCGTGGTTGCCATTGATGACCTATCGAGCGTCAGCTGCCTCCTGATGCCTGGGCACGAGGTGGTCCACTGCTCGAGCGAGAATGGTCTTGATGGCCTCCCCATCCTCGTTGTTGGGGAGGAGCTCGCAGAGCTTGACTAGCGCCCCGCCGGCTTGACTCGGGGTCTCCATGACCCCTTCGAACTCCTTTAGAAGATTACGCACGGGAAGCGCGGCCACCCGCTGTCGCCTGGCTCGGCCGGTTTGCTATTCGCGACGGCGCTGCCGCGCCTGGTTCCTGCGCCAATGGCTCTGAACCTCTTGATCGTCCTCGCTATCCCGGGTTACCTCATCTATCGAGACGGGCAGCGTGGGATCTTTGTTGCCCAGGATGTGACGACGTCGGATGTTACGAATGCGGTTCGCCCTTTCCCTCCTGTGGTGATCTTGCGAGGTTTCGGTGAGGACAGGTTGCTCGTCATCTGAGACCACCTCCTCGATCTCGTTCGGTGCACCGCTGATCACGAGGAGCTTAGGAAAACAGAGGGTAGAGCTTGGAAGCAAACCCTCAAAACCACCGGTGACCGTGGTCTCCATCACCATGCTAGTATTCGAAGCTAGGACCATGGTCGTTGTGGTGGTCGCGCCATGTTCAGAGACCGTAGGAGTCTCGATGTTGTAGATCATGTGGGGATGCCCCGCATCGCGAGCCCCCGAGCGACCACTGAGCGATGACGGCGAGGTGCACTGGCGATCAGATCTTCCCGCTGGGGTAGAATCGATGACGAGCCGTAGGCGACGGCCAATCGGCGGCGCATCGGGCCCGCTGTAGATGCAATTGTCCGGAAGAGGCACGGATTGATTTGAGTCAGGCTCCCCCCGCGCATCCTCATCGTTGTTGTGGGGAGCCGAGGCATAGGAGAGAAGCCCCTAGTACGTGGTGGCGGAGTTGCGGAGACCCAACGGGACGGAGGGAACGACGGGCTCCACCCGAGTCTTTTTGCACCCCTGGACAGGCGAGGCAGGCCAGGTTCGCTTTAGTGCGAGAGGTGGTGGTGGGACCCGCAGTGGACGTGGGACCCAAGAGCGAGTATCAAACAGGAACTCGCCTCGGACTATGTGGAGCGCTGCCTGAGTCGTGGGCCCGCCGTGGATCTCGAGAGTGGTTGCCCGAGGGACCTGCTCTCGGCCCCCGACTATTCCGAGTCCAGACCTGAGTCGAGGAAGTTGGGAGCGCCGTGCGACGAGTCGGGGCCGAAGTGGTGGTCGTTGCAGGTGCTGCTTGAGTCGGTGTGGTCGATGTAGATCCGGTCCTGAAAGAGACCCTCCGGTTGGTTCACGCTCCTGAGTCGTGACGACCACGAGGAGCACGATCCGACTCAGCATGACGCAGAAGCCAATTCTGGCGGGGGGCCAGCGCCTCGCGCCGACGTGATGAGGCTTGGCGCGGAGTCGGAGGAGGCTGACGAGGTGCTGGTCCTTGGCGATGATCCATCGGCGCCGATCACCCATTGGGACCTGGAGTGGTCGATGGTCGCACGACGATGCGTGGTTGCACCGGTGCGCTGCGAAGCTGATGAAGGTCGCCACTCCGATCGGCGATGAAGGTGATCGATCCAAAGCGAATCATGTCACCTGGAGCGAAACCGTTGATGAGGCAATCAACCATGGAGCTAGCTGATGTCAATTTCGCCGCCCCCTACCTGGTGCGCCAACTGTCGGTGTTTGATACCAGCAATGCAACACGGGGTTTTTTACGTAGTGCTTTTGGGGTGGCAAAATCGGTGTAGCTCGATGGTTCGCGTAGAGATGCGACAAAACACAAGGGTTTATACAGGTTTGGTCCGCAATGTGCGTAACACCCTATGTCCTGTTTGCTACGAGTCATATTGATCTGAGTTCTCGAGGATACAATGAGGGCTTTGGTGTCTAGTGGTTGGTATGCAATGAGATGATTGATTATCTACGTAAGGGTCCCTCACCCGCCTTATATAGTCCGGCAAGGCTTGGGTTACAAGTCGGTTTCCATCTATGAGTCCTACCCGGCTTGGAATCCACAGAATCTATGATTATACGCTTCCTTTCCTGAGTCCTGCTGCTTCTGGAGTACAGAGTCCGAACCAACTCCTTTACGCCTTTCCTGAATTACAGCGCCTTGACTTGGTCTTCAAGCTCGTCATCCGTTCTCGAGCCCACGAGACTAGTTGGCACCCTGTATGGGGGCCTGTTGTCTCCATTGGGCCCTCCAACGGCCCATGTACTGAATCCACGCCGTGAGGGCCCAGGAGATATATATCCTCCACAATCTCCAATGCTAATTTGCAGCTAGTAGACCATTGGTCTACTGCCCTGCGGGAAATCTGCGTACCCGATAGAGTTGTGGTGTAGGCCCAAAAACGCTGGCTTAGATGTCTCTCATTGCGGGAGAGCTCCGTCTAAAGCACCACAAAGGTAAACATGGACAAAGCAACATCCATAAGCAGGGTGAGAATGTCAATGACATGCAGCCGATGACTGTGTGGCACATGGGCAGTCAACGACTGGTGGCACATGTCATGTTCGACAAGTATCGAGCCCAAGAAGAAGAGCAGTGAGCATGATAGGGAGCAAGCTTGGAATCAACATTCGATACATAATCCAATCTTGGGGGAGAGGATTGTCTGGCGTTTGACAAGCAATTTGTGGCAATGAGAAACAGCCATAACTACCGAGCCAATGAAGCATGGCACAAAAGTGTCCGCTACTATAACATTCCATTCACCAACCATGGAACGAGAAAGAAGGAGGAGCAGATCTTTCTTCAACCACATCCTTTGCGACGCCCGAACCCGATGGACCCCTCAGCAAGTACATCATCAGTTGAGATGGAGATTTAGTATCGATACTTCCTTCGACAACATCGATGAAGGTAAACCTCTCTAACAACTATTTTTAGCACTCTTTTTCTTAAAAGGTTGCTTTAAATTATAAGCCTGTTAGTAGTAGCGCTTGAAACCAAGTTTTTGCCATGCTAAGATTTTAAGGCATTAGGATCTTCTATAGTGCTACCTTAAGCCAGCTGCCTTGCAAATAGCTAGCTATCTCTCTACCTCCCCTAACCTCGGGATAATCTTGAAATAATTAAAGACGAGGTAGAATGTTAGGTAGACAGTTGTACATGTCGACTCCTAACATGCAGGGAAAGGTAGAAGGACGTTTTTCAGAGATCATGAAGGAAGATGAAAGTACTATCACGAAGAAATCCATTCTCAACATTGTGGGTGTCTCTTCACACCATGATTGGACAAGATCTTCCATTGGAAACAAAACAAAAGTCAAAGCGGAACAAAAGGGAAACTTCGTCAAACACAGATGAAGGTATGCTCTCAATCAAGGAAGGTTTGTTTCATCATGCCACAAGAATCAAGCTTGGGTGAGGATATGCCAAGAGGCACGCATCCTCTAACCCGACCCCTGAAAGAAAGGACCTCGATGTTCAACCCAATACGGTTGATCACTACAAGACTTCAACTATGCTCTGAATCGCTTGGGAAGCGAATGTCAGTGCCATGAGGTTGCAACCAGAAGGCCATTGGTCATTGCTTCACTGAAGGCAACACATGGCTTTGGATAACATGAGTTATATGGAGAGACATCACCCCAAGTGTGGAGGAATGCGACTAGAGAGCGTTCCTTAATTTCCTCGACCATTGGTGCAACAAGATTTGCCAAGGTCAGATCTACTCTAACCCGTCGGATGCGAACAGTCATCAACCGGAGATTGGTGGCAAGTACAAATCACAGTGGAGTCAATTCCAACGGCATCCGTTTCCACCCAATTTTGTTTGAGAATAAAGGGCCAGTGATCTGTGAAAGCATAGTCATCACTAAAGCCTACTCAGGTACACATTCTCGGAAGGACCAAAGCTCTGTGAACAGAATCTCAAGCCTCAACAGCCTGTGATGTGCCAGTAGCAGAGGCAGAGGAGCACCTCTCCAGAAGTACCATGCCTATGGAAGATAGGTTCATCTCATCGAGCGAAAGCTCTTCATGATCAGCACGCAAGAGCCTCAACACTCAAACCCAAGGATAGGAGTCCATATGGTCAACATCAGATCAACTCTATGATGGATCTCTTGAGGGGGATACCCATAGTCCATACCCTTGCTAGATGGAACGAAATGGGCCCTGGGTGTACTTCCATGCGACGAGGATGCACCGCGACCACCAAGTGTCACTTGGGAAAAGAATGTCAGCTGAAGGAAAACATGATGTTGGAGCGGGAGAACCAACATTAACATAAGGAGACACTCACCAAGAAGAGAGGAGTACTATCAAGTCTGACCTTTCTCTGCCGACACTATGAAGAGGTCCAAAGAGGAGCATTGGAGATATGACGGAAAGCCTCAGATGGAGGTGAAGCTAGAGTAGGGAGGAAATTCGCCTAACATAGGTGAGTATAGCAGAGGTGAAGCAGGATCGTCGTCACCCAGGGAGCAAGCAAGCTTGAGGGAGGCAATGCCAGGTAATTTGAAGCTTAGTTCTTGGTCCTCACTTGCAAGAACTAAGCTTGGGGGAAGATCACCAGGTGAGTACCCTGAATGCTCAGTATTTCACTTCCATATCTTTAACCTAAAATTTACCATGACACCAAAAACATTTCTTTCCTGTACCCCAAATAAAAGAAAAGCTATAAAAATTTGCATAATTTGAAAATAACAAAAAAAGATTTGCTTTTATCTTGAATAAGCTCACTCCTAGCTATAACGCTAGAGTTTTGTTTATACCCTTGCTTAAAGGAAATGATGAATAGTTGCTCTGTTAATTTCTTGTAAGTATTTTGTTTACAGCTTGACACTCTCCTAAAAATTTGAACTTACTGGCATTTGTCGTGATCCTACCTTTAGTCTTCAAACTTGTGGGAGCAAGTGCTTTCAAACCAAGTATAAGTTGTTGTGGGATGTGATATAATCAAAGTTTGAGCTTAACTCATCTTGATCCTAGTAAGGTGAATTCTCAGAGTTTTCTTTTTAAAAATAATAATGAGAATGTTCCTCAGTGGTTTGAAATGCCTATCCAGAGCTAAATGCTTTACATGATGAAGCCTCTGCATATGCTGCCTTTTGTTATGTTGAGTTTTGTCAAATTTTGAGTTCTTATGAAGTAGTGTCACTACAAGTCCTGAGCAAAAATCCCCCACATCCACATTCATTTGCTAGCCTTTCTATGTCTGGTCATGCTTAAATCTATACTGGATTCAAGCATCCACTTTCACCAGATATTTCTCCACCATATCCATCATCCACTTACTCATCCACATACATATGGTCTCCAAATAAATACTCCAGTTATATCCAGAAGTATCCCCAAAGTTCCCTTACAAGAGGAGACATGGAGCTACAGAAAAAAAAGTGGAGAAAAAGAGAAAAGAAGAAAAAAAAAGAAAAAAATGAGGAAAAGAAAATGGTAGCTCCATGTACTCAAATGCATGAAAGTTTCAAAGAGGGGATACATCAAGGAGTTTTCATCCATAGACCATAACCATATCCATCCACACACAGACCCATTCTCCTTTGATCGGGATGAGAAGTATCACATCTTCGCTAGGACCAATCTTTGACTCAAAAAAATACATAGCATAGGTAAGCCAACTTTATCCCTACCTTGAGCTCCACATAAGCCTTTTAGTTGATAGGGAAAAGTTTGGCCAATGGCCTGGTGAGGAATATAGATCCACTTGAGTGATCTAGGGTACCATTTGAGGAACTTAGTACTTTCTTTTCAAAATTTTCAAAACCCTCCAAGCATGAAACCACAAAGGAGATAGAGTTTGGCGAGACTCTACTAAGATTGTTCCATCTCTCAACCATCGAAGACACGGTAAGAGAAGCCAAAGGCCCCACAGGTATTGATGAACAGGTTGGGATACACTTATGCTAGTTTGTTCAATCATAAAGGTAGATTGTTGGGTTGTGTACTTAATACTTGCAGGATATTGACATTGATGCAACTCCTGATCCGCTGAGTCTAAGTCTTAGCTTTGCTCGGGGACAAGCAAATGTTCAAGCTTGGGGGCGTGTTGGCGGTCCTTATTTCCCTATTTCGACCGCCAATTCCTCGGTGAATAAATGGGGTATAAGCCAAATTCTGTGCATTATTTACCTAACACTAACGAATTCCACAAGTTTTGGTGGTTTTCGGTGTTTCACTGAGGGATGCTCAAATTCCATACAAGACAACATCAATCGGAGCCAGAGAGAATTCGCGTACCAAAGGGCTTGAGACAAGAATCACAAATTCCATCACTAAAAAGTAACTCAAATGCCCTCAAGGACTACACCATTGTGAAGAGCTCATCAAGACGATTCCAACGGATATATCATTTGCATCATTTGGAGTCCAGATGGAAAAGATATACGGGGGGGCCAGTGCTGACGTCAGCTGACGTCAGCACGACCCCATCCATACGGCGCGAGCGGGAATCACCCATGAAGAGCCACATGGCGGGTGCCGATTGGCTAGGCCAAGGCTCCCGTGGATCACGATCCGTCCCCAGCTGCCCGAGCCAATCGTACGGCGACACGTGGCGGCCAAGGGCCGGCGCCTACGCGCGTCCGTCCACGGGAGCCAGCGGCTCGGCTCGGCCACCCGAAGGAAGCCACGTGGCGCAGCGTCATTGGCCGATGGGCGAGGCCACGGATCACCATCCGCATGACCGGCGGTGCATCCAACCACCGAACACCACGTGGCGCGGCCAGAGCGCACGCGCCCGTGAGCGGGACGCGACCGCGGCTCTGCTCGGCCCGGCCGGGGGGGCACGTGACAAGCCCGGAGTGGCTGGGACGCGGCTTAGCGCAGTCTGCCCGCCCGAGTCGGACACATGGCACGCGCTAGAGGGCCCAAGGCGGGGTTCAGCCCTTGGTTTGACCGGTTCAAGGCCGGTTCGGCCAGTCCAATCACCCAGGAAGCAGTCCAAGCACCTGTTTTGACCCAGTTTAACTGTTAAACGCCTAGTTCAAGCTTCTAACGGCCGGTTCACCGCCTTAATGACTAGTTCCTCACCGGTTTTCAGTGCCAACACGTGCATGACACTGTTACCGACTTAACTAAGTCGGTTTGGAGGACACGTAGCGCCCAAGGAGAGGTTTGGGGAGGAATCTTGCATGTAGGCACATAGAATATTCCCTCCTCCTCACATTATAAATAGAGGGGCACACCCCCCTCTCATTCTTGCACCTCACCATGTAATCACTCTCTCCCTCTTAGGAGGCGCCCCTCGGGTGGTGCCTCCACTCTTAGAATTCATTGTTTAGCTGGGAGTTAGAGCAGGCTCTGCTGTTTCGGAATCGGTCGGAAACCTCGGTAATGTACTTTATTCTTCCTATCTTAAGCATTACTTTCCGATCATTTGACAAGTGCAAGTACTTTACTTTCCTACTTTATGCACTTATCTTCTGTCTCTAGTTAGTTACTCGAGTTTGGTATATATGCGGCTGCATTAATTTGCTAGCACCTTTTCCTTTTGGGCATGCCAAGTTCGAGGCTTGAGTTGTGCTAAGTTAGAATTGATTGAGCTTTGTTATTCTTGCCGGTGCTATAAGCCCCTCCTAGACTTGGATCTAGGAGTAAGGTTAGCTCTCACCCTCTAGCGCAGAGGGCGAGTTTTAGTGCTCAAGCTCTTTTATGGTGATATGATAGGTGCAACACGTCGTTTGAGCACTAGTATAGCATGCCATCTTACCCACACAGCTCTGGTTGGTAGCCCATCTTGGTGACAGCATTATGGGTCTCAGTATTCCAATCCCGTCGTTCGATAAGCCCGTAGGCGTTAGCCAGTTGCCGTTCGGTTGGCCTCCTACCTACCCCCTGGCCTCCTCAGTGTAGTTTGGAATTTCACTCGACGCAAGACCATAGCTCTATTTGATCCTTTCAACCTTAGTACGGATAGCTCTTGTATGCTAGTAGAGATGGAAGACCGAACCTTAGCCCTCGACTCATTGTCCTCCTAGCTTAAACATGAGTTTGGGCCAACAGTGTTTGGTTTGTATCACATGGTGTTGGTCGTTTATCTTTTCTTGTTATTTTTTGGAATGAATGTGTTAGTAGTAGCTAGATGATCGATAAATTTGTATTCTTCTCGATGCTTCCCTGTGGAAATAAATACGATACCTGGAATACTCCTGGGTGAAAGCTACAGCGGTCTCCGTGCGCTTGCGGAGTAAAATCTGTTAGGCTAAGAACCGCCAACAATTGCCACTGAACTTGGTGAAGTCAAGGATCTTGAACTTGGGGGTGCCTTGAGATGATCATACACCTCTGGATACGGCTTCGCGTAGGTGACGGCACCCCGTAGAGGAGTAATGCCGTATTGGCTCTTCAAAATCTCAGAAAGGTCTTTCCGATATATGTCGAGGCCCGCCCCTGCAGCATACATGGCCTGATCGCTATGGATCGGCCTGGTCCCATAGGCATTTTGCCAATCAATCACCTCCTGGTCCGTCGTCTTTGCTGCTCCGTGTGGAACCGCTCTGTGCGTAGGCTTAGCTTCTGGCGGACTTTGCTTTGGCCCTCGTGGTTGGTTAACGAGGACTGGGTTAGGGTATGGGGGAGGAGGTGCTTCTCCTTCTTCCAGCTATCGGTACCTCATCTGGCTACAAAACCATCAGGTATGACCAAGGGTGGAGTCGAGTATACCTTGATCTCTAGAGGGAGCCTATCACGCGGAGGATGCATGACGAACTCTGCGATGTTATCCCCCTATACCTCGATGCGGATTGGAGCGAGCGGCCTAGAGTAAAACATGGCTTCTCCAACGTGGCCGTTCAACTCGGGGCTGGTGATGTGGAGGGGCTCACTGGCCAACGCTGCTCTGACAGTCTTGTCCACGATGTTATCCATGCGGTTTATGACCGCCTCAGACTGTCTGATCAAAGCGTGCGCGGTGATCCTGTGTATCTCCTCGCGAAGCGCTTCAGTACGCCGCTACGAGGGAGTCATGAGGTCGACTTCGTCGAGAAGCGACGAAGGGACTCCACATAACACCACGACGCTATGACGAGACCTCCCGTACATGGCGAGCACTTTAGTCTTGAGTTCATCCATGATCTCAGCTTAGCGCCTTTGGTGCATCTCGGGAAGATCTTTGGGTTTGTCGATGGGGCGAACTCTTCACCGCACTCATCGGTGCTGGCACCGTGTCCTTTGCCAGCCATGCAAATGTGTTGAGATCTGTGTCCCACTGGGCGTGCCAAAAATGTGTTGCACCAAGGAACCGACAGGTAGCACCCTAGAGAGCTTCACACAATAGGGCCGGAAGGTGTATGTGGACCGTAGGGATCGCTCCTCCTTGCTGCGACCCACGATCAGCTGAACGGATCAGACAATCGTCTCTGGCTCGGTGTTAGTCAGGCATGCCACCTGGCTTAAGACCTAGCCAGGGAGGTTGTGGTGATGGTGATGGTGGTGGTTGACTCCTGTTTCCCTTGTACAAGCAGACAAAACAGATTAAACGTTAAATACTAGCCGGATCGCTCGGATCAGCTCATCTTGTATCGGATCTTCTTCGTCGACAAGGCCTTGCTGTCTTAACAATGGTATATCCAGATATGATATATAAAAGTATTCATGTAAAGGAAGAAGAAACACGACTAGATCTATTCTAATCGGCCAAAACATCCAGATGAACGTCAAAGTTGCTTTAAATCTACCGTTACACCAAAGATTATATAGGAACGATATGAAAGCAGATGCATCTTTAATAAAACGACAAAAGGCAAGGCAGGGTATACATCAGATCTTCCTAGTAACACATGATCTGTAGATAAAACTGTAAGAACAGATCTAATCTATGCCTTGGGCCTTACGATATGCTAATCCGATAACAAACCGACAGCACGAGAGTATGCACCACAAAAGATATTAGCATAACAACAAGTTATGCATGAGCCGACGTGCAAGCATATCAGCTCATACATGTGATGGATCTCATGCCTAGCTAGGCTTGACATCATGGTAACTAGCAAACCGTGCCATAAAAAATGCTTCAGTACACGATTTTCCAGGTGACTAACGTCGTAATGCCTATAACGAAATAAATCGTTAAGGCAGCATGACGATTACCTAAAACTCTAGTCGCTAGAGGTGGCGATGCGCCGAGGGGATGTGGAGACAACCGCTGCTTGATGAACGTATGTCGTCAACTTTATTTCGATAACAAGGGTACATATTTATAGTGCGTAGACTCGGGCGGCAAGCCTGCCCTTCTATAATTAAGTTACAAACCCTAGCTGACTTAAACTAGACTCTCTATTCTACGATACAAGGCCCAATGGCCTGCTTAACCATCCGTCATCGTTTCCTTGGATAGCTTCTCTTTAGCCCAAAGCCGATTTTGGCCTATTAACAGGGATGGCCAAATTCCGTTGTCAAAACTAGCACTATTGAACAACGGGCACGGTGGTTAATACTCTCCACACATATTGGACCCTTGTATATGTTGTACACTAACCTGTTGCAGGAGGCATTCATTCCCCACGCGAGGATATAAGCCCCATGGCCGACATTCTCGTGCTCAACCTCTTGCCCTTTTTGGGAAATGATAACATCTTGTTAAGGTACGCATGAAATTCTATAACACAATATGCTATCATCCATGCTTGAACTTGCACAGCTAGTGGGCCACTGGTCTACTGCCCCATGGGAGAATTGCGTACCCTTGGCGTTGTGGTGTAGATCCCAAATTCGGTCGGCATAGACACCTCTGATCGCAGGCAGAGCTCCGTCTTAAGCACCACAAAGGCAAACACGAAATCAATGACCATAAGCATGGTGAGAACGTCGATGTCATGACGTGCAGTCGATGGCTGTGTGGCACAAAGGCAGACAACGACTGGTGGCACATGTCATGATCGACAAGTATCAAGCCCAATAAGAGCACGATACGGAGCAAGTTTGGAATCAGCATTTAGTGCAGAATCCAAGCTTGGGGGAGAAAATTGTCTGGCATTTGACAGCTTAAAGAGAAACAACCAAAATTTGCAAGCCAACGAAGCAGAACTTGATACATATCCGCTACATCAACATTCCAATGACCAACCATGGAGCAAGAACCCGATGTACCTACTGCCAAGATGGAGTTTTTAGCATCGTTACTTCCAACGTCAATGAAGGTAACCCCCTCTAACGGCTATTTTCAACATTCTCTTTTTAGAGGTTGTTTTAAATTGAATGCCTGTTAGCGATAGCTCTTGGAACAAAACTATCATCGTGCTAGGATCTTCTAGTAGTGCTATCATGGTAGCGCTTGAAACCAAACCTTCATGCTAAGATCCTGCTGCCATAATATCTTCCAATAGTGCTATCTTAGGTTAGCTTATCCAGATCAGTTAAGCTAGCCCTCTACTTTGCCCAACCTAGGAAAAATCTTGTTAGGTAGACAAGCCCGTGTGTCGAACCCTAACATGCAGGGAAAGGTAGAAGGAGGTTTCCGGAGATCAGAATGGAGGAACGAAAATGCCATCACGTCATCCACTCTCGATCTTAAGTATCGCTTCACACCATGATTGGACAATGCCTTCCACTGGAATCTGAACAAAGGTCAAAGCAGAACATGAAAACTTCGACAGAAGGATTGTTTCATGACAACTCAAGAATCAAGCTTGGGGGAGGATATACCAAGTGATATCATACATCCTCCAACCCAACCCCTAAGAGGAAGGACTTCAATATTCAACCTACAACAGTGGTTGATCACTGCAAGACATTGACCATGCTCTGCATCACTTGGGAAGCAAATATAAAGGCCATCTCTCATCCCAAGAGTACTTCTTGAACACCACAAGACCAGATGTCACTATAGTATGAGGTTGCAACTGGCATAAGATCTATGTAGTGACATCACCCAAGTATGGAGGAATGCTACGAGTGAGCATTCCTTAATTCCCTTCCCCTGGCCAGACATACAACAAGACAAAGCAGTTTACAAGAGGTCAGGTTGATCTACTCTACTCATGAGTCAATGCGCCAATGACCCACCTACGACATCACAAACATGGCGCAACATGAGTCAGCACGCCAATCACAAACATGGCGAATAGCCATCTCCCGAAGATTGGTGGCAAACTGCCAAGGATGCAAAGGAGTCAACTGCAACAAACATCCACCTCTATCATTCCACGCAGTCTATTTGGGAATAAACAGCTGGTCGTGACCGAAACGGTGTCACTTTGGAAGAATGTCAGGCTAAAGGCAAAAATATGATGTTGGAGCGGGAGATCCAATAAGAGACATTCATCCACGGGAGTAGTACCATCAGATCAGATAAATCCACGCTCCAGACACTTTGCTGATGGTCCAAACAGCAGCATTGAAAAAAAAGTGCTCAAACTGACATTTTAGAAATAGAGGAGGCAAAATAAGGGTAGAGAGAGAAGCGAATTCGTCTAACATAGGTGAACAACACAAGCAGCATCGTCGTCACTCAGGGAACAAGCAAGCTTGCGGGAGGCAATGCCAGGTAATTTTGAAGCTCAGTTTCTTGGCAATCACTTGCAAGAACTAAGCTTGGGGGAAGATCACCCGGTGAGTACCCCGAATGCTCTGTATTCATTTGAATACCTTAAATCCTGAAAATTGCCATGGCACCAAAAATATTTACTTCTTGTTATCCCAAATAAAAGAAAAGTTATAAAAATTTGCATAATTTGAAAACAACAAAAAGATTTGTTTTTACCATGAATAAACTAACTCCTATAATGCTAGAACTTTGTTTATACCCTTGCTTAAAGAAAATGATAAATAGTTGCTCTGTTAATTTCTTGTAAGTATTTCGTATACAACTTGACACTCTACTAAAATTTGAACTTACTGGCTTTTGTCGTGATCCTACCTTTAATCTTTAACCTTGTGGGAGCAAGTGCTTTCAAAACCAAGTCTAATTTGTTGTGAGATGTGATATAATCATAGTATGAGTTTAACCCATCTTGATCCTAGTAAGGTGAATTCTCGGAGTTTGCTTTTTAAAAGATAAAATGAGAAAGTTCCTTAGTGGTTTAAATACCTATCCAGAGCCAAATGCTTACATGATAAAACCTATACATATGCTACCTATTGTTGTGTTGAGTTTTGTCAAATTTTGAGTTCTTATAAGGTAGTGGCACTTCAAATCCCGATCAAAATCCCTCACATCCACATCAATTTGCTAGCCTTTCTTCGTCTGGTCATGCTTAAATCTACACTGGATTCAAGCATCCTATTGCACCAGATATTTCTCCACCATATCCATCATCCACATACCTATCCACAAATATGGTTTTACAAATAAATACTCCAATCATATTCCAACAATATTCCCAAAGTTCTCATACAAAAAGGAGACATGGAGCTATCAAAAAAAAAAGAGAGAAAAAAGTGACAAAAAAAAGAGAAAAGAAAATGACAGCTCCATGTACTCAAATGCTTCAAAGTTTTAAGAGGGAATTCATCAAATAAGGAGTTTTCATCCATAGACCATATCCACCTACAAAACCAATCCATTCTCCTTTGATCGGGATGAGAAGTATCACAAATTTCGCTAGGACCAATCTTTGACTTTACAATATACATGACATAGGTAAGCTAACTTTATCCCTACTTTGAGCTCCACATAAGCTTTTTAGTCGATAGGGAAAAGTTTGGCCAATGGCCTGGTGAGGATTATACAACCACTTGAGTGATCGAGGGTACCATTTGAGGAACTTGGTTCTTTCTTTTCAAATTTTTAAAACCCTCCGAGCATGAAACCAGAAAGGAGATAGAGGTCGGTGACACTATGCTAAGATTGTTCCATCTCTCAACCGCCAAAGACAAGGTAAGAAATGCCAGAAGCCCCACAGGTATGGATAAAAAGGTCGGGGTACACTTATGCCAGTTTATTCGAACATAAAGGTAGAATGTTGGGTTGTGCACTTAATACTTGCAGGACATTGACTTGATGCAACTCCTGATCCGCCGAGCCTAAGCCTTAGCTTTGCTCGAGGAAGAGTAAAAGTTCAAGCTTGGGGGGTGTTAACGGTCATTATTTTCCTATTTCGACCGTCAATCCCTCGGTGAATAAATGGGGTATACATAAAGTTCCATGCATTACTTACCTAACACTGACGAATTCCATGGGTTTTGGTGGTTTTCGATGTATCACAGGGAGAAGCTCACATTCCGTGCAAAAGAACACCATTTGGAGCATGAAAGAAATCACGGACAAGAGGGCTTGAGAGAAGATTTGTGAATTCCATTACTAAAAAGTATATCAAAGGCCCTCAAGACCTACACCATTGCGTAGAGCTCATTGAGATGATTCCAACGGACATATTATTTGCATCGTTTGGAGCTCGGATGGAAAATATATAAAAATGCAAAGAAATCAAATTAAAAAGGCAGTGTTGACGTCAGCATGACGTCATCGCCACCAACATCGTACGACGGCGCGGCGGAAATCGCCCGGGAGAAGCCACATGGCGGCACCGCGGTGGTGGGCGGCCGGCGCCCCGGATCACGATCCATGGGAGCGCCAGGCACCCAACCACAGCGCGCCACGTAGCGGCCAGAGGGGCGCGGGCGCCCGCGCGCGGGACACGGCGGCTGCGGCCAACGGTGTGGCGCCAGGTGGCGGGCCCAGGAGTTGCGCGGGAGGAGCCCGCGGCTCGGCCGCTCCCTGGCCACGTGGCGGCCCGAGAGAGGGTGCGGGGCGGGTTTGACCGGCTGGAGGCTGGTTGGCCCGTTTGACCGCCCGATCTGCACCTATTTGCACCGGTTTTGCGACCCAAATCACTTCCAACGGCCGGTTCACCGACCTACCGACTGGTTCTTGCTCGGTTTTCGATACCTACACATGAATAACTCCCCCACCAACCTTTCTAGGTCGGTTACCAGGCCAGGTGGTGCCCAAGGAGTGTTTTGGGGAAGAATCTTGCATGAGGACCATTGGAATATTCCCTCTACCTCCTCCAATAAATAGAGGGGCACACCCCCTCTCATTCATGTACCATTTCACACCATGTGAACTCTCTTTCTACCTCTAGGAGGCTCCCCATGGGAGGGGCTTCCATTCTAAAAGCAGTGTTTAGTTTAGGAGTTAGAGATGGTCTGTTGTATCGGAGTCAGTCAAAAGTACTCGGTAATGTATTTCATTTGCTTATCTTGAGCACTACTTTCCTTTTATTGACAAGCGCAAGTACTTCATGTTTCAACTTTATGCACTTATCTTTCTGCTCTAGTTAGTTACTCGCTTGGTATGTGTGCAGCTGTTAAGCACCTTTTTCCTTTTGGGAAAACCAAGTTGAGGCCTAAGTTGTGCTAAACTAGAATAGATTGATCGTTGTTATGCTTGCCGGTGCTACAATCGAACCTATACGCTAGGCTCTGGTTAGTTCCTCTCCTTTGGCCAAGGATGAACTATTGTTGTTCAAGCTCCACTTGAACACGTTTGTAGCGTGCCAGCCTATCCACGCAGATTTGCTTGGTAGACCCACTCGGTGACAGCGTGTGGTGTGCCTGTGTATCCCAGGCCTGTTCATTCGGTAGGCCCGTAGGCGTTAGCTGGGTCTTCTTCGGTGGTCTACTATCTACCTCCTGACCCCTCGAGGCGCCGGAATTTTGCTCGACGCAAGTCATAACTCTGTTGAGATCCTTTCGACCCTTAGCACGGATAGCCCTTGAATGCTAGCAGAGATAGAAGACCATATAGCATTCCCTGTCTCGTTGTCCTTCTAGCTTTACCTGTTTTCTTGCCAACGGTGCTTGGCTTGTATCCCATGGTGTTTGGTGTCAACCTTTCCTAGCTATCAGTTGACATGAAAGACTAGCAACAGCTGGATGAATGATAGTTTGATATCTCTATCTCAGTGCTTCCCTGTGGATAAATACGATACCTTGGAATACTCCCGGGTGAAAGACTATAGCGGTCTCCGTGCGCTTGCGGAGTAAAATCCGGTAGGCTAAGAACTGCCAACAATTGCGCGGCATAATCCGTGCACCACGATGTGGACGCCGTTCAGGATCCCGCGTAGCTTGCCGTTAACGCCGCCTCGCGTTCCCGCGTCGGTGAGAGTCGATTTCCTCGACGGTTTCACGATGTGAGGTAACTTCGTCCTCCGAGATGGGTTGAGCTGGATCCCGGCACCCTGCACTGTGATGGCGCTTTATGTCACGGATGCGATTGTGGCGGAGGCACGCATTGTACTCTTGCTGATTCTCACCGTTGACGGTGGGCTTGTTGTCGGGGAAGCACAAGGCGGCGTGCAAGAACGAGTCAGCTCCCTCCTCCAATATCGTCGAGTGGTCTTGGGAGCAAGGAGGAGGAGCTGAGTCGGCGAGCACCGTGGTCGCAGCCGCAGCTGACCCTGCTGTCGCTAATTTGGCCGACTCAATGTTGCAGATGGTGGGAAGGTCGATGCCTCCCCGTCGGAGCGACAATGATGGGGAGGGGTTAGCTGGCGCCTCCCCACTGGTGGTGATGTTGGTGAAGACGAGCCCTGCGCCTCAGGTGGTTGAGGGCTGCACCAGCGGGCGGTTCTACTGGCTGGGGTAGAGTTGATGACAAGTCCTAGCCGAAGACCAGTCAACGGGACTTCCTCCGCGTGGTAGATAGCATCGTCGATGAGAGGCGAAGATTGTCGCTGAAGAGGAGATCTCTCCCATGTACCTTCGTCGTCTTTGAGGGGAACTGAGGCGTGGACGAGGGACTCCTAATAGATAGATGTGGCGTTACGGAGGCCATGCGGGAAGCGATGTTCACCCGCCTAGCTCATAGCAGTGGTCGATGTTGAGGCCGCCGGTGTCCCCGAGCGTGGGACTTGTCGAGGTGTCCACACCATGCGGGCGCCCGACTGACGCGCTGGCTGTGATGGACGAGTTGGAGTAGATCTGCCCTTGGCTAGTGCAGTAGTTGCACCACGCGAGCTCGATCCATGAAGGATTTGGCCCCGCGCGGTGTCCTCCTCTAGCTCAACAGATCTCGGTCCACTCAGATGTCGGGGAAGTTGGGAGCGGAGTGCGACGAGTCGGGGAGGACGCGCTCGCCATCCGAAACGGAGCGGTTGGCGAGGGACCGCGCCTGGCTAAAGTCGTGGCGATCCGAGGTAGGGCCGAGCCAAACCGGCCCGGCGCATCCTGCCTAGGGACCTTCTAAGAAGCGGGTGGAGCGGGCGCAACCCCACCGTTGAGTTGGCGTACTGAAGCCTGACGATGAGTCGGTAGGGGGCCTGCCAACGCCATGGTCGATGAAGTCCTGGTCGCGGGCAAAACAGATCTTGCCATGTTAGCAATCGAAGGAGGGTCCATGCATCGGTGCAGCAGCCCTCCGATCCTGCGCTTGCTTCCTGGCGCAGTCGATCAGATGAAGCTCGCTGTCTACGTCGGCGATGAAGGAAAGAGATCCAAATCGGATCAACTCGCCTGGAGCGATGTTGACGCTGTTGTTAAAGTGGTTGCGATGGAGCTAACTTGATGTCGATGTCGCCAGACCCCTACCTGGCGTGCCAACTGTCACACCCTGGTTTTCAAAAGAAAAACCAGAGCAAATCTATATGTGTGCCAAGATCTAATCTCACACATATAGAGACAATTAACAGTGATATCATAGACAATGCTTTATTACATATCGTTTAAACAAGAATTACATAAAGACATCAAGTCTTTAACACAGAGTAGCGGAAGCATAACTAAAACACCGGGCCATCCACAGGGAAGCCAACTGGGGGTCGCTCGCCTAGAACTCCATGATCCTTCATTTGTACTCCTTTAAGCCTTCATCTTCTGAGCAGCGGTTGGGTTCCAGCCAACAGTAGGTTGAAATAAAAGAAACAAGCGTGAGTACTTCAACTTGTACTCCACAAGTATAACATGAACTATGAGGCTCTAAGGTTGGCTGACACGTTGCATGAGCTTTTAGTTGGTCAAGTTTTATTAAACAACTAGTTACTACAAGTGGGTAGATAAACCATTAAACCCAAGATATTGCATGTGAACATTAGTCAACAATATTAACATAAGAACCACTTTCAAACCCAACAGAACCACTAATCTGCATAAAGGATCTGGGCCGCTCATAACCGTGAGCACGGCTGACATGTCAGTTTTACACTCTCGAGAGGTCGTACATCTTTACCCATGAGTCGTGGGCTACGCTAGTGGTCCACCACATTACCTTAAATGAGATGGCTAGCAAGCACACTACGAGGCCTTTACAAAGATCACGTTGGTAAGGCGTAACCGCTAAGGTTTCAGGATCCGCAACTGTGGAGCAAGCCTCAAGGGGAGATAAACTCACTCAACCCAAGTAGCGCGAGGGCCACAGAAGCTCACCTCCCCTCTTGCCCCGTCGGTAAGTTACTCCCAAACCAATGCAACCTAATTAGTTAGCCAAGACTGTCCCATTCCAGTCTCATGGTAGCACTGTTGTCCCAGGTTGTCGCTTTGCGAACCGGTCCTTAAGGAGAGTGGCTATGAGCAAAACACATGCTCACGCCCCCTAAACCAAGTTGCTAAAAAGCCATTTTTAAAGGAACATGAACCACAGAGGGTCAAGCTCAAGATTTGATTGCATAGATCCATTAAACAAAATTATTAACAAAAGATACATGAGTTTGAGCAGCAACTAGCAAAACTTAACCCACATGCATCCCCATAGGTAAACATTGCGATAACAGAGGCTAGGTACAGTCCTTATTGGCATACAAAATTAGACACATGCATATGAAGTGATTAAATGGTTATTAGGTTGTGTTCATGCTATACTTGCCTTCCTCAAAAAGTACTTTTGCTGCTGCTCACACACGTTGATCCTCAGCGCAAACAACTGAAACAACAAACAAAGGGGAACTAAGAACAATACACCATACGAATAAATGATTTTATAAAGAATATAAAAAGAGCACTGGTCGTTACTAATAACATGGGAGCGCAACAACTGGAACAATGTTTAACAAGGATATAAAGGTGGCTAGAAAAGAATAAACTCATGATGAAGGATATGAAGGTAGGAACTCATTATGGTAGGGCTTGGTGTTAAGAGATATAAACATGAAAAGGTGAAAGATGTTGCCAGGGCATGGTTTGCATAGAGATATTATTGTGGTGGAGAATATGAGGGGTGAGAAGGAACTAGGGTGGAATTGAGAGAGGAATACGGTTGATCTCGCCGTGGTGTTTGTGCTGAAACTGCACACGATAAGACAATGGTAATGTGGGCACCAGAACTCTTCCCATGCCAAACCATTTAAGGACCTTATTTGTGGAATTGATATGAGATATGTGGACTAATTTCTGAACAAAAGATGCTGAGATTCGACCAACGGGTCAATGACAAAAGAAGGCGCAACGTAGAGTTATGTAGCCTCTTTTCTGCAGGAGGGATAGCAAGTGCACCGATCGGAAAGACCATCCAACACCTGGCCAAAACTGATCCAAAGGCTGCCAAAATTTACAAAAAATGTGTGGTACTATGATATACATGATGTGATAAAAGGATTCGATGATTGGAGAAGATGATTAATAGAAAAGACCCTTGCATTTGGTATAACCTCGGCTGTCCGGGCTGCAGATATGTGTTCGCGGTAACGCTAAAATTTCCGGACCTGTGCCTCCTATGGCAGAACCAATTTATAGGGGCATGATTGAGGATATAATACACATCTCAGTCGAAGGGCTCGCTGATTGGACCTCCGGATCATTGAGAAAACATGTGCCAAAATGGCAGCACTGCTGCTGTCTGGACTGTTGTGGCAGCGAGCATGGCGACGGCGATAACTCTCACGTCGCTGCACCTATGGACAAACCATTTTATGGACGTGTGTACAGGGATATTATGCACTTCTCCGTAGAAGGGCTCGGCCATTAGACTACCGGATCACCGGCAAAACATGAACGAAAGGCAGCAACACGGCTGTCTTGGACAGCAGGAACATTGGACACGTCGACCACCGAAAAGCTGGTCTTCATGGCTCCGATGGCAAAACCATTTTATGGGCATGTATTCAAGGACAAGATACAAGATTTGGTTGAAGGGCATGACCATTAGGTCACTGGAGCAACAGAAAACACCCGTGCCAACTAGGGCAACTTGGCTGTCCATGACTGCAGCGAGATGTCACATGGTAAACCTTGCCGGAACTTGATGGGATTCGATTTATGGAACATGATTTGCAGCGGAAAACAAGGAAACATAGAGGAACATATGTGGGGTGTCATCACCTAGGGTTTGGTGGTGGAAGAGGCGACATGGGCGACATCAAGGCGGTGATGCGGCTGCGCACACGATCCCATAGGGCTGCAGCCTTGCCTCGGCGTCGGGGATCGTCGGGGGTGCTCTCCATGGTCTCCACACCCATGGACAGCAGGGGCAGCAGCAAGGAGGCAACCTCTATGGCATCCTTGAGGGCGTGGATCGAAGAACACAGCAGGGGATCATCTTTCTTGTGATAAGAGCACTCCGTTTTCATGTTTCGGTGGTGGGGGGGAGTGTAGGGATGAGAGAGGGCAGCCATGGGGGAGAGGGGCGGCCATGGCTGCTCCCTCCTTCTGTTTTCTCATGAGGAGGAAGGGGAGGGGCGGCCAGGAGAGGGGAGGGGCGACCAGGAGGGGAGGGGCAGCTAGGGAGAGAAAGATTAGGGTTAGTTTGGGCTGTTTTGGGCCTGTTTAGGGCTGGCCCAAGCTATGGACAGAAGTGGGAAATAAAAGAAAGGATTTCGGGCCTTGATCCAAGGTCAAAATGAGTGGAAACTTTGGGCCTTGACCCATTGATTGAGTCTTGAGTTTGTCATGCACGGGAGAGAAAATGATAAGGGAGAAAATTCGACGGCATCAACTAGAACCGAATTAGGAATTTCTGGGTTCTATGGAATGAGAGATAGAAGAGAACATCATTTGGACATGAGCCTAAGAATGACACTAAGTTTTACCAAATGATGTCAATGGAAAGAAATGATGAAAAGGTAAACATGGAAACAGGATGTCGAAATGTTGATTTCAAAAGAGGCAAAAAGAGTGAGGTCGGGTGATATCATCAAAGGTTTTAAGAATGACTTAGATAAATTGAAAGACGTGACTTAGTGTAGAGGATGTTCAACAAGATTGGTTTATAGTTTTGAGTCGGTGAAACTTTAGAGATACAACTCGAGTTGGCAAGGAAGCAAAGGACTAGGATTTTAGAGATATGAATTGAGATGGACTTGAAACCTATCCGGTTTTGAAATATTTTGAAACCTCATTTTACACACATAAACACTATGCAATTCGGCATGAATGCAACAAACAAATGAGTTCTCATTGGAAAAACTTTTCAAAAGCATACGCTTCTTTCAATCCAGCAAAACATACAAGTTCGAAAATTTTAGAAAATTTAGAAATCCTTCATTTTATTCATTGTTATCTATTCACATCCCAAAATTAGAAATTTTGGGGTGTGACACCAACTGTCGGGGTTTAGTCCGGCAGTGCACCACGGGATAGGTCACGGGGTGCTTTTGTGGGCCGGCGAGTTCGACTTTAGCTCGATGGTTCGCGTGATACGCGAGGCGAGGTGAGACACCCTACGTCCTGTTTGCCGCTGATTGTATTGATTGCGAGTACTCGAGATTACAATGAGCGCTAGGGCTTTGGTATGCTAGATTGCTAGGGGTTGCGAGAGCTTCGTAGGGGTCCCTCACCCGCCTTATATAGGCTGACGGGTTTCTTGGGTTACAAGTCGAGTTCCTTCTATATCTCCCTACGATTTTGATTACAACAGATCCCATAGAATCTGTACTTAACTCTATCTCTATCTTCGATTTCTTTGATTCCCGATAATCCTTCTCCAAACCACGCATGCCATAGAACTTTCTCGGATTATGACTTCCTTGCCTTGATCTCCAAGCTTGATGAAATCGTGCCACCTTTATGGGCCTAAACCGATCAGTCGTTCCAGAAGCCAGCCGACTGATAGTCTTGGGCCCTCCAATGGCCCATGCCTTGAATCCAAGTCATGAGGAGCCAGGGGATATTTGTCCCCCATAGGAAGCGAATGTCAGCTATGAGGTTGCAGCTAGTAGACCATTGGTCCACTACTTCACTGGAGGCAACATATGGCTTGGACAACATGAGATATAAGAAAGATCACCCCAAGTGTGGAGGAATGCGACTAGAGAGCGTTCCTTAATTTCCTTTCGCCTGGCCAGTTATGCAACAAGATTTACCAGATGTCAGGAATGATCTACTCTACCTGTCGGATGCGAACAACCATCAACCGGAGATTAGTGGCAAGTACTAATGATAGTGGACTCAATACCAACAACATCTGTCTCCATCTTTCCCACTCAATCTGTTTGGGAATGAAAGCAAGTGATCTATGCGAAGCCACAGTCATCACTTGGAAGCCTGCTCAAGTACACGTTCTCAGAAACACCAAAGCTCTGCGAAACAGGGTCTCAAGCCTCAACAACCTGTGATGTGCCAGTAGCAGATGCAGAGGAGCACCTCTTGGGAAGTACCGTACTTGTTCTGTAAGCAAGTGGAACGTTGGCCTAAACCAAAGGAAAGAGGAGTCCACATAGTCAACAACAGATCAATTCTATGGTGGATCACTTGAGTGGGGGTCCCTAGAATCATCACCCTTCTTGAATGGTTCAAACGGATCTTGGGCCTTCTTTTATTTCACAAGTATGGAGCAACGCGACCCATTTGTGTCACTGGGAAAAGAATGTCAACTGAAGGCAAATAAAAAGTTGGAGCGGGAGACCCAACATAAATACAAGGAGATATTTACCAGCAGGGAGTAATATCATCAAATTTGATGTATCTACTACTGACACTAAGAAGAAGGTGCGGATAGCAGCATTGGAGATATGACGGAAAACCTCAAAACACTCATTTCAAAAGGGATAGAGGCAAAACGAGAGTAGAAAGGAAATTCGCCTAACATAGGTAATCGTCGTCACCCAGGGACCAAGCAAGCTTGGGGGAGGCAATGCCATGTAATTTTAAAGCTCAGTTTCTTGGCAATCACTTGCAAGAACTAAGCTTGGGGGAGGATCACCAGGTGGGTACCCCAAATGCTCAGTATTTCACTTCCATATCTTTAATCCTGAAAATTGCCATGACACCAAAAGTATTTCTTTCTTGTTACCCCAATAAAAGAAAAGCTACAAAATTTTGCATAATTCAAAAAATACCAAAAAGATTTGTTTTTATCACGAATAAGCTCACCCCTAGCTATAATGCTAGAATTTTGTTTATACCCTTGCTTAAAAGAAATGATGAATAGTTGCTCTATTAATTCCTTGTAAGTATTTCATTTACAACCTGACACTCTACTGAAAATTTGAACTTATTGGCATTTGTTGTGATCATATCTTTAATCTTTAACCTTGTGGGAGCAAGTGCTTTCAAACCAAGTCTAAGTTGTTGTGAGATGTAATATAATCAAAGTTAGAGTTTGACCCATCTTGATCCTAGTAATGTGAATTCTCAGAGTTTTCTTTTTGAAAATTAAAATGAGAAAGTTCCTCAATGGTTTGAAATAGCTGTCAAGAGCCAAGTGCTTTACATGATGAAACTTGAACATACGCTACCTTTTGTTATGTTGACTTTTGTCAAATTTTAAGTTCTGTTGAAGTAGTGTTACTTCAAATCCTGATCAAATCCCTCACATCCACCTTCATTTTCTATCCTTTTTATGTCTGGTCATGCTTAAATCTACACTGGATTCAAGCATCCACCTTCACCAGATATTTCTCCACCATATCCATCATCCACTTACCCATCCACATATATATGGTCTCCAAATAAATACTCCAATCATATTCTAGAAATATCCTCGAAGTTCTCTTACAAAAGGACACATGGAGCTATTGAAAAAGAAGAGATAGAAAAAAAAAAGAGAAGAAGAAGAAAGAATGAAAAAAAAGAAAGAAAGAAAGAAAAAGATAGCTCCATGTACTCGCATGCTTCAAGTTTCAAAGAGGGGACACATTAAAAAGGAGTTTTTCGCCCATAGACCATATCCATCCACCAAACAAGTCCATTTTCTTTTGATCAGGATGAGAAGTATCACATCTTCGCTAGGACCAATCTTTGACTTAATAAAATACTTGACATCGGTAAGCTGACTTTATCCCTACCTTGAGCTCCACATAAACCTTTAGTTGATAGGGAAAAGTTTGGCCAATGGCCTGGTGAGGAATATAAAACCACTTGAGTGATGGAGGTACCATTTGAGGAACTTACTGCTTTGATTTCAAAATTTTCAAAACCCTCCGAGCTTGAAACCAGAAAGGAGATAGAGTCGGTGACAATCTACTAAGATTGCTCCATCTCTCAACCGCTGAAGACAAGGTAAGAAAAGCCAGAAGCCCCACATGTATGGGTGAATAGGTTCAGATATACTTATGCCAGTTTGTTCAATCATAAAGGTAGAATGTTGGGTTGTGCACTTAGTTCTTGCAGGACATTGACATTAATGCAACTCCTGATCTGTGGCGGAACCGCGCTGCTTAATCTAGGCTAAGCACACCTGCCAGCTCTGGCTCGAAGTGCACTTAGGCTGAACTAAACCCAGTAGTCCGTCGAGAGTCCTTCGACCCTCGATAACACCAAATCTATAGGAACCGACATCACACACATCCGACTCTCGATGGAGCCACAACAGTTACATCATCACAGGCAGTTGAAATAGAGAGTAAATGGACTTAATTTACAAACTAGTTTGAAATAAAATACAAATTCCAACATAGTGTCACACGATAGCGAGTTTAAAAGTATCTCGCAGCGGAATTTAAAGTTTGAAGTTCATGGTAAGATGAAAGACTTGCAATGATGAAACAACATCGAGCCCACCAATGTTGCTCCCATGCCACACATGATGACCTCCAACCCTAGTGGAACATGCACCCCCTCCATCAAAGGTGCATGCTAAGGACTCCATACCTGCAGCTCAAAAGTGGGGGCAAATCCTGAGTACTAATTACTCGGTAGGACTTAATGAAAATGGATTACGACTGACGCAAAACTTGCTTACTAACAGGTGGATCCTTAGCTATTGATTTTAAACATTGAAGAATTAACATAAGTAACAAGTTTCATCATTTGCATATATCATCATCATAATAAAACTGCAGGAATGTAAACATATAGTACAAGCATGTAGTATTTGGAAACGTGAATAATAATCATATTGTATTCAAGTAGTTACTACGTTGCCCGTGTGCGATATCTAGCATTCTCACACCTGGTGAGCATCAGCGATTCGAATCGATTTCAATTCCTAGGAATAACTAGAAATGCCAGGGGTACTAACCCTCGGCGTTCTCACATATAGCCCCATCTCAATCTGACCCGTCCCAAGATTCAAAATGCCCCCACCTAACCCCCGGGTTGTGCTGTCTTAGGAGCGATACCATGTGTGCTGGGTCAGCCCTCCCTCGGCTACAAGCGCCCCTGAGTACATCGGCCTCCATCAAGTGGATGGGCGGCATCCTGAAAACTTCAGACGGCCCAGGAAAGACTTTCACCAGTCCCACGACCTAGATAAGCATCCTAGCAATGTTATGCCGATCAGCAGGCGAACAGCGGACGGGCCTTATGCGACTCCGGCGGAGTCCACCAACCATTCACATAATCATCATCATCATTTCTTTTTCTTATATACACATATCTCCACCCGGTCTCCACTTTAACCATAAACATAAACGTAACTTCCATAATAGTAAGATTTTTGTAATTTTGAAAGATCACCTACGCGATAAGTGACTCCATTCACTCGTGTCTACTCATACCTAGCATTACTAGGCATACTCGTCTTACGTACTCTATTGTGGGTGCTAAGGCCAAGGCGGCCAAGGAATCTAATGCAATTGGTTTCACACAACTCCTAATGTAGATGCATAATTATCAACCATAATATATTTGCTCGGAAAAGCATGGTCCTACCTACCTTTGCTTATTCTTAACAAAACCAACAAACTAAGCTACTGTTAGTTTGCCGAGTTGTGGAGCTTTGCCCCAGGCAACCCCTTGATCCCTTGGACAACTCCTCCTTTCAAACACGACTAATGGGCCCTCCAGATCGTGCTTGGGGCTTAGTTGGTCTTTTGGATCACCATTGCTTGTTGTAGCTCTACGCTGAGAGCCAATGGACCGGCCTCATTGCTCTCCTAGTGTGATGAGTGATTGTCAACATGCTCAAGTCATCCAATGGATTCGAGGCCCTCCGATGGACTGGAGGTAGAGGATGATGAAGACCTCGATGGACTGAGGCAAAAGCCCTCTGATGGACTGGAGGCAAGTCTCAGCGTCAGTCGGCCATGGAAGCTCGGTACACGGAGGGGCGGTTTGGCAATGGTGGTGTAAGCCCTCCGATGGACCGCGAGGCGACTCCGATGGACTGGAGAAGCCGGGTGCCACCGTAGTGCTCCAACCCGAGTGCATGGCGCGAAGACGTGCAAGGGAGGCTTTGGCAGCTTCGGCTCAAAACCGCCATCCAAGTTCAAATGACTTGGTGGGTTGGGTTCCGACTCGCCAAGATAGAAGATTGGGCCAAGACCCGGCCTAGGAAGCCCGCAGAATAAAGTTTCCCGGTTTCTAACTTCAAAACCGGGGAAGCTTCCGGACTACTGGCTACGTGGCGTACATCCAAGCGAGGCGTGGAGAAGAAGAAGATCAAAGCGTCATCGTAGTCGTCCGATTGTATCATTTTCATTTCAGCCCCTTCCGGGCTTTCTAGAGTAGGGGTCTTAGTGTTAAATGGTGTCGTTAGGCCTAGGCTATATATACCTAAGTGGCTGGTCATTTAGGTGACTCTTCCACCATTAGAAAACCCTAGGCTTAGTTTCCATACAGCCAAGTGCTAAAGAGAGAAAGGAGAGCTTTAGGATAAGATTTGAGTCCCCTAGCTAGTGCTTTTCACATCAAGAGGGAGGATGAAGGGTGGTAGGCTGTAGGAACCTTGTATGAATTGATTTCCCATCTTCTATACATCAAGATTCAGCAGCAATTTGAGTCCTTGTGTGCAGCCCCTTCCTCTTCCCCCTTCTAGTTTGGATTTTGGATGAAACTCAAAGTCTTTTGGTGATTTGTGTTTGCCTACGAGTTAATCCTCTTCTTTTGGTGTTTTGGACTTGCTAGGACGTGGAGGTTATGACCTAGTTCATCTCAATCCCATCGGATTACCACGAGCAAGTCGTTCTTGAGTTTTTCACTTTCTTGCCCAAATATTCACCTCTTCACGAGATCTGAAATTCCCGCTAATCCCGTGATCTTTTTCCATAGATCTTTTGGGAATAGCTTTGGAATGGAGCTAGGATAGCCTGTGCCAATTTTCGTGAAGTTTGGAGAAGATTTGGTCAAATTTGAGGTTTGGGAGCTCAAGAACGAGGGCTGTTTCTGGCACCACAGGAATATCCGGTAAGAGCTATCGGAACATCCGGCGGGAACTACCGGAACAATCAGTAGCCCCTACCGGAACATCCGACTATTCAGCCTTGGGTGTGTCTACCGGAATATCCGATAGTGCCTACCGGAACATCCGATAACACCTACCGGATCATCCGGTGTTCCCAGACAGCCCTGCCTTTCTTTGGTGTTTTTGATGTTCAGTTCTTTGCTTCAACCTCGCTTTTAGTGTTCCTTGCTACTGCCCATACTCTTAACTTGCTGTGAACCAGTGAGACGCATTTTGGTGCGTTGAGTGGCGGGCAAGACGCTAGTGCGTGAGTCGTTGTTTCACTTGACTTGCGATCTCGTGATCGTTGAGTCTTGTGCTTCCGGTCGCTTGGTGTGTTCCCGTTCAGTGGGCGACACCAAGTGCTTGCTAGACACGTTTCCTTTCAGTGGACGGTGCCTAGCGTTTGTTGTGTGAAGTGTGTCAGTTTGCACTAGGGGGTTGTGAGTTTGAGTTTTTAAGTACTCCTATTCACCCCCCTCTAGTCGCACGTCTCGGTCCTACATACGCACTTGCTTCTTGATCACGTATCTGCAATAAGCGTCGCTATATGAATGATATGCATGATGCAATGAATGAATTGTATGAATATCAAACGCGCCTATGAACAATCATTTCGGGGATAGAATACAAGGGCGATCGATAAACTACTTAAACAAGGAGTATTTCATGAACATTAAGCAAGCACCCAATCATACAACCACACATATACAACTATCAATTTTTGATTGTATCACAAGCATGTTTAAGGATGTGATCCTGATCAAAGCAAGCAATAACTATCCAGATCACTAAGATAAGTGTGGTGGGATTTAATTTGCAATCAGTACTAAGTTGAGACCATACATTTTATGAATTCATATGAAACACTCGATAACTAAATCAAGCATTATGCTTATTTAATGAATTAAAATCCTATATTGACTTTTAGGTGTTTTATATGAGTAAGTAAATTAATCCCTCAACAAGTGTGATATGGGGGGTAGTAAATAGTATGCAGTAAATAACAAGTTGAAATATGCATCATTATGCCTTCATATGACACCTCCAATTCATGATATGCAGTATGTTTATTTATTGTATTAAAACACTCTCATTGAGTTCATTGTGTTAAACAGTCTTATTTGAGCCAAGACAATTATGACATACAGATGATTACTATACCATATCAATGTTCAAATTTCAGCCATAAAGGAGTTATAATTTAATTGCAGTAATTCCAGCAATCTATTATCCATTTAAGTTCTCAAATTCGTTATAAATTACAGGAATGGTTTTTGGTCATAAAATTTTTGTTGCTAACATAACATGGCATGAACATCATGTACCAAAAATAAGCAAGCAAAACAACCATGGTTTGGTAGGACATCTATTTTCCATATATTTTCTTTAGCTCATTTTAGACGCAAAATAAAACACTGACCATAAATCCTACAAAAATACTTTCTGGAACCAACACCTAACCAGCACTCTACCATATTTTTCATGGAATCTATTATGCAATCTAAAACCATTTTTTCCTATTATTTAGTTAAGCAAGTGTTATTTTGTCATTTTCAAAACAGCGACAAAACTGAATATGCAAAGCCTCATATTTTACCAGTGAGCTATTTATGCTATGTAAAGCATAAGAAAAATACCAAAGAGTCACTTTAAGCATGTTTCATGTAGCCTTCATTTTCCATGTTAATAAATACACAAATTTCATGCATAATGGTAAAACAGTAATTTTACAGTCAATGCTAAGGCTGCAAAAATTCTTCAGTGCTAAAATACCATAAGAAAGCAACTGTCCAAGTTTCAACAATTTAGGAGTTTATTTAGGCCATGTTTTCCATTTATGTTGATTTATCATGCATATACAAAATTAGGGGCAAAACAGTCAAAGCACATTCCCACATTATATCCATCCTGTAGATCCACTCTTATAGCCACTAAGTTTACCCTTTTTGGATTTTTATTTGATTTGTTATGATTTTTTAAATTTCTCAGCCCAAATTGCACAATGACCCTAGATCTAAGGACTCATATGCAACAGTTCAAAGATTCCAGGGGCTAAAACATCAGATCTGCAAGACACATAGCACTTACACAATTTACTAGTACCAAAATGACAAAAACCCAGGGGCTAAAGTGCAAAACCCTGGGGTCTTCTACCTCCGTCTAGGGGGCGGAAGGCGCGGCGGGCCGACGTTCCGGCACCCGCGCCGGCGTGTTGAGGCACCGTCTTGAAGCCAACGAGGTCCAGGGACGTGTTACCGACAACGGGGAAGCTTTCCCCCTTGATCCCGTCGCGTGGGGTGAAGCGAACAAGCGAGATGTAGGGTATGCGAGATGCGCGCGGATGCGGCGAGCCCGGGGCTGGGGACCGAACAATGGAGAAGGTGCTGGTGAGGTCCGTCCATGGCGAGGTCTAGGTCACCATGGTGGCCATGGCGGGCGGCACGGTGTCGCGGTCGGGGAGGGGATTGCGGGTGCCTAGATGGTGGGGGATCGACGGAGTGGGGCGCGTGAGGCGGCTTGGAGGAAGAGGGTCGGAGACTGCGGGCGTGTGAGCTCCAGGAGCTTGCTCCAATGGCGGCGGCATGCGTGTCCTGCTTGCGAGCGAGAGAGGCAAGGAGAGGAGCGCGGATGGGAGAGTGAGAGTGAGGCGAGTGAGAGCAGAGGCCGGTCTTCTGGCTGGTCGGGCGGCGTGCTTGGCCTTATGGCCGGGCGTCGGCCACGGCCGGCCGGGTTAGCCGCGTGGAGGCGATGGAGAGGGGGAAAAGGGCAGTGGTGGGGCCCACAACCGAAATAAAATTCGAAAATAGAAAATGTCTGTTTGACTAGGAAACATGCCTCGGTATTTTGCTTATTTGAGCATCTATTAGACCTAATTTGATCAAACTCAAAATACAAAAAGTGTTCAAAATATTTCTCTCTACAACTTCCTTATAAACTTTCATACCTTCTTCTGAGTACAAATATGGTCTAAATTTGAATTTAAACAACTGCCCAAGGTTTGACCAACTAAACCCCTCGGTTTAGAAATTCCAAAAGTCCATTTTATGGTCACTCTCATACTAGAAGTCTTATACCAATGTTGTTCATGATTTCATGAGCCACAAATTTCTCATATAAAGTTTTGCAAGATTATGCCTATAGTTCAAGGAAATTTGAATTTACTAAACAGGTCAGGATTGGACAAATTTCATATGTTGACAGAAAAAGACCCAAAACTTTATGCAAACATTACTGCATGTCAAAGCACCAATTACCAAAGTTGTTCCTAATATAATTCTCTACAAGCTCGGATCACCATAGATTTTGAAATACAAACACCAACATGACCAAAGGTTTGGTAAAACAGCAAGTTTACTTTATGTAGAGCCTTCCTTGTTTTTAACTTGTGAAGTTTCAAATGAAATCCAATCACTTCCACACTGGATGCATTGGAAAGCTGATGAGTTTAAGTTCATTTCATAGAAAGGAATATTTTGAAGTATTGTAGTGAAATAAAAAGTAATTTCAGAATGAAGTTTAGAAAAAAACTGAAAACTCATACTTGGGAAATTTTCAAGTGTGGACCGATAGGAGCTGATTTTCGGTAGACATTTGGGCCTAATTTAAAGTAGTTAATAGACAGTTTTGAGTTATGTTCAGTGTAACAAAAGTGTAGTTCATAGTATGTACATCAACTTTTATAATGAAGTTAAGCTCGAGTGCTTTATGAATCTGAAAGTTTTATTAGGGCTCAAATTTGGTCACAATCACCATTGCCACCCTTCAAAGAATTTTTGGTTTGATTTGGTTTGGATTTTTGAGCCTCCCAACATCTGATTCTAAAGATGGTCAATATAGAAAGGTTGAAGGTGATATCTTAAACCAAAAGTTTTGTATTTGATGTTTCATGTGACAGTGTATAGATTTTTCCACTACTCATCCAAACAGCGTGAAGTTTTGTATTCTGAATGGAAAATTTTGATTTAGCGCTTTCTCCACCTAGTCCTTGTTACTCTCTAAGCATGATGAAGTCCTAGCACATCGTTAACTTATATCTAACTGTGTGTTAAGGCTTTTGACATGCCAGGGGCATCACATGATCCGCCGAGCCTAAGTCTTAACTTTGTTCGAGGACGAGTAAATGTTCAAGCTTGGGGCCATGTTGTCGGTCGTTATTCACCTATTCCGACTGCCAATTCTTGGGTGAATAAATGGGATTTAAGCCATGTTCTATGCATTATTTATTTTGAACTAATAAATTCCACGAGTTTTGGTGGTTGAAAGTGTTTTGCAGGTAGACCTCATAATGTACATCATTTGCCAGGGCATTGGGCCTAGGCCAGTCGACCCCACCTCAGGTCGCCTTGCCCCACATGCAGGCCGGCCGACCTCCACCCAAGCCGTCTGGCCATGTCATCAAGCCCAAATGCCATACCGACATACTTGCATGCAAGAAAACACATCTCAAGCAACATGCAACGTTGCGATCATGACTTGAGATAAATATAGGGTCAGAAGGCGACCACACTTGGACCAACACTCGGATTGGTGACATCAATGATCCATGCACACATCCTAGCAACCAACCAACATGTGCCATGTGTCAACAACGGTTACACTACAAGAATATCGAACATTTTTGGCGGCGTGACTAATTTTTGGCGGCTACATGCAGCAGCCGAAAATAATAGAGAAAAGCTAAAAATTAACCGGTTGATGGGAATGATTCCCTCACCCGAATTCAGCCGGAGGCGGAGGAGGAGCCGCACGTGCCGGCGGCAACGGCGGGGGAGGCGCGGCGACGACGGGGTAGGCGCGCGCCGGCAGAGGAGGCCGGAGGCGGAGGAGGAGCCGCGCGTGCCGGCGGGGGAGGTGCGGCGACGATGGGGTAGGCGCGCGCCGGCAGAGGAGGCCGTAGGCGGAGCAGGAGCCGCGCGCGGCGGGGCCGGAGGCCGCGCGCGCCGGCGGCGACGGAGGGGGAGGCGTGCGCCGGCGGGGGAGGCGGAGGAGGCGCGCCGGCGGGGGAGGCGGAGGAGCGCGAGGCGGACACCTCCGGGAGCCGGGGCCGGCGGCGGAGGAGCGGCGCAGGGGATGGTCGGGGTCAGGGTCGGGGTGGGGGACTGGGGGTGGGGGTGGGGGTAGGGGTAGGGTTAAGGGTAGGGTAGGGGAGTTACGCTGTAATTACAGTATACTGCACTGTAATTACAGTTCAGTATAATTCTAGCCTTCCATCTAAGATTCAATGACCAAAAATTTAGGTGTTAGGAGCCATTTCCACACCCGATTGATGTATAGACAGACTCAAATAATAGCCTAATTTTCGGTGTATGGAGCGGACCGCCGAAAATAATAGGTAATTAAACAGCTATATTTTTAGCGCCATACTGCGATCCGCCGAAAATAAATCCACTGTTTTCGGTGGGTTATGCAAGCCGCTGAAAATACCTCGTGCCTTATCCACGCCGATCCGAGCCTCCTCCCCCAACCACACGCGCACCGCCGCCTGCCGCGCCAAGCAGCCGCTGCCTGCCTTGCCGTTTCCCGCCCAGCGCCCCTCCTCGGAAGGCGTTGGCCGGCGCCCCTCCGGCTCCCCCGGCCAGCCGGCCCCGCCCGGCGCCCGCCTACCCTGGCCGGCACCCCTCCCCGGCGCGCTCCTCCTCGGCCACGGCTCGCTCTTCCCCGGCCATGATTTCGACCACGGCTCGCTACCATCCCAACCTCGCCCGACCCGGCGGTGTACCGATCCCCCAACTCCTCGGGCCGCCCTGACTCTGAACCGGCCTCCCGCGCCGCCCGGAGGAGCCTTCGATCGTTCCTCTTCTATCCGATCCGTCCCTGTCCCTATCCGCCAGTAGGACTTGATTGGTAAGAGTTATTCGATTCCATCCCATGTGCAATAGCAGTAGTAGTCTATAAGCCGGCTGGTTTAGGAGTTTCATTAGTTTCGAAAATTTAAGCAAGTTCGCACAGATCAGCGGGTTTACGTGGGCAGCCTTTCTATAGGATTGGTTTTTTGATTGAGCTAGTGAATTAATAATAGCACATCTTCTGGTGTTTGTTTCATTATTGGTTAATGTTTTTCCCCATAGCCATATGTTGAATGATCTGCCTTTACCTGCATGTTTCTTGTCTATATTTTTATTGGTTGATATGTTTCCTAGCACGAAGTAATATGATGTGTGTTCATAATCTCCACGGCTAATTAGTACTAATTGATATATGCGTGAACTGTGGCAAAGCCATATGGCAAGAATATCTATCTTTAAATGTTAAATTGAGTGTTGCTAGAACAATACTTCTGCCCGAGCATAGGGTGTGTTTTGATATGCATCTACTAGTATACTATAACTGACTAAATTAAGTTCTTCACAACAATATCTAAGAAGTAGAGTTGTCAGCAATATTCCCAGTTCCCGAAGGACATGAACTCAATAACATTCATATAGGTTGCCCTATTTCGTTCGATATGTGTTAGTGAATCTGAGTTGTTCCCAAATGAGTGTCCACTACAAAGAATCTGACCATTCACATCCTGTGTGCCAATCGCTAAGTAGTCCTTGGTCTCCACTAGAATAGCCTTGGAACTTTCACATGGAAATGTTTCTAACCATTCCTTTTGTATGTGCATGGAATGGACTGTCATACCGCTACTCCACATGAATAGGTTCCCTTATTTCTTCAAACTCAACTAACATTTTAACTTCTATATCTGACAATAGAACTTTGGATGTTGCTGTAGAACTTTAGATGTTGCTTATTATTGAACTTTGGATGGCGGTAGTAACTTCTATATCTGCTAGCTTAATTTTTGTTTGTGTCTGATCCTGTTTTCATTTCATTTTATCTTTATATAGGTTCAATGGAGATTTCTGCATGTTCAATCCATTATCAGGTTGGTTGTTTTTAAATTCAACTCATCATTTTTACATGCAAGTGTGATCAATCTGTCATTTGAGTAGCTAGTAAGTACATGTTATTTTGCTCCCTAGATATATATATTGTTGATTACATGTCTTTTTAGAAGTGAAAGATATAGCGAGCATGGGGTCTACACATAGTTATGCAAGTTGTGTATGTATGTACAGATTTAATTTGCTAATTTCCTTAACAAGTTATGCATGTGAAAAGTACCCTGAGGCTTTTTATTGGATCTATATACCCATGCATGGTCAAGTTTATTGTTTCTTTTATTGGATCTATATACCCACATGCACCTGATTGAATGGTTAAGTATGGAAGACCGACACTTTTGTCTCATTTAATTTTCACTGCAAAACTCACTTTGCCTTACTAATTTTCATGATTATTTCAGGTCATTTAGTTTTCACCGCAAAACTCATTTACTGGGTTTACACTTTATTTTCAGCAAGTGATAGGTGATTGCCTCATTCTTTGAGTTAAAACATCATATATTTGGCCCAAACATGTTATACACAATTACAGTAGTTGACATTGAGAAATTCTGGTTCAGCAGTAAATATGAATATGCTAAATGTGTAGAGCAGTTAGCCTGTTTTGATCAATATCCCTAATCTGTCTCCATGTTTTCTCGTTGATGCAATAAAAATGGGCCAGCCCAGCAACGATCCATATTCAAGAGTAAGATTATGTGTTATTTAATTCCTATGGAATGCAATTTATCCATCAGATTTACTGTTCATGGCAATATGAGATAGATATGTTCCTACTAGCAACTTGAGTTTAAGTTTATAATAGTATATAAGGATAAATAATGATGTAATAGATATCACCGTCTCGCATTTTTATTGGAAAATGCTGGTACCCTTGTCCTGGGGTCTGGGCTGATGGGATGGTTGTCTTCCAATGATGATTACATAATTTGTTGTCACTTTGCATGGCGGCCGACATTGTACTAGTTCTACAGTTTGATTGCTTGATTGGGTCAAAGCTATTCTTATTCTTTGTCATTGTGATCCTCAGGTATGTTTGAAAAGAAGTGCTACCTGTAGAAGCACCCATCCTTTGATGTGTTTTTCCTTCATATAAAGCAAAGACTTTTGATGTGTTTTTGTATGGCTGTAACTTGAGGTGATGTTGTAACTTGTTGTATGTGATTATATGATGTTGTATAATTTTTCTGTGATTTTTCCCAGATTTTTGGTGCTTTATATGATTTTTTTGACTTATTTTTTAATTAAAAAATATTTATTTTCAGTGGTTTTACTATAGCCGCCGAAAATTTCAATGGTTTTACTGTAGCCGCCGAAAATAAGCGTGCAAATGAGTATTTTCGGCGGCCAACTAAAACCGTCGAAAATTAGCTTATTTTTGATAGTTTGCCGCCGAAAATAAACTTATTTTCATCATAATTCAAATGATGGCTGTGTGCCACCGAAAATAAGAGTGAGCCATCGAAAATAAGCTATTTTCGGCGGGGAAAACCTTATTTTCGGCGATTTTTTGCCGCCGAAAGTGATCCAATTTGCTGCAGTGATAGTATAGCATGCCATCTTACCCATGCAGTTTTGGTTGGTAGCCTCTCTTGATGACAGCATTAGAGGTCTTAGTATTCCAATCCCATTGTTCAGTAAGTCCGTAGGTGATAGCCGGTTGCCATTCGGTTGGCCAACTATTTACCCCCGTGCCTTCTCGGTGAAGTCTGAAATTTCGCTCGACGCAAGTTCATAGCTCTATTCGACATTAGTACCTTTCCGACCTTAGTATGGATAGCTTTGGTATGCTTTGTATAGATGGAAGACCGAACCTTAGCCCTCGATTCGTTATCCTCCTAGCTTAAACTTGAGTTCATGCCAACAGTGTTTGGTTTGTATTTCATGGTGTTGGTCGTTTATCTTTTTTTGTTATCTTTCGGAACGAAGGAGTTAGTAGTAGCTAGGTGTTTGATAAATTTGTATTCTTTCTCGATGCTTTCCTGTGGATAAATACGATACCTTGGAATACTCTTGGGTGAAAGCTACAGCGGTCTCTGTGCACTTGCGGAGTAAAATCTATAAGACTAAGAACCGCCAACACTCCTCTCTGGGTATCTTAAGTTTTGCTTGAGGAGCAAGAACTCCTAGCCGACAAAGTCCATCTCCTTCCTTTAGATATGATACGACTGTACTCCAAAGCCCTAGTGCCAAAGGCATACCTGCAAAATCAGAAATAGTGCATGATACACAAAGGCCAACCTACACACATTTACGATTCATGAACATATCAAAACAATCAAATCAAAACAATCAAATTTGTATCACCTGCATCACCTGCCATGCCTTCTTGCCCCGCTAATTGGGTGCAATGCTTCAACGTCTACGTCCAAGTGGCGCCAATAAAAGTTAGATCCATGACGCTGAGTTATTTCCTCCTAATATGCCATCTACTAATCCAGCAAAATAACATAGTTAGAGTACATTCCTACGATTAGATACATAATGACTATACATGGTTACCATTTTATCCTTTGTCGCATCGATGCACAACACTTCAAGGTTTGTCGGATCTGGGCCTCGGTGACCACGAGCATAAACCTGGAGCAACACCATTTTGAACCTCTTGCATGGAATTAATGTTGACTTAGGAGATGGAATCTATACAAATAATATATGGAATTGAATAATATGCAATAAGAACATTCTTAATACAAGAATGATATATTTGCTTAACATGCACCGTGTGACGCCAAAAGTGCCATCAGGTGCGAACCGATGCCAAGCAATCCATTCTAGCAATGACCATCTCTTTGTCAACTGTGATGCCCCAGGCATCTCAAGTGCATTACATTTGCATCATTGACACATTTGCATCATCTCATGAACATTTCATATCGAGTGCATAAGTAGCCCAAATCATTTGAATCAATTAAATTCAGTTTTTCCTGCATAGGCCTCTACATTTGTCACTATAATTTTGAATCTGTTGTGAATTTGATGGAACTTGATATACCAAACTTGAAGACAAATTCATACTTGACAACTTTGGTATTTTGTGTGTTGACATGCATAATGGTTTGGATATGGTTTTGGGTCATTTTATGTCCATTTGCCAACCTACCAAAATCTGACCTATCTAGTTAAATTCAAACTTCACTTAACAGCCATGATCATGCAAAACTTTATATAAGAAAGTTGTAGATCATAAAATTCTGAACAACATTGGTATAAAACTCCTTGTGTGAAAGTGGCCAAAAAATGAACTTTTAGAATTTCTAAACTTATGGGTTCAGTTAGTCAAACTTTGGTCAGTTCATTGAATTCAAATTTAAACCATATTTTTAAATAGAACATGGTATAAAAGTTTATAAGGGAATTGTAGAGAAACAAATTTACAACAGTTCTTGTATTTTGAGTTTGATCTAATTCGGACTTTAGGTTGGTCAAAAACTAGGATTTGGAACAAAGGTCTCAGCAGTCAAACAACATTTTTCAATTTTCCGAATTTCTTCCCTTTTTGTCTCGCTGACAGGTGGGGCCCCGCCCTGACCGGGTCAGAGCCCGTCGGCCACGTGGCCATTGGTGTACGGCGCGGCGCCGCGGTGCCCTGCCCGGCCTGCCCGCGCCCTCTGCCAAAAGCTAAGGCCGAGAGTGGCTTCCCCCTCCATCTCCCTCATTCGGTTTTCCTCTCCCATTCGCTCTCTCTGTTCCTCCATTGCTGGCCGCCATTGTTGAGCTCGGAGGCAAGCTCGCTCCCGCCACTCTAGCCGTCCCCGCTCCTCCACACCACTGCTACGGCGCTCCCCGTCCTCCCCTCCACCGAACCCCACTGGTCTAGCCGCCGAGGACCCTGCACCGCCGCATAGTCCGCCGCCGAACCTCGCCGTCTGCGAGCTCCGTCGCCGCGCCATCTCCTCCATCCTCCGGCGCTATAGGTAGTGGGGTAAGGACTGCCACCCTCTCCTGTCCCTCCTCGGCCACCGCCAACGAGCCTCCAGGCCTCGGCCGGCCGGTTTCCGCGCGCGCCGCCGGCCTCACTTTTCCCGGCGGGAGGTTGAAGAAGGAGATGACGCTTTTGCAAATTAGCCCTTGACGTTTTGCGTTTTCTTGTTATTCACCAAAGCGCTGTACACTGAGTCTTGCGTATCTAGCAATCTAGCCCCTGGAGTTTTGAAATAATCGCGGATTAGTCCTTGGATCTATAGGTTTTCTATTTAAAATGTCTTATTTGGGCTGAAACGTTAGAAAATCATAACAAATCAAATAAAATCCCAAATAGACAAACTCAGTGGCTATGAACTCCTTGAGAGTAGATCTACAGAATCGGTATAATATGGATCCATGAAATGACTGTTTTGCCTATGGTTTTGCTCATGCATGTTAGAACAAAAGAAATGATAAAAGTGGACTAAATGAACTCCTAAAATGGCGAAACCTAGACATGGTATTGTGGCATTGTGTGATTTTTGGTAGCCCTAGCACTGCTTGTATTGTTACTGTTCTACCATTGTGCGTGTGTTTTATGTATTTTTATGTACATAGAAATGGATGTTACATAAAATATGCTCAAAATGACTCTCTGGTATTTTTATATGCTTTATATGGTATAAGTAGCTCACTCGAAAAATATAAAGCTGTGCATGTTTAGTTTGATTACTGATTTGAAAATAAAAAAATGCTACTAGGTAGAAAAGAAAATAGGAAAAAGTGGTTCTAAATTGCTAGGAAAATTCTATGGAAAATCTGGTAGCTTACTGGTGATGTTTTAGTTACAGAAAGTATTTTTGTAAATTTTATTGCTACTGTTTTGCTCTATATGAATATTATGATAAATTTAAAATATGGAAAATAGATGTCCTATGAAAATATGGATTCTGAGCTTGCTGATTTTTGTGCTTACTGTTCATGCAAAGTTATGCTGTCTATCCAGTTGGGTTGGAAAGCTTATCGCATTAGCTTTCCAACGATACGTAGAACGCTCAAAACGGAGTCCGTATGTGGTTTGGGCGTCCGTTTTTGTGAGGCCTACTTCAGTAGTCCGAACTGGCCTCGAGATTGAATTGGACTCTAACACCAATTGGGCTTGTAACTTCATCTTCACTTCGGCCTTGGTCGTATGCATATTGATCATGTCCTCATCATTCTTCGCTTCTTGGTTTTGAGTCATCCTCGATTCAAAATCGTTGGATTTCTTGACACCATCCATCCATGTTTCCCTTCTTGAAATTGACCCTGTTGTGACAAAACAAACAAAGAAGACATCGAGAAACTCGATGTGATAGGATTATTCTTAAAACAACCCTCTTTTTCATCTAATTGTTGCACAATAAAAGGAGATTTCATATTTGAACAAATATAGACTCGATGAATCATATATTCTCCTTTACTATCATATTTGCCAATTAAATTATATGTATGTTTAGATATCCATGTCAAATCAGAATGCACAAAAAGCTTCTCATTCAAATTTTTCAGATTACAAAGAATATCAAATTCAATATAACCCAAAGTATTTAAAGAGGATAACAATTTTAGCTCATCATGCATATAAGTAATAAGTAGAAAAGGTTTACTTTCAGCATGAACAATAGGTTCTAAAGCCATAGTATCATGATTATTCACAACCTGTGACATGGAAATAGCAGCAACATCATCACACAACTCTTCTTTATCACATGAGGTAGCAGCAAAATGATCTTCAATTATGGTTGAATGCCGCACATAAAAAATTTGCTCACCTCGTGTGACCACTGCATCCATGCTATTATTTGCGCTCACATGTCTAGTGCAATGCTTATCGTCTAGTAGCGTATTGTCTCCTTCATCTTTGTTCTCAATGTTCTGTGTATGGTTAGTAGCAAAGGAAGCCTCCATAGATTGTGTGTCATGATGTTTAATTTCAGCAAGACATGTATCATTTTTCATTTGATTCTCAATCTCACAAGCTAAATCAATTAAATCATGTGGATAATTATATTCATATCAACAAGATTGCCCTGAATTTTCTTATTAAAACCATTTAAAAAATGTATTTCAGTAGTTTCATCAGATTCATCTAAATCACAACACGACAATATAGATTTGAACTTCTGATAATAAGCCACGACAGTTCTATCTCGTTGTTTAAAGCGTTTCAATCTATTAAGTGACATTTCTTCATATAAATGATCAAACATTGTTTTCCGATTGATACCAGGACTTTTCAATGCGGATGTTTGCAATGTGGTGTAGCTCTCACATGTCTTTATATTTTCCATCCGAGCAGTGCTATGCCCTATCATTGTTAGCAGAAAACAAGAAAACACACAAAAAATATATTTTTCTACTGTATGTAGTGGAATCCCACACTCTCAAGCGTCTTACCAAGCTCTTACGAGTGTTTTTACCGATGCAAAGCAAGAGACGGTACAACCGGTGGCTGGTTCGTGATACCGTGAGGGTGTAAGCGATGCGATCGCAAATGTTGAACCTGTACTGATCAGAAGTATATACTTGGAGCTTTGAGAGGCTTTATATGGTAGTAAGGATTAGCACAAATCAAAATCAAATAGCAAAATTGAATAAGTGACCAAAATACTTGTCAAAGTTGCTGGCATAAATTTGTTCCTAGAACTAGCTCAAGCAAGCAAATCACACATACAAAGTACAAAGGACACAAAGGATGCGATCACTTCTGATTTTTTCCTTTTTTTATTTTTTTGGTGCGGCTCTTTTTTATGCAGTTGCCTTTTTTTTATCTCTTTCCTTTTTTAATCAAAAGTGCTGCAAGAGTAAGATATAACTCCACACTATCACAAAACTTTTGCTGTAAATCACAGATTTTTACCCGAACTTGCATTGACGATTTCGCACTCTTAATGACCTAAAATGCGAAAACGTATAATAACAAAGTTATAGCTTTACTTTTTCTCTTTCCAATCAATATATGGAACGCCTCTTTTGGATAAGGGAAACTAAAGATATTAACCCCGGAATATAGACTATTCAGAAAATTGTGGGTTACAAATAGATTTACTTCCAACCAGAATTAGTCCCTGATAACGGTGTTTTCTGTAAATCTCACAATTGACAAAGTTGTGGATAATTTTACAAGCTTTCCAGAACGTACAAGAACACTAAAATCCGAGTTTGTATGTAGGAGATATAATCAAAATACCGAACTGGACAGAGACAAAACCGAACCGGACGCGATGACGTGATGAAAAAGGATGCGGAAACTCAATCTAAACCAGCAACAAGACAACGACCATGGACACAAATTCAATGATGCGGACTTCGAAATCAAATTATGCAACTGCTAAACTTGGCTTTGGGACAATGGAAACTACAAACCCTAATTTTTGTATGGTTTTTTCGTGGACCGTGGGACTAAACGAAACTAATCTACTAAGGATAAATGCAGGCAAACCTGACGGTAAACCTTGCTCTGAATACCACTTGATGGGGACGGAGGTTCCAGATCTTCCGTCAGGTGGACATAACTAACGATTTGGCGAAGGCACGACACACACGATCCGGCTTCCAATCAACACGATTCGAACCCTGCAATCGCAGCACCACGCGTCCTTTGGTTATCAATCGTGCGCTGCCCAGTTGACCTCGCCACGAAGGCTAATCTCTCCCAGTGAATCGAGAACACAAGCAAGAACAAGAAAGATGTAACGAAAATTGCTGATGAATGATTAAGTTCACAAGTGGGGTCTCACAAAGAGCCGGAGTAATCTCCAAACGGCGGCACCTTTCCCTGACAGAAACAACTAAGCAAAACCCATCTAATCTAATGACGGCGGCTGTGTATATAGAAGAGAGAGAGCTAAGGGGCGGCCAAGGGGGTGGTCGAGCAACCCTAGGGCGTACAAGGCCAGCGGGCACAAAGACCGGTGTCGCAGCACCCTGGCAGATTTTGTCCATCACATTGCGACGTGATTTTCTATCGTCTCGGAAGTCAAAATGATGTGAAACCAATTGGGTTGGAAAGCTTATCACATTAGCTTTCCAACGATACGTAGAATGGCCAAAACGGAGCCCGTATATGGCCTGGGCGTCCATTTTTGTAAGGCCTACTTCAGCAGTCCGAACTGGCCTCGAGATTGAATTGGACTCTAACACCAATTGGGATTGTAACTTCATCTTCACTTGGGCCTTGGTCGTATGCATATTGATCATGTCCTTATCAGTAACGTTGCTTGCTACACCATGATGCTTGCTAAAACTTCTTGTGATGTTATGAATAAAGGATTAAAACTGGGTTTAGGTGATGGTTTGTACGATTTCTTAATGATGGTTGTTAACAACGGAATTTGGCCATCCCTGTTAATGGGCCAAAATCGGCTTTGGGCTAAAGAGAAGCTGTCCAAGGAAGCAGCGGCGGATGGTAAAGCAGGCCATTGGGCCTTGTATCGTAGATTAAAGATTAGCTAAAAGAGTCTAGTTTAAGTCGGTTAGGGTTTGTAGCTTAATTATAGAAGGGCAAGCTTGCTGCCCGAGTCTACAGACTATAAATATGTACCCTTGTTATCGAAATAAAGTTGACGACATACGTTCATTAAGCAGCGGTTGTCTCCACATCCCCTCGGCGCATCGCCACCTCTAGCAACTAGAGTTTCAGGTAATCGTCATGCTGCCTTAACGATTTATTTCATTATAGGCGTTACGACGTTAGTCGCTTGGCAAATCGTGTACTGAAGCGTTTTTTATGGCACGGTTTCCTAGTTACCATGATGAATCTCGCGATATGCTTAGCTTAGCGTGAGATCCATTAGGTATCCCGATGAATCTCATATCAAGCCTAGCTTGGCATGAGATCCATCACGTGGATGAGCTGATATGCTTGAACGTTTGCTCATGCACAACTTGCTGTTATGCTAATATCTCCTATGATGCATCCTATCACGCTGCCGGTTTGTTATTAGATTAGCATATCGCAAGGCTCGAGGCATAGATTAGATCTGTTCTTACAGCTTTATCTACAAATCATGTGTTATTAGGAAGATCCGATGTATACCCTGCCTTGCCTTTTGTCGTTTTATCAAAGATGCATCTGCTTTCATATCTTTCCTATATAATCTTTGGTGTAATAGTAGATTTAAGGCATATTTGACGTTTATCTGGATGTTTTAGCCGACTAGAATAGATTTAGTCGTGTTTCCTCCTTCTTTACATAAGTACTTTTATATATTATGTCTGGATATACTATTGGTAAGACAGCAGGGCCTTGCCAACGAAGAAGATCCGATCCAGGATGAGCTGATTCGAGCGATCCGGCTAGTATTTAACGTTTAATCTATTTTGTCTGCTTGTACAGGGGAAACAGGAGTCAACCGTATCACCACGACCATAACCTCCCTGGCTAGGTCATAAGCCAGGTGGCATGCCTAACTAACACCGAGCCAAAGACGATCGGCTGATCCGTTCAGCTGATTGTGGGTCGCAGCAAGGAGGAGCGATCCCTACGATCCACATACACCTTCCGGCCCTATTGTGTGAAGCTCTCCAGGGTGCTACCTATCGGTTTCCTGGTGCAATACATTTTTGGCACTACCGGTGGGACACAGATCTCAACACAGGCAAGGCTGCCAAAGGACGCAGCACCGGCAGCGATGAGAGTGGCGAGGAATACGTCCCCATCGACAAACCCGAGGATCTTCCTGAAGTTCACCAAAGGCGCTATGCTGAGATCATGGATGAGCTCAAGGCTAAAGTCCTCGCCATGTACGGGAAGTCTCACCACGGCGACATTATGTTACGTGGGCTTCCCTCATCGCTTCTCGACGGAGTCGACCTCATGACCCCATCGCAGCGGCGCACTGAAGCGCTTCGCGAGGAGATACACAGGATTACTGCGCACGCTTTGATCAGACAGTCCGAGGCGGTCATAAACCACATGGATAATATCGTGGTCAAGACGGTCAGAGCAGCGTTGGCCGGTGAGCCCCTTCACATCACCGGCCCCGAGTTGAACGGCCACGTTGGAGAAGCCATGTTCTACTCCAGGCCACTCATTCCAATTCGCATCGAGGTACAGGGGGATAATATCGCAGAGTTTGTCATGCATCCTCCGCGTGATAAACTCCCTCTAGAGACCAAGGTATACTCAACTCCACCCTTGGTCATACCTGACGGTTTTGTATGCCAGATGAGGTACCGTTAGCTGGAAGAAGGAGAAGCACCTCCTCCCCCGTACCCTAACCCAGTCCTCGTCCACCCATCACGAGGGCCAAAGCAAAGTCCGCCAGAAGCCAGGCCTACGCACGGAGCGGTTCCACACGGAGCAGCAAAGACGGCGGACCAGGAGGTGATTGATTAGCAAAACGCCTATGGGACCGGGCCGATCCATAGCGATTAGGCCATGTATACTGCAGGAGCGGGCCTCGACATGTCTCGGAAAGACCTTTCTGAGATTTTGAGGAGCCAGTACGGCATTACACCTCTGCGGGGTGCCATCACCTATGTGAAGCCGTATCCGGAGGTGTATGATCATCTCGAGGCGCCCCCCAAGTTCAAGATCCCTGACTTCACCAAGTTCAGTGGCAATGGCAGGGCTAGTACCGTGGAGCACATCAACCGGTACCTCGCACGACTGGGGATTGCATCAAGGGCTGAACATATGAAAATTCGGCTGTTTTCTCTGTCATTAACCGGGCCAGCTTTCGATTGGTACACTACGTTGGCCCCTGGATCCATTACTACTTGGAAGCAACTGGAGGAGAGTTTCCACGCACAGTTCTTTTCTATGTCTGATGAATCTACGTTCACGGACCTGAATAGCATCCACCAGCTCCCCGGGGAACCAGTTCACAAGTACATCCAACGGTTCCACGAGTTAAGGAACCGATGCTACTCTCTCCATCTTGATGAGAGGATCCTGGCCCAGATAGCATACAACGGGCTGAACAAGGCCGTCAAGACAGTATACGGGCCGACCGATTTTGATTCCATCGGCCATTTAGTATCAAAAGTCTCTGCTTATGAGCGGAGCCATCCAGAGGTTTTGCAGGAAAGGCAAAGACGGAGTATCGGCTGTATTCAGACCGAGGAAGACGATGCCTTGACGATGCCGATGCCTACCTTGTTCAGTGGGCAAGGACCAATAAGCCTTTGCAGTGCCAGTGGGTGAAACATCCTGAACCCATCCCAGGCTATGGCTTCGACGTCTCAAAGACCGAAGCCATCTTTGACATGCTCGTCAAGGAAAAGCTGTTGGTGCCACTCCCTGGGCATCAAACCCCTACGACCGAGGAGATGCGTGGCCGCAAGTACTGCAAGTGGTATAACAAGCTAGACGGGCACAATACGGGTGACTGCAGGATTCTGCGGTCTGAAATTCAAAAGGCCATCAAGCAAGGAAGACTAGTTTTTGCTCACGCTCCGATGAAAATAGACACGATGCCTTTCCCAGTCAACGCCATCTACGCTGCGAGTCCGTTGCCCGACGAGTGCTACTCGGAATTCATATCCGAGTCGATGTGCCGAGCGCGCTTGGGCAGGGCAATTTCTACGGGCAGGATCCTGCACCGGGGCAATCAAGATCAGTATTCCCATCTTCTCCGAGGTTCTACTGCATCGATCAACATGGTTCAAGCATCCAAGGACAAGAAGGGAAAGGCCAAGGTAGATCCTCTTGATGACATCCCTCTAGAATTTAGGACCCAAGAGCATACTTCGGTCAGAACGGTTCAAAGGAATCGGCGATGCCGCCCCAACTCGGGAGTGTTGATTGGCATGTACGCACGCCATTATCAACGGAACGAGGAGCGGCGTCGAGCTGAAGAGGAGGAAGCCTACCATCACGAACGTCGCCGTCATCTTGAAGAACGGCGTCGCCAAGACCGATGGCGCGAGGAACGGTGCCGCAAGGAACAGCGGCGGTACAAAGGGCGCCGTGATGCCATGAACCGCGAGGAGCATTGGCGCTGCCCTTATTTTCACTTCTGCTGAATGCAAGGTATAGAGAGACTCCCCACCCTTGATGATTGTCCAGAATGTTCCAACCGCAGGAGTCGCCATGGCAAGGCGTCCGTGTTCGAACACCTGGAACGCGCGCCATCACCACGACGGTATCGCACGGCCTCGCCACGCCATCGCCGGGACCCTACTCCTCCGCCACGACGTCCTCCGTCTCCGCCACCAAAGCGGCGATCCGCGTCTCCACCACCGGCGCGCTCGCCCTCTCCAGCAAAGCAGGACGACCCAGAGGACGTTCGACATCGCCTAGAGTGCCACTTGGCGAGGTGGTGCCCTGAGGGTTTGACAAGACGCAAAAGCGCAGGGTTCAGCGCTTACGCAGCTTAGAACAAGCCGAAGAGGAGTATCTTCGGCAGCTCAAGAAGATTGGTGTCATCATGCAGATTCCAAGCTTACGCCCCGAACGTAATCTCGTTTGGAAACGGAAGCCCCAACCCGATGTTGCTGGGACATCGACAAAGCCGGCATCAGTTGAGCCGTCTAAACAAGACGCACGAGAAGGTTCGTCGTGCATGGTCAGTGATGGCTCATCCAGCGACGACGATGATATTGAAGACGAAGTCAACGAGGTGATTAAGAAGGCCGCAACAGGGATGAACATGGTCTTCTATCTCCTTGAAGATTTTTGTCCTCCCAGCAGTGAACAGATGGCCAAGTCAATGGCGCAGCTCAGCCTCGGCCCCGTTGCTGCGATTTTCGAAAGGCCGATCGACAAGAAGTATCGACACCTGAAGCCTCTCTGCGTGAAGGGTTTCATCAATGGCAAGCCAGTTGGCGGGATGCTTGTCGATGCGGGTGCGACTGTCAACATCATGCCGTACTCCTTGTGCCGCAAGATTGGAAGGTCTGTTGAAGATCTTGTGAAGACCAACGTCACCCTCAACGACTTGAAGGGAACTTCGTCCTAGGTCAAAGGGGTCCTTAATGTTGAGCTAACAGTTGGCCACAAGACGCTGAATACTTCCTTTTTCGTGGTCGATGATCATGGTCCTTACTCGGCTCTCCTTGGCCGAGACTGGATTCATGCCAACTGCTGCGTGCCTTCCTCAATGCACCAATGTTTGATCCAGTGGGATGGTGACAACATTGAGGTGGTATCCGCGGACGATTCTCGCAGCGTTGCACAATCATTTACATCAGACGAAGCAGAGTGTTTGTCAGACAGGCAGGAGTTGAATTGGAGTTTCGTAGAAGAGGCAAAAAACGTGATCACGCCGGTTCGGGCAATTGGCATTCACTTGTAGATAGTAGGCTGCTTCAGCCGATGGCATTGGCCGATCTTCATCGGCTAGTAGATGCTAGTGGCGTATCTACGGACGCACAGGCCATAGTCGCCGATCTGCGCGATCGGCCCAAAAAATTTGTAATCATATTTTTTGTAACAGTTCCGAATTGGCCAATCTGGGCGATTGGTCACAAAACATCAATTTAATTTATACTTCTTCTAACAAAGATGTTTTGTCATATGATGATCAACTGCCCGATGATGAGGAAAAACCTGAGATCGCACCTCCCCATCCATCTCCGGCATCATCAAGCTCTACTCAGGAATTTGCCGAGGAGGGTAAACTCGGTTTTGGTTTCACTCCTTCTGATGAGCTTGAAGCAGTTGACATTGGTCCAGGTGATCGTCCCAGGCTAACATGGGTAAGTAAGAAGCTTGACCCAGAATTTAAGACTAAACTGGTAGAACTGTTTAGGGAGTTTCCTGATTGTTTCGCCTAGGAATACCATGAGATGCCTGGTCTTGATCGATCTATCGTCGAACATCAGTTGCCAATAAAATCTGGGTTTCGGCCGTTTGCACAACACCCTAGGAAGATCGATGCGAAGATTGTAGATACGGTCAAAGAGGAAATAGAGAAGATGATTTGTGCCGGGTTTATTCGTCCTTGCCGATATGCCACTTGGATATCGAGCATTGTTCCTGTATGTAAGAAAAATGGGAAGCTTAGGATCTGTATTGATTTCAGAGATTTGAACAGAGCTACCCCAAAGGATGAGTCACTTGTTGATGCTGCAGCAGGCCATAAAATGATGAGCTTTCTTGATGGTAATGCTGGGTACAACCAGATATTCATGGTCGAAGAGGACGTCTACAAGACAGCTATTCGTTGCCCTCAAGGTTTATTCGAGTTCGTGGTTATGACTTTTGGCTTGCGTAATGCTGGAGCTACTTACCAGTGAGCCATGAATTATATTTTCCACGACTTAATCGGCCGGCTTGTGGAGGTTTATATCGACGACGTGGTGGTGAAACCGGTTTTACAAGAAAATCATTTAGCCGATCTTCGCCAAGTTCTCGAGCATACTCGGAACCACAGGATGAGGATGAATCTGATAAAAGTGCGCATTTGATGTCGCAGCTGGACAATTTCTTGGTTTTATGATCCACGAAAGAGGGATAGAAATCGGCTCAAAGAGTAAGGATGCCATCGAGACAATGGTGCCACCCAAAACCAAGAACGAGCTTCAGAAGCTAATTGGCAAGATCAACTATATCAGAAGGTTTATCCCTAATTTGTCTGCCAAGCTTGAAGCATTCATGCCGTTGATCAGGACGCAGAAGAGTCAAGAATTCATATGGGGGCCTGATCAACAGCTGGCGTTTGATAATTTGAATAAGTACCTAACAACGCCACCAATGATGGCTCCACCTCGTCTTGATGTTCCGTTTATCTCTCGACTGACGAGACAACCATCGGCTCTGTGTTGATTCAAGAAGTCGATGGGAAGGAGCGGGTTGTCTACTACCTGAGACGATGCTTGCTTGACGCAGAAACCAGGTACTCTGAGATGGAGCATTTATGCTTATGTTTATACTTTACATGCACCAAACTACGACATTACTTGCTTAATGCTGAAACTTGGGTAGTATGTAAAGCTGATATTATTAAGCATATGCTGTCAGCCCCTATCCTTAGAGGGAGGCTCGGCAAATGGATGTTTGCTCTCTCGGAGTTTGATATCAGGTACAAACTAGCCAGGGCTGTGAAAGGCCAAGCATTAGCCGATCTTATTACTGAACGATCGGCTCCGCAACAAAATTTCGTCGGCATATCGTCTTGGGCTCTGTTCTTTGACGGTTCTACGTATGACGCTGGCTGCGGTGTTGGGCTTCTTATTATCTCCCCTCGGGGGGCGCAATATGAATTTGCTTTTCGCCTCAGTGAGCGACGCACTAATAACCATACAGAGTATGAAACTTTATGAAAGGGCCTTGAGTTGTTGCTAGAAGCAGGAGCCGAAGTAGTGGAAGCTTTCGGCGATTCTAGGGTTGCCATCAATCAGTCGACGGAGGATTTTAATTGTGCCAGTGATCTATTATATCCTTATCTCCTACGTTGTCAAGAGTTGATGGCAAAGTTCAGATTTGTTCAGCTAACATGGATACCAAGGGAAAACAACCTTGAAGCCAACAAGTTAGCACAAATAGCTTCTGGATACGTAGAACAAGACGATGACGTTTGTGTTGACGTCATGCCAATTGATACAAACAATTGGAGAGCCGATCTCCTCAATTACTTGAGGGATCCGGCTCGGGGGGCAGATAAGAAGACAAGACATCGTGCTTTGAAACACGTGCTTATTGGTGATGAATTATACTTCAGGACCATGGAAGGGCTATTGCTAAAATGCTTGGGGCCGACAGAAGCATTTAAAGTTATGCACGATGTCCATGAGGGAGTGTGCGGTACCCACCAATCGGCTCATAAAATGAAGTGGTTGATTAGGAGGTCAGGGTATTATTGGCCAACCATGTTGGAGGATTGCTTCAAATACTATAAAGGTTGCCAAGAGTGTCAGAGGTTCGGAGCGGTCCAGATAGCGCCGGCTAGGCCGTTGAATCCTATTGTCAAGCCATGGCCATTCAGAGGCTGGGGCATGGATATGATCGGTCAAATTAATCCTTTGACCAGCAAGGGACATAAGTGGATCCTAGTTGCCACTGATTACTGTACCAAATGGGTAGAAGCCGTGCCGATGAAGAACATCGCAGTCAAAGATGTGGTGAACTTTGTCAAGGAACATATCATCTACCAGTTTGGCATTCCACAAACTATCACCACGGATCTAGGGACTGTCTTTTTGGCTGAAGAATTCAAAATTTTGCCAAAGAGATGGGTATCACGGTGCTGCAGTCGTCCCCCTACTACGCTCAGGCCAACGGACAGGCTGAGGCGTCGAACAAGAGTCTCATCAAGCTGATCAAAAGAAAGATAGACGAACATCCTAAGCAGTGGCATGATCGGCTTGCAGAGGCATTATGGGCATACAGGATGTCGTGTCACGGGGTGACTAAATGCACTCCATATCAGTTGGTGTACGGCCAGGAGGCTGTTATGCCATGGGAGGTTAACATCGGCTCCCGTAGAGTTCAGTTTCAGAATGATCTATCAGCCGATGATTATGCATCTCTCATGAACATCAACACAGATGATTTAACAGAGCTTCGGTTATGGGCTTTTGAGAAAATTAGAGACAACAAAGCCAGGGTAGTGAAAGCCTACAACAAGAAAGTGAAGCCGAAGAATTTCAAAATAGGTGATCTCGTCTAGGAGTTAGTCTTGCCAGTTGGAACGAAAGATCCAGCATTTGGAAAGTGGTCACCTAATTGGCATGGGCCCTATCGCATAGTGGAGACTGCCCCAGGGAATTCATACAGAATGGAGATGTTAGAAGGGGTTCGGTTTTTCAGAAACGCCAATGGTAAATACTTGAAAAAATATTATCCTAGTCTGTGGATTGGATCTTGACTTATATAAGAGCCGGTGTAGTAACACCTGGGCTTGGATAGCCGATGCATTAGCATCGCCTCTAGAGAAGAATTTGACCGATGCGTTGCCATCCGGTCTTAACAAGAACCGATGTATTAAAGCATCGCCTTTAGAAAAAAAAATAATATAAACAAGCAAACAATGAGTAGCAGGGCCAACGTGTACCATTGGCCATGGATGAAAGCCGATGCTAGGCATCGCCTGAAGTACAAAATACATAAAAAGCATAGTGTTCTTCACCGAGCTATACGCTCGGGGGGCATGACTGACAATGTTCAAGTAATTGAATGAATCATGCAGAAGAAGATGCTGGTAATCTCTGAAGGTATTGGTGGATTGCAGTCGAAGCCTTTGTTCTGATCGCATCGGCAGAGTTGATGATTTGGCGATCTAGTTCGTCAGAGTCGATTATCAGTCCCTTGTTAAGCTCCCGGATATGCGCGATGCTGGCTTTGAGCGACGTTGACAGTTTCTGCTTGTTATCGACAAGCATCTTCATGCTTGCATCGTTGGCCAGAATGGCGGCGTCAATCCGAGATAGCTCTTCCTCAAGGCGCTTGATTTCGTCAGTTATCTTCATCCTCTTTGCGTCGAGCGCTTGCCTGGACGTCTTCAATCTCGCCTCTTTACTGTCATCGTCTAGGTCTGCCTTGAACCGGTTTGCTGCTGCACATGCCTTGGTGATCTCCTCTTTCAGGGCCGGCTGGTTGTTGCGGGAAGCTATGCGTTACGCAGCGTCCAACACATCCTCGCGGAGAAATCCAAGGTGAGCTGTGGGCCGGAGCACCTGTTTCAGGCTTGAAGGCAGCATCGGCTATCGACTCGAGGGCCATGTGGATTCCGTCACATGCAACAACCAATTTCTCGATTGGAGCTTCCAGTTGCTTGGCGATTTCCTCAAGGTTCAAGGCCACATCAGGCATAGGAGACGTGGGTGGGCTCTCAGTCACCAAAGTTTCGCCGATAGTCGAAGGATCAAAGTTCAACAAGGATGCAGCATCAAAGGTCTGGCAACAGTTTAGTTAGTTCACAAACTATAAGACGAGGTAAGCATGCAGTTAGAAACACACCTGAGGAGGACTGACTTTCATGCTGCGAACTTCGTCTGTGTGGCCAGATGTGTCTTTGGGGGAAGAACTGGGAGGTTCAGGAGAGTTCTCTTCTTCAGCGTCTTTTCGCTCTTGACCATGAGAACTGTGTTCCTGCGCAATATAAAAACTATCAGTGCGGTTCTTATTGCTTGAGCAGTGATGAAGGAAGAGGAGCTTACTGGTGATTCAGAGGGAGGAGGTTGAGCCGAGACAACGGGTTTGGGCTTAATGGCAGCTTTCTTAAACCTCGGCTAGCGAAATCCTTTTCCCTCCCCCTTGCGCTTCATCCAAGGGATGAAAAGATGGCCTTGTCAAGAGAAGGCATGTCGGCCTGATACATAGGCAGTGGTGCCTTTTGCAAGTATTCGAATGGTTGGCCTTCATCGTTAGTAGGGATAGGTCATGCTTGCATCTGTAAGCAAGAAATTCGGTCGTATCATAAAGCAACAATGCACAAGGAGACCGAATTAAGTATGAGGTTACCTCTTCTAGTGTGGTTTCATGCTCTGGATCAATGGCTAAAAGAGCCGATGCCACAGCATTGTGAAAAAGGTGGGGCCTCCAGAAGTTCCACCAGCGGTTGAAGCCATCGGCTGTGTACACGAATTCCATCGTGTTGCGTATATTCAGCTCCAAGTCAGAAAAGATGGAGTATGCTTTGGTGGCTACCAAGGAGTCGGCTATATCAGCTTGGCTTTGGATTTTCTCGTGGATAATCAGGCGAGGAGAGGTCTGGTTCAGGCCGCGTTGGTTAACAGCTAGAACAGGTTGGTATGCTTCATATCCTGGTTTATTAATCCTGTTACTAGTACTCATGCTGACTGAGAGAAGGCAAGGGGTAGCCACAATGCCGATTATAGCTCGAGTTTCTTCATTAGTACCAAAGACGTCTAGTCTGAAGAAGGATGGGTTCTCGAATTGCTCGGATTCGGCATATGCATTATATACAGGGGTGGTTTGAGAGCTGTAGAAGCATTTGTACCATTTGACTGTTTCAGCCGCATCAGTTTGGGTTATAGGTAATTGATGCAAGGCTTGGCCAAATGAGGTACAACAGATGGATCTGCCTAACAGATCTGGGAAAGACTGGGACTCGAGTGATGAAAAGTCTGAGATTTCATTATGAAAGTACAGTTGACTCCAGAGCTGAACAAACCACCAGGGGCCGCCTGTCTTGATACGTTGTCCAGCCAGAATGCGCTGGGTGTTCAAAGAAAGATGGCGGTACAGTATGCCTAGGAAAAGCTTTCCTAAGGCGATGGTCCGGCCTTGAGCCAGCGCAGTGGCCAGGTTAAGATAATTCTTGGTCGGGGCTAGGGAAGGACCATTGAAGAGGAAATGGTCAAGCCACAGGTTCAGGAAGACGATGTGTTCTTTCTCTGAGACTAAGCCAGGCTGCTTATTGTGCTGGGCAATGTATTGGCTCCAGTTTCGGGTATTGCTCTTCTCCACTATTTTCTTATGAGGGCATTTAGCTAGATGAAAGGGAAAAGGACAGGTGGACTGCACATCTAGCCCTAAGATCATGACTACGTCCATGAGAGTGGGCGTCATGGGGCCAGAGCCGAACAAGAAACAGTTCAGACTGTCTGACCAAAAGTAGCCGATGGATCTAAGAAGGTTATCGTCCTTCTCCATGGGAGAAAGGCATAGAGTCAAAGCATCGGCTATACGGACGGTTTGCCAGGTGGAACTGTATGTGCGCTCAACGCGTTTGTACCAATCAACCCACCCGTCCATGGGGAATGGCCAGGCGCGGAGCTGGTCTATTTATAGATCTAGGTTTGGATCGACATGGACAAAAGGCAAGCGTTTGGTCTCTGTTCTAACAAGGTCATATGGGGGCTCATAGGATTTGGGTCCTAGACTGAAGGAATTGGAATTGGCCGAGGTTGGGATCAGTATCTCGTCGGTCTGGATGATTAAAACTCAAGTGCAAGGTAAAGATAACAGCTTTATGAGAGTCGTAATTGCAGAAATAGTTAGGGTCTTTACCTTTAATCCAAAGACGCGCCCGCAAAGAGTTTGTTCTTCTGTTGTGCTGCTCGACGCCGCCATTTCACAAATCGCTCGGAACAGGGAGTGGTGGATAAGTGTTCATCAGTGGCAAGAGGAAAGAAGATGTGCTTTGGTTAGGTACGTATGCCTTTATGAGGTGCTGACTTGCGCGGGATTTGGAAATTTGGGTCGGAGGAAGCGTGCCCTCTGGCTAATCGGAGACAGAGCCGATTTGATGTTGGCCAAGTGAGCAGATCGGCTTGTCATGTTGTTATTTAAAGCCGATTGTGGGACTTCTCGAGTCAGCGCGGTGCTGCTGAGCCAATTTTCGCATTGCTGAAACATAAAGGTAAAAAAAAAAGGAATCGGCAAAAGAAAGGAAACAGAGGTTTGGAAAGGGAAATTTCATTAATTTACATAGCAAAATATATTTACATCACTAAGCCGATACTACGGCTGTTAACCTCCAAAGGTTAGGGACTTTCTTCCGAAGGGCCGATGCAACGGCTAACGCTAATACCTAAGCTAATCCTATTACTACTAAGATAGGATGTTCTAAGCATCTCTATCATCGGCCGACTCCCCGTCGGCTTCTTCCTCCTCACCGCCGGCGGCTTCGTCGCCGGTGTCCTCGTCTCCAGAGGAGCCGAGGTCAGACGGGCCCTCTTCGTACTGCGCAAGGAGGTCCGCGTCTTCGTCTGGCTCCTCCGGCATGGTGTCGTCGTCAGACGCCGTCGGCTCATCGTCGTCGTCCTCCTCCTCGTCATCGGCGGGCAATGCCTCCACCTGCCTCTTCTTGGCAGGGCGTTCTGGCTTTGGCAAACGCCGCGACGGAGGAGGGTTCTACGGAGGAGATGCTATCGCATCCTCCGGGTCCTCGCGCGTAGCCGAGGTTCACCCACATCCCGGACGGTTAGTCCGGGATGTCCTCACTGAAGAACTTCAACCAGGCCATGGTGGCCTGGTCCGGCGACTCCTTCGCGTCGTCCGCCGGTGCAGCCGGTGGAGCTTGATCGGCTCCCGCCGCTGGAGCCAAGCTCGGTGGCACAGCAGGGCAAGGTGGCGGCGGGGCTGGTGCATTGGCTGCTGCCGGGGCCGCTGGGCCCTCTACGGAGGCAACGGAAGGCGAGGCTGGTGGAGTGGGCGCTCGAGGCCCCATCACAGAGGGGGAAGAAGGTGGCGATGGCGGATTGTTGCTGCCGATGGAAGACATGGCTAGAAGGGGGTTTTCTCGGCTCTTTTCTGGCTTAAGAAAGAAGAGCAGATGCCAATTAGGGGGAATAAGGGAGTGTTGACGGTCGTTATTGCACTACCAATGACAATCAACTAACCACAAACATGGAGGAAAACATGCCAAAGTATGGATTAACCTTTGCTACTAACATAGTTCCACAAGTTGTGTTGAATATTTGATTGCAGGTGAAAGATCAGCTGAAAACAGTCAAAACATGGCTAAGTCAGGAGGTGCCTGATAAGAGGGCCAGGCCACCCGGCCCCACCCTAGGCCACCCGGCCTGACAAAGTGGCCATTTCACTTCATCTTCGACCTGCATGTGCCTAAGTGATGTGTCAACACAGTTGTGAAGTCCAAACGCCGAAACCATCATGCAAAGTACCGGAAGGCCTTGCCACATCATCGATCCAGCACTTGGATTGGTGAAGTCAGCAATCCTCGGCACTTCAATCCCGCGGCTAAGGAAGAAACACAAGTGAGATCAATGGTTGAGGCAAAAGCACAACAATAACCGCCATAACCGCCATGCAACCGACGTAGGGAAGCAATATGGAGCATTGGATGAAGCAAGTCGGTGGATCGGACGATCACCCGGGCCGCCCGGCCTAGGGGTGGAGCCGGCCGGCCCCACCAGAGGCCGCCCGGCCTAGGGGTGGAGCCGGCCGGCCCCACCAGAGGTCGCCCGGCCTCTAACTACCTTTCCAACCGCCTCACCGACCTTAGAAGCTATAAATACCCCCTAGGCCTCACTTGTGAAGTGTGGAAGTTGAGTAGCTCATACTATCGCTTAGTCTAGTAGCACTAGGTTAGTCCTGGGAGTTAGGGTTGAGTCTGAGCTTTTGCCTCATGGATTCCAGAGTCTTCTTCGAGTCTTGGTAAAGTTCTTGTATCTTTCTATCTTTGTATTCTTGTTACTCCAGTATAATATATATCATTGTTCTATCTTCTGTTTACTTTACTTCTTAACGCTTGCCTAGTGTGGTGTACCTTTATTGCACACTAGATCCAAGGCTTAGGTTTGTGTTGTTCTTAAGTTATCTGAATCTTGTTAGACTTGCCGGTGCCATAAGCTTGTCTTAGGCTTTTGATCTAAGATTAAGTTAGTTCTCACCCTCTGATCAAGGAAGAGCTTTAGTGTTCAAGCTCTCACTTGAACACTAGTATAGCGTGCCATCTTACCCACGTAGATCTGGTTGGTAGCGTCTCTAGGTGACAGCTCTAGAGGTCTTAGTATTCCACCCCATCGTTCGGTAAGCCCGTAGGCGTTAACCGGGTCTCCTTCGGAGGTCTACTATCTACCCCTTCACCCCTCGAAGCGTCGGAATTTCGCTCGACGCAAGATCCTAGCTTGTTTCCAGTTAACTTAGTTCAATTGCGAATACTCCTCTGCAGCGGTTAAGTAGTAGAGTTTGGAAATCTAATCTCACTCGTTGTCCTCCTAGATAGCTACCTAAGTGTTAGGCTTCTTTAGTCCTTATTTTACTCTTCCCACCATACACTACCTTGTTATCTTACCCCCATTGTAAGAATAGCTGGTGTTTTATCTAAGTTATAGTACTGCTTGAAAGTTCAACATTTCATTCCACCTATTTGCCTTTGCTTCCCTGTGGATTTTTACGATACTCGGAATACTCTGAGTGAAAAAGCTACAGCGAATCTCCGTACGCTTGCGGAGTAAAATCTGTTACGCTAAGAGACGTCAACAAGCTTTTTCTAGCACCATTGTCGGGGAAGCAATTGGCAATAGAAGTTTGATTTGTTTGAACCTAGGTACTTATAACTTGATAACATACCGCTATTTCTTAGCGGGCTTATTTGCCTCTGTCAACTTTATTGTTGGGTGAAAGAGAGGTGTATGACCGGTTTTGACCTACCGGCAAACTTTCACAGCAATCCGGAGTCACTGCTCAGAAGGAGAGTCCGTCAGAAGACAATCCATGGGCAGAGGCCTGTGCCAGCAACACTAGAGTTTGGATCAACAAGCACATCCGACACGACACACATGGCTGAGAAGACCATTCACGAGTTCTCTGTCCCATCCAGCAGCAACATCCCCACTGGGCCAAGTGTGACTGTTGGAGATGGATTTGAGCTCAAGCCAGGTGTCATCCACATGGTCCAAGCTAGCCCATTCTGTGGATTGGCGTCGGAGGATGCAAATAGCCATCTCCAGCAATTTCAGGAGATATGTAGCACTTTCACCATCAAGGATGCAACCACCGATGCTGTTCTGCTTCGCCTCTTCCCATTCTCATTGATAGGGAAGGCAAAACAGTGGTTCTACCTAAACTGCAACAACTTGACGAACTGGGAGGCATGCTCCAATGCCTTCCTTGCAAAGTACTTTCCTCTGGGAAAGACAAGCTCATTGAGGAACCGAATCTCGAGCTTTCAGCAGCTCGCTGATGAGTCCGTGGCGAAGGCATGGGAGAGACTACAAGAATACATCACCGCCTGCCCCCACTATGGAATGGAACAGTGGCTAATAATCCAGAATTTCTTCCACGGACTACATCGGTCCGCGCAAGAACACCTCGATGCAGCCGCTGGAAGATCATTCTTGTCCTTGAGCGTTGCCGCTGCCCGCACTCTCATCGAGAAGATGGCCAGCAACCAAGGATGGAGAGAGGAGAGGGCGAACAATAAGCCCCGGGAGTCCACCATATTGACGGCTCCGACATGCTTGCCGCCAAAATGGACCTCCTGCTAAAGAAGCTGGAGGGCGCTCCTGAAGCTGTGCCGGTCCAGGCACTAGATTCTCGCATGACTTGCGAGCATTGTGGGAACACCGGCCATACGGGGAACAGCTGCCCCGAAAATGGATCGGAGGACGTCAACTTCATCAACAATAATGTATTCAGCAACGGGCCTCGTCCTCAACCAAGTTGGAATTCACGACCCAACTTACCTTTCGCTGGTCAAGGTATGTCTTCGGGCAGGTCTCAGCAGTTTAATAAAAATCCTTTCAATCAAAAAGCTGTGAACGATAGCATTAGTAAGAAGTTCCATGCAAATGATAGAGTTCTTGAATCTTTGTCACATCAATTGGAAACTCTGAACAGCGCCATAAAGAACCAACTGAGCTATAACAAAATGTTAGAAACCCAAATAGCTCAGCTTGCCGCCACTCTACCTAGTCCTACTTCGGGGAAGCTTCCGGGACAGCCCGAGCCATCCCCGAAGGAACATATAAATGTTGTAACCACTCGGGGTGGAAGGTCTACACAAGACCCCCACATCCTAGAGCTGCTGGAAAAGAACAGGGAAAGCAGCCCGCACCAGAACAGGGAGATGAGGTGGATCGTGATCCACCACCGGTAAAGGAAACACCGAAGTCAGCTCCGCATGAGTTTTATGACAGCACAGTGCACCCTTTTCCTCAAAGGCAGAAGAAGGCCTCGGTCGACGAACAGTTTAGAAAATTTGTTGAGGTAATCAAAAAGTTATATATCAATATCCCATTGCTAGATGCGATGCAGGTGCCTACGTATGCTAAGTACCTGAAGGACATCCTCAACAACAAAAAGCCGCTACCATCGACCGAAGTTATGCACCTCACGGAGGAGTGTAGCGCTGCTATACTCAACCAGCCACATGAAAAGAAGAAGGATCCTAGGAACCCCTCCATATCATGCTCAATCGGAACCCAGAATTTTGATCAAGCTCTCTGTGATCTGGGAGCAAGCGTCAGCGTCATGCCAAAGGTAGTCTTTGATAAACTTACGCATGATACACTTGCCCCTACTACTATGTGCCTGCAGCTAGCGGATCAATCGATTCACTACCCCGTCGGGATCGCCGAAGATGTCCCGGTGAAAATCCGGAACTTCATCATCCCGGTGGATTTCGTGGTGTTAGACATGGAGGTAGACACAAAGACGCAGCTCATCCTTAGGCGACCATTCCTAAGCACCGCTGAGGCCAACATTGATGTTGGAGCTAGAGAAGTCCACCTCAACATCAATGGCAGACGGGAGACGTTCGACTTCAAACCAAAGGTCGAACAGTGCCGACAGGTAAAAACTTTCAAATTTAAGTGTCAGGCAAACCGGGAAACACCAAGAGAGAAGATCGAGCTTTCGCCAAGTAAGCCAAAGATGGACTCCCTCCTCATAGCCATGGAAAAGCTCCTGTATGATGGAGAAGCCCGCAAGCTCAAAGCCGATCGCAGAGCCGAGTCATTGAGACGTGCCTCACTAGCACAGCCGCCAACAAAGGAATCAGGAGGCAAAGCTCCTGAAAAGAAGGTCACCGCCAAAAAAATGAACACATCCCAAGAATGGCGGAAGAAAGAGGAAACGCCAAAAGCCCACCCAGAAAAGAAGACCAAAACTCAAAAGCAAAAGGCTGTGGCAACCAAGAAGGTTTGGCGAGCAAAGGTTGTAGCTCAGACGGCCACTAAGTCTCCGTCAAGCGCTGACACCACACCTAAGGTATGACTTGCCCTCGCCAGGAGGTAAACTGGCTTTATCCCCCACTGCATATTTAATTTATCCGCCTTAATTTTCTTATCTTTCATGCACCTACTTTGAATTTCACCACTGCATGTTTTAATTTCAAAATTTTTGCTTAAGTTTGCATTTAGTTAGTTCTAAATTTGCGAAAAAAAATTTTTTTTTAGAGCCGCCCGGCCCCACCAGGGCCGGCCGGCCCCCTCTGCTCCCCCTCTGCGCGCGCACGGCATAAGTGGCCGAGCCACCAGGCCGCCCGGCCTGCCACCGACACCGCCCGGCCTCGCTGCGCCGTTCGCGTCCCTTCACACACCCACCTGCCTAGGAGCTAGGCTCCTGCTCCATCCACTGAGCCGCTCGGCGCCCGTCTCTGGCCGCCCGGCCCTCTGCTGGCGCCGCCCGGCTTGAGCCTAAGCCGCCCGGCTCCCCCTGCCTGCATGCATGCATGCGCTCGCCTATAAATACGTGCATGCACCCCCTTCACTCCTTGCACCGCTCAGCAGCGTGAGGACACTCCCTTTCTCCCCCTAATCACTCTCTTAAGCACTAGTTTAAGACTTAGTTTTAATTCCAGCACTTAGTCAAAATTCTACTGCTAAAATAAGTGCTACACCCTCGATCGTTGAATGTTTTGTGGAGGCTCTGCCCCGCAAGGACGACTAACTTCTGGACGAGTGGATGACTAACCGCTAATGCTAATCTTTTATAACTGCTTGTCCCTTATGTAGCATATTGTTCATTTTGCAGGATGTCGTCCTTCTTCAAGAAAGCAAAGAAGGCCTTGGGCAACACAGGGAAGGGGCTGCACCTGAAGTTCCCGTCTTCATCGGACGAGCGCTCCCGCTCTCGTTCACAAAGTGGAAGCTCCAGGACTCCAGTAGCATCCGACAGGATGTCCATCAGTGGTACACGCAGCCACCAGGAGCAAGATGGAGTTTCTTCGCAACAACAACAGCAACGCCGACTAATGAACCTGCTGGACATCAACATCCAAAGCGATGAGGAAGCTCAGACGTTACAAGCTCTAACCACCAAGGTCTTTGGGAGGACCAAGTGCTTCGACGCCTTCTTCCTCGTTGAAATAGGTATGTTGGACCCATTCATTCAAGTTTTTGATTATGTGGGTTGGTCGGATTTCGCTAACATTACAGAGGAAGGATCTCTCCTTCTCACACAAGAATTCCTGATGACTCTCTGCATGGAGAAGCGTACAGTAGGTACGTTCATTAATTTCTGCCTATTCAATACTGAATTTTCTGTCTCCCCGCGGAAGTTCGCCGAGCTTTTGGGCTTCCACCCCAACTGTTCGTTGACTGACCCGGCCGGGTATGATATGAAATCTTTTTGGGTGGAAATATGTGGGGAGTATGGGAAGGGGAAACACAGCACCACCAAAATTCACAATCCCACTCTGAGACTCTTAGCTCGCTGGGTCTCGCTCATAGTCTTTCCGAGAGGTGAGGTTCGTTGTGCACCCAACGAAGACCTCAAATGCTTCTATGCCATGGTTAAAAAGAAGCGTTATACTCCGGTCCTCGACATTTTCCACCATTGGATGGGCATGAGAGCGACCAACACCCCCATAAGCATCACTTCCTTTGTCACCAGGATAGCAGCCAACTTGGGCCTCCCAAAGAATGCCCAACTTGACTACCTTCCCGACGACACGTCACACTATGTAGGGGAGCAGCACTTTGTTCAGGCACGTTTTATGAGGTGAGACGCCACAAATGGGAGACTGATCAAGACATGGTTCAGGCACAGTCTTGAGCTGCCGCTTCCAGCACCACAGTTCGACATGTACACTGTTAGAAGCCTAACCATGCAGCTAGATGTGGAGGCACCACGCCAAAGCATCGGCGGTGTCATGACCAGAGCCCAGCGACGGCGAGCGGAGGAGTTGCACCACAAAGCCCGAGGAGAGGATACTGAGGAACCCGTCCATGCTTCCATGCCATCTGAGCCATCCTAGTACTTCTCCAGTACTGGTGGCTAGAGTTCCTACCAGCCTTCCCATAGTACATAATACTACGGAGGCGGTAGTGCGTCACGCGCGCTCAGCCGGGACTTAGGTCCCTCTGCGTCAGCCCGGTACCACCCAGATTACATGGCCGACATCAACTCTGCAATGGGGGGGGATGAACTTAGGCCAATGTGATGCCCCCGGCATCTCAAAAGCCTTAACACACAGTTAGAGACAAACTAATAATGAATTAAGACTTAATTATGCTTAGAGAGCAATGAGGACTAGATGGAGAAGTCACTAAGTCAAAATTTTTCTAGGAAAATGCAAAACTCTAAGTGGTTTGGTTGTTTAAGGCACCACCCACAAGCTTTTATGCAAATCACCAAATACAAAAGTCTTAGTTCGGGATGTCACCTTCAACTTTGATATTATGACCGTCTTAAAAATCTTATGTTATGAGGATTAAAAGTCGAGACCAAGTCAAACTAGAAATTCTCTGCAAGGTGTCAATTGTGATCGTGACCAGATTTGGACCCTAATGAAACTTTTAGATTCATTAAGCAACTGAGCTTAGCTCCAGTATCAAAGTTGTCATACATATCGTGAACCTCACTTTTGCTACACTGAGCATGGCTCGAAACTATCATTCACTCACTCCTAATTGCACCCAAATATCTCATGAAAACAACTAAGTCAGCCTACACAGAATATTTTCCAAGTCAAAAATGTTCAGCCCTTCCCAAACTCGAATCTGAAATTACTTTTGATTTCACTATACAACCTTAGAATCTTCCTTTCTATGAAGTGAAACTAAACTTAACACCTTTCAAATGCACCTAGAGTGGAAGTGTTTGGACTTCATTTGAGTATTCAAAAGTTTGAAGCAAGAAAGACTTTACATAAATTGAAGCAGCAGTTTTACCAAACCTTCAACAATGTTTGTGCTTGTAATTCAAAATCTGTGGTGATCCAAGCAAAACTTTATATACCAAACTTGTAGGTAATTCTATTAGGAGCAACTTTGGGAATTGGAGTGTTGACATGCACTATGATTCGGATGGTGTTTTGGGTCTTTCATTGTAAATCTGTGTCTGCCAAAACCTGATCTGTGTTGTAAATTCAAAATTCCCTTGACCTACAGCCAAAATCTTGCAATACTTTTATTGAGAAGTTTGTAGCTCATTAAATTCTGAACAACTTTGGTAAGAAACTCTTTTTACGAAAGATACATGAAAATGGAGTTTTTAGAATTTCTAATCTGATGGGTACAGTCGGTCAAACTTGGGTCAGCAACTTAAATTCAAATTTAAACCACAAGCTTCAACAGAACCTAGTATTCAAGTTTGTAAGGAAGTTGTAGGGTATAAAATTTACAACAGTTCTTGTATTTTTAGTTTGGTCCAATTCGGCCTCTAGGGTGTCCAAAACGTTGAAATTCAGACGAGTGTCTCTGCAGTCAAATGGCCCTTTTCTATTTTCGTCACTTTAATCCCCCTTCTGTGTCTATGACATGTGGGCCCCACCCGTCGGGCTTCAAATCCCAGCCGACCGGAAACCGCCGTCCGCTCTCGGTTTTGGAAAACAACTTCCGCCTTCCATGGACTCGGTTCCATAGACCACGCCTTCACCCCTCCTCTTGGCCCCACCTGTCGGCGTCACGTGGTCTACGGACTTGGTTCACGCACAGGCCACCTCCCTCCTCCTCTCCTCCTCCTCTCCCTCGCGCCAACGCGGCGGACGCCGCCTGCCCGTGCCGTGCGTGGCCGGCCGAAGCCAACGCCGAGGAAGCGCCCCTTCTGCGCCCTCCACTCCCTTCATCTGGACGCCTTCCCGGCCACATTCGCTCGCTCACTCACTCGCCTCTCCCTCTGCCCTCGCCCTCCTCACTTGCGCAGGGTGCACGCCACCGGCCGCCATTAGCGAGCCGCGGCGAGCTCACGCGCTGGCCAGCTCAAGCTGTCTCGGCTCCATTCAGCGCGCACACCGCACTCGCCATACCTTCCTCCACCTTTTCCCCAACCAACCCGCGTCAATTGCTCCCTCTTCGCCCTATTCCACCTCGTGGCCGCCATGAACGCCGCCATGGCCGGCCTTCGGTGAGCTCATGCGCCGGTCTCCTCCGGCCCTCTCCCTCCATGCCTCCACCGTCACCACTCCCGTGCAACCCTCCTCCATCGCTTCCCCACACCCTCGGCCTCCACCAGTGCCTCACGTGCCCCCTCCACGCGCGGCCGCCATGAGCACCGCCGTGACCACCACACTCACCGTGGAGACCCATCTTCGAGCCACCCCCCGCGCCTCCACTCCTCCTCCACCGGACTCACCACACCGTCATGCAGCTGAAGCGCCCCTCCGCTCCCCTTCCCATCACCGGAGCCGGTAGCTCGAGCCGCGGCCGCCACAAGCTCCGTGCGCCACTGCCGCTACGGTTCACCGACTCGCACCGCCTCTCCTCTCCACCTCTGGTGACGAGGTCTAAGGGAAATGGAAGCCCACGGCCGGGAACACCCTCGGCACCGTGCTTGGCTCCAAGTTCGCGGCCCCACGCCGCCGGCGGAGCGCCGCCTTAACCCCTGCGCCGCGGCGTTCGCCCTGTCCCGAGGAAGAAGAAAGGGAGGGTGCCTTTGCACAAAACCCCCTGTCCTTTCCCCTGTTGTTTCTCTCTGTTTTGTACTATTCACTGAGTCTCAGTTCTTTTCCTTGCAGGCCCCTGGAAGTTAGGTTTATGTACGTTTAAATCCCAGGTCTAAGGTCTTTCGATTTAAACTCTTTTATTTCGGCAGTGAACTTTAAAAAATCATATAAAATCGTAGAAAAATGCTAAAAATGCAAACTCAGTTGCATTGTGCTCCTACTGAGTAGATCTACAAGATGGGTATGATGTGGATCTATGGAAAGACAGTTTTGCCCTTGTTTAGTTGCATGCATGTTAAAACAACATAAATATCAAAAGTGGATCAAATGAACTCTAAATACCATGAAACTTTGGCAGTGGCTTTAGTGTGATATTTAGGCAATGTGTGAATTTTTATTGCAGTAGCACTTGCTGTTAAGTGTCTAATCTACCCCTAGGCTTAAGTTTTTGCAATAAAAATGCATGGGAAGTACTTACCATGTGAAACTTGCTCCAAAGGTTATACTAGATTTTTGAGACCTACCTTATGCTATGCATAGTTTGCTGGTAAAGTTTGAGGCTTTGCATGTTAAGTTTGAATAGTGATTTAAAAATGACAAAATATCACATGCTTAACCAAATAAAATAAAAAAGTGGTTTTAGGGTGCATAAATAATTCTATAGAAAATTTGGTAGCTTGCTAATGATATATAGGTTCCAAAAAGTACTTTTGTGAAGCTTGTGAGCACTGTTTTGATGTACATTTAAAATGGACCTAGATAACTATATGGAAAATAGATGTCCTATCAAACTAGGAGTATTTCACTTGCTAATTTTTATACATGTTGTTTATGCTAAATAATGCTCACTGGGTGAATTTCTTGGCCAGAAACAATTTCTATAATTTAAGAAAAATCTAGAAATATAAAGAGCTGATAATTTGCTAGAATTTTAATAAATTAATTATAACTTCAATGTAGCTGAAATTTTGCCAGTGACATTGTGTACTTAATTTCTACATGTCATAAATATTTGAAGTCATTTGGTTCTGTGCTCTTACTAGAAGTGTAGTGTTCCTTTTAATGTTAAATGTCTCCTTTCAGTAAAACAGTTATTATTGTTTCTTTGAACTTTGCATTATCCTTGTGTGTCTTTCATCTACATGTTGCTGCACTTGACATGTTCTCTTTATGGTAAACAACTTGCTAGGTGTTTATGTGCTTGTTTAGATGTATGCTTAATATAGGCTAATAAAAGTACTGCTAGGTCACCAGTACTACAGTGATGTTCCTAGATATTCGATATATGAAAATTTATGTGTTATGTGAATGTTTGAGTGTATGCCTGTTCTAAGTCAAGAAAAATACTACAATTACCAGTGCTAAGAGTGATGTCCTGAACTAGTAATCCATTGCATGTGTAAATATATGATTGACTAGTACTTCGCTTGCATGTAGTGTGAAACGAGGCAACTCAGCTTAATACTTGATCATGTAATAAATTATATCTTGCCATGTGAATGCTTGGTTGCATAGCTGAATAATTGTCCTAGATGCGTACGGTCACTTCTTGTTAAATAGTTGTCAATCACCTTTCTATCCATGAAACCATTGTTCCCACGTATGCTTGATATTCATGCATCTCATCCGTTGCATCATGCATATCATTCATATAGTGACGCTTACTGCAGATACGTGATCAAGAACCAAGTGCGTGGAGCTACTTCAACAGCGGTGGTCCAGAAGACCAACTAAGCCCCAAGGACGACCTGGAGTGGCCATCAGTCGTGTTTGGACGGAGGAGTGGTCCATGGGATCAAGCGGTTGCCTGGGGCAAAGCCTCACAACCCGGCAAACTAGCAGTAGCTTAGTTTGTTGGTTTTATTAAATTGAAATCAAAGGTAGGCAGGACCATGATTTCTCCCAGCTAATATAATCTTGTTTGATGAGTACGCATCTGCATTAGGAGTTGCTTGAAACCAATTGCATTAGATTTCTTGGCCGCCCTGGCCCTAGCACCTATATATAGAGTACGCAGGACGAGTGCCTAGAATGGCTAGGTGCGAGTAGATACGAGTGAATAAAGATCACTCGTCCCGTAGGGATTACTTTTAAAATGGCAGGAATTTCACTACTATGAAAGTTGATATTATGCTATTTACTATTGTTATGTTATGCTTTAAATTGGAGACCGGGCGGAGATATGGGCTTGTTTATGATGAGAATTGAGATAATGTGTGGTGGACTCCGCCCGAGTCGCATAAGGCCGGTCGTTGTTCGCTTGGGATCGGCATAACATTGCTACAGTGCTTATCCGAGAAATGGGCCTGGTGAAACCTTACTTGTGCCATCCCAAGAATAGAGACACGTTCCTACCCACTGGTTGAGAGGAAGGTGGCCCGGGGGAGCTTTGTACTCATGATGGGGAGATTGAGATGTCGGCAGGCTCGTCATGGGGGCACAACCTGGGGGTCAGGCGGGAGTGAATCGAACTTGGGATGGGACAAGTGGAGAAGGGAGATATATGTAGGAACGCGATGGCTAGTAAGCATATGTCTCCTGGCATGATAGTTATTCCTGTGAATTAGAAATCGATTCGAATCACTGATGCTCACCAGGTGTGAGAATGCCAGTATCACTGCCGGACAATGTAGTAATCCACTTGAATATGCTGTATTATGAATTCATGGTTTGAATACTACATGCTTGGATATACATGCTTTACTTTCATACAACTTATTATTGTACTCATAATTGGTATTATTGATATCATGAACTAAGCAGCTATCAAATCCTGCTTCTATATAATAAATCAAGTAGCTGTCAAATTCTGCTTCCACATGTTACTTTGATCCTAGGTAAAATCAATAGCTAAGGATCCAATTCTTAGTAAACAAGCTTTGCGTCAGCCGTAAGCCATTTCCATTAAGTCCTACTGAGTAATTAGTACTCAGGGTTTGCCCCCACTTTTGGATTACAGGTATGAAGTTCTTCGTGTGCGCCTGAGTTGGAGGAGGGTAGTACCGGTGGGCTCGGTGCTGCTCGCCTTGTTCATCTGCATGAAGATCCTTAAGTATTTTTGTTTCCGCTGCGAGATATTTTGTTAAAAACGCTTCCGCTATATTTCGAACATGTATTTGACTATTCATCTTTGGTCTGTAAACTAAGACTATCTAATTTCTATTTCAACTGCCAGTGATGATGTAACTGTTGTGGCTCTTTCAAGGGCTGGATGTGTGTGATGTCGGTATCCTTGGGCTATGGTTACATTGAGTGCCCTCCTTGGGTAGCTCGACGGATTACCGGGTTTAGTCCAGTCTAAGTGCATTGCGAGCCAGAGGTGGCAGGTGTGCTTAGTCTGGATTAAGCAGGGCGGTTCCGCCACAGCCAATACGATCAAAGGCTGTACCAGTAGGTAGGTGACATCTACCAACGCACGGAAGCGATGGATCAACGGCTCCAAACCAACACGGAAATGCTCCAGAACCTGAACGAGCAAGTTGGAGCCGGCTTCCTCAATGCTCAGAACTTCTACAACAACTACTGCCAAAACCCCTAGCTTCATTGAAGCTTGGGGGGATGGTAGGCCGTTAAGAGCAAACCTCCTCGTGCCCGTACCCCTCAGAGTAAGGTGTCCCCGTCTCGTGCCCCTATCTCATTTCTTTTGCAGCAGCAGTACCTGTCCGACCCAGCAGCAGTACCTGTCCGACCAAGCAGCAGTACCCATCCAGCAGCATCACCCGTCCTACCAGTACCAGCAGTACCCCGTCCGACCGAGCAGCAGCATCAACCGTCCAACCGAAGGTAAGTACATTTAATAAAATAATGTCCTTATGTATTCCCCTATTTATTGCTCTATCTAAAAAAAAAGTGTCAATAAAAGCAACTCCCAACTTTGATGCATATATCTTTCATATGGAAATGATGAATAGTTGCTCTATTATGTTCATACACAGTTGTTTATGCACGTTCTACACTTAGCTTAATTTTGAGCTCGTGTGTTTAAGTTGAAAACTTGATCTTGTACTTAGTGGATGCCAATTGCATAACTATGTCTAAGTTGTTGTGAGAAATGATATGGCTAAGTACTAGGTTTTCTCCATTTGTCCCTAGTAAGATAAACATCTCAGGTTTATTCTTTTGAAAAATAAAATGAGGTCCCCCCATCGGTTTTGACTACCTACCAAAGCCAAATACACTGAAATATCTGAGCCCAGCTTGTTTAAGCTACTTAAAGTTGTTTTGAGCTTTGTCAAATTTTGAGTCTCTTAGAATGGAATCATCTCTATCTTATGAATCGTTGGAGCAAAAATCCACCACCACAAATGCATTTACCTATCCTGGGTATGCATCCATATATCTCCAAAATAATACCCTTATCCTTACTCCTTCCAATCAAAAAGAGGTAGAGTATGGAGCCAACAAAAATATGAGAAAAAGAAAAGCATGCTAGTCAAGCATGGCAAAAATATGAGAAAAAGAAAAGCATGCTAGTCAAGCATGGCAAAAAGAGAGAAAAATACAAAAAGCATCCATATTCATACCTATCAATCAAAAAGGAGAAGGAAAGGAAACAAGAAGATTCATCCATCCATCCACCAAATAAAGCTCCAACAATGAACAAGGCTAGATGATGTAGTATATTTCTTTGGTCCAATCTTTGGCTTTGCAAAACAAACAACTTAAGTAAGCTAAGTTCTTCCATGACCCTGAGCTCCATATAAGCCTTAGTATAGAAAGTTCTTAGCCATGCTCTTGGCTTCAAATGGTGAGGATACGCTTTGAGCGATCAAGAGTACCTTTGGGGAAACTTGTTTTCTTTTGAAAATCTTTAAAAACACCTGATAATGGAATCCCAAAAGACATGCTTGGAGCAGAACTAGCAGCTAAGTCATTCTTCCTCTCAACCGCCCAAGACATGGTAAGACAAAAAGACGCACCACAAGTATGAGTAAAAGTGATCATTACATACACTATGGTTCGAGGAAAAAGCATGGGTGTCGTCTGTGCATAACTCCTATTTATGAGCATCGATATTGCAGCAACTCTTGATCCATAACCCATCTTGGCTTTACTCGAGGATGAGCAAAGGTCTAAACTTGGGGGGTGTTGACGGTCGTTATTGCACTACCAATGACCATCAACTAACCACAAACATGGAGGAAAACATGCCAAAGTATGGATTAACCTTTGCTACTAACATAGTTCCACAAGTTGTGTTGAATATTTGATTGCAGGTGAAAGATCAGCTAAAAACAGGCAAAACATGGCTAAGTCAGGAGGTGCCTGACAAGAGGGCCAGGCTGCCCGGCCTAACAAAGTGGCCATTTCACTTCATCTTCGACCTGCATGTGCCTAAGTGATGTGTCAACACAGTTGTGAAGTCTAAATGCCAAAACCATCATGCAAAGTACCGGAAGGCCTTGCCACATCATCGATCCAGCACTTGGATTGGTGAAGTCAGCAATCCTCGGCACTTCAATCCTGCGGCTAAGGAAGAAACACAAGTGAGATCAATGGTTGAGGCAAAAGCACAATAATAACCGCCATAACCGCCATGCAACCGACCTAGGGAAGCAATATGGAGCGTTGGATGAAGCAAGTCGGTGGATCGGACGATCACCCGGGCCGCCCGGCCTAGGGGTGGAGCCGCGCGGCCCACCAGAGGTCGCCCAGCCTCTAACTACCTTTCCAACCGCCTCACCGACCTTAGAAGCTATAAATACCCCCTAGGCCTCACTTGTGAAGTGTGGAAGTTGAGTAGCTCATACTATCGCTTAGTCTAGTAGCACTAGGTTAGTCCTGGGAGTTAGAGTTGAGTCTGAGCTTTTGCCTCAGGGATTCCGGAGTCCTCTTCTTGTCTTGGTAAAGTTCTTGTATCTTTCTATCTTTGTACTCTTGTTACTCCAGTATAATATATATCATTGTTCTATCTTCTGTTATACTTTACTTCTTAATGCTTGCCTAGTGTGGTGTACCTTTATTGCACACTAGATCCAAGGCTTAGGTTTGTGTTGTTCTTAAGTTATCTGAATCTTGTTAAAATTGCCGGTGCTATAAGCTTGTCTTAGGCTTTTGATCTAAGATTAAGTTAGTTCTCACCCTTTGATCAAGGAAGAGCTTTAGTGTTCAAGTTCTCACTTGAATACTAGTATAGCGTGCCATCTTACCCACGCAGATCTAGTTGATAGCCTCTCTAGGTGACAACTCTAGAGGTCTCAGTATTCCACCCCGTCGTTCGGTAAGCCCGTTGGCGTTAGCCGGGTCTCCTTTGGAGGTCTACTATCTACCCCTTGACCCCTCGAGGCGCCGGAATTTCGCTCGACGCAAGATCCTAGCTTATTTCCAGTTAACTTAGTTCAACTGCGAATACTCCTCTACAGCGGTTAAGTAGTAGAGTTTGGAAATCTAATCTCACTCATTGTCCTCCCAAATAGCTACCTAAGTGTTAGGCTTCTTTAGTCTCTATTTTACTCTTCCCACCATACACTACCTTGTTATCTTACCCCCGTTGTAAGAATAGCTAGTGTTTTATCTATGTTATAGTACTACTTGAAAGTTTGACATTTCATTCCACCTATTCTCCCTTGCTTCCCTGTGGATTTTTATGATACTCGGAATACTTTGAGTGAAAAAGCTACAGCGAATCTCCGTGCGCTTGCGGAGTAAAATCTGTTACGCTAAGAGACGTCAACAGGGAGCCCTGTCTTTTATTAAGCGTGAGGCGACGGAAGGCGAAGGGACGCTGTACGGGAAGCCGCAGGGTCGCGCGGGTCATCATGGCAGTTGCCATGGAAGACCGTGTTGCAGTGCAGGATGATGGGACGTACATGGCCAGGTTTCACACTCGTCTGGTTTTGAAATAAATAAATCTTTATTTGCCAAAACCAGGGGGGCATGTGTTGACAACGGAATTTGGCCATCCCTGTTAATGGGCCAAAATTGGCATTGGGCTAAAGAGAAGCTGTCCAAGGAAGCGACGGCGGATGGTAAAGCAGGCCATTGGGCCTTGTATCGTAGATTAAAGATTAGCTAAAAGAGTCTAGTTTAAGTCGTTAGGGTTTGTAGTTTAATTATAGAAGGGCTGGCTTGCTGCCCAAGTCTACGGACTATAAATATGTACCCTTGTTATCGAAATAAAGTTGACGACATACGTTCATCAAGCAGCGGTTGTCTCCACATCCCCTCGGCGCATCGCCACCTCTAGCGACTAGAGTTTCAGGTAATCGTCATGCTGCCTTAACGATTTATTTCGTTATAGGCATTACGACGTTAGTCACCTGGCAAATCGTGTACTGAAGCATTTTTTATGGCATGGTTTGCTAGTTACCATGATGAATCTCACGATAAGCTTAGCTTAGCGTGAGATCCATTAGTTATCCCGATGAATCTCATGTCAAGCCTAGCTTGGCATGAGATCCATCACGTGTATGAGTTGATATACTTGCACGTCGGCTCTTGCACAACTTGCTGTTCTGCTAATATCTCCTATGGTGCATGCTATCACGCTGCCGGTTTGTTATTAGATTAGCATATCACAAGGCTCGAGGCATAGATTAGATCTGTTCTTACAGCTTTATCTATAGATCATGTGTTATTAGGAAGATCTGATGTATACCCTGCCTTGCCTTTTGTCGTTTTATCAAAGATGCATCTGCTTTCATATCTTTCCTATATAATCTTTGGTGTAATAGTAGATTTAAGGCATGTTTGACGTTGATCTGGATGTTTTAGCCGACTAGAATAGATCTAGTCGTGTTTCCTCCTCCTTTACATAAGTACTTCTATACATTATATCTGGATATACTATTGTCAAGGCAGGAGGGCCTTTCCGACGAAGAAGATCTGATCCAGGATGATCCGATCCGAGCGATCCGGCTAGTATTTAACATTTAATGTGTTTTGTCTGCTTGTACAGGGGAAACAGGAGTCAACCAACACCATCACCACCACCATAACCTCCCTGGCTAGGTCATAAACCAGGTGGCACGCTCGACTAACACTGAGCGAAAGACGATCGGCTGATCCGTTCAGCTAATCATGGGTCGCGGCAAGGAGGATCGATCCCTACGATCCACATATACCTCCCGGCCCTATTGTGGGAAGCTCTCCAGGGTGCTACCTGTCGGTTTCTTGGTGCAACAATGGTTTGTACGATTTCTTAGTAAAGCTTGTAAGTTTTCCTTATTGTGGGATAAATTTAAAATGAGAATACCTAAGTCTTTTTGTCACGTGCTACTCACCATGAATTATATTTCACTAGCACCTCATGCATGCATTTGCATTCATTGCACTCATGGTTGCACTATGTCATGCATATAGACCCCGCGAACGAAGGACCAACGCAGGAGCAGCCGCTGATCGAGGAGCCAGACGACGAGCCCCTGCACCAAGAGCTAGTGAACCAGCAGCAAGAGGACCAGCAGCTGGCACCCGGCTTCACACCAGAGGCAGCACGTAACTTTAGCAAGAAAGGTAGGCAGGACCATTCTTTTCCCAGCTAATATGATATGAATGATGATTACGCATCTGCATTAGGAGTTGTTTGAAACCAACTGCATTAGATTCTCCGACCGCCATGGCCCTAGCACCTATACATAGAGTTCGTAGGACGAGTGCCTAGTATTGCTAGGTGCGAGTAGACACGAGTGAATGTAGTCACTCGTCACGTAGGTGGCTTTCAAAAAAAGAAATCTTACTATGATGGAGATCTTATTTATGCTTATGATTTAAATGGAGACCGGGCGGAGTATAAGTTTACTTTTTGTGGTGTGCGTTGTTGTTATCGGGCTCCATCTGTGTCGCATAATGCCCGTCCGCTGTTCGCTTGCTAATCGGCATAACGTTGCTAGAATGCTTATCCAGGCCATGGGACTGGTGAAAGTCTTACTTGTGCCATTCGAAGAACAGAGACTTGGTCCTACCATGGGACCTGGGGGTGCTTGACTCATGGGAGGGCTGACCCGGTACGCCGTGGTATCGCTCCATGGGGGCTAAACCTGGGGAATGGTAGGTTGGAGTCGAACTTGGGATGGGACAAGTGGAGATGGGGGATATATGTGTGGAACGCGATGGCTAGTAAGCATATATCTCCTGGCAGTTTTAGTTATTCCCGAGAATTAGAAATCGATTCGAATCGCTGATGCACACCAGGTGTGAGAATGCCAGATATCGCACACGGGCAACGTCGTAACAACTTGAACACATTATGCTTATAGTCATGTTTTAATTTCCACATGCTTGGATATGTATGTTTTACCTTCATGCAAGCAATTATTATTATGATGTTGTTGCTATTATGATGAAAGGTGGCAGCTGTCAAATCCTGCTATCTTATGTCAACATGACCTTGTTTTAAAATCAATGGCTAAGGATCCACATGATTAGTAAGCAAGCTTTGCGTCAGCCGTAAGCCATTTCCATTGAGTCCTACTGAGTAATTAGTACTCAGGGTTTGCCCCCACTTTTGGAGCGCAGGTACTGATGACACCAGGACAGCTGTTTGGAGGAGGGTAGAACCGGTGGGCTTGGTGCTACTTGCCTTGTTGATCTCTGCATGAAGACTACTTAAGTATTTTGTTTCCGCTGCGAGATGTTTTTGAAATCGCTTCCGCTATATTTTAAACATGTATTCGACTACATATATTTGGTTTGTAAACTAAGTCTATCTACTCTCTATTTCAACTGCCTGTGATGATGTAACTGTTGTGCCTCCATCGAGAGTCGGATGTGTTTAATGTCGGTTCCTCTGGGAATGGTGTTATCGAGAGCCGAAGTACTCTCGACGGACTACCGAGTTTAGTCCGGCCTAAGTGCATTATGAGCCAGAGGTGGCAGATGTGCTTAGTCTGGATTAAGCTGGGCGATTCCACCACAGCTGGTATCAGAGCTGATCATACACAGACAACAGTCATTCATCGAGTTTTGTTTTACAAACCTCTCTACCCCTACAAAAGTTCCTATGGTTCCAATGCTCTGTGTGTCTGCTCCGAGTGTGTTTCCGCTCCCCGGCCCCTACCCACCCCTCCACCGACTCCGCAGTCTCCAAATACACGGCCTCCTGCCTCCCGGGCTCAAATCAGACTCCAAATCCAGTTCGCCCGCTCCCTTAGCCTCGGACCCCCTGCCGCCATCGCCCTCGCCGCCATTGCCCCGCCGACCTCTCTCCGCGCCGCACCCACTGCAACTCGCTGGAGTGCTGGACCCGACACCGGCGGCGGCTGCTGCCCGAGCCAAGTCCGTCCTCTCCGTTTCTCCGCTTACCCTGCTACCTCTGTGACGCACCAGGGCAGGGAGAAAGGGTAGCAGGCGAGCGTGGCGGCACCCTGGGGAGGACGCGCGGCGGCGGGTGCCCGCAACGAGGGTGGTAGAGCCCCGGCGGCAGGAGGGAGGTCTACAGGCTCCAGGTCCCGATCCGCCACCGCCGAGTCCGGCAGGGACTGAATCCACCGTCGTTGGAGCCTCCGCCAAGCTTCTCCACCGCTGCCAGCCGGATCTGGGGAGGCCGCTTCTTCCTCGCCGGGCAGAGCGGCGACGATCGCCAGCTTAAGCGCCTGCTCCTCCATGTCTCCGCCGCCACCGCCTTCCTCTATTCCCGCCGCGGCTCTCGACCCCCGCCCCCACGCTACGTTCTGATCGCGGCCACCCCCCTCCGCCTCGCTAGATCCGGTCGCTCCGCTCCTCTCCGCCTGACCTCCACACTCCAGACCCCTCTCCTCCTCGTCGGCCTCCCCTCAGCCACGCTCACAGCGACCTCTCCTGCAGCACCGCACCGTCGGAGGCTGCGCCCGCGCCTGCTATGCCAGCGGATCCGGCGCCCGCCGCGCCGTCAGTCCCCACATCGGAGCTCACGGGGTGAGCAACGGCCGGATCTGCCCCCGCCGCCGCCGGACCGCCGCGCTTCCGTCTCCGCAGGCAAGGCAGGCCCCCTCACCCTTTAATGTGACTAATAGTACACACTGCATGATAGTGGAGAGGGGAAACAATGCGTCATTATTAGCAAAGAAAATATGATTACAACTGTACATCATTATTAGCAAAGAAAACATGATTATCTAGGCAGTAATAAACTAACCATGATGCAAGCTAACTTTAAGAAAAAAAGACAGAATTAGATCACCCAAAATGAAATGTTAGTGACCCTCTAGGTCTGAAGAACTAATACTGAAATGCTTAGAAGACTCAGTCGTAATGGGAAAAGCTTAGCTATAACAATGCCAACATCCATGCATGTGGTTCAAGAATTCAACTATAGATCTCCCAGGAATAAAGTAAGCTTAAGAGAACTCAAAATGTTAATAATGCTGCTGCTATTGGGCATAGAAAAAATCAAACTCATGTTACTCTACTGTATGCATGTGCATCAAGCTCCTGCTATCAGCCACACAACACTATAAGTATTTACCATCGTGAAGCAATACTCAGTGCATGACTTCATTCTGTAGGATGTTAACAAGCAATGCTTTAGAACAATGTGCTAAAAAGAACACATCGGAGAGGAATTAAAACCAGGAATAATACTACTTGTTAGATTCATATTCATATATTTTGATGGAGCTTTATAGTTTGCATGATTCATTGTTTCTTATGTTGTTTAGCTAAAGCAGGGGCCACGAGGAAGTGAGTGTGATGCTCCGGCATCTCAAGTGCATAATCATTCATCATGCATGCAACGTTCATCATAAAGCATCATACATTAGCATGCACTTGAGCCATAGTTCAAACTTGGTTGAAATGAAACTTATCGAAACCTATTTTCTGCATATATGTCTCTGTGATTGTGCCCATCACTTTAGTTCTATAGTGATATAGGTGGAACTCATATTGACAAACTTATAGACAATTTGATGATAAACAACTTTGGTAATTGGTGCTTTGACATGCATGAAGGTTTGCATAGAGTTTTGGGGCTTTTTCTGTCAGCATATGATTTCTGTCCAAACTTGACTTGTTTAGTCATTTCAAATTTTAATTGGTCTACAGCCATAATCTTGCAAAACTCCAATTGAATAAGTTGTAGACCATGAAATTCTGAACAACATTGGTATAAAACTCCTTGGGTGAATGTGGTTAGAAAATAGATTTTTAGAATTTCTAAATTGGAAGGTTCTGTTGGTCAAACCTTGGTCAGCAGATTAAATTCAAATTTAAACCATATTTTTGAATATAACATGGTATACAAGTTTATAAAGAAAATGTAGAGAAACAAATTTAGAACATTTCATCCAATTGGGGTATCTTCAAATTCGGCCTCTAACCTGTTCAAAAACACAAAATACAAACATGAGTTCCTGCAGTCAAAGATGAATTTTTCATTTTCGGGCATTTCTTTTTCTCTTTGTCTCACTGACGCGCGGGTCCCACACGCCACACCGCCGTCGATTCCCGCCTGCGGGATTGGAACACGCCGACAGTGGGCCCCACCCTCGCGCGTCGTCCATGCACCCAGTCCACTAGACCTCCTCTCTCTTTCCCCGCACCCGGTCCCACCTGTCGGCTCTACGGGTCCATGGACTGAGTCCGCGCTCGCGCCACCAGCCTCCTGCCCGCTCCCGAGGCCAAAAGACGAGACCGAGCCTCGTCTCTCACTCGTCTCTCGCCCCTCCACTCACTTTCTGCCTCGCCTCACATCCCTCTCTGCCTCTCCTTCCCCAAGCGCAGAGCGCCGTCACCATTGGCGCCGAGCTCGAGCTCGTTGCGCCGGCCTCCTCGACACGTCCCCGCGGCCGAGACCACCGCCATCACCATCTCTGTGTCGCAACGCACCCATAGGGCTTGACCTCATCGTCATTCGTCCTCCCACTGCGGAGATCGACCTCGCCTCGCCGTCCTCGCCACGCCGCGGCCAAGCCCCTTCCGCACCCAGCTGCGTCGCCGTTCCCTTCTTCAATGGGGGGGGGGGTAGGGCTCCACTCGCCGCGCCGGTTCACCTCCGCGGTCCTCACCGTCGCCGGCCCTCCTCAACGCCTCTCCGCCGACCAAGGTAGAGGGGAAAGGTTCTCCGTGTCCCTCTCCCTCTCCCTAACCGCCTCTGGCAAGCCTCTGGGCCCCGGACGGCCGGCTCCCGCGCGCGTCGTCGCCCCTCTCTCTGTCGAGAGGTGGAAGAAAGGGTGAGGAAGAAGAGGTTGATTTGCGATTTAGCCCCTGTGTTTTCATGTTTTCGCGTTCCCGTTTGATGCACTATGCACTGTGTCTCGCAGATCTTACGCGGAGGCCCCTGAAGTATATAGTTAATCTTGTTTAGGTCCCTGGTCTATGTGAATTCAGTTTAAAATGCATTTATTTTAAGCTGAAAACTTTGAAAAATCATAACAATTCATAGAAAAAAATCCAAAATGGACAAACTCAGTGGTTATGTATTCCATAGGAGTAGATCTACTTGATAGGTAAGATATGGAAGTGTGAATTGACTGTTTTGCCCTTGTTTAAATTGCATGCATGTGATGGTAAATAAATGGCAAAAGTGGACTAAATGAACTCCAAAAATTATGAAACTTGGACAGTAGCTTCCTTATGGCATTATGGCACTATAGCCCTAGCATTGGTTGTTTAATTACTGTTTTGCCCTTATGCATGTGCTTTGTGTATTTAATTAACTTGGGAAATGATGGCTACATAAAACATGCTCAAATATGCCCTCTGGTATTTTTCCTGTACGCTATATAGTACGAGTAGCTCACTGGTGAAGTAAGAAGTTGTGCATGAAAGTTTAAGCTACTATTTTCAAATTGACAAAATGATACTTGCTAGAGTTGATAACTGGAAAACGTGACTTTAGGATGCAAAGATGATTTTATGAAAAATTTGAGAAGCTATAGGGACTGTGTACACATATAGAACAAAAATTCCTAATAACTTCAAAGATAAAATGTGGTGATGATTTGTACGATTTCTTAGTGATGGGTTGTATGATTTCTTAGCAAAGTTGTTAAATTTCCTAGTATGGGGTGTAGTTGGACTAAGCATGCTTGAGTCATCTCGTCACTAACTACTTGACGTGCCTTGTGTTTCACTTACACCGCATACCTACATTTGCATTCGTTGCACTCATGGTCGCACCATGTCATACATATAACTTGTACCATATGCATGTATTTGCATTCTTTTGCACTCACTTGCATATTATACCATGCATATAGATTCCGCGAAAGAAGGATCAACACCAGAGCCACTATTGATCGAGAAGCCGTACAACGGATTGCACCAGTAGTTGGTTCTTCCCCAACCTGAAGACGAAGGGTCGCTGATTACATCCGTACCTGTTTCAAGGGGTTGCCTGGGGCAAAGCCTCACAACCCGGTAAACTTAGTTTAGTTTGTTGGTTTTCTTAAGAACAATCAAAGGTAGGCAGGACCATGCTTTACCCAGCAAATATACTTGATGAATGCTTATGCATCTGCATTAGACTCCTTGGCCGCCCTGGCCCTAGCACCTATATATTAGAGTTTGTAGGACAAATTGCCTAGAATTGCTAGGTACGAGTAGACATGAGTGAATGGAGTCACTCGTAGCGTAGGTGTTTTCAAAAACAAAAATCTTATGGAAGATTATTATATTCTATGTTTGAAATAGAGACCGGGCGGAGTTATGGGAATATTATGAAAAATGATGTGGCAAGGTATGGTGGACTCCGCCCGAGTCGTTTAAGGCCCGTCCGTTGTTCGCCTATTGGTCGGAATAACATTGCTAATGTGCTTATCCAGGATAATGGACCGGTGAAAGTCTTACTTGTGCCATCCGAAGAACAGAGACTTGTTCCTACCATGGAACTGGGGCGCTTATCTCATGGGAGGGCTGGACCCAACGTACCGTGGTAACGCTCCATGGGGGCTAAACCCGGGGAAGTGGCAGGTTGGAATCGGACTTGGGATGGGACAAGTAGAGATGGGGGCTATATGTGGGAACGTGATGGCTACTAAGCATATACCCCTGGCATTTTTAGTTATTCCCGGGAATTAACAAATCGATTCGAATCGCTGATGCTCACCAGGTGTGAGAATGCCAATGCCTTTGACGTCCGAACGTAGTAATAACTTAAATACTTTATGCTTATATTCATGTTTTTCAATACAACATGCTTGGATGTGTATGATCCGTCCCACTATTCATGGTGCTGCCCATCCACTGATAGGAGGTCGATGGACTTGGGGGGTGCTTTGAAGTCGAGGGAGGGCTGACCTGACGTACCATGGTATCGCTCCTGAGACGGCTACTCCCAGGGGTTAGATGGGGGCACTGTGAATCTTGGGACGGAACATGTGTAGATGAGGGGTATATCTTGGATGTGTAGGATATACTATTATGCAAGTTCCTGATGGGTTCCCATGTTTTACTTTCATGCAAGTATTTACTTTATGATATCAATGACCTTCATGGTTAATGGATAGCAGCTGTCAAATCCTGCTATCTTATGTCAACATGACCTTGTATAAAAATCAATGGCTAAGGATCCACATGATTAGTAAGCAAGCTTTTGCGTCAGCCGTAAGCCCCGTCCATTAAGTCCTACTGAGTAATTAGTACTCAGGGTTTGCCCCCACTTTTGGATTACAGATACTGAAGACTTTTGGACAATTGCTTGAAGGAGGGTAGAACCGGTGGGCTCGGTGCTACTCACCTTGTTTATCTCTACATGAAGACTACTTGAGTTGTTTTCCACTGCGAGATGATTTGAAAACGCTTCCGCTATACATCTATATTTTAAAATCGCTTCCGCTATAAATGAACATATATTTGATTACTTATCTTCGGTTGTAAACTAAGTCTACCTATTCTCTACTTCAACTGCCTGTGATGATGTAACTGTTGTGGCTCTTTCGAGGGCTGAATGTGTGTGATGTCGGTATCCTCGGGCGATGGTTACATCGAGTGCCCCTTGGGTAGCTCGACGGACTACCGGGTTTAGTCTAGCCTAGGTGCACTACGAGCCAAAGGTGGCAGGTGTGCTTAGTCTGGATTAAGCAGGGCGGTTCCGCCACAGCTGGTATCAGAGCCGATCATACGCAGACAACAGTTATATCATCAAGTTTTGGTTTACAAAACTATTTTCGAAAGCCCTTTTTACGTAATTCAAAAATGAGAGTATGCGATATGCCCATATTAAGGATGTTAGTGTTATCCAGGTGACATCGCTGACATTCTGACATAGATAGAACTCATATGCATATTTGGCACTTTGAGAAGCAACCTTCCGGCCGTAGCTGTCCCCAGTACTGATGGAAGCTATTGGGTTTTGCGAACGGTTGTAAACTCTGCATTCATGCTGTATAAGTAAAAGCTCTTTAAGGGTGGTAGGCATGTTTGAGGCTTTCATACCCACCACACTTACATTTGGTTTTGGGATCCATCTTTTTCTCGACAATCCCCAATACTGGTGGAAAGTCAGGCTTTGAGGAAAAGGTGCAGTGGCCCACCAACGTTGTCCACGCAGCGGTCACCCGTGGATGCCACACTAGGTGGTAATGTATGAGCATGCATTTTTCTGCAGGTACACTAACCACGTGCGAAATTAAGAATGACTAGACAACGACTAGTTGCATTAAGGAGAGATATGCATATATGTCACCATTACCGCTAGCTATATATAAAATACATAGGATGTGTGATGTGAGACCGAATAGGACAAATCATGCATCATGTATCTTTTGATTCACTTTGAGGGACATTACTAAAAGACAAATGAAATAAATCGTGACTTAAGCAACTTTCTGCACGTTTCACTCTCACAATACAGTTAATTTTATGAAGAAGGGTCCCAAACGACATACACGAACAAACAGTGGCATTCGACCGAGTTGCAAAAGGAGTTAGTTGGGACTCTAGGTAACGAAGTTATAGAGCACAACATGTGGAACAACCTTGTTATAGATGGTACTGCAAGAAACGCACGGAAGGAGAACAGTTTAAGTTTTTAAACAAGTGGCCATCCCCGGGTGGGTTAAAAACCTAAGTGCAGCTAGTACAACGACCTTGCACCGTTATCCCAGCCAGATGGATAGGAGTGTTGTCCTGTATCCAAAACAATGCACAAGTTTTCCATTAGCAATGACGATTGTCCAAACCTACAAGAGGATGGCTAACACTTTATGTGCAATCAAGTTGTCTGATTCACTTACATGCTTTCATGTATTCAGAGTATAATTATGGTACTATGATCTTTTATCACCGCATGGATTGCATTAAAGTTGTTGGACTAATCACAATTAGCCTCATTCATGTAGATGGTTACTCCACCGGAGATGTCTGCACAAGGGGCAGTCCATGGGGCACAATTTGCTCCTGAGTTGGCTGCTCTGGTCGCTCAGCAAGGTCAAATCATCAACATGCTCGTTCAAGAGCAACAATGGCGCAATCCGCAAGAGATCAGTTACACTGAATTTGCGGCACTCCAACCGCCAATCTTCACCACTGCCACGGATCCCTTGGATGCTGATGACTGGCTTCAGATCATTGAGTCCAAGTTCAGTCTACTGCCCCAACTCAATGAGCAACAGAAGGCTCGTTTCGCGGCACAGTGTCTACATGGTCCCTCGGGGGCCTGGTGTGCTTCATTCCTGGCAATGCAACCAGCCGGACACCAGGTCTCATGGGATGAGTTTCGTGCGGCTTTTCGGGCTCACTATCTCCCGCCTAGCCTCATCGAGCTCAAGCAACGGGAATCGTGCACTTCAACAAGGGGACATGTCGGTACTCGAGTATGTGCAAGCTTTCATCTGCTTGTCCCAGTACTCCCCTGAAGACGTCGACACCGACCCACGTAGGGCTGCCCGTCTGTTGGGTGGGTTCGACTCCACTCTGCTGACTCACTTGGGGCGCCGCTACGACAGCTTCACCGAGTTGGTAGACGTTGCCATCGACATGGAACAACGCCTCCGTCAGGCCCATGAGGACCAGCAGAGGAAAAGACTTGCAAGTACACCTCCCTCAGGTTCATCTCAGTGGCAGCGGGTCGTACATCGCCCACCGCTGCACATATATTGTATTGACATGCCCCAGCAGCAAGAGCAACCCAGTGGGACTCAATAGCACCCGTCACCCTATGATGTACCACCGCATCCACCTACTTTAGTGCCACCTGCCACTCGAGGCATCGGCCACCCATGCACCAAGTGTGGGAAAGCCGAGCATACCAGTCGAACTTGCCGCACGCCACAAAAGACTCAGGGAGCAGTACCTCTGAGCAAGGAGAAGAAACCAGCCCCGAAGGTGGGCCAATTGCAGTATAGCTAGCTGGAGCAAGTTCCAGAGAGTGAGCCTATCCTGGCAGGCACCTTTCTGGTTAACACTAACCCTACGGTTGTGTTGTTTGATTCGGGAGCATCCTTCACTTTTATCAGCAAAGCATATGCACTGAAACAGGGGTATGATATTATTGAGTTGAAGCAGGATTACCACATCACAGCTGCAGGATCAGCTATAATCACCAATCACATGGTGAGAGACTTATGTTTGCAAGTAGGAAGGGAGAGGTTGTTCATCAATTCTCTGGTACTCCCACAGCTAGGGATCGATATTATTCTTGGGATGAATTGGCTGAAGCAACACGATGCGAGAATAGATGTGGAAAATAGAACCGTTCAGTTATGCTCAAGCAGCGGCATAGACGTAGTCATTCACGTGCCACTTCACAAAAATATGCATCACACGGTGAATGTAGCAGATGCTCAAGGGGACGCACAAGCACTTGCAAAGATCTCAGTAGTCTGCTACTATCCGGATGTGTTTCCAGAAGAACTTCCAGGACTTCCCCCGGACAGGGATGTTGAGTTCAAGATAGACCTAGTTCTAGCACAGCACCTGTCTCTAGGAGACCATACAGAATGGCGCCTGATGAATTAAGAGAATTGAAAGTACAACTGCAAGAACAGTTGGACAAAGGGTTGTTGACTACCGGCCTTTGAGTGCTGTCGCCATCAAGAACAAATACCCACTACCACATATTGACATCTTGTTTGATCAGTTGGCTGGAGCTAAAGTCTTTTCAAAAATTGATCTAAGGTCTGGCTACTATCAAATAAAGATCGGAGAAGAGGACATACCCAAGACAGCTTTCTCGACCAGATATGGCTTATATGAGTATTTGGTCATGTCTTTTGGGTTAACCAATGCACCGGCTTTCTTCATGTACATGATGAATTCGGTGTTCATGAATGAACTTGACAAGTTTGTAGTAGTATTCATCGATGACATACTAATTTATTCCAAGAGTGAAAAAGAACACGAAGAGCACTTGAAGATTGTACTCATGCGGCTTAGAGAGCACAAGCTCTATGCCAAATTCAGCAAGTGTGCTTTTTGGCTGAAGGAAGTGAGTTTCTTAGGTCACATTCTGTCGGATAGCGGTTGATCCTAGCAAGGTGAAAGATGTTCTAAATTGGAAGCAACCCGAGACAGTGAGTGAGATTCGGAGTTTCCTTGGTTTAGCAGGCTACTACCGCTACTTCATTAAGGACTTCTCCAAAACTGCAAAGCCGATGACCTCACTAACGAAGAAAAATGCAAAATACCTATGGAACTCGACTTGTGAAGAAGCCTTTCAAACTTTGAAGAAGTTGTTAACATCGGCACTAGTGCTAGCACAACCGGACATCACTAAGCCATTTGATGTGTATTGTGATGCCTCCGGCAATGGGCTGGGCTGTGTTTTAATGCAAGAAGGGAGAGTAATTGCCTACGCCTCACGCCAATTGAGAAAACATGAAGCCAACTACCCGACACATGATCTTGAGTTAGCAGCAGTTGTGCACGCATTGAAGATCTGGAGACACTATCTACTAGGCAACACCTGTCACATCTACACGGACCACAGGAGCCTCAAATACATCCTCACGCAACCTGAATTGAATATGAGGCAACGACGGTGGTTGGAATTGATAAAGGACTATGACAGAGATTAATTATCATCCTGGCAAAGCAAATGTGGTAGCAGACGCGTTAAGCCGCAAGGCTCATTGCAACTTCATCGAGGCTCGTCCAACAGTGAGAGTGCTATGTTGTGAGATAGATGAAGTCGAGATACCTGCAGAGCAGCCTGCCAAGCTATATAGCCTCATTATTGAACCAGTAATAAAAGATCTAGTCATTGCAGCACAAAAACAAGATAAGGGTATGGCACATATCTGTGAAAGCATAAGTGATAAGCAGAAAGCCTGTTTCATGCTTGATGAGCAGGGTGTCCTTTGGTTTATGAATCGCTTAGTTGTACCTAAGAACATGGAATTAAGAAAGAAGATACTCGATGAAGCCCACACATCCTTGTTCACTATGCACCCAGGCAGTAATAAGATGTACCAAGACCTGAAACAGAAATTTTGGTGGACCCGCATGAAGCGGGAGATTGCCAAATATGTGTCTGAGTGCGACGTATATCAGAGAGTTAAAGCTGATCACCTAAAGCCTGCTGGTATGCTCCAGCCACTAGCAGTCCCAGCATGGAAGTGGGAAGATGTACATATGGATTTCATTGTAGGTCTACCTCGCACACAGAAGGGGTATGATTCCATATGGGTGATTATTGACCGGTTCACAAAGTCAGCTCATTTCATTCCGGTAAAAACAATTTATCATGCCAAGACCTATGCTGAACTTTACATAGCAAGAATTGTCTCCTTGCACGGTGTTCCACTAACTATCACATCAGACAGAGGCTCGTTGTTTGTGTCTCGTTTCTGGGAGCAACTGCAACTTGCTCTTGGAACCAAATTGATTCGTAGTTTGGCATACCACCCTCAAACCAGTGGCCAAGTAGAAAGAGTAAATCAGGTACTAAAGGATATGCTGAGAGCTTGCACTTTGACCCATTCCACCAAGTGGGATGAGTGCCTTCCCTTGGCAGAATTCGCTTACAACAACAGCTATCAAAACAGCTTAGAGATGGCTCCTTTCAAAGCCTTGTATGGTAAAAGATGTAGAACTCCACTCAACTGGTCTGAACCTGGAGAGCGTGTCACTTTTGGCCTGGATTTGGTAACACAAGCTGAAGCACAAGTAAAGATGATACACAGCAATTTGAAGAGAGCCCATTCGCGACAGAAAAGCTACTCTGATAAGAGCAGAAGACCCTTAGTTTTTGAAGAGGGTGATCATGTGTATCTTCGAGTATCACCCATGAAAGGAGTACACCAGTTTGGAATAAAAGGCAAGTTAGCACCAAGATATGTGGGTCCATTCAAGATCACAGAAAGATGTGGAGCAGTAGCTTACCGATTAGAATTACCACCACACCTTGCTGCGGTTCATGATGTGTTTCATGTCTCGCAACTCAAGAAGTGTCTGAGAGTGCCGGAAGATGTGGTTGACACATCTCAAATTCAGATTGAACCAGACCTCACTTATGAAGAGCACCCCATAAAGATCCTCGACCAAAAGCAAAGATCAACACGAAGAAGAACTATTAACTTCTACAAGGTGCAATGGAGTAATCACTCTGAAGAAGAGGCAACTTGGGAGCAAGAAGAATTTTTTCAAACAAAGTATCCTGGTTTTCTTCCATCCACTTCAAAATGAGTACGTCACAGTAGTTTAAAGTTTCAAATTGATACACTATGCACTCTCTTCTCATTTAACTTATCCACCCACATCACATCAAAATCTCGGGACGAGATTTCTATAAGGGGGGTGGGTTGTGATGCTCCGGCATCTCAAGTGCATAATCATTCATCATGCATGCAACGTTCATCATAAAGCATCATACATTAGCATGCACTTGAGCCCTAGTTCAAACTTGGTTGAAATGAAACTTGTCGAAACCTATTTTCTGCATATATGTCTCTGTGATTGTGCCCATAACTTTAGTTCTATAGTGATATAGGTGGAACTCATATTGACAAACTTGTAGACAATTTGATGATAAACAATTTTGGTAATTGGTGGTTTGACATGCATGAAGGTTTGCATAGAGTTTTGGGGCTTTTTCTGTCAGCATATGATTTCTGTCCAAACTTGACTTGTTTAGTAATTTCAAATTTTAATTGGTCTATAGCCATAATCTTGCAAAAATCCAATTGAATAAGTTGTAGATCATGAAATTCTAAACAACATCGGTATAAAACTCCTTGGGTGAATGTGGTTAGAAAATAGATTTTTAGAATTTCTAAACTGGAAGGTTCTGTTGGTCAAACCTTGGTCAGCAGATTAAATTCAAATTTAAACCATATTTTTGAGTATAATATGGTATACAACTTTATAAACAAAATGTAGAGGAACAAATTTACAACATTTCATCCATTTGGGGTATCTTCAAATTTGGCCTCTAACCTATTCAAAAACACAAAATACAAACATGGGTTCCTGTAGTCAAAGATGAATTTTACATTTTCGGGCATTTCTTTTTTCTCTCTGTCTCACTGAAGCGCGGGTCCCACACACCAGACCGCCGTCGATTCCCGCCCACGGGATTGGAACGCGCCGACGGTGGGCCCCACCCTCGCGCGTCGTCCATGCCCCCGGTCCATTGGACCTCCTCTCTCTTTCCCCGCACCCGGTCCCACCTGTCGGCACTACGGGTCCATGGACTGAGTCCGCGCCCACGCCACCAGCCTCCTGCCCACTCCCGAGGCCAAAAGACGAGACCGAGCCTCGTCTCTCGCTCGTCTCTCGCCCCTCCACTCACTTTCTGCCTCGCCCCACATCCCTCTCTGCCTCTCCTTCCCCAAGCGCAGAGCGCCGTCACCATTGGCGCCGAGTTCGAGCTCGTTGCGCCGGCCTCCTCGACACGTCCCCATGGCCGAGACTACCGCCATCACCTTCTCCGTGTCGCAGCGCACCCATAGGGCTTGACCTCGTCGTCATTCGTCCTCCCACTGCGGAGATCGACCTCGCCTCGCCGTCCTCGCCATGTCGCGGCCAAGCCTGGTTCAAGCTCCGTTCACACCTCGCGCGGCCACCTTCGGCGTCTGCCTCGCCTCAAGACCCCCTCCACCGCATTCGCCATCTACCCACGCCCCTTCCGCACCCAGCTGCGTCGCCGTTCCCTTCTTCAACGGGGGGGGGGGGGGGTGGGGTGGGGGGTTGGGTTCCACTCGCCGCGCCGGTTCACCTCCGCGGTCCTCACCGTCGCCGGCCCTCCTCGATGCCTCTCCGCCGACCAAGGTAGAGGGGAAAGGTTCCCCGTGTCCCTCTCCCTCTCCCTAACCGCCTCCAGCAAGCCTATGGGCCCCAGACGGCCGGCTCCCACGCGCGCCGTCGCCTCTCTCTCTGTCGAGAGGTGGAAGAAGGGGTGAGGAAGAAGAGGTTGATTTACGATTTAGCCCCTGTGTTTTCATGTTTTCGCGTTCTTGTTTCATGCACTATGCACTGTGTCTCGCAGATCTTACGCGGAGGCCCCTGAAGTATATAGTTAATCTTGTTTAGGTCCTTGGTCTATGTGAATTCAGTTTAAAATGCATTTATTTTAAGCTGAAAACTTTGAAAAATCATAACAATTCATAGAAAAATCCAAAATGGACAAACTTAGTGGTTATGGATTCCTTAGGAGTAGATCTACATGATAGGTAAGATGTGGAAGTGTGAATTGACTGTTTTGCCCTTGTTTAAATTGCATGCATGTGAAGGTAAATAAATGGCAAAAGTAGACTAAATGAACTCCAAAAATTATGAAACTTGGACAGTAGCTTCCTTATGGCATTATGGCACTAGGTGATTTTTGGTAGCCCTAGCATTAGCTGTTTAATTACTGTTTTGCCCTTATGCATGTGCTTTGTGTATTTAATTAATTTGGGAAATGGTGGCTACATAAAACATGCTCAAATATGCCCTCTGGTATTTTTCCTGTACGCTATATAGTACGAGTAGCTCACTGGTGAAGTAGGAAGTTGTGCATGAAAGTTTAAGCTACTGTTTTGAAATTGACAAAATGATACTTGCTAGAGTTGATAACTGGAAAACGTGACTTTAGGATGCAAAGATGATTTTATGAAAAATTTGAGAAGCTATAGGGACTATGTACACATATAGAACAAAAATTCCTAATAACTTCAAAGATAAAATGTGGTGATGATTTGTACGATTTCTTAGTGATGGGTTGTATGATTTCTTAGCAAAGTTGTTAAATTTCCTAGTATGGGGTGTAGTTGGACTAAGCATGCTTGAGTCATCTCGTCACTAACTACTTGACGTGCCTTGTGTTTCACTTACACCGCATACCTACATTTGCATTCATTGCACTCATGGTCGCACCATGTCATACATATAACTTGTACCATATGCATGTATTTGCATTCTTTTGCACTCACTTGCATATTATACCATGCATATAGATTCCGCGAAAGAAGGATCAACACCAGAGCCACTATTGATCGAGAAGCCGTACAACGGATTGCACCAGGAGTTGGTTCTTCCCCAACCTGAAGACGAAGGGTCGCTAATTACATCTGTACCTGTTTCAAGGGGTTGCCTGGGGCAAAGCCTCACAATCCGGCAAACTAACTTAGTTTAGTTTGTTGGTTTTCTTAAGAACAATCAAAGGTAGGCAGGACCATGCTTTACCCAGCAAATATACTTGATGAATGCTTACGCATCTGCATTAGGAATTGTTTGGAACCAATTGCATTAGACTCCTTGGCCGCACTGGCCCTAGCACCTATATATTAGAGTTCGTAGGACGAGTTGCCTAGAATTGCTAGGTATGAGTAGACACGAGTGAATGGAGTCACTCGTCGTGTAAGTGTTTTCAAAAACAAAAATCTTATGGAATATTATTATATGCTATGTTTGAAATAGAGACCGGGCGGAGTTATGGGAATATTATGAAAAATGATGTGGCAAGGTATGGTGGACTCCGCCCGAGTCGTTTAAGGCCCGTCCGTTGTTCGCCTATTGGTCGGCATAACATTGCTAAGGTGCTTATCCGGGATAATGGACCGGTGAAAGTCTTACTTGTGCCATCCAAAGAACAGAGACTTGTTCCTACCATGGAACTGGGGGCGCTTATCTCATGGGAGGGCTGGACCCGACGTACCGTGGTAACGCTCCATGGGGGCTAAACCCGGGGAAGTGGCGGGTTGGAATCGGACTTGGGATGGGACAAGTGGAGATGGGGGCTATATGTGGGAACGCGATGGCTAGTAAGCATATACCCCTGGCATTTTTAGTTATTCCCGGAAATTAACAAATCGATTCGAATCGCTAATGCTCACCAGGTGTGAGAATGCCAATGCCTTTGACGTCCGAACGTAGTAATAACTAAAATACTTTATGCTTATATTCATGTTTTTCAATACAACATGCTTGGATGTGTATGATCCGTCCCACTATTCATGGTGCTGCCTATCCACTGATAGGAGGTCGATGGACTTGGGGGTGCTTTGAAGTCGAGGGAGGGTTGACCCGACGTACCGTGGTATCGCTCCTGAGACGGCTACTCCCAGGGGTTAGATGGGGGCACTGTGAATCTTGGGACGGAACATGTGTAGATGAGGGATATATCTTGGATGTGTAGGATATACTATTATGCAAGTTACTGATGGGTTCTCATGTTTTACTTTCATGCAAGTATTTACTTTATGATATCAATGACCTTCATGGTTAATGGATAGCAGCTGTCAAATCCTGCTATCTTATGTCAACATGACCTTGTATAAAAATCAATGGCTAAGGATCCACATGATTAGTAAGCAAGCTTTTGTGTCAGCCGTAAGCCCCGTCCATTAAGTCCTACTGAGTAATTAGTACTTAGGGTTTGCCCCCACTTTTGGATTATAGGTACTGAAGACTTTTGGACAATTGCTTGAAGGAGGGTAGAACCGGTGGGCTCGGTGCTACTCACCTTGTTTATCTCTACATGAAGACTACTTGAGTTGTTTTCCGCTGCGAGATGATTTGAAAACGCTTCCGCTATACATGTATATTTTATAATCGCTTCCGCTATAAATGAACATGTATTTGATTACTTATCTTCGGTTGTAAATTAAGTCTACCTATTCTCTACTTTAACTGCCTGTGATGATGTAACTGTTGTGGCTCTTTCGAGGGCTGAATGTGTGTGATGTCGGTATCCTTGGGCGAAGGTTACATTGAGTGCCCTTTGGGTAGCTCGACGGACTACCGGGTTTAGTCTAGCCTAGGTGCACTGCGAGCCAAAGGTGGCAGGTGTGCTTAGTCTGGATTAAGCAGGGCGGTTCCGCCACAGTGAGAAAGTCCCAGATACAGAAAGGTGCTATTTTGACATGAATATCTATCAAAGAACTGTGACTATATATATCTCGATCATTTAGCATGATCTTTCTTCAGTTGTTAGGACAGATCATGCTTCATAGGATAGCATTTTTTCCTGATCATGATCTATGTTGTATTTCTTCATCTTAGCATTTCAGATAGCATTATATTTCTTCAGTTCAGCATTTTCCATGTGCATGGGTCATCAAATTATATAGATACATAAAGGATCTTGTGATAAGTGATGAAAGTACACAAGCTATTTGGATTTGTTCTTTAAAAATTGTAACTGGATAAGATAGTTGGACAATTATGTAACTGTACTATTGCTGCAACCATGTAGCCATGAAGTGCCAGAAGCAAGTTATATGTAATTCTACCATTGTTGTAACCATGAAACTAGATAAGATAGCTGAACAATTATGTAATTCTTTAGTGCATTCCAGTCCTAATCATGTTATGAGTTGGCCAATGGAAATGAGTACTGTTTTCATGCTCATTATTTGTGGAAAGTTAACTGAGTATCACTCCTTATTGTTCTTTACTAATGTGATGCTGATAGCCTGCATGTAATGTAACATGATTCGCTTGAGTTCCTTCTTGTGGATTGAATCGCTGATGCCGACATATCTATCGGTGTGTAATGTAGATGCCACCAGGGAAAAGTAACATGATTCACTCTCCGTTCAAAGACCTAACCAATTTTGCTGACATTCATATAGAAGTTAAATTTTTACTTTGGATGATCACCTTGTTCATAGTTAATCTATAGATATACAATTTTCAGAAGCTGCCAATATTGCAAATGATGGTGGGATTGTGCTGTCAAACCTTTAACCACCAGTAGTAGTAGATTCCAAAGAACGCAAAAAGAGACGGGATAGAGAATTGTATGCACGGATGGATCTGGATAAGAAAGCCGAACGGGTGAAAAGAATACAAGAAAATAGAAAGAAGAAAGCAGCTACAACTTCTTTGCCGTCCACTCAAGAGCAACAAGTAGGGGAAGGTGCAAAGTCACACCATAAAACCTTGTATTTATAATAATTTCCATGTTCTGATTTCACGGACTTTGCAATTGATGGCGGGATTGCGCTGTCGAACTTGCAACCATCAATAGCGTTAGATTCCAAAGAACATAAAAGGCAGCGGGATAGAGAACGGTATGCACGGATGGATCCTAATAAGAAAGCTGAACGAGCGAAAAGATTACGAGAAACATGAAAGAAGAAAGCAGTTGCAGCTTCTCTTGTTACTCCAGAGTAACAAGTAACCGCATTGACCATGGAAGTTGCACAACGATTGAAAGGTACTCTACTGTAACAATCACCTTATTGCGCTTTGTTTGTTTAACTTAATTAGCACACCTTGGATCTTTTTATCATGTATTCCATCAGATCAAACTGAAAATAGCCATTCAAGTGCGAAGTCATATTATTCAAATATGACGCCTCAGCAAAAGGAGGCAAAAAAGATTTCTCGCCGTTTGCGACGAAACAGTCTAGGAAAACACTCAATAGCCAAGGAAAACCCTATGTATAACACACCAGACATGATATTTCCTTCTGGCTCATCTATCCCGATTGGGTCTGCGATCACAGTTGATTTTTCAGCTCCCACTAATAATGATAGAGGTTAGTGCCATAACTAACAAGTGTATTCATCTCAAATTATGCTTAGCACTAATCAAATATTGAAAGAAATTATTTTTAATACTTAACATATTTTGATATTGACGTTGGGAAAACTCTTAAAAGGAAGCGAATAAATAATATACCAGCGGGGCAGAGGGCTATGCTTATAGCTCGCCGCAACGAGACATTTGCCAAGACGATTGCTCAGAGATATAAAAGTGCATCAAGGGATCCTACATCAATCTCATAGGACACAAGTGCATCAGGGGAACATACAATACAACTCAGTAATTCTACTCTAGATGTACAAGTTGATAATGATACGATGTCTCCAACATAGTCACATGTTCATGATGAGTGTGGCGATGGAATCATACTTGAAGAAGACCAAAGTGAGGAGGGCTACTTGTTTGTAGGCCAAGGTACATTAACCCTACCATTGTCTCGCTTACCTGTACCCTTTCATATATGGCTTGATAGTCTAAACCTAAACTTACCAGATGACGAGAATGATGAGGAAATTGCAACTGATGTAAATGATGGTGCCTCTACCATGAGCTCTCGCGTTGAAGACCCACATGACCATGTATATGGTAACGTACCTGAAGACACACGTGTTAGAAGATGTGCCAAATTGTAGGCATTGTGGTGCGAAGAGGTTCCACAAAGAGCCTAAGGGTTTCTGTTGTCGAGATGGCAAAATTACACTTTCAAAAATTGAAACGCCACCTGAGCTCATGCGGCTATGGACAAGCACAGATTCTGACGTTCGTCACTTTCGTGACAATATTAGGTTTTTCAATGGCCATTTCGCGTTCACATCCCTCCACTGCATGCTTAATGGGGACACCATAGATGTTAGGAAAACTGAAGTGTACACATTTTGAGCGCATGGACAAATGTACCATACCATAGCTGATCTTGCTGTGAGTCGCAAGAATGGAAATCCTCTAGAGATGTACTTTTATGATGGTGATCCCAACCTAGAACGTCGGTATCGCCACTGCCTCCAAAACAAGAACCAAAAGGATCAACAAGTCATTCGGCAACTCGTTGATATACTGAAAGACAACCCATACTCTCAGCAGCTCAAACGAATGGGACAGATTGAGGACCTAGTGGACTATCGTATCACGTTCAACCTTGACTATCACATGGACCAGAGGACGCATAATCTACCTCTCACTTCAGAGGTGGCTGCAGTGTGGGTTGAGGGGACCGAGCAACGTAGGAGATTTGACTATGGCATCGTACTGTATGGGAATAATTGTGATGCTCCAGCATCTCAAGTGCATAATCACTCATCATACATGAAGCATTCATCCATGAGCATCATGGCATAACATGTGTTGGTGCATTGGAAACAAATTTGTTTTATATTACAAAGTGAAAAGCCTTGTCATTTCATGTGTGATGCTATGTTTATAGTCATATCTTTGATTCTATTGAGATCTGGGTGAAGTTCATATTGACAAAACTGTATATCCACATGAGATAAACAACTTTACTAATTGGGGTCCTGTCATATAATGAGGTTTACAAGGTGATTAGGGTCATTTATTATCAGTACAGAAAACCTGTCCAATTCAGAGCTGACTTAAAATCCCAAATTTACTCTAACCTACATCCACTTTCATGCAAATCTCAAATTAGAGAAATTGTAGGTTTTGAAATTCTAAACAATCTTGTCAAAAGGCACATTGGGAGAAAATGCATATAAATAGGACTTTCTGATTTTCAAAGCATTAAAGGTTCCCTGTACAAATTGGGGCTGCTATACAAATTCAAATGAAATTCATATTTATGAAACGATTTTGGTAGTGAGCCTTTTTACAAAGTTGTAGAGTTCAAAGAGTAGAACATTTCATTCAATTGGGACTTTTCCAAATTCGGATCCTAACTAGGTCAAATACGTGAATTACAGAGAGGGAGAAAACACATTTCCATTTTCCTTTTTCCTGGGTCACTGACGAGTGGGGTCCACTCGTCAACGCGGCCCGGTTTCCCCAGCCCGTGGACGCCGCGTGGACGCCGGCATACGGCCACGCCGCGGCGGCCATGGATCGCCCCCTCTAGGCTGCGGAATAAGTGGAGACCGGCACCCCGGTCTTCCTCTTTCCCCTCTCCTCCGCTTTCGCCCACTCCCGAGACCCGCCCCTGCCTCGTTCGTCCGCGCCGAACAAAGCCGCCATTGACGCGGCCGAGCTTGAGCTCGAGCTCATGCCGCCGCCGTCCAACCTCCCCGCTCCGCGAGAGATACACCGCTACAACCCCTGCTCCACCCCGCACCTCCTCCGCTAACCCTCGTCGCCCCTCTCGCTCCCTTTCGCCAGATCGAGAAGCGACCGACGCGGGCCGCCATTCTCGGCAAAGCTCGGTTCGAGCTCGCGCCGGCCATCTCCGTCCACCCCGCACCCCTAGGCCGCCACCATTGCACTCGCCTCGCTCCCGCGCACCCGTAGCCTCCTTGTCGCCGTCCCGCCCTCGACCGCGGAGATCGACCTCGGCGCGACGTCCTCGCCACGCCATCGTCACTACCGTTCACGCTCCGTCGCCGCCTCGTCCTCGCCTCCGCCGCCGACGACTTCTACCGGAGGTAGTAGCCCTCACCCAGGGACACCGCCCGCGCCCCGCGTCGCGGCTCCGGCGAGCCCAGGCTCGCCGGCGCACGCGCGCGCGGCGGGAGGAAGAAAACGGGGGGGGGGGGGGTGATTTTTGAATCTACCCCCCGGGTTTTGTGTAATTGCATTTTAAACTGCGCGCTATTCACCGAGTCTACGCATTCTTGCGTGCTAGCCCCTGGGATCTAGGTTAGTCCCCGGATCTGAGATTTTTCGTTTCATTTTCCTATATTTCGGCTGAAACTTTGGAAATTCATATAAAATCAAATAAAAATCGTAAAAAGGTAAACTCAGTTGCGTTGTACTCCTGGTAAATAGATCTACACAGTAGGTATGGTGTGGAGATGTGCATGTACGGTTTTGCCCCTGTTATTGTGTGTGCATGTTAATTCAAGGAAAAATAGGAAACATGGTCTAGTTGAAATCCTAAAGTGATGGGACTTGGTCAGTAGCCTTGTTAGGAGGTTTGCACATTGTGGAAATTTTGGTGACTAAATATATTACTGTTCATTCACTGTTTTACGATTCTGCATGTACTTTATGCATTATTTGATAGCTTGGAAATGAGGCCTATGTAAAGTGTGATAAATATGACTCACTGGTATTTTTTTTATGTCCTATATAGCTTAGGAATCTCACTGGTAAAATATGAGCCTCTGCATGTCAAGTTTGAGTGGTGATTTGAAAATGATAAGATGCTACATGTTGGAAAAGATAATTAAAAAAAGTGGTCATAAAGGGCTAGGAAAAATTCTCTAAAAAATTTAGTAGCCTAATGTTGATGCATAGAGTCCAGAAAGTATACGCTAGAGGGCTATTCACACTATTTATATGTACATCTAAAATTCACATAGGATTAATATATGGAAAATAGATGTCTTGTCAAACTTGGGAGTTTTAACCTGTAAATTTTTGTACATACAGTTCATGTTAAGTATAGCTCACTGGTAAAATTTCACCATCAGAAACCCTTCTCATAATTTATGAAAATTCTGACAAGGTGTAGGGCTGAGAACTTGCTGGAATTTTAATAAAATAATTATAACTCCAATTAGGCTAAAATTTTGGCAGTAGCTTTGGGTATGAAGTATCTGTATGTTATAAAAGTTTGGTCTCATTTGGATTTGTTGAACTGCTAGAACTCAGATGTGTGATTTAATTCACAAATGGGCATGGTTTACACTAAGCATTTGCATGAATATTGATTTGACTACTAAACACATGTCATTTTCCATGAAGTATATACTGCATGCTGTCATCTGCATTTCATCTACATCAAATGCATACGTCTGCATTCGTATGCGCTCATGTCTGCACCTTTCATGCATATAGATCCCGCGATCGAAGAAGAGACGGTGCACGAGCAACCCCTGATCGAGGAACCCGAAGAAGAGTAGGAGGATCAACAGCCGACCGCTGACCCCACCGCCGAGGAGACTAACCCTAGCGAAGGAGAAGGTAGGCAGGATCATGCTATTCCCAGCAAATAAATTAATTATTGATTACGTATATGCATTAGGAGTTGAATGAAACCAAATTGCATTAGACCCCTTAGCCGCCCTAGCCCTAGCACCTATACTTAGAGTTTGTAGGAACAAGTGCCTAGAATGGCTAGGTACGAGTAGACACGAGTGAATAAAGGTCATTCGCTTCGTAGGGGTTACTTTTCAAAAGAAAAATTGTTACTATGTTATGATTATGTTATGCTTTAAATGGAGACCGGGCGGAGATATGGGTTTGAATGATGAGATTTGGAATAATGTGTGGTGGACTCCGCCCGAGTCGCATAATGCCGGTCATTGTTCGCTTGGGATTGGCATAACATTGCTAGAGTGCTTATCCGGGATCAATGGACCAGTGAAAGTCTTACTTGTGACGTCTCAAGCAGAGGGGCACGTTCCTACCCACTGGTTGAGAGAAAGGTGGCTGTGGAGGCGGGTGTCAAGGGAAGGCTGACCCGACGTGACCGTGGTAACGCTCCTGCGACAACGCGCTCCGGGAGTCAGGTGGGAGTGGTTCCGAACTTGAGACGGGACAAGTGGAGATGGAAGAAGCATATGTAGGAATGGTGGGAGTTAGTAAGCATATGCCATCCTGGTGCTTCTAATTATTCCCAGGAATATAAAAATCGATTCGAATCGCTGATGCTCACCAAGTGTGAGAATGCCAGTATCACTGCCGGACAGAGTAGTAATCCATTTAAACATGCTGTATTAAGAATTGATGGTTTTGAATACCACATGCTTGGATATATCTGATATATTTTCATGCAATGCTTATGATGGTTTACTGGATTTATTTTCACGCAATACTCTGTCACACTCATGATGTTCTACAAGAATGATGACTTGAGCAGCTGTTAAATCCTGCTCGGGTGCAATAATATAAGCAGCTGTCAAATGCTGCTTCCAATTATAATCTTGATCCTGTTTAAAAGCAACGGCTAAGGATCCAGATGTTAGTAAGCAAGCTTTGCCTCAGCTGTAAGCCCCGTCCAGTAAGTCCTACTGAGTAATTAGTACTCAGGGTTTTGCCCCCACTTTTGGCTTACAGGTGCGGAGTTCCTCTTCTGTGCCTGTGTTGGTGGTGGGCCGTGTCCTCATCAGGAATAAGAAGAGTCATGATCTGGCAAGGAGCGGCATCAGTGGGCTCGATCTCGTTCTATTTATGCAAGTCTTTTGGTTACCGTGAAACCTGAACTTTAAAATTTCCGCTGCGAGAGACTATTTGAAGTGTGTTGTTGTATGACACTATGTTGAACTCTATTTGATTTCCGAACTGGTTTGTAACTAAAGTCTATGTAATATCTATTCAACTGCCTGCGATGTTGTAACTGTTGTGGCTCCATCGAGGGTCGGATGTGTATGATGTCGGTTCCTCTAGGAAATGGTGTTATCGAGAGCCCGAAGGACTCTCGACGGACTACCGGGTTTAGTCTAGCCTAAGTGCACTGCGAGCCAGAGGTGGCAGGTGTGCTTAGTCTGGATTAAGCAGGGCAGTTCCGCCACAATAATAAGCAAGAGTATGGAATCTGGTCCTACCATGCATCCTATGATCCATTGGCATACCCTCTATTTTTCCCGAGAGGTGAAAGCGGTTGGCATACTGGTATACCTAGACATGATGTGTTGCTCGTGAGCCATAGTCAATGCTGCTCGTGCTGCACGTGCCGATAGTCAAGGAAACCCAGGTAATATCCTTGAATAATTGTCAAAGTCTATATGGAAGTATGATTTTCAATGCTTCTCTCACTTAGAGTGTGCCCTGACCTTTGATGTCATATACTACTCAGATAGTACTAACTGTCTATGTGTATCCGTGAGGGACTACTGCTACAAGTTCCAAATGCGACCAAGGATATTCAACCCAATCCTATTTGGCAAGCGTCTTTTTCAACAATTCGTGGTCGATACATACATAAAGATTGAGAGCTCACGATTAGACTACATATGGTTTCATCAAAATACGAGCGGATTTATACTAGGGCTTAATGGATTGCCTTCATATGGGGGAAACACGAGCTGATGCAGTTGGTAGGCGGACCGTTCTACCAGGGTCATTCATTGGGGGGCCTCGAGACATGAGACGGAGGTACCTCGATGCCATGGCTTTAGTGAGAAAATATGGAAAGCCTGATATTTTCCTGACAATGACATGTAACCCTAACAGGGAGGAGATCAAACGTGAGCTTAAGGTTGGTCAGATACCCCAAGATCGTCCGGACCTTGCCGTGTGTATTTTCAGAGCAAAGCTAGAGGAAATGAAGAGATTACTGCTAGAGTAAGGAATTCTTGGCAAGGTTTAGGCATATGTTTATGTGGTGGAGTTTCAAAAAAGGGGCCTACCACATGCCCACTTCCTATTGATCATGCAGGGGAAGTACAAACTAACGTGCCCGGAGCAGTACGACTCTATAATCTCCGCCGAACTCCCAAACAAATGCAAGTACGCAGAGCTATACAAAATGGTTGTCAAGCATATGATGCATGGCCCTTGCGGTACGTTGAATCCTCAGTGCCCTTGCACAAAGGCATCTGGCAAATGCAGGAACCATTATCCACGTCCTTTCAACATGGCCACTTTACAAGGAAAGGACTCTTATCCGGTGTATAGGAGACGTGAAGATGGCCATAAACAAAAGGTTCGAGGGCATGAACTAGACAATAGATGGGTTGTTCCTTACAACCCTTTTCTTTTGAGGTATTTCAATTGCCACATCAACGTCGAGGTTTGTTCCAGCATCAAGGCTGTCAAATACCTCTACAAGTACCTATACAAGGGTACCTATACAAGGGCCACGACCGTGCATCTGTATCGGTGAATGAGGCGGATGGTCAGGGGAATGTGGATGAGATCAAGATGTATAGGGAAGCCAGGTGGGTGACTCCCCCAGAAGCATTGTGGAGGATATACAGCTTTGACCTAAGCAAGAACAGTCCACCCGTGATGCAACTGCAACTGCATCTCCCTGGTATGCACATGGTTACATATGAAGAGGGTCAAGATATCCAAGAAATACTTGATCGGGAAGGAGCAGAAAAGTCAATGCTAACAGAGTACTTCAAGGTAAACAAGAAATATCCTGGGGCGCGAAGTATCCTCTACTGTGATTTTCTAGAGTTCTTCACTTGGCAGAAGTGCAAGAAGGCAAAATTTTGGCAAAAGAGGAAATGGGAGGGTGTGAAACAAATTGGTAGAATCATATCTGCACATCCAGCCGAGGGGGAACGCTACTTCCTCAGGGTTCTTCTAAACCATGTGGTGGGCGCTACCTCGTACGAGGACCTTAGGCCTGTTGATGGTGAGATCATGCCGTCCTTCCATGAAGCCGCAGAAAGAAGGGGTCTAATTGAGGCGGACACCACTCTGGATGACTGCCTCACCGAGGCTGAGACATTCCAAATGCCATCGGCACTCAGAAGGTTGTTTGCAATGATACTTGTGTATTGTGAGGCTTCCGATGTGCAAGGCCTTTGGAACAAATATTGAGAGGCAATGTCAGAGGATTATTGTCGCACAAGGTTGTCCATGCAAGCGGTCCAGAATATGTGTTGATAGATATATGGAACATGCTGCAATCAATGGGCAAGGACATTAAATCTTACCCACTTCGTGAGATCGATGAGGAACATGACTCATCTCACGGTGTGGACAGAGAAATATATGAAGAATCGATTATTGAGGTGGACCCTGACCATGAAACACTAGTGACCTCGCTCAATGCTGAGCAGAGGTCTGCCTACAATGAGATTCTAGCTGATGTGGATAGCGGCGAAGGAGGCGTGTTCTTCGTTGATGGCCCCGGAGGCACAAGCAAGACTTTCCTATACAAGGCGTTATTGGCCACGGTCCAAGGCTTAGGTAACATTGCCATGGCGACAGCTACATCCGGTGTTGCTGCTTCCATAATACCCAGAGGAAGGACCGCACACTCACGGTTCAAGATACCTTTGACTATCTATGATGGGTTGTCATGTAGTTTCACGAAACAGAGCGGGACAGCTAAGCTTCTAAAGGAAGCATCCTTGTTCATATGGGATGAAGCCACTATGACAAGGAGACAGGCGATGGAAGCACTGGACAATAGTACTACATATTGAACGCGCCAGATCGGCCCTTCGGCTGGAAGACAGTTGTGTTTGGAGGAGATTTTAGGCAAGTCCTCCTAGTTATCAGAAAGGGGTCGAGGGCTCAAATAGTCGACGCATCCCTACGTAGGTCATACCTTTAGGGGGTGCATGCATCACCTAAAGTTGGTACGCAACATGAGGGCGCAGAGCGACCCATGGTTCGTCGAATACCTATTGCGAGTCGGTAATGGGACTGAGGAGGGCGATGGTGATGGGTACATACATTTGCCTAATGAAATATGTGTGCCTTACACAGGAGAGGATACAGACCTACACAGACTAATAGAAAATGTGTTTCCAATGCTTGATGATAACATGATGGATCCAGACTATATCACATCAAGAGCCATCTTGTCCACGCGGAATGACTGTGTGGACAGGATTAATATGCGGATGATCCATCGTTTCCGAGGGGAGGAGATGGTGTACCGTAGCTTTGATCGGACGGATGATGACCCCCACAACTACAATCCACCAGAGTTCCTCAACTCTTTGACTCCAAACGGGCTGCCTCCCCATGTTCTAAGGCTCAAGATAAATTGTCCGGTCATACTGCTAAGAAACATTAATCCTGCTAATGGGCTCTGCAACGGGACAAGGCTCATCGTCCGGGGTTTCCAGAAAAATGCTATCGATGCAGAGATCGTGTTAGGGCAGCATGCTCAGAAGAGGGTCTTCTTGCCCCGAATCCCGTTGTGCCCCTCAGACGATGAGATGTTCCCTATTAGGTTTAAGAGGAAGCAGTTTCCTATCAGGCTCAGCTTTGCTATGACTATAAATAAGGCACAAGGATAGACAATTCCACATGCCGGTGTGTACTTGCCTGAGCCTGTGTTCTCCCATGGCCAGCTTTATGTGGCATTGTCTAGAGCCACCGCTAGGAGTAACATCAAGGTTTTAGCTGCACCTAATGGTAATGATAAGAAAAACAAAAAATCAAAGCAAGACAAGGCAAAAAAGAACCATAAGCAGAGTGGGACATATACTAAGAACATCATTTATAAGGAGGTTCTAACACTATAACTAAGGTATCAAATCAATATACCAGATGTTATCTCTTTTTTATGTTATTTGCGCATATACCATCACATGATAATATATTTTATTTGTGCAGATAGTATTGCATCGATCGGCAATTAGACTCGACATTGTGTTTATTTGTGGCATCCAAATTTGTGATTTTTTGGGATTTGTAATGAATTTAATATATTCAACGTGCACCTTCAAACACATGCTTTATGGTTATGCAAGAGAATTGCTATTTCAAATGTTGTTACATGGCAATGCATATATCGTTTGGAAATTTTATTATCTCCCGTTGCAACGCACGGGCCAATTACTAGTATTTTCGAAAACCCCTTTCAAGTAATTCAAAAATGAGAGTATATGATATGCTCGTATTAAGGATGTTAGTGGATATCAGGTGACATCACTAACATTCTGACCTAGATAGAACTCATATGCATATTCGGCGCTTTGGGAAGCAACTTTTCGGCCATGGCTATCCCCAGTACTAGAGGAACACTATCGGAATTTGAGAATGGTTGTGAACTCTCCGTTCATGCTGGGTAGGAAAAGCTTTTTAAGGGTGGTGGGAATGCTTGGGGCTTTCATGCCCACCATAGTTACATTTGGATTGGGGATCCACCTTCTTCTCGACAATCCCCAGTACTGGTGGAAAGTCAGGCTTTGAGAAAAGGTGCAAAGGCCCACTCAACGTTGTCCACGCAGTGGTCACACGTGGATGCCACACTAGGTGGTAATGTATGAGCATGCATTCTTCTATAGTACACTAACCACGTGCGAAATTAAGAACGGCTAAAGAACGACTAGTTGCACTAAGGAGAGACGTGCATATGTGTCACCGAAATATCGCTAGCTATATATAATGTACATAGTGGTGTGATGTGAGAACGAATAGGACGAATCATGCATCATGACATTCATGCTTCTTTAATCTATATTTTAAGTTTGCTTTTCTACCGATTATATTCTTAAAAAGCTAAAAGAGAAATCGAATAAGAATGAAGACATCACGCCTCACGTTCCACCCACCAAATTTGAAACTTCACCCTCTTATTAATCTAACATATATGAAGTCACTCCCCCCCCCAAAAGGATGCGAGAAATATTATGCATTTGAAGATGTATTAAATATTCAAATGCAAACAGAAATGAATGAGAGGGGTCACAAATGCGAAACTACACTCCAATTTTTGGTTTAGCCTACAGTTTGAAATTTTACATTGCTGCCGCTAAATCGTTGTATAACTTGAAATCTGGAAGAAACTAGGACAAGAGTTGTATACCAAACTTGTAGAATATTTCTGGGTGCACCACTTTGTCAATTAGGGTTCCTTCTGATCCTGCTTTGTTTCAGAGTTATGATCAGGTTTCTTTGGACCTGTGATCTGAACTAAAGCGACAGCCGAAGGAAAAGAGCATTTTTCACACAATTAGTGAGAGATCTGATCTGAGAGTCATATACCAAAGTTGTAGAGGATGATGTGTGTGAAAACTTTGCTATATGAAGTTTCTCCGTGAAGTGTTTAGTTTGGGAGTTATAATCGAAAACATTCAGGTTCTGAAATCTGTACAGATTTGACACGTATTGATAAACGGTGAAATTCGGTCCAGTTGTGAACTGAATCAACTAAAAGTTTATATAACAAAGTTACAGGGCACAAGACAGGGAACAACTCTTCTAAGGATATCTTAGCATAAAAATGCACGGATTCGGAGCAGTTTTAAATTTAATCAGTGGCTGTCCCTGGTTGGGCTGAAAACCTGAGTGCACCTAGTAAATCGACTTTGCACCGTCGTCGCAGTCAGATTGGTAGAAGTGACCTATAAGAAAGATGTAGGCTAATCATTGAACAACTTCTGTATTTGGACTTCCACCCAAATCGATCGTTTTGACACCCATATCGACGAAATTCATTAGTGTTATCCTGCATCTAAAACTGCGCATGAGTTTTCCATTAGCAAATACGATTGTCCAAACCTACAAGATGTTGGCTAACACTTTATGTGTAATTGAGTTATTCTGTTCACTTAAATGCTTTCATGTATTCAGAATGTATTTATGATGCTATGATCCTTATGTCACCGCGTCTATTGCACTAAAGTTGCTAAACTAAATGTCATTGGCTTCATTCTTGCAGATGGTCACTCCACCCGAGATGTCTGCACAAGGGGCTGCTCATGGAGCACCGCCTCCTTATGAGTTGGCCACTCAGGTCGCTCAGCAGCTCATCAACCTGATAGCTCAAGAGCAACAGCGGCGCAACCCGCAAGAGGTCAGTTACACTGACTTTGCGGCGCTATAACCGCCAATCTTCACCACTGCCACAGATCCCTTGGATGCCGATGACTGGCTTAGGATCATTGAGTCCAAATTTAGTCTACTGCCCCGACTTAGTGAGCAACAGAAGGCTCGCTTTGCGGTATAGTGTCTACATGGCCCCTCAGGGGCCTGGTGTGCTTCTTTCTTGGCGATGCAACCAGCCGGGCACCAGGTCACATGGAACGAGTTCCAAGCGGCTTTTCGGGCCCACTACCTCCCTCCTAGCCTCATCGAGCTCAAGCAACGGGAATTTCGTGCACTTGAACACGGGAACATGTTGGTACTCGAGTATGTGCAAGCTTTCATCCGCCTGTTCCAGTACTCCCTTGAAGATGTCGATACTGACCCACGTAGGGCTGCCCGTCTGTTGGGTGGGTTCGATCCCACTCTCCTGACTCACTTGGGGCGCCGCTACGATAGCTTCACCGAGTTGGTGGATGCCGCCATCGACATGGAGCACCACCTCTGCGTGGTCCATGAGGATCAGCGGAGGAAGAGACTTGCAAGCACACCTCCATCGAGTTCACCTCGGCGGCAACGGGTTATGCATCGCCCACCGCCGCACATATATTCCACTAACATGCCCCAACAACAAGAGCAACACGGTGGGGCACAACAACACCTGTTGTCCTGTCATGCACCACCCCATCCACCTGCTTCAGTGCCACCTGCCAAACCAAGCGCCGGCTATCCCTGCTTCAAATGTGGAAAGGCCGGACACTTCAGTCGCACATGTCGCAAGTGCCAGAAGATTTCGGGGTCAGTGCCTACGGACAGAGAGAAGAGTTCAACCCCAAAGATGGGCCAATTGCACTATAGTCAGCTTGAGCAAGTTTCGGAGGGTGAACCAGTCTTGGTAGGCACATTTCTTGTCAATGACCACCCTACGGTTGTTTTGTTTGATTCTGGAGCCTCTTTCACTTTCATCAGCAAAGGGTATGCATTGAAGCATGGATATGAAATGGCTGAGTTAAAACAAAAATACCACATCACAGCTACAGGATCATCAATAGTTACCAATCACATAGTGAGGGACTTGTGCTTGTACGTAGGAAAAGAAAGTTTGTTCATCAGTCCTCTAGTATTCCCACAACTAGGGATTGATATTGTTTTTGGGATGGAATGGCTGAAACAGTACAATGATAGGATAGATGTTGGGAGTAGAACAGTTCAGTTGCGCTCAAGCAGTGGGACCGATGTGTTTATTCATGTGCCACTTCAGAAGCACGTGTATCACACGGTCAATGTGGCAGAAGCTCTAGTTGAGGCACAAGCACTTGCGAAGATCCCAGTAGCTTGCGATTATCTAGATGTGTTTCCAGAAGAGCTTCCTAGACTCCCATCGGATAGGGATGTTGAGTTTTCCATCGAGCTTGTACTTGGCATAGCGCCTGTCTCTAGGAGGCCATACAGAATGGCACCCAATGAGTTGAAAGAATTGAAAGTGCAGCTACAAGAACAGCAAGATAAAGGGTTCATTCGGCCTTGCTCATCACCTTGAGGTTGCCCGGCTCTCATTTTTGAGAAAAAAGACCAAGGTGGTAAGAGGTTATTCGTGGACTATCGACCACTGAATGCTGTCATTGTCAAGAACTAGTACCCACTTCCACATATTGATATCCTATTTGATTAGCTTGGAGGAGCCACCGTTTTCTTCAAGATTGATCTTAGGTCTGGGTACCATCAAATTAAGATCTGAGAGGAAGACATACCAAAGACCGCTTTCTCAAAGAGGTATGGGCTTTATGAGTATCTTGTCATGTCCTTCGGGTTGACCAATGCACCGGCTTTCTTCATGTATATGATGAACTCGGTGTTTATGAATAAGCGTGACAAATTCGTGGTAATATTCATTGATGACATCTTTGGTTATTCCAAGAATGAGAAAGAGCACGAGGAACACTTGTGAATAGTGCTATCGCGGCTTAGAGAACATAAACTCTATGCCAAATTCAGCAAGTGTGCTTTTTGGCTAAAGGAAGTGGCATTCCTAGGCCATATCTTGTCAGAGAAGGGAGTGGCTGTTGATCCCAGCAAAGTGGAAGATGTGCTGAATTGGAAACAACCATAGACTGTAACAGAGATACAGAGTTTTCTTGGTTTAGCGGGGTACTACCGCCGCTTCATCAAGGATTTCTCAAAAATTGCAAAGCTAATGATAGCATTGACCCAGAAAAATGCGAAGTTTGTGTGGAGCCCAAAATGCGAAGAGGCATTTCAAACGTTGAAGAAACTCCTAACTTCAACACCTGTTCTTGCTCAATCGGACGTCACCAAGCCATTTGATGTGTATTGTGATGCCTCTGGTAGTGGCCTCGTTTGTGTTCTAATGCAAGAAGGAAGAGTGATTGACTATGCATCCTGCCAACTGAGGAAACATGAGGTGAATTATCTAACTCATGATCTTGAGCTACTTGCAGTTGTTCATGCACTGAAGAAATGGAGGCATTACTTGTTGGGCAACACCTACCACATATACACTGATCACAAGAGTCTAAAATACATATTCACACAACCTGAATTAAATATGAGGCAACGTCGTTGGTTAGAATTGATAAAGGACTATGATTTGGATATACACTATCATCCTGGGAAAGCTAATGTAGTAGCTGATGCGTTGAGCCGTAAAGCTCATTGCAACTTCATTGAGGCTTGTCCAACAGTGAGAGTGCTATGTTTTGAAATTGGGAAAATAGAAATGCCGGTAGTGCAACAAGCTGAACTTTACTATCTCATCATTGAACCAACCATAAAAGATCAAATCATTGTGACACAAAAGAAATATATGAGCATGGCACATATTCGTGAGGGCATAGATGAAAAGAAGAAGGCTTGTTTCAAGCATGATGAGGAGGGAGTCCTATGGTTCAAAAATTGCTTAGAAAATACTTGATGAAGCCCACACTTCCATGTTCACCATGCACTCGGGCAGCAATAAAATGTACCAAGACTTGAAGCAAAAATTTTGGTGGATCCGTATGAAACGGGAGATCGCCAAGTATATGTCTGAGTGCGACGTGTGTCAGAGAGTCAAAGCGGATCACCTAAAGCCTGCGGGTATGCTTCAGCCACTAGCAGTTCCAGTCTGGAAATGGGAGGATGTACATATGGACTTCATTGTGGGTTTGCCTCGCACCTAAAAGGGGTACGATTCCATTTGGGTGATTATTGATCGATTCACAAAATCGGCTCATTTCATCCCTGTCAAAACCACCTATCGGGCGAAGCAATATGCTGAACTATACATTTCCAGGATTGTATCTTTGCATGGTGTTCCTCAAACCATTACTTCAGACAGAGGCTCACTGTTTGTGTCCCGCTTCTGGGAGCAACTACAAATCGCCATGGGGACCAATTTGATTCACAGTTCGGCATACCACCCTCAAACAAGCGGCCAAGTTGAAAGAGTGAACCAGATCCTAGAAGACATGTTGAGGGCCCTTGACCTATTCCACCAAGTGGGATGAGTGTCTTCCCTTAGTAGAGTTTGCTTACAACAACAGTTACCAGAAGAGCTTAGAAATGGCTCCTTTCGAGGCTCTATATGGTAGGAGGTGCAGAACACTACTCAACTGGTCCGAACCAGGTGAGCGTGTCACATTCGGTCCTGACTTGGTAACACAAGCCGAAGAACAAGTAAAATTCATACACAGTAACCTGAGGAGAGCACAGTCCAGGCAGAAGAGCTATTCCGATAAGAGGAGGAGACCACTAGTCTTTGAGGAGGGCGATCACGTGTACCTTCGGGTGTCACCAACGAAGGGGGTACATCGGCTTGGAGTAAAGTGGAAGCTAGCACCAAGGTACGTTGGTCCATTCAAGATCATAGAGAGATGTGGCTCAGTTGCTTACCGACTAGAGTTGCCACCACACCTTGCTGCGGGTGTTTCATGTCTTGCAACTCAAGAAGTGTTTGCGAGTGCCAGAAGAAGTGGTAGATACATCTTAAATTCAGATTGAACCAGACCTTTCATATGAAGAGCAACCCATAAAAATTCTTGACCAGAAGCAAACATCGACACGAAGCAGAACTATAAATTTTTACAAGGTACAATGGAGTAATCACTCCGAAGAAGAGGCAACTTGGGAACAAGAGGAATATTTGCAAACTAAATATCTCGGTTTTCTTCCATCCACTTCAAATGAGTATGTCACACAATTTTACTTTTTCAGATTCGTGTTTGAATACATACACAATGCACACTCGTTCTCGTTTAACTTATCCACCCACATCACATGAAAAATCTCAGGACGAGATTTCTTTAAGGGGTTGGGTTGTGATGCCCTAGGCATTTCAAGTGCATTATATTTGCATCATTGACACATTTGCATCATTTCATGAACATTTCATATTGAGTGCATAAGTAGACCAAGTCATTTGAATCAATTAAATTCAGTTTTTTCCGAATAGGCCTCTACATTTGTCACTATAATTTTGAATCTGTTGTGAATTTGAAGGAACTTGATATACCAAACTTGAATAAACATTCATGCTTGACAACTTTGGTATTTTGTGTGTTGACATGCATAATGGTTTGGATATGGTTTTGGGTCATTTTATGTCCATTTGCCAACCTGCCAAAATCTGACCTGTCTAGTAAAATTCAAATTTCACTTAACTACAGACATGATCATGCAAAACTTTATATAAGAAAGTTGTAGATCATAAATTCTGAACAACATTGTTATAAAACTCCTTGTGTGAAAGTGGCCAAAAAATAGACTTTTAGAATTTCTAAACTGGTTGGTTCGGTTAGTCAAACTTTGGTTAGTTCATTGAATTCAAATTTAAACCATATTTTTGAATAGAACATGGTATGAAAGTTTATAAGAGAGTTGTACAGAAACAAATTTACAACAGTTCTTGTATTTTGAGTTTGATCTAATTCAGACTTTAGGTTGGTCAAAAACTGGGATTTGGAACAAAGGTCTCAGCAGTCAAACAGCATTTTTCAATTTTCCGAATTTCTTCCCTTTTTGTCTTGCTGACAGGTGGGGCTCCGCCCTGACCGGGTCAGAGCCAGTCGGCCACGCGGCTGCCAGTGTACGGCGCGGCGCCACGGTGCCTTGCTCGGCCTGCCCGCGCCCTCTATCAAAAGCCGAGACTAAGAGCGGCCTCCCCCTCCATCTCCCTCATTCGGTTTTCCTTTCCCATTCGCTCTCTCCGTTCCTCCATTGCCGGCCGCCACTGTTGAGCTCGGAGGTGAGCTCGCGCCCACCACTCCGGTCGTCCCCGCTCCTCCACGCCACCGCGCCGGCGCTCCCCGTCCTCCCCTCCACCGAACCCCACTAGTCTAGGCCGCCGAGACCCCTCCACCGCCGCAAAGTCCGCCGTCGAACCTCGCCGTCTGTGAGCTCCGTCGCCACGCCATCTCCTCCATCCTCCGCCACTACAGGTAGTGGGGTAAGGACCGCCACCCTCTCCTGTCCCTCCTCGGCCACCGCCGACGAGCCTCCAGGCCTCGACCGGCCGGTTTCCACGCATGCCGCCGGCCTTACTTTTCCCGGCGGGAGGTTGAAGAAGGAGATGACGCTTTTGCGAATTAGCCCTCGACGTTTTGTGTTTTCTTGCTATTCACCAAAGCGTTGTACACCGAGTCTTGCGGATCTAGCAATCTAGCCCCTGGAGTTTTGAATTATAATCACGGATTAGTCCCTGGATCTATGGGTTTTCCATTTAAAATGTCTTATTTGGGCTGAAACTTTAGAAAATCATAACAAATCAAATAAAAATCCAAAATGGATGGCTATGAACTCCTTGAGAGTAGATCTACAGAATGGGTATGATGTGGATCCATGAAATGACTGTTTTGCCCTTGGTTTTGCTCATGCATGTTAAAACAAAAGAAATGATAAAAGTGGACTAAATGAACTCCTAAAATGTTGAAACCTGGACATGGTATTATGGCACTGTGTGATTTTTGGTCGCCCTAGCACTGCTTGTATTGTTACTGTTTTACCATTGTGCGTGTGTTTTATGTATTTTTATGTACATGAAAATGGATGTTACATAAAATATGCTTGTTGACGGTCGTAATCTCACGATATCAACCATCAATTATCCACTAAATGAAGCAAAACAAGTGAAATATATGGACTAACCCTTGCTACTAATGAGTTCCACAAGATGTACATGAATATTTGGATGTAGGTACCAAAATACATACAAAATGGTTGCAAACATGTCACATATCGAAGATGAGCAGAAATGGCCAAGGTGGGGTGGCCGCCCGACCACTTGTGGTGGCCGCCCGACCACCTGCCAGCACACCAGTGGCCGCCCGACCATGTGTGGTGGCCGCCCGGCCACCCTCCAACGGGGTTTTGGACCCCTGACCACGTGGAATGGTTTCTTAACCACTTCACTTGCCACTCTTTGATCCAGTGCGCAAACAAACACAAAATGGTGAAGATCCAACCATACAAGAGAGCATCCAATATATCCAAGGGTCACAATGTGCCGGGACAAGGAATGGTGATGTCAAAGATCCGAGGGGAACAACATGCAACGAATTGGAGCAAAACACGTGGCCGCCCGACCACTTAGGGTGGTCGGCCGACCACCCCTCGGCGGCATTTTTCACGTGCACCAACTGATTCAACTACCAACCGACATGAGGGAGTGAGATCAACCGTCGGATGCTCAAGGTCGGTGAATTGGGTGGCCGCCTGACCACCCCCTATGGTCGGCCGGCCACCGACTTTGGCCGCCCGGCAACCGCCTCGGCCCCTTTACCGACCTAGTGCACATATAAATACCCCCCCCCTCACATTCTAGGCTATAAATAGGCCCCGAGAGCTCATTTGTAAGGTGTGGAGTTGAGTTGAGAGTCTATCTTAGACTGCTTCCTTCCTCTATAGTAGTTAGGATAGTCCTGGGAGTTAGAGTTGAGTCGAGCTTTGCCTCAGAGTATCCGGAGTTACCTTCGAGTCTGTGGTAAAACTCTTGTATCTTTTGGATTCAGATTATCTTCAATATAATTCAGTTATATTTTACTTTATTTCTATCTCCTGCAAGTGTGGTGTACCTTTATTTTTCATACTTGCTAGGCTTAGATTGTGTTTCACTTAGTTATTCAAGTCTTGTTATTCTTGCGGGTGCTATAATTCAACCCTAGACTTAGATGCTAGGCTCTGGCTAGATCCACTCCTCTGATCCAGGAAGATCTATCGTTGTTCGCCTGAACACGTTTATAGCTTGCCATCCTCTCCACGCAGCTTTGCTTGGTAGCCCCACTCGGTGACAGCGTGTGGTGTGCCTGTGTAGTCCAGGCCCGTCGTTCGGGAGGCCCGTAGTTGTTAGCTAAACTCTCTTTTGGGACCTACTATCTACCCCTTGGTACCCTCGAGACTCTGGAATTTCGCTCGATGCAAGACCCTGGCTTATTTACTTGAATAGCTTAGTTAGACACGGATAATCTTTGCAACCGATTAGAATAGAGTTTGGTGACTTTATCTCACTCGTTGTGCTCCCAGGCAACTATACCTTTCCACAGATAGCTTAGATAGATATCCTCCTCCACCATACACCTATCTTTATCACGTTTACCCCTGTTCAACTACTAGTTGGTATAATTTATCCAAGTTTACAGTTCATTCGATTTGAGTTTATTCAATTACACTCTTGAGCCTACCGCTTCCTTGTGGAAATTTACGATACTCGGAATACTCTGAGTGAAAGGCTACAGCGGTCTCTGTGCGCTTGCGGAGTAAAACCTGTAAAGGCTAAGAGACGCCAACAAGCTTTTCTGGCGCCGTTGCCGGGGAAGCAATTGGCCAAGAGATAATTGATATCTCATTTCGAACCTGTATACTTGATAGGTTTTACCGCTAGTTGTTAACATGCTCACTTTGCTCTGTTGTTTTGTTGTGGTTGCAACAAAGAGGTGTATGACCGGTTTTGACCTGCAGGTAAATTTCCACGACAACCCAAAGTCACTGCTCCAAAAAGTTCGTCGCAAGACTATTCACGGACAGAGACCTGTACCCAGGGAGCTAGAACCAAGTACTTCAATCAATACTCTACGTTTCACCACCATGGCCGAAAAGACTATCCGTGAGTTCTCCATCCCCTCGAGCAGCAATATCCCCAAGGGACCTGATGTTCAAGTGGGAGAGAATTTTGAGCTCAAACCGGGGGTGATTCACATGATTCAAGCTATCCCTTTTTGCGGACTGGCTACGGAAGATGCCAACAATCATTTGCAGCAGTTCCTGGAGATCTGCAGCACGTTCAACATGAAAGGATCGTCACCGGATGCCGTCAAACTTCGTCTCTTCCCATTCTCTCTTATTGGGAAAGCCAAACAGTGGTTCTACCTCAACAGAGTAGCACTCATAACTTGGAATGCATGTTCCAATGCTTTTCTAGCGAAGTATTTCCCGCTAGGGAAAACTAACGCGTTGAGGAACAAGATCTCGAGCTTTCAACAGCTCACTGATGAAACCGTGGCAGAAGCTTGGGAACGTCTGCAAGAGTACATTGCAGCATGCCCACACCACGGGATGCAAGAGTGGCTGATCATTCAGAGCTTCTTTCATGGGCTTCACCGCTCAGCTCAAGAACACCTGGATGCAGCTGCTGGAGGATCCTTCCTCTCCTTGAGCATCTCGGCAGCCAAAAACCGCATTGAGAAGATGGCCACCAATCAAGGATGGAGAGAAGAGAGGTCTAGCACCCGTTCCCGAGGCGTCCATCAGATCGAGAGCACTGACATGCTCGCCGCAAAGATGGATTTGCTATTAAAGAAGCTGAATGAAACTCCAGAAGCCGCTCCGGTGCAAGCCCTCGATTCTCACATGACTTGCGAAGTCTGTGGGAATACGGGGCACTCGGGGAACAGCTGCTCCGAGACGCGACCCAAAGATGCAAACTTCATTGGTAATAGTACCAATAGCTTCAACAATGGGAATCGTCCTCAGCCAGGATGGAATTCACGACCACATCTCCCTTTCTCTGGGCAAGGTAACTCTTTAAATTCGCAGCAATTTCCTAAAAGTAATTACACTTTTGATCAGATGTTTGAGTAAAAAGTTCCATGCTAATGATAGGATGTTTGAGTCTATATCTTTACAAATGGAATCTTTGAATAGTGCTATGAAAAACCAACTTAGCTTCAACAAAATGCTTGAAACTCAAATAGCTCAGTTGGCTGCTGCTTTACCTAACACAAATCCGAGTAAGCTGCCTGGGCAACCTGAAGCTCCTCCCAAGGAGCACATAAATGCAGTAACCACTAGGGGTGGAAAGTCCACACAGGAACCCCTTCCTCCTAGTTGTGCAGGTAAAGAGCAGGAGAAGACAGCCGAGCCCGAAGACAAGGTTGCAGAGGAAGATACTCCTGGCAAGGAGGAAAAGTTGTCATCAAAACATCTACCCCATGAGTTTTATGACACTACGGTGCTATCATTTCCTCCAAGAAACAAGAAGACTGCCGCTAACGAACAATATAGTAAGTTCGTTGAGGTCATTAAGAAGCTTTATGTCAACATACCCCTGCTAGATGCTATGCAGGTACCAACATACGCAAAGTACTTGAAAGATATCCTCAACAACAAGAAACCCCTATCGTCAACGGAAATTGTGCACTTAATAGAGGAGTGTAGAGCAGCTATACTCAAGAAAAAGGACCCTGGCAGTCCCGCCATCTCATGTTCAATTGGAACCCAGCACTTTGACCAAGCGTTGTGCAATCTTGGAGCTAGTGTCAGTGTCATGCCGAAGGTCATCTTCGACAAGCTGAATCACGAGGCACTTGTCCCCACGGCTATGTGCCTTCAGCTTGCAGATCAGTCCGTTCGATACCCCGAAGGAGTCGCTGAGAACGTCCCGGTGAGAATCCAGAATTTCCTCATCCTGGTGGACTTCGTGGTACTCGACATGGAGATCGATTCAAAGACCCCGCTCATTCTTGGGCGGCCGTTTTTGAGCACGGCTGAAGTGAACATTGACGTCGGAGCAGGAAAAGTCCACCTAAACATTAATGGCAAGAAGGAGACTTTTGCCTTCAAGCCAAAAGTTGAACAATGCAACAAGGTGCACACTTTCAAGTGCCAAGCTTCACAGAATGCACCCAAGGTCAAGGCTGAGACCAATGATCAGAACCCAACGGAAGATAGCCTTGTTACATTCATGAAGAAGAAACTCATATTCCAACAAAAAGAATATGAGAGAGCAATGCAAAGCAAAAGATTGAGAAAAGAAGAGACAAGCCACGGCAAGCCCAGTCCCGCACCAGGAGGCTAAGCTCCTGAGAACAAGGTCGGCACCGACAACGAGTTAACTACTCCGAGCCGGCGCAGAGGAAAGAAGTCACACAGAAAGGCAGCCCCCAGCTTTGGTGGTGACAAAATCCCAAGAGGCAAAACATAGGCTTCCCTCGCCAATAGGTAAATTAGCACTACCCTCCGACGGTATATTTACTTTCCCGCCAAAGTTTAATTTTTAGCACTCCACTGCATGTTTAATTTTTGCACTTTCATTTTTAATTATTGCATTAGTTTAATTCCTTAAACCTTGCATTTTCGAAAAAAAGGGGTGGCCAACCGGCCACCACCACTGGCCGGCCGACCAGCTCCCTTTCCCTCTTCTCTGGTGCGTAGTACACCAGGCACTGGCCGGCCGACTAGGCCAAGTGGCCGCCCGGCCACACTCCACTTTCCCACTTTCGGTGCACTCTCTTCCCTTAGCTCACCTGCATGAAGGAGCAATGCTCAGGCACAGTGGCATGGCCGGCCGACCAGGCATCATGGCCGCCCAGCCCACTGGCCGCCTGGCCACCCTGCCCCTCCTACCTCGCCTATAAATACGTGCACTCACCTCCTAGCTCAGTGCACCACGCACCAACACCCTTCTCCCTCTCTAATCTCTCAGTGCTTAATTAAACTCACTAGCTTAAAATAATGCCCGAATAAAATTTGGTTAGCAAAATAAAATTCCGGCAACTCTTTCTCTCTCTCTTTTGTGAAGCAGGACGAGAACGTTTTGTGAGGCTCTGCCCCGCAAGGACGCTCTTTTTAGACGACTAACCCGCTAACGTTAATTTTTATTGTCGTCTATCCTTCGGGTATCGTGTTTTGTTTGTGTGCCTTGCAGGATGAAGAATGCATTTAAGAAGGCGAAGAAGGCCGTTAGTAAGGCAGGACAACACATCCGATGGTCATCCTCGGAGGATGGCTCCGGCTCGGCAAGCCGGCATGTTGCCTCCGAGAGGATGTCCATCAGCACGGAGGAGCCTGAAAAATTCTAGACGTCGTCCACCCACCGGCCAATACTCATCCTCGACTCACAGCTCGTGCCGCGCACTTAGGAAGAGGCAAGGCATTAAGACTCTTAAACCAAAAGTCTTACGCCCTGACCAAATACTTTGACGAGGACCTTCTTGTCGACACCGACATGCGGGAGGAGTTTAACGAGGTATTTGAGGCCATTGGGTGGAGCAACTTTGCAGAAATCCCAGAGGAAGGAATTGTCCTCCTCACCAAAGAATTCCTCATGATGCTCCGCACCGACACCCGAAGGGATGCTGGAGCCTGAGCCAGAACCAGGAAGAAACAGTGTCTCTGGAGTCATGACTCGCGCCCAACGACGCCGAGCAGAGGAGCAAATCCGCAAGGCCAACGAGGATGCACATCAACCAGGAGCCGCACCTGCATGGGCTCATCCAAGCACGCCTGCTTGGGAAGCCAACCCACAGGGTTCTTGGCACAGCTCGTGGAACTCCATTGTGCCTCCATCAACCCGACACCATCACATCATAGCGGAGGTGAGTACTCTTATGGTCATGGTGCAGGTCCGTCCCATTCTGCCCGCTACACCGGTGGCGAACTCGATGGAAACTTCACCGCCCTCTTCGGGGCGTTAGATCTCTAAGAGCATCATACCTTGGGGATGATGGACAGCATTGCCGACATTCAGCTGCAACAAGGAGTCGACCACAACTTGATCCTGGAGACAAGAGCGACTGTCGACTGCATGCACGAGCAGAACCTGATGTACTACAATTGGAAAGGGTTCTTTCCCGAGTAAGCTTCATTGAAGCTTGGGGGGAAGAACCCAACAGCTAAGGTATGTGTGTTCCATCGTCACCTTGTTCATCCCTGTACCTTTTCCTTGAACATGTCTAGTTCTATCTGCTTTACCATGAGAGAAGTGCCCGTTGTATCTTTTAATTTAGTTATTAAAAAAAGAAGTGTGTATCCTAATAAATAACTCCCATGCTTAATTGTTAAATTCACTTGGTAGCTTCGTTTTGGAAATGATGAATAGTTGCTCTGTCAAGTGAATGGTTTAATTCTTGCATGACAACTTATGCTTAGCTTAGTCCTATGTTGGTGAATAAAGATAAGTAAACCAAAAGTTTTACCTTGTGGATGCCATTTGTGATAACAAGCCTAAATTGTTGTGAGATCATGATATGACTTAAATGTGGGATGATTCTTTCATGTTCCAAGTAGGATGAATGTCTCAGGTTTTTTATTTTTTAAAATAACAAAATAAAGCTCCCCATGGTTAAAAAGTCTTACTAGAGCCATATATGCTTCAAATGTTCTAAATCAGCTACATAGAGCTGCTTAGATATACTTTGAGCTTTGTCAAATTTTGAGTCTCATCGAGTACAAATATCGTCTTTTGTTGAGAGCTGGAGTACAAAACAAATAAATGCAAATGATCCATTCTGCACTTTGCATCCACCAAAAGTCTCAAAATACTTCTCATAATCCCCTAGCCTTCAAATCTCAAGGAGTAAGGGTATGGAGCCCAAAAGAAAAATGCATGCAAAAGCATGGCAAAAAAAATGCGTGCAAAAGCACGGCAAAATGAAAAGCATGCAAGTTCAAGCATGGCAAAAATAAATAAAAGCTCCATATCCACTCCAAATCTATAAAAGGCTATGAGGGATGAAAATTTAGAGAAGGAGACACTTTATTTCACCACTCAATACTCCAGTGATCAAACAGAAGAAATGATAGAGTACACTCTTTGGTCCAATCTTTGGCTTACCAAAATAAACATTCTAAGTGTGCCACATTCTCCCCCGCCTAAAGCTCCACAAAAGCCTTAGTGTAGGAAAATGTTGACCAAAATCATGACCTTTGGTGAGGAAACAATTCTGAGCGATCGAGAGTACCAAGGGGAAGCTTATGTTTGTTTTGAAAATCTTGGAAACACCTGAGAAGGACATCCAAAAAGAATGAGTTAGAATCAATCCTGCAAACAAGTCGTTCTGTCTCTCAACCGCCCAAGGCAAGGTAAGCAAAAAGATGCACCACAGGTATGACGCAAGGTGAGCTTTGATTATTTCACTACTAGGGGCAAAAGTTTGAGTGTTGAGTTGCATATAAGAATTTTTCCTTCGCTTTGATATTGTAGCAACTCCTGATCCACTTTCAGTCTTAGCTTTGCTCGAGGACGAGCTAAAGTCTAAGCTTGGGGAGGTGTTGACGGTTATAATCTCACGATATCAACTTTTAATTATCCACTAAATGAAGCAAAACAAGTAAAATACATGGACTAACCCTTGCTACTAATGAGTTCCACAAGATGTACATGAATATTTGGATGAAGGTACCAAAATACATATAAAATGGTTGCAAACATGTCACATATCGAAGATGAGCAGAAATGGCCAAGGTGGGGTGGCCGCTCGACCACTTGTGGTGGCCACCCAACCACCTGCCAGCACACCAGTGGCTGCCCGACCATGTGTGGTGGCCGCTCGGCCACCCTCCAAAGGGGTTTTGGACCCCTGACCACGTGGAATGGTTCCTTAACCACTTCACTTGCCACGTCTTCGATCCGGTGTGCAAACAAACACAAAATGGTGAAGATCCAACCATACAAGAGAGCATCCAATATATCCAAGGGTCACAATGTGCCGGGACAAGGATTGGTGATGTCAAGGATCTGAGGGAAACAACATGCAACGAATTGGAGCAAAACACGTGGCCGCCCGAGCACTCAGCGGCATTTTTCACGTGCACCAACTGATTCAACTACCAACCGACATGAGGGAGTGAGATCAACCATCGGATGCTCAAGGTCGGTGAATCGGGTGGCCGCCTGACCACCCCCTATGGTCGGCCGACCACCGACTTTGGCCGCTCGGCAACCACCTCGGCCCATTTACCGACCTAGTGCACATATAAATACCCCCTCACTTCCTAGGCTATAAATAGGCCCTGAGAGCTCATTTGTAAGGTGTGGAGTTGAGTTGAGAGTCTATCTTAGAGTGCTTCCTTCCTCTGTAGTAGCTAGGATAGTCCTGGGAGTTAGAGTTGAGTCGAGCTTTGCCTCGGAGTCTCCGGAGTTATCTTTGAGTCTGTGGTAAAACTCTTGTATCTTTTGGATTCAGATTATCTTCAATATAATTCAGTTATATTTTACTTTATTTCTATCTCCTGCAAGTGTGGTGTACCTTTATTTTGCATACTTGCTTGGCTTAGATTGTGTTTCACTTAGTTATTCAAGTCTTGTTATTCTTGCGGGTGCTATAACTCAACCCTAGACTTGGACGCTAGGCTCTGGCTAGATCCACTCCTCTGATCCAGGAAGATCTATCGTTGTTCAAGCTTCGCTTGAACACGTTTATAGCTTGCCATCCTCTCCACGCAGCTTTGCTTGGTAGCCCCACTCGGTGACAGCATTTGGTGTGCTTGTGTAGTCCAGGCCCGTCATTCGGGAGGCCGTAGTTGTTAGCCAGACTCTCTTTCGGGACCTACTATCTACCCTCTGGTACCCTCGAGACTCTGAAATTTTGCTCGATGCAAGACCCTGGCTTGTTTACTTGAATAGCTTAGTTAGACACGGATAATCTTTGCAGCCGATTAGAATAGTGTTTGGTGACTTTATCTCACTCGTTGTCCTCTCAGGCAACTATACACCTATCTTTATCACGTTTACCCCTGTTCAACTACTAGTTGGTACAATTTATCCAAGTTTACAGTTCATTCGATTTGACTTTATTCAATTGCACTCTTGAGCCTACCGCTTCCCTATGGAAATTTACGATACTCGGAATACTCTGAATGAAAGGCTACAGCGGTCTCCGTGCGCTTGCGGAGTAAAACCTGTAAAGGCTAAGAGACGCCAACAATGCTCAAAATGACTCTCTGGTATTTTTATATGCTTTATATGGTATAAGTAGCTCACTGGAAAAATATGAAGCTGTGCATGTTTAGTTTGATTACTGATTTGAAAAAAAAAATGCTACTAGGTACAAAAGAAAATAGGAAAAAGTGGTTCTAAATTGCAAGGAAAATTCTATGGAAAGTCTGGTAGCTTGCGGGTGATGTTTTAATTCCAGAAAGTATTTTTGTAAATTCTATTGCTACTGTTTTGCTCTATATGAATATTATGATAAATTTAAAATGTGGAAAATATCCTATGAAAATAAGGATTCTGAGCTTGCTGATTTTTGTGCTTACTGTTCATGCAAAGTTATGCTATTTGTGCAAAATTCATACCCAAATTCCATTCCTACAAATCATGAAAAATCTGGGAAGTTAAAAGCCTGTTATCTTGTTAGGATTTTAGTAAAATAATTATAACTCTTTTGTGGCTGAAATTTTGTCAGTAGCTTAGTACGGTATTGTTCTTCCTGTCATAAATATTTGAGCTCATTTGGGGCTGTATAACAGTATGGACTTGGCATGAGTACTTTAATTCAATAAATGGATAAACTTGTATAATGGACCTAAGTATATTTTATGTGAGAGTGTAACGTTGCTTGCTACACAATGATGCTTGCTGAAAGTTCTTGTGATATTATGAATAAAGGATTAAAATTGGGTTTAGGTGATGGTTTTTACGATTTCTTAATAATGGTTTGTACGATTTCTTAGTAAAGCTTGCGAATACCTAAGCCTTTTTGTGGGATAAATTTAAAATGAGAATACCTGTCTTTTTGTCACATGCTACTCACCATGAATTATATTTCATTAGCACCTCATGTATGCATTTGCATTCGTTGCACTCATGGTTGGACTATGTCATGCATATAGACCCCGCGAACGAAGGACCAACGTAGGAGCAGCCGCTGATCGAGGAGCCGGACGACGAGCCCCTGCACTAAGAGCTAGTGAACCAGCAGCAGGAGGACCAGCAGCTGGCACCCGGCTTCACAATAGAGGCAGCACCTAACTTTAGCAAAAAAGGTAGGCAGGACCATGCTTTTCCCAGCTAATATGATATGAATGATGATTACGCATCTGCATTAGGAGTTGTTTGAAACCAATTGCATTAGATTCCTCGGCCGCCATGGCCCTAGCACCTATACATAGAGTTCGTAGGACGAATGCCCAGTAATGCTAGGTGCGAGTAGACATGAGTGAATGTAGTCACTCATCACGTAGGTGGCTTTCGCTTTCAAACAAAAGAAATCTTACTATGATGGAGATCTTATTTATACTTATGATTTAAATGGAGACCGGGCGGAGCATAAGTTTACTTTTTGTGATGTGCGTTGTTGTTATCGGGCTTCGTCTATGTCGCGTAAGGCCCGTCCGCTGCTCGCCTGCTGATCGGCATAACATTGCTAGAATGCTTATCCATGCCATGGGACTGGTGAAAAGTCTTACTTGTGCCATCCGAAGAACAAAGACTTGGTCCTACCATGGGGCCTGGGAGCGCTTGACTCATGGGAGGGCTAACCAGGTATGCCATGGTATCGCTCCATGGGGGCTAAACCTGGGAAATGGCGGGTTGGAATTGAACTTGGGATGGGACAAGTGGAGATGGGGGATATATGTGTGGAATGCAATGGCTAGTAAGCATATATCTCCTGGCAGTTTTAGTTATTCCCGGGAATTAGAAATCGATTCGAATCACTGATGCTCACCAGATGTGAGAATGCCAGATATTGCACACGGGCAACGTCATAACAACTTGAACACATTATGCTTATAGTCATGTTTTAATTTCCACATGCTTGGATATGTATGTTTTACCTTTATGCAAGTCATTATTATTATGATGTTGTTGCTATTATGATGAAAGGTGGCAGCTGTCAAATCCTGCTATCTTATGTCAACATGACCTTGTTTTAAAATCAATGGCTAAGGATCCACATGATTAATAAGCAAGCTTTGCGTCAGTCGTAAACCATTTCCATTAAGTCCTAGTTAGTAATTAGTACTTAGGGTTTGCCCCCACTTTTGGAGCGCAGGTACTGATGACATCAGGACAGCTGTTTAGAGGAGGGTAGAACTGGTGGGCTCGGTGCTACTCGCCTTGTTCATCTCTGCATGAAGACTACTTAAGTATTTTGTTTCCGCTGCGAGATGTTTTTGAAATCGCTTCTGCTATATTTTGAACATGTATTCGACTACATATATTTGGTTTGTAAACTAAGTCTATCTACTCTCTATTTCAACTGCCTGTGATGATGTAACTGTTGTGGCTCCATCTAGAGTCAGATATGTTTGATGTCGGTTCCTCTAGGAATGGTGTTATCGAGAGCCGAAGGACTCACGACGGACTACCGAGCGGCCTAAGTGCACTGTGAGCCAGAGGTGGCAGGTGTGCTTAGTCTGGATTAAGCGGGGCGGTTCCGCCACACCAACCACCTCCAAGCTTCCATGTCCTTCATGATCCAATCAACCTTGATTTAGAGGTACTCTTCCTCTGTGAGGTAAATCTCACTGGCCCCTTTTCCTTTGCTCAGGTCCAAACCCTTCACCTTCTTGTAATAGTAGGCAACGACGGAGATCCACGCATTGTAGAAGGCATCACCGATGACCTTATCAGCTGCCCTGCAAAAGTGCATTCTCATGCTCTGCAGAGAGTCGTTATCATCTTCATCTTCCAAATGGTACCTCAGCTACATATTAGTAGATAATTCAAGTAAGATTCCATGAGTTCATGTGATGCACTAATTCATTGATAAACATATGGAGGAAGGCTCACCCAGAATTCATCCCACACAACTGCTTGACATGTCCTTCCTTGACGAGTTTAACTGCTGCCCCCTTCACTACTACCTTCACCTTGTTCAACATACTACTTGTGAGCCCAATGGGACCACTGGAACGTTGCTTGCCACTCGCCATTGATCTCAACATGCCAGGGTAGTAGTAGTGACAGAGGGCCCACAACCTTGCGTTCACCTTAGGACATCTGCCTATACCGTCCCAAGTCACGTCCTCCTATTGCTTACAACATAGACATTAAGCAAAACAAGATAAAAAGTGGAATCAAATCCACATGAACAAATTGGCAAAATAGAAACACTACCATTCTCCAGGAGACCTGATGAGCACCCTCTCGGCCGTTCTCGGAGGAACTGGATTGCACTTCTGAAACCTAAATAAATAAATCAAATTGAATTTAGATGAAATAATTGTATAAATAGAAAAAATCAAGTTGAACTAGACACAAATTATACATAAATCGTGAAGGGGCAGAAGAACCTATTTCCTCTTCACCTTCCCCCATTGGAACACCGGTCTCAGTGTTTGGGTCTATCTGACCACCTCTGCCAATGTCCCCCTCTGCTGGCTCAAGCTCCGGGTGCTCACGTGCCACAAGCTCTGGCTCCTGCTGCTCCAACTGTGCCACAAGCTCAGGTTGCTCTGGTGCCTCCTACTGAGCCTTCGCTCTAGTGCCATATGCACCTTTTGTGCCTGTAAACAACCAAGGAGCTTCTCCTACCTCTGTCAGCTTTGGGTGGTGCCCTGAAAAAGCCCACTGCTCGAGGTATCCTTGCTGAAACCCTTACTCTTCCTCTACGGCGTCCTATGTCTGAACATCTGCATCATTTCAACAAAAATAAGGTCAGTGCACATTTCCAAAAACAAATAACATTTAAATGAATAATATGCAAAAAAATGTAGCATTGAATAGAACTGTAATAAATTTACTTGTCAAAAGTCATCTATATCTGATGGTACTTCGTTGACTCGTTTATTAAGACTCTCCTGAATACATTGAATCCGTACCGAATTTCTTACAGCGATAGGTCATTTGCATTTTGATCTAGGTTCCTCAATTAGTTCTCTAGACTTGGTACGTAAATTATCAAGGCCTTCTCCATCAGTCACATGGAATCTACCACATCCGCCTAATTGCCCTTTTTCTTGAAAAGCATCAGTGTCATTATTTTCTATGGTGATATTCATGTAATCAACATCTCCAAGAGGGAACACTTGTGGGTTAAGTTTGCATGTGTTGGTTGTCGTTATTTCCCTATTCCGATCGCCAATTCGTCGGCAAATAAATGGGGTATAGATAATGGTCTATGCATTATTCAACTAACACTAATGAATTCCATGAGTTTTGGTTGTTTTTGATGTATTACAGGAAGATTCTCAAATTCCAGACAAGACAACATTGTTTGGAGCAATAGAGAATTCACAACAAAGGGCTTGAGAATGAATTGCAAATAACATCACTATAAAGTATCTCAAATGCCCACATGGACCAAACCATTGCAAATAGCTCATCGATATAATAAAAATGGAGTTTTGGTTCACTCAATTTGGAGTCCGAGTGCAAAAGTTATGGCCATCGCAAGGTTGACAACACTGAGAGATATGGCCGGACGGCCATGACTTAATCCGGGCGACCAAAGGCATGGGCGGCCTACCATGCACTCTCCCAAAATGCCACATCCTTCATCTTATTCATTGTAGGAAGTTATCAAGGACCCAAATACACATGGGGGAACAAACCCAAGTCAAATCAAACATCAAAAGGCCATCAAACTGTCCAAGAATGTGGCTAAGGCTGGAAAACATGGTCGGCCAGCCACCTAGTATGGCCGCCCGACCATGCCACGGTGGCAATCCGACACGTCCTTCGACCTGCATGCAAACAAACATAAAATGAGAAATCCAACCATGCAATTGAGTATCCAATGAATCTAAGCATCAGAAGGTCATCATACAAAGATCGGTGATGCCAGCAATCCAGGGGCAACAACATGCAACCAACTAAGAGGCAACACATGGCCGCCTGACCATAGGGTATGGCCAGCCGGCCATGCATCGAAGCCCATCTTACGCGTGCACCAAGCGACCTAACCGCCAACGACTTGAGTAGTGAGTATCAGCCGAAGGATGCACTAAATTGGTGAATTGGATGGCCGCCTAACCATCCCTCATGGCCGGCCGACCACCGACTTGGCTGTCCGACCAACCGACTTAGCCTTCCCATCGACCTTCCCACTCCTATAAGTAGAGGGGCACTCCCCCACTGTTGGCGTTCCCTATCCTATTAGATATAAATCCGCAAGCGCACGGAAAACGCATTGTAACCTTTCACCCGAGAGTATTCCAGGGTATCGAATCCATGAGGAACGAGGAGTATAATAATTACACAACACAATGGCCAATCTAGTGAAGCTAGCAAGTAGAGGATAAAAGACAGGAAAGCAGGCTCTCAACAGATGTTAAGTCACTTTACTGACTAAGCATGCAGAGCAAGATACTTGTCATGTAAACATAGACACCAAAGCTGTAGAGCCACTGCCAGGCACCAGAGTGCTGATAACCCAGCCGAGAAAGGCGGGCGCTACAGGTTTCGGCTATATTGTTAGCAGGTCTATCCGAACGACGGGATTGGAATACTGATAACACAAAAGCTGTCACCTAGTGTGTCTACCAACCAGAGGTGCGTGGGATAGCCGACCAACCAAGGCAAACTCTAAGTATGAACACCATCGTGCCACTCAGAGAGTTTACTACTTACTGGCAATGAGCCAGAAAAGCAAGCACTACTATATAGTCAACACTATAAGCATACATAAGGTTCCCGTAAACAGACAAGTAAATCACTAAGTATGAAAGTAAAGTAAGAATGAAATAACAAAGGTAAGAGACAAGGAACTTTACTCAATCCTGGAAATGAATATCCTTCCTTTGAGAACACTAGTCTGGGAGAGAAGAGAAATCCAACTCCCACACTCTATACTCACAACTCTCCTTGATACAAGAGGAATGCCTCTCTCTAGAAGCTAAGGGAAAGCTTCACTTCTCCAACACTATACAACTTCACACTCTCAAGTGCTAGTATACCACTATACTACATCTATCCACACACTCAAATGAGCTCTCAAGGGGGGTATTTATAGCACTAAATGGTTGAAGAGGTCGGTGGTGGCAGTTGGAGGCGGTTAGGAACCGGGCGGCTTGGGTGTGGAGCAGGGCGGCCCCACCCTAAGCCGGGCGGCCCGGGCAACCTTCGGATCCACCGCCTCACTTCATCCCACGGCTCATGTTGGTCCTCCAAGGCGGTTATAGGTCGGTTGGCGGTTATCTTGTGTGTTTTTGCCTCAACCATTGGATTCTCTTTGTGTTTAACCATTGGATTCTCTTTGTGTTTCTTCCTTAGCCATTGGATGGATGTCTCCTGGATTGCTGACTTAGCCAATCCGTGGGCTAGATTGATGAAGTGGAGGCCTTCCGTGGTGTTGTGACATGTTCTCTAGGATTCCAAGCTGGCATTGTGTTTGACACGTCATTCCTTGCATGCAGGTCAAAGATGGTGGCATTTGGAGCCAGAGGCAGGCCTGGCGGCTTGGCCCACTTGTCGGGCGGCATGGGTTCTTAGCCCTGGTGGCTAGGTTTTCAGCCCTTCTCCTTCTTTGCCTTTGGTATACCATATTTTACCCTGTTTTGTATGTTTTTCATCATGACTTGTGTTCCTGCAAGATCTTTATGCACAACTCGTGGAACCGGTTAATATGTATGAATATTTTATAAATTCACCCTTGGAACATGAAATGTTGGTGGTCGAAATGGGTTATAACGACCGCCAACACCCACTCCCAAAATGTACCTTTCACCATGTAACTCTCTCTCCCTCTCTAGAAGGCACCCCGTCGGTGGTGCCTCCACTTTGAAAATATTGTTTGGTTAGGAGTTAGAGAAGGATATGCTGTATCAGAGTTAGTTGGAAGTATTCGGTAATAATTCGATATGCATTCTCTTGCATTACTATCCGATACTTGACTTTTAAGCATTTAAAGTGTTATTTATTTTATCTTCATCTCTGTTAGTAATTCGATTGGTGTAGTTGCATTTTTCCTTTTGGTCTACCATATCGAAACTTGAGTTGTGCTAAACTAGAATTGATTGATTGTTGTTATGCTAGTTGAGGGAGAAAAATATGCCCGGCAGGGGCCTGTTTGTAACAGCTGAGGACCATTTGTAATATTGAGAGAAGCTGATGAAATATGAGAAAACAACCACCTTCCCCTCCTCACTATATAAGTAGGCTAAGGGCTAGGGGGAAGGGGGATGACAGTTTGACACTCTACCTACTCTATACCAAGTGTGCAAGAAAAATCATTTCTCATGTGCCAAAATTTAGGCACTCGATCTCAATTGAGACCCACGCTTTATACATTTTTCCAATCACAAATTAATAATAGTAATGTTGTTTTTTAGTTATTATTTTTATTCCCAGCCTCTAACATGCAGGTTTATTCATGGTAAGTATCCCCACCCAATTCTTTGTCTCTATGCATATATGTTTATTTGTCCAAGTTTCCCTCTCTTCTGTAAACCACCGAAGCAATTTCATTGTTTAGCCAATAAAATCACTTTCGGCATAAATTTACACCTTGGGCTTGGGCTAAGTGACCAAAACTCATCAAATAGAAATCGCCAGCTCATCTCTTTGATGGTTAAGATCACTTAGTTGTTATGAACAAAATAAAGAATAAAGAAAAAATGTTTAAAGTAGCAATTATGCAATTTCTCGCACCAGTCATCATTTCATCCATCATCTTATTACAAAGTCGTCTTCAAAATATTGATCCTAAGCAAGACAATACCGAAGCTATGTCAGGAACATAGAATATTATACAAGCTCAAAATTATCTTCGGCATGGAAGCGGTTATTCCGCATTAATGGATTTATATAGCAATTGGTCTTCGGTATGAGAGTGGTCATACCAAACCATGGAATGGATACATCAATGGGTCTTCTTTATTGTCACAAGTGACACTTGATGACATCAATATTAATATCTTATCCCTCTTCTAGCACTCTTTGGCGACCTCTTTTTGGCACAAATATTTCCAGTCAGCGGAAGGCATACCTATCTTCAGAATTCTCTTCGCAAAGTACCTTCGTCCGATTAGACGAAGGTGCGTGCAAAAAACGCGAGCATGGAGAAGAAAAAAATGAAAATACCTTCATCCGATTGGACGAAGGCGCGCGCAAAAGAGGCGAATGTGGAGAAGAGAAAAATAAAAATATCTTTGTCTGATTAGACGAAGGCGCACGCAAAAAAGGCGAGCATGGAGAAGAAAAAAATGAAAATACATTCGTCCGATTAGACGAAGGCGAGTGCAAAAATGCGTGCGTTGAGAAGAGAAATGCCCTCAGCAAAAAAAAGGGCATGTTCTCTTGGGGCAAAGACCAAATTGGTCTTCGGATTTTCTTCAATGGTTGTGACTTTGATCTAAAAAAATCGAAGACCAGCAGAAATTCAAACACAAGACCTTTGGATCAATAGTCAAACAAGCTAACCAGTACACCTCAAAGCCTATAGTGAAAGGGTTGCATTCTTCCTCGTATACATTGGAAACGAAGACCAAACGTCCGTGGCATGTTTCTTTGGTGTACTTCGGCCTGAGGCCGACTCAAAGCACACGCATCTTCGCAGGCCCTCTTTTAGCCGAAGTCGTGTTTCAGCAAAAAAAGGCAAAAAAGGCAAGCGTGGAGAAGAGAAAAATGAAAATACCTTAGTCTGATTAGATGAAGGCGCGCGCAAAAATGAGAGCGTTGAGAAGAGAAAAATGAAAATACCTGCGTCCAATTAGATGAAGGCGCGCTCAAAAATGTGAGCGTTGAGAAGAGAAATGCCCTCGGCCAAAAAAAGGGGCATGTTCTCTTCGGGAAAAGACCAAATTGACCTTCGGATTTTTCTTTAATGGTTGTGACTTCAATCAAAAAAAATCGAAGACAAACACAAGACCTTTGTATCAATAGTGAAACAACCTAACCGGTACACCTCAAAGCCTATAGTGGAAGGGTTTCATTCTTCCTCGTATACGTTGGAAACAAAGACCAAACATCCAAATCATGTTTCTTTGGTGTACTTCGGCCCAAAGCTGGCTCAAGGCACGCGCATCTTCGCAGGCCCTCTTTCAGCCAAAGTCGTGTTTCGGCAAAAAAAAAAAGGCAAAATAGGCGAGCGTGGAGAAGAGAAAAATGAAAATACCATCGTCTGATTAGACGAAGGCGCGCACAAAAATGCGAGCATTGAGAAGAGAAATGCCCTCGGCCAAAAAAAAAGGGCATGTTCTCTTTGGGAAAAGACCAAATTGATCTTTGGATTTTCTTTAATGGTTGTGACTTCGATAAAAAAAAACGAAGACCAGCCGAAATTCAAACACAAGACCTTTGGATCAATAGTCAAACAACCTAAGCAGTACACCTCAAAGCCTATAGTGGAAGGGTTGCATTCTTCCTCATATACGTTGCAAACGAAGACCAAACGTCCATGGCATGTTTCTTTGGTGTACTTCGGCCTGAGGCCGGCTCAAGGCACGCACGTTCACAGACGCTCTTTCAGCAGAAGTTGTGTTTCGACAAAAAAAAAAGGTGCACCGGTGGGGGCTTGAACCGAAGACCTCCTACTTGGTTTTCACAAAATGCAGAATCAAGCTGCTCTTTCAGCCGAAGTCGTGTTTCGGCAAAAAAAAGGTGCACTGGTGGGGGCTTGAACCGAAGACCTCCAACTTGGTTTTCGCAAAATGCGGAATCAAGCAAAGACATGAATTAGCGAACAGGATACTTCGGCCTGATCGTTATTAGGTGCTTAAAAAAATCTGCAGATGTTGGAACCTAGGACCTTCGGGTGAATGGTCAAAGGGCTTAACCAGTGCACTATGCAACCACATTGTGGAAGGATTGCATTCTTTGTCACATATTTCACAAGCGAAGACCCGATGGCACTTCTCGCACTCTAATTCAGCCCGAGTCTGCCACCAAATCCAGCCAGCTCTTTGCCGAAGAGGTAAAGCGGCCCATTCCAACAAAAATAAAGAGAAAAAAAGAAAAAAAAATGCTCCGAAGAAGGATTTGATCTCAAGACCTCCGGGTATCAAGACCTCTAGGTAAATTGTTAAGTGGCCTTAACAGTGTACAACACTGGCAACTCTTTGTGTCAAGTTTAGTTATTTGACAGTTGGCCTCTTCGGAATAATTTTGATTTTACCTCTTCGTAAATGATTCCGACAAATTTTCTAATATGCCACTTTGGCTTATTCCATACCTCTTCATCCCAATGATTAAATAAAAAATAGAGAGAGAGTTGTAGCAAGAGTTTGATCCTTGGACCTTCGGACCATTGCACCACACCGCATTTTATGAATTGATTTGTATTTTATCCTATGTATTTCATAAGCAAAGATCCATTCGCAAACTCCACCTGCCAATGGTGCTCTTCGGCTTTGAGGGCCCATTCACTTTCGTTGGCCAACCTTGGCAGCAAAAAAAGAACCAAGCCAAGATCTGATCCTAGGATCTTCGGGTTAAAAACCAAATGACTTAACCAACACGCCATGCACCTTATTGTGAGTTGTTTTGCTTTCTTCCTCACATATTATGAAAACAAAACCAGGGTGCAGCTTTTATTAAAATGAGGACCCGGGGGGCAGCTTAAAAAATATATCCATGAGAAAAATGAAGTGCAGAATTGAGGGCTCGAACACATCGGCCAAGCAAGCCTCTTCGCTTTTCCGTTGCTCTTTTATTTAGGTTCCGGCCTGTTTACCGATCGGAAGAAACACAAGCACAATGCTCTTTGTTTTTAACTGAGTTTCAGCTCTTAGCGAGGTTAAAAGTTGCTGCACCTTACGTCTAGTGTTTTTCAGCCCTGTATTCATCATTTCTGTGGGGCAAGCATGCGTAGCATACATGCATAACGAACTTAAGTACAGGCTCTTCGGCCTTCGCTGATTGCGTTCAATGTTAAAAATTAGCACATACTTGTACACATTGCTTACGTTTACAATAAAATATAAATAGCACTCATTGCCTAAAAAAGCCTAATTTTTATTGTCAATGATCCCTTCTCTATTTGCAGGCCAAGCATCGGGCAATGATATATACACTTATATGTTTTGGAACACTTTACATGACTTATGACAGGTTACTCCGGCCAATTACTACGGCAAAGAAAAAACAGAAGCTCGATCACCAGCAAAGAGGGGCTAGGGAGGGACACGCTGTCCCATTTTGTCCCAAAATTCAGGAATTGACCGACAATCGCAAGCATGAGGAGAAGGCAGACACAAGCACTTCATCACCGACGACCTCTCCACCCCCGCCGACATGCCTTGGCTCGGGAGGCTCGACGACATCTTCGCCCCTGCCGGCACACCTCAGCTCGGGAGGCTCGACGACATCTTTGCCCCTACCAACACGCCTCGGCTTGGGGGGCTCGATGACATCTTCGCCCCCACCGACCCGCCTTGGCTTAGGGGGGCTCAATGACATCTTTGCCGCCACCGACACGCCTCGGCTCGGGGGGCTCGACGACATCTTCGTCCCCGCCGACACACCTCGGCTCGGGAGCCTAACAACATCTCCGCCCCTGCCGACATGCCTAAGCTTGGGGGGCTCGACGATATCTTCACCCCCACGAACATGCCTCGGCTCGGGGGCTCGATGATGTCTTTGCCCCCGCCGACATACCTCGGCTCGGGGGCTCGATGACATCTTTGCCCCCAGCGACCCGCCTCGGCTTGGGGGCTCGATGACATCTTCGCCCCCACCAACACACCTCGGCTTGGGGGGCTCGACGACGTCCTCGCCGCCACTGGCATGCCTCGGCTCGGGGGCTCGACGACGTCTTTGCCCCGCCGACGAGCCTCGGCTCGGGGGGGGATCGACGATGTCTTCGCCCCCACCAACAAGCCTCAGCTCGGGGGCCTCGATGACATCTTCGCCCCCGCCGACATATCTTGGCTTGGGGGGCTCGATGACATCTTCGCCCATGCCGACAGGCCTCGGCTCGGGGAGCTCGATGACCTCTTCCCCCCTGCCGACATGCCTCGGCTCGGGAGCTCGACGACATCTTCGCCCTCGCTGACACACCTTGGCTCGGGGGGCTCGACGACATCTTCGCCCCCACCGACACGCCTCAGCTCGGAGCCTCGAGGACATCTTCGCCCTTGCCAACACGCCTCGACTCGGGGGGCTCGACGACATCTTCGCCCCCGCCGACATGCCTCGTCTTGGGCGGCTCAGGGGCTCGATGACATCTCGGCCCCGGCAGACACGCCTTAGCTTGAGGGGCTCGACGATATCTTCGCCCCACGGACATGCCTCGGCTCGGGGGCTCGACGTCTTTGCCCCTGCTGACATACCTTTGGCTCGGGGTGCTCGACGACATTTTTGTCCCCGCCGACCCGCCTCGGCTTGGGGGCTCGATGACATCTTCGCTCCAACCAACACACCTCGGCTTGGGGGGCTCGACGACGTCTTCGCCACCGCCGATGCGCCTTTGCTTGGGGGGCTCGACGATGTCTTCACCTCCGCCGACATGCCTCGGCTCGGGGGGATCGACGACGTCTTTGCCCCCACCGACAAGCCTCGGCTCGGGGGGCTCGATGACATCTTCGCCCCCGCCGACATACCTCGGCTCGACGGGCTCGACGACATCTTCACCCCCACCGACACGCCTCGGCTCGGGGGCTTGACGACATCTCCGTCCCCACCGACACGCCTCAGCTTTGGGGGCTCGACGATATCTTTACCCCCACGGACATGCCTCGGCTCGGGGTCTCGACGACGTCTTTGCCCCCGCTGACATACCTCGGCTCGGGGGGCTCGACATCTTTGCCCCCGCCGACCCACCTCAGCTTGGGGGCTTGATGACATCTTCGCCCCACCCAGCCCCGAGCTCCTAAAGGTATGAAATGCGTCATTGGAGGTTGCTCAAAAAAGGGTAAAGAACACATCCCGTATCTTGGCTTTTGGCATCTTGTGCATGTCTTCTTGTGACAGTTTGCCTGGCGTGTAAAACTGCGTCCAATGGGCTCGCTCAAATTGAAGCGCAAGCCCCCAAGCGTCCTGATTACTCCTGAGAATAACTGCTTTGCCAATGGATGGAATATTGACTTCCGCGCACCTGCGCCCCTGGCTGCTGCCTCGACGGTTGTGGTAACAATAGAATACAAAATGACGTAGGGGTTCCCTTTTCCGATCCGCTGCAGCGCGTTGATTGCCGACGCGTGCCCTAGGGAACGAACCGTCACCTCCTTGGTATATAAACCGCCCCAAGGGGTTTCGAGTCACTGTGCCTCCATTGCTTCTATCTGCTCTCTTTTCCAAACTCTTCTCTCGCTTTTCCCATCGCGTCCTTCACCTCCAGCGATGGCCGGAAACAGTGGCGACTGGAACGAGGAGGAAGACTTCTTCGCCGGCGAGCTCGACGACTACGGTTCCCCCTCCGATATCGACAGCAGCGACGGGGAAGAGGAGGAGCACCTGCCGGTTGGCGATGGCGATGACTCCCCAAACACCGACGACTCCCAGGGGTACTCCCGGAAAGAGATCACCAAGCTCCGCGACATCCGCTGCGTAGACGGTGTCTTCTCCGACGAGGAGGAGGAGGAGGACGATGACGATGATGGCGACGACGACGATAATGGCGACAGTGGCGGTGGCGAGTATGACAACAACGGTGGGGACGACGAAGAAGCGCCGCCACCTGCGCCAGTAGATAGTAGTAGGAAGTAGCCTGCCACATCCACTAGGTGTAGAATAGGATCATCGTGCTGCCACCATATATATGCATATGCAGTGCTTTTGTAATGAACTACTTATGAATATCAGGGTTTCGCCAATATATGGGTCTTCGCGTCGCTGTTGTTCTTCATTTATGTTTAATTTTTCTCGTTGATTCCTCTTTTGTCTTTTCTTTCCCCTTTATTGTGTTCCTGTGCCTATACTTTGTGACCTGAATGGTTTACAGCACTTGCACCACTGAATACCTTGAGCGGAATTGATGCTGCTCCTCTTGTGTGCAAAGTGCTTGAGCCGACGTCTTTGCCAATCGCATTGTCTCCGAGTGCCTACTCAAAATGCCGTGCTACCGAGTGCCTGCTCCAAACACCTTGCTGCCAAGCACCTTACCTTGATGCGTTGTCGCCGAGTGCTTGCTCTAGACCCCGTGCTACTGATCTGAACGCAGCGTTACCGAGTGCTTGCTCTTGATACGGTTCCCTTTGTGCTACTGACTGGCCCACAAACTTTTGTGGCTGTTGCAAATGTTAGTCACTGTTAACCCTTTGAACGTCGCCGCTCATTGCTGTGTTGATCGCGCCGCTAACGCCGTTAGGCGTGGCACATGTATATTGTCGAACCATTCCCCCTTGAATCAAATCACTTTTCTTCTTCCCCATTTCGCTAGGGTTTCCTCTGTCGCTATTCGTTTCTCGATCCGCCATGCTCTCGCAACCCCCGTCTGTTCACTCAGTGTATGAGCAAGCGATTCAAGGTCTCTAGCCACAAGCTCCGTGCCATGCCACCAAAGAAAACCCAATCTTCCATCATCGGTAACTTCAAGGATACCGACGGCGCTACAGGTCGGCCCGATGGTCAACCGCCCAATCCGGCCTGTGCTTGGACGCCTTCCTCCGTCAAGGATTCCGATCTAGAAAGCCTAGTGGACTTCGGACTGCTACTCTGCAAAGAATCAAGTTTGTGGGAGACTCAATTTTAGTGCAAGTATCCGGGGAACAATGCTTATAATGCTCTAGTCTTTACATGGCACTTTTGGTGCGGTTAGACTGTCCCGATCTGCTCCTTTCTTCGTGAGATTTTGCATTATTACAATATTGAGCTGCCGCATCTTCATCCCAATTCCATCACCCAGCTTGCTATATTTGTTTGTCCCTATGAGGCCTATCTTGGCATTGCTCCACATTCCAACTTGTGGCGGTACCTTTTCTGTTGCAAGCGCCAATTGAGGAACAATCAGTACGCATATCTTGGGGGAGTGACATTGCAATTGCGTGATGGGAGGAAATAGGAATATTTTGCGCTTCCTTTGTTGACGTATGTCAAGGATTGGAAAGACAAGTGGATCATGATAGAAAATTGCTCGTTGTCCTTCCCTAAAAGCCTAGGATGCATCCCAAATCCTACTGACCAATGGCAGGAGGCAGTCCCGAACGCGGAGATGGATCAGGTTCGGGTGCTTTTAGGGAATATCAACACTCTGAAGGTGGGTGGTCTGACAGCAATGGTCATAGCCATCAATTTTGTTTATCACAAGATTTAGCCTCTGAAGGACCAACTGCATCCGGCTTTTCTGTTCTCTGGTTTGAATGATCGTACCCAAGAGTATGATAAGCCAGTCAGCGAGGAAGAAGCCAGTCAGCGAGGAAGAGTTGTAGTTCTAGGTGTCTTAGTTCTTTACTGGCGAGGTGTTTGTGTACAACCCACCCTCGGAGGTGAGCTTATCTTTCATGCAAGACTCTTTTTGCTTGATTCTCCAAGTGTTGTTGAGTGATTTGCTGCTCGTCTCTTTGCTGTTTTTAGAGGCGTGCTGCAAAGTATCTATCCCTTGCCCCAACGCCAGACCTTCCTTATTTGCAAACCAAGACTAGGGCTGACAAGGACATTGTGGAGAGCATTGTGTCCCAGATTGATTCTGACAGCTGTCCCTCTGATTTTTATATAGACGTTGGGGGGGAGGAGAGGCCATCTGGCGATGAAGGTGGAGCCGGGCCCTCTGTTGATGATGCTGTCGGCGATGCTACACCGGGCAAGCCACGCCGCACTCGGCAAGCTGTGCGTCAGATGACAGCTGCCATGGCTAGTGTCCTGGATCCTAAAGTAGTCGTAAATCCGGTAGAGGATGATGTGCTTTCTGACAATGAGACTTTGGCTCAGAAGCAACATTAGCGTAAGTTGTCTGCGTAGACTCGCAAGGTTCTTCTGTAGCCGAGTCCTCCAAGGTTGTGCCTTCTCACTCTCAGCTTCGTCGCAAAGGCTATAAGAGGATCCAGAGAAATTTTGATGAGTGATTACCTCGAGGTCTATAATTTGTTTATTTCTTGACTTTGCCCTGCTTCTAATGCCTTTTCTGTTATAGTGCCTGCGAGGTGCCTCCCGATGCCCCCAAGAGTGGTGGGCTGTCTGCTGCAGACTCCCGTGGAGGTCATGAGTGTCCTGAGGCTACTCGTGGGGATGGCACCACCCAGGAGTAGTCGGCGGGGGGCTCTGCTCTCGAGGAAGAAAGAACCCTCGAGGATCCCGATAAGGGCACTATGCCCGATGTGATCCCCGAGCAGTCAGAGCTTGGGCCTCTAGGTAAAGTTGGGACTTGGATCTTCCAGCTGATTTGTTCATCATTTCTATCTTGATTTTTGGCTTATTTCTGCGCCTATGTATATGAAATTGCCCCGAGCACGCTGCCCCCTGAGGGTTTTCGAGACGGCCCTCGACGTGTTGATGGGGCCGAGTGCTCCATCCTCGCCAAGAATGTTCTTCGGCCTCAACCGGCTGCTCCTCTGGTGGACTTCGTTGCTGCCGTAGCCCCTAAACTTGCCTTAGAGCTTCCTGTGAGTAGTCGGTTGCTTTGATCGTTACTGCTACTTGCTCGCTGACCCGCCTTGAATGCGTGACAGGAGCCCGTGCGGGGGGTTCTACAGCTTTGTGAAGAAAACACCTGGCTTAAAGAGGAGCTTGCTCGCCCCCAGTCACCGGCGCTCTTGGAAGAAAATGCTAGGCTTAAGGAGGAGCTTGCGTCTGTCCGGACGTCTGTGGCACGTAAGTTGCTGCTACACTTCATAGCTTCATAGTGATGCTTCCTCTAATGTCCGTTTGCGCTTTCAGTGAAGGTTGAGCTGGAGAAGCAAGTTGACATCTTGACTCAGCAGAAGGATGCTGCTGAGGCCGAGTCATCCCAGTTGAAGGGCGAGCTTGCTAACCTCAAGCGGTCATTCGAGGTAATTTCCTAGGACCTTGAAATGTCTTATAAGCTTTTGCTACTTCACAGGATTTACTCAAAGAGCGTTTAGGCCAAAGCTCTCGAAGAAGCGGCTAAGCATACTGAAGCCATCAAATCTCTGACTGAAGAGTGGAAGAAGCTTTTAGAGGAGTTGTCGTTGCAGCGTGCTTTGCGGGATGCTGCTGACAAGCTGAGCGAGTGTCTGGCCAAGAGCTTTGGTGAGCTCGAGACCAGAAGCTAGCAGTTGGAGGTCCGCGTGATGGAACTGCTTGATGCCGTCGCCCCAGGGGAGATCGTGAGGCCTGTTTCGGAGCGTATGGAGACTGCTCTTGCGGATGCCGAGGCCTTTTTCAAGGGTGCAGTGAAGGACGCTGCTATGGATACTGCTGCCACTATCAAGACTCATTATCTTGATGTAGATTTTGCGGTGGCGTCTAGTGACCTGAAGCGTGGGACCTCGTCAAGTGTGTTTGGCTCCTATGTAGCCGCTACTAAAGCTCTTGGCGACTATGCCACGAGCCAGCTTGTGTTTGCTCCGCCTGTGGAGTAGGACTGGTTGCGTGAAGTGTTTCAACCATGCTTGTAGTTGGACGAATATTTGCTTGTTGCTAACTTGGCGAGCCTTGGCGAGTGCTTGTGACTCTGGCTCTGCAGCTTTGCCTTTGTTAAGTCTTTTTAAGTGCTCTATTTGACTTTAACGCTTGGCCTTCAATGTGTATGAGGGTCTTGCGACCTGTATTTGTCATTGCAACTTTTGTTGCAGCGAACGTCTTAGGACGTCGAGTGCTTAAGACTCTTGCAATTCATAGAGTGCCTTTTGTTGTCGAGTGCTTAAGACACGGCTGTCATTCATTACAACTATCGTTTTAGCGGAAGTCTTAGGACTTGAGTACTTAAGACTCTTTTTTCAGGCGGCGCGAGGGACCTAACTGACCAGGTACTATGATGTGGTTTATGTGTCATTACAACTTAAGTTATAGCGGGGGTGTTGGGACCCGAGTGCTTATGACCCTTAATTGTCGTAGATAGCGCATTGTCATGACGTCGGTTCATTACAACTTGGGTTGTAGTGTGGATCTTGGGATCCGAGTGCTTTGGACTCTTTATCTAGCCGCGCTATGGCCTGGGCACCGAGTGCTGTAGCACATCTGCCCTGTCTTTACAACTTTAGCTATAGCTAGAAAGTCTTTGGACATTGAGTGCTTAAGAATCTTGAAAAAGAAAGGAGATAAACACAAATACTTTAGATTTGCTTTATTCATCACAACTTTAGCTACGGGGAGATCTTGGTACATGAGCCTTCGGGCTCTTACATTATCGGGGCTTGCTGGCCTCATTGAGTCTTTGGACTCAGCTTGTTGCATCATGTAGGTGCCGTGCCAAGTACTTTGGACTCTGCTGTTGCTGCTGGTGCCTTTGGGTCTATAGACCGCTTTAGGCTAGGCGTAGAATCGTTGTAGGCTGTCGGAGTTCCATGTGTTCTTCAACTGTACATCATCATTATCTTCTAGCTTGAGCGTTGCTGGGCTGAGTACATCTGATATGATGTAGGGTCCCTCCCATGGGGAGCTGAGCTTGCTTTGACCCACGGTAGTGTTCTTCCGCTTTAGTATGAGGTCACCATCGTAGAACGTCTTTATTTTGACATTCTTGTCTAGTACCACTTCAGCGGCTGTTGGTACTTGGCTGCTTGCAGGATGACATGAAGACGATCTTCTTCTAGCATCTCTAGGTCCTCTGCCCTTGACTTTTCTGCTTCTGCGATGTTGTCGAAGGCTACCCTCGAGGCCCCATGAATCAGGTCCGCTGGGATGATGCCTTCTGAGCCGTAGACCATGAAGAAAGGAGTATGGCGTCCGATCGCTTTGCTTGGCTGGATTCTTAGTCCCCAGATTGTGTACGGTAACTACTAGAGCCACTTGCCTTCGTACTTTTTCAGCCTGTCGAAGATGCGCGGTTTTAGTCCTTGCAGGATAAGCCCGTTGGCCCTTTCAACCTGTCCGTTGGCTTTTGGGTGGCCAACCGACGCGTAGCATATGTTGATGGCGTAGTTCTAGCAATACTCCTTGAATTCTCCTCCGGTGAAATTGGTCCCCAGGTCTGTTATGATCTCAATCGGGATGCCGAACCTGTGGATGATTTCTTCTATGAAGCCTGTTGCTTTCTTGGCCGTGAGCTGGTTTATTGGCTTGTATTCTATCCATTTGGTGAATTTCTCTACCGCTACCAGGACATGGTCGTATCCTCCTGGAGCTTTCTTGAAGGGGCCAATCTTGTCCAGCCCCCAGCACGCGAATGGCTAGGAGAGTGGTATGTTGTTGAGTGCTGAGGCTAGCTGATGTTGCTGTCGAGCGAAGAACTGGCATCCCTCGCACATCAGAACCACGGTCTTGGTGTCTTGCTTTGCTGTGGGCCAGCAGAAACCGGATTGGAATGCCTTTCTGACAAGAGTTCTCCACCCTGCGTGATTGCCACAAGAGCCTGCGTGTATCTCTTCCAGGAGGTCGATTCCTTCTGTTCGCGGGATGCATTTCATCAGCACCCCAGAAGCCACAGCGCGCTTGAATAGTTGGTCCCCGATCAATGTGTAGGATTTGCTTCTCCTATGCACTCTGTCGCCTACTGCCCTTGGTTCTGGAAGGTTGCCAGTCTTGATGTACTCGATTATTTCGGATCACCAATTTTTGTCTATTAGCATGACCAACTGCTTTGATGGTGCACTCGGCTGGGCATGCTCTTCTCCCTCCTTGACCGTCGGAGTTTCTCGGATTTGAACGAATACTCTGGAGGGGACTTCGGTTCTTGTTGACCCCAGCCTTGCTAGGACGTCTGCTGCGACATTCTTATCTCAAAAGACATGGTAGAATTCTATTCCCGTGAATTTGCTTTCCATCTTGCATACTTCTGTGCAGTAGGCGCTCATCTTTTCTGTTGAGCAGCTCCAGTCCTTATTTACTTGATTTATCACCACAAGGGAGTCGCCGTACACCATGAGCCGGCTGATGCTGATGGACTCAGTGATGCGCAAGCCATGCAGTAGGACTTTGTACTCGGCTGCATTGTTGGACAGCCTGAATTTTAACTGCAGCACACGTTTTAGCTGCTCACCTTTTGGGGAAATGAGAAGAAATCCTGCTCCTGCACCCTCCAGCATCAGCGAACCGTCGAAGTACATGATCTAGTGCTCTGGGCGCTCTAGACTGCTTGGTACCTGCTGCTCCGTCCACTCTGCTACAAAGTGGGCAAGGACCTGCCATTTGATTGTCGTCCTAGGTCTGAAGTCGATGTCAAACGCACCCAGCTCGTAGGCCAATTTTGCTATTCGCCTGGCTGCTTCTTTGTTGTGCAGGATGTCACCGATCGGGGAGGAGGTGATGGCTACCACTTGGTGCTCCTCAACGTAGTGTCTCAGCTTGTTGGCGGTAATCAGCACCGTGTACAGTAGCTTCTGGACCTAGGGGTATCTCACTTTTGACTCGTTGAGCACCTCACTGATGAAATATACCGGGTGCTGGGTCTTGTAGGATTGCTAATGAGGACATTCCTAGCATTCACTCATCTCCAAATGAAACTACACTTGATATAGCTGGTCCAATTACAAGGAGTAGAGCTAAACAATTGGAGAAGGAAATTCATTCTCAGGTGAACGCTAACCTTATGTTTTAATAATCAAATTACATTGAATGAACCTATGCTTTTGAGTACTTGTTTCAATGTTCTTAGGAATGATGGAGTGCATGAACAAGCATGGGATGATGATGGATTTTGCCCGCCAAATATATGCAAGGAACCTAGACGTGCATGAGAGAGGAAAGGCCATTCAGCTACCATAAATATCAGCCATTGAAGTGCAAGCAAATAAATCGGGAGTTAGGAATGCATGCTACCAGCAACTGGGTTGCTGTCCACACACGCTCTAGCATGCATGCAGAGAATACCAATCAGCCCGGCGTCCCACTAGGCTTGGTTATTAATAAAAGTAGTGCTGCAACTTCCCACTACATGTTCTCAATTATTTTCCACCAAACTGAAACTCCACTAGTGCTATATATCCCTGTAATGGAGGACGTAAACAGTAACTCGTGATTATAATTTTCAGAAATACCAACTCTTGGAATTCTTATTCCTGCGTGAGTCTCGAGAGGCTTGCAAATTTGTTCTTTCGATTCCTGAGGGAGTTGTAGAACGCCAAACTGCGGTTCACCGAGTTTGTGCCTTCACGTCTATACGGCGTGATGGCGTGGGCTGTTTGTCTGTACGTGGAAGGGTGATTGTCTCGGTAGTTCGTCACGTGGATAGCCTCGCGGTGCACTGCCTCTTCACCAGGTCACGTAGCGACAAGTTATCAAGTTCGCGGATCCTACGAGAAGATCGGGCCACATAACTTGCTACACGCGTTGCATAGGCATGTGCATATCATCTGGTATCAAAGCCTCTGTTTCCTCAGTAGGATTGTTCTTGTTTTTGGTAGGATAGAGTTTCTATACCTACTGTCCACTAATAGCCAAAAAGAAAACCTACAGCCCAAATTCATACGTGCTACTGATTTTGTAGTTTGCTTTATCGAGTTTTAATCCTTTAAGGGGGCATTTGGATCAAAGGTTTGCCATAGTAATTTCATGGGAAAGTGTTTCCTCTGTTTTGCTGACGTCATCTGCTGTTTGGATCAAAGGAATTAGTCTTTCCTTTGCACCGGAACGGTTGCATGTCCTTCGCAAAACGTAGGAACCAAAACATCCGCTCTGGTTCAATTTTTTGGTGGAAGCCCGAGGCGAACACTGCATGCAGGGACTGCCATGGAGACCAGAACAAATAGGAAAGTATTTTTTTTTGAGTTGACAGCAACTAGTACTTGAGGTTGTTGGGTGTCTTGCTGGTGGGTTCATGTTCTTGTTGGCCCACCTGCCAATGGATTTAATTGTTTTGATGAGTAACAATCTATTTTGTTTTCTTTTTATTTCCTACGATCCAAATGCGATACCACATAGCATTCCTGTGTTTTTTTCATTCCTCTGTTTTCACACTTGAACCATCTTCCTTTCCCGTGTTTCCTACCATTCCTATGTTTTACGTTCCTTTGTTCCAAACAGGGCCTAAGATTTGTCTAATTGCTGAATTTTTCTCTCTGTTTTTGTTCTCCACATCGTTCTAGTTGTTATCTTTGTTCTAATCATCAAATTGCTTGCTGCAAGTACCCACCCACCACAAATTCCCCACTCGAGTTTCTTGTTTTTTTTTTGTGCTGCGCCATCCATCTCCCCTTTCGTTGAAAGTTGTGCTGTGTTTGTCACAAAGGTTAAAAGAAACGATGTACATGGGTCAAAAGAAAGACTGAAAACAACGAGTTCTTGCTCAAAAAAAACAAAAGAGAGAATTGTGTTCAGCACACCCAAAGGGGTTTCGGCAGCAACAAGTTTCGGTTGGTGCAATTGGTGTTCATCTCTCCACTTCCTACATCTTGTTTCTACATCTCTCCACTTCCTCCATCTTGTGTCTACATCTTGTTTCTACATCTTTTCCTTTATATTCAGCAACTTAGACTTGTTTTCTTGGATTATTATTCGGTTTTGCATCACTACATTTCAGCGCATTCCACTTACATATTATCCCACCAAGCTCCACTTACAAGCACCGTGAGTTGTTGCACTGTCGTCACTGTTATAATCACTCTTCCACTGCAGATTGCAGCCACGGTTCTTCCTCTTTTCAGGGAGAGAAAGAACTTGTTTTGTAAGTGGTGAGGGAGCGATTCCACATATTCATTGTCCTATTATTTTTGTCTCCTTATTACTAACATGGCTGGTGCTGAAGACTCTCCTTCCCATATTGTCTCTGCTCAAGAGTTTCAGGAGGTGCGTGAACAAATGCGTCAACTGATGCAAGGAATGCAACAACTTCAGCAATCCTTTCAGCAACAGCGTGGGGAACCTCCACCTCATGATAATGAGGATGATGATCACCATGGTGGTGGCCGTGGCCGAGGATTTGCTGCTGGTTTTGATAACTTTGCAGGTGGCCGTGGCCGAGGATTTGCTGCTGGTTTTGGTCATGCACGACGTGTTCCTGTTGGTGATCCTACTGATTTTGATGCTGAAACGCTTTCAAATTATAGTGCTGAACATGGAGGTGATCCTTATGGTCGCCGTGGTGCATATGATGATCATGGTGATGACACCTTTGGCCGTTTTGGAGCCCGTGGTCATTATGGTGATCACCATCGGCATCATCCTGCACGACATCACAATGATGATGGTTTGAGCAAGGTTAAAGTTTCCATTCCTCCATTCAGCGGCAAGGAGAATGCTGATGATTATTTTGAATGGGAAACCAAAGTGGAGCAAATATTTGATTTGTATGAATATCCTGCTGAAAAGAAGAAAGCTTGTAGCCATTGAGTTCAAAGGCTATGCCATAACTTGGTGGAATCAGATCCGTACTGAATATCATAGAGTTGGGCATGACCGTATAACTTGGGAAGACATGAAGAGGGAAATGAGACGTCGTTTTGTTCCTGCATATTATTCTCGTGATCTACATTTGAAGCTGAAACGTCTTGTGCAAGGTACTCGCAGTGTTGATGAATATTTTCAGGAATTGGAAAAGTGCTTACTTCGTACAGGGATAACTGAGGATGAGGAATCAACAATGGCTCAGTTTCTGGTGGGCCTCAATAAACCCATTGCTGATAAAGTGGATATGACAAATTACACCTGTCTCACCGAGTTGGTTCATTTTGCAAAGAAGGCTGAATGGCAAGTTGCTACGTCTTACAAATACAATGCTTCCTGGCGTCATTCCCCACAGCAAGGGGATGTCATGCCTCAATTCCAACAGCAAGGAGCTGCAACGCCCAAATCCTCATCTTGTGGAGCACATAGATCTATTCCAACTTCTTCCAAACAATTGGATGCGAAAGGTAAAGCTGTGAGTTCAAATTAGCCCACTTCTTCTACTGCAGTCACCCAACGCAAGACAAGCACGATTGAGTGTTTTAAGTGTGTGGTCATGGGCATAAGCAAGCTGAATGTCCCAATCGTCGTAATATTATTGCACTTGCTGATGGTTCTTATGATTCACAAAGTGAAGAGGAGGACGAGTTTATCAATGAATTTGCAGATCTTAATCTAGACACTTGTGAGTATTCAGCAGAGGATGGTACATTTGAGCTAGGTCTGAATTGTTTAGCCATTCACCTTATTCCGACTTTTGCTCACCATGACATATTACATGATGAAGTTTCTCCATCTTCCGACGAGATTACTAGTGCTGATTTTGATAAGTTGCTTGCTGATTTTCCTGATTTGAAGCCTTCTATATTGAACACACCATCTCCTTCTTTGGTGGTTAGGCGAGTTCTTTCCACTCAATTTGTTGCTGCTGAACAAGGACAACGCCATAATTTGTTTCAATCCCGATGCAAAGTGAAAGGACAAGTGTGCCGTTTCATCATAGATGGTGGGAGCTGCAATAATATTGTTAGTGCTTTGCTTGTTGAGAAGCTTGGTTTGCAGCCACGTCGCCATCCACACCCATACCATATGCAATGGTTGAATAATTCTAGGACCGTTAAGGTTTCAGCCATGGTTCGTTTGTCATTTTCCATTGGTGATTATCATGCAGAGGTTGATTGTGATATTGTCCCCATGCAAGCCTGCCATTTGCTGCTTGGTCGTCCCTGGCAATTTGATGTGGACTCAGTGCATTTTGGATGGTCTAACAAATACACTTTCATTCACAATGACAAGAAGGTGGTTCTTGTTCCATTATCTCCAGAGGAGATACATACTTCAGATATGGCTCGCAAGAAAAGAGAGGAATCTAACAAAAGAAAATTGAGTGAGATCCCCAACCCTAGTAAGGGAGAGAGTTCTAACCCATCCAGCCACATAAAGCCTCATACCAATCCTTAACAGCCACGCCACACTGAGTGTCTCTTTGTGAGGAAGAGTGGTTTGAGAGAAGTGAGAAACACCACAGCTCCATTCGTTGTGCTCTTGCACAAGGAGGTCCTACTTTCAACTAACGATTTACCTTCATCGCTGCCTAGTGTTGTTCTTGATCTCTTACAGGATTTTGAAGATGTTTTTCCCGATGAGATACTAGCTGGACTTCCTCCACTCCGTGGAATTGAGCATCGAATTGATTTGGTACCAGGTGCTTCTCTTCCAAATCGTCCAGCCTACCGCACCAATCCCGAAAAGATAAAGGAAATTCAGCGACAGGTAAAAGAGCTTTTGGACAAAGGGTATGTTCGTGAATCCTTATCACCATGTGCTGTTCCCGTTCTTTTAGTTCCAAACAAAGATGGCTCTTGGCGCATGTGTGTTGATTGTCGTGCTATCAATGCTATAACTGTTCGCTATCGCCATCCCATTCCACGACTTGATGACATGTTAGATGAATTGAGTAGTTCCATCATTTTCACCAAGATTGATTTGCGTAGTGGCTATCATCAAATCCGCATGAAACTTGGTGATGAATGGAAAACAGCGTTTAAAACTAAAAATGGTCTCTATGAATGGCTTGTGATGCCATTTGGCTTGACAAATGCTCCTTCAACTTTTATGCGCTTAATGAATCATGTTTTATGAGCTTTCATTGGCAAGTTTGTAGTTGTTTATTTTGATGATATTTTGATCTATAGCAAATCATTTGATGAACATCTTGATCATATCCGTCAAGTGCTTACTGTTTTGAGGGAAGAGAAATTGTATGGCAATATTGCTAAGTGCACCTTTTGCATAGACCGTGTTATTTTCCTTGGCTTTGTTGTTTCCGCAGATCGTATTCAGGTTGATGAAGAGAAGGTTAAAGCAATAAAGGATTGGCCTACACCGGTAAATGTGAGCCAAGTTCGAAGCTTTCATGGTCTTGCAAGTTTCTATAGGCGTTTTGTTAAAGATTTCAGCACTCTCGCTGCACCCCTTACCAATCTCACAAAGAAGGATGTTCCTTTCAAGTGGGGACATGACGAAGACCTATCATTTCATACGCTGAAAACAAAGCTTTGTGAAGCACCGCTGCTACAACTTCCTGATTTTGGTAAGACAATTGAGATCGAATGTGATGCAAGTGGTATTGGCATAGGAGGTGTACTGCTGCAAGAAGGTAAACCTGTTGCCTATTTTTCTAAAAAGCTAAATGATCCACATCTGAATTACTCGGTTTATGACGAAGAGCTTTATGCCTTAGTTCGCGTTTTGGAAGTTTGGCAACATTACTTGTTACCTAAAGAATTTGTAATCCATTCTGATCATGAAGCTTTGAAATATCTTAAAAGCCAAGGCAAGCTGAACCGTCGACATGCTAAATGGATTGAGTTCCATTGAAACGTTTCCCTATGTTGTCAAACATAAGCGTGGTAAAGATAACATTGTTGCCGATGCCTTGTCTAGAAGATGTGTGTTGATTACACAACTAGATACAAAAGTACTTGGTTTGGAGTCCATTAAAACACTTTATGCTGTTGATGCTGATTTTAAAGAACATTTCTCTCGTTGCATTGATGGCAAAGGTTGGGATAAATATTATGTGCATGATGGCTTCTTGTTTCAGACTAACAAAATATGCATTCCAGCTTGTTCCATTCGTCACGTTCTTTTGTAGGAAGCACATACAGGTGGACTCGCTGGTCATTTTGGTGTCAAAAAGACATTGGACATGCTCTCTGATCATTTCTTTTGGCCACATATGCGACGTGATGTCCAGCGGCACGTTGGGTGCTGCATCGTTTGCTTGAAACCTAAATCCCGCCTCAATCCCCATGGTTTATATACTCCATTACCTATTCCACATGTACCTTGGGAAGATATATCTATGGACTTTGTTCTGGGGTTACCTCGGTCTCAGAGGGGGAGGGATTCTATTTTTTGTTGTCGATCGCTTTTCTAAAATGGCACATTTTATCCCATGTCATAAGAGCGATGATGCTTCACACGTTGCTAATTTGTTTTTTAGGGAGATCGCTCGTTTACATGGAGTTCCAAAGACTATTGTTTTAGACCGGGATACAAAATTCCTCAGCTACTTTTGGAAGACATTGTGGGCTAAGCTTGGCACAAAGCTGTTATTTTCAACCACTTGTCATCCACAAATGGATGGGAAAACTGAAGTTGTCAACCGTACTTTGTCAACCATGTTGCGTGCCGTGTTGAAAAAGAATTTGAAGCTCTGGGAAGACTGCCTTCCACATGTTGAATTTGCTTATAACAGGGCAGTCCATTCTACAACAAACACTTGTCCATTTGAAATTGTTTATGGGTTTAAACCGCATACTACCATGGATCTTTTGCCTTTACCATTACATGAACAAGTTAACTTGGATGCCACAAAAAGATCGGATTTTATCAAGCGGTTACATGCGGAGACAAGAAAGAATATTGAGAAGAAATCAGCACAATATGCAAAGCAAGCAAACAAAGGTAAGAACAAAGTTACATTTCAGCCAGGAGATCTTGTATGGTTGCATCTACGCAAGGATCGCTTTCCCCAACAGCGTAAGAGTAAGTTATCTCCTCGGGGTGATGGTTCGTTCAAAGTTCTCCAACAGATAAATGATAATGCTTACAAACTTGAACTGCCACCTGAATATTCCAATGTGAGTACCACATTCAATGTCAAAGACTTGCTTCCATTTGCTGGTAAGCCTGAGTCGAGGATGACTCCTTCTCAAGAGGGGAATGAGGACATTCCTAGCATTCACTCATCTCCAAATGAAACTACACTTGATATAGCTGGTCCAATTACAAGGAGTAGAGCTAAACAATTGGAGAAGGAAATTCATTCTCAGGTGAACGCTAACCTTATATTTAATAATCAGATTACATTGAATGAACCTATGCTTTTGAGTACTTGTTTCAATGTTCTTAGGAATGATGGAGTGCACGAACAAGCATGAGATGATGATGGATTCTGCCCGCCAAATATATGCAAGGAACCTTGACGTGCATGAGAGAGGAAAGGCCATTCAGCTACCATGAATATCAGCCATTGAAGTGCAAGCAAATAAATCGGGAGTTAGGAATGCATGCAACCAGCAACTAGGTTGCTGTCCACACATGCTCCAGCATGCATGCAGAGAATACCAATCAGCCCGGCGTCCCACTAGGCTTGGTTATTAATAAAAGTAGTGCTGCAACTTTCCACTACATGTTCTCAATTATTTTCCACCAAACTGAAACTCCACTAGTGCTATATATCCCTCTAAATGGAGGACATGAACAGTAACTCGTGATTATAATTTTCAGAAATACCAACTCTTGGAATTCTTATTCCTGCGTGAGTCTCGAGAGGCTTGCAAATTTGTTCTTTCAATTCCTGAGGGAGTTGTGGAACGCCGAACTGCGGTTCACCCAGTTTGTGCCTTCACGTCTATACGGTGTGATTGCGTGGGCTGTTCGTCTGTACGTGGAAGGGTGATTGTCTTGGTAGTTCGTCACGTGGACAGCCTCGCGGTGCACTGCCTCTTCACCAGCTCACGCAGCGACAAGTTATCAAGTTCGCGGATCCTACAAGAAGATCGGGCCACATAACTTGCTACACGCATTGCATAGGCGTGTGCATATCAATTGCCCCTGGTCTTGGCGCTCGGCTACTAGGACCGAGCTGATGACGTGCGTGGTGCACGACACGTACATGTATAGCTCTTCTATGGGTTGCTTTCCTTGGTTCTTACTGGAGCAGTGAGGACTGAGGGCTTGGTTAGGAATAACTTCAACTCATCCAAGGTCCGTTGCGCGTCTTCCGACCACTTGAAGGAGTCGACCTTCTTGAGCAGCTTGAAGAATGGGAGGCCTTTTTCTGAGAGGGTTGCCATGGAGCCGGTCAGCTTTTGTACATCTTTCTGGGAGGTCGGCGGCTTCATGTTTGTTATGGTCGCTATCTTCTTAGGGTTAGCTTCTATCCCTCTGTTAATGAAACCCAAGAGTTTTCCTGATGGAACGCCAAATACGCACTTCTCTGGATGGAGTTTCCATCGGTACATGTGCAGGCTCTTGAAGGTTTCGTCGATGTTGAAAGGATCAAGATGTCCAAGAGGGGGGTGAATTGGACTTCTAATTTCGAAATTCAAAATTAAATCCTATCGCACAAGTCCCAATTCACCCTAGTGCCTAAACAAGTGATCCTAATGAACTACACGCACAAAAGGTTTGCAACCTAGAGCCAAGCATGCAATTCTAGGAAAGTAAAGTGCGGAAAGTAAAAGTGGGAATGTAAAGAGAAGACACAAGGATTTTTTTCCGAGGTTCGGGGAGACACACGGTCTCAACCCCCTACTCCTCGTTTGGTGCCCCTCGCAAGGCTTTGCTCTCGCGGGCTCCTCGTAAGGATCCCAGCCTCAAACCTCACAAGGAATGAGGTTGACAAAGTGACCTTCGTAAAGGTCAAGCAACCCCTTGATCTGCGGACCAAGTGCTCTCTTCTTGATGTAGCTCTTCTCCGCTCCGGACCGGCGAGGTTGAGCCGGTAACAATCCCTTCGCAAAGGGCTTGCTCCGCTTCGCCCACAAGCTCCGGGAGCTCGCGGAACGCACGACCGCAGCCGTCTAGGTGATCGCAATCACCAAGAGTAACAAGCTTTGGCTTCACTTGATTCAACCCCAATCAAGGAGTTCTCTTATCTTCAAGTCTCTTGCCCAAAGCTCAAGATTTAGTGTGGAATTGGTGGTGTAGGTGACCTTTGAGTGTATATGAGTGTTCCTGGGTTGCAAAGGTGGTAAATGAGGGGAGGGGGAGCCTTTAAATAGGATGGAGCTTCAAAACTAGCCGTTGGGGAGCTCCAACCGTTTTTCTGTGTACCCGTCGGATAGTCCGGTGCGTTGCCACCAGACAGTCCGACGGCTTCTAGCGTTTTAAAAAACCCATTCCCGCCATGGCTACAGGAACCGTCAGACAGTCAGATGATGACCCGTTGGACAGTCCAACGGTAGGTTCTAGCTCAGGTCCACGGCAACACCCCTTCAGCCTATAGCGTCTGAAGGGTCCATCGGACGGTATTACGCCAGCTGAGAAAACCTCAGCCTATACCGTCCGACGGCGGCGTTGGACTGTCCCGTGGTAAGCCACCGGACTGTCCGACGGCTCTTGGGAGCTCTGTGCCGAATGGTAGAGACTTTGCGCCATTTTTAAGCCACCGGACAGTCCGATGGCTAGCCACCGGACAGTCCGGTGGTACAAAAAAAGCAGTTTCCAGCGCTGTTTTCAAATGGAGTTTTGAGAAGTATTTCGGAGAGCTTTCACTTGACTTTTTCGACAAAGGAGAGTGTGTTTTGGCATGTTTTAAAATGCTTGAGCTTTAGGTCAAAGATGCACTCGAAAGTTAGAGAATTCTCGTATTGAAGTTACTCAAGCTACTCACCTCAACCCCTCTTGATAGTGAAACTAAGTGCCCTTCTTCACCTTTTGGCACTTAGAGCTAGGGAAACACCCGATCTTCTTGCTAGTTCGATCAAACCACGAGCCATCCAATAGAATTTGAAATTCAGGGGTCTCTTTTAATCAACCGATGAGCTCAATTACTAATATAAAACCTTCAATGCATAAGCTCATTAGAAAACGACAATAGGTTGTCATTAATCACCGAAACCTCTACCTTTTAGGGCTTGTTTCTCACAATCTCCCCTTTTTTGGTGATTGATGACAACAACACAAGTAGAGCTAGCAAAGTAAAGAAAGAAAACGCAAAGCTCAAAGTAAAACATGAGTATAGTCATGAGAACATACATCATGCTCAAAAGCCAAATGTCATGACATGGGTCAACATCCAAAAGAAAATCCATCATACAACAAAAGATCTCTCTCAAAAGCTCCCCCTGACTGCTAGACACTCTAGCTCTACTGACTCGCCCCCTAAGCTTCCCCTAAAACTATTCTCCCCCTTTGGCGTCAAGCACCAACAAGGGAGACCAAACACGCTGGAGGGTCGGGAAGCCGGGAGCCGTCCTTCTGAGAGGATAGGATGAAACGCGACGGGGAGTCAGAGTCGCTGTCAGCAGCTGCATCGTCAACCACTCGCTCGATGTCAGAGGGTGAAACAGTGCCTGGAGCCTCGAGCGGGGCAGAGACGGGGAGGGTCAGCATCGTCGTCGTGGCCGGAGCAATGGCACCAGTCGTCGAGCGCGTGGTTGAAGCAGTGTGGAAGCTAGGCTCGGCCGACTGTGTAGCAGACTGAAACTCCGGAGTCGGCTCGGAGGCTGACGGCTCGGATGACTCAGGCACTGGAGAGAGCTGTGGAGCACTGCTGACCGGAGGCTGCCCTGACGTCTGTAGCTGGCTAACTGGGGCTGGAGGCACAGACTCCGAGGTCAGAGGCAAGTCAGGGAGCGTCGCCGGAGGAGTGTCAAAGTGCAGGGTGCGAGCGTGAAGCTGAGTCATCTTCGTCCGTGGCTGACTCGCAAGCAACTCTGAGTAGGAAAAGTCGAGCAGTGAAGTGCTCAGAGTGGCCAGCATGGCAAACGGGCTCTGGAGGCTCGGGTCAGTGGAGGGTAAGGCCTGAGGGACTGCAGGCGGTGGAGCGAGCTGGAACTGCTATCGTAGGGACTCAATCTGCTGGTGAGTCTTGGCCCGGAGCCCTGCGACAACCAAGGTGACTGTCAAGAGAAGGCGTGTCTGCTACTCGGCGGCCTGCTGGAACCTCTCATCACTCCGCTGCAGCATCTGCTGCTGCTGCTGTAAAAGGAACTAAAAACGGCAGTCAGTCTCCTGCTGTTGCTGAGCGTAGAACTCGTCTGCCTGCCTCTGCTGCTCCATCATCATCTGTAGCACTGAGGCTATGTCAGAAGCTGTGGCGACCAAAGCTGCAGTGACGACAGGAGGTGGTGGGGGTGGTGGTGGAGTACGCGAGCCACCTGCCTCATGACCATGAGGCAGTATGGGCAGTGGTGGCGCGCGCTCGTCGTCAGAGCTGTCATCCCCGCTGTCCGTGTTTGCAGCAGCCGCTCCTCCTGTCTCTGGTACTATCTCTGTCTCTGTGTCTTTAGGGGGAGTCTCGTCCTGCGGTCCCTGTGGTGGCACAGGCCCCTGCACGGCGCTCTAGGAGCGGGAGGTACACGAGCCTTGTGTGTCGGGAAATTCGTGTGGACCGCACGGAACAGCACCATCTGAGGAAGGGGCAGTGCCTTTGGATCGTGATCAATCCGACTCAGCATGTGAGAAATGTAGTGAGCGAATGGGAAGCTCCTGTGAGCACCCATCCCGTCGGTGATCACGTCCTCCATCACTGCTATCAGGAAGTCCACAACACAAAATCGGATCCTCTGCATAAGGGCCCTGAGCAGGTGCTGCTGAAGAGTGGTGATGCCCTCTCTATATCCACTCCTGGGCATCAGTGTACGGCGCATGGCCCTGTGAACTATCCCTGTCTCAGGAGTGAGATAGGGTGGTGTGCGCTCCGGAGCCCTCTCTCGGAAAAGACTGCGCACCTCGTCGTCTGTCAGTACTGTCCGCTCATTCTTCGAGCGATGAGGTGGCTCCAAATCACCGTAGACATCGGTGTGGAGGCGACGGTCTAACAACTCAAGGCATAGTAGAATTGCCATGTTCCCCCTGTATAGTCGCACTAGCTGTCCCTAAAACATGAACTGAATATTCTTGCTCTGGGCCGACGTACAGGGTGGCGTAGAACACGCGGACCCAATCCTCCACATATGTGTGGATGTGCTCAAGAAAGTCTGGCACTCCGGGAATGTGATTGAAGTACTGAAAGAGATCCCGCTGTATCACATTCCCCATCCTGGGGATTGCAAGAACGGAGTGGGGAAACAGACCCATCCCAGCTGCTCTGGAGCTCTCATAGAGTGAAGCCTGAACAAGGGTCTAGAAACAGGGATCCACTCTCACGTCCCGCTCCTCTGGCTGCCACTGCTCTGCTGTGATATAATAGCGAAGCTTCTTGAGCTTCCTACCCTCATAAGCCCTGTAGTCAGACAACTGAGCATCGGCCAGAAGTGTGGGAGGTGCTGGAACTGAGGAGAATGCGTACTCCTCCCACACTGAGGCTAGTGGAGGTGCCTCCTCCTCACCCTGTCCCTGCTGCCCACCCTGTCTCTATCGCTGGACTCTGGCAGCTGCTTTGCGAATCCAGGCCTCCTGGGCTTCCTGTGCTGCTATGATCTCCGTCGGTGAAACGAGTCCACGTCTCTGGCGCTCTCTGGGCTGGCTGGGAGGAGTGGCTCGCTTGGTACGAGCACTATGAGGAGTCGGCGGAAGTGGTCGGCCGCTATGAGGAGGGTTTTGCCTCTGCTCTCCAATCTGTATCCCTCCCGCACGGTGACTCTGCATAGCATCGAAGGCATCTGCAGCTCGCTCAGCGGCCTCGGCCTCTTGCTCTGCCAGTGTCTTCCTCTTCTTCTTAGGTGGCTCAGGGGCCTTCGCCTTGCCCTTGTCGCCCTTCTCGCGACCCATCTTTTACAGAGTCAAGGAATAGATAGACACGAAGAGATTAGATACGAGGAATAAAATAGATAAGGTGAGACCTAGAGCAAGAAATAGAGTTGTGGATTTCTGGTATGCATGTCAAGCGATAAACTTAGAGTGATTCTCACCAAAATGCGTGACCATCTCACATTAGGGTGAAATTACTCTATACCATTTGGGCATTGACATTACATTGACTCAAATTGCGAACTCATACCACAAATCCTAGGAAATCGAAACCCTAAACATAAGATGTGAGCCTAGGTAGCAAAAGGGAAGAAGAGAATGAAGGCTCACCGAGATCGGAAGGAGAAAGAGACCGTCGACGATGACGAGTGCCCGAAGAAGAAGGCTCGGCGCCGACGGTGAGGCTAGGGCACAGGAGAGGCGGCAGTGCGAGACGGCGCGGCGCGGGATGGAGCAGTGGCGGTGGTGGAGCGGCGCGACGGCGTGGGGTGAGGCGGCGTGGTGATGTGCGACGGCGTGGGGTGAGGCGGCGTAGGGCGACGCGGCGGCGGCGCAGGGCGGCGCGGGACTGCGGCGGCCGGCCGCGCGAGACGACGCGGAGCGGCGCGGCGACGGTGCAGGGTGACGCGACGGCGGCACAGGGTGGCGCGGCGCGGGACTGCGGCGGCCGGCGGCACAAGGCGGCGTGGGAGAGGCGAAGCTAGGGCACGGAGGGCGTGGGTGAGAGGTGGAAGGGAATGAGGTGGGCCCCCCACGTGATAAAGGCTTATAAGTCCCGAGGAGCCACCGGACAATACGGCATGAGCCACCGGACGGAAAGAAATGCCACAGGACGATATAGACCGAGCGGATGTGAGTAGAAGAAAATGGCGAAAATAACCGTCAGACGGAAGAAAACAGCGAAAATAACTGTCGGACGGTCCGACGGTTCCCGTCGGACGGTAAAGACAGAGAGAGACAACTTGAAATGGAGGGGACGGTACAGCCACCGGACCGGTGGGTAGCCACTGGATAGTCCGGCGGTACGTACCGCCGGACAGAAGAGAGTGAGCCACCGGACGCTATAGACTATGAGGTTTTTGGAAGAAAGGGAAGTGCACCCACCGGACAGTCCGATGGTGGGCCACCGGACAGTCCGGTGGATATGCACAGACACTGATTTTAGCTAAATAGCTCCTTTTCTTGTCCAACTTTTTGAACATTCAAATGAACACAAGTATGGACAATCCAAGGTGAAACCCTTACCCCTCAAACCCTCTAAGATAGGTGCATTTTCTCATGCTATATATAGTTTTGGTTTTTCAAGCATAAACTCCAAATCCAAGAAAATTTGCAATTAAGATCCAAGAAATGTATGGGTCTATCCGTAGGAGAACTAGAGATGATTAACTCCTGTCCCGGAGGGATTTGACCCAATAAGCATAAAGAACAATGCTAGACCTTTGCCCTATTCTCTTTTTATGACTTGAGATGCTTGTACATGAAACAAGTCTCCATATCATCAAGAGTGCTCCTTTGTGACACTAACGTATGCAATGCACGTGCAAGCTACAACAAGCATGGAAAGGAATTGAAACATGCGTGCACATCTATATGACAAGGAATGCAATGCACGCAAAATTTTAAATCTACACTTGCCACATTTACTCCCCCCGCAAGCTTCTTCAAGAGGAGCCTTTAAACAAGCCATGAGTGAAACCAAGTTTCACCAGCTCACGCTAGACCCTTGCTCCTCTCTATCTTGCAGCGGTTAGGCAAACACTTACTCCTATATGATGCAAATTATATGGCATGGCAACTTACATGATCGTTCTAGCATCTAGCAAGTTGAGCTCACTTCGAAGTCTACAAAAGTTACTCTCATCTAGTGGCTTAGTGAAGATGTTCGCCAATTGCTCCTTAGCTCCCACATTTCGCAAGAGGATGTCTCCCTTTGCGACGTGGTCCCTAATGAAGTGATGGCGAATATCTATGTGCTTGGTTCGAGAGTGTTGGACCAGGTTGTTGGCAAGCTTAACCACGCTCTCATTGTCACAAAGCAGAGGGATCCTAGTAAGCTCCACTCCATAATCCTTAAGCGTTTGCTTCATATATAGAAGTTGGGCACAAGGGGACCCAGCCGCTATATATTCCGCTTCCGCGGTGGACAGGGATACGCAGTTTTGCTTCTTAGATGACCATGAAACGAGTGAGCGCCCTAGCAAGTAGTAACCCCCGGAAGTATTCTACATCCGGCAAAATCCGAATCCGAGTAGCCCAAGAGTTCAAAACTAGCGCCCTTGGGGTACAACAAGCCTATGCTAGGGGTGTGCTTGAGATACCTTAGGATTCTCTTCACCGTGGTGAGGTGAGACTCCTTGGGATCGGCTTGAAATCGGGCACACAAGCACACACTAAACATGATATCCGGCCTAGAAGCGCACAAGTAGAGAAGCGAACCTATCATGGACCGATATAGAGTTTGGTCCACCTTGATACCACTTTCATCGGCTTCGAGCTTTGCATTAGTTGCCATTGGGGTTTCAATTGACTTGCAATCATCCATCTTGAATCTCTTGAGTAGATCCCTTGTATATTTTTCTTGATAGATGAAGGTCCCTTCTTTTAATTGCTTGATTTGAAACCCAAGAAAGAACGTGAGCTCGCCGATCATTGACATCTCAAATTCCTTTGCCATCATATTGCCAAACTCCGTGCAATACTCTTCATTTGTCGAGCCAAAAATGATATCATCAACATACACTTGGCAAACAAAGAGATCATTGTCCGTCTTCTTGGTGAATAGGGTGGTGTCAACTCGCCCAATTGTAAAGCCTTTGTCAATGAGGAAGTCCTTAAGCCTCTCATACCAAGCTCGAGGTGCTTGCTTTAATCCATAGAGAGCTTTGGACAACCTATATACATGATCGGGATTGTTTGGATCTTCAAAGCCGGGTGGTTGCTCAACATATACTAGCCCATTGATATTGCCGTTGAGAAAGGCACTCTTCACATCCATTTGATATAGCTTCATGTCGTGATGAGTGGCATAAGCCGATAGGAACCGAATAGCCTCCAATCTTGCAACCGGTGCAAAGGTCTCCCCAAAATCAATTCCTTCAACTTGGGAGTATCCCTTTGCTACTAGCCTTGCCTTGTTTCTCACAATATTGCCTTCATCATCTTGGTTGTTCCTAAAGACCCACTTTGTTCCAATCACTCTAGCACCCTTTGGTTTAGCTTCAAGTGTCCAAACTTCATTTCTTGTGAAATTGTTGAGCTCTTCATGCATGGCATTCACCCAATCCGGATCACTTAAGGCTTGATCAATTGTTGTAGGCTCGATGCTAGAGACAAAAGAGTAGGCTTGAACAAATGCGGCCGTATTGCGAGACCTTGTTGTCACACCTCTTGTAGGACTACCAATGATAAGTTCCTTGGGGTGTCCACTAGTGAGTTGACTTCTTCGTTGAGGTGCCACTTGAGGTGCTTGAACCGGTGCATCAACATCTTGAGCTTGCTCATCAATTTGTTCATGAGGTACATGAACATCTTCATTTGGAAGTATTTTATCTTGTTCACTACCATCTTGAGGTGCCATGGAAGAGGATGGTTGATTAACAATTTGTACTTCATCTTCATCCTCTTTTGGTTTGATGTCACCAATTGGCATATTTTTCATTGCTTCTACAAGTGATTCCTCATCTATATCCACAACATCAACATGTGCTCCTTGGGAGCCATTAGATTCATCAAATTCCACATCATACGTCTCTTCAACTAAGCCGGTGGCTTCATTGAATACGCGGTATGCTTTGGACTTTGATGAGTAACCACGTAAGAAACCAATATCACAACGCCTTTGAAACTTACCCAAATGTTGGCGTTTCTTGTAGATATAGCATTTGCATCCAAACACCCGGAAGTATGAGATATTGGGTTTTCTCCCATTGAGCAATTCATATGGAGTCTTATCAAGGAGACGATGAGGATATAGCTAGTTGGAGGCGTAGCAAGCGGTGTTAATAGCTTCGGCCCAAAACTTCTTACTTGTGCCATATTCATCAAGCATTGATCATGTAAGAGTGATGAGTGTCCTACTCTTTCTCTCTACTACACCATTTTGTTGTGGAGTGTATGTAGTGGAGAACTCATGTTTGATTCCAACCTCATCACAATATTCTTCAATATTGGTGTTGTCAAACTCTCTTCCATTGTCACTTCTAATCTTTACAATTGAAGTGTTGAACTCATTTTGAGCTCTCTTGGCAAACTTGCTAAAGACATGAGCCACTTCGGTTTTTTCCTCAAGAAAATAGACCCATATGTATCTTGAGAAGTCATCAACTATCACAAAACCATAATTATTTCCACCAATGCTTGTATAAGTGGTAGGACCAAAAAGATCCATGTGAAGTAATTCTAGTGGCCTTAAAGTTGACATGAATGTCTTGCTTGGGTGAGTGTTTGCAACTTGTTTGCCGGCTTGACAAGCACTACACAATTTGTCCTTCTCAAATGTGATATCATTTAAGCGTCGGACCAAATCCTTCTTCATCACCTTCTTGAGTGTACTCATTCCAACATGAGCTAGCCTTCTATGCCACAACCAACCCATTGAACTCTTGGAGAATAAACATGCTTGCAAATTGGCCTTCTTTGAGTTGAAGTCAACAAGGTAAAGATTATTGTGTCGAAATCCCTTGAAGACTTCTTCACCACCATCAATTTTGCTCACGATTACTTCATTTGGCTTGAATAGGCATTGGAAACCCAAGTCACACAATTGACCAACCGACAAGAGATTGAAGTTCAAAGAATCAACTAGCAACACATTAGAGATTGAATATTCACTTGAGATCTCAATCTTGCCCAATCCTTCAACCTTGCCCTTGGAGTTGTCACCAAATGTGATTTTGTCATAATCCTTCACATTTTCACTAAGTGAGGTGAACATCGGGGAATCACTGGTCATATGTTGAGTACATCCACTATCCATCACCCAATGTGATCATTCGGTCTTGTATTTCACCTACACACAAGCAAATCAAGCTTGAGACTTGGGCACCCATCTAAGAATAGGTGCAACCTTTGACTTAGGCTTAGGTGTCCATTTTTCATTTTGATCAACAATCTTGGGAATGAGTGACTTGGGCACCCATAGCTTCTTTGGTCTTGTCTCATCCTTCTTGCCTAGAAATTGGACCTTCACTTGTCCATTTGACAATCTCTTGACCAAGTAGTGAGCATCAAAAGCAAACGCCCTCAATTGCTTGTTGAGTTTCTTGGGCGATGCTTTACACTCAAACATGAAGTGTCCCTCGGTCAAACACTCGGTGCACCACTTGGGCTTCTCAATCTTGATGGAAGGTGGTGGCATGCAAATGTCCTTGATTGGTGGATAGCCAAGACCATTCCTCTCAAAGTTCACGGCTTGGGAAGACAACATCTTATGATAGTTAGTGTTGCCCTTAAGCAAGGAACCATAGCCGGATTGCACACTTTTTACTTCTTGCTTGAGTCATTATCATCCTTGAGTTTGATGAGAATACTTGCATCTTTCTCACTTGTAGCATTGTTCTTGCACTTAGCACAACTTTTTGCTTCATTGAGTGCATTAGGGGATTCACTCTTCTTGCTTTTGAGCTTCTCAAATTCAATCACAAGTTTCTCATGCTCACTTTTAGGCACACAAGTTATCTCACAAGACTTGATGTCATTGGGAGATTCATCGTTCTCGTGAATTGAGTTGATCTCTTGGAGAGTTGCTTCTAGCCTTTTTCTAGCTTCATCAAGCTCAATGCTATGAAGTTGCAATATCTGATTTCTTTCACGAAGTTCCTCATGATTGGTTGCCAACTCCCTATAGCACTTGTTCACTTCATCAAGTGTTTCATTGAGCTCTTTGATTTCTTGAGCTTGCTCAATGTGAGATTTCTTGATCAAATTGTAACCCTTGTCTTGTGTTTCTTTGATCATCTCAAGCTCCTTGTTGCTTGATGCAAGCTTCTTGTTGACATCTTCAAGACAAGCAATTTTTTCCTCCATTTGATCAACCTTGCCATGATCATAGCTTGTCATTATCTCATTGCACTTGACTTTGAGATTCTTGTTCTCTACCTTTGCCTTGTCAAGCTTAGCACTCAACTTGCTAAGAGCTTTGTTTTGTTCTTGGACTAAGCTAGCAAGTTCATCATAGGAAGGCAAGTCATCATCATCATCGGAAGAGTCATCAAAGGTTTTTACCTTGTCTCCCTTGGCCATAAGGCATAGGTGAGATGTGGATGAAGAAGTTGATGAAGCCGTAGTTGGTGTAATGGTGGTGGCTATGGCAAGCCCGGCAACAACTTCACCCTCATCATCACTTGAGTCCGATGAGTTGCTTGAAGTATCCTCATCGGTCATCCATTCCCCAATATAAGCTTTGCCCCTCTTCTTGAAGAATTTCTTCTTGAATTGCTTGGGGGCCTTCTTCTTGTCATTCTTCTCATCATCGCTTGACTCATCACTTGAGTCATTCTTGTATTTCTTCTTTTCTTGCTTCTTCTTGATGGCAACTCGGCATTGATATGAGAGATGGCTAAGCTTGCCACACTTGTAGCACTCCGTTTCTTCAAGCTTCTTCTTGGATGGGAAGAACTTCTTCTTGCTTGAGGAGTACTTGATGCCCTTCTTGTCAAGGCGACCCAAGGAACAAGTGACCTTGCGCACAAGTTGGGCCACCTCATCATCGCTATTCTCTTCTTCTTGCTCATCTTCTTCTTGGGTGTCCACCACAATGATTTTCTTGGGGGTGGACTTCTTTTCTTTTGAAGAGCTTGCCTTGAGGGCAATGTCCTTCTTCTTGCTTGGAGGCTCCGCATCCGGTGTGATGTGCATGTACATTTCATTAGCATTGATCTTGCAAAGCACATCGGACGGAGTAGCCTTGGAGAGGTCGGTTTGGTGAACAACCGTGACAATGTGGCCATATTTGTCGACCGGAAGGAGGTCCAATATCTTCCTTGCCACATCATCTTCCTTGATTTGAGTCAAACTAAGACCGTTGATCTCTTTTACAAGCACATTCAAGCGAGAATACATTTGATTAGCAGTTTCATGTGAAAGCATGCGGAAATCACTTAGCTTCTTGCTAAGAGTGCTATGGCGTTGCTCTCTCGCTTAAGGTTCCCTCATGGAGCGCACAAATCTCTTCCCATAGCTTGTGCGCGTCCTTGATAGTTCTCACGCGATTGAAAACCTCTTTGCACAAGCCACAAAAGAGAACATTACAAGCCTTGGCATTCCACTTCTCGTAATTTTGCACTGACGTTGTGGGCTTATCCATATCGACCACGGCGGGAAAGCCGGTGACGGCCGCGGTATAGAGAAGTGGGTCAATGGCTTCCATGTACGACTCCATACGGACCTTCCAATATGGGAAGTCGTCGCCATTGAACACGGGCGGAGGGCCTTCCCCACTAGACATCTTGCTCAAGGCGGTGAAGCCTCAACCAATGAGCACTCGGCTCTGATACCAATTGAAAGGATCAAGATGTCCAAGAGGGGGGGTGAATTGGACTTCTAATTTCAAAATTCAAAATTAAATCCTATCGCACAAGTCCCAATTCACCCTAGTGCCTAAACAAGTGATCCTAATGAACTACATGCACAAAAGGTTTGCAACCTAGAGCCAAGCATGCAATTCTAGGAAAGTAAAGTGCGGAAAGTAAATGCGGGAATGTAAAGAGAAGACACAATGATTTTTTTCCCGAGGTTCGGGGAGACACACGGTCTCAACCCCCTACTCCTCGTTTGGTGACCCTCGCAAGGCTTTGCTCTCGCGGGCTCCTCGTAAAGATCTCGACCTCAAACCTCGCAAGGAATGAGGTTGGCAAAGTAACCTTCGCAAAGGTCAAGCAACCCCTTGATCCGCGGACCAAGTGCTCTCTTCTTGATGTAGCTCTTCTCCGCTTCGGACCAGCGAGCTTGAGCCGGTTACAATCCCTTTGCAAAAGGCTTGCTCCGCTTCTCCCACAAGCTCCGGGAGCTCGAGGAACGCACGACCGCAGTCGTCTAGGTGATCGCAATCACCAAGAGTAACAAGCTTTAGCTTCACTTGATTCAATCCCAATCAAGGAGTTCTCTTATCTTCAAGTCTCTTGCCCAAAGCTCAAGATTTAGTGTGGAATTGGTGGTGTAGGTGACGTTTGAGTGTATATGAGTGTTCCTGGGTTGCAAAGGTGGTAAATGAGGGGAGGGGGAGCCATTAAATAGGGTGGAGCTCCAAAACTAGCCATTGGGGAGCTCCAACCGTTTTTCTGCGTACCCGTCGGACAGTTTGGTGCGTTGCCATCGGACAGTCCAACGGCTTCTAGCGTTTTAAAAAACCCGTTCCCGCCATGGCTACATGAACCGTCGGACAGTCCGGCGGCAGGTTCTAGCTCAGGTCCACGGCAACACCCCTTCAGCCTATAGCGTCCGATGGGTCCGTCGGACGGTATTTTACCGTCCGATGTCTCACTTTTCCACTGAGACGCCAGCTGAGAAAACCTCAGCCTATACCGTCCGACGGCTCTTGGGAGCCCTGTGCCGAATGGTAGAGACTTTGCGCCATTTTTAAGCCACCAAACAGTCCGATGGCTAGCCACCGGACAGTCCAGTGGTACAGAAAAAGCAGTTTCCAGCGCTGTTTTCAAATGGAGTTTTGAGAAGTATTTTGGAGAGCTTTCTCTTGACTTTTTCGACAAAGGAGAGTGTGTTTTGGCACGTTTTAAAATGCTTGAGCTTTAGGTCAAAGATACACTCGAAAGTTAGAGAATTCTCGTATTGAAATGACTCAAGCTACTCACCTCAACCCCTCTTGATAGTAAGGCTCGACTAAAACTATCAAAGAGGAAACTAAGTGCCCTTCTTCACCTTTTGGCACTTAGAGCTAGGGAAACACCCGATCTTCTTGCTAGTTCGATCAAACCACGAGCCGTCCAATAGAATTTGAAATTGGGGGTCTCTTTTAATCAACCAATGAGCTCGATTACTAATATAAAACCTTCAATGCATGAGCTCATTAGAAAACGACAATAGGTTGTCATTAATCACCAAAACCTCTACCTTTTATGTCTTGTTTCTCACAGATGTTCTTGATGAAATCTTCTGGTCCATCGTCTTGATAACGACGTCGTCCACGTAAGCCTCGACATTCCTGCCCCATTCGCTCGACAGGCAGGCTTGGATGCTTCTTTGGTATGTGGCTTTGGCATTCTTGAGACCGAAGGACATCGTCTTGTAGTAGTATGCCCCGTATGGGGTGATGAAGGAGGTCTTTTCTTTGTCTTCGAGCGCCAGGGCTATTTGATGATAGCCTAAGTAGCAGTCGAGGAAGGATAGCAGGGAGCATCCCGCTGTTGAGTCCACCAGTTGGTCGATGCGTGGCAGGCCGAAAGGGTCCTATGGGTAGTGTTTGTTGAGCTCTGTATAATCAACACACATCCTCCACTCTTTGTTGTTCTTTTTCATAATGAGTATAGGATTGGCCAACCACTCGGGGTGGAACACTTCTCTAATGAAACCGGCTTTCTGAAGCCGTGCTACTTCTAGCCTAATAGCTTCCTTCTTATCGTTTGGAGAAACGGCGAAGCTTCTGCTTGACCGGCTTCGCATCGGGTAATATCTTCATCTTGTGCTCAGCCAGCTCCCTTGGGATGCCCGGCATGTCGGATGGCTACCAGGCGAACAAGTCCCAATTGGCGCGCAGGAGCTGGACGAGCGCATCTTCCTATTTTGGCTCCAGTCCAGCGCCGATGATCACTAGCTTGGAGGGGTCCGCCAGCCCTAAGTCGATGCGCTTGGTCTTCTCAACCACTTGAATGCTGCTGTGGCTGGTCTCCATCGAAGGTATGCTGGGTTGGAGGCTTGCCGCGAGTACTCTAACTTCCTTGCGGCTTGCCTCCTGCTCGCGATCTTCTGCGGCAGCGAGCGCGGCTTGGTCGCACTCGTGGGAGACTTTGAAGTCGCTCCTAATGGAGAGGACGCCCTTGGGCGCCGGCATCTTGAGCACCAAGTAGGAGTGGTGCAGGACCGCCATGAATTTGGCGAGCGCCAGGCGCCCGATGATAGCATTGTACACGCAATCGATGCTTGCCACCTCAAACCTGATGTACTCCAAGCGGTAGTTGTCCTTGTCGCCGAAGGTCACGGGCAAGGTGATGTGCCCGAGAGGTCGGGATCCCTGCCCCAGAATGATGCCGTAGAATGGGGTATCGGAGCTCTTGAGGTCATCCACCGTGAGCCCCAGGCCCCGTAGTGTCTTCTCGAACAGGATATTCAGGCCGCTGCCCCTGTCAACTACGGCCTTGTGCAGTATGGTTGTCTTGAAGATGGGGTTCACGACGAGTGGACCCCGGCGCGTCGAAATCACACCAATGGTTGGCCCTGCTGAAGGTGATGAGGTGTTCAGATCAGTGGTAGTACGTAGGTGTCGGCGGTTGCACAAGTAGGCATTGCCGATCGGTTAGCTTCTGTTGCCGCCGGCTCTCCCTGGATCCATGGCCACCGAAGAGTATGACCACCTCATTGTTGACGTCGGGGAAGCCGTTGCCCTCCTTGTCATCACGGCGATCAGGCTTATTCTTGTCGTCGCTATCGCCCTTATCGCCGCGGTCTCTACCCTTCTTTGGGGGCAGCATGTTGCCCCTCCTCAGTAGGTATTTGAGCTACCTACAGTCGCGGTATATGTGGTGGTGCTGCGGGTGAAGCGGGCACTGCTTGTCCTGCATCTCCTCGATCGTCACCTGCGGCCGCTTGTTGTCGTAGTCGGCGGCGTGGACGACGTTGTCATGGTAGCGCTTGCGCTCCCATGGCCATCTGTAGTTGTCATTGCCGCGCCGCCTGTCGAGCCAATCGTCACGGCTGTCATAATTGTCACACCTGCGGTCACGCGCTGCCGTGGGCCTTTCGTCGTGGCCCTTGTTGCGGTGGAGGATGTCAGTCGTTTCCTCCTACTCGTTGGCATACTTGTTGGCGACGTCGAACAAGGATTCCACGTCAGCGGGTGGTTTCCTTGCTAGCATATCTAGTAGCTTTTCATCGCGTAGGCCACCCTTGAAGTGGCTGATGATGGCATGGTCGGTGACGTCAGCCACCTGGTTCCTCAGCTCGGAGAAGCGTCGCACAAAGTCTTTCAACAGCTCGTTCTTGTGATGCCCCGTGCATCTCAAAAGCCTTAACACGCAGCTAGTGACAAGCTAATAATGAATTAGGGCTTAATGATGCTTCGAGAGTAACGAAGACTATATGGAGAAGTCACTAAGTCAGAAATTTTCTAGAAAAATACAAAACTCTACGTGGCTTGGTTGTTTAAGTCACCACCCACGAGCTTTTATGCAAAACACCAAATACAAAAGTCTTAGTTCGGGATGTTACCTTCAACTTTGATATTATGACCATCTTTAAAATCATATGTTATTAGGTTTAAAAGTCGAGGCCAAATCAAACCAGAAATTCTTTGATAAGTGCCAATTGTGATCGTGACCAAATTGAGCCCTAATAAAACTTTCAAATCCATTAACCACCTTTGCTTAAACTTTATGTCAAACTTGTGGTGCAGATCATGTACTACACTTTTGCTACACTGAGCATGGATCAAAACTGTCATCTACGTAGTTCAAATTGAACCTAAATGTCTCTTGAAGACAGCCCAAGTCAGTCTACACTTAGAAAAATTCTCAAAGTCTAAATTTTCAGCTCATCTCAAATTTGAATCTGAAATTACTTTGGAATTCACTATACAACTTAAAAATCTTCCTTTCTATGAAGTGAAAGAAAACGTGTCACCTTTCAAATGCACCTAGTGTGGAAATGATTGGACTTCATTTGGTACTTCAAAAATTGAAAACAAGAAAGACTCTACACAACGTGAAATTTGCTGTTTGACTAGACTTTTGGATGGAATTGTGTTTGTATTTCAAATTCTGTGAAAAACTAGACATAACTTTATATACCACACTTGTAGACAACTTTAGGGTGAACAACTTTGGTAATTGGGGCTTGGCCACACACTAAGGTTATCATAGTGCTTTGGATCTTTTTCTATCAAATGTGTTTCCTGTCAAAACCTAATCTGTTTAGGAATTTGCATTTTTACCTAATCTACAGCCATTTTCATGCAAGACTCCATTTGAATAAGTTGTATCCCTTGAAATTCTAAGCAACTTTGTCAAGAAGCACCTTCGTTGAAAATGGCCAGAAATAGGACTTTCGAACTCTCTAAGCAAAATAACGCCAAGCTGCTATTGCCGCCATTGGAGCCCCCATGGCGAGCTTGCAACGTCGGCCGCCTCGGGCCTCCTTCGTATCCCTGAAGTGCCCCGGCCTCGCCTCATCCTCCTCCACCAAAACCCCAAGAAATCGGCGTCGATTACCACCCCACCGTCGTCTTCCACGGGTGCACGCCACGGGCGAGTTCACGGCGAGCTTCGAGCTGCCGCCACCGGGGCTACCTCCGCCCCGTCCAAAGCATGTCCCGCGTTCGCCTCGCCATCCTACACCTTCTCCACTAACCCTCGGCCGCCGCCGTCGGCCCTAGCCCCCTCCCCACGCGCGACGCCGAGCACCGCCCCGGCGTCCCCTCACCGCGCCGTGGAACCCCAACACCGGCGCCCTCCCTCACGCCTAGGCTTACGGCGCCAGGTTCCCCTCATCCTCGCGCATCCTTAGCACTCAACCTTGTCGGTCCTAAGCGCCCGAACCGCCGGATCCAGCCATCACCACCCCGCTCTGCGCCATCGTCGTCGCTTCGGTTCACCGCCACCACGCCGCTCGTACGCGTCACCACCGATGACGAGACCAGAAGGGGGAGCTTCCCCGTTGCGGAAAACGTGTCCCCGGCCCCACTCAGCTCCAAGTCCGGCCCCACTGTCGCCGGCGCAGCCCCGCCTCTCTCCTCCCGCCGCCCCGACCAGAAGAAGACGCGGTAGTTTTTGATTTAGCCCCCACCTTTTTGAAGTTTCGCAAGATCATATCAGTGCACAGTGGTATGAGTCTGGTGAATCTTCCATGCTAGCCCCTGAAGTATATAGTTAATTGGGTTCAGGTCCCAGATCTATGTGAATGTCGTTAAAAATACATTTTCTTGATCTGAAACTTTGGAAATTCGTAGTAAATCAAATAAAAATCATAAAAAGGCAAACCCAGTTGCTTTGGACTCCTCTTAAGTAGATCTATTGAATGGTTATGATGTGGATCCATGAAAGGACTGTTTTGCCCTCGGTATGTTGCATGCATGTTAAAACTAGATAAATGTTAAAAGTGGTATAAATGATCTCCAAAAATTATGATAATTGATCAGTAGCTTTGTTAGGGTATATAGACACTGTATAAATTTTGGTAGCCCTAGCACTACTTGGTTGATTACTGCTTTGCCCTCGTGAATGAGTTTTATGTATTTCATTAACATGGAAAATACTTGCCACACAAAGTATGCTCCAAACGGTAAACCAAAATTTCTGGCCACTCCTTATGATATATGTAACTCACTGTTGAAGTTTGAGGCTATGCATGTTGAGTTTGTGTGGTGATTTGAAAATGACAAGTAATGACTTGATTTAAAAAGTAATAGGAAAAAGAGGTTCTAGAGTGCAAGAATAAATACATGAAAAATATGGTGGTATGCTAATGGTGTATAGGTTATAGAAAATATTTTTGTGGAATTTCTAAGGACTGTTTCGGTGTGCAATTAAATTAGAGCCTATTATTTATATGGAAAATAGATGTCCTATCAAACTATGGATATTTCACTTGCTGATTTTTGTACATGTTGTTTATGTCCTGTGTGGTTTACTAAGTAAATTTCAAGACCAGAAACTTATCCTATAAATTATGAAAAATCTGAGAAGCTATAGGGCTGATAACTTGCTGGAATTTTCATAATTAATTTATAACTCCTATGTGGCTGAAATTTTGACAGTAGCATAGTGTACTACAATTCTACATGTCATAAAAATCTGTGCATGAACTTAGATGGGCATTTTTATTCATAAAATGAGCATGTATATCGATTTCATGTGTAGGTGTTTGTTTCCAAATGGTATTATTGCGAATGTGGTCGATTCTTGCTGAATATCTACTATCCTCTAGATCCCACTGGATGAAGAATTTATTCACTTACTCACATACACTACCTTAAGTCAATATGAGGTTTAAATCCATTAAATAAAAGCATAGTGCATGATATACCTAGTGAATGATTCCTCTAAGGGCCCGTTTGGAAGCCTGGTTTTGAGCCCAAAACCGGTGTAAAATACAGGCCTCTAAACTTTTACGGGCTGAAATCAAAATGGCTGTTTGGATGACCGGTGAGCCCAGTAAATTTACATCCGGATTGGGCCAAAACCGGTGGAAAAAAAATAGTGTCTACACGGGCCTGGAAAGGAACGCGAAAAATAAAACGAGAAACATCGGGGTCTTCCTCAGGGTCGCCTCGGCTCGCTCGCCGCCCGAGTCGGTGGTGCGGCGCGGCGCGGCGGACGCGCATCCGGGAGCCGTGGTTGCCAAATCGCCTCCCTCTTGCCCGGATTCGACGGCATACGACGGTCAGTATCTTGTCTACCTGCCGGCGGCGATCCATCAGCGAGCTGTGAGTTGTTCTTCCGCGTTTTCTTCTCGTCAGTGGCCTTCTCTCCGTTTCCTGCTCCCGTACACCAGCTCCTCTTGAACTCAGCGTTGCTTGTTCTTCCTTGCAGATCCAACGACACTCCCTTTGTCTCTTAGCACCTTGCTGCCCGTGGTCATCTCACCTAGGTAAACCTCCATCAGATCTACATTTTTGTTGGAAAATATTGAGTACGTCTAATTCTTGAGGCACTAGCATAGTTCTTATTTGCTAAAATATTATATAAGCATCAACTTGTGGAGATCAGATCGAATACATGTGACAAAATCACCAATTAATTTTGTCACCAGTTAAATTTCAACTACATCCAGCTAGTAGTATGTGTTGAATTCTTTTACTATCACACATATATAACTATCCTTTTATGAAGTGCATGGCGTTGCAAGCTTACTTTCATATATGTTGCTCTCATTTTTCAATCTGCTGGCCGACCATATGCATGCGTGCATTTAAATTGTAAGATCTGCTATGCCGCCGCAGCCGCCAAGTTGATGATTAGGTGCACATCAACTGTGTTTATTCTGGATAACCATGTGATAATTAGGTGCATTTTATTCTCTACAAGATTTAACATGCATACTGTATAGCATCTATTTAGATTTTATATTTATATTTAGTATGCTTATCCGAACTATGAATGATACTAGATACATTCAACTTATGGATATGGAAGACTATACAAAAATAGAAACTGACTCTGAGGAAGAAGAAGATGAAATGATGATGCTTATTTTTCCAGCATTATATTATGCTTCTACTAGATCCAAAACTCCTTGTCATACTTCAAAGCTTAGTGGTGCAGAATATACATGTGAACTTCTTGAAGGTCATGAGCGTAGATCTTATGAGAATCTTAGAATGGAGCCACGGATTTTCAAAGCACTTGCAGATTATCTTAGTTCAAGAGATCTTTTGCGGAGTACAAGAGGGGTCACAGTAGAAGAACAGCTAGCAATGTTCATGTACATGCTAGCACGGAATGCGAGTTATAGAGCATTGTGCGATAGGTTTCAACATAGCGGAGAGACAATACATAGGCATATTACAGCATGCTTCAATGCAATATCCTCACTGGCATTTGACTTCGTGAAGCCTCCATCAACTGAGACTCATTGGAAAATATCGTCCAATCCACATTTTGCACCTTACTTCCAGGTAGATATAAAACTTAGCCACCATTTCTATCATTTTCTTATACAGACCAACTAGTAACACATCATTCCTTTGCAGAACTGTTTAGGAGCAATAGATGGGACACATATTCCAATCACAATTAGTGAGAGTAAGGCAGCACCATATCGGAATAGAAAAGGAACTCTCTCTCAAAATGTGATGCTCGCTTGTGACTTCGACTTGAACTTTGTATATGTTTCTACAGGATGGGAAGGTTCAGCTTCAGATGCTGGGGTTCTAAGTTCTGCAATTAGATCTGGGTTTCGAGTGCCTACAGGCAAGTATTACCTAGTTGATGGGGGCTATGCAAACACGCCATCCTTCCTCTCACCTTACCGATCAGTACGGTATCATCTTAAGGACCAAGGACGAGGCAATTGTCGACCAAGGGACTACAAGGAATTGTTTAATCTTCGCCACGCTCGTCTCCGAAATCACATAGAGCGAGCTATTGGCATATTAAAGATGAGGTTTCCCATCTTAAAAGTTGCCACATACTACCCCATGGAAACCCAAGTAAAAATTCCAGCAGCTGCAGTTGTGATACATAATATAATCCGAAGGCACAAGGGTGATGATGAGTGGTTAAGCAGCCAAGAACCTCTGATTGACCCTTCGAAGTTTGTGTCCCTTCCTGAAGATGAAGATAATGAGAGATATAGAGATGATAGCTCACAAATGAGTAATCAAAGAAATGAGGGCAATGCTATGAGAGATGAAATTGCAAAGAGAATGTGGGCAGATTATGAAAGAACTAGGAGGCGAAGAAGATGAAGTCCTCCAAATACTACTATTTCTATTTTGCTTTGTTTTATAGCAATCATTGTAACAATATAGACCTTGAATTGAGGGGGCATATGTAATATTTAAATGACATTAAGTTAATGAGACCTGTATGTGCTACTATTCAGCATGTTGTGTAATGTATTTTCTTCTGTTTTTGGTTTGAATTATGCATCTCAGTTCTAATTGCTTTAGTAGTTTTTTTTATTTATCTCAAGTTTTTGGTTTGAACAATTCTCATTGTCTCTTTTTTATCTCAGGCTTGATGGCTCAAGCTCAAAGAGCAAAGTGGACCACCAAATATGAGAAGGGGCTGGTGGACATTCTCACTGAATACAAAGGCACTCACTATCGTGGCCAAAATGGTTGGTGTACAGAAGGCTGGAATAGAATCGTGAAGGATTTCAATAATCGTTTCCCTGAATTGAATTTTAGCAAAGGTAAGATTCAAGATAAAGAGGCTCAACTGAAGAAAGAGTACAAAGCAATTAAATCAATCCGCAACCGAAGTGGTGTATCTTGGAACCAAGAAGCATCAATGATCAATACAAGTACTGAAGTTTGGGATGAGATAATACAAGTAAGTTGAATTCATAAATTGGGTATTGTTGCTTCTTGTACTTTTCTATTGGCCTTGATGCACTACACTAGTTATTGTACTGCTATTAAAATTTGTTATGTTGTTAAATTTAATAGGAAGATTCTAAGTTAAGGAGATATGAAAAGAAGAGTTTTCCTTTGTTTGATTCCTTGGACCTACTGTACGAAGGTAAGATGCTCAGATTTTATAATTATCATGTAGGGGATGTTTCATTTGAGACTAACTTATGGTATTAATAGGCCAACTTGCTGAAGGAAAGCATTTGTTTACTTCAAGTAAACCACATTCTACAAGTAAAGGTCCTGAAGCTAGAGGAATAGACAAGGTGCTTGTAGATTTCAGTAAGAAAAATCCATGGACTGGACCAATCAATATAACAGCTAGGCCTTCTACATCTGATGGTGAGAGGTTGGATTCTCCATTGAGGCTGGGTGATTCTTTAGCACATGGTTGGGAAAATGAGTCTACAGAAGCTCACGAAGTGGAGAAACAGTCATCTCATCAACAAGTGGATAATGGAAATGCACAGACAAAGAAAAGATCATCTCATGAGTTGCTGGAAAACTTAGGAAGGCCAAGTAGTTATGGTAAACCAATTGATCTGTCTGACAATGATGAAGCAGAAGAAGAGCATGATGCAAGTTCAAGATCTGGGACAATTGGATCCAGTAGAGGAAGATCTAAGAGAAGAAACGATGCGAAGACAGTTCCACGCATAGAAGAAACTATGTCTGAGTTTATGAGTTTCAAAAGAAAACAAGCTGCTGCGAAAGAACAAATTAGGTGTCAAGAACAGGAATTCTCAATAACTAGGTGCTTAAATGTCTTGAAGGACATGGCTGATTTGACAGATGATGTAAAGATCCTTGCTTCTGAAGTGTTTAAAGATGCTATTAATAGAGAAATTTTTCTAGGCTATGAACCAAGACTTCGAGGTTTATGGTTGTCTAAGGAAGTGAAGAAGATTGCATTTGAATCAACTGGAAGTAAGTCCTATGAAATTCAGACATCTCTTTATTTGTTCATGCTGTTGTAGACTCCTATGTGTGAAGTGTATATTTCTTTGTAATTTCTAATTTCTAATAATAATTCACTCATATTTGTGACTCTTCTACTGCAGGCTAGGGGCTGCAACACAACCTATGAAAACTATTTATGAGAACTTGTTACAAGCTTTATTTGTGTACTCATCTAGATGATTGGTCTTCCTCCAGAATTATTTATGTCGAGATCTTGCTAATCAGCAACGTCACATGCATGTACTGTTTTGTGCTTTATCTCCAACTAGAGATGATGGGCTTCATTTATTTATCTTGGATGATCACACCAGTGCCAACTTGTGCTTTAGCTCCCTTCAATCCCTTCAAACTAGATTTGATCATTTCATTGAACTCGTTTGGATGATTACTCTAATTTTGTTGTGTTCGATTGAGCTTTTAATTTCCTCCTCATGTTTTAGGTACTCCATTTTCATGAATATGTTCACGTGTTTCACTCAAAATTGTTGCCGAAATGGTTACCTTCATCTATAGTGTTTACTGTGAATGACAGAAACTGTGAGCGATGTGCCATCTTGTCTGACCAAAACTCTGTTTTAAGTAGCAACCTAGTCGCAGCTTATTGTCACATGCATGCACGGTGCAGTTTATTGTCACATGCATGCACAGTTGCACATATGAGCGAGCTCACGGTGGCCATCTAAAAAGACACGTAGTTCTGCAGGCAGGAGAGATAAATCAGACAAGCAATAAACCAGGCAGATCACGTCTAGCTAGCTATTACAGGTTATCCAAACAACAACTTTGCACAGTAAAAAAATACCTTGTATTCCAGTGGTTTTCTTGTGCACACCAAAATACAGGTGTAACACAGTTGCATGTCAAAAAACTTACAAGGCTGCCAAACAGGGCCTAAGTGCATGAAGTACATGTTTCAACTGTTAACAGTGAATGGAAATAAACACCACCACACCTAATTTAGTAATCTAAACAACTATCAATTTGTAACACCCTAGTTTAAATTCCAGCATTTTATAATAAATTCTAAGTAATTTATTTAATTTTCTAAGGCTTATGTGCTTAGTTGCATTTTTTAAATGATTTATTTAAAATCAATACTTGTATAAAATAAACCATAGGCCAAACTTTCTTGTGCATACATGCTGGTGCATCCTCTTTTGGTTGTGTGAATTAAGGATTCAAATTCAAATTTATTTGAATTTTAGACCCATTTTCTATCCCAATTCAAAGGAATTCAAAAAGAAAAAGGAAAAAAAAAAAGAAAGGGAGCCAGGCCGACCGGCCGGCCCGGCCGACCGGCCAGCCTAGCCCCGCGCCCCCTCTCCCCGCCTGGGCCGGCCCAGCCATCCCGGCACCCCTCCCCTTCCCGCCTGGGCCGCCTCCCGGCCCATTCGGCCGCGCCCCCAGCGCGCCGTCGGCCCACGCCCCCGCACCCGCTGACCGCCCGGTCCCACGCGTCAGTCCCGTCTCCCTCCTCCCGCCGCAGACACCGCGCCTTCCTTCTCTGCTCGGGCCACGCCAGCGCTTCGCTCGCGGGGGAAGCCGAATCCGAGGCCGCTCTCTCCCTTCCTTAAGCGCCCGCAGTCAAACCCCGCCATCCCCGCACCGGTTCCCCTCTCCCTCGCCTTCCTTCACTGCCGACGCGAGCTTTCAAAGCCGCCGAGCGGGATCACCGCGGCCGTGCTTATCCCCTTCGCCCGAGGCTCTATAAAACCCACCCCGAGGCTCGCCTCCGTCCCCTTCGCCTCTCCACCAGAGCTATTGCCCTCCCGTGCCCTCTCGAGCTTGCAATCGCCGCCGGAGCCCCGCCTCGGTAAGCCGCTCCGTCGCCGATTTCGGCGTCGGTGTAGCCCCTCCGGCCCTGACTCCTCCCCCTCTCGTGTCGCAGGAGCATCCCGGAGCTTCGCCGCCCATCCTCGGAGTCCCGCAGACGCTTCACCCTCACGTTCCACGCGGGAGAACGCCACCCGTGAACCGACGCCGCCGCCGCTCGTCGCTAGACCGCCACCGACCATCTCTCGCCGCCCTCAAGCCCTCGGTGAGCTCGCCGTAACACCCTCGTCCTTTTAGGCTAGCTCTAGTCGAGCCTAGCACACTCCCTGAGCCGGAACGCCGCCGCGCCGCCGTTCCCGCCGCGCGCCGAGAGCGCCATGGGCGCGGTCGCCGTCGCCCGCGGCCCCGGTCTCTCTCCGCCGTCGGATCTCGATCCGACGCACGAGAACAGAACCCTGATCCGATCTAACGTCACCGTTGGATCGAGATCTAACCGCTCCCACTCGCCGATGACCGGTCAATTCCGGTCAGCGCGGTTCGTTTTGCTAAAGAGCCCCTGGACTTTCGGGAAATCAACCCGCAGTCCACCGACGTTGAAAAATAATTAGGTTTAGGTCCTGTTTTCTTCGGTTTGGCCCCTGGGCTTTCCGGGTTTTGAACCCGCGGTCCAGGCTATGGAGATTTTGCTCCAGAGCCCTTGGCGACTACGTTTAATTACGTATAGGTCCTCGGTTTTTCAAATCTAGCCCCTGGTTTAATGTTTCTATCACAGTTATGCCCCTAGGAGCCCGTTTTATGCATAACTTTCACGTTTTAACTCCGATTTGAGTGATTCTTGCGCTCACGCGACCGTGGAAACACGTAGAATGTTTTTAGTACAGTTTTACCTTCTGTTTTTATGATATGATGTACTGTTTCTCACCCTTGGCCAATTGTTTGCATGTATGTATGCGTGGAAATGTTTGTACGTTGCCGTGATCGTGGTTAGACGGTGAGCAGTTTGTTGGTGACGAGGAGCAGCAGTTTGAGGGTGTTGAGCAGCAGCCTCAAGACCAGTTTGAGCAAGGCAAGTATAACATGGACACAACCCAATAATCCTTTAATCACTTCATTTGCACGTGTCTGTTTTGGTATGCCCATAAGGACTGTACCTAGCCTCTTTATCGCAATGTTTACCTATGGGAATGCATGTTGGTTAAGTTTTGCTAGTCGCCGCGCGAACTCATGTATCTTTTGTTAATAATTTTGTTTAATGGATCTATGCAATCAAATCCTGAGCTTGACCCTCTGTGGTTCATGTTTCTTTAAAAATGGCTTTTTAGCAACTTGGTTTAGGGGACATAAGCATGTGGTTTGCTTATGGCCACTCTCCTTAAGGACCGGTTCGCAAAGCGACAACCTGGGATAACAGTGCTACCATGAGACTGGAATGGGACGGTCTTGGCTAATTAATTAGGTTACTTTGGTTTGGGGGTAACTTACCGACGGGGCAAGAGGGGAGGTGAGCTTCTGTGGCCCTCGCGCTACTTGGGTTGAGTGCGTTTATCTCCCCTTGAGGCTTGCTCCACAGCTGCGGACCCTGAAACCTTAGCGGTTACACCTTACCAACGTGATCTTTGTAAAGGCCTCGTAGTGTGCTTGCTAGCCATCTCATCTAAGGTAATGTGGTGGACCACTAGCGTAGCCCACGACTCATGGGTAAAGATGTACGACCTCTCGAGAGTGTAAAACTGACATGTCAGCCGTGCTCACGGTTATGAGCGGCCCAGATCCTTTATGTAGATTAGTGGTTCTGTTGGGTTTTCAAAGTGGTTCTCATGATCATGTTGTTAAATAATGTTCACATGTCATATCTTGGGTTTAAGGGTTATCAACTCTCTTGTAGATGCTAGTTGTTTAATAAAAACTTGACCAACTAAAAGCTCATGCTAAGTGTCAGCCAACCCTAGATGCCTCATAGTTCATGTTGTGCTTGTTGAGTATGAAATACTCACGCTTGCTTTACTTTAAACCTACTGTTGGCTGGAACCCAACCGCTGCTCAGCTCCAGAAGACTTCGAAGAGTATGTTCAGGACTTCAATGAGTTCTAGGCGTACCGGTCCACCAGTCGACGTCCCTGTGGCGGCTCATTCGTCTTCGTTTACGCTTCCGCTATGACTCTGGTTTAAAGACATGTTGTCTTATTGTAATAAAGTGATGTTATACTCTATGTAAACGTGTTATTTATCGTTTAAGCACGTTCTGTGATGTCACTATTGTCATTATATATGTGAGACACGTTCCTGGCACATATATGTTGTCCCGGTTCCGTTGGTTGAGAATTGGGCGTGACAAAGTGGTATCAGAGCCGTGTTGACTGTAGGACGAAAGCCTAGTTAGAAACAGACGTAAATAAGGACCTCTTTCCCCTTTGCCCTCTTGCTGTTTTATGAAAATTTTATTTTGCTATCAAACTATATGTTCACCCTATGTTAAATTATCACTTTTTGCTTTATTCACTCAATCAAATAGAACTGATCTCCATCTTACTCCATCCTCCTTATAGGTCATGGCACGCAGCAAGCAGACCGCCCGCAAGAGTACTGGGGGCCGCCTTCGCCGTGTTGCACCACCGACCCCACGGCGTACCCCAGTACCTCGTCCACCCCAGCAGATCGAGCCTCCGTCACCGGAGCTGCCCGAGCCGTTGCCACCACCACCCTTCGAATACGCCCCCATGGACCAGGCGCCACACCCCTTTGAGGGGAATGGTCTGCTTCCGGCAGACACCGATCCTGAGGAGGAGGAGGAGGAGGAGGACCCAGTGGAGGTAGTTTACTACCTCGACTCAAACGGCGATGGTGATGCGCGAGGAGAGGCTCCATCGCCACGCCTGCCGACACCGACACCTCCTTCCCCGCGTGCGCCGACACCACCACTTTCTCCAGCAGCACCTGCAGCTTCACCGGCACCCCCACCGCCACCGCCTGCCGCACCCGAGTGGCCGTACCGTGTGGCTGTCCCTTCCGACGAGGGTGGCCAGCGGGAGGTTGACGCTTGGGTCGACCTGACGCACCCACACCACGGTGCTGACCTGGAGTTCCCGGGGCTACTCCGCGACTGCCTCTACGACCTGGGTTACACTACCCATGAGGTCGTCTACCAGGTCCGGCAGCGAGCGCGCCCGGACCACACCACCCTCTGGTCCGCCGGTGCGCAGATCCTGGAGCCCAACCCCAACCATGGGGGACACACCGTGCTGCGCCGGCACTACAGCATCGCGGAGCACGAGACCATGGAGATGGCCATGGAGGATGCTGCTCAGCAGGCTCTTGGGGTCCTCTGCCAGCACTACCACACTCCGCTCTGCCAGACTCAGTACCGCTACTTTCCCCGCCGGCAGTCCGGGGATACTGAGCACGAGATCACGTCATCCGGGGCGAGGACAACCGGCAGCTGTTGAAGCTGGTCCGGTATGTGTCAGCCCTGATCACTGCCTACGTCAGGGTGTCCGAGGAGCTCCATCACCGGAACGGTGAGGTGTTCCACCTTCAGGCGCAGCTGGATCGAGTGGCAGGTCCACCACCCCAGGTGCCAGTGGTGGATCCAGCTCAGACTCCACCTCGCCGGAGGCCTGGCACAGGAGAGTTAGGTGGTGCCACCAGGATACTCCCTCGGGATGACTAGTCGTCCTCATGTATCGCATTAGCACGGTTGTTTAAGTTGTCGCGTTGAGTCGGTCGTGTGGAACTTAAGTTAAAGTGTGTTGGCTGGTCGTTTGTTATTTTGAACCATGTTTGATTTGGATCTTTGGTTGTGTGCTGTCCAGCTGTGGGGATTTGTCCCAGCATGAACAAGTAATGTTATAAGTTAGTACGTGGGGTTAAACGCTATATCCACTCTATCGCTCTTACTACTTTATCTTTAGTAGTTACCGTTCGTGCACCCTTCTGTTGGCTATATGCTTACGGTGTCTCTGCTACAAACAGATGGTCAACACAAGGCGCAACGCTACTGGTGGAAGTGCTAGCCAGGGTAACCAGGGGGGTGGCAACCCGCTGCCTAACCCTCCACCACTGACACCGGAGCAGTTTTACAACCTCCAGATGCAAATGATGGCAACAATGACCAACGCGGTGCACGCTCTCCAGCAAGCCCAAGCTCAACCACCACCCCCACCACCTCGGGACAGGCGTGGAGATTTCCTGAAGGGTCATCCACCAACCTTCTCCCATGCCACAGAGCCACTGCAAGCTGATGATTGGCTTCGCGCAGTGGAACGCCAGCTGGACATTGCTCAATGCAATGACCGGGAGAGGGTTTTGTATGGTTCCGGTCAGCTAAGAGGTGCAGCCCTGGATTGGTGGGAATCTTACAGACCCCAAGATAGGGATGCTTTCACTTGGGCACAGTTCAGGGAGAACTTCCGCAACCATCATGTGCCCGCAGGGTTGATGAAGATGAAGAAGAAGGAATTTCTTTCCCTGAAGCAGGGCAGTATGTCTGTGGCTGAGTATAGGGATAAATTCCTTCAGTTGGCCAGGTATGCCACTGCAGAGGTGGCAGAGGACAGGGAGAAACAAGAATACTTCTTGGAGGGTCTGAATGATGAGCTCCAGTACCAGCTGATGAATCATACCTTTCCTAGCTTCCATCAACTGGTGGACAGGGCTCTTTTCACTGAGAGGAAGCGCCAGGAGATTGAAGAAAGGAAGAGGAAGTACAACAACTCCTCATCAAGCAGCAACACCCGCCCCCGTTTCTCTCAGGGTCCGAGCTCACAGCAGCAGCGGGCTCAAGGACAGCAAGGCTACCAATCCCAGCAGCGCTATCAGGGTCAGCCAGCTCGCCCTATGTACCCAGCTCAGCGCCAAGTGCAGACCACTCCTCCCACCACGAACCAGACTACAGGTGTTGGGCCTTGCTACAAGTGTGGTGGAGCGGGCCACTATGCTAACGCTTGTCCCCGTAGGGTGCAAGGTAACCAACAGGGGCAGCAGTCGGGCCAAAGGCAGAACCCTCCCCAGCCGCAGCAAGGGCGCCCCAATCAACAGAGCAAGACGCCGTGGCAGGGGAAGGTGAATCATGTGACAGCTGAGTCTGCAGCTGAAGCTCCTAATGTCGTGATTGGTACGTTCCTGGTCAACTCTCACCCCGCTACAGTTCTTTTCGATACCGGTGCCACGCATTCATTTATTACCAAATCATATGCTGAGCAGTACAATATTCCTATAAGGTCTACAAGTAGACCCATGGTAGTATCTACACCGGGGGGAACGTTGAGCACAAGTTTAATATGCCCTCGGGTTAGCATAAACATAAGGGGGGTAGAATTCTGCACCAAGTTGATAATCATTGGTTCCGCGGGAATTGATATCATCTTGGGAATGGAAACGCTTGCTAAGTGGGATGTCAGAATTGATTGTGCCAAGCGAACCGTCCACTTAACAGCTCCTGATGGTCAGAAAGTGGAGGTCAGTGCCACAGAACCTTCTGGTTGTCTGCATCAGATGAAGGCGAAGCCCACGGAGGGAATTCGAGTAGTGTGCGAGTACCCGGATGTCTTTCCAGATGAGTTGCCAGGTATGCCACCTGACCGAGAAATTGAATTCTTAATAGAACTTCTACCTGGTACAGCCCCTATAGCAAAGAGGCAATATAGAGTGGCACCCAAAGAACAAGGGTTAATAAAGGAAAATATAGATGAGTTGTTAGGAAAAGGGTTTATACGGCCTAGTTCTTCACCTTGGGCTTTTCCAGTTCTGTTTGTTGACAAAAAGGATGGGACACGGAGGATGTGTGTGGATTATAGAGCCTTGAATGATGTCACCATCAAGAACAAATATCCCTTACCTCGAATAGATGATTTGTTTGATCAGTTGCAAGGTGCATGTGTGTTCTCAAAAATTGATTTGAGGTCAGGCTATCATCAACTGAAGATTCGTCCATCCGATATTCCAAAGACTGCTTTCATTACCAGATTTGGGTTATATGAATATACAGTGATGTCTTTTGGGTTGACAAATGCTCCTGCTTATTTCATGAATCTTATGAACAAGGTGTTTATGGAGTATCTTGACAAGTTTGTTGTAGTGTTCATTGATGATATATTGATCTATTCCAAGACGGAAGAAGAACACGAAGAACACTTGAGGTTAGTTTTGCAGAAGCTGAGAGACCATAAGTTGTATGCAAAGTTGAGCAAGTGTGAGTTTTGGCTTGATCAAGTGCCTTTCTTGGGACATATAGTCTCGAAAGGTGGAATCATGGTGGACCCCAGCAAGATCAGCAGTGTCATGGATTGGAAGGTGCCAGAAGTTGTGAGAGAAGTTCGTGGATTTTTGGGTCTAGCAGGATATTACAGAAGGTTTATCGAGAGTTTCTCCAGGATTGCAAAACCCATGACATCCTTGCTCGAGAAGGGTGTTCCATTTCATTGGACTAAGGAGAGGCAAGCTGCATTTGATGAACTAAAGAAGAGACTCACCACAGCCCCAGTGCTTACTCTACCGGACTTAACCAAGAGTTTCACCGTGTATTGTGATGCCTCTAAGGAAGGGTTGGGTTGTGTGCTGATGCAGGAGGGTAAGGTGATTGCTTATGCTTCACGCCAGTTAAGAAAGCATGAGGTCAATTATCCCACTCATGATCTGGAGTTAGCAGCTGTTGTGCACGCTCTGAAGATCTGGAGGCATTATTTGTTCGGGAATAAATGTGAGATATACACCGACCACAAGAGTCTCAAATATATCTTCACACAGAATGAGTTGAATATGAGGCAGAGAAGATGGCTAGAGTTGATTAAAGATTATGACCTGGAGATACATTACCATCCAGGGAAAGCTAATGTGGTAGCGGATGCCTTAAGCAGAAGAAGTTATGTTAATATGGCAGTTGCTTTTCAGATGCCCTTTGAGCTGTGTGTGGAATTTGAGAGTTTGAATTTGGGATTCGTGCATCACACCACAGTAGCAACCTTTGAAGCAGAGCCTACCCTGGAACAAGAGATAAGGAACCATCAGAAAACGGACGAGAAAATTCAGGAGATCCGGGAACACATCAAGTTGGGCAAGGCGCCACACTTTCGTGAAGATGAACAGGGTACTGTCTGGTACAAGAATCGGATCTGCGTGCCAGATGTGGACAGTATCAAGAAGTTAATACTCAGTGAGGCTCACGACACCGCTTACTCAATTCACCCGGGCAGTACAAAGATGTATCATGATTTGAAGGAAAGGTTCTGGTGGTATGGAATGAAGAGAGCAGTGGCAGAATATGTCGCAGTGTGTGACACTTGTCAGCGCGTGAAGGCCGAACATCAGAGACCTGCAGGTTTGTTGCAACCTTTGAAGATTCCAGAGTGGAAATGGGAGGAAATAAGTATGGACTTCATTGTGGGGTTACCCAGGACTCAGAAAGGCTACAACTCGATCTGGGTAGTTGTTGATCGGTTGACCAAAGTTGCTCATTTTATTCCGGTAAACACTACTTATTCGGGTGCAAGGTTAGCAGAATTGTACATCTCCAGAATCGTTTGCTTGCATGGTGTGCCTAAGCGGATCATATCTGATAGAGGTTCACAGTTCACCTCTCGTTTCTGGGAGCAGTTGCATGATTCTTTGGATTCCAAGCTTCGGTTCAGTACCGCATATCACCCACAAACAGATGGTCAGACGGAAAGAACAAATCAGATTCTAGAGGACATGTTGAGGGCATGTGCTATACAATACGGAACCAGTTGGGATAAGAGTCTGCCTTATGCCGAGTTCTCTTATAACAACAGCTACCAAGCCAGCCTGAAGAAGTCACCATTTGAGGCTCTGTATGGCAGAAGGTGCAGGACACCGCTATTTTGGAATCAAACAGGAGAGAAGCAGGTGTTCGGACCCGACCTTATCAAGGATGCAGAACAGCAGATCAAGATGGTACGTGAGAATTTGAGAGTTGCTCAGTCCAGGCAGAAGAGCTATGCAGATGTGCGACGCAGGGATTTGACCTTTAAGGTTGATGACTTTGTGTATTTGAAGGTGTCACCAATGAGAGGTATCCGGAGGTTTAATATGAAAGGAAAGCTGGCACCAAGATACATTGGTCCATTCAAGATAGTGGAAAGGAAAGGTGAAGTGGCTTATAAGTTGGAGTTGCCACCAAACCTATCTGGCATACACAATGTGTTCCATGTGTCACAACTAAAGAAGTGTTTGAGGGTGCCGGAAGAACAAGCACCACTGGAAGGTCTGGATGTGCAGGAGGATTTGACATATACCGAACATCCGGTGAAGATCCTTGAAACATCTGAAAGGGTTACCCGAAATAGGAGGGTCAAAATGTGCAGAGTGCAGTGGAAACATCACACGGAAGATGAGGCAACTTGGGAAAGAGAGGAGGAGTTGAGAGCAACCTATCCTGGTCTCTTTGCTAACCATCTATGAGAATCTCGGGGCGAGATTCCTGTTAAGGGGGGTAGGTTTGTAACACCCTAGTTTAAATTCCAGCATTTTATAATAAATTCTAAGTAATTTATTTAATTTTCTAAGGCTTATGTGCTTAGTTGCATTTTTTAAATGATTTATTTAAAATCAATACTTGTATAAAATAAACCATAGGCCAAACTTTCTTGTGCATACATGCTGGTGCATCCTCTTTTGGTTGTGTGAATTAAGGATTCAAATTCAAATTTATTTGAATTTTAGACCCATTTTCTATCCCAATTCAAAGGAATTCAAAAAGAAAAAGGAAAAAAAAAAAAGAAAGGGAGCCAGGCCGACCGGCCGGCCCGGCCGACCGGCCAGCCCAGCCCCGCGCCCCCTCTCCCCGCCTGGGCCGGCCCAGCCATCCCGGCACCCCGCCCCTTCCCGCCTGGGCCGCCTCCCGGCCCATTCGGCCGCGCCCCCAGCGCGCCGTCGGCCCGCGCCCCCGCACCCGCTGACCGCCCGGTCCCACGCGTCAGTCCCGTCTCCCTCCTCCCGCCGCAGACACCGCGCCTTCCTTCTCTGCTCGGGCCACGCCAGCGCTTCGCCCGCGGGGGAAGCCGAATCCGAGGCCGCTCTCTCCCTTCCTTAAGCGCCCGCAGTCAAACCCCGCCATCCCCGCACCGGTTCCCCTCTCCCTCGCCTTCCTTCACTGCCGACGCGAGCTTTCAAAGCCGCCGAGCGGGATCACCGCGGCCGTGCTTATCCCCTTCGCCCGAGGCTCTATAAAACCCACCCCGAGGCTCGCCTCCGTCCCCTTCGCCTCTCCACCAGAGCTATTGCCCTCCCGTGCCCTCTCGAGCTTGCAATCGCCGCCGGAGCCCCGCCTCGGTAAGCCGCTCCGTCGCCGATTTCGGCGTCGGTGTAGCCCCTCCGGCCCTGACTCCTCCCCCTCTCGTGTCGCAGGAGCATCCCGGAGCTTCGCCGCCCATCCTCGGAGTCCCGCAGACGCTTCACCCTCACGTTCCACGCGGGAGAACGCCACCCGTGAACCGACGCCGCCGCCGCTCGTCGCTAGACCGCCACCGACCATCTCTCGCCGCCCTCAAGCCCTCGGTGAGCTCGCCGTAACACCCTCGTCCTTTTAGGCTAGCTCTAGTCGAGCCTAGCACACTCCCTGAGCCGGAACGCCGTCGCGCCGCCGTTCCCGCCGCGCGCCGAGAGCGCCATGGGCGCGGTCGCCGTCGCCCGCGGCCCCGGTCTCTCTCCGCCGTCGGATCTCGATCCGACGCACGAGAACAGAACCCTGATCCGATCTAACGTCACCGTTGGATCGAGATCTAACCGCTCCCACTCGCCGATGACCGGTCAATACCAGTCAGCGCGGTTCGTTTTGCTAAAGAGCCCCTGGACTTTCGGGAAATCAACCCGCAGTCCACCGACGTTGAAAAATAATTAGGTTTAGGTCCTGTTTTCTTCGGTTTGGCCCCTGGGCTTTCCGGGTTTTGAACCCGCGGTCCAGGCTATGGAGATTTTGCTCCAGAGCCCTTGGCGACTACGTTTAATTACGTATAGGTCCTCGGTTTTTCAAATCTAGCCCCTGGTTTAATGTTTCTATCACAGTTATGCCCCTAGGAGCCCGTTTTATGCATAACTTTCACGTTTTAACTCCGATTTGAGTGATTCTTGCGCTCACGCGACCGTGGAAACACGTAGAATGTTTTTAGTACAGTTTTACCTTCTGTTTTTATGATATGATGTACTGTTTCTCACCCTTGGCCAATTGTTTGCATGTATGTATGCGTGGAAATGTTTGTACGTTGCCGTGATCGTGGTTAGACGGTGAGCAGTTTGTTGGTGACGAGGAGCAGCAGTTTGAGGGTGTTGAGCAGCAGCCTCAAGACCAGTTTGAGCAAGGCAAGTATAACATGGACACAACCCAATAATCCTTTAATCACTTCATTTGCACGTGTCTGTTTTGGTATGCCCATAAGGACTGTACCTAGCCTCTTTATCGCAATGTTTACCTATGGGAATGCATGTTGGTTAAGTTTTGCTAGTCGCCGCGCGAACTCATGTATCTTTTGTTAATAATTTTGTTTAATGGATCTATGCAATCAAATCCTGAGCTTGACCCTCTGTGGTTCATGTTTCTTTAAAAATGGCTTTTTAGCAACTTGGTTTAGGGGACATAAGCATGTGGTTTGCTTATGGCCACTCTCCTTAAGGACCGGTTCGCAAAGCGACAACCTGGGATAACAGTGCTACCATGAGACTGGAATGGGACGGTCTTGGCTAATTAATTAGGTTACTTTGGTTTGGGGGTAACTTACCGACGGGGCAAGAGGGGAGGTGAGCTTCTGTGGCCCTCGCGCTACTTGGGTTGAGTGCGTTTATCTCCCCTTGAGGCTTGCTCCACAGCTGCGGACCCTGAAACCTTAGCGGTTACACCTTACCAACGTGATCTTTGTAAAGGCCTCGTAGTGTGCTTGCTAGCCATCTCATCTAAGGTAATGTGGTGGACCACTAGCGTAGCCCACGACTCATGGGTAAAGATGTACGACCTCTCGAGAGTGTAAAACTGACATGTCAGCCGTGCTCACGGTTATGAGCGGCCCAGATCCTTTATGCAGATTAGTGGTTCTATTGGGTTTTCAAAGTGGTTCTCATGATCATGTTGTTAAATAATGTTCACATGTCATATCTTGGGTTTAAGGGTTATCAACTCTCTTGTAGATGCTAGTTGTTTAATAAAAACTTGACCAACTAAAAGCTCATGCTAAGTGTCAGCCAACCCTAGATGCCTCATAGTTCATGTTGTGCTTGTTGAGTATGAAATACTCACGCTTGCTTTACTTTAAACCTACTGTTGGCTGGAACCCAACCGCTGCTCAGCTCCAGAAGACTTCGAAGAGTATGTTCAGGACTTCAATGAGTTCTAGGCGTACCGGTCCACCAGTCGACGTCCCTGTGGCGGCTCATTCGTCTTCGTTTACGCTTCCGCTATGACTCTGGTTTAAAGACATGTTGTCTTATTGTAATAAAGTGATGTTATACTCTATGTAAACGTGTTATTTATCGTTTAAGCACGTTCTGTGATGTCACTATTGTCATTATATATGTGAGACACGTTCCTGGCACATATATGTTGTCCCGGTTCCGTTGGTTGAGAACTGGGCGTGACACAATTGCTTTTATCGAATCACATTATTGATATGTTGTTTAATATCACCAGTAGCTTGTATATGTGTGATCTTATGAAGTTCACTAATCACCCTTCTACTCTAGCCTTGAAATGATTGTTCATACATGGGTAAATATATGTTTGTGCGATGTTTTGCTTGCATGTGGAATGGAGAAGAACGACTTAACTCGATACTCGATCATGTAACAAAATTCTATGTTGCACGATGAATGTTTGATGGTATAGTTGCATGTTTGTCCTAGGGGCGTGAAATCACTTTTTGTGAAATAGTTTATCAATCACTTTCTGTCCATCCATGAAATAGCTATTCATGTGTGTGCTTAGTACCAATGCATCTCATTCATTATACGCATCATTCATATAGAGACGCTCATTGCAGATACGTGATCAAGAAGCGAGTGTGTGGAGCTACTACAACCAAACGGTCATCCAAAGGACCAACTAAGACCCACTCACGGCCTGGAGGGCCCATCAGTCGTGTGTGGAAGGAGGAGTTGTCCAAGGGATCAAGGGGTTGCCTGGGGCAAAGCCTCACAACCCGGCAAACTAACATTAGCTTAGTTTGTTGCTTTCCTTAAAATAAGGCAAAGGTAGGTAGGACCATGCTTTTCCTAGCAAACATATTTATGGTGGATAATTACGCATCTACATTAGGAGTTGTTTGAAACTAATTGCATTAGACTCCTTGGCCGCCCTGGCCCTAGCACCTATAATAGAGTACATAGGCCGAGTATGCCTAGTAAGGTTAGGTACGAGTAGACACGAGTGAATGGAGTCACTCGTCGCGTAGGTAATCTTTCAAGGATTTCAAAAGTCTCACCATTTTGGAAGTTACTGTTATGATTACGAACGAAATGGAGACCGGGTGGAGATATGGGTATACAAAAAAAAATAAATGATGATGAAGAATATATGAATGGTTGGTGGACTCTGCCTGAGTCGTTTAAGACCCCGTCCGCTGTTCGCCTGCTGATCGGCATAACATTGCTAGAGTGCTTATCCAGGCCATGGGGATGGTGAAATCTTACTTGTGCCATCCGAAGAACAGAGACCCGTTCCTACCCACTGGTTGAGGGGAAGGTGGCCCGGGGGAGCTTGGTACTCATGGTGGAGAGACCGAGATGTCGGCAAGCTCACCATGGGGGCATAACCCAGGGGTCAGGCGGGAGTGAATCAAACTTGGGATGAGACAAGTGGAGATGGGGGCTATATGTGGGAACACGATGGCTAGTAAGCATCCCTTGGCATTATAGTTGTTCCCGAGAATATAAAAATCGATTCGAATCGCTAATGCTCACCAGTGTGAGAATGCCATATCACTGACGGGCAACGTAGTAACTACTTGAATACATTATGCTTACTAATCATGTTTTCAGATACTACATGCTTGTATTATATGTTTGCGTTCCTGCAAGTTATTATGATTATGTTGATACATGCAAATGATGGAACTTGTTACTTTATTGTTAACTCATCACTGTTTAACAATCAATGGCTAAGAATCCACTTATTAGTAAGCAAGCTTTGCGTCAGCTGTAAGCCATTCCATTAAGTCCTACTGAGTAATTAGTACTTAGGGTTTGCCCCCACTTTTGGAGCGCAGGTACCGTTGACATCTGGAAAATTGCTTGGAGGAGGGTAGTACCGGTGAGCTCAGTGCTGCTCATCTCGTTCATCAATACATGAAGACTACTACTTAAGTAATTTGTTTCCGCTATGAGATGTTTTAAAAATTGCTTCCGCTTTTGATTTGAACATGTATTTGTCTACTTGTATTTGGTTTGTCTTTATCTTATTTTTACTATTAAACTGCGTGTGATGATGTAACTGTTGTGGCTCCATCGAGGGCTGCATGTGTGTGATGTCGGTATCCTTGGGCGATGGTTACATCAAGTGCCCTTTGGGGTAGCTCGACGGACTACCGGGTTTAGTTCAGCTTAAGTGCACTGCGAGCCAGAGTTAGCCTAGATTAAGCAGGGCAGTTCCGCCACAGTTCTTCCCCTGGCATAGCCTCGCCAGGCTACTCTCCGTGGCCAGTCGTTGGTAGGTGCTGCTAAAGGTGGCGATGAATTTCTCGCAGACCTGGTCCCAGTCGCAGATGGACTGCGAGGGTTGGTTTTGCCACCATCTCAGCGTTTGTGTGCCGAGCATTATGGGGACATACACCAACATTATATTAGCGTTGCCTCCTGCTGCCTTGACGCCGAGACCGTAGATCCGGACCCACTCCTTGGGGTTCTTCTTCAGATCATACTTCTCTATGTACACTAGCTTGAAGGTTGCTGGCCACTTGACGGACCTAATGTGGGACGAGAAGGCCCGGATGCTGTCGTAGTTGGCGAGCGGCGAGTCGACGAGCGCCGTGTGTGAGCGGCACAACGGTGATCTCTGTGGTGGTGACTCGTCCAGCCGCTTGGAGGGTTCCTCGTTCCATTTGGTGGACGTGGCGCAGCCGGTCGCCTTAGCGTCAATGGGGCCGTGCTCCCTGTCCCATTGGAGTCGGCTCTCGCGCTCCTTCTCCAGTTCCTGGCGCCGCCGATCTTCGAGGTGTCATCGAAGGTCGCGCTTCTTGGCGAGAACGAGGCGCAGATCCTGGAAAGGTTCATCCGATGTCGCCGAAGACTCGGCTTCATCGTCCGTGTAGGCCGGTGTTGGCGGTCAATAAAACCCATTTTTGACCACCAACATTTCATGTTTGAGAGCATCATTTATCAAGATTTCATGTATAATTAACTGGTTCCATGAGTTGTGTAGAATAGTTTGATGCAGGAGCCTTTCAAGACAAATATAATGAAAGAATGCACAAAATGTGGGCAAGAAAGCGAGGAGGAGCTACTGGGCCCAGGAACATGGCCGCCCAGCCACTTACCTTAGCCGGGCGGCCACCCATGTTGGTCGCCCGGCCACCAAGGGAGCCCAGGGAACCTCCAAGCCCAACTCAGCCCAAGATGTTGGCTGCACGGCCATGACAAGTGGTCACCCGGCCTGGCCACGTCATCTATCCATCTTTCAACCTGCATGCAAAGAAGCACAAAAAAGAGTTAAATGCAACCGTTGGATCAAGAATCCGATGCATCCAAGGGTCAGAAGGCCATCATACAAAGGATCGGTGACGTCACCAATAGGAGTGGTCGGCCGACCACCCCTCCGACTCATTTTTCATGTGCACCGACTCTACCGACTTACAACCGACACTAGGAGCAAGGATCAACCGTCCGATGGCCAAAGTCCGCACATCGGGTGGCCGCCCGACCACCCTCAATGATCGGCCGACCACCCCCCTGGCCGCCCGGCCACCGACCTACACCCACTACCGACCTAGAGCACCTACAAGTACCCCCCTCGGTCTCCTCTGGAGGTCAGTTGCAAGGTGTGGTGGATCAAGAGACAAATATGGTTGTGTAGTTGAGTGTAGAGTATAGTAGTGAAGCCACCATTGGCATTGTAGAGAGAGCCAAGTCGTAACAAGAGTGAGTAGTGAGTTGTAGAGTGAAGGAGTCGGATTTCTCTTCAGTATTCTATTCCTGAGCTCTCAGCCTCAGAGGAACTATACTCTATTTCTAGGATTTAGTAAAGTTCCTTGTTCCCTTCTTTATTTATTTCATTCGTACTTTATTTACATACTCAGTACTTTGCTCAGTAGTTTACGGGTGCCAAGTGTGCTCTGTGTAGTTTAGCTATACAGTTGTGCTTGCTCTCTGACTTCGAACTAGAGTAGTAGTGAACTCAGTTGTGTAGACGTGGTGTCTAGACCAGAGTTTACCTTGGAAGGTGTCTTGTCCCACTCAGTTTTGGTTGGTAGTCCCACCTGGTGACAGTGGGTGTGTGTCCTGTGTAGTCCAACCCTTTCGTTCGGATAAGCTTTCATCGACGCATAGCTGAGTCTGATAGTACCCGCCTTTCTCATCTTGGTTGTCAGCACTCTGGTGCCCGAAAGTGGTTCTATAGCCTCAGTGTCCAAGTAAACCTGTTGAGTAGAGTACTAGTTTGTTTAAGTAAAGTAGTTTTATTTAAAGTTGTGAACCTGCTCTGCTCTGTCTTTTATCTCTGCAATTGCTGGTTTCATTGTTCGTTCCTAACTTTCTACATTGAGTTACTCCTCATTCTTCGTGGATTTCGATACCCTGTAATATTCTTGGGTGAAAAGCTACAACGTGTTTCCGTGCGCTTGTGGAATTTATTCAGTAGGCTAAGGAACGCCAACAAGCATTTTTGGCGCCGTTGCTGGCAAGTGGTAGCTAATTCAACTAGAACCTTAGGTGATGAGGACATCTCTGCTATGCATACGACCGACACTCCTTCAGTTGTGATGTATGGTCCTGTCATAAGAGCTCGAGCACAACAATTAAATCAACAGGTGAGCTCGTTCTTAAGTTCTAATTTATACACTTGTGAGGATAGTATGCTAACTAATGTTTCTATTGATTATATTTTACTTAGGAACTTAGAAGAGGAACATGAAGGCCATGAGAACCAGCAAGGGCAAAGAGGAAAGCAAGGAGGTGTCCAAGTCAAGTTGGAGGCCCAATTCATCTCGGAGTAGGCCCCCTCGGCCTCTAGGAGCAGTCTGCACCAAAATCGTTTCCCAGGCCACAAACGGGCTCCGTTTTCAGCGATCCACATATGCCTGGAAAGATAAAAATATAAGCTTTCAGATGCCATCAGTTTCAGGCCTATTAGAGTTCAGAGTCAATGGAAAATCGCATAAGAAGTTGGGGGACAGAATCTGTCCAAGGTGCTGCGCGCCCCCACTTGGGCCATTGGGCCATATATCGTGTGAGAGTCTTCTTAGTTTGCGTCTAGGAGTCCTTGGGCGACCCTAAGGTCTATAAAAACCTCAGCCGCCGCCCAAGTTAGGGTTTCGGTTTTGCTTAGTTGTTTCTGTCATCGAACAGTGCTGCCGTTTGGAGATTACTTCGGCTCTTTATGAGACCCCACTTGTGAACTTAATCATTCATCAGCAATTTTCGTTGCATCTTTCTCGTTCTTGCTTGTGTTCTCGATTGACTGGCAGGGATTAGCCTTCATAGCGAGGTCAACCGAGCAGCGCATGGTTGATAACCAGAGGACACGTGGTGCTGCGATTGCAGGGCTCTTGATCGTGCCGATCGGGAGCCGGATCGTGAGTGTCTCGTGCCACCAAATCGACCTACCCTCCACACATCAAGTGGTATTCAGAGCAAGGTTTACCGTCAGGTTTGCATGCAGTTATCCTTAATAGATTAATTTCGTTTCTTCCCACAGTCCACGAAAAGCCAGAAAAAATCCATACCTACAACCACGACGTTAGACTTTGCACAATTTCGGTTTCGGAGTCCGTAATTTTGAGTTCGTGTCCAAGGTTGAGTCGTGTTGCTAGTTTAGATAGTGTTTTTGTTTTAGTTGTGTTCCATCTCCGCTGCATCTCATATCCTACACGGATCCAAATTGTCATTAAGGTCCTAGTCGAGTTAGGGTTCTCGTCGCCGCAGTGTGTTAGGGTTTTGAGGACCGAAAGAGCGACCTAGGGGGTGAATAGGTCAACACCTAAAAAAACCTATAACCCCAAAAACCCTCTCTTCTCACCCGTATAGGATCATGTAGCTAGGACAAGCTACCAACCCTAAGACACATTGAGGAAAGCACTACGGAAGCACTACACAGCACTCGCTCAAACGCCGAGAGAACGACGCAAAACGAGCCTAGAACCGTCCTGGCAACAAGCCACCGGACAGTCCGGTGCACCCACCGGACAGTCCGGTGGAGCACCCACCGGACGGTATAGTGAGCCGCCGGACGGTAAAAACAAAGAGCCAAACACACACCGGACGATATAGCCGAAGCCACCGGACGGAAAGTGTAGCCACCGGACGAAATAGGCCGAGAGCTTGACTCTCAACAGCCACCAGAGGACAGTCCGGTGGCTGCTAAAAGCCTGAGAGGCAGAGCCTCGTGAACTCCTCCCGGGCAAACCCTAGGCCACCGGACAGTCCGGTGCCTACCCACTGGACAGTCCGGTGGTATAGAACAGGGTAGCCCGAGAGAAGAAAACAGCCCGAGAATCCTCAAAATCGATCCAAATCTTGGTCAAATGGACTCCAAACTTCACTAAACTGCGCAAGAACTTTGTCTACGCCATGGAGATGCTCTTCCCAACAGATCAAGCCCTAGGCTTAGGTTTTTCTCCACGGATTTGACTTGTCCCCGAAGTGATGTCCACTTGTCAAGAACGAAAGATGAGGGGCTGCTCGTGGATTCAAAGATTCGGCAACACCACCACAATCATAACCACATCCTAGTAGTCCAAAACACCGACAATAGAAAGATCTTGCTCTTGCCCAAAACCAAACACACAACAGGCAAGAAAACGAAGATCAAAAGCCAATCAAGAGAGGTGCAAAGAAGAGCACACAAGGGGCTGCACGAAATCCATCAATTGATAGCCTCAAAGAGGTCTTAGATCCTGATTACAAGATGAATCTCATCCTCCAAGAAGCCACCCTACTTCCTACCCTCTTTGGTGGAGCCTAGATCACTCTAAACTCACTAAACTTGTTTGCTCTTGCTTGGGAGAACAAAACCTAGGGTTTCTAGCCCTAAGCAACAATCCAACCAGCCAAGAGGGGGGGCTTGGAGCAGCCCACCCCTTATTTATAGTACATACTCTTTTCTACGGCTGTTTTGCAAATAGCCCCCTAGGATACAGACTCAATTACACTAAAACGCCTGTAGAAGCCAGAAAAGACGCTGGAAACTCAGATGAATAGCCACGATGGAATCCTTGATCTTCTTCGGCTCGAAGTAATCTCCCGATGTCCTTCGCGTGGTCAGTAGCTCATCTCTTTGGATAACTACCGGTTTTGGGATACCGGCAACCAGCCCCTAATTTTGACGGTGGAACCACAAAACGATCTAGGGCCCCGGTTTTGATGCTCGAACCGGGAAACGATTGTTAGGGCTCCACTTGAGTGATTTTACGGCTCACGACACCGTCCCGCACCCACGGTCACACTTGTGGGCCAAGCCTAACTTGGGCCTCCACCCAAGCCACCTGCCAGTCCACTCGGCAGGGCTTTTGTCACACCAAGTCCACTCTGGCGCCGCCTCTCAGTCCACTCGAGAGGGCTTCTTCTCTAGGTCACACTTAGGAGGTGCTTGCTCGTCCATCAGCAAGTCTTTGGTGTTGACAAGCTCTCATCACAGCTAGGACGAAAGACCAGACTCGGTACACTTGAGTCCCTCAATCTCCCCCTTGATGAGTGCCTTGTCAACACCCTCACCAACCACCTGAAATCATAGACAAAGAAAGGAAAAGCGTAACAAAGAACAACAGAAGAAATAAAAACATAGAAAATCTACTCAAGTGCCCAAAAGCCAAAGGAAGGCAGAAACGGGAGCACAAGAAGTGAAAGGCCCCCTAAGACAAGGGTAACTACTCAACGCAGCCGATCAACAAAGCATGACCCCTCAATAAAGAGGCATGGCTCAACACAATCATACTAGAAGCAAAGGACCAGCTCCTCCAGAAAGAGGCAAAGGCTCGACACAGCTGGCCAAAAGAGCATGCTAAAACACCAACTCCCCCTGCATTACAGCCCATCTCACAATGCATCTCTCCCCTGGGGTTGTGCTCCCCCCTGGAACAATGCATCTCTCCCCCTAAACCTCTAACCCCCCTTGTCCAAGGTTGGTGAAATCTCTCCCCCTTGTTGACAATGCACACATCAAGGTATCTCTCATCCAAAACATGAAGTGCAAATGCCACAAGTGAACAAAATGAGCTCATCGGGGATGAAAAACTAGTAATCACAAGTTCTAGCATACAGAGCATGTGAGGGCTACGGGGCATGCAACACGCTCGAATGAACCTATCTTACACAGTTCAAGAGCAAAGCATGATTTTAGATTTGGTTTTAAAAGAAAGCATCACCGACAAGAATAGCATCTAGCAAGGTAGGTATGAACAACAAAATGCTAACAATGCATACAAGGTGTGCTAATCCTAACCAGAGCATATATACACCAAGCCATAAGCAATTTAGAGACTTGCAATTTTAGATTTAAGCAATGTTTCAATCCAAACAAGCTTCACATAAGTGCCAAGGGTTATTTGCATGTCCAGCCACTTCTTACCAACCAATGCCAAGCCTAGGCCAACAAGGACCATCAGAAGCTTAAGACAAGGTTTTTGCCATTCACAGCCTAGGCCAAGTTCTCACCATAGTGCAATAGTGAGCAGTCTCGTGCCAAGTCAGTGTGACATTGCAAACCCACCTGGATCTTTTCATTTTAGCTCAAAAAATACCAACTCATTTGACATTTTTCATTCAAATTTCAGATTTAAGCAAGGTATCACAAATGCTTAGGCATCAACTTAGCAAAGGTAGACAACTAGCATAACCAAGCATGGAAAGACAACATAAGCATTCACACTCCTACACATGCTAGGTAGCCAAGTCAAGTCGTGATCATGTTTAAGATTTTCAGGAAATAAAACAACTTAGCTCTCTAATTTGCATTCAATAGATCCAAAAGAGCTTAAGCCATCCATGATCAAGCAAGCAACTGTACAAACTAGCACAAGCAAATACTACCAAATCATACCAAAAGAGCTTAAGTGCTAGTGTATACTACAAATGTACATGATGCAATGCATGAATATGATACAAAATGCATAAAGAAGCAAAAGAAAACCAAAACATACCTAAAAGCTAACAAACTCCCCCTGACTAAAAGGGAAAGCAAACTCCTAACTCCCATCTCAACCGGTTAAAGGTTTCTAAATCTAGGGGTTTGGTTAGGATATCAGCCACTTGGTTTTCACCACTTTCACTATATCTATCATGCCCTTTTCATAGTTATCTCTCAAGAAGTGATATCTCACATCTATGTGCTTAGTCCTAGAATGAAGCACTAGGTTCTTGGCAACATTAATAGCACTAGAACTATCACACAAGATGGGAACCCTTCCGTAGGTAAGGCCATAGTCTCTCAAAGTGGCAAGCATCCAAAGGATCTAGGAGCAGCAGCTAGCAGCGGCAACATACTCTGCCTCACAAGTGGATGTGGCTACACTAGACTGCTTACGAGAAGACCAGGAGACTAGAGAGGTACCCAAAAACTGACAAGTACCAGAAGTAGACTTGCGGTCTATCCGGCAACCAGCGTGATCAGAATCCGAAAAGCTAAGGAGGGAAAGAGAAGAATCCGCAGAGTACCAAAGAACGAACTCTGGGGTGAACTTGATGTACCTTAGGATCTGCTTGACAGCGGTGCGGTGTGACTCCCTCGGAGACGCCTGAAAACGAGCGCACAGTCCTACAGCGAACTGTATATCCGGCCTCGTAGCAGTCAAGTATAACAGTTACCCGATCATCCTTCGGTACACCTTCTGAGCAACCTCCTTGCCATCTTCATCAGCGTCCAAAGCGGTAGATGTACTCATCGGAGTCATCTGAGGCGAAGCATCCACCATCTCAAACTTCCGGAGTAGATCCCTGGTGTACTTGCTCTGGTGGACGAAGGTACCCTGTGGGGTCTGCCTGATCTAGAGCCCAAGGAAGAACTGAAGTTCTCCCATCATGCTCATCTCGAACTCCCTACTCATCTGCTCAGAAAACTTGCTACACAAAGCATGAGAAGAGCCACCAAAGATGATATCATCCACGTAAATCTAAACAATCAAAAAGTCTTTGCAATGCTTAAGGAGAAAAAGAGTCTTGTCTACACTCATCTGGAAACCCTAGTCAACTAGGAATTTCCTAAGTCTCTCATACCAAGCCCGGGGAGCTTGCTTCAGGCCATACAAAGCCTTCTGCAACTTGAACACTCGGTTACGAAATTTGGGATGCTCAAAGCCTGGGGGTTGCTTCACATAGATCTCTTCCTCTATAAACCCATTTAGGAAAACACTCTTCACATCCATCTGAAACAGCTTGAACCCTTTTGAAGCTGCAAAGGCTAATAGAATGCGAATGGCTTGTAATCTGGCTACAGGGGCAAAGGTCTCTTCCTAGTCTATCCCCTCATTTTGGTAAAAACCTTGAGCAACAAGTCTTGCCTTGTTTCTCACCACAACTCCATCTTCTCCCTGTTTCTTTTTGAAAACCCATTTGGTTCCTATAGGATTGCAGTGCGGTGGAGGCTCAACTAAAACCCAAACTTGGTTCCTCTCAAAATTTTCTAACTCCTCATGCATGGCATTGACCCAGTTTGGATCAGACAAAATGTGTCCAACATCATGGGGCTGACAAGAAGCAACAAATGCAGAATGAGGAAAGTGAGCAATAGAGGTAGACCACCAATGATGTTCCTCGAAGGGTGATCCCGCTAGACCATCCGAGATGGCTGTAGCTCGGTGGTCACCTCCCCTATGTCCGCAGTGGGCCCTGTTGCTTGTACAGGTGGATCGAGTGGAGGTTGCTCCCAAGTAGTCGAAGGAGAATGTACTGGAGCTTCCTCATCATCCTTTGAAAGTAAAGCAGCAGGTTCTAGAGCTGCAGCCGGCGCAGTATCACCAGAAACACCAACATCTTTCTCATCATCCTCAAAGATGGTAGTACCTATCTCATCATCACCTGCAAGCTCAAAACCAGAGGTTGTGCAAGGCATAGTTTCATCAAAAATAACTTCACAAGTCTCTACAATCCTGCCGGAGTCCAAGAGCCAAACGCGGTATGCACGCGAGTGCGTGGCATAACTAAGAAAAACTCCGTCAGAACTGCGAGGTTTGAACTTATCCAAGTTCCCCTACTTGAGCACAAAGCACCTGCAGCCGAACACCCGCAGGTGGCTTACTTTGGGCTGCCGCCCCAATCGTAGCTCATATGATGTCTTGTTAAGGACCGCTCGTAGGAAAATACGATTTAACACGTAGCACGCGGTGTTGATTGCCTCGGCCCAAAACTTCCTAGGAGTCCTATGCTCATCGAGCATCGTCCTGGCCATTTCAACAAGGGTCCGATTCTTGCGCTCAACCACCCCGTTCTGCTGGGGAACATATGGAGATGAAAACTGGTGTTCAAGACCTTGGCTATGGCATAAGGCTTTGAAACGATCATTCTTGAATTCTGATCCATTGTCACTGTGTAAAGCTCTCATGTCATTTCCTGATTCGTTTCTCAACCTCAAAACCAAGTCATGAACAAACTCATAAGTCTTTGGTGTTGACAAGCTCTCATCACAGCCAGAACGAAAGACCAGACTCGGTACACTTGAGTCCCTCAATCTCCCCCTTGATGAGTGCCTTGTTAACACCCTCACCAACCACCTGAAATCATAGACAAAGAAAAGTAAAGAAAAGAAAAGAAAAGAAAAGAAAAGCGTAACAAAGAACAACAGAAGAAATAAAAACAAAGAAAATCCATTCAAGTGCCGAAAAGCTAAAGGATGGTAGAAACAGGAGCACAAGAAGTGAAAGGCCCCCTAAGACAAGGGGTAACTGCTCAACGCAGCCGATCAACAAAGCATGACCCCTCAAGAAAGAGGCAGGGCTCAACACAGTCAAGCTAGAAGCAAAGGACCAGCTCCTGCAGAAAGAGGAAAAGGCTCGACACAGCTAGCCAAAAGAGCATGATAAAACTCTAACTCCCCCTGCATTACAGCCCATCTCACAATGCATCTCTCCCCTAGGGTTGTGCTCCCCCTGGAACAATGCATCTCTCCCCCTAAACCTCTGACCCCCCTTGTCCAAGGTCTCTCCCCCTTGTCCAAGGTTGGTGAAATCTCTCCCCCTTGTTGACAATGCACACATCAAGGTATCTCTCATCCAAAACATAAAGTGCAAATGCCACAAGTAAACAAAATAAGCTCATCAGGGATGAAAAACTAGTAATCACAAGTTCTAGCATACAGAGCATGTGAGGGCTATGGGGCATGCAACAAGCTCGAATGAACCTATCCTACACAGTTCAAGAGCAAAGCATGATTTTAGATTTGGTTTTAAAAGAAAGCATCACCGACAAGAATAGCATCTAGCAAGGTAGGCATGAACAACAAAATGCTAACAATGCATACAAGGTCTGCTAATCCTAACCAGAGCATATATACACCAAGCCATAAGCAATTTAGAGACTTGCAATTTTAGATTTAAGCAAATTTTCAATCCAAACAAGCTTCACATAAGTGCCAAGGGTTATTTGCATGTCCAGCCACTTCTTACCAACCAATGCCAAGCCTAGGCCAACAAGGACCATCAGAAGCTTAAGACAAGGTTTTAGCCATTCACAGCCTAGGCAAAGTTCTCACCATAGAGCAATAGTGAGCAGTCTCGTGCCAAGTCAGTGTGACATTGCAAACCCACCTGGATCTTTTCATTTTAGCTCAAAAAATACCAACTCATTTGACATTTTTCATTCGAATTTCAGATTTAAGCAAGGTATCACAAATGATTAGGCATCAACTTAGCAAAGGTAGACAACTAGCATAACCAAGCATGGAAAGATAGCATAAGCATTCACACTCCTACACATGCTAGGTAGCCAAGTCAAGTCGTGATCATGTTTAAGATTTTCAGGAAATAAAACAACTTAGCTCTCTAATTTACATTCAATAGATCCAAAAGAGCTTATGCCATCCATGATCAAGCAAGCAACTGTACAAACTAGCACAAGCAAATACTACCAATTCATACCAAAAGAGCTCAAGTGCTAGTGTATACTACAAATGTACATGATGCAATGCATGAATAAGATACAAAATGCACAAAGAAGCAAAAGAAAACCAAAACAAGGAAAACCAAAACATACCTAAAAGCTAACAAACTTCCCCTGACTAAAAGGGAAAGAAAACTCCTAACTCCCCTCTCAACCGGTTAAAGGTTTCTAAATCTAGGGGTTTGGTTAGGATATCAGCCACTTGGTTTTCATCACTTTCACTATATCTATCATGCCCTTTTCATAGTTATCTCTCAAGAAGTGATATCTCACATCTATGTGCCCTAGAATGAAGCACTAGGTTCTTGGCAACACTAATAGCAATAGAACTATCACACAAGATGGGAACCCTTCCGTAGGTAAGGCCATAGTCTCTCAAAGTAGCAAGCATCCAAAGGATCTGGGAGCAGCAGCTAGCAGCGGCAACGTACTCTGCCTCACAAGTGGATATGGCTACACTAGACTGCTTATGAGAAGACCAGGAGACTAGAGAGGTACCCAAAAACTGACAAGTACCAGAAGTAGACTTGCGGTCTATCCGGCAACCAGCGTGATCAGAATCCAAAAAGCCAAGGAGGGAAAGAGAAGAATCCGCAGAGTACCAAAGAACGAACTCTGGGGTGAACTTGATGTACCTCAGGATCCGCTTGACAGCGGTGCGGTGTGACTCCCTCGGAGATGCCTGAAAACAAGCGCACAGTCCTACAGCGAACTGTATATCCGGCCTCGTAGCAGTCAAGTATAACAGTTACCCGATCATCCCTCGGTACACCTTCTGAGCAACCTCCTTGCCATCTTCATCAGCGTCCAAAGCGGTATATGTACTCATCGGAGTCATCAGAGGCGAAGCATCCGCCATCTCGAACTTCCGGAGTAGATCCCTCGTGTACTTGCTTTGGTGGATGAAGGTACCCTGTGGGGTCTACCTGATCTAGAGCCCAAGGAAGAACTGAAGTTATCCCATCATGCTCATCTCGAACTCCCTGCTCATCTGCTAAGAAAACTTGCTACACAAAGTATGAGAAGTGCCACCAAAGATGATATCATCCATGTAAATCTGAACAATCAAAAAGTCTTTGCAATGCTTAAGGAGAAAAAGAGTCTTGTCTACACTCCCCATCTGGAAACCCTAGTCAACTAGGAATTTCCTAAGTCTCTCATACCAAGCCCGGGGAGCTTGCTTCAGGCCATACAAAGCCTTTTTGCAACTTGAACACTCGGTTAGGAAATTTGAGATGCTCAAAGCCTGGGGGTTGCCTCACATAGACCTCTTCCTCTATAAACCCATTTAGGAAAGCACTCTTCACATCCATCTGAAACAGCTTGAACCCTTTTGAAGCTGCAAAGGCTAACAGAATGTGAATGGCTTGTAATCTGGCTACAGGGGCAAAGGTCTCTTCATAGTCTATCCCCTCATTTTGGTAAAAACCTTGAGCAACAAGTCTTGCCTTGTTTCTCACCACAACTCCATCTTCTCCCTGTTTGTTTTTGAAAACCCATTTGGTTCCTATAGGATTGCAGTGTGGTGGAGGCTGAACTAAAACCCAAACTTGGTTCCTCTCAAAATTTTCTAACTCCCCATGCATGGCATTGACCCAGTTTGGATCAAACAAAACGTGTCCAACATCATGGGGCTCAAAAGAAGCAACAAATGCAAAATGAGCAAAGTGAGCAATAGAGGTAGACCTGGATCTTGTAACTCGCTCATTCAGGCCACCAATGATGTTCCTCGAAGGGTGATCCTGCTGGACCATCCGAGATGGCTGTGGCTCGGTGGTCACCTCCCCTACGTCCTTAGTGGGCCCTGCTGCATGTACAGGTGGATCGAGTGGAGGTTGCTCTGAAGTGGTCGAAGGAGAATGTACTGGAGCTTCCTCATCATCCTTTGCAAGTGAAGCAGCAGGTTCTGTAGCTGCAGCCGGCGCAGTATCACCAGAAACACCAACATCTTCCTCATCATCCTCAAAGATGGTAGTACCTATCTCATCATCACCTGCAAGCTCAAAACCAGGGGTTGTGCAAGGCATAGTTTCATCAAAAGTAACTTCACAAGTCTCTACAATCCTGCCGGAGTCCAAGAGCCAAACAAGGTATTCATGCGAGTGCGTGGCATAACCAAGAAAAACTCCGTCAGAACTGCGAGGTTTGAACTTGTCCAAGTTCCCCTACTTGAGCACAAAGCACCTGCAGCCGAACACCCGCAGGTGGCTCACTATGGGCTGCCGCCCAAATCGTAGCTCATACGATGTCTTGTTAAGGACAGCTCATAGGAAAATACGATTTGACACGTAGCACGCGGTGTTGATTGCCTCGGCCCAAAACTTTCTAGGAGTCCTATGCTCATCGAGCATCGTCCTGGCTATTTGAACTAGGGTCCGATTCTTGCGCTCAACCACCCCATTCTGCTGTGGAACATATCGAGACGAAAACTGGTGTTCAAGACCTTGGCTATGGCATAAGGCTTTGAAAGGATCATTCTTGAATTCTGAGCCATTGTCACTGCGTAAAGCTCTCATGGTATGTCCTGATTCGTTTCTCAACCTCAAAACCAAGTCATGAACGAACTCATAAGCCTCATCCTTGCTCTCCATAAAATGCACCCAAGACCAATGAGAAAAGTCGTCCACGATCATAAGAACATACCACTTCGCACCAACAGACCACACCCGAGAAGGTCCCATAGTATCTATGTGGAGCAACTCCCCAGGACGAGCTATCATCACCTGATTGACAGGTGTATGAGAAGCAGCAACCATCTTACCGTGACGACAAGGATGGCACATAAGATCATGTTCACTCTTCAACTTGGGCAATCCTCAGATTAGATCAAGTGAGCTATGCTTTGCAAGCCAATCAAAGCTCAAGTGACCTAGCCTCCTATGCAACTTCCACAAATCAGAGGAGGGACCAGCCATCAAACAACGAGAAGGACCGGAGGATCTCAAGAAGTCAACACGAAAAACCTTCCCAAAAGGAACAATAGGACAGACTAAAGACTCTTGAGCATCCAAAACACAAGAAAAGCCCTTCTTAAAGCGCCCCTCATATCCTTCCTCGAGAAGTTGCGAAACAGACAGAAGGTTGTAACCAAGGTTACCAACCAAAGCAACATCCCTCAGGATAAAACTTTTAGAAACTGGAACAACACCAACACCTTTTACCTTACCTGTGCCTTTATCCCCGAAAATGATATGCTCACTGGAACTCACTAGGGTGAGACTGGAGAACCATCTGTGATTACCGGTCATGTGGCGCGAACAACCGGAATCCATGAGCCATATGTTCTCCAGGCCTCCGTCCTGCATCAATAGCGGTTCATGGGGTAAGCATATGGTCCGACACTAGGGTTAGTCTGAAAAGAAGTAAACCAATGCCAAGCCATCTACTCAAAAGAAGGGTTAGCAAAATCACAATCAAACATCCCTTATCCCCAACCCCACGAAAACTGTGTGCGCCTATCATCACGTCTATCAAAATGTGGTCTCTCAAAACCTCGGTCAGGTGAACCGTAGCCGTACTGCTCACGACCCGGTGCCCTGTCGGCAAAGCATCCACCAACACCTGGAGCACCACAAGAAAAGTAGTCTCCTCTACCTCCACCTACACGACGTGGCCAGCGGTCTCGCCTATTCCCACGCCGAGTCTGAACAATAGGTCTACCACCCTGGTAGTACCTGTCCTCATTCCTCATCTCAACCTCATGCCTCTCAGCCCTCAACCTGCGGTAGCAAAACTCCACAAGGTGACCTTCCCTATGGAAGTAGTCACACACGTACCTCTTTGGTGGAGCACCCTTAGGTTGGTTTTGGTTCTTGGGCTGGCTGTTTGGCTCTAGAGTGGGCTTAGGAGGAGCATTCCTCTTAGCACCTTGCTTGGAACTCTCAGGAGGTGTATCTCGCACAGGTAGAGTGTCAAGTGGGTTCCTCACAAAGTTGGGCTTAGGAGTCCACACCTGTTTCTTAGGTGGCTCCCTAGGCTTGTCAGTCCACACACCATCCTTAGGGTTGTTGGGCTAGAAATTGGGCTTGTTATGGGTCACAGGAAACTTCTCACTCATAGGTACCCCACTCAAGTCACCAATCTTCCCATACAACTGATCAAAATCAGCCTAGGTGTAGTGATAGCCAACCCCCAACTTGTCACTCAACTTGAAAGAGGAAACAATCATGCCAAGCTGTGGTTCCCTAGTAGAAATGCAACTGAGAATGGTTCTAACATAGGTGTTCTCATCCTCCAACTGAACCTTCTCAATAGCTAACACATCAAGCAAATCTTCAAGATCCTTACACTTAGAGCAATCAACACTATTAGGGCTAGCAAGCTTCTCAAACTTCCTCAAAGCAGCCCTAGTTTCTTCCAACTCCTTTCTAAGTGTAGGACAAGCATCACATTTGGCCAGCAAAGTCGGCCTAGCCTTCAACATCTCTAATGCTGCAGTAGTAGAAAACAGTAAATCTACATTACTTGCATGCTTAGAGCGTAAATCAGACAATTCTATAGCTTGAACCTGACAATCAGTGCACTCAATCTCATTGGCTACAGCACAAGCTTCGTTAGCAATAGACAGATCATTCAAGGCACAATCAAGTTTAGACTTCAAAGTCTCAAGCTCAGCCTCTAGAGTAGCAACCTTAGCATTTGCAGCTCTAAGATCACTACTCTAAGCAAACGATCCTGGTTCTTCAAAGCAACAAACATAGCATCCTTCTCATTTTCATCATCGCTCACCTTGGGCTCGGTGGAGGAACTATTGCAGACACCAGAGTCGGTGGAGCCGGCTTGATCACCCTTGATTGCCATGGTACAGTAGCCGATCTCATCACCAAAGAAGCAGAGTCCAGCATGCCTGACAATCTTCTTCTCACCATCATCGTCGCTGTCGGAGCCGGAGTCGCTGGAGCTGCCATCGCAGTCACTCAAGCTGGCGAGGAAAGCACGATCTTGCTCTTGGGCATGCTTCTGGTACTGCTTCATGAACTCCCTCTTGCTGAAGTACGGCCGCTTCTTCTTGTCACCCTTGTGCTTGCCCTTCTTCTTGTCGGAGGTGTACTCGTCCTTGTACTTGTGATCACTCTTGTCGGCGGAGTACTTCTCCTGAGCTCTCCTCTCGGGGCAGTCGGCGATGAAGTGATCCGTCTTCCCACACTCATAGCACTGGAGCTTGTCACCTCTTCTACGGCTCATCCTGTTGGAGTAGAGGCGCTTTAACTTGTTGCAGAGTAAGCACAGCTGATCATCATCAAGAGCCTCCAGTTCCTCCTCCTTAGCTGAAATCAAGGACAAAGCATAGCCAACAGAAGGGTTAGCGTTAGCAGCACCGCCACAACTAGGGCGAGACATAAGAGCTAGGGACTTAGGAGTTGGTCCGCTCATCTGGACTGCGCCTGAGCGTCGACCTCTGAAGCCTTCAACTAGCTATACAGCTCGTCTGTGGTGAGAGTCTCATAGCCACTTGACTCGACTATAGACTCCTTCTTCATTTGCCAAATACTACGATCCAAGGCAAAGAGTAGCTTGCAAGCCTGCTCATGGTCGTCGTACGGCAAAGCCCCATTTCTTGCATTAGCACGAATCTTGTTGGCAATCGATTGAAACTGACTGAACAAGTCGTCAATGCTCTCGCCAGGTTGCTGGGAGAAATTCTTATACTCTCGCTTGTACGTCTCGTATAGCCTAGCCTTGACCTGACTTGTCCCCTCACGGAAGTTTGCAAGGGTAGTCCAGATCTCATGAGCCGTCCTAAGATGACTCACTCTATTGAACTCAGAGCGGCTCAGGGCTATCAAGAGGAAATTCCTAGCCTTGTTGTTCGCTTTGTGTTCCCACTGCTACAGCTGGGTAACACGCTCCTCAAGCACCTCAAAATTAGCACGCTGACAAATATCCCAAACGGACGAATGTTGGCTCTAGAGGAATGCCGACATGCGGATCTTCCAATATGAGTAATCGTAGCCATCGAACCCTACAATCTTGCCAACGGACTGATCCATGGCCGCCCTTGATGGATCTAGAACCGGTTAAGGTATAGAAGACCCTAACTTGGCTTTGATACCAATTGAGGAGCGAAAGAGCGACCTAGAGGGGGGTGAATAGGTCGACACCTAAAAAAACCTATAACCCCCAAAACCCTCTCTTCACACCTGTGTAGGATCCAGCTAGGACAAGCTACCAACCCTAAGACACGTCGAGGAAAGCACTAACGGAAGCACTACACAGCACTCGCTCAAACGCCGAGAGAAAACGACGCAAAACGAGCCTAGAACCATCCTGGCAACAAGCCACCGGACAGTCCGGTGCACCCATCGGACAGTCCGATGCTGACCCACCGGACAGTCCGGTGGAGCACCCACCGGACGGTATAGCGAGCCGCCGGACGGTAAAAACCGAGAGCCAAACACCCACCGGACGATGTAGCCGAAGCCACCGGACGGAAAGTGTAGCCACCGGACGAAATAGGCCGAGAGCTTGACTCTCAACAGCCACCACCGAACAGTCCGGTGGCTGCTAAAAGCCTGAGAGGCCGAGCCTCGTGAACTCCGCCCGGGCAAACCCTAGGCCACCGGATAGTCCGGTGGTATAGAACAGGGCAGCCTGAGAGAAGAAAACAGCCCGAGAATCCTCAAAATCGATCCAAATCTTGGTCAAATGGACTCCAAACTTCACCAAACTGCACATGAACTTTGTCTAGGCCATGGAGATGCTCTTCCCGATAGATCAAGCCCTAGGCTTAGGTTTTTCTCCACGGATTTGACTTGTCCCAGAAGTGAAGTCCACTTGTCAAGAACGAAATATGAGGGGCTGCTCGTGGATTCAAAGGTTGGGCAACACCACCACAATCAAAACCACATCCTAGCAATCCAAAGCACTGGCAATAGAAAGATCTTGCTCTTGCCCAAAACCAAACACAGCATAAGCAAGAAAGCAAAGATCAAAAGCCAATCAAGAGAGGGGCAAAGAAGAGCACACAAGGGGCTGCACGAAATCCATCAATTGATAGCCTCAAAGAGGTCTTAGATCCAGATTACAAGATGAATCTCGTCCTCCAAGCAGCCACCCTACTTCCTACCCTCTTTGGTGGAGCCTAGATCACTCTAAACTCACTAAACTTGTTTGCTCTTGCTTGGGAGAACAAAACCTAGGGTTTCTAGCCCTAAGCAACAATCCAACCAGCCAAGAGGGGGGCTTGGAGCAGCCCACCCCTTATTTATAGTACAGACTCTTTTCTATGGCTGTTTTGCAAACAGCCCCCTAGGATACAGACTAAATTACACTAAAATGCCTGTAGAGGCCAGAAAAGATGCTGGAAACTCAGATGAACGGCCACGATGGAGTCCTTGATCTTCTTCGGCTCGAAGTAATCTCCCGATGTCCTCCACGTGGTCAGTAGCTCATCCCTTTGGATAACTACCGGTTTTGGGATACCGGCAACCAGCCCCTGGTTTTGACGGTGAAACCAGGAAACGATCTAGGGCCCCTGTTTTGATGCTCGAACCGGGAAACGATTGTTAGGCCTCCACTTGAGTGATTTTATGGCTCACGACACCATCCCGCACCCACGGTCACACTTGTGGGACAAGCCTAACTTGGGCCTCAAGCCACCTGCCAGTCCACTTGGCAGAGCTTTTGTCACGCCAAGTCCACTCTGGCGCTGCCTTTTAGTCCACTTGAGAGGGCTTCTCCTCCAGGTCACACTTAGGAGGTGCTTGCTCGTCCATCAGCAAGTCTTCGGTGTTGAAAAGCTCTCATCACAGCCAGGATGAAAGACCAGACTCGGTACACTTGAGACCCTTGTTGGTGTCTCTTAGCCTTTACAGGTTTTACTCCGCAAGCGCACGGAGACCGCTGTAGCCTTTAACTCAGAGTATTCCGAGTATCGTAAATTTCCACAGGAAAGCGGTAGGCTCAAGAGTGTTATTGAATAAACTCAAATCGAATGAACTGTAAACTTGGATAAATTATACCAACTAGTAGTTGAATAGGGGTAAACGTGATAAAGATAGGTGTATGGTGGAGGAGGATATCTATCTAAGCTATCTGTTGAAAGGTATAGTTGCCTGGGAGGACAACGAGTGAGATAAAGTCACCAAACTCTAGTCTAATCGGCTGCAAAGATTATCCGTGTCTAACTAAGCTATTCAAATAAACAAGCCAGGGCCTTGCATCGAGCGAAATTCCAGAGTCTCAAGGGTACTAGGGGGTAGATAGTAGGTCCCGAAAGAGAGTCTGGCTAACACATACGGGCCTCCCGAATGACGGGCCTGGACTACACAGACACACCACACGCTGTCACCGAGTGGGGCTACCAAGCAAAGCTGCGTTGAGAGGATGACAAGCTATAAATGTGTTCAAGCGAAGCTTGAACAATGATAGATCTTCTTGGATCAGAGGAGTGGATCTAGCCAGAGCCTAGCGTCTAAGTCTAGGGTTGAGTTATAGCACCCGCAAGAATAATAAGACTTGAATAACTAAGTGAAACACAATCTAAGCCTAGCAAGTATGCAAAATAAAGGTACACCACATTTGCAGGAGATAGAAATAAAGTAAAATATAACTGAATTATATTGAAGATAATCTGAATCCAAATGATACAAGAGTTTTACCACAGACTCGAAGATAACTCCGCAGACTCCGAGGCAAAGCTCTACCCAACTCTAACTCCTGAGAGCCAATGGACCGGCCTCATTGCTCTCCTAGTGTGATGAGTGATTGTCAATGAGCTCAAACCCTCCGATGGACTGGAGGCCCTCCGATGGACTAGAGGTAGATGATGAAGACCTCAATGGACTGAGGCAAAAGCCCTCCAATGGACCGGAGGCAATGCTCGGCGTCGGTCGGCCATGGAAGCTCGGTACACGGAGGGGTGGTTCGGCAATGGTGGTGTAAGCCCTCCGATGGATCGCGAGGCAACTCCGATGGACTGGAGAAGTTGGGTGCCACCGTAGTGCTCCAACCCGAGTGCATGGTTCGAAGGCGTGCGAGGGAGGCTTTGGCGGCTTCGGCTCAAAATCGCCACCCAAGTTCAAATGACTTGGTGGGTTGGGCTCTGACTCGCCAAGATAGAAGATTGGGCCAGGATCCGGCCTAGGAAGCCCGCAGATTAAAGTTTTGCGGTTTCTGACTTCAAAACCGGGGGAAGCTTCCAGACTACTGGCTACATGGCACACATCCAAGCGAGGCGTGGAGAAGAAGATCAAGCCGTCATCGTAGTCGTCCGATTGTATCTTTTCGGTTTGGCCCCCTCCAGGCATTTTTAGAGTAGGGGTCTTAGTGTAATTGTGTCGTTTAGGGCCTAGGGTATAAATAGACTTGAGAGGCTCCCTTGGAGCTTATCTTGGCAGCACAAACCCTAGGTTTTCCCTAACCCTAGCAGCCAAGGTCCAAAGAGAGAAAAGAGAGGAGATTAGCTAGGAGATGAGTGCCTAGTTTAGTCAAATCTTGTCATTAGTGGGAGGATGATGGGAGGTAGGCTCTAGGGAACTTGCGTAACCTGAATTTCATGGTTAATCCAAGTTTCCTCGTTGTGTAATCCATGTCTTGAGCAGCTCAATTTCATCCTCCTTTTCCCCTCCCCGTTCTAGTTCGTGTTTGGTTCCAAATCCTTGGATTTTGGTGTGTTTCGGTTTGTCCAAGGTTGGGATCTTTCTTTTGCTGGTATTTTGCCTTGCTATGATGTGGTAAATCTCACTAGCTAAGTGCTAGAATCATCAAACCACGAGCAAGGGCCGTTCTTGTCGGATTTTGAGTTTTCGGTGTCAACTCACCTACCTCACGAGATTTGCAATTCTCGTGTAACCCTTGATCTTTTCAAGTGGATCTTTTGGGGTTTGCTAGGGAAGGTCCTTAGGATTGTCCATGCAAATTTTCGTGAAGTTTCATTGAGATTTGACCCTGTTTCGATCGATTTTTCGATGAGGTGTCGGGCTGTTTTTCTGCGCAGTTTTTCGGAGAACTGACAGGACAAATCAATTGTCCTTAGGTTTGTCCGAAGTAGGGACTTCGGACTGTCCAGTCTATAGACCTTGGACTGTCCGGTCTATTGTGTTTTTGGGCTGTTTCTTCCCCCTTCTTTGTGTTTGTCCGGTCAAGCCTTTTGGTGGAGAGAGGACTGTCCGGTCTAGCCTTTTTGGGGCTGTTTTTGCGAGTTTCTTGCTCCGCTTGTCTTGGGGTTTGTTTTTCTTGTTTTCTTTGGTTTTTGGAGTGTTGTTGTTTGCTTCAAACTTGTTTTGTGTCAACCACTGCATGCCCATACTCTTCACTCACTGATCTTAGGTGAGGCACGCTTCGGTGTGTTGAGTGGCTAGTGTGCGACACTTGCAAGCTTTGTAGTTTGTCTTGTTTTGTTTGTGCTTTGTTGTGTTCGCTTGTTTTGTTGCGTGCTTTAGTGTTTTTCTGTTTAGGGTTTCTCAATGTGTCCTAGGGTTGGTAGCTTGTCTATGCTACGCAACTCTGCACATTAGAAAGGTGTAGTGTTAGGTGTTGTGTTTGTTCTTTTAGGTGTAGTTTGGTTGCTCGTCTTGCGTCCGTTTCATTGGGCGTTAATTTGAGTGCTTCCACTTTCCACCCAATACGTATCTGTTCAAAGGACGGTATCGGCTGTGCGTGTATTTTCGTGAGAGCGCACTTTGGGGGGTTTGAGTTTGAGTTTTTCAAGTGCTCCTATTCACCTCCCCCCCTCTAGTCGCACGTCTCGGTCCTACAACTCCCAGGACTATCCTAATTACTGCGAAGGAATGAAGCACTCTAAGATAGAATTCTCTCAACTCAACTCCACACTTTACAAATGAGCTCCACGGGTGTATTTATAGCTTGTACAAGTAAGGGGGCATTTGTAGGCAGGGAAGGTCGGTTTGGTGCAGGGTCGGTGGCCGGGCGGCCACTAGGGGTGGTCGGGCAACCACCCGATGTGCCGACCTTGCACATCCGACGGCTGATCTTCCTCCTGGAAGTCGGTTAGAAGCTTCTCAAGTGGGTGCACGTGCAAAATAGTTAAGTCAAGTGGTCAGCCGACCACTTGATTCACCGACTTAGCACATCCAACGGCTGGGAAGGCCTCCCCATGTCGGTTGGTAGTTAAAGGAGTTGGTGCACGTGGAAAACGTCGCCGAGGGGTGGTCGGCCGACCACCCTAAGTGGTCGGGTGGCCACGTGTCTGGCTCCAATTGGATGCATGTTGTTCCCCTCGGATCCTTGACATCACCAATCCTTGTCCCAACACGTTGTGACCCTTGGATACATTGGATGCTCTCTTGTATGGTTGGATCTTCACCATTTTGTGTTTGTTGCACGCAGGATCAAACACGTGGCAAGTGAAGTGGTCAAGGGACCATTCCACGTGGTCTTGGTTCCAGATGGGCACTAGGGGTGGCCGGACGGCCACCACCCATGGCCGGGCGGCTAGGGCCATGTCACCATTTTAGCCCATCTCTTGTATATGGTGTGTTTTCAACGATTTTGTATACATTTTGGTACCTGCATCCAAATATTCATGTACATCTTGTGGAACTCATTAGTAACAAGGGTTAGTCCATATATTTCACATGTTTAGCTTCATTTGGTGGATAATTGAGGGTTGATATCGTGAAATTATGACCGTCAACACCCCCCCAAGCTTAGACTTTTGCTCGTCCTCGAGCAAAGCTAAGACTGAAAGTGGGTCAGGAGTTGCTACAAAATCGAAGATGAAAGAAAATTCTTATATGCAACTCATCACTCAAACTTTTGCCCCAAGAATTGAAATAATCAAAGCTCACCTTATGTAATACCTATGGTGCATCTTTTTGCTTACCTTGCCTTGGGCGGTTGAGAGACAGAACGGCTTTATTGTAGGAGTGTTTCTAACTTATTCTTTTTGGATGTCCTTCTCAGGTGTTTTCAAGATTTTCAAAACAAATACCCCTTGGTACTCTTGATCGCTCAGAAGTATTTTCTCACCAAAGGCCATGATTTTGACCAACATTTTCCTACACTAAGGCTTTTGTGGAGCTTTAGGTAGGGGAGAATGTGGCACACTTAGAATGTTTATTTTGCTAAGCCAAAGATTGGACCAAAGAGTGTACTCTATCATTTCTTCTGTTTGATCACTGGTGTATGAGTGGTGGAACAAAGTGTCTTCTCTAAATTTTCATCCCTATAGCCTTTTATAGATTTGGAGTGGATATGGAGCTTTTTATTTATTTTTGCCATGCTTGAACTTGCATGCTTTTCATTTTGCCATGCTTTTGCACACATTTTTTTAGCCATGCATTTTTCTTTTAGCTCCATACCCTTACTCCTTGAGATTTGAAGGCTAGGGGATTATGAGAAGTGTTTGGAGACTATTGGTGGATGCAAAGTCCGGAATGGATCACTTGCATTTATTTCTTTTGTACTCCAGCTATCAACAGAAGATGATATTTTTACTCGATGAGACTCAAAATTTGACAAAGCTCAAAGCATATCTAAGCAGCCCTTTGTAGTTGGTTTAGAACATTTGAAGCATATATGGCTCTGGTAGGACTTTTTAACCATGGGGAGATTTATTTTGTTATTTTCAAAAATTAAAAACCTGAGACATTCATCTTACTAGGAATATGAAAGATCATCCCACATTTAAGTCATATCATTATCTCTCAACAACTTAGGCTTGCTATCACAAATGGCATCCACAAGGTAAAACTTTTGGTTTACTTATCTTTATTCACCAACATAGGACTAAGCTAAGCATAAGTTGTCATGCAAGAATTAAACCATTCACTTGATAGAGCAACTATTCATCATTTCCAAAACGAAGCTTGCAAGTGAATTTAACATTAAGCATGGGAGTTATGACACAATTTATTTTTTTAAATGAATTAAAACTAAACTAAGGATACACTACTTCTCTCATGGTAAGACAGATAGAACTAGACATGTTCGAGGAAAAGGTACAGGGGTGAACAAGGCGATGATGGAACACACATACCTTAGCTGTTGGGTTCTCCCCCCCAAGCTTCAACGAAGCTTAGTTGGGATAATACCCTTGCTGGTGGTAGTACTGAAGGTTCTGCTGTTGGATGCGGTCAACAGTTGCTCTTGTCTCTAGGATCAAGTTGTGGTTGACTCATTGTTGTTGCTGAATCTCGGTGATGCTGTCCATCATCCCCAATGTGCGATGCTCTTGGAGATCTAACGCCCCAAAGAGGGCGGTGAAGTTCCCATCGAGTTCGCCACTGGTGTAGTGGGCAGAATGGGATGGACCTGCACCATAACCGTAAGAGTACTCACCTCCGCTATGATGTGACGGTGTCGGGTTGATGGAGGGCACAATGGAGTTCCATGAGCTGTGCCATGAACCCTGTGGGTTGGCTTCCCAAGCGGGTGTGCCGCCCTGTTCTTCCCAGGCGGGTCCAGCGCTAGGATGAGCCCATGTAGGTTCGGCACCTGGCTGCTGTGCATCCGCATAGGCCTTGCGGATTTGCTCTTCAGCTCGACGTCGTTGGGCGCGAGTCATGACTCCAGCGACACTATTTCTTGGTGGCTCAGGAGATTCTAGCTGAAAGTTTAGTGATCGCATGGAGTATAACTTGAGCGGCAGCGCCGGAAGCAGCAGCTCATAATCGCAATCCTTGAACGTCATGATGTCTTCCTCAAAAAGTGTGCATGGATGAAGTGTGACTCTTTGACTACTCGTGTAGGGTCATTTGGCATGAAACGGTAGCATTTGCTAGCACTCTCAACCCATTGGCAATCCTTGTCACAAATGACGTGATCGAGATGATATGACCACTCTGAGCTAGTCCTTGCCAGTGGCGGATCATGCTAAGTGTAGGAGCAAATTTTATTTTCTTCCACATGGCATAGAGACATCTAACATCCTCTACTGTGGCACAACGGGTATCATCCCGCAGGAAAACAACCATGGTGAGCCAGTGGGCTAAAAACCGCAAAGTGGGGAGCCTAATGTGAGCGATGCTCTTTTTCCTAGGAGCATCTGGTCTAACCAATTCTTTCCAAAACTCTACTGGATTAAATCCTGCTAAATCCTCATTCAAAGTGCATTGTGGTGAGAAATCAAGCAAGTTGCTAAATTGGCATAGAGTAAGCTCATAATCAGTATTGAAAAGATGGAACCAGACATATATACCTTCCCTTCGGGTGTTGGTGCGGAGCGTCATGAGGAATTCCTTGGTGAGGAGGACAATTCCTCCCTCTGAGATTTCTGCAAAGTCACTCCAGCCCACGGCCTGGAACACCTCGTTGAACTCCTCCCGCATGCCGGTGTTGACGAGGAGGTCCTCGTCGAAGCATTTTGTCAAGGCATAAGTCTTTTGGTGTAAAGACCTTAATGCCTTGGCCTCATCTTGACCACGAGGCACGAGCTGCGAATTGAGGAGTAATATTGGCCGGTGGGTGGAGGATGTCGGAACTTCCTCCGGCTCCTCCGTACTGATGGACATCCTCTCGGAGGCAGCATGCTGGCTTGCCGGGCGCGGAGCCATCGGAGGACGACCAGCGGATGTGTTGTCCTGCCTTGCTAACGGCCTTCTTCGCCTTCTTGAGTATGCTTTTCATCCTGCAAGACAGAGCAAGGACAACAAAAATACCCGAAGGATAGACGACAAAAAAGATTAGCGTTAGCGGGTTAGTCGTCTATGAAAGCGTCCTTGTGGGGCAGAGCCTCCACAAAACGTTCTCGTTTCTGCTCAATAGAGAGAGAGTGTTGAAAGTTTATTTGGCTAACCAAATTTTATTCGAACATTATTTTAACTAAGCTAGTGAGCTTAATTAAGCACTAAAGAGAGAATTTGAGAGGGAGAAGTGAGTGCAAACTGCGTTGCTGCTTGGTGCACTGAAGAAGAAGGTGGACGCACGTATTTATAGCCGCGGGGAAGGGAGCTGAGTGGTCGGGCGGCCACTGGGGTGGCCGGGCGGCCAGTGCCCCCGGTCGGCCGTCCATGCTAAAGTGCCAGGAGCACTTGAGCTCACATGCAGAGGCGAGGGGAGAGTGCTGGAGGGCGCACTATGCAGGAAAGAGGAAAGGTGGTGGTCGGCCGGCCGCTTTGGTGGGTCAAAAGGCCAACATTTCGCGTTGGACAAATGTAGAGGAGGGAGCTCTCGAGTACTTGGACTAGTGGGCGCCGAAAGCAGGCAGGGAGTGGTCGGGCGGCCACTGGGGTGGTCGGGCGGCAAGGGCTGCAGGTCAGGCGACCACCAGAGGTGCTCCGTCCACTGCCCCTTGGTGCTCTTAAGTGCGTGCTTTGGTGAGAGGTAAAGAGAAAGAAAAAGGAAAGGTAAAGAGAGAGGAGAGGAAGAAAAGGGAAAGAGAAGAGAATAAGAAAGGAGAAGAAAGAGGGAGAGGAGTGCAGGGGCTGCTGCTGGTCGGCCGGCCACATGATGTGGCGGCCGGCCACTCCAAAAAATTTTTTCTCGAAAATGAATGCAAGAATTCAGAAAATAAACTAATGCAGAAGAAATTAACTACAAAAATTTAGACATGCAATGGGTTGCGAAAATTAAACTTTAGCAGGAAATTAAATATGTCGTCGAATGATAACTTCCAACTTACCGGTTGGTGCAGGGAGCCCATGTTTTGCCCTTCGGAGTTTCATAGAAACTGAAGCTGGGGGCTGTCTTTCGTTGTGATCTTCTTCCTCTGCTGCGCCGCCTTGGAGTGTTTAACTCATTGTCGGCGCCGACCTTGTTTGGTGGTGCCTCTCTTACTTGCCACATTGACCTAGTTAAGTTGACACCATTTTTTTTTCTCAGGAGCTTTGCCTCCTGGTGCGGTACTGGGCCTATCGCATCTTGTCTCTTGCCACCTCGATCTTCTGCTTTGCATTGCCCTCTCATACTCTTTATGTTGAAATTCGGCCTCCATTTTCAATTTCTTCTTCATGAATGTGATGAGGCTGTCTTCCTTTGGCATGGAGTTATTGATCTCAACCTTGACCTTGGGCGTGTTCTTTGGAGCCTGGTACTTGAAAGTATGCACCTTGTTGCGTTGTTCCACTTTTGGCTTGAAGGCAAACGTTTCCTTCTTGCCATTTATGTTCAGGTGGACCTTTCCTGCTCCGACATCAATAGTTGCATCGGCGGTGCTCAAAAATGGCCGTCCAAGAATGAGCGGGGTTTTTGAGTCGATTTCCATATCCAGTATCACGAAGTCCACTGGGATGAGAAAATTTCGGATTCTCACCGGAACATTCTCTGCCACTCCTTCGAGGTAACGGACGGATTGATCCGCAAGCTGTAAGCACATAGCTGTGGGAGCAAGTGCGGTGTGATCGAGCTTGTCGAATAGGACCTTCGGCATTACACTGACACTGGCTCCAAGATCACAGAACGCTTGGTCAAATTGTTGCTTCCCAATTGAGTATGAGATGGTAGGGCTTCCAGGGTCCTTCTTCTTGAGTATAGCCGCGCTACACTCCTCTGTTAAGTGCACAATTTCCGTTGATGGTAGGGGTTTCTTGTTGTTGAGGATATCTTTCAAGTACTTTGCATATGTCGGTACCTGCATAGCATCTAGCAGGGGTATGTTGACATAAAGCTTCTTAATGACTCAATGAACTTGGTTTATTGTTCGTCAGCGGCAGCCTTGTTGTTTCTTGGAGGAAATGGTAGCACTGTTGTATCATAGAACTCATGAGGTAGATGTTTCGATGCTGACATTTCCTCCTTGCCAGGTGCATCTTCATCTGCAACCTTTTCTTCGGGCTCAGGCATCTTCTCCTGTTCTTCACCTGCACGGCTAGGAGATGGGGGGTCCTGTGTGGACTTTCCACCCCTAGTGGTTACTGCATTTATGTGCTCCTTGGGAGGAGCTTCAGGTTGCCTGTCACGCCCAGTTCTCAACCAACGGAACCGGAACAACATATATGTACCAGGAACGAGTCTCACATATATTATGACAATAGTGACATCACAGAACGTGCAAAAGGTAACATAAAACGTTTACATAGCGTATAACATCACTTTATTACAATAAGACAACATGTCTTTAAACCAGAGTCATAGCGGAAGCGTAAACGGAAACAAAACGAGCTGCCACAGGGACGTCAACTGGGGGACGGGTACGCCTAGAACTCATTGAAATCCTGAACATACTCCTCGAAGTCTTCTTGAACTGAGCAGCGGTTGGGTTCCAGCCAACAGTAGGTTGAAATAAAAGAAACAAGCGTGAGTACTTCAACTCGTACTCCACAAGCATAACATGAACTATGAGGCTCTAAGGTTGGCTGACACAAAGCATGAGCTTTTAGTTGGTCAAGTTTTTATTAAACAACTAGTTACTACAAATGAGTAGATAAAACATTAAGCCCAAGATATTGCATGAGAACATTAGTCAACAACATTAACATAAGAACCATTTTCAAACCCAACAGAACCACTAATCTGCATAAAGGATCTAGGCCGCTCATAACCGTGAGCATGGCTGACATGTCAGTTTTACACTCTCGAGAGGTCATACATCTTTACCCATGAGTCATGGGCTACGCTAGTGGTCCACCACATTACCTTAGATGAGATGGCTAGCATGCACACTACGAGGCCTTTACAAAGATCACGTTGGTAAGGTATAACCGCTAAGGTTTCAAGGTCCGCAACTGTGGAGCAAGCCTCAAGGGGAGATAAACGCACTCAACCCAAGTAGCGCGAGGGCCACAGAAGCTCACCTCCCCTCTTGCCCCATCGGTAAGTTACTCCCAAACCAATGCAACCTAATTAGTTAGCCAAGACCGTCCCATTCCAGTCTCATGGTAGCACTGTTGTCCCAGGTTGTCGCTTTGCGAACCGGTCCTTATGGAGAGTGGCTATAAGCAAAACACATGCTCATGCCCCCTAAACCAGGTTGCTAAGAAGCCATTTTTAAAGGAACATGAACCACAGAGGGTCAAGCTCAAGATTTAATTGCATAGCTCCATTAGCCAAAATTTATTAACAAAAGATACAAGAGTTCGCGCAGCAACTAGCAAAACTTAACCGACAAGCATCCCCATGGGTAAACATTGCGATTACAGAGGCTAGGTACAGTCCTTATTGGCATACAAAATTAGACACATGCTTGTGAAGTGATTAAATGATTATTGGGTTGTGTCCATGTTATACTTGCCTTACTCAAACTGGTCTTGAGGCTGCTGCTAAACACCCTCAAACTGCTGCTCTTCTTCACCAACAATCTGCTCACCGTCTAAACACGTTCACGGCAACATACAAGCATTTCCACGCATACATACATGCAAAAAATTAACCAAAGGTGAGAAACAGTACACCATATCACAAAAACAGAAGATAAAACTATACTAAAAACATTCTACGCATTACTACAGTCGCATGAGCGCAAGAATCACTCAAATCGGAGTTAAAACATGAAAGTTATGCATAAAACGGCCTCCTAGGGGCATAACTGTGACAGAAACAAAGAAACCAGGGGTTAGATTTGAAAAACCGAGGACTTATCCGTAAATAACCGTAGCCGCCAAGGGTTTTCTGGCAAAACCGCCGAGGCTTGGACTGCGGGTTCAAAAACTGGGAAGTCCAGGGGCTAAACCGAAGAAAACAGGACCTAGATCTAAATATTTTTCAACAGGGCTGTACCGCGGGTTGATTCCAGAGAAATGCAGGGGCCTTTCTGTGAAAGTTCTGCGGTGGACTCGATCAGCGCGACGTGGCCGTGACGGAGCTGGCCACGTGGCCTAACAAGCGGGGCCGGCGGCTGACTGGGATTAAGTGGGCTGCGTGGCGCGACGTGATTTGCTGGCGAAAGGGTACGTCGGGTTCTAATCGCGGCCTTTGACGACAGATTGGACGGCCAGGGTGAAAGGGGACGGTGAGGCACCGGCGGCGACCAAAACCCACGGCGGGGTTCGACCCGCGCGGCGGTGGCTCGCCGGCGTGGTGCACGCCGAGGCCTAGGGTGGGTCTGGCTGGACTAGAGCTAGATGGGAAGGGAGAGGAGGCCGAGGCGGAGCTCACCAAGGGGTCGAGGGAGACGGGGAGACGGCGGTGAGAGCTCACGACGTAGGCCGGCGGACGGGCTCGAACGGCGCTCGCGGACGAGAGCGTCGGAGGCTTGGCCTCGCGTCAAATCCTCCTGGAACGGCTCCGCGAAGACCCTGCGAACGCGATGGAGGTGGTTAGAAGGCCGAAGAGGACACACCGACGGCGAATTCAGCGTCGCAGCGTCTTACCGAAGTGGAACTCCGGCGGCGGGTTGCGGGTACGTCGAGGCACGGGAGTGGAATTGGAGTGGAGGCGTGGTAAAGGAGCTCGGGGCGATGCTCGGGGTCGGGTTTTATAGGGGTTTAGGATGCTAGAACGCGGTGTACACGGAGGAGGTGGACGGCGGCTTCGAAAGCTCGTCAAGGCGCAGTGAAGGAAAGGAGGGAAAAGGGGAACCCGGCGCTGCGGGTGCGGGATGGAAAGCAGGGGGTGCGAAGGAAAGGGAGCGGGGCTTGGATTCGAATCCCTCTGCTTGAGCACCGAAACGGCTGGGCGGGGGAATAAGTAAGGCGAGCGAGAAATCCGGCAGGAGGAGGGAGACGAGCCTGCCAGTGGGGCCGGCGGGCAGTGAGAGACAGGGCGCGGGCCCGCCTGTCGGCGAGGCGCGGAGGGAGGGATGCTGCGGGCCGGGCAGCGTGCCGAGGGGAGAGGGGCGCGGCCGAGTGGGCCGGCCTTTCGGCCCAGGCGGGTGAGGGAGGCGGGGTCGACCGGGCCGAGTCGGCCTCTGGCCCAGGCGGAAGGGAGCGGCGGGGTGGCCGAGCCGAGTCGGGCCTGGCCGGCTTGGCTGCCCCCCTTCTCTTTTTTTTTTCTTTTTGTGAATTCTTTTGAATGGAGATAGAAGTAGTTCTAAAATTCAAATGAATTTGAATTTGAATCCTTAATTCAAACAACCAAGAAACAATGCACCAGCATGTATGCACAAGGAAGTTGGGCCTATGATTTATCTTATACAAGTATTCATTTTAAATAAATCCTGTTAAGTGCAACTAAACACATGAGCCTTAGAAAATTAAATAAATTGCTTGTAATTAATTTGTAAAAAGCTGGTATTTAAACTAGGGTGTTACAAACCTACCCCCCTTAACAGGAATCTCGACCCCGAGATTCTTATAGGTGACTAGCAAAGAGTCCAGGATAAGTTGCTCTCAACTCTTCCTCTCTTTCACAAGTTGTCTCATCCTCCGTGTGATGTTTCCACTGCACTCTGCACATTTTGACCCTCCTGTTTCTGGTAACCCTTTCAGATGTTTCAAGAATTTTCACTGGGTGTTCGGTATATGTCAGATCCTCCTGCACATCTAGACCTTCCAGTGGTGCTTGTTCTTCCGGCACCCTCAAACACTTCTTTAGTTGGGACACATGGAACACATTGTGTATACCAGATAGGTTTGATGGCAACTCCAACTTATAAGCCACTTTGCCTTTCCTTTCCACTATCTTGAACGGACCGATGTATCTTGGTGCCAACTTTCCTTTCATATTAAACCTCCGAATTCCTCTCATTGGTGACACCTTCAAATACATAAAGTCATCAACCTTAAAGGTCAAGTCCCTGCGTCGCACATCTGCATAACTCTTCTGTCTGGACTGAGCAACTCTCAAGTTCTCACGTACCATCTTGATCTGCTGTTCAGCATCCCTGATAAGGTCGGGTCCGAACACTTGCTTCTCTCCTGTTTGGTTCCAAAATAGTGGTGTCCTGCACCTTCTGCCATACAGTGCCTCAAATGGTGACTTCTTCAAACTAGCTTGATAGCTGTTGTTATAAGAGAACTCGGCGTAAGGCAGACTCTTATCCCAACTGGTTCCATACTGTATAGCACACGCCCTCAACATGTCCTCCAGAATCTGATTGGTTCTTTCAGTCTGACCATCTGTCTGTGGGTGATATGCTGTACTGAACTGAAGCTTGGAATCCAAGGAGTCATGCAACTGCTCCCAAAAACGAGATGTGAACTGTGAACCTCTATCAGATATGATCCGCTTAGGCACACCATGTAAGCAAACGATTCTAGAGATATACAACTCCGCTAACCTTGCACCAGAATAGGTAGTGTTCACATGAATGAAATGAGCAACTTTGGTCAACCGATCCATGACTACCCAGACTGAGTTGTAACCTTTCTGAGTCCTAGGTAACCCCACAATGAAATCCATACTTATTTCTTCCCATTTTCACTCTGGAATCTTCAAGGGTTGCAACAAACCTGCAGGTCTCTGATGTTTAGCCTTCACACGCTGGCAAGTGTCACATACTGCAACATATTCTGCTACAGCTCTCTTCATTCCATACCACCAGAACCTTTCTTTCAAGTCATGATACATCTTGGTACTGCCCGGGTGAATGGAGTAAGCGGTGTCATGAGCCTCACTGACTATTAACTTCTTTATACTATCCACATCTGGCACACAGATCCGGTTCTTGTACCATACAGTACCCTGCTCATCCTCACTAAAGTGTGGCCCCTTGCCCACCTTGATCTGTTCCCGGATCTCCTGAATTTTCTCGTCCATTTTCTGATGTTTCCTTATCTCTTGCTCAAGGGTAGGCTCTGCTTCAAAGGTTGCTACTGTGGTGTGATGCACGAATCCCAAATTCAAACTCTCAAATTCTGCACATAGCTCAAAAGGCATCTGAAAAGCAATTGCCATGTTAACATAACTTTTTCTGCTTAAAGCATCTACTACCACATTAGCTTTCCCTGGATGGTAATGTATCTCCAGGTCATAATCTTTAATCAACTCCAGCCATCTCTCTGCCTCATATTCAGCTCATTCTGGGTGAAGATGTATTTGAGACCCTTATGATCGGTGTATATCTCACACCGATTTCCAAATAAATAATGCCTCCAGATTTTCAGAGCATGCACAACAGCTGCTAACTCCAGATCATGAGTGGGATAATTGACCTCATGCTTTCTTAACTGGCGTGAAGCATAAGCAATCACCTTACCCTCCTGCATCAGCACACAACCCAATCCTTCCTTAGAAGCATCACAGTACACAGTGAAACCCTTGGTCAAGTCAGGTAGAGTAAGCAAGCTGTGGTGAGTCTCTTCTTTAATTCATCAAATGCAGCTTGCCTCTCCTTAGTCCAAATAAATGGAACACCCTTCTCGAGCAATGATGTCATCGGCTTTGCAATCCTGGAAAAACTCTCAATAAACCTTCTGTAATATCCTGCTAGACCCAGAAATCCATGAACCTCTTTCATGACTTCTGGCACCTTCCAATCCATGACACTGCTGATCTTGCTAGGATCCACCATTATTCCACCTTTTGAGACTATGTGTCCCAGGAAAGGCACTTGATCAAGCCAAAACTCACACTTGCTCAACTTTGCATACAACTTATGTTCTCTCAACTTCTGCAAAACTAATCTCAAGTGTTCTTCATGTTCTTCCTCCGTCTTGGAATAGATCAATATATCATCAATGAACACCACAACAAACTTGTCAAGATACTCCATAAACACCTTGTTCATAAGATTCATGAAATAAGCAGGAGCATTGGTCAAACCAAAAGACATCACTGTATACTCATATAACCCAAATCTAGTAATGAAAGCAGTCTTTGGAATATCAGAAGGGCAGATCTTCATTTGATGATAACCTGACCTCAAATCAATTTTCGAGAACACACATGCACCTTGTAATTGATCAAACAGGTCATCTATTCGAGGTAAGGGGTATTTATTCTTGATGGTGACATCATTCAAGGCTCTATAATCCACACACATCCTTCGGGTCCCATCCTTTTTATCAACGAACAGAACCGGAAAAGCCCAAGGTGAAGAACTAGGCCGAATAAACCCTTTTCCTAACAACTCATCTATATTTTCCTTTATTAACTCTTGTTCTTTGGGTGCCACTCTATGTTGCCTTTTTGCTATAGGGGCAGTACCAGGTAAAAGTTCTATTAAAAATCCAACTTCTCGGTCAGGTGGCATACCTGGTAACTCATCTGGAAAGACATCCGGGTACTCGCATACTACTCGAATCCCCTCCGTGGGCTTAGCCTCCATCTGATGCAGACAACCAGAAGGTTCCGTGGCACTGACTTCCACTTTCTGACCATCAGGAGCTGTTAAGTGGACGGTTCGCTTGGCACAATCAATTCTGACATCCCACTTAGCAAGAGTTTCCATTCCCAAGATGATATCAATTCCCGCAGAACCAATGATTATCAACTTGGTGCAGAATTCTACCCCCCTTATGTTTATGCTAACTCGAGGGCATATTAAACTTGTGCTCAACGTTCCCCCCGGTGTAGATACTACCATGGGTCTATTTGTAGACCTTATAGGAATATTGTACTGCTCAGTATATGATTTGGTAATAAATGAATGCGTGGCACCGGTATCAAAAAGAGCTGTAGCAGGGTGAGAGTTGACCAGGAACGTACCAAGCACGACGTTAGGAGCTTCAGCTGCAGACTCAGCTGTCACATGATTCACCTTCCCTTGCTACGGCGCCTTGCCTTGTTGATTGGGGCGCCCTTGCTGCGGCTGGGGAGGGTTCTGCCTTTGGCCCGGTTGCTGCCCCTGTTGGTTACTTTGCACCTTACGGAGACAAGCATTAGCATAGTGGCCCGCTCCACCACACTTGTAGCAAGGCCCAACACCTGTAGTCTGATTTGTGGTGGGAGGGGTGGTCTGCACCTGGCGCTGAGCGGGATACATAGGACAAGCTGGCTGACCCTGGTAGCACTGCTGGTACTGGTAGCCTTGCTGTCCTTGAGCCTGCTGCTGCTGCCCCTGCTGCTGTGAGCTCGGACCTTGAGAGAAACGGGGGTGGGTGTTGCTGCTTGATGAAGAGTTGTTGTACTTCCTCTTCCTTTCTTCGATCTCCTGGCGCTTCCTTTCAGTGAAAAGCGCCCTATCCACCAGTTGATGAAAGCTAGGAAAGGTATGGTTCATCAACTGTTATTGGAGCTCATCATTTAAACCCTCCAGGAAGTATTCTTGCTTCTCCCTATCCTCCGCCACCTCTGCAGTGGCATATCTGGCCAACTGAAGGAACTTGTCCCTATACTCAGTCACAGACATGTTGCCCTGCTTCAGGGAAAGGAACTCCTTCTTCTTCATTTTCATCAACCCCACAGGCACATGGTGGTTGCGAAAATTCTCCCTGAATTGTGCCCAGGTGAATGCATCCTTGTCTTGGGGTCTGTAGGATTCCCACCAATCAAGTGCTGCACCCCTCAACTATCCAGATCCATACAAGACCCTTTCCCTGTCGTTGCACTGTGCTATATCTAACTGGCGTTCCACAGCACGAAGCCAGTCATCCGCCTGTAGTGGCTCGGTAGCATGAGAGAAAGTAGGAGGATGGCCCTTCAGAAAATTCCCACGCCTGTCTCTTGGTGGCGGGGGTGGTGGCTGAGCTTGAGCCTGCTGGAGAACTTGCACAGCATTGGTCATTGTTGCCATCATCTACATCTGGAGATTATAGAACTGCTCCGGTGTCAGTGGTGGAGGGTTGGGCAGTGGGTGGCCACCCCCTTGGTTACCCTGGTTAGCATTCCCACCAGCGGCGTTGCTCCTGGTGTTAACCATCTGATTGTAACAGAGATACCATGAGCACTTAGCTAACATATGGATGCACAAGCGGTAGCAACTAAAGATAAAGTAGTAAGAGCAATAGAGTGGATATAATATTTTAACCCCACGAGCTAACTTCATTTGATAACATTAACTTGTTCATGCTAGGACAAATCCCCACAGCTAGATGCAACACTCAACCAAAGATCCAAATCAACCATAGTTCAAAATAACAAACAACCAGACACCACGACTTTAACTCAGGTTCAACCCAACCAACTCAACACAACAACTTATCCAAACGTGCTAACGCGATACATGAGGACGACTAGTCATCCCGAGGGAGTATCCTAGTGGCACCACCTAACTCTCCAGTGCCAGGCCTCCTACGAGGGGGAGTCTGAGCTGGGTCCACCACTGGCACCTGGGGTGGTGGCCCCGCCACTCAGTCCAGCTGAGCCTGAAGGTGGAACACCTCACCGTTCCGGTGATGGAGCTCCTCGGACACCCTAATGTAGGCAGTGATCAGGGCTGACACATACCGGACCAGCTTCAGCAGCTGCCGGTTTTCCTCACCTTGGATGGACGCTATCTCGTGCTCTGTATCCCCGGACTGCCGACGGGGAAAGTAGCAGTACTGAGACTGGCAGAGTGGGGTGTGGTAGTGCTGGCTGAGAACCCCAAGAGCCTGCTGAGCAGCGTCCTCCATGGCCATCTCCATGGTCTCGTGCTCCGCGATGCTGTAGTGCCTGCGCAGCACGGTGTGTCCTCCATGGTTGGGGTTAGGCTCCAGGACCTGCACACCAGCAGACCAGAGGGTGGTGTGGTCCGGGCGCGCTCGCTGCTGGACCTGGAAGACGACCTCATGGGTAGTGTAACCCAGGTCGTAGAGGCAGTCGCGGAGTAGCCCCGGGAACTCCTGGTCGGCACCGTGGTGTGGGTGCGTCAGGTCGACCCAAGCGTCAACCTCCCGCTGACCACCCTCGTCGGAAGGGACGGCCACGCGGAACGGCCACTCAGGTGCGGCAGGTGGTGGCGGTGGAGGTGTCGGTGAAGCTGTAGGTATCACTGGAGAAGGCGGTGGTGTCGGCGCACGCGGGGAAAGAGGTGTCGGCGTCGGCAGGCGTGGCGATGGTGCCTCCTCTCGCGTGTCATCGTCGCCGTCTGAGTCGAGGTAGTAAACTACCTCCACTGGGTCCTCCTCCTCCTCACAGTCAGTGTCCGCCGGAAGCAGACCATTCCCCTCAAAGGGGTGTGGCGCCTGGTCCATGGGAGCGTACTCAAAGGGTGGTGGTGGCAACGGCTCGGGCAGCTCCGGTGACAGAGGCTCGATCCGCGGTGGTGGCCGAGGTATAGGGGTGCGTCGTGGAGTCGGTGGTGCAACACGGCGAAGGCGGCCCCCAGTACTCTTGCGGGCGGTCTGCTTGCTGCGTGCCATGACCTATAAGGAGGATGGAGTAAGATTGAGATCAGTTCTATATGATTGAATGAGTAAGGCAAAAAGTAGTAATTTAACTTAGGGTGAACATATAATTTGATAGCGAAAAATAAAATTTTTATAAAACAGCAAGAGGACAAGAGAAATGAAATCCTTAATTACGACCATTTCCATCTAGGCTTTCGTCCTACAGTCAACACAGCTCTGATACCACTTTGTCACGCCCAGTTCTCAACCAACGGAACCGGAACAACATATATGTGCCAGGAACGAGTCTCACATATATTATGACAATAGTGACATCACAGAACGTGCAAAAGGTAACATAAAACGTTTACATAGCGTATAACATCACTTTATTACAATAAGACAACATGTCTTTAAACCAGAGTCATAGCGGAAGCGTAAACGGAAACAAAACGAGCTGCCACAGGGACGTCAACTGGGGACGGGTACGCCTAGAACTCATTGAAGTCCTGAACATACTCCTCGAAGTCTTCTTGAACTGAGCAGCGGTTGGGTTCCAGCCAACAGTAGGTTGAAATAAAAGAAACAAGCGTGAGTACTTCAACTCGTACTCCACAAGCATAACATGAACTATGAGGCTCTAAGGTTGGCTGACACAAAGCATGAGCTTTTAGTTGGTCAAGTTTTTATTAAACAACTAGTTACTACAAGTGAGTAGATAAAACATTAAGCCCAAGATATTACATGAGAACATTAGTCAACAACATTAACATAAGAACCACTTTCAAACCCAACAGAACCACTAATCTGCATAAAGGATCTGGGCCACTCATAACCGTGAGCACGGCTGACATGTCAGTTTTACACTCTCGAGAGGTCGTACATCTTTACCCATGAGTCATGGGCTACGCTAGCTGTCCACCACATTACCTTAGATGAGATGGCTAGCATGCACACTACGAGGCCTTTACAAAGATCATGTTGGTAAGGTATAACCGCTAAGGTTTCAAGGTCCGCAATTGTGGAGCAAGCCTCAAGGGGAGATAAACGCACTCAACCCAAGTAGCGCGAGGGCCACAGAAGCTCACCTCCCCTCTTGCCCCGTCGGTAAGTTACTCCCAAACCAATGCAACCTAATTAGTTAGCCAAGACCGTCCCATTCCAGTCTCATGGTAGCACTGTTGTCCTAGGTTGTCGCTTTGCGAACCGGTCCTTATGGAGAGTGGCTATAAGCAAAACACATGCTCATGCCCCCTAAACCAGGTTGCTAAGAAGCCATTTTTAAAGGAACATGAACCACAGAGGGTCAAGCTCAAGATTTAATTGCATAGCTCCATTAGCTAAAATTTATTAACAAAAGATACAAGAGTTCGCGCAGCAACTAGCAAAACTTAACCGACAAGCATCCCCATGGGTAAACATTGCGATTACAGAGGTTAGGTACAGTCCTTATTGGCATACAAAATTAGACACATGCTTGTGAAGTGATTAAATGATTATTGGGTTGTGTCCATGTTATACTTGCCTTACTCAAACTGGTCTTGAGGCTGCTGCTCAACACCCTCAAACTGCTGCTCTTCTTCACCAACAATCTGCTCACCGTCTAAACACGTTCACGGCAACATACAAGCATTTCCACGCATACATACATGCAAACAATTAACCAAAGGTGAGAAACAGTACACCATATCACAAAAACAGAAGATAAAACTATACTAAAAACATTCCACGCATTACTACGGTCGCGTGAGCGCAAGAATCACTCAAATCGGAGTTAAAACGTGAAAGTTATGCATAAAACGGGCTCCTAGGGGCATAACTGTGACAGAAACAAAGAAACCAGGGGCTAGATTTGAAAAACCGAGGACCTATCCGTAAATAACCGTAGCCGCCGAGGGTTTTCTGGCAAAACCGCCGAGGCTTGGACTGCGGGTTCAAAAACTGGGAAGTCTAGGGGCTAAACCGAACAAAACAGGACCTAGATCTAAATATTTTTCAACAGGGTTGTACCGCGGGTTGATTCCAGAGAAATGCAGGGGCCTTTCTGCGAAAGTTCTGCGGTGGACTCGGTCAGCGCGACGTGGCCGTGACGGGGCTGGCCACGTGGCCTGACAAGCGGGGCCGGCAGCTAACTAGGATTAAGTGGGCCGTGTGGCGCGACGTGATTGGCTGGCGAAAGGGTACGCCGGGTTCTAATCGCGGCCGTTGACGACAGATCGGACGGCCAGGGTGAAAGGGGACGGTAAGGCGCTGGCGGCGACCAAAACCCACGGCGCGGTTCGGCCCACGCGGCGGTGGCTCGCCGGCGTGTGGGTCTGGCTGGACTAGAGCTAGATGGGAAGGGAGAGGAGGCCGAGGTGGAGCTCACCGAGGGGTCGAGGGAGACGGGGAGACGGCGGTGAGAGCTCGCGACGTAGGCCGGCGGACGGGCTCGGACAGCGCTCGCGGACGAGAGCGTCGGAGGCTCGGCCTCGCGTCAAGACCTCCTGGAACGGCTCCGCGAAGACCCTGCGAACGCGATGGGGATGGTTAGAAGGCCGGAGAGGACACACCGACGGTGAATTCGGCGTCGCAGTGTCTTACCGAAGCGGAACTCCGGCGGCGGGTTGCGGGTACGTCGAGGCACGGGAGTGGAATTGGAGTAGAGGCGTGGTAAAGGAGCTCGGGGCGACGCTCGGGGTCGGGTTTTATAGGGGTTTAGGACGCTAGAAAGCGGTGTACACGAAGGAGGTGGATGGTAGCTTTGAAAGCTCGTCAAGGCGTAGTGAAGGAAAGGAGGGAAAAGGGGAACCCGGCGCTGTGGGTGCGGGATTGAAGGCAGGGGGTGCGAAGGAAAGGGAGCGGGGCTTGGATTCGAATCCCTCTGCTTGAGCACCGAAACGGCTGGGCGGGGGAGTAAGGAAGGCGAGCGAGAAATCCGGCGGGAGGAGGGAGACGAGCCTGCCAGTGGGGCCGGCGCGGCAGTGAGAGACGGGGCGCGGGCCCGCCTGTTAGCGAGGCGCGGAGGGAGGGGTGCTGCGGGCCGGGCAGCGTGCCGAGGGGAGAGGGGCGCGGCCGAGTGGGCCGGCGTTTCGGCCCAGGCGGGTGAGGGAGGCGAGGTCGACCGGGCCGAGTCGGCCTCTGGCCCAGGCGGAAGGGAGCGGCGGGGTGGCCGGGCCGAGTCGGGCCTGGCCGGCCTAGCTGCCCCCCTTCTCTTTTTTTTTCTTTTTCTGAATTCTTTTGAATGGAGATAGAAGTAGTTCTAAAATTCAAATGAATTTGAATTTGAATCCTTAATGTAAACAACCAAGAAACAATGCACCAGCATGTATGCACAAGGAAGTTGGGCCTATGATTTATCTTATACAAGTATTCATTTTAAATAAATCCTGTTAAGTGCAACTAAACACATGAGCCTTAGAAAATTAAATAAATTGCTTGCAATTAATTTGTAAAAAGCTGGTATTTAAACTAGGGTATTACAATGCCCAGGCAGCTTACTTGGATTTGTGTTAGGTAATGCAGCAGCCAACTAAGCTATTTGAATTTCAAGCATTTTGTTGAAGCTAAGTTGGTTTTTCATAGCACTATTCAAAGTTTCCATTTGTAAAGATATAGACTCAAACATCCTATCATTAGCATGGAACTTTTTACTAATGCTATCATTCACAGCTTTCTGATCAAAAGTGTAATTATCTTAGGAAATTGCTATGAATTTGAAGAGTTACCTTGCCCAGAGAAAGGGAGATGTGGTCGTGAATTCCATCCTGGTTGAGGGCGATTCCCATTGAAGATGTTGGTACTATTACCAATGAAGTTCGCCTCTTCAAGATGCGCCTCTGGGCAGCTGTTCCTCGAGTGCCCCGTATTTCCATAGACTTCACAAGTCATGTCGGCTTCTGGGGTTTCATTCAGCTTCTTAAGCATCAAATCCATCTTTGCGGTGAGCATGTCAGTGCTCTCCACTTGATGGACGCCACGGGAACGGGTACTTGACCTCTCTTCTCTCCATCCTTGATTGGTGGCCATCTTCTCTATGAGGTTCTTGGCCGCCGTGATGCTCAAGGATAAGAAGGATCCTCCAGCAGCTGCATCCAGGTGTTCTTGAGCTGAGCGGTGAAGCCCATGAAAGAAGCTCTGAATGATCAGCCACTCTTGCATTCCGTGGTGTGGGCACGCTGCAATGTACTCTTGCAGACGTTCCCAAGCTTCTGCCACGGTTTCATCAGTGAGCTGTTGGAAGCTTGAGATCTTGTTCCTCAAGGTGTTAGTTTTCCCTAGCGGGAAATACTTCGCTAGAAAAGCATCGAAACATGCGTTCCAAGTTGTGAGTGTTGCTCTGTTGAGGTAGAACCACTGTTTTGCCTTCCCAACAAGAGAGAAAGGAAAGAGATGAAGTTTGATGGTATCCAGTGACGCTTCTTTCATGTTGAAGGTGCTGCAGTTCTCCAGAAATTGCTGCAGATGATTATTGGCGTCTTCCGTAGCCAGTCCGCAGAAAGGGATGGCTTGAACCATGTGAATCACCCCCGGTTTGAGCTCAAAATCCTCCCCCATGGTAACATTGGGCCCTGTAGGGATGTTGCTGCTCGAGGGGATGGAGAACTCACGGATAGTCTTTTCGGCCATGGTGGTGAAACGTGGAGTGCTGGTTGAAGTACTTGGTTCTAGCTCCCTGGGTACAGGTCTCTCTGCCCGTGGATAGTCTTTGAGCAGACTCTCCTGAGCAGCGACTCTGGATTATTGTGGAAGTTTTTCGGCAGGTCGAAACCGGTCATACACCTCTCTGTTGCAACCACAACAAAATAACAGAGCAAAGTGAGCCTGTTAACAACTAGCGGCAAAACTTATCAAGTATACAAGTTCGAAGTGAGATATCAATTATCTCTTGGCCAATTGCTTCCCCGGCAACGGCGCTAGAAAAGCTTGTTGGCGTCTCTTAGCCTTTACAGGTTTTACTCCGCAAGCGCACGGAGACCGCTGTAGCCTTTCACTCAGAGTATTCTGAGTATCATAAATTTCCATAGGGAAGCGGTAGGCTCAAGAGTGTAATTGAATAAACTCAAATCGAATGAAATGTAAACTTGGATAAATTATACCAACTAGTAGTTGAACAGGGGTAAACGTGATAAAGATAGGTGTATGGTGAAGGAGGATATCTATCTAATCTATCTGTAGAAAGGTATAGTTGCCTGGGAGGACAACGAGTGAGATAAAGTCACCAAACTTTAGTCTAATCGGCTGCAAAGATTATCTGTGTCTAACTAAGCTATTCAAATAAACAAGCCAGGGTCTTGCATCGAGCGAAATTCCAGAGTCTCAAGGGTACCAGGGGGTAGATTGTAGGTCCTGAAAGAGAGTCTGGCTAACACCTACGGGCCTCCCGAACGACGGGCCTGGACTACACAGGCACACCACATGCTGTCACCGAGTGAGGCTACCAAGCAAAGCTGCGTTGAGAGGATGACAAGCTATAAACGTGTTCAAGCGAAGCTTGAACAACGATAGATCTTCTTGGATCAGAGGAGTGGATCTAGCCAGAGCTTAGCGTCTAAGTCTAGGGTTGAGTTATAGCACCCGCAAGAATAACAAGACTTGAATAACTAAGTGAAACACAATCTAAGCCTAGCAAGTATGCAAAATAAAGGTACACCGCACTTGCAGGAGATAGAAATAAAGTAAAATATAACTGAATTATATTGAAGATAATCTGAATCCAAAAGATACAAGAGTTTTACCACAGACTCGAAGATAACTCCGGAGACTCCGAGGCAAAGCTCGACTCAACTCTAACTCCCAGGACTATCCTAATTACTGCGAAGGAATGAAGCACTCTACGACAGAACTCTCTCAACTCAACTCCACACTTTACAAATGAGCTCCACGGGTCTATTTATAACTTGTACAAGTAAGGGGGGCATTTGTAGGCAGGGAAGGTCAGTTTGGTGCAGGGTCGGTGGCCGGGCGGCCACTAGGGGTGGTCGGGCGGCCACCCGATGTTCCTACCTTGCACATCCGATGGCTGATCTCCCTCTTGGAAGTTGGTTAGAAGCTTCTCAAGTCGGTGCACGTGCAAAACGGTTAAGTCAAGTGGTCGATCGACCACTTGATTCACCGACTTAGCACATCCAATGGCTGGGAAGGCCTCCCCATGTTGGTTGGTAGTTAAAGGAGTTGGTGCACATGGAAAACGTCACCGAGGGGTGGTCGGCGAACCACCCTTAAGTGGTCGGGCGGCCACGTGTCTGGCTCCAACTGGATGCATGTTGTTCCCCTCGGATCCTTGACATCACCAATCCTTGTCCCAACACGTTGTGACCCTTGGATACATTGGATGCTCTCTTGTATGGTTGGATCTTCACCATTTTGTGTTTGTTGCACGCAGGATCGAAGATGTGGCAAGTGATGTGGTCAAGGGACCATTCCACATGGTCGTGGTTCTAGATGGGCACTGGGGGGTGGCCGGGCGGCCAGGGCCCTGTCACCATTTCAGCACATCTCTGGTATATGGTGTGTTTTCAACCATTTTTTATACATTTTGGTACTTGCATCCAAATATTCATGTACATCTTGTGGAACTCATTAGTAGCAAGGGTCTATATATATGGTCTATATATTTCACTTGTTTAGCTTCATTTGGTGGATAATTGACGGTTGATAACGTGAGATTACGACCGTCAACAACCCTTAGGTTTCCCTCAACCAAACCCTATTTTGCCACCCTCCGCCTTCCCTACTCTCATCACCAGCCACAAACGTCCATCATCGACCCTTACTATCCATGCCAAACATCCTTGTTTCCGAAGAGGTGTCACTTAGAAAACCCTATTTCGGTGTCCTACAGTAAAGCGGCCGTAACTTTTCGCTTGGAACTCGAAACAGGGCAAAAATATACATTTTGGAAATCTGCAGAAAGTTTCGAATCTCGATGTCCCCTACTTTGCCAGGTTCAGCGCAATTACTTTTGCGAAAATTGGCCGGGAAGACCGAGATATCGGGCCCTGAAGTTTCTGCACCCCGGTGTAAAACGTGCTTCCTATCACAGATTCTGTTCCACAAAGCACATCTTGTGTCCATTTGTTCTGAAATTTTGCGTGACACTTTCTGGTGTGTGTGTGTGAGTTAAAAAAATTAGTGAAAAAAGAGAGTGAAAAAAAGAGCAAAAAAAAACAGCGTGAAAAAGAAAAGGAAAAGAGTGCAAAACAGGAAGCAAAGGTGTGTGTTTGATGTGATGTTGTGCTGATATTTGTTCTAACACCTTGGTTGCTTGTTTGTCCTACGTTCTCCATTACCTCATACCATAACTAGAACAAGGACACATTTAGACCAGCAACTAGGGCAGTCTTTTGGACATTTATTCAGCATTACTATCTGTTACTAAATTGTGTGCTACTAATACATACATACAGCCTTCCTACAGCTCCACAAATTTTATCTCCTGATCAGCACAGGTGTTGGCCCTTGCAATTGCTTCATCACGCCCTCACGGTGTCACGTACCAGCCACCGGTTGCACCGTCCTTTGCTGTGTTGGTAAGAACCGGGTAAGAACTTGGTAAGTTTGCTTGAGAACGTGAGACCCACCTACTTAGTAGTCATAGGGTTCATAATACTTGTGCTTGTTGTCTTTCTTGTTGTTTTTCTGCGCTAAACATGGCAGGTGGCAAGAAGGGCGACAAGGACGATGACATTGACCTTTCAGAGTGTGTTCTTCATTCTAAATTGGCAGACATGCTAGCCAAGATCAATGCAACGATCATAGAGGGCAATAAGGCGACCAACAAGTCTCTCGACACTTTGGCTCGAACCGTATCCTCACTCACGCAGAGGGTGGATGCTATTGAAAAACAGCATCTTGAAGAAAGTGCCAACAAACACTCCTCCACCAAGAGCGTTATCAATGATAACAACAAAGACAACGACAACGACAACGACAACGACCAAGACGCCAATGGCGGAGGTGATGAAGACGAAGACTTAGATGAAGACGAAGATTTTGAAGATGAGACTGAGTTGCAACGTCGACTACGTAACTGTCTTCGCCGCAATAAGAAATGTATGGGAGGTAAGAAGGGAGGTAACTATAGCAGCAATGATGATCCCTTCGCCAAGGTAAAATTCACCATCCCTTCTTTTTCTGGAGCTTATGATGCTGAGGCTTATTTGGATTGGGAAATGACTGTTGAGCAAAAATTTAATTCCCATCTAGTTCCTGAACAACATCTGGTTAGGCAAGCCACTAGTGAGTTCAAAGATTTTGCTATTATATGGTGGACAGAATTAGGTAGACTTCGCTTACAACCTGATACATGGGATAGATTAAAAGAGGCTATGCGTGAATGGTTTGTTCCTTCCTCATATAAACAAGATTTGCGTAAGAAACTACAACACTTAGAACAGGGAGACATGACCGTTCAGGAATATTATGCTGAATTGCAAAAGGGTATGATTCGTTGTGAGGTTAAAGAGGAAACTGAGGATAAAATTTGTCATTTTTATGGTGGGCTACGGCGAGAAATTCAGGACATTGTTGACTATAAAGAATTTTCTACTGTCAATCGTTTGTTTCATCTTGCCATGTTAGCAGAGAAGGGGTTGCAGGGATGCCAATCCAGGACCAAGAGAAACGTTGGCAATTCCTGCACGCCTCAGACGTCGACACGACAAACGAGGACAACACCTACCTCTACCTTTCGACCGGCTCCATGTTGGCGTCTCTTAGCCTTAAAAGATTTTACTCCGCAAGCGCACGGAGACCGCTGTAGCTTTTCACCTAGCGTATTCTGAGTATCGTATTTTTATCCACAGGGAAGTGGCAGGTGAGAGAGTATAATTGAATAAACTCAAATCGAATGATCCATACTTAAATAAATATACCAGCTAGTCACTAGACAGGGGTAAGTCTGGTAAACGGATAGGTGTATGGTGGAAAGAAGTAAATTAAACTACCTAAGATACACATAGAAAGGTATAGTTGCCTGAGAGGACAACGAGTGAGATAAAGTTCCCAAACTATATTCTATTCGGCTGCAAAGACTATGTCGTTGTTAACTAAGAAACTCAAGTAGCAAGTCAGGGTCTCGCGTCGAGCGAAATTCCGGCGCCTCGAGGGGTCAGGGGGTAGATAGTAGACCACCGAAGGAGACCCGGCTAACGCCTATGGGCCTACTGAACGAACGGGCCTGGGCTACACAGGCACACCACACGCTATCACCGAGTGGGGCTACCAAGCAAATCTGCGTGGATAGGCTGGCACGCTATAAACGTAGTAACAATAGATCGTCCTTGATCAGAGGAGAGGACCTAACCAGAGCATGGCGTACAGGTTGGATTATAGCACCGGCAAGAATAACGGGACTTGACCAACTAAGATAACCACAGCCTAAGCCTAGCAAGTATGCAAAATAAAGGGTACACCACACTTGCAAGAGATAGAAGTAAAGTAAAATATAACTGAATTATATTGAAGATAATAAGAGTACAAAAGATACAAGAGCTTTTACCGCAGACTCAGAAGAATCTCTGAGAACTCCGAGGCAAAGCTCGACTCACTCTAACTACCAGGACTATCCTAACTACTAAGATGTGGAAAATGACACTCTCTAAGGTAGAATATGGCTCTCAACTTCTCCACACTTTACAAATGAGCTCTACAGGCCTATTTATAGTCCTATCAGTGAGGGGAGCACTTGTAGGAGGCAAAGGTTGGTGTGAGGCTGAGGTCGGTGGTCGGCCGACCTAGGGGGGAGGGCGGCCGACCTAGCCTGAGGTTGGGCGACCACCTAATTCACCGCCTTTGCACTCCAACGGCTTGATCTTGCGTCCCCATGGCGGTTGGCGGTTAGGACGGTTGTTGCACGTGTAAAATGCCTCCGAGGGTAGGTCGGCCGACCTTGGAGGAGGTCGGACGACCACGTGTTTGCCATGCATTGGTCACATTGCTCTTCCCTCGGATTGTTGGCGTTATGGATCTGTGACTTGGTGAATTTTTGGCCTTTGGATACATTGGATGCTTGGTCTTGCGGTTGGATTTGAGTACACTTGTGTTTCTTTGTGATGTGGGTCGATGAAGTGGCACTTGGCTCACTCGGAGGGCTAGGCGGCCTGAGTCATGGTCGGCCGACCCTGTTGGTGGGTCGGGCGACCTGGCCTGGGTTGGCCGACCTGGCCATTTTGACCAGTAAGCCCCATCTTAGATCCTTGATATGTTTTCAGCTGTTTTATGTGCATTTTGGTACCTGCATCCAAATATTCATACAAAACTAGTGGAACTCATTAGTAGAAGGGTTAGTCCATATTTATTCACTTGCGTTGCTCCATTTGGTTGGTAATTGACGGTAGATATCATGATATTACGACCGTCAACACCCCCCAAGGTTAAACTTTTGCTCGTCCTCGAGCAAAGCTAAGGCTGAAAGTGGATCAGGAGTTGCTACAATATCGAAGATGAAGAGAAATTCTTATGTATGACTCAATACTCTTGCTTTTGTTTCGAGTAGTGAAATAATTGAAGCTCACCTTGTGTATTACTGTGGTGCATTTTTTTGCTTACCTTGCCTTGGGCGGTTGAGAGATGGAACGACCATTGTACAGGAGTTTTTCTAACTTGGTCTTTTTGGATGTCTTTCTCAGGTGTTTTCAAGATTTTCAAAACAAAAGTAGCTTCCCCAAGGTGCTCTTAGGCGGTCAAAAGTGTTTCCTCACCAAGGGCCAAGATTCGGCCAACGCTCTTAGGCGGTCAAAAGTGTTTCCTCACCAAGGGCCAAGATTCGGCCAACACTTTCCTATACTAAGGCCTTTGTGGAGCTTTAGGTAGGGAGAATGTGGCACACTTAGGATATTTATATTGCTAAGCCAAAGATTGGACCAAAGAGTATACTCTATCATTTCTTCTAATTGATCACTGGAGTATGAGTGGTGGTACTGTATGCCTCCTTCTCTTGGTATTCATCCCTTGTAGCGTTTTGTAGATTTGGAGTGGATATGGAGCTTGTATTTATTTTTGCCATGCTTGAACTTGCATGCTTTTCATTTTGCCGTGCTTTTGCACGCATTTCTTTTTCTTTTTGCCATGCTTTTGCATGCTTTTCTTTTTGGCTTCATACCCTTACTCCTTTGGATTTGAAGGCTAGGGGATTATGAGAAGTATTTGGAGACATTTTGGTGGATGCAAAGTCCGGAATGGATCACTTGCATTTTTGCTTTTGTACTCCAGCTATCAACAAAAGGTGATATTTCTATTCAAAGAGACTCAAAATTTGACAAAGCTCAAAATATCACTAAGTAGCTCTTTGTAGCAGTTTAAAACTAATTGAAGGATTTTTGGCTCTGGTAGGTATTTTTGACCAAGGAGAGCTATATTTTGTTATTTTCAAAATAAAACCTGAGATGTTCATCTTACTGCGAGCATGAAAGAATTATCCCATATTCGAGTCATATCATTCATCTCACAACAACTTAGGCTTGTTATCACAAATGGCAACCACAAGATAGAACCTTGGTTTACTTCTTTTATTCACAAACTCAAAACTAAGCTAAGCATAAGTCACATGCAAGAATTAAATCATTCACTTGATACAGCAACTATTCATCATTTCCAAACTGAAGCTAGCAAGTGAACTTATCATTAAGCAAACTGAATTAAACAAACTAGCAAACTCTCAAAGCATGATACATGGGTGATGCAGAAAAGGGGGACTATCATACGTACCCAGCTGTCGATTCGGGTTCCTCCCCAAGCTTCAACGAAGCTGCTCGGGATAGTACCCGTAGTACTGGAAGAATTGCTGGGACTCATCAAAGGTGCGCTGAGCCGTCGCTTCTATTTCTAGAAGGTGGTTATATTGTTCGTCCTGGGTCTGCTAGATGACCTGAGTGCGCTCATCGACCTGATTAAGCTGCTGGGCCATCCCAGCTGTGCGCTGGTCCTGAATGGTCAGGGACCCAAAGATGGCGCTCAAGGGTTCTCCTGCATAATGTGCAGAGGCAGACGGTCCAGCCTAATATGGTGCTGACCTATACCTAGAGTAGGTTCCTCCTCCTTGCTGCTGAGAGAATGCAACGCTCGGCTCATGTCCCCATGGTGTGTTTGCAGATCCTCCGTGGGGTTGCCACGTCGGGTTTGTTCCCTGGGTGTGCCAGGATGTGCCAATCGCAGTATGGAACCAGGTAGGTCCCGTCCCGGTGGTTTGTGCGTCCTGTGCTTGCTTCTGAAGGCGCTCTTAGGCTGCCCTTTTTTGTGCCTTGGTCATGACTCCCGCTACACTATGCCTGGGCTCCTCTACAGGTTCTTCTACTGGGACGCTCTCTATTGGCATAGAGAGTGTGTCCACGTGGTAGATTTTGAATTGTGGTGCTGGTAGAGGCACTTCAAAGTTGTACCCCTGTAGATCATGACATTGGTATCTGTGCTGGGGTTCTTGCGCAGAAAGTGTCCTCGGATAAAATGGCTCTCTGTGACTAGGTTGGGTGTGTCTGGGGGTAAGAATGCCACCTAGGCATTTGCTAAGACCCCTAGCTCGGATACAATCCTCATCACAAATGACGTGATTGTTAAGGAATTTTCACCCCAAACTAGTTTCATCCAGTGATAGAGCATGGCGATGACTGGTGCATACTTCTGCTTACGCCACATGGCATAGAGGATTTTTAAGTCCTCTATGGTCACACAGCGTGTGTCATCACGGGGAAGGATTACGATGGTAATCCAACGGGCCATAAACCGCATGGTGGGGTGCTTAATGTGTGTGATGCTCTTCATCCCCTTATAGTCCGGACCGGCTAGTTCTTTCCAGAACTCTGTTGCATTGAAGCCTACGGGTTCGGCTGCTATAGAGCAGCGAGGTGAGAACCCGAGAGCATTGCTAAACTAACCAAGTGTCAGCTCATGCTCAGAGTTAAAGAGTCTGAAATGAACAGTCATGTCGGACTGCAGTGATACTACTTGGAGGGTCATCAGAAACTCCTTGGTGAGGTGGACTATGCCTCCCTCACTAACATGTGCAAAATTATCCCAGCCTACCATACTGAAAATTTCATCAAATTCATCGTCCATACCTGTGCTTGTCATGAGTACCTCATCGAAGCACTTGGTCAGGCTGATAGGCTTGGTGTGGAGTCGTCTCAGCAGGTCGGCTTCATCTTGATTGCGCGTCTGGATTTGAGAATCCAGCAGCAATACGGGCCCGGTGTTGGATGATGAAGCTTCTTCTCCTCCCGGTCCAGCACTTGATGCGCCTCTGTCGGACACTGTCCGCGAGTTCTATGAACTGGAGGACGTCGGGAACCAAATGTGCTGTCCCGCCCTGCTGATCGCACTTCTGGCCCTCTTGAGAGCGCGCCTCATCCTGCACAAAAATGAACACAAGAACTACGAGACGATAGAATAAAATTAGCGTTAGTCGTTAGTCGTCCTTGTGGGGCATGACACCACCACAACTCGTTCTTGGTCTTGCCAAAAGAGAGGGGCTAGTAGCTAATTTATTTGCCCAACTAGACTTTTATTCGGACATTATTTTGGCTAAGGAAAGAGTGCTAAATTAACTACTAATCAAGGGAATTTGAGAGGGGAGAGAGGAGTTTGCAGTGTGTGCTGCTGGTGCATTGAACAAGGGAATGGAGGGTGTTATTTATAGGCCAAGGGAGCAGGAAGGAGGGTTGGCCAGCCCTGTGCCTTGGTCGGGCGACCACCCTCCTTGCTTGAGAATGGAGCAAAGAACAAAAGAGAAAGTGAGAGAATGAAGGGAGAGGTGGTGAGCAAGTGAGAGAGTGAGGCTGGTCACAGGGGGTGGTTGGGCGGCCAAGCAAGGGGGTCGGCCGTTGGCCTTGGTCGGCCGGCCTCTTGAGCTGGTCGGGCGACCGGTGGAGCTTGCTTGAGTTGGAAGCAAAGCGCAAAGGGAAGAAAAGAGAGGAAAGTGCAAAATCAGAGGAAGAGAGGAAGGGGGCTCGGTCGGCCGGCCTAGGGGCTCGGTCGGGCGGCCCCTGGCGCCTGCCTATGGCCCTTTTTTTGGCTTGCTTCGAGAGGGAGCAAAGTGAAAAAGAAAAGAGGGTGAAAGGAAAAAGAAAAGAGAAGGAGAAAGAATAGAAAGAGAGAGAGGAGAAAAAAGAAAGAGCAAGAAGAAGAGGGAGAGGGGTGGTCGGCCGACCGGGGCCATGGTCGGCCGGCCACTTGGTCACCCCCCTATGCCTTACCTGCAGGTTGTGGTCGGTTGGCCCGGTGCTGGGGTCGGCCGACCCCACTAATTTTTTTTTGAGGGTAAAAGAAGATATTTACTAAATGCAGGAAATTAGATTTGTGCATAGCAAAAATTTAAATATGCAGTGGAGAACGGGAAATTAAAACTAGCGGGAAATAAATATGCCGTCGAATGATAATGCCAGATTTTCCTCTTGGTGGGAGTGAACCATTTACCACCCTTCGGGATGTCGCGTGGACATACGTACGGGGAGGTAAGCGGTATTTTTGCGAGCCACTTGGAGTTCGTCGTGGATGGGTCCTAGGCGTGCCTGGTTTCAACATGCCCCATAGTGTTTATCCTCCTCCATGGGTATGCTGATTTCTATTGCACCCTTGGTTGGTGGGTCTTATAGGATCATGGGTGCCGACCTTCTTAATAGGAGCTTTACCTCCTGTTTCCTGGTTCTTGCGGGTAGCCTTCATGGCTTTCGCCTTCTTCCATTCGTCTTCTTCCCGTTGTCGGATGGCAGCCTCGGTGGCTAACGTCCGTTTCATGAATGCTACGAGACTGTCCATCTTTTCTCGGAAGCGTCGTAGACTGGTGGCTTCGGCACATACTTTTGGCACTTGAAAAACTTCACTTGGTTGCACTGCTCCACTTTTGGTTTGAAGGAGAATGTCTCCCTCATTCCGTTGATGTTGAGGTGGACTTCTCCGGCTCCAACATCTATGCTTGCTTGCGTGGTGCTCAGAAATGGCCGCCCAAGAATGAGCGGTGTTTTGGCATCAATCTCCATGTCCAATACGACAAAGTCCACGGGAATAAGGAAGTTCCGGATCTTCACCGGGACATCCTCGACGATTCCCGCGGGGTGTCGGATAGATTGGTCCGCAAGTTGCAGGCACATGTTTGTGGGGACGAGTGCCGCGTGATTGAGTTTGTCGAAGACAATTTTAGGCATGACACTGACACTTGCTCCGAGATCACATAAGGCTTGATTGAAGAATTGGTTCCCAATTGAGCATGGAATGGTAGGACTGCCAGGGTCCTTCTTCTGTGGAGGTTGGTTGAGTATAGCTGCGCTACACTCCTCGGTCATGTGCACAATTTCTGTTGATGGCAGTGGCTTCTTATTGTTGAGTATATCTTTTAAGTACTTTGCATATGTCGGTACCTGCATAGCATCTAGCAGGGGTATATTGACATATAACTTCTTAATAACCTCAACAAACTTACTATATTGTTCATCGGCGGCAGCCTTCTTGTTGCGCTGAGGTAAGGGCAACACCGTTGTGTCATAAAACTCATGTGGAAGAGTTTTCGATGGTGCCTTCTCCTTCGGGGTATCAGTGCTGGTTTCTGGATCGTCCTTCTCTTCTGTTTCGGTGGTCTTCTCCAGTTCCTTGCCTGTATGGTTAGTGCGTGATGCACCACTAGTATGTGGAGGGTCCTGAGTGGACTTACCACCCCTAGTGGTGACGACATTAATGTGCTCTTTGGGAGGAGGTTCCGGTTGTTCCAGAAGCTTTCCCGCATTAGTATTAGGCAAAGAGGCAGCCAACTGGGCTATTTGTGTTTCTAACATTTTATTGAAACTCAGTTGATTTTTCATAGCACTGTTAAAAGTTTCCATTTGTAATGAAATAGATTCAAAAAGTCTATCATTCGTATGAAACTTTTTACTGATGCTATCATACACAGCTTTTGGATCAAAAGAACTAGGCTTATTGAACTGCTGTGAGTTGCCAGAGGAGTTACCTTGTCCGGAGAATGGGATATATGGTCGCGAATTCTAGCCTGGTTGAGGACGATTCCCGTTGTTGAAGTTGCTAGAATTACCGATGAAGTTAGCGTCTTCTGGTCGTGTTTTAGGGCAGCTGCTCCCTGAATGCCCCATGTTCTCGCAGATTTCACAAGTCATGTGAGTGTCGAGGGCCTGGACTGGTGCGGTCTCAGGATTGTCTTCCAGCTTCTTTAAAAGCAAGTCCATCTTGGCGGCCAACATGTCCGTGCTGTCGATGTGATGGACTCCACGGGATCGTGTGTGTGACCTTTCTTCCTTCCATCCCTGGTTAGTGGCGATCTTTTCAATCAGATTTTTGGCCGCTATCACACTTTGGGATAGGAAAGATCCTCAGCGGCTGCATCCAGGTGCTCTTGAGCAGTACGGTTTAACCCGTAAAAGAAACTCTGAATGATCAGTCATTCTTCCATGCCATGGTGGGGGCAGGCCGCTATATATTCCTGTAATCTTTCCCAAGCCTCTGCCATCATTTCATCTGTGAGCTGTTGAGCTGTTGAAAGCTTGAGATTTTGTTCCTCAACTCGTTGGTCTTTCCCAGAGGGAAGTACTTGGCGATGAATGCTTTTGAGCACGCATCCCATGTTGTTAGTGTTTCACGGTTGAGGTAAAACCATTGCTTTGCCTTTCCGACAAGTGAAAATGGGAAGAGGCGTAACTTGACAGCGTCGGTGGATGCACCTTTCATGGTAAAAGTACTGCAGATTTCCAGGAATTGCTGCATGTGGTTGTTGGCATCCTCCATTGCTAATCCGCAAAAAGGAATGGCTTGAACCATGTGAATGACTCCCGGCTTGAATTCAAAGTTCTCCCCTGCGTTGACTGCTGGTCCTGTAGGGACATTGTTGCTGTTTGGGATGGAGAACTCACGGATGGTCTTCTCAGGAGCTGCGGCCATGTCATCGGTGTTCGAAGAACTACTTGACGTGGCCATTTCAAGGTTCAGTTCTCTTGGAACATGTATCTGCCCGTGGATGGTCTTAGGACGGACCCTCCTGAGCAGCGACTCTGGATTATTGTGGAAGTTTTCGAGCAGGTCGAAACCGGTCATACACCTCTCTGTTGCAACCACAACATAAACAACAGAGACAACTGAGCCTACTAAAGACTAGTTGGTATTTTTTATAAAGACATGGGGTTTGAAAAGAGATTATCAACTATATCTCTGCCTATTGCTTCCCCAACAACGGCGCCAGAAAAGCTTGTTGGCATCTCTTAAACTTAAAAGATTTTGCTCCGCAAGCGTACGGAGACCGCTGTAGTTTTTCACCCAGAGTATTCCGGGTATCATATTTTTAGCGGCAGGCGAGAGAGTATAATTGAATAAACTCAAATCGAATGATCCGTACTTAAATAAATATACCAGCTAGTCACTAGACAGGGGTAAGTCTGGTAAACGGATAGGTGTATGGTGGAAAGAAGTAAATTAAACTACCTAAGATACACGTAGAAAGGTATAGTTGCTTGAGAGGACAACGAGTGAGATAAAGTTCCCAAACTCTATTCTATTCGGCTGCAAAGACGATGTCGTGGTTAACTAAGAAACTCAAGTAGCAAGTCAGGGTCTCGTGTCGAGCGAAATTCCGGCACCTCGAGGGGTCAGGGTGTAGATAGTAGACCACCGAAGGAGTCCTAGCTAACGCCTACGGGCCTACCGAACGAACGGGCCTAGGCTACACAGGCACACCGCACGCTGTCACCGAGTGGGGCTACCAAGCAAATCTGCGTGGATAGGCTGGCACGCTATAAACGTACTCAAGCAAAGCTTGAGTAACAATAGATCGTCCTTGATCAGAGGAGAGGACCAAACCAGAGCACGGCATACAGGTTGGATTATAGCACCGGCAAGAATAACGGGACTTGACCAACTAATATAACCACAGCCTAAGCCTAGCAAGTATGCAAAATAAAGGGTACACCACACTTGCAAGAGATAGAAGTAAAGTAAAATATAACTGAATTATATTGAAGATAATAAGAGTACAAAAGATACAAGAGCTTTTACCACAGACTCAGAAGAATCTCTGAGAACTTCGAGGCAAAACTCGACTCACTCTAACTATCAGGACTATCCTAACCACTAAGATGTGGAAAATGACACTCTCTAAGGTAGAATATGGCTCTCAACTTCTCCACACTTTACAAATGAGCTCTACAGGCCTATTTATAGTCCTATCAGTGAGGGGAGCACTTGTAGGAGGCAAAGGTTGGTGGGAGGCCGAGGTCGGTGGTCGGCCGACCTAGGGGGGAGGGCGGCCGACCTAGCCCGAGGTTGGGCGACCACCCGATTCACCGCCTTTGCACTCCAACGGCTTGATCTTGCGTCCCCATGGCGGTTGGCGGTTAGGACGGTTGTTGCACATGTAAAATGCCTCCGAGGGTAGGTCGGCCGACCTTGGAGGAGGTCAGGTGACCACGTGTCAGCCATGCATTGGCCACATTGCTCTTCTCTCGGATTGTTGACGTTATGGATCCATGACTTGGTTGGCCTTTGGATACATTGGATGCTTGGTCTTGCGGTTGGATTTGAGTGCACTTGTGTTTCTTTGTGATGTGGATCGATGAAGTGGCACTTGGCTCACTCGGAGGGCTAGGCGGCTTGAGTCAGGGTCGGCCGACCCTGTTGGTGGGTCGGGCGACCTGGCATGGGTCAGGGTCGGCCTAGCCAGGGTCGGCCGACTTGGGCTTGGGTTGGTCGACCTGGTCATTTTGACCAGTGAGCCCCATCTTAGATCCTTGACATGTTTTCAGCTGTTTTATGTGCATTTTGATACCTGCATCCAAATATTCATACAAAACTAGTGGAACTCATTAGTAGAAGGGTTAGTCCATATTTATTCACTTGCATTACTCAATTTGGTTGGTAATTGACGGTAGATATCGTGAGATTACGACCGTTAACACTCCACCACCTCCTTCGACAACCTCACGACCAGCGATAACACCACCCTCCACACGTGCCACGGGCAGCAAGGTATTGTCGCAGCCTGTGCCTGCCAAGAGCTCCTCCTCCGTTGCTTCCACAGGCCGTACATCGACGGAGATTCGCTGCCATAAGTGCCAAGGGATTGGCCATGTCCAGAGGGAATGCCTGAGCAAACGGGCATACGTTGTTACTGATGACGGGGGTTACATCAGCGCCTCTGATGTTGAGGATGAAGATGCCGTTGCAGACGACGATGACGTTGATGATGAGGGCACCTATGGGGCCAATGATTCTGCTGCAACCCATGCCATCATCGTGCAGCGTGTTCTCAGTGCATAGATGTAGAAAGCCGAGCAGCAGCAACGCCACAACTTGTTCCAATTTTTATTCATCATCAACAACCGACGAGCACGCGTCATCATTGATTCCGGGAGCTGCAACAACTTGGTGAGTACAGATTTGGTCAAGAAGCTTGGCTTGACCACACGCTCGGACCCACATCCATACCATATTCAGTGGCTAAATGATTCTGGCAAAGCTAAGGTAACACAAACATGTCGGGTCCATTTTTCCATTGGTGCATATGCTGATTTTGTTGATTGTGATGTGGTGCCGATGCAAGCTTGCTCTCTTTTATTGGGTCGTCCATGGGAATATGACACTGATGCACTTCACCACGGTAGAAGTAATAAATATACCTTCATGCATAAGGGAAAGAAAATTACACTTCTACCTTTGGCACCTGCTGAAATTATTAAGTTTGATAAAGAGAGGCTTGCAAGTGATAGGAAAACCAATGATGATAAATCTGAAATTCAGCATGTAGCAAATCAAATCAGATTGAAGAACCATGTCTTACTTGCTACAAAAAAATGATCTTGCTGAAATTAATTCTGCTGCTATGTGCTATGCTTTCATATGCAAAGACGCCTTGTTTTCTTTGGAAGATATGCACCATACTTTGCCTCCTGCGGTCACTAACCTTTTGCAGGAGTATAGATGTTTTTCCCGCTGAGATACCTCCAGGGCTGCCACCTATTCGGGGGATTGAACACCAAATTGATTTGATACCTGGAGCGAGTTTGCCAAACCGAGCTGCTTATAGGACCAACCCTGAGGAGACTAAGGAAATTCAACGACAAGTCCAAGATCTTTTGGACCATGGGTACGTACATGAGAGCCTTAGTCCTTGTGCCGTTCTGGTTATTTTGGTTCCTAAGAAAGATGGTAGTTGGCGCATGTGCGTAGATTGTAGAGCCATTAACAACATTACCATAAGGTACCGTCACCCTATTCCTAGGTTGGATGACATGCTTGATGAGTTAAGTGGTTCTATACTTTTTTCTAAGGTTGACTTGCGTAGTGGATACCATCAAATAAGAATGAAACTAGGAGATGAATGGAAAACAGCTTTTAAAACCAAGTTCGGGTTATATGAGTGGTTAGTCATGCCTTTTGGGTTAACTAATGCACCTAGCACTTTCATGCGATTAATGAATGAGGTTTTACGAGCATTTATTGGAAAATTTGTGGTGGTCTACTTTGATGATATATTGATTTATAGCAAATCTTTGCATGAACATATGGAAATTCAGCGACAAGTCCAAGATCTTTTGGACCGTGGGTACGTACGTAAGAGCCTTAGTCCTTGTGCCGTTCCGGTTATTTTGGTTCCTAAGAAAGATGGTAGTTGGCGCATGTGCGTAGATTGTAGAGCCATAGATTGTAGAGCCATTAACAACATTACCATAAGGTACCGTCACCCTATTCCTAGGTTGGATGACATGCTTGATGAGTTAAGTGGTTCTATAATTTTTTCTAAGGTTAACTTGCGTAGTGGATACCATCAAATAAGAATGAAACTAGGAGATGAATGGAAAACATCTTTTAAAACCAAGTTCGGGTTATATGAGTGGTTAGTTATGCATTTTGGGTTAACTAATGCACCTAGCACTTTCGTGCGATTAATGAATGAGGTTTTACGAGCATTTATTGGAAAATTTGTGGTGGTCAACTTTGATGATATATTGATTTACAGCATGTCTTTGCACGAACATATGGATCATCTACGTGCTGTTTTTGATGCCTTGCGGGCTGCGCGCTTATTTGGTAACATCAAGAAGTGCACCTTTTGCACCAATCGAGTCTCTTTTCTTGGTTATGTTGTGACGCCACAGGGAATTGAGGTTGATGAAGCCAAGATTCAAGCTATTCGTAGTTGGCCTACGCCTACGACGGTCTCACAAGTGCGGAGCTTCCATGGACTTGCTAGATTTTACCATCGCTTTGTGCCAAATTTCAGCACCATCACTGCCCCATTAAATGAGTTGACAAAGAAGGGAGTAGCGTTCCATTGGGGTAAGCCACAGGAAGATGCCTTTAATCTTTTGAAAGATAAACTTACTCATGCTCCATTGCTGCAACTTCTTGATTTTGGTAAGACCTTCGAGCTTGAATGTGATGCTAGTGGAGTAGGCATTGGTGGTGTTTTAATGCAAGAAAATAAACCCGTTGCTTACTTTAGCAAAAAAATTGAGTGGTCCTGTTTTGAATTATTCAACGTATGATAAAGAATTGTATGCTTTTGTGCGATCTTTGGAGACGTGGCAACATTATCTATGGCCTAAAGAATTTGTTATTCATTCCGACCATGAATTGCTAAAACATATTAGAAGCTAAGTGAAACTGAACCGTAAACATGCTAAGTGGGTTGAATTTATTGAATCTTTTCCTTATGTTATCAAACACAAGAAAGGGAAGGATAATGTGATTGCTGATGCCTTGTCTAGGAGATATACCATGTTGTTCCAACTTGATCATCGTATATTTGGCTTAGAATCAATTAAAGAACAATATGCCTATGATGAAGATTTTAAGGATATCATGTTGCATTGCAAAGAGGGTAGAATTTGGGACAAATATGTGATAAATGATGGATTTGTGTTTAGAGCTAACAGCCTATGCATTCCAGTTGGATCCGTTCGTCTTCTTTTCTTACAGGAGGCTCATGGAGGCAGATTGATGGGTCATTTTGGTGCCAAGAAAACGGAAGCCGTGTTGTCCACACATTTTATTTGGCCAAAGATGAGGTGAGACGTTGAGAGGTTTGTATCTCGCTGCACTACATATCAAATGGCTAAATCACGATTGAATCCACATGGTCTATATATGCCTCTTCCTGTTCCTAGCACCCCATGGAAGGATATATCTATGGACTTTGTTTTAGGATTGCCTAGGACAAAAAGGGGGAGGGATAATATTTTTGTGGCAGTGAATCGCTTTTCTAAGATGGCTCACTTTATTCCTTGTCATAAAAGCGACGATGCCATTAATATTGCTAACCTATTCTTTCAAGAAATCGTTCGCTTGCATGGTATGCCTTCTACCATTGTTTCAGATCGTGATGCCAAATTTTTGAGCCATTTTTGGAGAACGCTATGGAATAAATTGGGGACGAAGCTGCTATTTTATACAGCCTGACATCCCCAAACTGATGGCCAAACTAAGGTAGTAAATCGAACTTTATCTACCATGTTGAGAGCTATTTTGAAGAAAAAATTGAAGATGTAGGAAGAGTGTTTGCCGCATGTTGAGTTTGCATATAATAGGGCGGTGCACTCCACCACCAAGGTAAGTCCTTTCCAGGTAGTGTATGGTTTCAACTCTCGTGCTCCTATTGATCTTTTACCTTTACCTACTAGTGAGAGAGTTCATCATGATGCAAAGGAACGTGCTGATTTTATTCTAAAACTGCATAAAACCACTAAAGACAATATTGAAAAGATGAATGAAAGGTATAGGGATGCGGGTAATAAAGGTAGAAAGGAAAATAACCTTGAACCGGGTGATTTAGTGTGGTTACACTCGCGGAAGGATCGTTTTCCAGATTCGAGGAAGTCTAAGTTAATGCCTAGAGCTGATGGTCCTTTCAAGATAATTGAGAAAATAAATGACAATGCATATAAACTTGAGTTGCCTCCCGAGTTTGGGGGTTAGTCCCACATTTAACATTGCAGATTTGAAGCCGTACTTGGGAGAAAAAGACGAACTTGAGTCGAGGACGACTCCACTTCAAGAGGGGAGGATGATGAGGACATCTCTCCTATGCATACCAGCGACAGTCCTTCAGTTGGGATGCATGGTCCTCTCACAAGACCTCTAGCACGACAATTAAATCAACAGGTGAGCTCGTCCTTAAGTTCTAGTTTATACACTTGTGAGGATAGTATGCTACCTAATGTTTCTATTGATTATATTTTACTTAGGAATTTAGGAGAGGAACATGAAGGCCATGGGAACCAGCAAGGGCGAGGAGGAAAGCAAAGGGGCGTCCAAGTCAAGTTGGAGGCCCAATTCATCTCGGAGTAGGCCCCCTCAGCCTCCAGGAGCAGTCGCACCAAAATCGTCGCCCAGGCCACAAACGGGCTCCGTTTTCAGCGATCCACATATACCTGAAAAGATAAAAACATAAGATTTCCAATGCCATGGGTTTTAGGCCTATTGGAGTTCGGAGTCGACAGGAAATTGCATTGGAATTTGGCAGACAGAATCTGTCCACGGTGCTGCGCGCCCCCACTTGGGCCATGTATCGTGTGAGAGTCTTCTTAGTTTGCGTCTAGGAGTCCTTGGGCGACCCTAAGGTCTATAAAAACCTCAGCCGCCGCCCAAGTTAGGGTTTCGGTTTTGCTTAGTTGTTTTTGTCATCGAACAGTGCCGCCTTTTGGAGATTGCTCCGGATCTTTGTGAGACCCCACTTGTGAACTTAATCATTCATCAGCAATTTTCGTTGCATCTTTCTTGTTCTTGCTTGTGTTCTCGCTTTACTGGTAGGGATTAGCCTTCGTGGTAAGGTCAACCGAGCAGCGCACGGTTGATAACTAGAGGACACATGGTGCTGCGATTGCAGGGGTCTTGATCGTGCCGATCGGGAGCCGGATCATGAGTGTCTCGTGCCGACAAATTGACCTACCCTCCACCTGACGGAAGATCGGGAACCCCCTGGTCCCCATCATTAGGATCATCCATACTCACACCATACACAACCACCACATATATCCCCAACAAATACCACATACCACCTACCATATGGATTCCACGCTAATCTTTCAACTCGCCGGTCCAAAGGGCGATTATTTGGAGCCTCCACCTTCATCCACACCCATCACCGTAGATGGTTATCAGCTACGTCTTGGCTTGATAGCCATGGTTTGGGATCAATCATTCGGAGGACTAGAATCTGAATGCCCTTACTCACACCTCTGGGAGTTCTAGCAATTATGCAGCTGCTTGGTCATCTCAGGGATGTCCAGTGAGACTCTACGATGGTTGCTTTTCCCGTTTTCACTAACGGGGGAAACAAAAATCTGGTGCAATCAGACGGTCAATAAAGTACAAGGCAGTTGGGAAGAGCTAAAATCGACAAACAAGGTTGTCGATCTCTGTTGTGAAGTACTCTCGTTTCGGCAATGGGAGAGAGAATCCTTGAGGGCACGCTTCAACCGCCTAACATCGTAAGGACCGGATTTGGCTATTCCCGAGGCAATGCTACTGCAGCACTTCGTCCGAGGCCTCTCACCTGGTGCTGATCTCTGCGTCGACTTAGCCTTTGGAGGATCGTTCTCACACTTAAAGGCTTGCAAAGGAAGAAAAATTCTCGACAAAATTCTCGAGAAGGCTTCTGACCTTGGCACATTAGAAGAACAACCTCCACCTCCACAGAAGCCACCCAGCCAAAAATCCAATGAAGAGTGACAAATCATACACTACCCAGCTTCACTTCCACCATCTCCCCAAATAGAAGAGATCCCAGAACCATCGTCACGGCAAACTGAGAGGATCAATTTAGCCTTGACGATTCCTCCGTCGGCATCTCCGTTCTCTTTCGAGGACGAATTATTCATGGAGTTTGGCAACGCCTCTCGGTTGCCTAAACAAGACCGACGCTTCACCAAGACCTCTAAACCATCATATACACTCCTAGATTTCAAAGAGCATATGAAAGAGGACCTGCTCTGGCTTTCAGCAGCAATCAATCGGGATTGGCTAGAGGATAGACGGCTGGACACAAAGGCAATCAAATTCTATCCAACCCGCTTGTCATCACTGGCCAAGTATCAAGGCTACAACCGCAAGACATCATATACGACCCACGGATAGGGGTGAATATAATTCCTAAGTATGTGATGGACAATTTGTGATGTCCCCGGCATCTCGAAAGCCTTAACACACAGTTAGAGACAAGCTAATAATGAATTAGGACTTTACGATGCTTAGAGAGTAACGAAAACTTGATGGAGAAATCACTAAGTCAAATTTTTTCTATTCAAGATACAAGACCCTGAGTAGCTTGGTTAAATAAGACAGCACTCACAAGCTTTTGAGCACCACACCAGTTGCAAACCTTGGATAAGAAAATAACCCTAGACTTTTCTGTTTGACCGTATTCAAAATCTAAAGACAAGAGGTTTAAAAGACAAAACCAAAACCCACAAATGTTTCTTCCAAGGGTACCAAGTGTGACCATGACCAAATTTGGTCCCTAATAAAACTTTCAAAATCATTAAGCACCTGAGATTTGCTCCATTAACAAAGTTGTTGTACAAACTGTGAACTTCACTTTTGCTACACTAAGCATGGATCAAAACTGTCATCTATTTATTTCAAATTTAACCTAAATGTCCCTTGGAGTCAGCCCAAGTCAATTTACACAGAAAAATTCTCAAGTCTGTATTTCCATCTCATCCCAAGTTTGAATCTAAAATTACTTTTGATTTCACTATACAACTTCAAAATCTTCTTTGTATGAAGTGAAATTAAAACTTATCACCTTTCAGATGCAATAGACCTTGATGTAATTGGATTTCATTTGATACTTCAAAAGTTGAAAACAAGAAAGACTCCACACAAAGTGAAATTTCTGTTTTACCAAACCTTGGAACACATTTGTGTCTATAGTTCAAAATCTGTTGGGATTTAGACCAAATTTATATTACCAAACTTGTAGATAATTTACTGGAGAACAACTTTGTTAAACAGGGTTTGAGCATATATTGGAGTTTAAATGGCGATTTGGGGCATTTTCTACCAGCACAAAAAACCAGTTCAAACTAGACCTGTTTGGAAATTTCAAATTCTATTTAGCCTACAGCCATTTTTCTGAAATGCTCAAATTAGATAAGTTGTAGACCTTGAAATTCCAAGCAATATTACCAAAAGGCATCTTAGGTGAAAATGGCCAGAAGCAGGACTTTTGATTTTTTCAAGCAATAAAGGTCCACTATCCAAAACTGGGAGCTATAGGGTAAATTCAAAATTTAATCCTATTTGCAAACCGATTCTGATATAAGACCTTTTGACAAAGTTGTAGAACTTGAAGAGTAAAACATTTTATCCAATTATGGTTTTGTCAAATTCGGGCTCTAAGTCAGTCAAAACGAAGATTTTCGGAGGGGAGAAAACCCAAATTGAGTGTGTTTCCTTTTTCTCCTTCCCTCTCTCGATGACAGGTGGGCCCGTCCATCCGGGGGCTCGGCCGACGCCCAGCCCATGGCGGCAGCCGCGACGTACGGGCGGTGGCGCGCGGCGCCTGGGACGCCGACCGGCCACGCCTCGGCTTCACCTGGGCGGAACCCCGGCTTCATTGACGTTCGTCTCGCTCAGTCGCCTCCCTCTCCCCGCTTTCCCCTGCCTCGTTTCCCTAGAGCGTGCTGCGCCGACCACCATTGACACCGAGCTCAAGCATGCTGTGCCGGCTGCCTCAGTCCATCCCCGCGCCTCCAACCACCACCGCCGGATTTGCCTCCATCTCACGCATCCAGAGAGCCAAGAGTCGTCGCCATTCTCCTCTTCTCCGGCGGATCGGGGCGTGCTCCAAGGACGCCTCGCCATGGCCGCGACCCGAGCTTGAAGCTCGTCGCATCGACGCTCCCGTCCTCCTCGCGCCACCAGACCTCCACCGCTGCCTTCGCCTCGGTGCCGCGCATCCAGGGCGCGAGATGGCGCAGCCTCCCCGAGCCCTGTTCGCCGTATCCGCTGTCCTCGCGACGTCCGCGGCGAGCGAGTTCACCTCCAGTTCACCGCCGACGCCGCCCTGACCGTGCCACCTCCGCCGACTAGACCAAGGGGAACGGGTTCGCCATGGCCAGGAACACCTTCCAGCATCCCCTCGGCTCCAAGTCCTACCTCCACGACGCCGGCGCAGCCCTATTTTTCCCCTCCCCCACGCGCGGCCGAAAGAGGAAGAAGAAGAGAGAAAGAAGAAGGTGGTTTAGCAAAAATCCCCCTACACTTTTGTCCATTTCTATTCTAGTTCAAAAGCGTTAATCACTAAGTCTATGCAATCTTCCTTGCAGGCCCTTGGAGTCTACGGTTAATTAGGTATAGGTCCTTGCTCAGTGGGTATTTTTCATTTAAAAGCATTTCTTGATTAGTGAACTTTGGAAAATCATAACAAATCAAATAAACATCCTAAAAAGACAAACTCAGTTGCATCGGACTCCTCTTAAGTAGATCTATTGAATAGTTATGATGTGGATGTGTAAAAGGACTGTTTTGCCCCTGGTACGTGCATGCCTGTTAAAACTAGATAAATACCAAAAGTAGACTAAATGAACTCCAAATGCTATGAAAACTTGAGTAGTAGCTTTACTGTGGTGTTTTGGCTCTGTGAAATTGGGTAGCCCTAGCATTGACTGTTTGATTACTGTTTTCCTATTAAGCATGAGTTTTATGTATTTTATTAACCTAGAAAATACTTGCCACATGAAGTATGCTCCAAATGGTAAAACAAAATTTCTGGGCACTCTTTATGTTATGTGTAACTCACTATTGAAGTTTGAGGCTATGCATGTTGAGTTTGAGTGGTAATTTGAAAATGACAAGTAATGACTTGAATAATAAAATAATAGGAAAAAGAGGTTCTAGAGTGCAAGAATAAATACATGAAAAATATGGTGGCATGTTGATGGTGTATACTGAGGACTGTTTTGGTGTGCAATTGAATTAGACCCTATTATTTATATGGAAAATAGATGTCCTATCAAACTATGGGTAATTCACTTGGTAATTTTTGTACAAGTTGTTTATGCCTTGAATTGCTCACTAAGTAAATGTCATTACCAGAAACTTATCCTACAAATTATGAAAAATCTAAGAATCTATAGGGCTGATAACTTGCTAGAATTTTAATAAATAATTTATAACTCTTTCGTGGCTGAAATTTTGGCAGTAGCCTAGTGTACTACAATTCTAAAAATTTGAGCTCCTTTGCTATTGTCTTACTGCATGAACTCTAATGGGCGTTTTTATTCATAAAATGAGCATGTATACCGATTATATGTGTAGGTATTTATTTGTAATTGGTATCGTTATGAATATGGGTCTATGTCTTGCTACATACTGTCTGTTATTGTCCATGCCACACTTGATTAAGAAATTAGTTCTCACTCATGTAAAACACCTAAAGTCAACATAGGGTTTTAATCCATAAAATAAACAAAATGTATGGTATAACTAGTAAATGTTTTCTATGAATAACTTGTTAGTGTATATATGAGTGTGTGGAAGTATACTAGCTCTAGGTTCACAACAGTACTATTGTCACTAGTAACATGAGTGATGTTACTAGCATACCATACATGTGTAAATATATGTTGTGTGATGCTTTGCCTGCATATGGTATAAAAAGAACCACTTAAATAAATTAATGCTTGACCATGTAATAGATTTCTATGTTCCATTGCGAATGTCTGATTACATAGTTGTATGCTTGTCCTAGCGGCACAAAAACACTTAATATACTTCCTAAGCAACTAGTAGCTGGATAGGTGCATGTGAGATGATATTGTGTGAGGGTGGGAGAAAAATGTTTACCCTAGGTCCATAAATGTGCTGTATTTAAATAGATATCAAGCACCCTCTTGGTTGTCCAAAGAATGATTATTCGTATGCGTGCTTGTTATTCATGCATATCATTCACTGCATTATGCATATCCTTCATATAGCGATGCTTGATACAGATACGTGATCAAGAAACAAGTGCGTGGAGCTACAACAAACTACGGTGGTCCAAAAGACCAACTAAGACCCATTCACGACCTGGAGGGCCCATCAGTCGTGTTTGGAAGGAGGAGTTGTCCAAGGGATCAAGGGGTTGCATGGGGCAAAGCCTCACAATCCGGCAAACTAACATTAGCATAGTTTGTTGGTTCTCTTAAAGTAAAGCAAAGGTAGGCAGGACCATGCTTTTCCTAGCAAACATATTATGGTTGATAATTACGCATCTGCATTAGGAGTTGTTTGAAACCAATTGCATTAGACTCCTCGGCTGCCCTGGCCCTAGCACCTACAATAGAGTACGTAGGACGAGTATGCCTAGTAATGCTAGACACGAGTAGACACGAGTGAATGGAGTCACTCGTCGCATAGGTGATCTTGCAAAGATTTCAAAAAAAAAGGTATCTCCAGAATGGAAGTTACATTTATGTTTATAACTAAATGGAGACCGGATGGAGATATGGCCATACAAGAAAAATAAATGATGATGATGATGAGTATATGAATGGTTGGTGGACTCGCTGTTCGCCTGCTGATCGGCATAACATTGCTACAGTGCTTATCCGAGATAATGGACCGGTGAAAATCTTACTTGTGCCATCCGAAGAACAGAGGCACGTTCCTACCCACTGGTTAGGAGGAAGGTGGCCTGGGGGAGCTTGGTACTCATGGTGGGGAGACCGAGATGTCGGCAGGCTCACCATGGGGGCACAACCCGGGGGTCAGATGGGAGTGAATCGAACTTGGGATGGGACAAGTGGAGATAGGGGCTATATGTGGAAACGCGATGGCTAGTAAGCATATACCCCTGGCATGATAGTTATTCCTGGGAATATAAAAATCGATTCGAATCGCTGATGCTCACCAGGTGTGAGAATGCCATATCACTGACGGGCAACATAGTAACAACTTGAATACAGTATGCTTATTATTCATGTTTTCAAATACGACGTGTTTGTATTTTATGTTTACACTCCCGCAAATTAACATGATTATGTTGATACATGTAAAGGATGGAACTTGTTACTATATGGTTAACTCCTCACTGTTTAACAATCAATGGCTAAGGATCCACTTATTAGTAAGCAAGCTTTGCGTCAGTCGTAAGCCATTCCATTAAGTCCTACAGAGTACTTAGTACTCAGGGTTTGCCCCCACTTTTGGAGCGCAGGTACTGTTGACATCTAGACAATTGCTTGGAGAAGGGTAGTACTGGTGGGCTCAGAACTGCTCGTCTTGATCATCAGTACATGAAGACTACTACTTAATGATTTATTTCCGCTGCGAGATGCTTTAAACACCGCTTCCGCTATATTTTTAACATTGTATTTTGACTTTATATATTCGAATTGTAAACTAAGTCTATCTATCCTCTGTTTCAACTGCCTGTGATGATGTAACTGTTGTGGCTCCATCGAGGGCTGGATGTGTGTGATGTCGGCATCCTTGGACGATGGTTACATCGAGTGCCCTTTGGGGTAGCTCGACGGACTACCGGGTTTAGTCCGGCTTAAGTGCACTGCGAGGCAGAGGTGGCAGGTGCGCTTAGCCTGGATTAAGCAGGACAGTTCCGCCACAGCTGGTATCAGAGCTAATCATACACAGACAACAATTATATCATCAAGTTTTGGTTTACAAAACTATTTTTGAAAGCCCCTTTTCAAGTAATTCAAAAATGAGAGTATACGATATGCCCATATTAAGGATGTTAGTGTTATCCAGGTGATACCGCTAACATTTTATCCTAGATAGAACTCATATGCATATCCGGTGCTTTGGGAAGCAACCTTTCGGCCGTAGCTATCCCCAGTACTGGAGAAGCGCTATTGGGATTTGCGAATGGTTGTAAGCCCTGCATTCATGCCCTGTAGGAACAGCTCTTTAAGGGTGGTGGGCATGCTTTGGATGCTTTCATGCCCACCACACTTACATTTGGTTTTGGGATCCATCTTCTTCTCGACAATCCCCAGTACTGGTGGAAAGTCAGGCTTTGAAAAAAGGTGCAAAGGCCCACTCAACGTTGCCCACGCAGTGGTCACGCGTGGATGCCGCGCTAGGTGGTAATGTATGAGCATGCATTCTTCTGCAGGTACACTAACTACGTGCGAAATTGAGTACGACTAGAAAACGGCTAGTTGCATTAAGGAGAGATGTGCATGTATGTCACCGAAATAACGCTAGCTATATACATAGGGTGTGTGATGTGAGACGGGTAGGACGATCTTGCATCACTCCATATCCTCTCATTTCATGTGCTTTAATGTGTGTTTGGCCGTAAGTGACTAGATTCATATCGTATTATGCATGTCTTTGATTCGGAAGTGATGGGTGTGAAATGGAACTTGTGTATGTATTTCTACTGTTTAGATGAGCGGTTAAAGTTGCAAATGGATTTAGTAGGAACTGGCATATAAAAGTGGTAGTACATATAACTTGTGAGAACTTTTCTATACATCACCCACTTTGAATATGGATGGTTCAACTAAAGCAAACCAAGTACATTAAAACATGTCGTTCAGCCCAAAACCCGACCCTTTACCAAGTTTTCAGATTTGAATTGAGTTCCAACTTATCCTATGAGAACCTAGTATATAAAAGTTGCAATATCTGAACACACTTTGTATTTTGGTCTACGACTAAAGGTGTTCTAATTGGTGGGTTATCCATAGGTGAAAACGAGGAGTCAATCAGGAATAGTAGTAGCCGGTTCGTGAATTGAAGATTTGAGCGTGTTCAAAATTAAATCTGTACAAAGCTTGTATAACAAACTTGTATAGCTCATAGTTGGCGACCATTTTGCTATAGAACCCTACCTCTGAAAATTCTTAGATCGTGAAGTATGCGTCAGAACGTGTCGAACTAAAAACCTGTACTCGTGGGGCCCTATAGTTAAAGAGTTTTAAATTCTTCGTTGATCCGAATGATTTCAGCAGAACTTGCTATACCAAGGTTTTATTTTATGACTTAATGAATGACCTTTCTATAAAACTCTTGTTGCCTTCCAAAAGCTACTTACAACCTGTTCACGTAGAAAGGGGCGGTAAAGATTTGTGCCACACATTGTGATGGGGTCGTTTTCATCACATTTTCTCGAGCACGGAAATACAAAATGGCGTACCAAGCTTTTAAGAATCTTGAATTGACACCGGCCTTATTCTTCCTGCTACAGATGTCGCAACCCCCGACGCAGCCCTTCGACTTATGCCCTGGCCAAAATGAGTCCAAGAAAGCTGAAACAACGATACCTCAAGGTCATAAGAAGAGAAAAGCGGGAGAGTCCTCCACTGAGGCAGCTTCAGTTCAACATCTGCGACCCGGGATGGTTCTATTAAAGGGATTTGTCAAGCCTGAAGACCAAGTCAAGATAGTTCATGTGTGCCGACAACTGGGTAGTGGTCTAGGAGGATTTTACAGGCCAAGCTACAAGAATGGTGCCAAGCTGAACTTATGGATGATGTCTCTGGGAAAGAACTAGGATCCGACTACACGCTCATATGGACCCACACGTCCAGTCAATGGAGCACAAGGCCCAGCGATACCAGAAGCTTTCAAGATGATTGCTCAAACTGTAAATTCTGCCGCAAGCGAGTTTCCTCAAATTACCCTTGACATATGCATCGTCAACTACTACACCAACTCCGGGAAGCTCGGACTTCACCAAGACAAGGACGAGTCAAAAAGTAGCCTTAACCAAGGTCTACCTTTCATATCCATCTCCATAGGCGACACCGCCGAATTCTTGTTCGGTGACACTAGAGACAAAGGCAAAGCGACCAAGGTCAACCTCGAATCCGGTGACGTTCTCATACTCGGTGGAGAATCAAGACTATTGTTTCATGGCATTTCCCATGTGAAGAGCAGCACTGCACCAACTTGGTTGAAGGAAGAAACAGGCCTTCGTCCTGAACGCGTAAATCTTACGTTTAGGCAGTACTAGCTAAGTACCAGATAGTACGATGGCAATCGTCGCGAACTCTTGTAATAGGGAGAATTCTGAATCATAGCTATTGGAGTTCTCATGTATCCAGCCCCTTAGAGTCGCCTTGTATCAGACTCTCATACTAAGGTATTTTGGTTCTTCTGTGGGGTATTTCCAACTCTTGTAGTTTTCATGCTTCATGCTCTTGTCATTCATACACGTCAGTCCTGGTAATCCATGAAACTTTGGTTTGGTTATTACTGTGTTCATAAGTCAAATTAGTCTAATGAACCAAATCTCTGAAATCGATGTGTCTTCACCTCCTTGGTCCATATCACCCAATAGTGAGATCCACGTGCTCTAAGTTGCTAATGTATAAACTCCTTGATTATGCCTTAACATGACCTTGTATTGTTCGTGTCCCTTGAGAATGGATGGCTATGCCGCTCTTGACGTGGTGTTCACCCAAGCAGTCTATGGTGCCGCGACGGAACCGAGGACCCCGCGTGTACGGCCGTCACTCGGTTGTGTCACTAGGTGCACGCTGGTATCAATACATGCGAAGGCTTAACACCGCTTCAAGTGCGGAGCATTCGTATCCATTTCTCATTGCCTCAAGGAGCTTGCTACTCTTGATCCATGGGAAGGCTCCTCCTCTTCCACAGCTGCATTATATCATATCGTTGCTTTGTTTCATCTTGCCTTTCTTGAGCTGTGGGGATGATCCACCTCAATCCCACGACTTGATCATATCATTCATTACCTTGTTTAAATTTGTCTTCCTTGACCTATGAAAATGAACCGTCCTACGTTCGTTCCTTGTTTACATGCTGTCATGGTGTTGTATCACGTTACTTTCTCGATTTGTGAGAAGGCTACCTCGGTCCCACTAGCGGTTAGATCTTTTCCTCTTGTTTTAACCCTCCTCCCTTGAATTGGGGAAACGACCGACTCTGCTCCACTCTTGTTATCGGCTGGTGTTGTGGTCATACCGCCCTTTCCATGAATTGTTTCCTTTCTCTTGAAATTATCCTCAAAGGTGGGCTTACTAACTTTACCGATCGTTTCTTTAGTAAGCACATATCATCCCCTAGACTTTACTGGACCAGTTTTGTCTAAATGCTAAGAAATCGTAAAACCCATCACCTTGTCAAGTCTATCTTAACCCTCGTGTACATTCCTCGCTGCCATAAGCAGGGTGTGTTGTACTTCACCACATCTTTTATTTGGAGTTACCTTGAATTATTGTCTTATATGTGTACACAGTCCCTATCAAATAAAATGAATGTGTCTCTCAAAAACACATCCATTGAAACCCTTTGAATCATAAGATCCTTCATGGTTTGATTTTCCGATTGTGTACACTTTGCTTCTATTGTTCTAAGACCTATATATTTGTCACGTTTCTAAATCTTGGTGTCAAAGTCAGGGAGTAACCTGTTCTATTGCTCGAATCGATCGCTGTCGCTTCTGCGCCGTGGCCACACCATCTTTGTGGGTTGTTCATTCACTCTCATATATATAACACGACTTGCCGAGTACCTTGGGAAAAAAACCACCCTAGACCTATTCAAGAAGCTTTGTAACTACCTTGTGTCAAGGGGGCACTAACCATTCACGTGCCAGTTAACAGAGCTAATAGATGAATAATTGAATGTTACCATGTGTGACAGAAGCACACGAACCGCGTGCCAAAAGCCGTTCACGTTGCGTAGTAAGCCGTAAAACCCCGCTTCCTCCAAATCTCGGGACGAGATTTCTTTAAGGGGGTGGGTTGTGATGCCCCCGGCATCTCGAAAGCCTTAACACGCAGTTAGAGACAAGCTAATAATGAATTAGGACTTTACGATGCTTAGAGAGTAATGAAAACTTGATGGAGAAATCACTAAGTCAAAATTTTTCTATTCAAGATACAAGACCCTGAGTAGCTTGGTTAAATAAGACAGCACTCACAAGCTTTTGAGCATCACACCAGTTGCAAACCTTGGATAAGAAAATAACCCTAGACTTTTCTGTTTGACTGTATTCAAAATCTAAAGACAGGAGGTTTAAAAAACCAAACCAAAACCCACAAATGTTTCTTCCAAGGGTACCAAGTGTGACCATGACCAAATTTGGTCCCTAATAAAACTTTCAAAATCATTAAGCACCTGAGATTTGCTCCATTAACAAAGTTGTTGTACAAACTGTGAACTTCACTTTTGCTACACTAAGCATGGATCAAAACTATCATCTACTTATTTCAAATTTAACCTAAATGTCCCTTGGAGTCAGCCCAAGTCAATTTACACTTAGAAAAATTCTCAAGTCTGTATTTCCATCTCATCCCAAGTTTGAATATGAAATTACTTTTGATTTCACTATACAACTTCAAAATCTTCTTTGTATGAAGTGAAATTAAAACTTATCACCTTTCAGATGCAATAGACCATGAAGTAATTGGATTTCAGTTGATACTTCAAAAGTTGAAAACAAGAAAGACTACACACAAAGTGAAATTTCTGTTTTACCAAACCTTGGAACACATCTGTGTCTATAGTTCAAAATCTGTTGGGATCTACACCAAATTTATATTACCAAACTTGTAGATAATTTACTGGAGAACAACTTTTTTAATTAGGGTTTGACCATATATTGGAGTTTAAATGGCGATTTGGGGCATTTTCTACCAGCACAGAAAACCAGTTCAAACCAGACCTATTTGGAAATTTCAAATTCTATTTAGCCTACAGCCATTTTTATGAAATGCTCAAATTAGATAAGTTGTAGGTCTTGAAACTCAAAGCAATATTGCTAAAAGGCACCTTAGGTGAAAATGGCCAGAAGCAGGACTTTTGATTTTTTCCAAGCAATAAAGGTCCACTGTCCAAAAGGCACCTTACGCCGAGCTCAAGCTCGCTGCGCCGGCTGCCTCAGTCCGTCCCCGTGCCTCCAACCATCACCGCCGGATTTGCCACCACCTCATGCATCCGGAGAGCCAAGAGTCATTGCCATTCTCCTCTTCTCCGGCAGATCGGGCCGTGCTCCAAGGATGCCTCGCCATGGCCGCGACCCGAGCTTGAAGCTCGTCGCATCGACGCTCCCGTCCTCCTCGCGCCACCAGACCTCCACCGCTGCTTTCGCCTCGGTGCCGCGCATCCAGGGCGCGAGACGGCGCCGCCTCCCCGAGCCCTGTCCGCCGTATCCGCTGTCCTCGCGACGTCCGCGGCGCACGAGTTCACCTCTAGTTCACCGCCGACGCCGCCCTGACCGAGCCACCTTCGCCGACTAGACCAAGGGGAACGGGTTCGCCATGGCCAGGAACACCTTCCAGCATCCCCTCGGCTCCAAGTCCCGCCTCCACGATGCCGGTGCAGCCCCGTTTTTTCCCTCCCCCACGCGCGGCTGGAAGAGGAAGAAGAAGATAGGAAGAAGAAGGTGGTTTAGCAAAAATCCCCCTACACTTTTGTCCATTTCTGTTCTAGTTCAAAAGCGTTAATCACTGAGTCTATGCAATCTTCCTTGCAGGCTCCTGGAGTCTACGGTTAATTAGGTATAGGTCCTTGGTCAGTGAGTATTTTTTATTTAAAAGCATTTCTTGATTAGTGAACTTTGGAAAATCATAACAAATCAAATAAAAATCCTAAAAAGACAAACTCAGTTGCATTGGACTCCTCTTAAGTAGATCTATTGAATAGTTATGATGTGGATGTGTAAAAGGACTGTTTTGCCCCTGGTACGTGCATGCCTGTTAAAACTAGATAAATACCAAAAGTAGACTAAATGAACTCCAAATGCTATGAAAACTTGAGCAGTAGCTTTACTGTGGTGTTTTGGCTCTGTGTGAAATTGGGTAGCCCTAGCATTGACTGTTTGATTACTGTTTTCCTATTAAGCGTGCGTTTTATGTATTTTATTAACCTAGAAAATACTTGCCACATGAAGTATGCTCCAAATGGTAAAACAAAATTTCTGGGCACTCTTTATGTTATGTGTAACTCACTGTTGAAGTTTGAGGCTATGCATGTTGAGTTTGGGTGGTGATTTGAAAATGACAAATAATGACTTGAATAATAAAATAATAGAAAAAAGAGGTTCTAGAGTGCAAGAATAAATACATGAAAAACATGGTGGCATGCTGATGGTGTATAGGTTCCAGAAAATATTTGTGTGGAAATTCTGAGGACTGTTTTGTGTGCAATTGAATTAGACCCTATTATTTATATGGAAAATAGATGTCCTACCAAACTATGGGTAATTCACTTGCTAATTTTTGTACATGTTGTTTATGCTTTGAATTGCTCACTGAGTAAATTTCATTACTAGAAACTTATCCTATAAATTATGAAAAATCTAAGAATCTATAGGGCTGATAACTTGCTAGAATTTTAATAAATAATTTATAACTCTTTTGTGGCTGAAATTTTGGCAGTACAATTCTACATGTCATAAAAAATTTGAGCTCCTTTGTCATTGTCTAACTGCATGAACTCTAATGGGTGTTTTTATTCATAAAATGAGCATGTATACCGATTATATGTGTAGGTGTTTATTTGTAATTGGTATCGTTATGAATATGGGTCTATGTCTTGCTACATACTGTCTGTTATTCTCCATGCCACACTTGATTAAGAAATTAGTACTCACTCATGTAAAACACCTAAAGTCAACATAGGGTTTTAATCCATAAAATAAACAAAATGTATGGTATAACTAGTAAATGTTTTCTATGAATAACTTGTTAGTGTATATATGAGTGTGTGGAAGTATACCAGCTCTAGGTTCACAACAGTACTATTGTCACTAGTAACATGAGTGATGTTACTAGCATACCATACATGTGTAAATATATGTTGTGTGATGCTTTGCCTGCATATGGTATAAAAAGAACCACTTAAATAAATTAATGCCTGACCATGTAATAGATTTCTATGTTCCATTGCGAATGTCTGATTACATAGTTGTATGCTTGTCCTAGCGGCACAAAAACACTTGATATACTTCCTAAGCAACTAGTAGCTGGATAGGTGTATGTGAGATGATATTGTGTGAGGGTGGGAGAAAAATGTTTACCCTAGGTCCATAAATGTGCTGTATTTAAATAGATATCAAGCACCCTCTTGGTTGTCCAAAGAATGATTATTTGTATGCGTGCTTGTTATTCATGCATATCATTCGCTGCATTATGCATATCCTTCATATAGCGACGCTTGATACAGATACGTGATCAAGAAACAAGTGCGTGGAGCTACATCAAACTACGGTGGAGCTACATCAAACTACGGTGGTCCAAAAGACCAAACGACCTAGAGGGCCCATCAGTCGTATTTGGAAGGAGGAGTTGTCCAAGGGATCAAGGGGTTGCTTGGGGCAAAGCCTCACAACCCGGCAAACTAACGTTAGCATAGTTTGTTGGTACTCTTAAAGTAAAGCAAAGGTAGGCAGGACCATGCTTTTCCTAGCAAACATATTATGGTTCATAATTACGCATATGCATTAGAAGTTGTTTGAAACCAATTGCATTAGACTCCTCGGCCGCCCTAGCCCTAGCACCTACAATAGAGTACGTAGGACGAGTATGCCTAGTAATGTACGAGTAGACACGAGTGAATGGAGTCACTCGTCGCGTAGGTGATCTTGCAAAGATTTGAAAAAAAAGGTATCACCAGAATGGAAGTTACATTTATGTTTATAACTAAATGGAGACTGGGCGGAGATATGGGCATACAAGAAAAATAAATGATGATGATGAGTATATGAATGGTTGGTGGACTCCGCCCGAGTCGGTTAAGACCCCGTTCGCTGTTCGCCTGCTGATCGCATAACAATGCTACAGTGCTTATCTGGAATAATGGACCGGTGAAAATCTTACTTGTGCCATCCGAAGAACAGAGACATGTTCCTACCCACTGGTTGAGAGGAAGGTGGCCTGGGGGAGCTTGGTACTCATGGTGGGGAGACCGAGATGTCGGCAGGCTCACCATGGGGGCACAACCCGGGGCTCAGGCGGGAGTGAATCGAACTTGGGATGGGACAAGTGGATGGGGGCTATATGTAGGAACGCGATGGCTAGTAAGCATCGATTCGAATCGCTGATGCTCACCAGGTGTGAGAATGCCATATCACTGACGGGCAACGTAGTAACAACTTGAATACAGTATGCTTATTATTCATGTTTTCAAATACCACGTGTTTGTATTTTATGTTTACACTCCTGCAAATTAACATGATTATGTTGATACATGCAAAGGATGGAACTTGTTACTATATGGTTAACTCCTCACTGTTTAACAATCAATGGCTAAGGATCGACTTATTAGTAAGCAAGCTTTGCGCCAGCCGTAAGCCATTCCATTAAGTCCTACTGACTAATTAGTACTCAGGGTTTGCCCCCACTTTTGGAGCGCAGGTACTGTTGACATCTGGACAATTGCTTGGAGAAGGGTAGTACCGGTGGGCTCGGAACTGCTCGTCTTGATCATCAGTACATGAAGACTACTACTTAATGATTTGTTTCCGCTGCGAGATGCTTTACACACCGCTTCCGCTATATTTTGAACATTGTATTTTGACTTTATATATTCGAATTGTAAACTAAGTCTATCTATCCTCTGTTTCAACTGCCTGTGATGATGTAACTGTTGTGGCTCCAACAATGGCTGGATGTGTGTGATGTTGGCATCCTTGGGCGATGGTTACATCGAGTGCCCTTTGGGGTAGCTCGACGGACTACCGGGTTTAGTCTAGCTTAAGGGCACTGCGAGCCAGAGGTGGTAGGTGCGCTTAGCCTGGATTAAGCAGGACGGTTCCGCCACACAATTACTTCCCCGTAGAGCCATTATCAAGATAGGCCATCCGTTTGAAATGGACAGACGGCAGATACTTGCAGTGCCACGGCATGCTCCAGGTAGTTCCTGCCACCCTGCGGGATACTCAGATGTTCCTAGACTTCCATGTTTTTGACATCCCCGAGGGATCTACACCATTGATCGTGGTTGGGATTCCAATTACAGCCCTCACTAGCTCAGATATATATAGAGGGAGATTGCAGCTTCAGTTGGGCAGAGAGGAAATTAATGTGAACATCGACAGATCACTCAATGCCAAAACAGAAGCAAAGCCAGAGGTTGACCCCATAGAAGAAGTGATGAGCCTGTCAGTTGAGGAAATGGGGCAATACAAGAGCCTAGATGAAGAGGATATTAGCGACTTCAGTGTGGAAGAGGAGCTGCTCGAGTTCGAAGAACTGGGTGAATCGTTGCGGCCCGAAGCTCCGAAAATAAAGCTGAAACAACTTCCGCCTGGCCTGAAGTACGCCTTCCTCCACAGGAAAGAGGACACACCGGTGATCATCAGTGACAAACTGACGGAGAGTGAAAGCCGATGATTACTCTTGGTATTGGAGAAGTATGGATCTGTGCTTGGATACTCACTGCAAGACCTGAAAGGAATCAGTCCCAACCTGTGCACTCATCGCATTCCAATGGAGGCTGACCATAAGCCCTCAAGGGAGCCTCAACGACGACTGAACAACGCGACGAGAGAGGTGGTAAAGAAGGAAGTATTCAAACTGTTACACGCGGGTATCATCTACCCCATGCAAGCTAGTGAATGGGTAAGCCCCGTACAAGTTGTGCCAAAGAGGGAGCAATGACAGTCGTCAAAAATCAGAATAATGAGCTGATACCGCAAAGAACTGTCACCGATTGGCGGATGTGCATTGATTACAGGAAACTTAATGCCGCCACCCAGAAAGATCACTTTCCCCTTCCGTTCATTGATGAAATGCTAGAGAGGCTGGCGAATCACTCTTTCTTCTCCTACCTCGATGGTTACTCTGGCTACCACCAGATTCCGATTCACCCGAAGGACCAAAGTAAAACCACCTTCACATGCCCCTATGGAACCTTCGCCTACCGGCGGATGTCATTTGGGCTGTGCAATGCTCCAGTATCATTCCAACGGTGCATGATGGCGATTTTCTCTTACTTCATTGAAAACATTATGGAAGTTTTTATGGACGACTTCTACGTCTATGGCAAGAGCTTTGATCAATGTCTAGAAAATCTTGAGAAAGTTCTGCAAAGATGCAAAGAGGTCGATCTTGTGCTAAATTGGCGAAAATGCCATTTCATGGTCAAAGAAGGGATTGTGCTAGGCCACAAAATTTCAGAACGAGGCATTGAGGTAGATCGTGCAAAGATCGAGGTCATTCAACAACTACCTCCGCCTACAAACATCAAGGCCATCCGAAGCTTCTTAGGCCATGCTGGGAATCTACAGGAGATTTATCAAAAATTTCCCCATATAGCCCGGCCCCTGACCAATCTACTAACCAAGGGTGCTCCCTTTGTGTTTGACGAGGAATGCCTTGAAGCTTTCCACACACTACAGAAAGCATTGGTCACAACACCTATCATCCAACCGCCTAACTGGACTAAGCGATTCGAGATTACGTGTGATGCCAACGACTATGCTGTTGGAGCAGTACTAGGCCAAACAAATGATAAGAAGCACCATGCTATATCTTATGCGAGCAAAACTCTCACTAGCTCGCAACTAAACTACTCCACCACCGAGAAAGAGTTACTAGCAATGGTTTTCGCTATCGACAAGTTCAAATCATACTTGGTGGGATTGAAGGTTATCATATATACAGATCATGCAGCTCTCGAATACCTTCTCACTAAGAAAGATGCAAAACCACGCTTGATCCGGTGGGTCTTGTTACTTCAAGAGTTCGACATCACGATTAGAGACAAAAAGGGAGTAGAAAATTCAGTTGCAGATCACCTCTCATGAATGAAATTCGAGGAAACATCGCCCTTGCCGATTGATGACTGTATGAGAGATGATTAGCTCCTAAAGGTGACAACAGCCCAACCTTGGTATGCCAATCTGGTGAATTACATTGTTGCTGGCTATGTCCCTGAGGGAGCAGACAAGAGGAAATTGGCCCATAACAGCCGATTCTACCTCTGGGATGACCCCTACCTATACAAACTCTGCGCAGATGGACTCCTATGTCGCTGCATTCCAGCTTGTGAAACACTGCAAGTCCTAGATAGATGTCATGCATCCTCCTATGGAGGACACTATGGGGCTTATCGGACTCACGCAAAGATATGGCAGAGTGGGTTATATTGGCCCACTATGTATGAAGACGCAAAAGAGTTCGTGCGGCGGTGTCCAAAGTGCTAGCGCCAAGGAAATATCAATCCAAGAGATGCTATGCCACTCACGAGCAACCTTCAGGTCGACGTATTCGACGTATGGGGCATAGACTTCATGGGACCTTTTCCCAAGAATGGAGACAAGGAGTACATCCTGATCGCAGTGGATTATGTATCAAAATGGGTAGAAGCGCTGCCATGTCCTGCAGCAGATTCAAGACACTCCATAAACATGATCTGGGAGACCATCTTTCCTCGCTTTGGAGTACCTCGGGTCATTATCAGCGATGGAGGCGCACACTTCATTAACAAGCGCTTCAGGAAGTGTCTCGCTGACCTCGTTGTGGACCATCGTGTTGCCACCCCCTATCACCCGCAGACAAGTGGCCAAGCTGAGACATCAAATAAACAAATCAAGAACATACTGCAAAAGACAGTCAAAACTATGGGAAAAGAACTGGTATCCAAGCTACCCGATGCCCTCTGGGCATATCGCATAGCGTACAAGACTCCATTGGCTTGACACCATACCAGATGGTGTACGGCAAGACTTGTCATCTTCCAGTGGAGCTTGAATTAAAATCTCACTTGGCGGTGAAAAGGTGGAACATGGATCTCCAGTCGGAAGGAGTAAGAAGGCAAATTCAACTGGCCGAGTTGGAGGAATGAAGGGAGAAGGCATACCACAGTGCTAAGCTATATAAGGAGCGCACCAAGAGATGGCACGATAAGTGGATCAAGATCAAAACATTCAAACCGAGAGACAAGGTACTACTCTTTAACTCTCGTGTTCGTTTATTTGGTCATGGTAAGCTTAGAAGTAAGTGGGAAGGGCCGTTTACAGTCCTTGAAGCCGCCGATCACGACGTCGTCACCCTCCAGGACGATGACGGAAAGGTTTTCAAGGCGAATGGACAATGCCTTAAAATCTTTCTCGAGCCCGAAATGCCTACGCTCGAAGAAGTGGACATCTTCGAGCTACACGAGGTAGTATGATCATGCGTCCATGGTCGAGCTCAGACCATAAAAGAAGCCATGTACACTACCTTGCTTCTCTCCCTTAAAATTCATCTGATCTCACCTTGTTCTCACAAATCTCAACGAAACCGTCGTTCTACACGCATGAATGGATCCGTAATGCACCTATAGGGTAACCTCAGCTCATGGTTCGTCCAACCTAAGCTGGGTAGGGTCATCCAGCACCAAGGCCTGGCCGCCCAGCCACCGTTGCTGGGCTCAGCCGCTAGACAATGGGCCTGGCCGCCTGACCCTAGGGCATGGCCGCCCGACCACCCCATCTGGTCGTCCGGCCGCCAAAACTTGAATTTTGAGTTTGGGAGCGTCGATCCAATATCCACGGGGCCATTGAGTGGATGAGGGCGACTTCCTCCATCATTTTAAGAATGAGGAGACCGTCTTCTTCCCCATCTACACACCACTATCACCTTCATTCAGCCATGGCACCCCTCTCACCTCGAGGCAAGGGCAAGGCCATCGTTTCCATCTCATCCAACACCACCGTGACCTACCATCCTACCTCCCAAGACTCACCACGTCCCCTTTAGGCCATCCCCTTCGAGGAAACACCTGAGAGACTCACCCAGAGGTCGCCCTAGCCCACGGGGCTTGGACCCCATGGTCGCCTGGCCACCCCCAATGGCCGCCTGGCCATGGTGGATCCTCCCCGTGGTCGGCCAGCCACTCGCGATTGTTGATGGCACTTAAGCACGGCAAACCTTATACTGCAAGTGACAATATCTTGTGTAGCTTTTTCCTAGGATGAGTATCATGGGTTTTGTCAATCCAGAAAATGAACTAATTGAGAACTAATTAACAAGAGTTTATGGTAAACTAAGGGTATAAAACTAGGCTCTAATCTACCTCTAAACTAACCCTAAACTATATCTAATCTATGTCTAAACTATACTAATACTATAAGATAAGCAATTAGAACAGAACTGGAACTCCAATCAAAGGGTATTAACTAGATTCTAATCAAGCTCTAATTGGATCCAATTACAAGCATGATAAAGGGCACCACAACAAGATTAAAGCAGCGAGATAACTAGTAGCTCAAGGTAGACAAGCATGATCAAGCATATTCATCATAGCATAATTAAATCAAGATCAATCAACCTAACCCCCTAGATCAAGTTTAACCTTCCCCGGGCTCTACTGTCACTAGTAACCAGGTAATCGACGAGAAACTCTCAACAGACATACATAATTAGAGAATGCACTTCTAATTACTTCACATAGTCTAATAACATAATTAGCACAACTAGAACCTCTTATCACCGTGATCAAAAGAACTAGATATACAACTATATCATTAGTAAGCTAGATCAACGATCAAGAACGCTAGAAGAATATAACCCTTAATAACATGCTCTAATTGATATGCATCTAGACCTAAAGTTAATTAGAGCTAGAACAAGCATAATTAGAACAAGAAGATGATAATTAGACAAGAACAATGCTTCATTAATAAATTGTATCATACTTACAACCATGGCCATAGCTCTTCATGATACAATTAGACCTCTGGAACTAGGTAATTATAGCACTATGCAAGGGCTCTAATCACCTTTAGGAACTAGAAGAACTCTATTCCTAGACTAGAAACTTGACCCTCTACTCTCATCTAGTTGTTGTCCCTTCTCCCTACATCTTTGTTGCCTTGATAATGAATTGGATGCCTCGCCCCGGGGCCTATGCTCGCTATTTATACCCTGGAGATGACGTGGGAAAAAGGAAATCCCGAACCGACGTAAAGAGTCCCAGGGTCGGCCGACCAGGGGGGCTCTGGGTCGGCCGATGTGGCGGAACCGCCCTGCTTAATCCAGACTAAGCACACCTGCCACCTCTGGCTCACAGTGCACCTAGGCTGAACTAAACTCGGTAGTCCGTCAAGCTACCCCGGAGGGCACTCGATGTAACCATCGCCCGAGGATGCTGACATCACACACATCTAGCCCTCGATGGAGTCACAACAGTTACATCATCACAGGCGGTTTAAATAGAAAATAGATAGTCTTAGTTTACAAACCAAAGATGAATAGTCAAATACATGTTCGAAATATAGCGGAAGCATTTTTAACAAAATATCTCGCAGCGGAAACAAAATACTTAAGGGTCTCCATGCAGATGAACAAGGCGAGCAGCACCGAGCCCACCGGTACTACCCTCCTCCAACTCAGGTGCACACGAAGAACTTCATACCTGTAATCCAAAAGTGGGGGCAAACCCTGAGTACTAATTACCCAGTAGGACTTAATGGAAATGGCTTACGGCTGACACAAAGCTTGCTTAATAAGAATTGGATCCTTAGCTGTTGATTTTTAACTAGGATCAAATTAACATGTGGAAGCAGGATTTGACAGCTGCTTGATTTATTATATAGAAGCAGGATTTGACAGCTGCTTAGTTCATCATATCAATAATACCAATCATGAGTACAATAATAAGTTGCATGAAAGTAAAGCATGTATATCCAAGCATGTAGTATTCAAACCATGAATTCAAAATACAGCATATTCAAGTGGATTACTACATTGTCCGGCAGTGATACTGGCATTCTCACACCTGGTGAGTATCAGCGATTCGAATCGATTTCTAATTTCCGGGAATAACTAGAAACACCAGGTGACATATGCTTACTAACCCCCAGCACTCACACATATGTCCCCCACCTCAATCTGACCCGTCCCAAGGGTTAAAACGCCCCCACCTAACCCTCGGAGGATAGCCGCCTCAGGAGAGTTACCACGGCATACTGGGTCAGCCCTCCCTCGACTACAAGCACCCCCCGAGTCCATCGGCCCCCTATCAGTGGATGGGCAGCATCTTGAATAGTGGGACGGCCCAGGAAAGGCTTTCACTAGTCCCATGGCCTGGATAAGCATCCTAGCAATGTTATGCCGATCCCAAGCGAACAACGGCCGGCCTTATGCGACTCGGGCGGAGTCCATCACACATTATCTCAATTCTCATCATAAACAAGCCCATATCTCCGCACGGTCTCCAATTTAAAACATAACATAACAATAGTAAATAGCATAATAACAACTTCCATAGTATTGAAATTTCTGCCATTTTAAAAGTAATCCCTACGGGGCGAGTGATCTGTATTCACTCGTATCTACTCGAATCTAGCCACTCTAGGCACTCGTCCTACGTACTCCAGGTATAGGTGCTAGGGCCAGGGCGGCCAAGGAATCTAATGCAATTGGTTTCAACCAACTCCTAATGCAGATGCGTACTCATCAAACAAGATTATATTAGCTGGGAGAAATCATGGTCCTGCCTACCTTTGTTTTCTTCTTTTTTTTTGGAAACCAACAAACTAAGCTAATGTTAGTTTGCCAAGTTGTGAGGCTTTGCCCCAGGCAACCCCTTGATCCCTTGGACAACTCCTCCTTCCAAACACTACTAATGGGCACTCCAGGTCATGCTTGGGGCTTAGTTGGTCTTCTGGACCACCGTTGCTTGATGTAGCTCCACGCACTTGTTTCTTGATCACGTGTCTGTAACAAGCGTCACTATATGAATGATATGCATGATGCAATGAATGGGATGCATGAATATTAAGCACCCACATGAATAACCCTTTTATGGATGGACAGAAAAGTGATTGATAAACTACTTAAACAGGATTGCTTTTGTAAACATAAAGCTAGAATGCACTCATACCACAAAATATTCACAATGCAACACATGGATGCAATACTTGATCAAGTATGAATTTAAATTGTCCCTTATCATGCCATGTGCACGCAAGCATTAGACAGACATATAATTATTCATGTAATGAACAACTAGTAACATCGCTGTATTATTGGTGACACAGAAATACCTTTATGGGCCTAGAGTAAACATGCAATAAGATATTCTTAATGCAACATAGGGAATTAATATATGATTAAGTATCAATAGGAATGCTCATTATTACACCCTATGCAAGCAAAGCATAGAACTAGCATATAATTATACATGCAAGGCATTACTAGTTTCAAACATCACTCCTAGCATATTGATAGTAGCACTTAGTGGCCTAGTTGTCACATCCATAAACTAATGTACAAGGTGACAGCAAATAAAACGTTCCATATAGTGCGCACATGAGAAATTTCAAATTCATTTGAGTCTATTAGCGTCCCCTTTCTAGTTTCCCCGCTACTGACTTTATTAAATAGCTCCTTGTAAATCCCTCATGAGTTAGCTACCAAAGCACATGAACAAAGCACAATAGAATAATTACACAGTACCATAGCTACAGGAATTTTGTTGACATTTTCGTATTGCATTAAACCGCACTTTTCTATTTTATTGATTACAGTAGCAAAGCATTTCTTATTTTCAAGACACATAGCAATCAACAAGGAAAACACATGGGACTTTATTTCTATATTGCACCGGACCAAATGAATGCACTATAATTTCTATGTACTTTTCTAGGCAAATTTTTATGTAGCCTGCATTTTCATATTCCAAAAATACACTAAATGGCCACTTAGGGGTAAAACTGTAATTAAACAGTGCAAGATGGGGTTGCTAAACTTTCAGTAGAGCCTAAATATCGTGTAAAAACTACTATCCAAGTTTCACCATTTTTGAAGTTCATTTACATTACTTTTGGCATTTATCTTAGTTTAACATGCATGCAACAAAACAGGGGCAAAATGGTAATTTTACATATCCACATCATACCCACTCTGTAGATCTATTTAAGAGGAGTCCATTGCAACTGAGTTTGCCTTTTTAGGATTTTTCTTTGATTTGTTATGATTTTCTGAAGTTCCCAGCCGAAATAAATACATTTAAATAGAAAAACATTAGACCGGGGACTAGAACGTGATTTACCATAGCTCTCAGGGGCTAGCACGCAAATAGTCCTAGACTCAGTAAATAGTATATGCTAATCCCACAAAGCCTAGGGCTAGATCTGCAAAACTGCAAGGCTCGGGTTAAAATGTGAATCGCCAGTAGATCTAGGGTTCGACGTGCAAGTTTTGCAAGACACAATGAATAGTCAAGTAATATGCAGAAACTGGAGGGCCTTAAATGCAAAATGTGGCATTCCTTCTTCTACCTCCGAACGGGGAGCTTGGCCGGCGCGCAGGGAGGAAAGGCGGCGCTCCGCCGGCGGCGTGGAGGCCCGGCTTGGAGCCGAGTGTGCCCACGTTCCCCGTCGCGGGCTCCCGTTTCCCCTTGACCTCGTCGTGCGGGATGGAGAGGAGAGGCGGCGTGAGGCCGGTGAACTGAGCGGCGGTGGCGCACGGGGCTCATGGCGGCCGCGGCTCGATCCCGCAGCTCCGGCGATGGGAAGGGGAGCGGAGGGGTGCTTCGGCTGCGCGACGGTGTGGCGAGTCTGGAGGAGGAGGAGTGGAGGCGCGGGGGTGGCCCAAAAGTGGTTGTCCATGGCGAGGTCATGGCACGGCGCGGCCATGGCGGGTGGCCCAAGTGGAGCAGAGGCCTGGAGGCGCGGGAGGAGCTGAGGAGCAGCGGGGATGGTGGAGGAGGGTCGCGCGGGCGTGGTGACGGGGGAGGCGTGGAGGGAGAGGGCCGGAGGCGGCCGGCGCGTGATCTCGCCGTGAGCTTGGCCATGGCGACGGCCATGGCGTGCGCGAGTGGAGGCGGTGGTTGGGGGAGGAATTAACGCCTACTTCATTGGGGAACCGGTGGAGGGGACCAAGGAGCTTGTGTCACGCGGGTTTGGAAGGTGGGAGGAGGCTCAGAGCGGCGGTGGCCGTGAGTTTAAGCCGAGCTTGGGTCGCCCATGGCGAGCCGGAGGCGCAGAGAGGGAGGTGAGTGGGTGAATGGCAGTGAAGAAGGACACGATTGCGTCTAGGCGAAGAAGCCGGGGCGCGGTCGTCGGGCAGCGCGAGCAGGGGCGCCGCGGCATCGGCCGTACGCCGGCGGCCGCATGTCGCGCGGGCTCTGGGCATGGCCGGCGTCCTGACGGGTGGGGCCCGCGTGTCATAGACACAGAAGGAGAGTTACATTGATGAAAAAGAGAAGGGCAGTTTGACTACTAGAAGCCGTATTTGTATTTCGCGTTTTTGAACATTCAAAAGGCCGAATTTGATCAAACTCAAAATACAAGAACCGTTGTAAATTTGTCACTCTACAACTTTGTTATAAACGTTTATACTATGTTTTTTTAGTAAAAATTGGTTTAAATTTGGATTTACTCTGCTGACCCAAGTCAAACCAATTGGACTCATCAGCTTAGAAATTCTTAAAGTCCATTTTAAGGCCACTTACATAAAAAGAGTTTTATACCAATGTTGTTTATAATTTCATGAGCTACAAACTTCTCATACAATGTTTTGCAAGATTAAGGCTGTAGTTTTAAGTAAATTTGAATTTATTAGATAGGCCAGGTTTGGACAGAATTCACAGGTCTGCATATAAAGACTCAAAACACCCTCCAAATCACAGTGCATGTCAGCACTCCAATTACCAAAGTTGTTCCTAGTAGAATTATCTACAAGTTTGGTATATAAAGTCTGGCTTGGATCACCACATATTTTGAATTACAACCACAAACATTGTTGAAACTTTGGTAAAACTGCAGCTTCAATTTAAGTAGAGTATTTCTTGTTTTCAAACTTTTGAATACTCGAATGAAGTCCAAACACTTCCACTCTAGGTGCATTTGAAAGGTTATAAGTTTAATGCCACTTCATAGACAGGAAGATTTTGAAGTTGTATAGTGAAATCAAAAGTAATTTCAGATTCAAATTTGGGATGAGCTGAAATTCAGACTTGGGAATTTTTCTGTGTAGACTAGCTTGGGGCTGATTTCATGAGGTATTTGGAGTAAAAATTCAAAATAGTTAAAGACAGTTTTAAACCATGCTCAGTGTACCAAAAGTAAAGTTCACGGTATGTACGACAACTTTGATAATGAAGCTAAGCTCAGTTTGATAGAGCTGAAGTGCCCGATCTTTCGGTGAGTGGAGATAAATTCGACTTGGTAGGAGATGACCCTCACGATCCGACTACGACGAGCAAACCCGCAGCGCCAATGCAATCGCTGAACCAACTCCCTGTGGTTACTGACCTTGTTGATGCAAGATCAGCCTGATCACGAAGATCGTTTCCTGTCCGCAATCGAAGAACGAACAAGAAAGAGATGCGAGCAATCTGATTATCACTCGAAGATGGAGTTCTGAATACACGAGGACAGCGCTGATTTGCGCGTGTTCCGAGAGTAGCTAAAGCTAATGTAAATCAAAACTCGAGTCTGAAAAGAAATGCTGCCTCTATCTAAATAGAGGGAGAGGAGGGGCGCAGCCCTAGGGAAGTAGCGGCCAGGTAGGGGGCGCAGCCCCTAGTGGGTTCCAGCCCTAGGTGCCCACACAAGGGCCTCAGTTGGGCCATCGTCTATTCTTCTGGGCCTTCATTCTTCAGTAGCATGACGAAGTTTAGATCTCTCGCACGGGCCCGAGTGATTGGCCCAGCTGAGGAAGAAGGTGGCGCTGCTGGTGTAGATGTACTGGTGTTGTAGTTGATGTCCTCATCACAGTTGCTTAATGAATTTAAAAGTTTTATTAGGGTCCAAATTTGTTCACGATCACAATTGGCACCTTCCAACGAATTTCTGGTTTGATTTGGTCTTGACTTTTAAACCCCATAACATATGATTTTTAAGATGGTCGTATTATCAAAGTTGAAGGTAAGATTCCGAACTAAGACTTTTGTATTTGGTGTTTTGCATAAAAGCTTGTGGGTGGTGACTTAAACAACCAAACCACGTAGAGTTTCGTATTCTCCTAGAAAAATGTTGACTTAGTGACTTCTAGTCTTCGCTACTCTCTAAGCATCATAAAGTCCTAATTCATTATTAACTTGTCTCTAGTTGCGTGTTAATGCCCTTGAGATGCCGGGGGCATCATAGCCGACCTGGACTCTCCCTGCGTCCGGTTGTTTCTATCTTTCGCGGGGTAGTTCCTTGATGCTTAGTAATGTTTGTGCGGGGCCTTGTGGACTCTTGGGCTTCTGGAATCTTCTATATGGACCGAGATATGACGAAGTCTTCTAGTCTTGGACATATTTGATGATTTTATTGAATAATTATCTCTAATTCCTTGTAGCTCTTGACACCTTCTTGAAGTTTCTGATTAGAAAACCTTGGAAAAATACAGGGAGGGGCATGAATCAACCAAGCCTTCCTCGATCATCATCTTCAATGAATGACGCCTTAGAGGTCTTTTCTTACTCGACGTAGATCGTTGTGAATTTCGAGAAAAATAGGTCAAAAATCTGTAAAATTATATATAGCATATTTCCAAGACAATATTGCAAAATCCACAATAATCGGTGATAATTTGTCAGTAAAAGATATAGTTGACGCTTAAAAACCATGAAAAACTATGTAAAATGATACAAAATATTCGTTCATAAGGCACGTCAATAGCGATCTTCGCCCTTACTCCCTATGCCGCTCCCACAGCGTGGACAAGCCTAGGAGGGCCCTTTCTCTGGCGAGAACCATCGCCAAGAAGGTGGCTCGCCCATCCACTCGTCCTACGCTGGGGGTGATCACCCCGGTGAAGTGCATCAAGAGCCTCTTCCAAGAGGAGGCCGCCGGACCATCGAAGGAGCCCGTCTTCCCGAGCCCATCCACCCATACCCTTCGTGGAGTGAAAACTCCTACAGGCTGGTATGGTAAGGTGTTCATACCTAGGGTTCCAAAGCCGAACACATCCATCGATGAGTCCATTGACTCAACTCCACCAAGGAGGACGGTGGAGAGGGTGGCTAGGCCGCCACCGATCCAGGGGCCACCTGGACAGTTCGAGGACTCCTCAGATGAGGAGAAGGAGGAGGAGGAGACGGTAGCTTCTCTTAGGGAGGAGCTCGCAGCGCTCAAAGCGAAATTTCAGAACTTAGAGGAGCGTTGTGCGGAGGGTGAACTTTGGCGGATGGAGATCGATGATAAGATCAACATCCTTAGAAAGGGTTTCTCCGCCAAAATTCGCCGTCTGGCGGATGCATCCGGGCACCCTGATCTTTATGATCCTCCCGCACCATAGGTGCCCGGTGCATCCATGTATCACAGGCACATTTAGTTCCACTTAGTTTTTAGGTTTAGTTTAATCTTTGTTTGAATTCCTTCATTCCATTAATGTAATAAGTGCCTGCAAATTTGATTCATTTTATAAAGTTAGGGAAATTGGCTTTCAAATAAAGAGTTTGGGTAGAATGGGCAAGGCCATTCCACCTCCTGCCACTAACCCTGCAGAACTGCGAAGAAAACACGATGTACAGGGTATACACGCACTACTCAACAAATTTCAAGGGATTTGGGCGAAACAAGGTGGCCGGCCGACCACCTCTAGTGGCCGCCCGGCCACCCTTCAGTCACGAAAAAGATGTGCACTGCACCGTCATGACTCCCCTAGGCTTCCTCAACAAAATGCACCAAAGTACGGGTCAAACACGCACAAGTGTGTGGCCGCCCGGCCACCTCACCTGGCCACCTGGCCTAGGTGTTGGGCTAGTTGGCCCATCCACATGTCGAACCCGCATGAGGAGGTCAGGTATACACATTTCAATTCATGTACCTCCATTTATTAGAGCTCTACACATGAACTTGATCAAATAATGTTCTACATGTTCATAGCATCACATTTAACTTGTGCTTGCACCATTTTATTTCCCATGCTAGAGTAATCTTGCCTTTGGATACTACCATGATTAGGGACCCACTTGAATTGAGTTTGTTGATCCATGAGAGATAAGATAATTAGAGGAAACTAAAGGAACCTCCCACATGAGAAAGAGTTTTATTTGCAAAACAAAATAAGGGCTCCATCTTTGATGATCTCAAGTTCCTGTCCTACCAATGCCACATATGAAAAAGGGAACTTGTACACTCTTGCTTGCTTGATTGTTTTGAGTCTTATCAAATCTTGTAACATTACAAGAGTTCCAGTCAATTAAGAATTTTTGGCATTCACGCGCACGTTCCATGAAATAAAGTCTCTCAAAAAGGTGTGCATTGAAATGCCAATGATCCCATTCAAGTTCTATTCAAAAAGAGAGGCATGCAAGTTCGAAGAAAAAAGAGAGAAGTGAAAAGAAAGAAAGAAAAAAGAAAAATGAGAAAAAGAGATGGACTCCATGCCCTCTATTCAAAGTTTGGATCAAAATAAGGCACCTTCAAGAGACAAAACCCTCACACTACACTTGCACTGGCCAAATCTTATTTGATTTTGAATTCTACCTTGGCACTTGATTTGATTCGACAACATAAGCGTGACAGGAAAGCCTCATTCTCTCAACTACCTAGAGCTCCACAAAAGCCTTAGTAGTGTAGGATGTGAGGAATACAAGATCTTGGCAAGGACATTCTGTCCGGTGAGTGACTGAGAGCTGGGCTTGAGATCAAAAGAGTTGGTATGCCCTGCTTTTGAAAATCTTGAAAACCTCTTTACGCATGTGATGTGGGAACCTAAAGTTAACTTTGATATTCTTGTTCCATGTTTCAACATCCCAAAACCCAAGTGTAGACACCACTGAAATCCTAGGCGAGATGAAATAGTTGGAAATAATCTTGTGCTTGCTATGGTGAATGATGATGTTGTGCCTTTCCCACTTGAGCTTAGCCCTACTCTTTGCTCGAGAACGAGCAAAGGTTTAAGTGTGTGGGGGGGGGTGTTGGCGGTCAATAAAACCTATTTTTGACCACCAACATTTCATGTTTGGGAGCATCATTTATCAAGATTTCATGTATAATTAACTGGTTCCATGAGTTGTGTACAATAGTTTGATGCAGGAGCATTTCAAGACCAAAATAATGAAAGAATGCACAAAATGTGGGCAAGAAAGCGAGGAGGAGCTACTGGGACTAGGAACATGGCCGCCCGGCCATGTACCTTGGCCGGCTGGCCACCCATGTTGGTCGCCCGGCCACCAAGGGAGCCCAGGGAACCTCCAAGCCCAACTCAGCCCAAGATGTTGGCTACACGGCCATGACAAGTGGTCGCCCGGCCCTGTCACCTATCCATCTTTCAACCTGCATGCAAAGAAGCACAAAAAGGAGTTAAATGCAACCGTTGGATAAAGAATCCAATGCATCCAAGGGTCGGAAGGCCATCATACAAAGGATTGGTGACGTCAGCAATCCAGGGACTGGCCGCCCGACCAATAGGAGTGGTCGGCTGACCACCCCTCTGACTCATTTTTCACGTGCACCGACTCAACCGATTTACAACTGACACCAGGAGCAAGGATCAATCGTCCGATGGCCGAAGTCGGCACATCGAGTGGCCGCCCGGCCACCGACCTACACCCACTACCGACCTAGAGCACCTACAAGTACCCCCCTCGGTCTCCAAGCTATAAATACCCCCCTGGAGGTCAGTTGCAAGGTGTGGTGGATCAAGAGACAAGTGTGGTTGTGTAGTTGAGTATAGAGTACAGTAGTGAAGCCACCCTTAGCATTGTAGAGAGAGCCAAGTCGTATCAAGAGTGAGTAGTGAGTTGAAGAGTGAAGGAGTCAGATTTCTCTTTGGTATTATTTTCCTGAGCTCTCAGGCTCAAAGGAACTATACTCTATTTCTAGGTTTCAGTAAAGTTCCTTGCTCCCTTCTTTATTTATTTCATACTTACTTTATTTACATACTCAGTACTTTGCTCAGTAGTTTGCGGGTGCCAAGTGTGCTCTGTGTAGTTTAGCTATACAGTTGTGCTTGCTCTCTGACTTCGAACCAGAGTAGTAGTAAACTCAGTTGTGTAGACGTGGTGTCTAGACTAGAGTTTACCTTGGAAGGTGTCTTGTCCCACACAGTATTGGTTGGTAGTCCCACCTGGTGACAGCAGGTGCATGTCCTATGTATGTGGCGGAACCACCCTGCTTAATCCAGACTAAGCACACCTGCCACCACTGGCTCGCAGTGCACTTAGGCCAGACTAAACCCGGTAGTCCATCGATAGTCCTTCGGGCTCTCGATAACACCATTCCCAGAGGAACCGACATCAAACACATCCGACTCTCGAAGGAGCCACAACAATTACATCATCACACGCAGTTGAAATAGAGAATAATAGACTTAATTTACAAACCAGACGTATGAAATCAAATACACGTTCAAATATAGCGGAAGCGAATTCAGAGTATATAGATATAGCGGAAGCGTTTCAAAAATCTCGCAGCGAAAACAACTTAAAAAGTCTTCATGAAGAGATGAACAAGGCGAGCAGCACCGAGCCCACCGGTACTACCACCTCCAACCCAGCTATCCAGATGTCGCCAATACCTGTAATCCAAAAGTGGGGGCAAACCCTGAGTACTAATTACTCAGTAGGACTTAATGGACGGGGCTTACGGCTGACAAAAAGCATGCTTACTAATTATGTGGATCCTTAGCTGTTGATTCTTAAACAAAGTCATGTTGACATAAGATAGCAAGATTTGACAGCTGCTACCCATTAAATATGAAGATCATTTATATCATAAAGTCAATACTTGCAGGAAAGTAAAACATGAATACCATCAATAACTTACATAAAATCCAAGATATATCCCTATTCTACACATGTCTCGTCCCAAGATTCATAGTGCATCCATCTAACCCCAGGGAGTAGCCGTCTCAGGAGCGCTACCACGGTACGTCGGGTCAACCCTCCCTTGACCTCAAAGCATCTCCCAAGGCCATCGACCTCCTACCAGTGGATGGGCAGCACCATGAATAGTGAGACGGATCATACACATCCAAACATGTTGTATTGAAAAACATGAATATAAGCATAAGGTATTTAAGTTATTACTACGTTCGGACGTCAAAGGCATTGGCATTCTCACACCTAGTGAGCATCAGCGATTCGAATCGATTTGTTAATTCCCGGGAATAACTAAAAATGCCAGGGGTATATGCTTACTAGCCATCGCGTTTCCACATATAGCCCCCATCTCCACTTGTCCCATCCCAAGTTCGATTCCAACCCACCACTTCCCCGGGTTTAGCCCCCATGGAGCGTTACCACGGTACGTTGGGTCAGCCCTCCCATGAGATAAACGCCCCCAGTTCCATGGTAGGAACAAGTCTCTGTTCTTCGGATGGCACAAGTAAGACTTTCACCGGTCCATTATCCCGGATAAGCACCTTAGCAATGTTATGCCGACCAATAGTCGAACAACGGACGGGCCTTATATGACTCGGGCGGAGTCCACCATACCTTGCCACACCATTTTTCATAATATTCCCATAACTCCGCCCGGTCTCCATTTCAAACATAGCATATGTTAATCTTTCATAAGATTTTTGTTTTTGAAAACTCTTACGTGACGAGTGACTCCATTCACTCGTGTCTACTCGTACCTAGCAATTCTAGGCAACTCGTCCTACGATCTCTAATATATAGGTGCTAGGGCCACGGTGGCCAGGATGTCTAATGCAGTTGGTTCCAAACAACTCCTAATGCAGATGCGTAAGCATTCATCAGATATATTTGCTGGGTAAAGCATGGTCCTGCCTACCTTTGATTGTTCTTAAGAAAACCAACAAACTAAACTATGTTAGTTTGCCGGGTTGTGAGGCTTTGCCCTAGGCAACCCCTTGAAGCAGGGACGGATTTAATCAGCGACACGTCGTCTTCTTGCTCTTGGTGCAATCCGTTGTACGGCTTCTCGATCAATAGTGGCTCTGGTGTTGATCCTCCTTTCGCGGAATCTATATGCATGGTATAATATGCAAGTGAGTGCAAAAGAATGCGAATACATGCATATGGTACAAGTTACATGTAGGACATGATGCGACCATGAGTGCAATGAATGCAAAAGTAGGTATGCGGTGCAAATGAAACACAAGGCACGTCAGTCGTCAGTGACGAGATGACTCAAGCATGCTTAGCCCAATTACACCCCATACAAAGAAACTTAACCGCTTTGCTAAGAAATCATACAACCCATCACTAAGAAATCGTACAAACCATCACCATATTTTATCTTTGAAGTTATTAGGAATTATTGTTCTATATGTGTACACAGTCCCTATAGCTTCTCAAATTTTTATAAAAACATCCTTGCATCCTATGGTCACTTTTCCCAATTATCAACTCTAGCAAGTATCATTTTGTCAATTTCAAAACAGTAGCTTAAACTTACATGCACAACTTTCTACTTTTACCTGTGAGCTACTCATACTATATAGAGTACAGGAAAAATACCAGAGGCATATTTGAGCATATTTCATGTAGCCTTCACTTCCCAAGTTAATTAATTACCCTATTCTCATGCATAAGGGCAAAACAGTAATTTTACTAGACAAAGCTGGGGCTACCAAAAATCATACAGTACCTAGATGCCATAACAAAGCTACTATCCAAGTTTCATAATTTTTGGAGTTCATTTAGTCCACTTTTGCCATTTATTTACCCTCACATGCATGCAACCTAAACAAGGGCAAAACAGACTTTTCACACATCCACATCATATCTATCCTGTAGATCTACTCAAGAGGAGTCCATAGCCACTGAGTTTGTCCATTTTGGATTTTTCTTTTAATTGTTGTGATTTTTCAAAGTTTTCAGCCGAAGCAAATGCATTTAAATGGAAAACATTAGATCTGGGGGCTAGAACGTAATTAACCATAGATTCCAGGGGCCTGCGAAGAAGATTGCTTAGACTTAACGAACAGTGCATGAGAATACTCCTAAACCCGGGGTTAGATCTGCAAAATGCAACGGCTCGGGTTAAAATGCGAGGACCTAATAGATCTAGGGGGTTATTCACAAATTATTCAAGACTCAGTCAACAGTGATAAAATATGCCATAAACGGAAAGTCTTTTCTGCAAAAACCGACTCTTCTTCTACCTTCCGCCCTGGGGACGAACGCGCGGCGGAGGTTTTTGACCGGCTACGCCGGCGCGTGGGGGCTCGAGCTTGGAGCCGCCGGGGTCTGGAGTCGTGTTCCCGGCGATGGGCTACCGCTCGGGGTAGATCTCGTCGCCGGAGACGGCGCGTACGAGCGGCGCGGAGGTGTGAACCGAGACGGCGTGGACGCGACGCGGTGACGGCGGCGCGGCGTCAATCCGGCAGCTCAGGTGGGGAAGGGGGTCGAGGATGGGCGTCCCGGCTGCGCGAGGAGATGGCACACACAGTGGAGGTGGCGTAGAGGCCTCGGAGGCGGCCGGAGGTGGGTCTCCACGACGAGCTTGAGATCGGGCAGAGCGTCTATGGCGACGGCGCGCAGGGGAGGGGGTTAGATGTGTCGGCGGTGGACGAGAGCTCAGAGGAGAGGCGGAGGGTGGTGAGGCGAGCGCGAGGCGCGCGTCGGCGGTGCGGGAGGCGACTCGAGGCGGCGGGGACGGTGAGCTCGCCGCGGCGGCAATGGCCGCGGGCACGCTGCGCTTGTCGAGGGAAAGCGGAGGGAGACGACGAGGCTTAGCCCTTCGGACGCGGGAGGTGGAGGCGGAGGTGATGGCGGTGATCTAGGGGCGAGGGGAGCGGCGGAGCGGCCGGCGTGAGCTTGACTCTGAGCTTCGGCAGTGGCGGGCGGTGCTCTGAGCGGGAGGAATAGGCGAGAATGAGGCGTCGGGGTGAGTGGGAAGGGCAGGAGCGAGGCGAGAGGGAGCCGGGGTCTTGGCCTCTCCACTCGGCCGGGAAGGCGTCCAGGTGCGGGGGGGGACAGGGGCGTGGCGCTCTGCCAGCCGGCGTCGTCCACGCGTGGCGCGGGCAGGCGTCGTCCGCGGCGTGGGCGCGCTGGAGCGGGGAGAAGGAGGTGGCCGCGACGAGTGGAACGGGTCCATGGACCCGGAGCGACCGACAGGTGGGGCCGGAGGCGGGAGTGAAGAGGACGGCGCAGTGGACCGGGTGCGCGGAGACGCGGAAACGGTGGGACCCACCGTCGGCGCGTTCCAACCGCGTGAGCGGGAAACCGGCGCGGTCTGACAGGTGGAGCCCGCGCGTTATAGAGAGAAAAGGAAAAAGAAAATCCAGAAATTGAAAAACCCACTTTGACTGTAGGGACCCTTGTTTGCATTTCACATTTTTGAATAGGTTAGAAGCTGGATTTCAAGATACCCTAATTGAATGAAATGTTCTAAACTTGTTCCTCTACATTTACCTTATAAACTTGTATACCATGTTATATTCAAAAATGTGGTTTAAATTTGAATCTACGCTGCTGACCAAGGTTTGACCAACAGTACCCTCCAGTTTGGAAATTCTAAAAATCTATTTTCTAAACACTTTCACAAAAGGAGTTTTATACCAATGTTGTTCATAATTTCAAGATCTACAACTTTATCAATAAAAGCATTTCAAGATTTTGACTCTAATATCAAGAAAATTTGCAATTACTAAACAGGTCATGTTTGGACAGAATTCACAAGCTGACAGAAAAAGCCCCAAAACTCTATGCAAACCTTCATGCATGTCAAAGCACCAATTATCAAAGTTGTTCATCATGAAATTGTCTACAAGTTTGGTATAAAAAGTTTCACCTAGATCACAACACATTCTAAGTTATACTGATAAGTTTGGAGGCCTACACAGGAAAAACCGAATTTAATTGATTCAAATGACTTGGTCTAACTATGTACTCAATATAAAATGTTCATGAGATGATGCACATATGCCAATGATGCACTTGTAATGCACTTGAGATGCCTGGGGCATCTCAACCCACCCCCCTTAAAGAAATCTCGTCCCGAGATTTTGATGTGATGTGGGTGGATAAGTTAAATGAGGAGAAAGTGCGTTGTGTATGAATTTGAAACTTTTAGATTGCGGTGACGTACTCAATTCGTAGTGGATGGAAGAAAACCAGGATACTTTGTTTGCAAAAATTCTTCTTGCTCCCAAGTTGCCTCTTCTTCGGAGTGATTACTCCATTGCACCTTGTAGAAGTTAATAGCTCTTCGCAGCGTTGCTCTTTGCTTTTGGTCGAGGATCTTTACGGGGCGCTCTTCATAAGTGAGGTCCGGTTCAATCTGAATTTGAGATGTATCAATTTCTTCCTCTGGCACTCGTAAGCACTTCTTGAGCTGCGAGACATGAAACACATCATGGACTGCAGTAAGGTGTGGTGGCAATTCCAACTGATAAGCAACTGATCCACATCGTTCGGTGATCTTGAATAGACCAATGTATCTTGGTGCTAGTTTTCCCTTCACTCCAAACCGATGCACTCCTTTCATTGGTGACACCCGAAGGTACACGTGATCGCCTTCTTCAAAAACTAAGGGTCTTCTCCTCTTATCAGAGTAGCTTTTCTGTCGTGACTGGGCTCTCTTCAAATTGCTGTGTATCATCTTTACTTGTGCTTCAGCTTGTGTTACCAATTCCGGGCCAAAAGTGACACGCTCTCCAGGTTCAGACCAGTTGAGTGGAGTTCTACATCTTTTACCATATAAGGCTTCGAAAGGAGCCATCTCTAAGCTCTTTTGATAGCTGTTGTTGTAAGCAAATTCCGCCAAGGGAAGGCACTCATCCCACTTGGTGGAATATGTCAAAGCGCAAGCTCTCAGCATATCCTCTAGTACCTGATTTACCCTTTCTACTTGGCCACTGGTTTGAGGGTGGTATGCCGAACTACGAATCAACTTGGTTCCAAGAGCAAGTTGCAGTTGCTCCCAGAAACGAGACACAAACAGCGAGCCTCTGTCTGATGTGATGGTTAGTGGAACACCGTGCAAGGAGACAATTCTTGCTATGTTAAGTTCAGCATAGGTCTTGGCATGATAAATTGTTTTTACCGGGATGAAGTGAGCTGACTTTGTGAACCGGTCAATAATCACCCATATGGAATCATACCCCTTTTTGTGCGAGGTAGACCTACAATGAAATCCATATGTACATCTTCCCACTTCCATGCTGGGACTGCGAGTGGCTGGAGCATACCAGCAGGCTTTAGGTGATCAGCTTTAACTCTCTGACACACGTCGCACTCAGACACATATTTGGCTATCTCCCGCTTCATGCGGGTCCACCAAAATTTCTGTTTCAGGTCTTGGTACATCTTATTACTGCCTGGGTGCATAGCGAACAGGGATGTGTGGGCTTCATCGAGTATCTTCTTTCTTAATTCCATGTCCTTAGATACAACTAAGCGATTCTTAAACCAAAGGACACCCTGCTCATCAAGCGTGAAACAGGCTTTCTGCTTACCACTTATGCCTTCACGGATCTGTGCCATGCCCTTATCTTGCTTTTGTGCTGCAATGACTAGATCTTTTATTGCTGGTTCAATAATGAGGCTATATAGCTCAGCATGTTGCTCTATAGGCATCTCGATTTCATCCATCTCACAACATAGCACTCTTACTGTTGGACGAGCCTCGATGAAGTTGCAATGAGCCTTGCGGCTTAACGCATCTGCTACTACATTTGCTTTGCCAGGATGGTAATGAATCTCTAAGTCGTAGTCCTTTATTAACTCCAACCACCGTCATTGCCTCATATTCAATTCAGGTTGCGTGAGGATGTATTTGAGGCTCTTGTGGTCAGTGTAGATGTGACAAGTGTTGCCTAGCAGATAATGTCTCCATATCTTCAACGCGTGCACAACTGCTGCAAGCTCAAGATCATGTGTTGGGTAGTTGGCTTAATGTTAGAAGTTGGCGCGAGGCGTAGGCAATTACTCTCCCTTCTTGCATCAAAACACAGCCAAGCCCATTGCCGGAGGCATCACAATACACATCAAATGGCTTAGTGACGTCCGATTGTGCTAGCACTGGTGCAGAGGTTAACAACTTCTTCAAAGTTTGAAAGGCTTCTTCACAAGTCGAGCTCCATAGGTATTTTGCATTTTTCTTTGTTAGTGAGGTCATTGGCTTTGCAGTTTTGGAGAAGTCCTTAATGAAGCGGCGGTAGTAGCCTGCTAAACCAAGGAAACTTCAAATTTCAGTCACTGTCTCGGGTTGCTTCCAATTTAGAACATCCTTTACCTTGCTAGGATCAATAGCTACCCCCTTTTCAGACAGAATGTGACCTAAGAAACTTACTTCCTTCAGCCAAAAAGCACACTTGCTGAATTTGGCATAGAGCTTGTGCTCTCTAAGCCGCGCGAGTACAATCTTCAAGTGCTCTTCGTGTTCTTTTTCACTCTTGGAATAAATTAGTATGTCATCGATAAATACTGCCACAAACTTGTCAAGTTCATTCATGAACGCCGAATTCATCATGTACATGAAGAAAGCCGGTGCATTGGTTAACCCAAATGACATGACCAAATATTCGTACAAGCCATATCGGGTCGAGAAAGCTGTCTTGGGTATGTCTTCTTCTCTGATCTTTATTTGATAGTAGCCAGACCTTAGATCAATTTTTGAAAAGTCTTTAGCTCCAGCTAACTGATCAAACAAAATGTCAATGTGTGGCAAAGGGTATTTGTTCTTGATGGTGACAGCATTCAAAGGCCGATAATCAACACATAGCCTTTTACCACCTTGGTCCTTCTTTTCAACAAAGAGGGCTGGGCAACCCCAAGGTGAAGAGCTCGGGCGAATAAACCCTTTGTCCAATTGTTCTTGCAGTTGTACTTTCAATTCTCTTAATTCATCAGGCGCCATTCTGTATGGTCTCCTAGAGACAGGTGCTGTGCCTGGAACTAGGTCTATCTTGAACTCAACATCCCTATCTAGGGGAAGTCCCGAAAGTTCTTCTGGAAACACATCCGGATAGTCGCAGACTACTGGGATCTTTGCAAGTGCTCGTGCGTCCCCTTGAGCATCTACGACATTCACCGTGTGAAGCATATTTTTATGAAGTGGCACGTGAATGACTACGTCTGTGCCGCTGCTTGAGCATAACTGAATTGTTCTACTTCCCACGTCTATCCTTGCATTGTGTTGTTTCAGCCAATTCATCCCAAGAATAATATCAATCCCTAGCTGTGGGAGTACCAAAGAATTGATGAACAACCTCTCCCTTCCTACTTGCAAACATAAGTCTCTCACCATGTGATTTGTGATGATAGCTGATCATGCAGCTGTGATGTGGTAATCCTGCTTCAACTCAATAATGTCATACCCCTATTTCAATGCATATGCTTTGCTGATAAAAGTGAAGGATGCTCCCGAATCAAACAACACAACCATAGTGTTAGTGTTGACCAGAAAGGTGCCTGCTAGGATAGGCTCACTCTCTGGAACTTGTTCCAACTGACTGTACTGCAATTGGCCCACCTTCGGGGCTGGTTTCTTCCCTTCGCTTAGAGGTACTGCTCCCTGAGTCTTTTGTGGTGTGCGGCAAGTTTGACTGGTATGCCCGGCTTTCCCACACTTGGTGCATGGGTGGCCGATGCCTCGAGTTGCAGGTGGCACTGAAGTAGGTGGATGCGGCGGTACATCGCAGGGTGACGGGTACTGTTGGGTCCCACTGGGTTGCTCTTGCTGCTGGGGCATGTCAATACAATATATGTGCGGCGGTGCGCGATGCACAACCCGTTGTCATTGAGATCAACTTGACGGAGGCGTGCTTGCAAGTCTTCTTCTTCCGCTGATCCTCGTGGGCCCGACTGAGGCGATCCTCCATGTCAATGGCGGCATCTACCAACTGGGTGAAGCTGTCGTAGCTGCGCCCCATGTGAGTCAGCAGAGTGGAGTCGAATCCATCCAATAGACGGGTAGCCCTATGTGGGTCAGTGTCGACGTCTTCAGGGGAGTACTGCGACAGGCGGATGAAAGCCTCCACGTATTCGAGTACCAACATGTTCCCTTGTCGAAGTGCACGGAACTCCCGTTGGTTGAGCTCGATGAGGCTAGGCGGGAGATAGTGAGCCCGAAAAGCCGCTCGAAACTCATCCCACGAGACCTGGTGCCTGGCTGGTTGCATTGCCAGGAATGAAGCACACCAGGACCCCGAGGGACCATGTAGACACTGTGCCACGAAGCGAGCCTTCTGTTGCTCAGTGAGTTGGGGCAGTAAACTGAACTTGGACTCAATGATCCGAAGCCAGTCATCAGCATCCAAGGGATCCGTGGCAGTGGTGAAGATTGGCGGTTGGAGTGCCGCAAATTCAGTGTAACTGATCTCTTGCGGGTTGCGCCATTGTTGCTCTTGAACGAGCATGTTGATGATTTGACCTTGCTGAGCGACCACAGCAACCAACTCAGGAGGAAATTGTGCCCCATGGGCGGCCCCTTGTGCAGACGTCTCCGGTGGAGTAACCATCTACATGAATGAGGCTAATTGTGATTAGTCCAACAACTTTAATGCAATCCATGCGGTGATAAAAATATCATAGCACTATAATTACATTCTGAATACATGAAAGCATGTAAGTGAACAGAACAACTTGATTGCACATAAAGTGTTAGCCATCCTATCGTAGGTTTGGACAATCGTTTATGCTAATGGAAAACTTGTGCGTTGTTTTGGATACGGGACAACACTCCTATCAGCCTGGTTGGGACATGTTGTGAAGTCGATTTACTAACTGCTCTCAGGTTTTTTAGCTCCACTTAAGACAATCACTAGTTCAAATATTTAAACTGTTCTCCTTCCGTGCCTTTTTCCTGCGATATCACCTTATAACAAGGTCGTTCCATATGTCGTGCTCTACAACTTTGTTACCTAGAGTTCCAACTAGCTCCTTTTGCAACTCGGTCGAATATCACTGTTTGTTCATGTATGCCGTTTGGGACCCCTATTTATAAAATTAACTGTATTGTGAAAGTGAAACGTGCAGAAAGCTTGCTTAAATCATGATTTATTTCATTGGTCTTTTACTAATACCCCCTGAATGATAACAAAAGATACATGATGCATGTTTCGTCCTATTTGGCCTCACATCACACATCCTATGTACTATATATATAGCTAACGAGGATCCGGTGACATATATGCTCGTCTCTCCTTAATGCAACTAGTCGTTCTCTAGTCGTTCTTAGTTTCACACGCGGTTAGTGTACCTGCAAAAGAATGCATGCTCATACATTACCACCTAGTGTGGCATCCACGCGTGACCGCTGCGTGGACAACGTTGGTGGGCCGATGCACCTTTTCCTCAAAGCCTGACTTTCCACCAGTACTGGGGATTGTCGAGGGAAAGGTGGATCCCAAAACCGAATGTAAGTGTGGTGGGCATGAAAGCTCCAAAGCATGCCCAGCACCCTTAAAGAGCTTTTACTACGGGGCATGAATGCAGGGTTCACAACCGTTCGCAAGTCCCGATAGCTTCCACCAGTACTGGGGACAGCTATGGCCGAAAAGTTGCTTCCCAAAGCGCCGAATATGCTTATGAGTTCTATCTAGGTCAGAATGTCAGTGATGTCACCTGGATAACACTAACATCATTATACGGGCATAGCGTATACTCTCATTTTTGAATTACTTTAAAAGGGCTTTCGAAAATAGTTTTGTAAACCAAAACTTGATGATATAACTGTTGTCTGTGCTTGATCGGCTCTGATACCAGCTGTGGCGGAACCGCCCTGCTTAATCCAGACTAAGCACACCTGCCACCACTGGCTCGTAGTGCACTTAGGCCAGACTAAACCCGGTAGTCCGTCGAGAGTCCTTCGGGCTCTCGATAACACCATTCCCAGAGGAACTGACATCAAACACATCCGACTCTCGAAGGAACCACAACAATTACATCATCACAGGCAGTTGAAATAGAGAAGAATAGACTTAATTTACAAACCAGACGTATGAAATCAAATACACGTTCAAATATAGCGGAAGCGAATTCAGAGTATATAGATATAGCGGAAGCGTTTCAAAAATCTCGCAGCAGAATCAACTTAAAAAGTCTTCATAAAGAGATGAACAAGGCGAGCAGCACCAAGCCCACCGGTACTACCACCTCCAACCCAGCTATCCAGATGTCGCCAATACCTATAATCCAAAAGAGGGGGCAAACCCTGAGTACTAATTACTCAGTAGGACTTAATGGACGGGGCTTACGGCTGATGCAAAGTATGCTTACTAATCATGTGGATCCTTAGCTGTTGATTCTTAAACAAAGTCATGTTGATATAAGATAGCAAGATTTGACAGCTGCTACCCATTAAATATGAAGATCATTTATATCATAAAGTCAATACTTGCAGGAAAGTAAAACATGAATACCATCAATAACTTGCATAAAATCCAAGATATATCCCTATTCTACACATATCCCGTCCCAAGATTCATAGTGCCTCCATCTAACCCCTGAGAGTAGCTGTCTCAGGAGCGCTACCACGGTACGTCGGGTCAACCCTCCCTTGACCTCAAAGCATCTCCCAAGGCCATCGACCTCCTACCAGTGGATGGGCAGCACCATGAATAGTGAGACGGATCATACACATCCAAACATGTTGTATTGAAAAACATGAATATAAGCATAAGGTATTTAAGTTATTACTACGTTCAGACGTCAAAGGCATTGGCATTCTCACACCTGGTGAGCATCAGCGATTCGAATCGATTTGTTAATTCCCGGGAATAACCAAAAATGCCAGGGGTATATGCTTACTAGCCATCGCGTTTCCACATATAGCCCCCATCTCCACTTGTCCCATCCAAAGTTCGATTCCAACCCACCACTTCCCCGGGTTTAGCCCCCATGGAGCGTTACCACGGTACGTCGGGTCAGCCCTCCCATGAGATAAGCGCCCCAGTTCCATGGTAGGAACAAGTCTCTGTTCTTCGGATGGCATAAGTAAGACTTTCACCGGTCCATTATCCCGGATAAGCACCTTAGCAATGTTATACCGACCAATAGGCGAACAACGGACGGGCCTTATATGATTCGGGCGGAGTCCACCATACCTTGCCACACCATTTTTCATAATATTCCCATAACTCCGCCCGGTCTCCATTTCAAACATAGCATATATTAATCTTTCATAAGATTTTTGTTTTTGAAAACTCCTACGTGACGAGTGACTCCATTCACTCGTGTCTACTCGTACCTAGCAATTCTAGGCAACTCGTCCTACGATCTCTAATATATAGGTGCTAGGGCCAGGGTGGCCAGGATGTCTAATGCAGTTGGTTCCAAACAACTCCTAATGCAGATGCGTAAGCATTCATCAGATATATTTGCTGGGTAAAGCATGGTCCTGCCTACCTTTGATTGTTCTTAAGAAAACCAACAAACTAAACTATGTTAGTTTGCCGGGTTGTGAGGCTTTGCCCCAGGCAACCCCTTGAAGCAGGGACGGATTTAATCAGCGACACGTCGTCTTCTTACTCTTGGTACAATCCGTTGTACGGCTTCTCGATCAATAGTGGCTCTGGTGTTGATCCTCCTTTCGCGGAATCTATATGCATGGTATAATATGCAAGTGAGTGCAAAAGAATGCGAATACATGCATATGGTACAAGTTACATGTAGGACATGATGCGACCATGAGTGCAACGAATGCAAAAGTAGGTATGCGGTGCAAATGAAACACAAGGCACGTCAGTCGTCAGTGACGAGATGACTCAAGCATGCTTAGCCCAATTACACCCCATACAAGGAAACTTAACCGCTTTGCTAAGAAATCATACAACCCATCACTAAGAAATCGTACAAACCATCACCATATTTTATCTTTGAAGTTATTAGGAATTATTGTTCTATATGTGTACACAGTCCCTATAGCTTCTCAAATTTTTATAAAAACATCCTTGCATCCTATGGCACTTTTCCCAATTATCAACTCTAGCAAGTATCATTTTGTCAATTTCAAAATAGTAGATTAAACTTACATGCACAACTTTCTACTTTTACCAGTGAGCTACTCATACTATATAGAGTACAGGAAAAATACCAGAGGCATATTTGAGCATATTTCATGTAGCCTTCACTTCCCAAGTTAATTAATTACCTTATTCTCATGCATAAGGGCAAAATAGTAATTTTACTAGTCAAAGCTGGGGCTACCCAAAATCATACAGTATCTAGATGCCATAACAAAGCTACTATCCAAGTTTCATAATTTTTGGAGTTCATTTAGTCCACTTTTGCCATTTATTTACCCTCACATGCATGCAACCTAAACAAGGGCAAAACAGACTTTTCACACATCCACATCATATCTATCCTGTAGATCTACTCAAGAGGAGTCCATAGCCACTGAGTTTGTCCATTTTGGATTTTTCTTTGAATTGTTATGATTTTTCAAAGTTTTCAGCCGAAGTAAATGCATTTAAATGGAAAACATTAGATCTGGGGGCTAGAACGTAATTAACCATAGATTCCAGGGGCCTGCGAAGAAGATTTCTTAGACCTAGCAAACAGTGCATGAGAATACTCCTAAACCCGGGGTTAGATCTGCAAAATGCAACGGCTTGGGTTAAAATGCGAGGACCTAATAGATCTAGGGGGTTATTCACAAATTATTCAAGACTCAATCAACAGTGATAAAATATGCCGTAAACGGAAGGTCTTTTCTGCAAAAACCGACTCTTCTTCTACCTTCCGCCCGGGGGACAAACGCGCGGCGGCGGTTTTTGACCGGCTACGCCGGCGCGTGAGGGCTCGAGCTTTGAGCCGACGGGGTCCGAAGTCGTGTTCCCGGCGATGGGCTACCCCTCGGGGTAGAACTCGTCGCCGGAGACGGCGCGTACGAACGGCGCGGAGGCGTGAACCGAGACGGCGTGGACGCGACGCGGTGATGGCGGCGCGGCGTCAATCCGGCAGCTCAGGTGGGGAAGGGGGTCGAGAATGGGCGTCCCGGCTCGCGAGGAGATGGCGCACACAGTGGAGGTGGCGTAGAGGCCTCGGAGGCGGCCGGAGGTGGGTCTCCACGACGAGCTTGAGCTCGGGCAGAGAGTCTATGGCGACGGCGCGCGGGGGAGGGGGTTAGATGCGTCGGCGGTGGACGAGAGCTCAGGGGAAAGGCGGAGGGTGATGAGGCGAGCGCGAGGCGCGCGTCAGCGGTGCGGGAGGCGACTCGAGGCGGCGGGGACGGTGAGCTCGCCGCGGCAGCAATGGCGGCGGGCACGCTGCGCTTGTCGAGGGGAGGCGGAGGGAGACGACGAGGCTTAGCCCTTCGGACGCAGGAGGTGGAGGCGGAGGTGATGGCGGTGATCTGGGGGCGCGGGGAGCGGCGGAGCGGCCGGCGTGAGCTCAACTCCGAGCTTCGGCAATGGCGGGCGGTGCTCTGAGCGGGAGGAATAGGCGAGAATGAGGCGTCGTGGCGAGTGGGAAGGGCAGGAGCGAGGCGAGAGGGAGCCGGGGTCTTGGCCTCTCCACTCGGCCGGGAAGGCGTCCAGGTGTGGGAGGGTGGGGGACAGGGACGCGGCGCTCGGCCGGCCGGCGTCGTCCACGCGTGGTGCGGGCAGGCGTCGTCCAGCGCATGGGCGCGCTGGAGCGGGGAGAAGGAGGTGGCCGCGACGGGTGGAACGAGTCCATGGACCCGGAGCGACCGACAGGTGGGGCTGGAGGCGGGAGTGAAGGGGACTGGGTGCGCGGAGATGCGGAAACGGTGGGACACACCGTCGGCGCGTTCCAACCGCGTGAGCGGGAAACCGGCGCGGTCTGACAGGTGGGGCCCGCGCGTCATAAGAGAAAAGGAAAAAGAAAATCCGGAAATTGAAAAACCCACTTTGACTACAAGGACCCTTGTTTGTATTTCGCATTTTTGTATAGGTTAGAGGCCGGATTTCAAGATACCCTAATTGAATGAAATGTTCTAAACTTGTTCCTCTACATTTCCCTTATAAACTTGTATACCATGTTATATTAAAAAATGTGGTTTAAATTTGAATCTACGCTGCTGACCAAGGTTTGACCAACAGTACCCTCCAGTTTGGAAATTCTAAAAATCTATTTTCTAGACACTTTCACAAAAGGAATTTTATACCAATGTTGTTCAGAATTTCAAGATCTACAACTTTATCAATAAAAGAATTTCAAGATTTTGACTCTAATATCAAGAAAATTTGCAATTACTAAACACGTCATGTTTGGACAGAATTCACAAGCTGACAGAAAAAGGCCCAAAACTCTATGCAAACCTTCATGCATGTCAAAGCACCAATTATCAAAGTTGTTCATCATGAAATTGTCTACAAGTTTGGTATAAAAAGTTTCACCCAGATCACAACACATTCTAAGTTATAGTGACAAGTTTGGAGGCCTACACAGGAAAAACCGAATATAATTGATTCAAATGACTTGGTCTAACTATGTACTCAATATAAAATGTTCATGAGATGATGCACATATGCCAATGATGCACTTGTAATGCACTTGAGATTCCTAGGGCATCACAATGTAGACCAACTCCGTCGTTCAGATAAACTTATATTGACGCATAGCTGAGTCCTATAGTACCGCCTTTCTCGTCTGGGTTATCAGCACTCTAGTGCCAGAAGTGATTCTATAGCCTCGGTGTCCAAGTAAACCTGTTGAGTAGAGTACTAGTTTGTTTAAGTAAAGTTAAGTAGTTTTATTTAAAGTTGTGAACTGACTCTGCTCTGTCTTTTATCTCTGCAATTGATGGTTTCACTGTTCGTTCCTAACTTTCTACGTTGAGTTACTCCTTGTT